>JARBWK010000007.1:20762863-22250151 GCA_030556195.1 Anolis apletophallus
TCCTCCTTCTTCTCTGGCAATTTTTTTTGACTTTCAAGGAAAGGAAAGACCAGACTGACTATCTTTTGCAAGAACCTTGAATGGCCTTTCATAATAGGACAATTGTAAGTGTCTGCTATCCCTGATCGCAGGAAGGAATGCAGCGGGGATAGTAACTTCATGCTATGAAGTCCTATATATTTTTTCAGGATTGCATTGTGTTGTTTTACATTTTATGCACACTGCCTTTGAAACGTCGGCATATAACTATTTCAAATTTTTGTATTTATTATCCCACATTTCTCCCAGCACAAGATACAAGGCAGCTTACAATATGTTAAAACAACCATAAATGGTGCATGAATACTTGTATTTAGCACAGCAGGTTAAACCACCAGATGTAATCAATCTTGTCAGTCCAAAGGCTGCCAGTTCGAACGTGGGTCAGGATGAGCTCCTCACCGTCAGTCCAGCTTCTGCCTACCTAGCAGTTCAAAAGCAAAAAAGTAAGTAGAAAAATAGGTACCTCTTTCTTTAAAAGTGGGGAGGTATTCTGTGGCTCCCATAAGGAATGCCGGCGATTTGATTCAACAAAGGAGGAAGTTACGAACAAGCTCTTTGGCAGGGAGATGGAGCAACAGCACCCCACTCACCCACCCCTCACCCCCGTGGCCGGAACCAAGCACAATACCTTACAAGAGGCTGAAAGATGGGGATATATATATATATATATATATATATATATATATATATACACACACACACACACACCTCTTATCTATGTATAATTATCTGTCTAGTTGTGCATAAAATGGCTATGAATGTTGCAGTTTATGTATGTTCTGTGATCCGCCCTGAGTTCCCTTCGGGGTGAGAAGAGCAGAATATAAATACTGTAAATAAATAAATAAATAAATGCATGGAATAATTGATTAATTTGAGAATACCAGTATGTCAGCAAATAAATTATTGCAGATAGAATAAATACTTTATTTGAATGTGATGGTGCACATAACTTCATTTAAAGGAGGTGCAAAAGCTGTTCCTACTATGATCTTTTCCAGGTTTATCCTCACACCAGTCTTGTGAGATAAGTCAAAGGAAGAAAGCATAACTTCTCAGGGGAGAGTAATGGATGTGGAAAGATTTCATTTCAGCTTGTCTCCTTCCCATCAACATAATTGTTGATGGGAGAGTCAGCTGGAGATGGAGCGTCCCAATATGGCGACCGGCCTTGAGGACGCTCCACTCAGCCATGTGCCGGACCCCGAGGAGGAAGCAGGACCCGGAGATGATCGCCTTCCGGAAGCCCCGCCTCTGGAGGATAACAACCCCTCGGCGACCTCTGGAAGTAAATCCTACACGGAAGTCCCGCCCTTGGAGGACTCCAACGACAGCACAGCCCCTGACCGGAAGCAGCAAGCCACCCATAGAAGGAGGCGGCGCCGCCGGAGGAGGAAGCACCGAGCCGAGCGGGCTTCAGGTGGAGCTCTCCGCCGAGAGGATCGGGCCCGTAGGCCCAGATCCTCCGTCAACCCACCGGACCGGTTGGAGGAGGAAGAGGCATCCAGCACCAGGGTTGGCTGGGCCAGGGAGGATCCCGGACCTTCCGACCAAGGACTTTCTGGAGCTCCAGCTACCGGCGGCTGGAACCCAGAGTGGCTAACCCAACAGCAAGGACTGCTGTCTCAGACAGCTGGCGGTTGCCTCCGACCACCCAGGGCAAGCGACCTGCCAGCAGCCTGCCCGCGATGCCCTCCGCTCGCGTCTTAGTACCAGCGATCCTTCTGGGCCCTCCCGCCTGCCTTCTTTTGACGGGCGGGGTAGGGTCCCAGGTATCGCTGCTGACTCCCTTTCTCCCTTCCCCCGTCCCTTTTCCCTATCCTTGTGTTCTTACCCATGTCTATTGTATTTGTTGTTGTTTGGTGCTGCCATTGGGCGCCCAAACCCTGTAAACCACTTAGAGCCTTCGGGATGAAGCGGTATACAAATGTGATGTATAATAATAATAATAATAATTCCTAACTTGCATTTTGTGAGATTGACATGATCCCACTTATATTATAATTCTTCAGAAAAAAAACTTTTGGAGCTCAACTACTAACCTTTGAACAGAGGAAGGAAGTACCAAAGTTAAAGAGCATGAGAATTAGACATTACTCCTGTATGATAAGATGGCAATAAACTAATAAAAACAATAAACAATTAGCAATAAACTTTTGTAAAACCTTGACATAGTTGTAGGGAATTCATGACCTGTGATGTAACATGTATTTGTACAGAAAATTTATGACTACACTAGCTGTACCCGCCACTGTTGCTGTGGTCAACCTTCCCTCTTTCTCTCCTTCTTTCCCTACTTCCTTTGCTCGCTTTTTCCTTCCTTCCTTCCCCTTTTTTCTTCCCTTCTCTCCTTCCTTCCTTCACTTACCTTTTCCTTCCTCTTTCTTTCCTTCCTTCTCTACCTCTTCCCTCCCCCTTTTCCTTTTTCCTTCCTCTTTCTCTCCTTTCTTCATTTTCTACCTTTTTCCTTCCTTCCTTCGCTGTTTGCTTTCATGCTTCTTTCTCTATTTCCTCCTTTCCTTCCCTCTTTCTTTCTTTCTATCTCTCTTTCTTTCCCTCCTTCCTTCCCTCCCTCTTCCCGTTTTTTTTCTGTATCATTATTTAGCTTGTGGGGTTTTTTTTAGTCCTTTCCGCTCTTTTGGGGGGGGGGGTGTATGAGTGATGGTCACTTGTTGGTCTGTTAGGGGTATAGTATCCAAATTTCATGTCAATTCGCCCAGTGGTTTTTGAGTTATTTTAATCCCACAAATGAACATTACAACATTAGATTCTAATGTTGTACTTTGGGAGCTGAGAAACATTACAAACACGTTTTAGTAACTGTGTGAATGAAATTTCTTTATTTCAGTCAAAACTAAACTATCTTAACTTCTTCGAAAACGCGTCGATTCAAATGCTACTTTTCACAACATTTATCAGAATATGCTTTAAAAATAATTTAAGCATAGTGTAATTGTCATCAGTTAAAAACAAAATGAAAACACAGTCAAATACCACAAAAAGTATATAGGACATCTTTATGCACCTTCAAATTCTGAAATAACTGGGTTAATTTAAATCGGTTTAATGAACTATTGTAAAGGTACGCCATATATTTCCAGTGATAGTGCCTCAGAAGAGTTCATGGATTCCATTAAAAATGCACTGTAGTAATGCTGAAAAAAGACTGTGAAGAGGAGAGCAGGGGATTAAAAAAAAGAATAATGCACTTAGAATCATTGCTCAGCAAAGAGGAAAATCAACAAAACAAAATTCCAAGAAATTGTGACCTCTTTTTCATGCTGCTGTTTTCCTATCATAGACTAAGTATCTAGTCCCTCCCTCAGCTCTAGCCCCAGTCTTCTCCCACAGAGACACATTATTGCACTACTAGAGACTTGGATGATGTATACAGGCATCGTCACAATAATGTACATGCAATCACCTCTCTTTTAACATACAACAATTAAATTCATTGCATTACTGTATTTCATGATATTTAGAGCTAGTAGCATATACTGTACAAAAGTATAGAAAAATTTCAATACTAGCAATTTGAAGGACTTGGAAAAGGCAAAGAAAAGGTCACTAGTTTGTAAGTTTGGTTTTGTCATAATAATAGAAAAGGTCACTAGTTTGTAAGTTTGGTTTTGTCATAATAATAGCAAAGGAAGGGATGTGCAAGTTACATAATCTAGAAATATGACGTGCAGTAGTGGCTACAGCAGGAAGAAATGCAGGACATGCTGTACCAATGGAAATATGTTTGTTTGTTTTTTACTTCCACGTGGCAGTGCAGGCACAGGGGAGAATCTAAGAGAAAGTGACCATCAATTCAAAGCCACCTATCCTGAATATGAAGTAGGCAGCGTATTTAACAAAGCATGTAAAGTATTACCTACCTATTATTGTACACAAGAAACTATTTGTTTTATAGTTCTCTCCCACCCCAGCTTCCATATCTGTGTTATTGTATTATCAAAATTACATGGGGCATGATTTTTGAGGATAATAATGGCTTTTGATGCTCTTGTAAACCCAACTTTAGATGCTGTCATACCCATGATGAGGACACGTCATTAAAGTAATAACCTCAATGGCTTTTAGGGATCAAATTAATCTCTGCCATTTAATCCCTTACTGGAGCTGGTGAACACTATGCTGACTCCTGCCAGGAAATATAGATGCCTTAATGCTATTACTCTACCTTTTCAATAACTCTAAAAAGCCTGCCTCTTTTAACACTGGGTTTTCCTGTGATCCATTTTGTAAGATTGGTTCTTGCTCTTTTCGCTGGCTGTTTTCTGGATTTTTAGTTTTCCTCTCTCCCTTGTATTCCCCTGTTAATAAATAAAAGAACCATGGTGAGTGAAAGAGGAAAGCTGCTCTGAATTCCTTCCAGAAGGATGACTTTCCAATGACAGGCTATTCATTTGGTTGTAACCCCAGCTGGAATGTGTTCTATAGTTAGGTAATTTTTAATTCTTTACATGTTTGAGGGGGGTTGATTTTTTTAAATAAAAAAATGGGTCGTTATCTGTTTTGTTAAATTATCATGTTTTTTGTCATTACTCCACAAAACCCAAGATGATGCATAAAGTCAAGCAAAACATTGTGACTTTTCCCAAGACAACTTGGATTTACTGTACATGGCTGATGAGGGTTTCAATATGGGTATTTATTTATTTATTTCATTTTTTAAAATCCCATCCTTCTCACCCCCGGAGGGGGACTCAGGGCGGCTTCATGACAGGCATTCATTTACTGCCAACAACAGTAATACACTCGGTGTTCCAAGTGTAAGACAAATACTCGAACCACTACATCACATGTGTCAAACTCAAAGCCCTCAGGCCAAATCTAGCCCGCCATGTCATTTTCTGTGGTTATCCAAATGCTGAGCACAACTCCTATATTCCTCATTGTTACACATAATGACAAGAGCTGATGGGAGTTATGAGACAGTTACATCTGAAAGGCTGCCATATGTTCAGTTCAATCAATATAGTGGGTTTCAGCTTAGATAAAAGACTTGTGGACATGATGCCTGACTTTAAAATGTCCTTTAATCTTTTCCCAACCTCAGGGCCACAAGTGCTGTTGTGACGGCGCAGCAAGCACCACTTTTATGTAAAACTTTAAGTTGCAAAGGTTTGCATTGTTGTATTGTGTTTCTGCAAACTTGTTTACTTTTGCAAAGGTTTGGTTGCATTGATTGGTTATTTACACCTGTCATTCATTGTTAACAGAGCCCAATTAAGTTTGATCCACCCCTTTTCCGGGGACTTGGAAATCTAGCCATTTCTTTACAGAGCTTTCCTGGATCTCTCCAGAAGAGGACATATCCAAAGGTTTGCCAGGGCCAGCCATCTCTTAACACAAGACAAAGACTTTCCCTGGGTCTCATACAGAAAGCCCAACATACCGGACGGTTGGGTAGCTCTGAGGAGACCCAGGCGCCTTCAAACTAGTCGGCTGGCACCCAGAGGAAGGTCCCATACCTTCAGTATAGGCCAGCTGGCTGGGGTCTCGAGTGTCCTTACCTCGAGGCCATAAAGACAGAAAGGACTTGGAGAGCCATCCGGCTGAAGCTTCCAGGACCCAAGCAACTAAGAGACTGTAAATTATTTTTGTTTATCCTTTTGGGGAACAAAGTAAAGTATCCAGTTTGGTCCTTAGGAGCCCCAAGCTTCTAAAGGAAGGTAAGAAGCAACCCCCCCGGTAGGGAGAGTCTATGTCCTCGCCCTTCCTGTGTATATACAGACTGGGTGCGATGGCACAGCTGTTGGGCTACAATTCCCATCATATTCAATCCACATGGCGAATAATCAAAAGTGATGGGAGTCATCATTCAATAACATCTGGGGATCCAAATTATGCAAAAACTAAAGAACACCAAACACCAAAGTTGGCCCTCTATAGCCATAGATTCTGCATCCATAAGGCTGATGTGGCCTTCGATAAAAATGAGTTTGAAACTCCTGCACTACATTACTATGCTGTTTGTAATTTCTATTGTGCCATTGTTTATGCACTTGTTGTATTTTGTGTGTTTGCACTATTGAGTACTTCTGTTAGCTGCCCCAAGTCTCTTCGGGGAGATGGTGGTGAGGTATAAACATATTATTATTATTATGCTGTTGTGGCTCTGATATATACATTGTTCAACAATTTACTGTATTTTTAGTTCTACAAGACTAGCTATTATTACTTTTTCATAGATGCAGAACTGAGTAGGGGAGACCGTGACTTAACCAGGAGTCACTGAAACCGTCTCAGTGGCTGTGATCAGTAGAATCACAACTTCTAAGTACATTTCTCTTTGTGGCATCACATTTTTAAAGCAATGGTGCACTGCTGTGCCCCTCCAGATGTTCATATCTCCCATTGCGGCTCCTTCTCATTGACTAGGGTAGGCAAAGGTGAAAAAGACAAAAAGTTCTGGAGAGTCCAGGTCCCCTTCCCTTCTTTAGAGTAGTAATGTCATACTTACACAAACCTCTGTTGTCATAACTTCTATCGACATTTGCAGAATTATAATACGGTCTGTTCTGTGAAGAGGGAGAAAATTCAGTCTTTCCTGTTCTTCTTCTAGTAATTGTATAAAATTAACTTCTTCTGTTGGTTTTTCCTCATTTCCTCTAGAGCAGGGGTGAGAATTGTCCACCCCCAGATGTTGTTGGACTACAGCTCCACAGTATTCATCACCATTTACGGTGAAGGGAGAAAGATGGAGAAGCATTCAGTCCTATCATTTCCTCTCAATTTTAGTGGTGTTTTATTTGCATCTGCATTTAACATGTGGTCAAGAAAATGGCATTGGTGAATGGAGGGGGGAAAGCCCCCTCCATTCAAGCAGAAGTGCTTAAAAGCAGGATCAAGTGGAAGTTAAAAATTCAAACTGGAAAGTCATCAGGATACAGCATTGGGGAGCTGGAAAGGATTAAAGGGAGTGGGAAGGAGGTAATTTATACTGCTCAAAGTTCCTTGGAGACTATTAAGGTGATAAGCATTTAGTAAACATAAGAGAATTGTAGACAGCTGGAAAAGGGAACCAGTTGACAAAGATAATTGCAATCTATTGTGTTTATACTGAATTTATAATCATTTCAATCTGGAGAATACAACTAAATTTATAAGGTTAAATCCATCTGTTAACCCCAACTAAATGTGGCTTTTCTACATTGCCACTTTCTCAGTGGTTGTGCCCTCATTGGACCTTGCTACTGGATTTAGACCTTTCTTCAAATATTTTCAATCTAACATTAATATTTTTTTATTCCAGTATAATATTTCATATATTTTTAGTAAACCTTCAGCTGAATATGCAATTTAGACTCCTCAAAATGCACAAGTCATTCACTCTAAATTACATATTCTTGCCATTGTTAATTATTATGATTCCATCTTGTCTCCTGCGACATCAGGGCCCTTCCCCCAGCACCAACGACCGCTCTGGGGCCAGAGTAAAGAAGGGCAGCCAGGAAGACCGTTCCATCTTGTCTCCTGCGACATCAGGGCCCTTCCCCCACCAACAATATAATATTATATAATACTAATATTATGAACGATGTATTAGTACCATGCTAGTAATGTAGTATGTTGTATGTTCATATGACTTGTAAGCCGCTCTGAGTCCCCTTCGGGGTGAGAAGGGTGGCGTATAAATGTGGTGAATAAATAAAATAAATTATACCACTTAGAGGGCCTATGGAATTGACATTTTACAAAGATGGAAATAAAATAGCTCTTGATCCCATTCATATCCTATTAGGACCCTTCCAGGCAGGCCCTATATTCCAGGATCTCATCCTAGGTGTTCTGCTTTAAACTGGATTATATGAGTCCGCACTGCCAGATAATCTAAGATGAACAGAAAACCTGGGATACTGCATTACAGGGCCTGTCTGGAAGGCCCATTAGCTATTAGTTAGTACTATATTATGCTCAGTGTGAGGCTTTCTTTAAAAGCTTTAGACATCCACGGCTCCAGAATGATGGGCCGGGGTGTTGACAGGAACCAGTTACAGGAAGAATGTTTGTCTCTTGTTGCAACAGCTACATTTTTCGTGCATTTCCAGTTACAATTAAAAGTGCTGGTTACAATATTGGATATCCCAAAGTGACTTTGGACTAATGTGTTGCTCTGTGCATTGCATCTACTGCCAAGCTGACCTTTTCTTGTGGCTTCCAGGTGAGAGCTTATTTTTACACATTTAAAATAGGTTTTAAATGGGATTTTTAAATGGTTAAAACAATAAGTACCTATGCATACGTAGATGTGCATACACAGAAACTTCTCTGTTTAATAGTTTTTGTTTACCCTGTAGCAATCTTAACAGGCACAAACATATCTACAAAAATACTACAGCCTGCCCATGTATTCATGTATGTTGTGACCAATATAAGGTCTAAAACAGCTCATAACATAGGTGACAACAAAACTCTAGCCTCAAAACTTTTGGCAGAATTTGTATTGCTCAAAACTGGACATAATATTGAAAATTACTTCAAATACCTGTTTAGGATCAATCGTGTCTTCTTGAATTTGTAACTTGGTTGACTTGTTAACATGGGCTGCATTTGCCAACATGTTTCTACAAAGTTAAAAATCAAATGTATGACTGGTTTGTAGTAAGCAATATTAAAATATAGCAACAGTAGAAAGAAAGCCTAAATATTAATTCAGAATAGCATTTTATAAATTGTATATCTGATCGGTGGAGAGGACTTTAAATATTAATATTTCTGACTTTTTTCTTTCATTACAGTTTGGATGGGGAGGTCAGAGCCCTTGTATCTCTTACTCGCTTCATTGGGTGGTCTTTACCTTGAAAGTAGTTGTTTTATTCCAGAAAAAAGCGGGGGGGAGGGGGAGGGAAGCAAAGGGAAGAAATCCATCCACACTGGGTTAAACTGCTTCTCTTGCCCAAGACTGACGTAGGAGAGAAAAGAAACCGAAGGAAATCCATCCAAACTGGGTTAAACAGTGGCTCTTGCCCAGGACTGACGTGGGAGAGAAAGGGAACTGAAGGAAAGCCATCCAAACTGGGTTAAACAGCAGCTCTCGTTCTGGACTGACGCGGGAGAGAAAGGGAACCGAAGGAAAGCCATCCAAACTGGGTTAAACAGCAGCTCTCGTTCTGGACTGACACGGGAGAGAAAGGGAACCAAAGGAAAGCCATCCAAACTGGGTTAAACAGCAGGCTCGTTCTGGACTGACGTGGGAGAGAAAGGGAACTGAAGGAAAGCCATCCAAACTGGGTTAAACAGCAGCTCTCGTTCTGGACTGACGCGGGAGAGAAAGGGAACTGAAGGAAAGCCATCCAAACTGGGTTAAACAGCAGCTCTCGTTCTGGACTGACGTGGGAGAGAAAGGGAACCGAAGGAAAGCCATCCAAACTGGGTTAAACAGTGGCTCCTGCCAAGGACTGATGCGGGAGAGAAAGGGGACCGAAGGACAGCCCTCCAAACTGGGTTAAACAGCAGCTCTCGCTTCTGGACTGATGCAGGAGAGAAAAGGAACCGAAGGAAAGCCATCCAAACTGGGTTAAACAGCAGCTCTCGTTCTGGACTGACGCGGGAGAGAAAGGGAACCGAAGGAAAGCCATCCAAACTGGGTTAAACAGTGGCTCTTGCCAAGGACTGACGTGGGAGAGAAAGGGAACTGAAGGAAAGCCATCCAAACTGGGTTAAATAGCAGCTCTCGTTCTGGACTGACGCGGGAGAGAAAGGGAACCGAAGGAAAGCCATCCAAACTGGGTTAAACAGCAGCTCTCGTTCTGGACTGACGTGGGAGAGAAAGGGAACCGAAGGAAAGCCATCCAAACTGGGTTAAACAGTGGCTCTTGCCAAGGACTGATGCGGGAGAGAAAGGGAACTGAAGGAAAGCCATCCAAACTGGGTTAAACAGCAGCTCTCGTTCTGGACTGACGCGGGAGAGAAAGGGAACCGAAGGAAAGCCATCCAAACTGGGTTAAACAGCAGCTCTCGCCCTGGACTGATGCGGGAGAGAAAGGGAACCGAAGGAAAGCCATCCAAACTGGGTTAAACAGCGACTCTCACCCAGGACTGATGCGGGAGAGAAAGGGAACCAAAGAGAATCCATCCACACTGGTTTCAAAAGCTGAATAATTTCCAACTCACTTACTGATTCGTAAGAGAAATGGCAAGGATACTTCCGGGTTCCCAAATCGTTTCGAAATTGCTTCAAAAAGGAATTTGATCCGAATTTATTCCGAATTATGAAGATTTCGATCGAACCTAACCATGCCTAGTGATTATGGTAAAATTTGTTTTTTGTTTCTTGCCAATTGATTACTGGATTTCTTTTTATGGTAACATTCCTTATCAAACCAAGACTTGTCCTTCAGAAGCATTAATTTCCAACATCCTGTGATCTTAATCATAGATATAATTGTTTCAGTTAAAGAGCTAAAGTCCATGATCTGGGATAATTTGTGACTTCAGCACAAAATCTGATTCCTCCACTGCTTACAGGGATTAAAGATCAGGAAGGAAGCTATCATTTGAGCAGTATGCTCAAATATTCTGCACATCCCTAGTCGGGGATAGAGACAAGTCACTTTTCCTGTATCATATGCACACATTCGCATGAATGAGGGTTGGCTCTTATCCAGTGCTTTCCATGCCAATGAATGATGAACCAGCTATGGGTTTATTCCAGACTTTACTGGAGTTATCAAAGGCGCTGAACCCCTCTTCAAAGTTTGGAATAGAATTCAGAATGGATTAATTACACTTGGACAAAACAAAAGGCCCTTCCACACTGCCCTTTATCACAGGATCTGAGCCCAGATTATCTGCTTTACCCTGGAATATAGGAGTACCCACTGCCAGATAACCTGGAATAAATAGATAATCTGGAGTCATATCCTGGGATAAAGGGGCAGTGTGGAATCCCATACATGATCACACCACCATTCATTCAACCACTCACCTAACCTGCCCTCACATTTTCTTACAGTCTTCTATCCCCCTTGGTATCTCTCCTTCTTGACTTCACCCCCAAGCAATCATTGGGGGAAGGGTAATCTCCTATTGAGCTCATGGCAAACAGTTTTTTAACAAAGAAGTATTGTTACGTGAACTGTGATTGTGAAGTGAGGGTATTGTTGTAAGTAGAGAAAGGAGAAAATGAAACCTTTCCCGTCCTGTTGTGAACACATCCCACCCACCCACCCCTTTCACTTATACACAGTAACAACCAGCATGGGGGTGTTACTTTAACCTATTTAAAAATACAGTGAAAATCAACCTGCTTCAAATCAGAATAAAGAAATCAATATTTTTGTGCATGCCTGTGTTTCTAAATTATAAGTAAACACACATAGATTATTTGACAACTCGCTTAACAGAACACTGTATATATAACTAGGATCATCGAAAACTTTATAGATAAGGACAGATACGAGAGAGAAGAAAATAAGCATTGACCTCTGAACATAGAGTTGCATATGTGAAACTCCAACAGCATTTTCTGGTCTCCTCCAATTATTAGCTCTTTTTCCATTCCTTTCCTCACTCAGTCTATACAGGTTGACCTTTAAGGAAACAATGAATTAATAAGTTCATTCATTTACTTTTTAATGTATACATTTTATAAATGGTCACAAGGTTCTAGCTTTTAATATAAACATTTCACTGATGTATTGAAATTTAATTTCCAGGAAAACGACTAAAAAGAGAACTGCTATTTAAAGTAGTAGTTACCAATGCATCATTTCACAAAACTACTATATTAATAGCTTTTCTATGTAGTATGTTATTCCTTTTACCCCTGAAATGTAGAAAAGGAGTAGTTTTAACCGACTAAAGGGACAATTTCAATAAGCTGTCAGAGCAACAATATTCGACTTTCCTTCCAATGTCAAAAATAGAGCTGTTGTAATTTTTTTTATGTTCAATGTAAGTTACAGGGAAACATTTTTTTAATTCACATGATAACTCTTGAGCTCTGAGCTGATTATAGATTGATTCAATGTGTATAAGGAACCAAAACATTTGAACCACTCCTGTTTCTAAATTATTTCGTTTTAGGACTGAAGAATATGATAATTCCCACTGCAACTACTGCGGGCTGAGTGATTAGAAAGAAAATAGGATTTTCTTCATGACAATCAATCATGCAGTTTATGTCAACAAACATTGGCAATAGGACTTCTTTCTCTATCTGTACTAAATATTAACTCAATCCACAGTTCTTTTCCTTCTTCTTGGCCCCACCTTATTGTTGGAAAATTCGAAGAAAATACTCACAGAATTATATGCATTACTATATTCTGCTTTACCTGAAATATACAAGACACTTGTTTTAAGCAACATTTAATAATAACAAAATCCTTGTTTCCAATAGGCCATCTGCTAGGAACAGTGGCTGTTCCCAAGCTCTGGAAATACATTTTTAAAGAATTAGACCAGCACTCTCCTTGCTATCTTTTCATAGACAGATGTTCCGAGCTTTAGCACAGTGGGTTAAACTGCCAGCTGCGGAAAATCTTGTCGATCAAAAGGTCGACAGTTCAAGTATTCAGCCCAGCTTCTGCTCACCTAGCAATTCGAAAACAGCAATGTGAGTAGATAAATAGGTACCGCTTTGGCAGGGAGGTTATAAAGGGAATCCATGCGGACATGCTGGCAATTCGATCAGGAGAGCGTCTAAGGACTTCAAAGCTCCTGGGCATGGAAGATGGAGCGACAGCACCCCACCCCCACCCCGTGGCCAGAGTCAAGCACAGCCTCCATTTGCCGAAGTTGGGAAAAGATGGGAACCCTTTATCTCTGTTTGTTAATTGTATAATGGCATCGAATGTTTGCCGTATATGTGTAGTGTAATCCGCCCTGAGTCCACTTAGGAAGATCCACCTAATACAAATAAAGATTATTATTATTATCATCGTGGTCAGCCTTTGAAGACTAATTGCACATAGGTCTTGCATAATACTGTCTATCATTGTTTTAACAGGTAATGTTTTTCACTACTTTTAATTTTATTGATAACTAGCCGTCCCCTGCCACGCATTGCTGTGGCCCAGTCTGTGTATATGTGTTTTGTGCATGCATGTATGTGTATATGTGTATATATGTGGTTTTGTGCATGTGTTGTACTGGTTTATTATTATTATATTTAGGCTTTTAAAATCTCTTCCACTGTGTTTTCCAGTATTTTTATGAGTGATGGTTGACCTGATAGGTGTATTGTGTCCAAATTTGTTGTCAATTCACCCAGTAGTTTTTGAGTTATGTTAATCCCACAAACTAACATTACATTTTTATTTATATAGATTTAATTACACTTTTACCTTTTATCTGTTGTGAATTTTTAAAGCATTTGCTTTAGCTTTCGTAATTAGTCCTGAACAATGATTAATTGTGAATGGAAATAGAAAGAAGATCCAAGAGGGAAAGAAAGGGATCAGTTCAATTTTCAGCAAATCACCTAGCAATGCATACTAAAGTAGTTAACATCAACCAATGAAAATAATAATTTTCAAGATAAAAAGGAGAAAAGGAGATAGATCCTCTGGCTCAAAGCCGGGCCCTGATATCTGGGAACTTTGGTGACAATTACATCAAAATATTAACCCATTGATCTCCACATTCCTTTCTGAA
Source organism: Anolis apletophallus (assembly GCA_030556195.1). Classification (NCBI taxonomy): domain Eukaryota; kingdom Metazoa; phylum Chordata; class Lepidosauria; order Squamata; family Anolidae; genus Anolis; species Anolis apletophallus. Next base: position 20,776,517 of record JARBWK010000007.1, read on the forward strand.
TTCCTGAACTTACCTCCATATGCATTTTGTTTCCATGAATTTAATTCAACATACATAGTGCAGACATATGGATAAGGAAAAAGAAATACATCGCCATGCCAGAATCTCAAGTCTGACACTCTTTCCCATTTGTTTAAATCTGATAAATTCAATTAAGGTTAAAGAATTCAGCAGTAAACAGAATTGAAAAATATTGAATAGATTATCTTCTTGATACAATCTGCCTACTGTGTAGATAAAACAGTACAGACACATTTGCACAGCAAGGGAAAAGTGAGGTCTACAATTAGAGGCTCATCGGGAACATAAAAAGCATATAGTAATATAAGAAGACCAAGTATTTTCTATGATCAAATAAGGAAAAGCAAGTACTAACATCCCAACTTTCCTTCTTTTACGTTCGGCTCATTCAATAACTATAAAAGGATACATGGAAATATGGTGAAGTGTTCAGTGGTAAATGGATGCAAATTATCAAGATTCCCCAATATTACTCGAATAGCATTCTGGAAGATTAAAAAAAAAATTCTGAAACTTTAATAATGCTTTCGGTTTTCTCACAATTAACTCAATTTGACTTAATATAGTCAAAACCTTTACAGCAAGATTATTCTCAAGCCATAAATCTATATACCGTATATTCTGGAATACAAGGCGACTGGGGGTATAAGAAAACCCATTCTTTTCTCTTTGAAAATATATATAATCCGGATTAGAATGCCAATGCACCAGGTCGACGGTCTCTAAAGGCCCTGCCGTTTCACCGTTTCTGGCTTCTTCGGGACCTGTCAGATAGTTACAATCCACTTATACAAATCCACTGGTCCGATATCCAATTCGGACCGTCTGGAGTAGTGGCTGCGTCCACACACATGATTTTGATCAATTGGATATCGGACCAGTGGATTTGTACAAGTGGATTGTAACTATCTGACAGGTCCCGAAGAAGCCGGAAACGGCGAAACGGCAGAGCCTTTAGAGACCGTCGACCTGGTGCATTGGCATTCTAATCCAGATTATATATATTTTCAAAGAGAAAAGAATGAATTTTTGAATATGATTTTTTGGATGATGTAATGCAATGCCAATGATTGATTGATACTTGGAAATATCTTCACTCCACTATCCACTTAAAAGAAATGAATTGAAGAAATTGACGATGAAAATAAATCTATATTTGAAGGAATAAGTGATATCCCGCTCTTTCTTGTATGCATTGACGGAGAACACCCCACTACCTATTTTACGATATAAGAAAACCCCCAAACTTTTCAAGATAAAATACAGAGTTAGGGATCTACTCAGCGTTTAAAACTACCCGCTTCTTCCAAGACTATGCCCCCGCCGCATTATGTTCAATGACCTCCTCGCCCTTGCCGCTTACCTTCTTCGAAAGCCACTTGGTTTCCCTAGGCCCAAGGAAGTGCCTCCGGATGTCGACTCCTAGCAGTGCTGGGTGATGGCATGCCTTGGATGTGCTCCCAGAGGCATGCTGGGAGCAGTAGTTCCGTGACTCCTACTGCTCCCAGCATTCCTCTGGGAGCACATCCAAGGCACACCGTCACCCAGCGCTGCTAGGAGTCTACGTCTGGAGGCCCAAGGAAGTTAGGGATATACTCGGCATTTAAAACTACCCCCTTCTTCCAAAACTATGCCCCCGCCACTTTATGTTCAAGGACCTCCTCGCCCTCGCCGCTTACCTTCTTCGAAAGCCACTTGGTTTCCCTAGGCCCAAGGAAGTGCCTCTGGATGCCGACTCCTAGCAGCGTTGGGTGACGGCGTGCCTTGGATGTGCTCCCAGAGACATGCTGGGAGCAGTAGTTCCATGACTCCTACTGCTCCCAGCATGCCTCTGGGAGCATATCCAAGGCACGCTGTCACCCAGAGCTGCTAGGAGTTGGTGTCCAGAGGCACTTCCTTGGGCCTAGGCAAGCCTTCAGAGGAGGTAAGCGGCGAGGATGGAGGAGGTCCTTGAATGGATAGCAGTGGGGGCCGCCCAGCAGACCATCACCCTGAGCTGGTTTCTGTGGCAATGCAGCCTGCCACTCCTCCTCCCCATGCCGTCCCTCCCTCCACCTGCCACTCCTCCTTCCCCCTTCCTCCTCAAGCCGCACCACTAAGGGCAATTTTATTTTTTCTTTAACTTATTTTAATTTATACCCAGCATACTAGATGACCCCAAACTTTTCATATTATTTTCCAGGCTTATGTAGTAGGCCAGAATATACAGTAATTTGAAGACGGTCAACATTTTTTTCCAAAACAAAGAGAACTAAATCTATATTCCACCTTTGTCACATGATCATTCCTGACATAACGGAAAAATATGTTTCATATCTCACCTGCAGTTCTTCGTTGACAACACTTTCAGGAAGGTTGTTATTAATGCTGTAAAATCAATATAATAGATATTAACTGTATTAAGAGCAATCAAGCATCATAAACTAAGCATGAAAAAAGTTTAAAATACCCAGAATACTGTATTTTTCTATTTCCTGATCTAAGAACACGAATATTAATTCAGGCCCCAAATCCATCCAGTTTGTTGAACTTTCTTTGAGACTACACCCTTATTATATACTGCTTACTCCACCAATCTCATGATCACACTTTTAAACCAAACATTTGGCAATTATCTGATTTTTTGAGTTAATGATCTTGGTTAGTTTATTTATTTATTATATTTGCATTTCTGCGTCGCCGCTCCCAAACGGCTCGGGGCGACTCACAGCAGCAAAATCACATGGTAAAATCACATAATAAAAGCACAATAAACATGGTAACATATTAAAACACAATAAAAACAGAGATAAAACAGCAGAGCCAAGCACAGCATTAGCATGTAGGACCAGGGGAGCAGCAGTTTTATTCCCCAAAGGCCTGGCGGAACAAGATAGTTTTGCACGCCTTCCGGAATGCCATCAAGTCAGGGAGAGCCCTGACTTCGGGGGGTAGTGGATTCCACAGCGTGGGGGCAATTACTGAGAAGGCCCTCCGTCTGGTGGTGGTAAGGCAGTACCTTTTAAAGCTGGGAACTTCCAAGAGTAGGGCAGATTCCGAGCGCAGCGGTCTAGTGGGACAGCATGGGATGAGGCGGTCCCGAAGGTACACTGGCCCCAGACCGTTTAAGGCCTTAAAGGTCAAGACCTGCACCTTGAAAGTGATCCGACATTCCACTGGTAGCCAGTGCAGCTCGTTGAGAATAGGTGTTATGTGGCTAATCTGCGGAGCACCGGCCAGCAGCCGGGCTGTTGCATTTTGGACCAGTTTCAGTTTCCGGATCAACAACAAAGGAAGACCAACGTACAGAGCATTACAGTATAGTCTTGAGATGACCGTGGCTTGGACCACTGTGGCTAGGTCACGGCGGGAAAGGTAGGGAGCCAACTTCCTCACCTGTCGGAGATGGAAAAAAGCTACTCTGCTGACGGTGGAGACATGTGACTCCATCGTCACTTAAGCATCGAAGGTCACACCCAGACTTTTAACTGTAGATGACAGACATAGTGCCACGCCGTCCAGGGGAGGAAGTTGGATCTCCACCCCACCCCAACCCCCGGACACCCCAACCACAGAATCTCCGTCTTAGCTGGATTCACCTTCAACCTACTGGCTCACAGCCATCCAGTAACAGCTTCAAGGCACTGATGGAAATTATCGGGTACGGATCCGGGCCGGCCCTCCATCCCAAGAACGAGCTTGGTGTCATCCGCATATTGGTGGCACTCCAGCCCAAAGCTACGAACCAGCCGTGCAAGTGGTCGGACATAGATGTTAAATAACAAAGGAGAGAGGATTGCCCCCTGAGGAACCCCACAAAGGAGTGGGGAGCCCCCGGAGACATCCTCGCCCCTCTTCATTCGCTGCGATCAGTTCCGGAGGAAGGAGAACAGCCAGTTCAAGACTGTCCCCCCTACTCCAGCTCCTGCAAGGCGGTGGGTCAAAAGATCGTAATCGACTGTATCGAACGCTGCTGTGAGGTCCAATAACACAAGCAGCACCATTCCGCCCTAGTCGAGCTGGCATCGTAGCTTGTCTGTGATGGAGACCAGGACCGTCTTCATCCCATGCCCCAAACGGAAGCCGGACTGGAAGGGGTCAAGCCAAGTTGTGTCATCTAGGAAGGACTGCAACTGCTCCATTGCTGCCTTCTCAATCACCTTGCCCAGGAACGAAAGATTCGAAACTGGGCGGTAATTGGAGGGGACCGTAGGATCTAATCCCGGCTTTTTCAGCAATGGAGTGACCACCGCCTCTTTCAAACCCTCTGGAAACACTCCTTGCTCAAGGGAGGTGTTAATTAGTCTCAACAGAGGGTCTCGTAACCCCTCCAGGCAAGCTTTCACAAGCCAGGAGGGGCACGGATCGAGGGAGCATGTGGTCGGTCTAGTTGCAGTCACTACCCTATCGACAGCTTCTGCATCCAGTGGCCGAAACCGGTCAAAGGTGGGCCCAGCAAGAGGTCACAGAGTCTCAAGCTCGCTAACTGTATCAAAAGTGGCTGGACGGTCCCGATGGAGGGCCGAAATCTTGTCCGCAAAAAAGCTCTGAAAAACCTCAGCAGAAAGGGCCTGATCATCATTGTTTGGGAAAGCATTGTTCAAAAGAAAGCATTGTTCAAAACAAACAAACAAAAAACAGCCAGTATCAAACTAAGGACTTCATCACACTAGAGAAAAAATCCACTTAAAATCGGGTTTTTGCCTCTTGCAGAATTCTGGGATTTGTAGTTTAGTGAAGCTGTTAAAGTCTCCTCCCTAAACTACAAAGCCCAGAATACTGCAGGAGGCAGAAACCGGATTTTAAGTGGATTTTATTCTCTAGTGTGACGAAGCAGTAAAATGAATAATCTTAAATAAATTATTAAGGAGGAAGAGGAATAGAGCAGAAACAGTATTCTATGTATTTCAAATTAGGGGTGTGAATCTCTATTAACCTTGCATTAAAGAATACAAAACATTATTTTGAATTTCTAATAGCAATTTTGTCTTTGGGAAGTAGATCATCTCTGTGGAAACACATGTGATATTTCTTGCACAGAAAACTTTTCTGCACAAAATGCTCCCTGCAGAAGAAATACATTTTTTTTGGAACAAAACCATATTTTCTGCAATGAAAATCCACATGGATTTCTGGACAGACGAGTGCTCACTTGCCGTCATCTCTCTTCTTCCCAACAGAGTTCCTTAAACTTTGAGAAGCTACTTTGTCAATCTGGAAATTAATGATTAATATTTGTTTCATTCCTAGACCAAATAAATAAACAAACAAACAAACTTTATTTGTATTCCGCCCTATCTCCCCGAAGGGACTCAGGGCGGATTCCAACAAAAATGGCAAACATTCAATGCCATAATACATTCATAAATACAAGTACAACTAGTGAACCAACCAGATTCCAAAATAAACCAACATCTAAGACAAAACTATATTATACAACCAGAAATTAAGTAATAACATAACCTGTCAATTAATTTACATCTAACATAAAAACATAAATATAACAATATGTAAACCACAATTCATGTAATAGTTATTAAAATATATTATTTTAATAATCTTTTCTACAATCCTATATTTCCCGCAATGGTTAATATCATTCTCACATTTTAGGTGGGTGAGCCTGGAGGCACAATTTGAAATAGGGTTATCAGTTTCAGAGCTGATTCCTTTTAGTTACTCTCCCCATAATCATACCCTTAAATATTTGTAATCTCTGTGGACATGCTCTAATTTTCAGAACTGTACCCAAATTTTTTTCTTATTCATCTTTTGTTTTCTTCTTTTGTTTTCTTCTTCTGAATAATTCCCAAGGGTAAAAACTTCCAAATTACATTAACTGTCCTGCTTACCTAATAGTGTTGCCATATCTGATCTTAAGTTTATACACATTCACTCCAGCATGAAGAAATCTTGTCTCTGGCACTGGATATGTAAAAGGTTTCAAAGATCCCATTCCATAAATCCAACCTAATTAAAAACAAAAAAGGAAGATAAAATACCATATTAAATCGTGGTCCTCTCCATTGGCGCCCCCTTGTAGTGGGGGAGAGGCTTTCGAGAAGACACGCCAAATGGGTCTCGAAGAGAAACGACAACGTAGAAAGAACTGCAACTTGGAAAGAACATCACCCAAGGAGACTTTCTTTTTTTTTAAAAAAAAAGTTTTTATTGAGATTTTAAAATAAACATTAACCAACACAAAACAATCTCACCGAAACAGACAAAAAAGGACATAGATCCCCAAGACATTCGTCCCGGGTTCTTTCAATCGTACATTAACATCCGTATTCTTTGAACTTCCCTCCCTTTCCCTCAGTCATTGCTTAGTTCATATCCTTCTGATAATTCAAGTTCATTATCGGGCTTCTTCTCATTACACCCAGATTGTATCCCTTCTTATTCTATCTTAATTACAATCTGTTATTTACACTATCTCTGTTAACCATTCTATCTTATCTCTTCTAAAGTGATTTATAATTAGTGACCAGTCTGTATCTTTCATTCTTCTGTCCTTTGCAAGAGCTCTGGTAAGCTCTGGTCCATCATTTTGTTTTTCCATTCATCTGTAGACGGGGTCTCTTCCACTTTCCACCTTCTTGTCAGCACTATTCTCGCTGCCGATATGCAATAATAAAACAGTTTTTCTTTGGTTTTTTCCCCAGCTTAAAGTCTATTAACCCCAATAACAAATATCTGGGCTTAAACATAAAGTTAATCTCTAGTGCTTGTTGTATCTCTAAAAAATTCCTTTTCCAAAAGGAGACTTTCTGCTATGCTTTCTGCAACCAAACTTGCCTATCTCAGATTGGTCTTTTTAGTCATCAACGCGCTTGTAAAAAGCGTGGGATGAGTCCTTCCTAAGAATCTTCATTCACGAAGTAATGCTGAGAGAAAATGTATTTTTCATTATAGGGCAAATAAAGGGGAAATTGATGCTTTTAGTAGAAATAATGTCAGGAGAGAGTGCTGCTCAGTATAGGCTTCAGAATACCGGGGTAGCTTGCCAAGTAATAATGACGAGAATAAGCTACTCTGATTGGTACAAAGGCACAAGCAGTGATTTGCCAGGGAACATCATGTGCCTTCTAGATAAGAGCGGCCCTGATAGGCCGAATGCTAGCAACGTGCGTTTGTTTACAATGTTCTTGAATGGATAGATAGTGCACATGGCAATTAAAGACTTCTCTCTCCCTGAATGCTAGGGAGAAGTTGCATAGATTTGTAACATTTTGAGAACACGCTACATCAGAAGCAGATAACATAGCCTGGGAATGAGAATTAATACCTACGCCATGCATTTTAACAAATAGGAGTGAGATACTAGAATAATGCTTTGTTTAATTGGATAATGAAATGAGTTCATGAATGCCAGCCATTAACAGGGCATGAAGGAGGGCGGGACAACGGGGTTTGTCGCCATTGCTTGTATAAAATCAAAGTGTGGAGATTGTTCGGGGCTCTTGCCCTTTAGCAGCTAGTTCTGCGGGCCGAACCCATCAGCTGATGTCTTGCAAATAAAGTTTGGCTTCATTGTACCATGGTAAAGATTGTCGCGTTGTCCATCTGCCCCTGTGCTCGCACGGAGACGTCGCCCGAGGTAAAAGTTACTGCCTAAGGAGTTTTGGGACTCCAAATTGCCGCTACACAAGCAATAGAAATGTCAGAAAGTTTCAGAAATTTATTGGGAGCCATTCGCATATTAAAATACAAAACTTTCAAAACATATTAACATAGACCTTATTACACTTGGGGGGGGGGAGGGTAATTAAAGACCATCCAAATTATCAACACTTTTTAACTATTCCATTTGTGATACAGTGAAATAACGTGAATAGGAAACTAAGCTGATCCATATTCTTTGACCTTGTTGGCTCTAAAGATCACTTGAGGATACAGTATGTTCTTAATAGATTTTAAAGTAATGGACTGGTTATGAAGATAAGCGCTACTTATGAAGTCATGTTTTGATCCATGTGTAAGCCATAATGCCACAGAACACCGATTAACCTTCAATTCGCTAGGAACATCACCTAATCTTGTTATTTTACATCATCACTGCCTCCGATATTTGATATTATAGCCCGAAAGCATAAAAGGAGATTGGCAGGGCACAATGCAAATGTGTGCAGGAGGAGTTAACAGTTTATCTCCATTTTATACAAATGTAAAACACTGCACTTTCAGAAATGAGTACTTTATTACAGAATGATTCCAAAATCAAAACAAGATTCCAAAATCCAGGTTAGGGTTTTGTCTAGAGTAGCAAAAAACAACAACAACAAACCTCTGGAATGAAGCCTGGGGTGCTGTGGTTTTAATTATATGAATAGATTTTTAATTGGTTTTAACTGTTTATTTTTAATACTGTTGATGTTTCAATGTTTGCATATATTTTTAAGTTTTAAATGATATTGTATTGGTCTTCTTGTGAGCTGCTTTGAGTATTTTTAGAGAGATATAAAGTGGGATATTAATAACAATTATTATTTATTTATTTATTACCACATTTATACCCCGTCACTTCTCAACCCCCGAAGGGGGACTCAGGACGGCTTACGATAAGCCCCGTTAAGAGGCTATTACACATAATACAATACTAAAATCACAGATAAAAACATATCATAGTTAAAAACAATACATAATTAAAACCATACAAAGCCATCATTAAAACAATAGACCAGTCTCATCAATCGTATCGTCATTCCAGATGCTGCTTTACATCTGTCCAAACGCCTAGTCCCAGAACCATGCCTTTAGTTTTCTCCGGAAAGCCAGGAGGGAGGCAACCAATCTTATCTCCGTTGGGAGCGTGTTCCATAGACAGGGAGCCACCACCGAGAAGGCCCTGTCTCTCGTCCCCACCAGGCGCATTTGAGCAGTAGATGGGAGAGAGAGCAGGGCCTTAGATTTTGGGGGGGGACATAGGGGTGGATGCGTTCGGACAAGTAAACTGGGCCAGAACCGATTAGAGCTTTAAAGGTCAAAACCAGCACTTTGAATTGGGCTCGGAGATGGACCGGCAGCCAGTGGAGCTGACATAACAGGGGGGTGGTATGCTCCCTGTATGTCGCCTCAGTTAGTAATCTGGCTGCCGACTGTTGTACTAGCTGAAGTTTCCGAACCGTTTCAAAGGCAGCCCCACATAGAGAGCGTTGCAGTAATCTATTCGGGATGTAACCAGAGCGTGGACTACCGTGGCCAAGTCAGACTTTCCAAGGTACAGGCGCAGCTGGCGTACAAGTCTTAATTGTGCAAAAGCTCCTCCTGCGGTTCCAGGCTCAGTGATGAATCCAGGATCACTCCCAAGCAAAAATCTCTGCGCATGCTCAGAAGCTGCTGCAGGCAGCAGGGAGGTGTGCTACGGCGGAGCGGGCGGCGTGGCGGCGACCATCCAAGATGGCGCCCCGCGCAGCCGCGTAGGTTGCTTACATGGACAGACCGCCCCTGTGGTCACTCCTTGTAGGTGTCTTGTGACCAAATTTGGCAGCAATTCGTCCAGTGGTAAGAAATCCGTTTGTGTGTGTCAACTGGATGTGTAAAATAGGTTTATCTGAGGTCCTTTCCACACAGTTGAATAAAATCCCATGTGATCTGCTTTGAATCAGATTATATGGCAGTGTGGACTCGGATAACCCAGTTCAAAGCGGATATTCTGTTATATGTTTCACATGTTTGTAGTGGGTAGGTAGATCATTTTGACTTGGTAATGACTTACCTGGGGAAATTGGTACGTGAAGAGTTGGCGTGTAAGCAGCCATTTTGTAGAACCAGAATGTTAGGCAGCCATTGTGTGGCTCTTATAGTGCAGCAAAGCTAGGGGAGGAGCTATTTGCATAGGAGCGGCCTGATTGGTCAGATGCAAATGAGCAGGTGCTAAGGCACGAGAGATGGGCGGAGTCAAGAATGGCAGTTAGAGGAGGCCAACTGACCATTCTTTTTCAGTTAGCTGGGGATAGCGAGCGGAGTGGGCTGGTGTCAGGGAGCTCGGAGAGGTTGTAAAGCGCAAAGTAGTCAGGATTTCAGCGTCCGGTTAAGGAGTGTCGTTTTTTGTTTAGGAAACAGTTTTTAGGAGTAATATTATGAAAGTTTTGTTGAAGGAAAGGCTGAGGAAATACGTAAACAAAAGTCATACGGAAGCTATGTTTAAAGTAAAATCTTCATAAGAGAAGAATCCATATAGCCGTCTTGAGTCACTTGGGAGGGAACGTAGGGAATAAATAAAGTCAATAAATAAATCTCTCGGCATTACTTCGCGAACGAAGATTCTTAGGATGGACTCATCCCGCACTTTCTACAAGTGCGTTGATGACTAAAAAGGCCAATCTGAGATAGGCAAGTCCGGTTGCAGAAAGCACAGCAGATGTTGTTTCCAAGTTGCGGTTCTTTCTGCGTTGTCGTTTCTCTACGAGACTTGTTCGGCGTGTCTTCTCAAAAGAGGCTGAAGCATTGTGGATAGTGCGTCTCCATGCCTCCCAAAGTGAGGCCAGGGTGGACCATTGTTGGTGATCAATCTGGCCGAGCCAGAGATGTTGTTTCAGGGAGTCCTTATATCTCTTTTTTGGGGCGCCTCTCTTGCGCTGACCCGTGGCGAGTTCACCATAGAGTAGTATCTTTGGGAGGCGGTGGTCCTCCATCCTAGAGAAGTGCCCTGCCGGGCGCAGCTGTATTCTCAGTAGCATGGCCTCAATGCTGGTGATCCCTGCTTGCTCAAGGACAGCAACATTCGTCACATAGTCGGTCCAGTGTATATTTAGGATTGTGCGAAGACAGCGCTGGTGAAAGCGTTTGAGGAGTCATAGGTGTTGGCGATAGGTGACCCATGTTTCAGAACCATAGAGGAGAATAGACAGTATGATAGCTCTGTACATACTGATTTTGGTGCTTTGCCTCAGGTGCTTGTTTTGATTGATTGATTGATTGATTTTATTATTTATGAGTCGCCCTCCACGTCAGTGCTCCGGGCGACTTACACACAAAAACACATAAAAGAATTCAATAGTTAAAAGCTAAAAGAATAAAAAGATTAATTAAAATAGTTCCAGTAGCTCAGGCTAAGTCTGGGAGGTGTCCTTAGCCATAAGCCTTTCGGAAGAGCCAGGTCTTCAGTGCGGTCAGGAACTGGGGCATGTCCCGGATAGCTCTCTGATCCACCGGCATCAAGTTCCAAAGGACAGGGGCCGCGATGGAAAAAAAGCTCTCCGTCTCGTGGTGTCGAGGCGGGCCTCACTCACACCTGGGATGCGGAGAAGGTCCCTGTTTCCTGGCGCGCGACCTTAAATGAGCTGGTTCGGACAAGCGGTCTTTTAAATAAGCTGGGCGGCACCATGGAGGGCCTTAAAGGTAGCGACAGGATCTTGTGGATGGCTCTGAGCTCGACTGGCAGCCAGTGCAGGCGCTGCAGAGATGGCGCGATATGGCATCTCAGTGGTGTCCCGGTGAGGAGTCTGGCGGCTGCATTCTGCACCAGCTGGATTTCACAGTGGTTGACTGCGGCAACCCCACGTACAAGGCATTACAGTAGTCCAGCCGTGATGTCACTGTGGCATGGACCACAGTAGCCAGCGCATCTGATGGAAGGTAAGGTGCCAGTTGACGTGCCTGGCGTAGGTGGAAAAAAGCTCCCTTACTTGTCGCAGCAACCTGGGCCTCCAGTGAGAGTCTCGAGTCTAGTATCACACCGAGACTCTTCACCGACGGGGCGTATCAGCGGCTCTCCCTCAAAGAGAGGCAGCGGAATGGGTGGCTCTGGGCGTCCCGGCCATAGAATCTCAGTCTTTGATGGATTGATCTTGAGTTTGTATGGCGGAGCCATCTGGTCACTGCCTCTAGTCCTTGTCTGAAGTTCTCAGGCACCGATGTTACACCTGGCTCAAGCTTCAGCAGAAGCTGGGTGTCATCTGCATATTGGTAGCACCCCAATCCAAAACTTCTGGCTATGCTTGCCAAGGGTTGGACGTAGATGTTAAAAAGCGTTGGTGACAAAATGGCGCCTTGGGGGACTCCACAGTCCAGGGTGGATTTCTTGGGACGCTTGGCCTCGCCACTCAACACGCTGCGAACGGCCCCGCAGGAAGGAATCGAACCAGGCCAAAGCTGTGCCTTGAATCCCAATGGCTGATAGTCGCCGCAACAGCAAGTCATGGTCCACCATGTCGAACGCGGTGAGGTCAAGCAGCACCAGGATAGCCGAACCTCCCTTCTCCAATTGGCGGCGGATGTCGTCCGTAATGGCCACCAGGACGGTCTCGGTCCCGTGTCCGGCGCGGAAACCCGATTGGCAGGGGTCCAGGCTTCCTGAGGTTTCCAGGAATTCCTGTAATTGGATCGCTGCTGCCCGTTCAATCAGTTTCCCGAGGAAGGGTAGGTTTGAGACCGGACGGTAGTTTGCCGGCACCGCTGGATCCAAATTCGCCTTCTTCAGCAGCGGGCGGACTCTAGCCTCCTTCAGCGCATCGGGAAAGACTCCCAGCTCCAATGAGTGATTTATCAACCCTGTCAGAGTGGCCAGGAGGCTCCCCGCACAGGACTTAATCAGATGGGACGGGCACGGGTCTGTAGAGCAAGTTTGTTGCTCCAGACTCTTTTGTGAAGCCTTCCAAATGCACTCTATGCCTTTGCTAATCTGTGATCTATCTCTTTATCAATCTTGGCATCTGAAGAGATGATGCTTTCCAGGTAGGTGAACTGCTGAACAGACTTAAGCACAGATTTGCCTATTCTGACGTGGGGATGATGGTGTTCTTCCTGTGGCGTGGGCTGGTAGAGGACTTCCGTTTTCTTCAGGCTGACTTCCAGCCCACACAGCTCTGCAGCTGTTGCAAAGCAGGATGTTAGGTGCTGCAAAGCTGCTTCTGAATGGGCGACATCATCAGTAAAAAGCAGCTCACGGACTACATAGTTTAGAGTCTTAGTGCGAGCCATCAGACGGCTTAAGTTGAACAAGCTACCATCATTACGGTAACGTATATATATGCCGTATTCTTCTTCAAGGTCTGCCGTAGGCTTTTGGAGCATCATGCTGAAGAAGATAGTAAATAGGGTTGGTTCAAGAACACAACCTTGCTTCACTCCATTAGTTATTAGAAAGGGCTCTGAGAGCGCACTGCTGTATCTGACTTGACCGTGCTGGCCCTCATGTAACAGGATAATCATTTTGAGGAATTTGAGGGGGGGGGGCATCCTAGTCGTTCCAGGATCTGCCACAGACCTTTTCTGCTCAGTGTCAAAGGCTTTGGTGAGGTCGACAAATGTTACATAGGGTCCTTTGTCCTGCTCTCTACATTTCTCTTGCAGTTGTCTAGGGGCAAATACCATGTCTGTGGTGCTCCTGTTAGCTCTGAAGCCGCATTGGCTTTCAGGGAGAAGTTCTTCTGCAATAGCAGGAATAAATACAATACACATATTTATTGTATTTATTTATTGTATTAAATAAATACAAGTGTCTAAATCAGTGGTTCCCTAACTTTTTTTGGCTTACCGCCCTCTTTCCAGAAAAACTTTTACTCAGCGCCCCCCTAGAAATTAATTAATTATTATAATAATAATAATAGTAATAGTGTTGGAAGGGACCTCTAAAGACCATCTAGTCCAATGCCCTACTACCTTCATGCAGCAGAAGCACAATTAAAGCACCCTTGACAGATGGCCACCCAGACTCAACAATAGTCTCAATAATAGTAGTGTTAACGACCACACTAATGAAGAAGGTTGTAAGAGACTCCAAGGGTCATCTAGTCCCTTCTGTCTTCTCCCCCCCCCCCCTTGTGGTGCGTGAGCTTTCCTCAGTGGCAGCGGTGGTGACAGAGGAGGAGGGAGTCCCAGTGGCAGGCTTTCCCGTGGCCTTACTCTCCTTCTCCTCCCGCCACTGCCCCCGCCCCCGCGGCCACGTATGGGACAAGGGAGAAGGAGAGCAAGGCCATGGAAAAGCCTGCCGCTGGGGCTCCCTCCTCCGCCGCTGCCGCCGAGGAAGGCTTGCCTTTCCCTCCTCCTCCCTCGTTCCTTGCTAGGTTTCCTCGGTGGAAGAGGGAGCCGTGGCCATGGGGCTTGTCCGTGGGGCTCCCCACCGCCCCCTTGAATCGCTCCACCACCCCCCCAGGGGCAGGGGCGGTCCGTCCATGTAAGCAACCTACACGGCCGCGTGGGGCGCCATCTTGGATGGGCGCCGCCACGCCGGCCGCGCCGCCGTAGCAAACCTCCCTGCTGCCTACAGCAGCTTCTGAGCATGCACGGAGATTTTCGCGCATGCCCAGAACCTCTGGAGTGCTCTCCTGCCCTGTGCAACGCCCCGTGGGTGGGGCTGGCAGGGGGAACCAGGAAGCGCGAGGAGAGGCCTTCGAAGGTCTTCGAACTGCACAGGGCAAGGAGCGGCAGCACGTGGGAGGAATGGAAGGTACCAAGAAAAAAAATTGGGGAGGGGGTGCACAATTAAGGTTGGGGGCAGGGGGGGCCAAAATAATGTGTTTTGGGGGGCGGCAAAATAATTTTCGCCTACCATGCGAAATTACCTTAGACCGCCCCTGCCTAGGGGGTGGCAGCACCCACTTTGGGAATGACGGGTCTAAATGTTCCACCCACATGCAAATGTTCAAACTGTTTTCCTACATGCAGCAAAGATTGTTTAAACCTATAGTGATACATTCTATTCCTATCCCAAATCTTATCATTAATAAAAATATGATTTCTCAAATACAATTAAGATAATTCTCTTAGAAAAGTTTGGAAAAGCTTAACATGTTATTGCTGTATTGTGCCACATATTCAGAGTCCTGACTGGCTATTTTGGTGGAAACACTCCAGTACGGTTTAGAGACAGATGGTATTCCTCATTCCACATGGCTTTAAAAATACTATTTTTAACTCCGGATTCTGCCACAAAATCTTCAATAGCAGCTGCCAGAACATCCTATGGAAAGGCATTAACTAAAAGGCAGACGGCCATATGCACCATATCCACTTTAGTGTAGTTGCAAACACACACGAGCTACCGCTTCAATTGAGCACACACACAAATCCTAAACAGATATCTGAAACTGCAGCAAGGCTGAGAACGCCCTCTTCTGGGAAATGCAGGCTCCATTCCCCCTCTTTTCTTCTGAACAGAAAAGTAAAATATTAAAGTAGAAACAATTCTAATAAAACTGACACGGGTGTAAAATAAAATGGGATAAAGTCCTCTTATATTCCTGAATATAATAAGAACCTATACCTGTGAATGAAAATGTAAAATTCTTATAAATCTTAATATTTGAGTCCTACAAACATTATCCAATCACATTCTGTTCTTATATTTTTTTATTGTTCAGTTTACCTGTCCGAACGGATTCTCTCCTATGAACCATCAAGGACACTAAGATCCTCCGGGGAGGCCCTGCTCTCGGTCCTGCCATTTTCGCAAGCGCGTCTGGTGGGAACGAGAGACAGGGCCTTTTCCGTGGCGGCCCCTCGGCTATGGAACTCTCTGCCCCCTCCCTCTTGTCCTTCAAGAGGCTAGCAAAAACCTGGCTTTGGAACGAAGCATTCCCAGAAGAAGGCTGAGACTGATTATAGACCATAATGAATGACCACATTTATAGACTGAATGAACTTGTGTCGCCGATTTGGCTTTTATGTATTTTATTCGTATGTATTTTAATCTTTCATTGTTGTTGGATGTTTTTAATTATTATTGTAGCATTGAATCTTTGCTGTGAGCCGGTCTGAGTCCCTCTACAGAGGTGAGAAGATTGGGATACAAAAGTTTTAAATAAAATAAAATAAATGTAGAATGCTGCCTTATATTGAAGCAGACCGTAAGTCAGTATTGTCTACAGAGACTGGCCCCAGATTTTTGACAGAGCATGGACAAGAGTAATTTTCCAGCTTTATCTGGAAATATCAGGAGTTGAAATTGGAATCTTTTGCATGCAAAGTAAGTGAGTTAATCTTCATCTCCATTTACAGTGCAGACAAGAGGAACAGAAAGATTAGAAAATAAATCTTATAATTAAATAATAATTAAAATAGACTTCACATAAAATAAGTCCTCACTTGCAGACACTTTTGACTCTGTTACAGCGCAGCGAGCACCACTTGCATGGAAAACATTACGTTCTTAAGGTTTGCACTGTTGAATTGTGTTTTTGCAGCCTGCTCAGTTTGTTAAAGATGAGGTGGCATTGATTGGTCCCTAGTACCTGTCTATCATTGTTTGCAGAGCCCAGTTAAGTTTGTTCCGCCCACTTTCCCAGGGATTTTGGAAATCAAGCCATTTTGTTTGGCAGAGCCTTTCCAGGATTTCTCCAGAGAGGACATGACTGAAGGTTTGCCAGGCCAGGCCTTGGTCAGGCTAAGGCTATCTTCCAACACCAGACTGACCTTTCCTTGGGACTCATACGGAAAGCCCAGCATACCAGAAGGTTGGGTAGCTCTGAGGAGTCTCAAGCGCCTTCACACCAGTCAGTTGGCATCCAAAGGAAGGTTTCATGCCTTCAACATAGGCCATCTGGTTGGGTGTTCAGGTGTCTTTACCTCGGAGCCATAGAGAAGGAGAGGACTTGGAGAGCCATCCGGCTAAGCTTCCTGGACTAAAGCTAGACTGCAATGTAAGATCTTTCTTTTATCTTTTTGAGGAACAAAGTGAAGTGCCTGAGTGCAGTTAACTCATGTTAAGAACAATAAAGCCTGTTTGAGTTAACTAGAGCAGTGTTTCCCAACCAGTGTGCCGTGGCACACCAGTGTGCCGTGAGCGATCATCAGGTGTGCCGTGGATAATTGGCACTCTCCACCCTCCTAGCAGCCCCCTCACAGGTTTCCAAGAAACAAATTGAGCCTTTCCGCTTGGAAATGTGGTTGTTTTTTTTAATTATTTTAGTGGATTTTTCAAAAGTTGCCTCCCCCACCCCCCAAGGAACGGTTTATAACAGCTTCATGACATCCATAGTTAACTGGAAACAAGTTTCACTCAGGGTAAAATTTCACAAAGGTCTGGAGAACAAGCTCTATGAGGAGCGGCTTGAAGAGCTGGGCATGTCTAGCCTGGAGAAGAGAAGGCTGAGAGAAGACATGATAGCCATGTATAAATATGTGAGAGGACGTCATATATTTCAGGATTTTTTTTTTACCCCGCTCTTCTCAACCCCCGAGGGGGGATATATATGTTCTGTTCATCGAAACAGGCCCAGGTTTCACACTGAGTGTATAAATACATTAAAAAAACATATTAACTATATGTATTACTGTGTTAGAGTGTCATTTTTTGTCATTTTGTTTGGTGGTGCGCCCCAGGATTTTGTAAATGTCAAAAATGTGCCGCAGCTCAAAAAAGGTCGAAAAACACTGAACTAGAGTGTCCAGATTGGTCCTTGGGAGCCCCAAGCCTCTAAAGCAGTTATCACCCTTCCTAATGCCACGACCCCTTACCAGAGTTCCCCATGTTGTGGAGACCCTCAACCATAACATTATTTTCGTTGCTACTTTGTAACTGTAATTTTGCTACTGTTATGAATCATAATGGATGTATTGTCACAAATACGCAATACGCCCAATTTGGCACAAATATCCAATACGCCAAATTTTGAGTATTTGTGAGATTGGGAGGGGGGGGGATTGATTTTGTCATTTGGGAGTTGTAGTTGCTGGGATTTATAGTTCACATACAATCAAAGAGCATTCTGAAACCCACAAACAATAGAATTGGGCCAAACTTCCCACACAGAACCCTCTGATGGTCTTTGTTTTCTGATGATCTTTGGCGACCCCTCTGACACCCCTTCGTGACCCCTCCAGGGGTCCCGACCCCCAGGTTGAGAAACACTGCTCTAAAGGAAGGCAAGAAGCAATCCCCCAGTATAGAGAGACCACGTCCTTGCCCTTTACTGGGTATTTACAGCCCGGGTGCGATGGCACAGACTCCAAAACATGTAGTATGACCCCTGAGGAAAGGACCTGCTATTGGTTTCAGGTTGCCAGGTTTTAATACTGAAGCAGGATGAAGTCTCAGAGACCTTTAGATTTTCCTTGGATCTCCAAGCAGGAAGACAAATCTCACAGAGAGTAATTCTGGAGAAACAAGTCTAACTCTTATATCTGAGGTGGCTATAAAGCCTGACCTCAATTCTTTACCCAATATCATTACCAGCTGAAACCAGGGAATTGTATGTAGGGTTTTTTTTCCATGTCAGGAGCAACTTGAGAAAGTGCAAGTCGCTTCTGGAGTGAGAGAATTGGCCGTCTGCAAGGACGTTGCCCAGGGGATGCCCAGATGTTTGATGCTTTACCATCCTTGTGAGAGGATTCTCTCATGTCCCTGCATGAGGAGCTGGAGCTGACAGAGGGAGCTCTCCCTGCTCTCCCCGGATTTGAACCGCTTACCTATCGATCAGCAATCCTGCCGGCACAAGGGTTTAAGCCACTCTGCCACTGGGGGCTGTATTTAGGCTGCACTTGTGCAATACTAGTGAGACAAAAAGCCACACGCAAAGGAAGCAGACATGGAATTTTGAACTTTTGTCCATCATGCCATATGAGTCAAGTGAGTGGCATTCCAGCACTGTTATCTGTAAGTGTTCTTCTTTGTACACGCCCTGGCTGAGTAACATAAGGCTGGAGCAGGAGGACACTCCGTGGGAGTTGTCAGTGAGCTTTCCAAAAGCTCCAGCATCAGCACAGGCTCTGGATAAAAACACCCACCACATGCCATATGTGCAATGTAACCAGGAATAGTAACAGCTGCCGTCGCTACCGACATATGCTGAACACCTTCCCAGCTACCAAAAAAGTTTTAATTTTTTCCTGCACTATGGACTATCACATTATATGCTTGGTTGGGCATTCTCTATGGAGAGTTGGATTTATAACAATATATTTTTTTATTTATTTGGCATATTTCAATATTCAGCTTTCTAGATTGTTCGTTTGTCGTTTGTTGTTGCGATCCTTCAAGTTGTTTCCAACCTATGGAGACCCCATGGCAGGCTTATCATGGGAATACAAAATTTTCTTTTAACAATTTTTACACATATTTAATTACTATATATTTATTTTTTCACATGCAATATTTGGTCAGCTGTAAGTAGCCATTACTTTATTTATTTATTTATTATTTATTTATTCGGTTTTATATTCTGCTCCTTCCTGCAGGCTCGGGGCGGATTACAACATTTCAATAATCTGATGAATAACATCAGATGCACCCATAACATCAGATGCACCCGTCTGCATCCACCTCTAATATTTACTTTTAATTACTTTTAATTTACTGTACTTTGATGATCCTAAAGAATATCATTCCAAAAAGTGAGGGTGAGAGAATTTTAAAAAACTGAGTCATGAGTTATCAGCATTTTCATTCACAAAGTATTCCAAGAATGTCTGTTTTTCACAGGTTTATCCACCTTTTCACACACTATTTCTGTAAATATTAGCCATATACAGTATTCATTTGTCAAAAGAACAGACATATCTCATGCATCGGGACTGTGGCACAGCTGGCTGGGAGTCAGCTGCATTAAGATCACTACTGGGTTGGAGTGAGCTTCTGGCTAATTTGTGTAGCTTGTTGTCGACCTTTACAGCCCGAAAGACAGTTGCATCTGTCAAGTAGGAAAATTAGGTACCGCTTATGTGGGGAGGCTAAGTTAACTAATTTAAGAGGCCATAAAAATCTCCAGCAAGCACGCGGCATCTCCAGTGTCACAGATGGACGGTGAAGCAACAGCTCCCCTGATGGCCAGGAAAAGTTGGAATGTTAAATAGCCTCTGTCTGTCTATATGTGTTGTGTGTCAATGGCATTGAATGTTTGCCTTGTATATGTATATTGTAATCCAATCCGAGTCCCCTGTGAGGTGAGAAGGGTGGAATATAAATACTATAAATAAATAAATAAATAAATAAATAAATAAATAAATAAATACCAATCATTCATAGCTTTATATTAGGCCTGGGTAGGTTCGTCGGAATGCTCATAAAATCGGAATGAATTCGGATTGAATTCACTTTTGAAGCAGTTTCGAGGCGATGTAAGCAAACCGGAAGTACATTTGCCATTTTGAAGCCACCACCATTTTTGGAAAGGAATTGTTTCGATGCGGGTGTGCTTCCCTCCGTGTTAGACCTGAGGCAAGAGCCGCATACAGCTCTCGCCCCAGTTCTGACGCGGAGGGAAGCACATCCACATCCAAACTGGGTGTTTAACCCAGTTTGGATGCGGATGTGCTTCCCTTCGCATTAGACCTGGGGCAAGACACGGAGGGAAGCACATCTGCATCCAAACTGGATGTTTAACCCAGTTTGGATGCAGATGTGCTTCCCTTTGCGTTAGACCTGGGACGAGAGCCGCACACCTGGTGTAATGTTTCCTTCCAGCAAAAGTCACCCTGGATGACCTAGATAGGTGTTTGCTCAGGTAAAAAATGGTAGTTTATATGTAGTTTATATATTTTGTTTTAAAATTAAATAATAAAAAGATGGCAATTTCATCTGTTCATAGAATGGGTCAGAAGGCTAACATTTTAGATCCACTTACTCAAACATATGTTCTATTGAATTCAACAAAAGTACCTATAACTTACATGCAATCCTGCATGTTTACTAACATGCAAGATTGCACTAAACCTCATTGATACTCTATGTCAGGGCTGTCCAACTTCTACCGGCCCAGGGGACTGAATTCCGGTTACTGATGACCTGGGGGGCCAAAGGGTCTGCCCCCGACTCCGCCCCCACCCCCGGCTCCACCCCCTCCCCACCCCCAGCTCTGCCCTCTCCCCCGGCGCCTTCTCCCTCTCCCCTTATTTTAATTTAATATTAAATATATTTAATTCCATCCTCCCCTCTCCCCTTATTTTAATTTAATATTAAATATATTTAATTCCATCCTCCCCTCTTCCCTTATTTTTATTTAATATTAAATATATTTAATTCCATCCTCCCTCCCCCTTATTTTTATTTAATATTAAATATATTTAATTCCATCCTCCCTCCCCCTTATTTTTATTTAATATTAAATATATTTAAATATATTTAAAATTCCATCCATCCTCCCCTCCCCTTATTTTTATTTAATATTAAATATATTTAATTCCATCCTCCCTCCCCCTTATTTTAATGTATCCCATCTCCCTTATTTCATCTTTAAATATATTTAATATTATACTTAATACATGAGGGGAGATGGGGGGGGAGGGAATGAGGAGCCCCCGGCTTCGGCCTACCTTGTCCAAACGCGCAGGATCCAGGAGTACCCGGACGACGAGAGAGGCGACGACCGACTGAGTCGAAGAAGGTCCTAATCGTGTCTGTGGGCCTCAGCGATCCAGTAGTAGAGTAGCCGAAGAGTATCGCGAGAATACGCAATCCACACGGGATTTCACTGTCAACGCCGGCATGATCTCGCGTTGACAGCGAAATCCCGTGTGGATTGCGTATTGTCGCGATACTTGCTCCGAACCCGGAAGTAGGGTTTTTTTAAAAAAAATATTTATTTTATTTTTTATTTTTTATTTAAAAGCTTAGGGGGCCGTAAGGAAGGGGCTGGGGGCCGTATACGGCCCCCGGGCCGCCGGTTGGACAGCCCTGCTCTATGTGATAGAAAACTTTAAGTAATTTCTTTGGAAACGCCATCAATATCTCTGGATAATGACTATGCTATCTTACTTTGTTCCACTAGAGGGAGTAAAATACTGTGGCAGGACATGAGAGGGCCTTCTCTGCTTTGGCTCCTCAGGCAGGGAATATGTATATGTATAATCAAATTTCATAGGTTACTAGCTGTGCTCTACCACACATTGCTGTGGCTTATAGAAAGAATTGTCACAGTAGAGGTAGATATCTGGACTATTATGAAAGAGAGGTACCTACCTCTTCCTCCTCCCCCCTTTTTTTCTTCCCCTTCCCCTTCCTCTCCTTTCTACCGTCTCTACCTCTTTCTTTTATTCCTACTTACACTCTTTGGTTTCATCCTACCTTCTTTCTTTCCTTCCTTTCCCCTTTCTCTACTTTTTCATCTCCTTTCTTCCCTCTCCGTTTCCTTCCTTCTTTCACTTTTTATTTCCTTTTCTCCCCCTTCCTTCTTTACCTCTTTCCTGCCTTTCCTTTTCCTTTGTACTTTCTCTTCTTCCTTCCTTCTTTCCTTCCTTCCTTCCTGATTGCCTCCTGCCTTCCCTCTTTCTTTCCCTCCCCCCTTCTCCCTTTCCTTCCCCCTTTCCCTCTTTCATTCCTTCCCATTTTCCCTCCCTCCTTTCTTCTCTCCTTTCTTCATGTCTGTTATCCCCTAATATCATGGTAGAGTCCCTTCTAACTCTGTATTTAATATAATAATATATAGTAGTAACATTATATTATGTTTGTATGTATGTATATATGTGTGCGGAGGGCGGATATGTGGCATCTTTCTGATTGGTTTCCACTGTGGTATTATTTGCATATGGCTTCTGATTGACCAGCGTCAGCTTTCAAAGACTCTGAAGTGGCTGAGAGGGGAAAGGCAAGGGCCTGAGGCTGTCAGAAATGGTGATTGGTTGCTACTGTGGTGTTATTTGCATATGGGTTCTGATTGGTCCACTTCAACATTCTAACATTCTCAAGTGGCTGAGAGTGGAAAGGCAAGGGCCTTAGTGGCATTTTCTCCTTTTTTTGGATTTAGGATTTGTAAGTTATTTTTAGGGTTTTAGGGGTTTTTTATTTTTGTTGGTTACAGCTTGCATTGTGAGACATATGCTGCCAAATTTGGTGTGATTCCGTTCAGTGGTTCTTTTGTTTACTTCAGCATCATTACGGACAGAGCACTTATATATATATATATATATATTTATGTATTATTTCGCATTTGTCTGTGCCCCCCCCCCCCCAAACGGCTCGGGGCGACTTACAACAGTTCGTAAAATACAATTGTCAGATATCTCATAAACCACAGTAATACCATTAGAATAGAATTACAATTAGAACAGTTGAAACAGCAGATGGAGTCGCAGTGGGCTGTCAGCTAGGCGGCGCGAGCTACAGTTTAGCTAACTCCGAAGGCTTGTTGGAACAGCAATGTCTTAACTGCTCTCCTGAATGGGAGGAGGCCCTGGGTGGCACGGATGCCGGCGGGCAGTGCGTTCCACAGGGTAGGGGCTGCAACAGAGAAAGCCCGGCGGCGGGTTGCGGACAGATGGTAGGTTCTCACATTTGGGATGACCAGGAGATTTAGCTCTTTGGAGCGCAGTGATCTGGTGGGAAGATATGGGACAAGGCGGTCCCACAGGTACACTGGCCCCAGACCATGTAAGGCCTTAAAAGTCAGGACTAACACTTTGAAGGCAATCCGGTATTCAATTGGGAGCCAGTGCAGATCGCGCAGGATTGGCGTGATGTGGTGGCCAATCGGGACCCCGCCAGAGTCGCGCTGCAGCTTTCTGCACCAGCGTGAGTCTCCAGATTACCGACAGAGGCCGGCCAATGTACAGAGCGTTCCAGTCGTCCAGCCTCGAGATGACCGTGGCTTGGACCACTGTGGCTAAGTCGCGCCGGGACAAGTAGGGGGCCAGCTTCCTCGCCTGGCGAAGATGGAAAAATGCTACCCTGCTGACGCTGGAGACGTGGGCCTCCATTGACAACAGGGGGTCCAGGGTTACTCCTAAGCTCTTAACAGAGGACGACGGACATAATGTCACGCCGTCCAGGGCTGGAAGCTGAACATCCCTACAGTCCGGAGGACCCAGCCACAGGATCTCAGTCTTTGCCGGATTCACCTTCAACCTACTGGCTCGCAGCCATCCAGTGACGGCCTCAAGGCAACAATGGAAATTATCGGGTACGGATTCGAGGCTGCCCTCCATCTTCAAGATAAGCTGGGTGTCATCAGCGTACTGATGGCACACCAGCCCAAAACTACGTACCAGCTGGGCAAGTGGTCGCATATAGACGTGAAAGAAGAGGGGGGAGAATAGCCCCTGAGGAACCCTGCAGAGAAGCGGGAACCCCGAGACATCCTTGCCCCTCCTCACTCGTTGTAGCTGGTTCCGGAGGAAGGAGGTCACCCAATTAAGGGCTGTCCCCCTAACTCTGGCCCTGGCAAGGCGGTGAGTCAATAGATCATAATCGACTGTATCAAACGCCGCCGTGAGGTCCAATAACACGAGCAGCGCCGATCCGCTCTGATCCAGCTGGCAACGCAACTCATCCGAGATGGAGACCAGAACCGTCTCCTTCCCATGTCCCGGACGGAAGCCGGACTGGAATATATATAGATTGTATGGCAAAAAAAATTCATCAGGTTTTTAATATATATCTAGCCTACAGCACCTGGTATTCATTAGCGACTGCCACATAGTAACAATGAATGGGAGACTTCCCATTCAAGTATTAACCAGAGCTGACCCTGCTTTCCATTCATGCTTAGGTGGGATCGGATACATTTAGGGTACCTTCTCTTGGAGCACTTATGGCAGTGTTACTATTATTCCAGTGCCAAGTAAACCAATGCGTTTTTCTCAAGTTTTGTATTGTTCGTGTTTATCAGATGCTACAAATAACAACACCAATAAAAAACCAAAGACAAATACAAAAGTACACATATACATAGAATCATAAGAATCATAGAGTTAGAAGAGACCACGTGGGCCATCCAGTCCAACTCCCTGCCAAGAAGCAGGAAAATCATATTAAAAGCACCCCTGACAGATGGCCACCCAGCCTCTGTTTACAAGCCTCCAAAGAAGGAGCCTCCACCTGTAGGGTTCCAGCCTGGTGGGCTTGGGGAAGCCCCGGGGGCTCCGGACCAGGTACCAGCTGACTCAGGAGAGTCAGAGGATGATGGGTGGCCTGAGGTTTATGACACTTCAGAAGAGAGCTTGCAATGGGATAATACATGGCTGCAAGGTTATGGAACTTCAGATGGATTTAGTGAAGATTCCATGGAAATAGATTCAGATGAATATGAAAGACAAGGCGGCCTTGGGTCTCAAGAAAGAGTGGCTACTCCCTTCCAGATGGTGCGATGGGAGATGAGGAGTTGCCTGGTTCCCATTCTGATAACGATGCAGCTGGACACGCTAATGAGAAGGAATTCAACAGGAAAGCCAGTATCTCGGCTTCAAGGAGAGATTGGAGAAAGGGGTTGCGTTGGACGCACAAGAGTTAGATTCCTATATCAATCCGGTCTGGGAAAGTTCTCGCCAGACTTGAAGCCACATTTGGCTTGACCACGTCTCTTGTTCCTGTCCCCCAAGTTCTTGTAACCGCCAGGGCGGTTTGGACTATGTTTCCAGAGACCGCAGTTGCGGCCTGAATCCAATGCTACTTTGATCGCCAGAGTGGTTGTCTTTGCTTTGGAACTTTGCTTCGGGATTTCTATCCGCTTGGATTATAACTCAAGGACTAAATTGAACTCTATTTGGATTGCTTTATTTCAACCTCTTTGGACTATTCTATACTTTTATCCTACATAAAAGAACATTTATTGCATCTGCCTGTGTCGGTGTGATCTAGGGGGTTCTGCTGGGGTCTGAGGTGCAACACCACCACACTCCAGGACAGAGAGTTCCACTGCTGAACAGCTCTCACAGTTATGAAGTCCTTTCTCATGTTCAGGTGGAATTTCATTTCCTGTAGTTTGAAGCCATTGTTCCGCGTAATCTCTAGGGCAACAAGCACCTAAACACTAAAAACAACTTCCCCCTTTTCTACTAACGGTGTAAGTGTTAAGATTTTTATTAACTACCATCTATTGTTTTAATTTAATTGATTGTTTGATAATTTGTTTTTAATTAATTGCTACTGTTTTAATTCTATATGTATTTATAGTTTTATATTGTGTAGTGTGGCATCAAATCGTTGCCTTTCTTACCTGCTCTGAGCTCCCCCCCCCCTCCCCCGAGGTTGAGAAAGGTGGGGTAAAAATGCTGTAAATAATAAATAAATAAATAAATATTTTAAGCAACCTCCAAGTCCTTAATTGTCAGTGACAGCTAATTTTCGCAGCCTACAATTGATATCTTTTTCCAGTTCTCCCTCAAAAATATTAAGAGTGGCTTCAAATATTTCAAAAAGTATATGTATGCATAAAGTATTCTGGCCACTGTAATCATGTAGAATAATGCTTTTTCAGCAAATTTATGAATCCCAGATAAGAGATACTCAATCTGTATCTATATCTCAAACAGTGAGTTGCAAACACCTGCTTTGAAACTGCTTACCCTCAAGTTAAACATTGCTATTTTGCCTAAAACAATAAGCATAACAACTAGAACTAAGCAATATAGTGTTGGATACTGCAGAGATATGGCTTTAATGCAGGGGTCCTCAAACTAAGACCTGGGGACCGGATACATCCCCCCAAGGTCATTTACCCGGCCCTCGCTCAGGGTCAACCTAAGTCTGAAATGTCTTGAAAGCACACAACAACAACAACAACAATCCTATCTCATGAGTCAAAAGCAGGCCCACACTTCCCACTGAAATACTAATAAGTTTATATTTGTTTAAATGGTGGGAGGTACCACCAAGGAGAAAAATTTTGGAAACCATTTCATACGCTCCTCTCTGATGAAGGTTTGGAATAAATACAAAAAGTATATGTACAACAAGACACCGTTGTGGCTGTCACCTTTAGAAGCAGACCAACGTAGACTACTAGGATGGACCGAATGGCCTAAATATAAAGATGTAATAAAGAAACAGAATGGTGACTTTGTATTGAAGACACAAGAAGAGATATCTAAAAACTTTCGCAATGTCCGATGGTTACATTACTTCCAGCTCAGAGAGTGGTTCAATAAAGATAGGACCAAAGGGTTTAGTGACGTGGATGGAATCTGGGATAGAATTATGAAAGCAGAAAAGAAGACAATCTCAAATACTTATTCCATGCTTCTTACCTGGGCAACAGAGGAAGAGGTAATCAAACAAACAATGATCAAGTGGGCACAAAATATTGCGCGACCAATACAATTTATGGAATGGGAAGTAATATGGGTCAAACACTTGAAAATTCCGTATGCAACAGATTTGAAGGAGAATTGGCTTAAAATGATTCACCGTTGGTACATTACCCTGCAAAAACTGAGTTTAATGTATAAGAATACTGAACATAAGTGTTGGAAGTGTAAAACACAGGAAGGCACTTTTTTCCATATGTGGTGGACCTGTTCTAAGACGAAGGAATATTGGCAAATGATTCATGATGAATGTAAACAAATACTAAAAAAAGACTATCTAAAAAGACCTGAATTGTATCTATTAGGATTAATGGATAACGAGACTTTTCAAAGTGAGAACTCACAAAAACTTTTTGTGTTCCTTACAACCGCGGCCCAGATAGTTTTTGCAAAACTTTGGAAACAGAACCTCCTCCCCACTAAAGAACAGTGGCTTGAAAAATTGGTTGAGATTAAAGGAATGGATGAGTTAACATATTGGTTGCGACAAAACAATGGCAAAGGGAATACGATGACAGATTGGACAATGGTTAATGATTATTTAGAACTAATAAAGGGAGAATGAAGCTTTCTGTCAATAAATGGAATTAAAAAGAATAATAAGAGCATTTTAGGATGCCCCATACCAAAGAAAATGAACAATAATGTAATAAGAAATAGTATGGAACTAGAATGGAAGTCAACAGACTTCTCCCCCCCTTTTTTCCTTTTGTATTCATGTATGGTAACTTTATGTTTTGTATTGTCAAAGAAAACTGAAAAACCCAATAAAAAGTTATTTTCTAAAAAACAAAACTAAGACCTGGGGACCAGATACGTCCCTCCAAGGTCATTTACCCGGCCCTCGCTCAGGGTCAACCTAAGTCTGAAATGTCTTGAAAGCACACAACAACAACAACAACAACAACAACAACAACAACAACAATCCTATCTCATGAGTCAAAAGCAGGCCCACACTTCCCACTGAAATACTAATAAGTTTATATTTGTTTAAATGGTTCTTCATTTTAATTATTGTATTGTTTTTAAGGGTGGTTTTTTTTGCACTACAAATATGTGCAGTGTGAGTAGGAATTCATTCATTTTTCCCCAAATTATAATCAGGCCCTCCCAGGGCCGTAGCCAGGATTTTGTTTCGGGAGGGGCTGAGTTTGTTTCGGGGGGGGGGGCTGAGACTGGGTGGAAGAGGATCTACCCTAGCAAACCTTTTGTATTGTTATCCCAATAACCCCATGAATGTGGGATATAATGAGCATGGTGATCAGATCATGATATAAATGCACATAACAGTTTAAATAATGTACCAGTAAGGCCTTCTCGGGGACCACCCTGAGAATTTCGGGGGGGGGGGGCTGAAGCCCCCTTAGCCCCCCCGGCTACATGCCTGGGCCCTCCAATGGTTTCAGGGACTGTGACCTGGCCCTCTGTTTAAAAAGTTTAAGGACTCCTGCTTTGATTCCTTGGAATCCATTTTTTAAAGGGGGGTACAGAAAAAGGCTACAGAGAGTAGATAACTTGTCCAGAGACCACCGACAAAACCAGTCTCCAATTTTACAGAGTTCAGTGGATTTTACACACAATGCGCATCTATTGGCCTGCAGCTTTAATTTCAAAGACATCCTTTTTTACTATTTACTTAACATATTGTGTATATGTTATTGTTGCGTTTAATTTCAAAGACATCCTATTTTTTACTATTTTCTTAACATATTGTGTATATGTTATTGTTGCATTTACCATCTCAACAATAACATATACACATGCTTTCCATAGATTTCTTACTAAGAGGAAGGTTAGAAACTAAACACAGTCAAGTTTGGAAATATACTGTAATTAATTCATTCTCGCCCAAAAAAAATGGTGTGTGAGAGCGATGGAAGAGACAGAAATGACTTTACAACACAGAGAAGAGGACGAAGCACAAGCAAGGGATATCTGTGAACAGTTCTGTAGTCTATTCCAGTTAATCGGGATGCACTTAATCAGGAAATCCACTTAACTGGGACATCTCCCAGGAAACCAATTTAGCTTAATGATAGTAAATAAAAATGATGATGGGTTGTCTGACTGGGTATTTATAATATCAACATTGCTGTAACTATCTTGTTGCCCCCTTCCCACTTACTCCCACTAAATAAGAGAAAAGTGTGGGGGGCATTAACCTCAATACTAAAGTACAATTTTTCAGGGTATGGGAGAGAGTATTTCAAGGATTCTGTTTTCTTATGAAATCTGCACTGCCAAGTTGGATTACTTATTGTGGAAAAATCATCCCCTTAGAAAGGGCGCTTTCAATTACCATGAATGCCAGACAATGGCTCAAAAAAACCTATATGCTTGTATAATTTGATACCACAGCTATGTTCCCCCGGTGCATTTGCTTTCAAGGAAAAGCAATTTTACTGCACATTAAACTCTTTTTAAAAAGGAATTTGATGCAAAATATTTTTAAAATCCCGTTTCCATTTCCTGCAGCAACCTTTGTGAGCAGAACCTCACAATATTTCGCTATGTTATGCCTAAAATGAAAAAAGGCATGTTTCCACATTACAGACATGAATAGTAGGCCTGTTAAATCATGCTTCTAAATGTTTCTAAAGTACTTACAAAACTAAAATTCTGGTGGTGAACACTAGGTGGCGCTGGTGATTTGCTTCTACAGTGTTGCTAAAGTTCTGGTGGTGAGCATTTCACCACCAGAACTTTAGCAACACTATGGAAACAAAGTACCAGCACCACCTAGTGTTCACCCTCAGAATTTTAGTTTTGTAAGTACTTTAGAAACATTTAGAAGCATGATTTAACAGGCCTAATGAATAGTGCTATGCTGACTCATGAGCGTGGCCATGGGTCATCTGAGATGACACTAGGTCAATGGCAGAGGCAGCCCAAGGTAATTTTAAATGGTAGGTGAAAATTATTTTGGCACCCCCCGCCCAAACCAAACCTGGAGCAGGCGCAGAGGCGGAGTTACCAGCTGGCGCGGAGGTGGAGTTTCCAGCATGCCGGAAACTCTGCCTCCGCGCAGGATGGTAACTCCATCTCCGCGTCTGCTGGAAACACAGCAGACACAGAGGCAGAGTTTCCAGCCAGCGGCGGTGCGTCCCTGCGGATCTGATGCTCTCGGCGGGCGCCTACTCCGCCAAGTGCGTTAATCCGCCCCTGGTCAATGGAAGCCGTAATGAATCCAAACCTCTCTCAGCCTGGAAAGAATGAAAAATGCTTAGGATCCTGCTCTGTTCCAAACTTGGGGCTTGGCTACATGGGTACTAAAATTTAAACCTAAATTGTTTTCTGACTGTCCCCTTGATATTTATCTCCTTCTGGCTTAACCCAACATTAATAAAAACCGGGGGATGCTCTGGAGTTTGCTTGAAACTCCGAGGTCATCCCACGGCTTTAGGACAGTGTGGGAAGAAGGATTAGGTCTGATTTGGACTGGTCTGCTTTTAATACTGGGCACCACTCCCATTTCCATGCACTCATCAATGCATGCAAAATGGGATAGATAATGCCTTGAGCGACCAGGAAGAAGGTGGGGAGAACAGCTCCCTCTGTCTTACTTTTTGACGTCAAAGATGACCCTTGCTGAAATATAATTTTTATTAATCGTTAGAGAATGAAATCTGTGTTAACTGCCATTTTGAAATAGATTGCTGTTGGTTCAGCTTTATAAACAAAAGGACATTCAGGATTCATTCAAGTCAAGGCTAAATTCGGCTTGGGAAGGAATAAAGATAAGACAGTTGCAAATGCTGAGTCCCCCCTCGGGGGTTGAGAAGAGTGGGGTAAAATGCCGGAAATAAATAAATAAATAAATAATAAACAATAGGACTCAGTCTGAAGAACCTTGGCCGTGTTCAGTGCGTCAACTAAGAGAAACAACCAGAAGGTGGAACTGGGAAGAGAGGCGGGCCTAGAAGAAAATAATGTTAGTGTGTTTCTGTGTGATTGTCTGTGAGCTGTATAAATATGCTACCAGTTTCTTTGTTTGTGGTACACCTGGCTGTTCCAGACACCTGGCTTTTCCAGCAGTAATAAAACACCTGTTAGTTTTGTTCTATCTGCAGTAATAAAACAAGGCCAGTAATTTATAATCTCTTTGTTCCTGATCTTAATTGGGAAACAAGGCCAGGAATATTTAAAGGAAAGCATGCCTTAACAAAATCAGCACTGGGCGCTTACAACAACCAGGTGTAGCTCTAGGGCCCGCGGGTTGGATGCAGCCCTTTGGGCTCTTTGCCCCAGCCTCCATCTGCTTTGGCCCCCCTTTCAGTATGTGGATGACTGAGAGGAAGGCCGAGGCAGAGACATTCCTCTGCCAAGCACTCTCTGGATAGCACTCCGCAATGGCGTGTTTGTCTCTCTTCCCTGGGCATGAGGAAGATGAGCCACTGCCTTCCTGGGGCCCAGAGAAGAGCCAGGGAGGGAAACATGTCGTTGCCAAGCATGCTTGACAGCAACATGTTTCTCTCCCTCTTTTTGGCCCTAGGAAGGTGGGCCGCTGCCTTCCCGGGGCCCAGAGAAGAGCCAGGGAGAGAAACACACCGTTGCCGAGCATACTTGACAGTGGCGTGTTGCTCTCCCTTTGCTAGGCGTGAGAAATGTGGGCTGCTGCCTTTCCGGGGCCCAGAAGAGCCAGCTGCTGTGATGCGGTAGCAGTGTATTTGTCTCCCTGGAGACAGACCTTGTTGTGGTTCAGCCTGTGTTAGTTCCATTACCTGAGATTTCAGAGAATAGTGATCAAACTTCTGCAGACCCACAGGGGTCTGGAAATGCGGATTTGGGGCAGAAGAGTGCTGTTAGTCATGAAGAAGCTGAGGATTCTGGGATGGTCAAGCCTGCATTAGATGTTACAGTACAGGCAGACAAAGAGGAGTCAAGGTCGGAATATGAAAAGAATGTGTTAATTTGGGGATACAGGAAAGGATGCCTCCTTCAATAGAAGGGGTTAGATCTGTCAACAGAGACATCTGGCCGAGGGGAGACGTCACTCCCAAAGATTAATAGACAAGAAGAATCCCCCTGAATCTTCCCAAGGGAAGAGGCATGGCTTTTTGAGTATATATTAGGGCAGTGTTTGCCAATCTTTTTTTGAGCCGCGGCACATTTTTTACATTTACAAAATCCTGGGGCACACCACCAACCAAAATGACACTCTAACACAGTAATACATATAGTTAATATGTTTTTAAATGTATTTATACACTCAGTGTGACACCTGGGCCTGTTTCGATGAACACAACATAGATATCCTGGCAGGAATGGCAGAAAGACACAAACTTCCCACACAGAACTCCCATAACCAAGAGAAAATGCTATAAGAGTTTGGTGGGCATTGACCTTGAGTTTTGGAGTTGTAGTTCACCTATATCCAGAGAGCACTGTGGACTCAAACAATGTTGGATCAGGACCAAACTTGGCATGAATACTCAATATGCCCAAATGTGAACACAAATGGAGTTTGGGGGAAATAGACCTTGACATTTGGGAGTTACAGTTTCTGGGATTTATAGTTAACACACAATCAAAGAGCATCCTGGACTCTTGCAACAATGGAATTGAGCCAAACTTGACATATTGAACTCTCATTACCAACAGAAAATACTGAAAGGGTTTGCTTGAGAATTGACCTTGAGTTTGGAAGTTGTAGTTCAGCTACACCCAGAGAGCACTGTGGACTCAAACAATGTTATGTTGTTGTTTGTTTTCTACCAGAATCACAATGTTGGAAGGAGGCTCACTACTTTAAGATCCCTAAAACAGGCATGGGAAAACTTTGGCCCTCTGGGTGCTTTGGACTACAAACCCCACCATTTCTCACAGCCTTTCCTGCTTAAGTGGCTGGGGGGAGGAAAAGAGTGTGAGGGTATTGGAGGTTCCAATTTCCCTGATGATCGCTCACGGCACACTAGTGTGCCACGGCACACTGGTTGGGAAACACTGTATTAGGGTAACTGAGGCTGATTCCTCAGGGGAATCAACATCTGGTTTAAGACAACAATTCCTTTCTCGTGCCTTGGATTTCATGTTTCAAGTTCATATGACTGTAACTTCTTGTGCCTTGATTGCTATTCCTGGATTATTTTGGAATCACAGATTCTTGCAACTTTGGGATCTTTTTCATGGTTTTATGCATTCCTGTTTCCCTGGATGGGCTTTGTGCGCCAAGGGTTCAGTTACTGTTTACCTGAACTTGGTGTTTGGGTTCCTGTTTTCCAAGTGTAAGTGACTCTTAATATGGACGATATCCTATAAAACCTTTGATCATTTTTATCCTTTTGCTGAAGCTATTTTTATTCTTCAATAAACCGCTTTGCTTATGCTGAACTCTGGAGTGTGAGATTGGTTCAGAGGTTACCAGCTTACTCAAGAACAAGGACATGATTTTTTTTAATATGGAAGAGAGGACAAGTTTAAAAAAAAGCAAAAGCAAGACTGGACAAGATAGTAGTTGCAATCACTTTGAAAACTACATTGTATTCTGCAACAGGCCCGGATTAGGCTCTTCGGCCGCCCGAGGCCAAGACGGCCCGCTCCCCTCCCCCAGGGTGCGGAAAGCCACGCCCCCAGGGCACTGCTGCGCATGTGCGGCAGCAGCCCCGGCCGTGCAGCTTCCGTTGCCTCCTCCTCCTGCGACCGGAAGGAGGGCCCGAGGTGGACGGAAGCCGCGCGGCACCGGCCCCACGGCTTCTATCCACCTCGCGCCTTCCTTTCGGTCGCAGGAGGAGGAGGCGGATGGAAGCCCCACAAGCAGTGCCGCGCAGCTTCCGTCCACCTCCTCCTCCTCCAGTCCTGCCCTCCTGGGCCACCCCCTTGCAAAGGAAGGAGGCGGCCAGGAGGAGGAGGAAGGGAAGCCCGCTGGCGGGCATGCGTGCGCATGCATGCATGCCCACCGGCGGGGCGGAGCTTCCCTTCCTCCTCCTCGCCGCCTCCTTCCTTTGCAAGGGGGCGGCCCAGGCGAGGGGAGGGTGCCATTCCCTCCTCCCCGCCCCCTCGCAGCGCTCTCCCCCCGCCCTCTCCCGAGGTATGATGACTCTCTCGGGAGAGGGTGGGGGGGAAAGCGCTGCGAGGGGGCGGGTTTTTTATATTAAAAAATTATGTATTCGGGCGGTTGAATCCGCTGCCCCCCAAAACCTGCCACCCGAGGCCATGGCCTAGTCTGACCTTATGGGTAATCCGGGCCTGTTCTGCAATGACTGTGCACCTCAGTCATTGCAGAATACTGAATACAGCAGGGCAGGACTTCCAGGTAACTGTTATTGCAACATAGATTTGATTTGCTTGGAGGTACTCTCATCATTCAAATGTTTTGTTGTGTACCTGAGCGCATTTAGAAGGCCTTCTACACTGTTTGGAGGCTGATCTTTGAGAACTTTAATGCATCCTTTCATATCAATTTTTGAAGTTTTTTGCGAAGGCACCTATTGGATGCACATGGTCGTAGAGAATTATGACACCCACCATTACCCTCAGGCAGAACAATACTGTTTCCTCATTCGTAAACCTGCTTCTGTATTCCGGGGTTTCCAGCATGACTCGGCAAACACTGGCCATAGTGCTTAAGCAATCTGTGGTATTTTCTATGGGTAAATTTTTATTCTCTGAAACAAATTTTGTTGTTGCATCACTTAAGGTTTATAACATGGGCGTTGCTTCAGCATAAAATAAAGACATTCTGTTGGCCAGTTCATTATTCACTTCATTTTCTCCTTCTGCTGGGACATTGTTGATTCTCATGTGACTCAATGTTCTTCTGTAGTAGCTGAAGTCATTCTGAATTGCAGGATTTGTCATCTTTAGCTCATCAAACCGGAGAGTAAAATGAAGTATTTCTGCAAACTGTTTTGCAAGAGCCTGCTCTCGCTCCAGGTTCTGTGTGGCAGAGTGGGATGATGGTCAGGGCCCCAAGAAGACCCCGTAGTGCAGCTTCTAGCCCAGGGGTGCTCATTAGGTAGAGCGCAATCTACTGGTAGATCACGTAGGGTGTCCTGGTACAGTGTTTCCCAACCTTTTTTGAGCCGCGGCACACTTTTTACATTTGCAAAATCCTGGGGCGCACCACCAACCAAAATGACACAAAATGACACTCTAACACAGTAATACGTATATTTAATATGTTTTTAAAATGTATTTATACACCCAGTGTGAAATCTGAGCTTGTTTCGATGAACTCAACATAGATATTCTGGCAGAAAGACACAAACTTCCCCCACAGAACTCCCATAACCAAGAGAAAATGCTAGAAGAGTTTGGTGGGCATTGACCTTGAGTTTTGGAGTTCACCTATATCCAGAGAGCACTGTGGATTCAAACAATGTTGGATCAGGACCAAATTTGGCATGAATACTCAATATGCCCAAATATGAACGCAGATGGAATTCAGGGGAAATAGATCTTGACATTTGGGAGTTGTAGTTGCTGGGATTTATAGTTCCCCTACAATCAAAGAGCATTCTGAACCCCACCAATGGTAGAACTGGGCCAAACCTCCCACACAGAACCCCCAGGAGGCAAGAGGAGGTCTCTACTTGGGGAAAGGGAGGCGGGCCTTCCCAACGCATGGAGAGGGAGAGACCGAGTAGACAACGGGTGGGGGGGGGTGTTTGTAATTTTGTGCCTTTATCGAGGTAGTTTTCTTGGGGTTTTTATACTTCAGCACACTCTCCCCCCTCCCCCCCTGGAGGTTCCAATTTCCCACGGCACACCTGTTGATCGCCCACGGCACACTAGTGTGCCCCGGCACACTGGTTGAGAAACACTGCCCTGGTAGATCGCAGGCAGGGCGGGAGGAAGGCTCAGTCCCGCCCCGCAGGCTCCCGACGCCGCCCAGGTGCTGCCGGACAGTCAGCGTGGCAGCAGCATGACTGGCGTCACTATGGCCCATATGGAAGCCATACACAGTGTGCCATTTCCGCCACCGCTATGACGTCACGCGCGCCGTTTTCCCTACCATTTCGTGGTCTCGCCAGAAGAAGGGGGAGGGGCGCAGCCAGAGGCGGCTCCAACTGCGGCTGCTGCAGCATGAACTGGGACTCAGAGCTGTTGGTAAGCCAGTGGAGGGGCTTCCTCTTTTCTCCCTCCCTGTCCCTCCCCCTCGCTCTCTTTCCTTCCTTCCTTCTTCCCTTTCTTCCTTCCCTTCTTTCTCTCCCTCCCTTCTGTTCTTCCTTCCTTCCTTTCCCTCCTTCCTTTCCCTTCCTTCTTTCCTTCCCTCCTTCCTTCCCTTCCTTCTCTCCCTCCCTTCTGTTCTTCCTTCCTCTCTCCCTCCTTTCCCTTCCTTCCTTTCTCCCCTCCTTCTTGCCTTGCCTTCTTTCCTTCCTGTTTCCTCCCTCCCTCATTCCTTCCTTCCTTTCCTTCCTCTCTGCCTTGAACATTTGCTGTTGGTTGTGGGGGTTCTGTGTGGGACGTTTGCCCCAATTCTGTTATTGGTGGGGTTCAGAATGCTCTTTGATTGTAGGTGAACTATAAATCCCAACAACTACAACTCCCAAATGACAAATCAATTTTTTTTTAAGCGATGGTCACTCCTTGTAGGTGTCTTGTGGCCAAATTTGGCAGCAATTCGTCCAGTAGTAAGAAATCAGTTTGTGTGTGTGTCAACTGTAAAATAGGATGTATGGAAGGGCCCTGGGTTATCTGAGGTCCTTTCCACACAGTTGAATAAAATCCCATGTTATCTGCTTTGAATCAGATTATATGGCAGTGTGGACTCAGATAACCCAGTTCAAAGCAGATATTGTGTTATATGTTTCACATTTTTGTAGTGGGTAGGTAGATCATTTTGACTTGGTTGTTTTATAAGTAGCTCGCATGCTAAAAAAGTGTGAGCACCCGTTAGGCTTTGAGAAAATTCAAAGTTTGCCCACTAGAGGGACAACTGCACCCCATGCCTTCTCCTGGACCCTCTCATCAGAGAGATGCTGTATTGCCTCTCGTATTTCATGACCAGCTCCTCTGTATGAATGCAAGTCTTCCAGGATTCCTTCTGCATCCTGTAATATTACATTGACCTGATTATAAATTTATTTTTCCAATTCTGTAGGTTGAGCATTTTCAAAATCAAGGAAAAAATTTGGTCCTTGCTCCAAGTCTGTGCATGTCAAAACTTTAAGAAGGTTGCCACATGTCCTATGGGACACCCGTATTTCAGCCCCAAAATTCGTGTCCCCTTTTTAAAGTCAGGACAGGTTGCAGCAGGAGGCGAGGCCGGGATGCACCACCACCAGCTTCTCTGTGACGCTTGCGCTCCAATGGAGCTGCTCCAGGCGCACGGCTGAGAAGCAAGGCCAAACAGGCGGGCGTGGGCCCACTGGGCTCGAAAGCAGAAGGGGCCGGGCGCAGTTTATGCTCCCCAGATGTTCCTCCCCTTGGGTACTGAGGGGAGCTGGAGAGGGTGACTTGATGCTGCGGTGGGAGGAGAGGAGACAGAGGCAGCAGAGGCCCTTCAAGATGCTTGGCAGTGCCCGCGTCGTGGCTGTCGCCTTCGGGCGGAGTCATCTCCCTCTCTCTTTTGGGGTCCCCAAGGCTGATCTGCTTCGCTCGCCCAGAAGTAGTGGCAAGAGGCAACCCCTTCTCCTTGCTTTCTGCCTTCCTTTTCCCCTCCTCCCTCTCTTCCTTCCTTCCCCCTCTCGGTTTCCCCTTCCTTCCTTCCTTCCTCTCTCACTCTTTCATCCTTCCTTCACCCCTTCTATCACTTTTCCTTCAATCTTTCCCCTCTGTCTCGTTTACTTTTCTTTCCTTTCTTCTGCTCTATCTCCTTCCTCCCTTTCTTTTTCTCAGGCTTCCTCCCTCTCTCCCACCTCTCATGGCCAGAATCACAGGGTTGTTGTGGAACCTCAAAGTTAATAATAAATATTTCTTATATCAAAAAGTGGCAACCCTTAATACATACACATAAGCATGTACAGTACATACATATACACACCCACGCAAAATAGGCAGTTTTTAATATTAGGAAGCAGAGCATTGCCAGTGTACAGTATTTGTATCTTTCCTCAGAATATTTCTCTCCATAATATTTTTCTCAAAGGATGTGTGCGTGTGTATATATATGTGTGTGTGTGTGTATGTATACACACACACACACCAAAATAGGGCTTTTCATCTGAGAAGGCAGAGCATCGCCAATATATATCAACGAAGCCTTTTCTCTGCGACAAGGGGGCGCCAGTGGAGAGGAGATCTGGTTCTACTGCAACTGCATATGCCCTTTATTGTACTTGTGCTCTGTATAGAAGAAAGACAAATATTAAATCTGCTCACATAGTTATGCATTTCACTACATTTCCTTAGTAACAATTGAAGATTGAATATCTTTTTATTTTTATATTTTTGCATTTTACTGTTCTATGTAGTTCCTGTCATTTCTTCTATTACGTGTTTTTAGCAACTAGAGTGCCTTTGTTTAATAATTAATAGAACGAAACATGGTTTTACTTCTTTAGATCCTATCTCAATATATCATGTACTGGGCAAACATCCAGTGTTGGCACATGTAAAACACTTTTTCTTTCTTTCTGGCATTAAACTTACTTAAAACACCCACTTTGATTTATGTTTAATTTTTTCACTATCTTGTCTTAGCTGTGTAGCACACTTTTGTTTTCCAGTCATTATTACTAATATTCTTTGTTTCACAAAATGAAATTCAGAATATTTGAAAATACTTTGGATTCCTTCTGTTCACATATACTGACAACAGAATTGTATACACGGGCTTCACAACAGAACTATTACTTAAATTTTGTTCACTCGCTTGTAATCAGATTTGTAATCTCCAAAGTTTCTTGGGTGAAACCGATTATCTAGATCAGTGGTTCCCAAAGTGGGTGGTACCACCCCCTGGTGGGCGGTGGGGTGATCGGGGGGGGGGGGCGCTGGAAGGCCCAGGAGAATTGGGGGGAGGGCTGAACCCCTGTAAGGGGGCAGTGGCTAGGGTTGCCACTTTTTGATATAAGAAATAAGGGACACTTCATAAAAACTTGAAAATCAAACGTTAGGCAACCCTAACTACACTCCTTTTGATGCAGCCTTGGCTTTTTCAGCTGCGGCATCACACTGTTGAGTGATCTTTAGACTGGTGTCAAAAATAATCCTCCTTTCACATGCATTCAGGCCAATATCATCTACTTGGGCCATTCTGCAAGAAGGCACAACCCAAGCCCTCCTGACAGATGCCCGTCTGGCTCAAAAGCCCTCCAGAGACCCCCCACCCACCCCTCAGCCCCGGTGTGGCTGTGATTTGTGTGCCTGGCAGGGGGTCACCTTCCTTCCTCTCCCAGCGGCCAACAGTGAACGTGGCCCTGCGGTTGAGGTGGGCAGGGGTGCGGCAGACCTGGCTCTGGGTCTCCATGATCAGCAGCTCCATGCGGACCTGCATCTCCCCGCGCCGCAATTGCAGCTCCCTCAGATTGCTCACCAGTGGCGCCATGAAGACCGGTAGGCCCCCTTCTCCCTCTTCCTTTTCCCTCTTCCTTTTCCTCCTCCTCTTTCTCCTCCCCGAGGAAGCAAAGGCTCTTGGGAAATGGAATCCTGCCCAAAAGGGCCACACGCGCCTCTCAATCAAGAGGAGGCAGCCTTGGACTACAATTCCCGGCCATGCACGGGGAGGCGAGAGGAAACGGGAGGAGCCAAAAGGGGGGAGGATGGAGGAGGAGGAAGATGGAAGTATGTGTGTATATGTACTGGCCCAGCCTTGCCTCATGCTGCCACCTGTCCCGCCAATACAGGAGCTGAAAATAAGGGACAGGAGCTGAAAATAAGGGACACGAAATTTGGGGTCGAAATAAAGGACGTCCCTTAGAATAAGGGACAGTTGGCAACCGTAGCGGTGGCATGAGCCAGGTGACAGGCTACCATCCATCTCTCTCTCTCTCTCTCTCTCTCTCTCTCTCTCTCTCTTTCCCTCCTCCTGCTCCCTCCTCTTCCTCTTGCCAAGCAAGGGATAATAATCATAATACCTTTGGGGTTCCCTTCCAACTGGTTGAGTCTTATAACAACAATAATAATGTCCTTCAACATATTTAGTGGAACATGGATTCTAGTGTGCAGTAACCAATTTATTAACAAAAAAAGAAACCGATTGCAAAATAGTCAATGGCGATGGTTTGAGATTACTGCTGACGAAAATAGAGCCGAGGATGACTAGATTGGTAGCAGCACACCAGGTTCATCCTTCTCATTAAGATGATCTCAAATGTTTTAACTTTTTTTGTATTACCTTTCTATTCTAAGTTCAAGAAATAGTTTCATCATTTCAAACTTCAATGTTTCTAATTTACAACTTTATTATATTTTACAAAAAAGGTAGAAATATCAATACATATATCTTTCTGTTTAATTGCTATTAAAATTTTAAAAAAATAATTTCTAGAGGGGTGGTGAGTAAATTTTTTTCTGAAAAGGGGGCGGTAGGCCAAAAAGGTTTGGGAACCACTGATCTAGATCCATCTCAATCTGGTTTCAGGCCTGGCCTGCTGGGTCTCCTTCCTGGACCTCTCAGCGGCTTTCAATAGCATCAATCATTGTATTCTTCTGGGTCGGCTCTCTGGGATGGGACTGGGAGGCACTGTTTTGAAGTGGCTCCGGTCCTTCCTGGAGGAACGCACCCAGAAGATGGAGCTGGGGGACTTCTATTTGACTCCCTGGCCGGATGTCTGTGGGGTCTCTCGGTGTTCAATTCTGTCCCCCATGCTGTTTAACATTTACATGAAACTGCTGGGAGAGATCATCCAGAGTTTTGGAGTTCAGTGCCAAATTTACGCTGTTGACACCTAACTCTATTACTCCTTTCCACCAAAAGCCAAGGATGCCATCCTGCCCCTAAACCAGTGCCTGTCATCAGTGATGGACTAGATGTGGGCTAATAAGTTGAAGGTAAATCCAGACAAAACAGAGGTACTCCAGGTCAGTTGGAAGGTGGATCAGGGTTTGGGATTACAGCCTGTGTTGGATAGGGTCACACTCCCCCTGAGGACACAGGTCCGCAATCTGGAGATGAAACTCCAAGTGTCGACAGTGGCCAGGAATGCCTTTGCACAGCTAAAACTTGTGTGCCAGCTTCACCCATACTTTCAGACGCCAGATCTGGCCATGGTAGTCCACGCCTTGGTTACTTCCCGTCTGGAGTACTGCAATGCTCTATGTAGGGCTGCCTTGGAAGCTACAACTGATGCAGAGGTCGACGGCCAGGTTACTATCTGGAGCGGCATATAGTGAGAGCATGACTCCCATGCTGCTGCAGCTCCACTTTGTGCTGGTCTGTGACCGTAATAAAGTTTTGATTGATTGATTGCAGCTCCACTGGTTGCCAATCTGCTTCTGGGCTAAATGCAAAGCAGCAGGAGCGCACGTGCGCGCAGGGTGTGCACGCACATGGCAGAAACACCCCATCTGGCTGGTGAGGCCCGAAGATCACCTGGAAGAGGGCCGAAGATCTACTAGTAGCTCCCGAGCTACCTAATGAGCACCCCTGATCTAGATATATTAAATCCTGTCTAGATACTGGAATTTATTTATTTATTTATTTATTTCTTCGATCTTGTATACCGCTCCTCCCTACAGGCTCGGGGCGGGTACAACAATATAAATGGGCATCATGTCGCAGACATGGGGCCCTACAATAAAAGAATAAAACACATTAAAAACACACAATTTGACACATTTCGAGGTGCAGGGTGACAATATGGTTCTTGGGATACCATCATTCTATGCCTTAATTAAAGGCCAGGCCAAAAAGGGCGGTCTTACAAGCCCTTCTAAATGGTACTAGCTCGTGCACTGTCCGGGAGAGAGTTCCACAGCACTGGAGCTGCTGCGGAAAAGGCTCTCTGTCTAGTCACAGATAGGTGGCAGGAGCGGACTGTTGGTACCGTCAGCAGATTCTGTTCTTCTGACCGCAGTGATCTCGGGGGTACATACGGGGTAAGGCGGTCCCGCTGGTACGCAGGCCCTAGGCCGTGTAAGGGCTGAAAGGTCAATACCAACACCTTGAAGGCGAGTCGGTACTCGATGGGAAGCCGGTGCAGCTGCCGAAAGATGGGCGTAATATGCTCCCTTTACCGACGAGCCCGTCAGCAAGCGAGCAGCGGCATTCTGCACTAGCTTGAGTTTCCGAATTGTCGACAAGGGAAGGCCAACGTAGAGGGCGTTACAGTAGTCCAGTCTTGAGATGACCGTCGCTTGGATTACCGTCGCCAGGTCGTTCCTGGACAGGTAGGGTGCCAGTCGCCTAGCCTGTCGTAGGTGAAAGAAGGACGCCCTGCTGACCGCGGAGACCTGGGACTCCATGGTCAGCAGGGAGTCCAACTGAACACCCAAGCTCTTAACCGAAGATGACGGGGCTTAGCTGCTCGCCATCCAGGGTAGGCAACGGCACCCACCCAGCCCAGGACGACGGGCCACAGGATCTCCGTCTTCGACGGATTCACCTTCAGCCGGCTGGCGCACAGCCAACCAGTCACGGCTTCAAGGCATTGATGGAAACAATCGGGTACGGAGTCTGGCCTGCCGTCCATTCTCATCAGAAGCTGGGTGTCATCCGCATACTGATAACACTCCAGACCAAATTGATCTTGGCTTACTGGTTGTTGGTAACCATTTTACCTCTCAATAAAGTTCTAGTTTAAATTTTGATTCTGTTTAAATTCATATTGTGTGATAATGTTTGTTAAGATTGTCAAATTTTATTTATTTGGTTAATGTCTATTTGGTATTAAGTAATGGCTGTTCTATTTTTTGGTGTATTTTGTTTTGATATAATTTGTTATATGTCTCTTTATTGGCATTGAATGTTTGCCATATGTGTTGGAAACCTCTCTGAGTCCCTTTGGGGAGATAGGATGGTCTACAAATACATCATCATCACCATCATTATGTCATACAAGATTGTCATATTTTTTCTGCAAAAGGTACTCCTGTTGTTTTATTATCTTTTACCCTTAATGCACAGGGAAGGTAAAGTGAAACTGCATCAGGATAATAGTGCCTTTAGTGCAGGGGTCGGGAACCTTTTTGGCTCAGAGAGCCATAAAAGCAAAATATTTGGAAATTTATTTCAGTGAGAGCCATCTATATATATAAAGGAGGACCCGTCATCAAAAGACTGCCATAGGCAGAGAAACCTTCCAAGGCAGAGACACCAAACTTGGCAACAAAAATAGGCCTCAGGCAAGGAAGGTTTTTAGCAAAGAAACTCCCCCCCCCCAACCTAGAAGGCCCCCAAAACAACGATGAAAAAAACTACATTTCCCAGCGTCCTCCGCAGCCGCCAGCGAATCCCATTGGCCGACATCGGCCCACACAAAATGCCGGCGCCGCTTCCCAGCGGAGGCCACGCCCCCTGCCATCCCCACAACCACTCCACCCCCTTCCCCGGCCTGGCCCCGCCCCCTGCCATCCCCACAACCACTCCACCCCCTTCCCCCGGCCTGGCCCCGCCCCCTGCCATCCCCACAACCACTCCACCCCCTTCCCCCAGCCTGGCCCCGGCCCCCTGCCCCCCGCCCCCTGCGCGTGACAATTTCTCCAAAATAACTGCCACCAAAACAAATCATCTCAGGACAGCATCCCACACACCACAGCCAGTCGGACTGCCAAGGACACGCAGTGCCAACAGGACAGGCTCCTTCAGCCTCGCCCACACTGGCCAAACCACGAAAACTAACCACTGGTAATCACCACAAACCACTGACCACGGTACGACCAGCCACAGTCACAACAACAACATCAACAAAAAAACACCACACACTCCTCCAGACACTACAACTCTCACAACCACACTCGAGAAACACAATCCAAAAGACCAAGCCAGCACAAAATACCACACAACGCCAATATGCAGAAGATACACAACTATGTGCACAGAGACATACCACTCACAGGACAAAAGACACCCACAACAAAAGACACTCACTTAACAAACACCACACCCACAACATGACAGCCACACAACTCGCGATACTTACCTCTAGAGACCCACAACACAACAGACACACAACACACACAACGCATACATACCACTGCTAAAAAGAAACCACCACAGTACAACCAACTAACACACCCCACATACACACCGTGTATCCACAACACACTACACTGCACACTCACAACAACAAACTACACACTCTTCTCCAAGCAACATCCCAAACACACACCACCAATCCTCCAATTTACAAACACCACCCCCACAACATGACAGCCACACAACTCGCAATGCCTACCTCTACAGACCCACTACACAACTCACACACAACACACACAACACATACATACCACTGCTAAACAGAAACCTGCACAGTAAAACCAACTAACACACCCCAAATACACACCGTACATCCACACCACACTACCACTGCACACTCACAACAACAAACTAAACACTCAACACCACAAACTCTTCTCCAACCACCATCCCAACCAGACACCACCAATCCTCCACTATACAAACACCACACCCACAACATGACCGCCACACAACTCACGATGCCTACCTCTACACACCGACAACTCCACAGGACTTCAACATCCCACCCACCAGAACAACCCACAACGACACGGCCATGACCCCACCAAGACCATAAGTAACATCATTTCCAACCCTTACATACTCAGACTTTCTCGCATCTCCTAAATAGGGCACAGCAACGCGTGCCGGGTACAGCTAGTATAATATATATTTTAACCCTGAATTCAACTAAATGTGAGAATATACATACTATGAGAACTTTATTTAAACGGGAAGGGTGTTGAATTTCAAAAGACTGCAATACTTTCCAAAAGCTACTTACTCAAGAGTAGTCCAAATGGCATCACAAGGAGTGCTTCAACGACAGTGGCTTCTGAATTGCAGCCTTTCTTGCCTTTAGTGCATTTTAGTGCAGGGGTCTGGAACCTATGGCCGCAGGCCCCTCCCCACCCAAGGAGTTGTCGGAAAGCGGCCCTGGGCCACGGAAAATGCCACGTGGCGGGCCCGGCTTGCCCCAGTCCTCCCCGACTCCCTCGCTGTGGGTTTTCCATGGCCCGATAGGGCTGCCACATGATGTTTTCCATGGC
The DNA here is from genome assembly GCA_030556195.1 of Anolis apletophallus. Taxonomy (NCBI): domain Eukaryota; kingdom Metazoa; phylum Chordata; class Lepidosauria; order Squamata; family Anolidae; genus Anolis; species Anolis apletophallus. The sequence goes on from JARBWK010000007.1 coordinate 20,821,466, forward strand.
CCAGGGCCACTTTCCGGCAACTCCTTGGACGAGGAGGGGTTTGCGACCCGGCATCCGGCCCCTCCGTGCCCAAGGAGTTGCCAGAAAGCAGCCCTGGGCCACGGAAAATGCCGTGTAGCGGGCCCGGCCTGCCCCTGTCCCCCTCGCCTCCCCTGTTGTGGTTTTCAGGCCCGCTAGGGCCCACCACGCAGCGTTTTCCACGGCCCAGGGCCGCTTTCCGGCAACTCTTTGGGCTGGGAGGGGCCGGATGCTGGGCCTGCTGGGCCTGGGAGTCAGAAAGAATAATCAAAAGAGCAATATATGACTTGCGAGCCATAGCTTCCCGACCCCTGCTTTAGTGGAACTTATGACACAATGAAATTTCTTGTACGAAAATCAAATTGTGTTTTTACTCCAGTTTGCAGTGATCAGGGAGTGGGGGTGCTTTGCATGGGAAAACATAGAAGAAGCCAATTAGCAAACTAAGAGGCAGGTGTACAGCCTATATTTCATATCCTATGAAATACGTATTAAAAAGGCATGGAGCTTTGGAGACCATAACCAGCACTTGAATGTGCCTAGAAACAGACCAGCATCCAGTGAACCATCAGAGCCAGAGAATTATCTGATCCTTGTAACCAGCTCTAGTTAACATTCCAGCTAGATCCCTTTTCACCAAATTAAGTTTTCAAGCACACTTCAAATGCAGCCACATGTAAAGTGTTTTATATATAGCCAAGTGGGATGTAATGAAAGCTTCACTATCTGCCGGAAAAGGAGACATTCCACCAGCTAACCTTTTCCTGGCAAGAAAAGTTCTAATTTGAAAAACCAAAGGAATTGTTCTGTGGCAAACCACATGTTTTGCACGTGGATAGATGGTGGTTCAATACTAGACAGTCCAAGAGGCCTAAAACTGCAAAAAGGCACAGCCAGACAGTATCCATAATCTTGCACTAGACAGGAAAATTGTCTATCTATTATATAAAGGGGTTCCCGTCATGGAACGACCATCCCAAACAGAGAAACCCTACAACGCAGAAACACCAAACTTGCCAACAGAAATAGGCCTCAAGCAAGGTAGGTTTGTAGCAAAGAAACTTTCCCCCCAAAACCTAAAAGGCCCCCAAAACAACGAGTAAAAAATAAACTACATTTCCCAGCATCCTCCGGGGCTGCCAACGACTCTCCCAGCCTCTACATTCTGACAACATGATTGGCTGCCAATAAGGGCGGATTTGCATAACTCCTATACTGGCCAGCCAACATGAACATTCCGACCCCTAATAAACTGTCAGAGGAGGATAAGGCAAAGGGCTGAGGCACAAACACAAACACAAACACCCAATTCACTTCCCACAGAAAATTTACACCCCTACAAATCACAGACCACGCCCAAAATTGACAGTAAGGCTTCATTAACTTAATTTCCCTAACTAGGCCTCACTTAATGGAATGCTGTTTACGCTCTGAATTGACAGTAAGGCTTCATTAACTTGATTCTCCCGACTACGCCTCAGCTCATTGGACATTGTGTATGGCCTGAATTGACAGTAAGGCTTCATTAACTTGCTGTTCCTGACTAGGCCTCAGCTCATGGGACACTGCGTATGGCCTGAATTTACAGTAACCTACCTTGGCACACAGAGCCCCTATGACCCACGCTACATTCTACTACAGTTTGGAGGAGGGCGGACCATGGATTATGGGACTTGAAGTACCTCCATGGATAATGGGATTTGTACTACTTCAAAACCCATCATTCCCCACAGACCACTGTGGCCCAGAACCAAGACCGATAAAGACCAAACTTGGCACACAATGCCCCCCATGACCCACATTCCATCCGACTGCAGTTCAGAGGAGGGCACACCGTGGATAATGGGATTTCAAGTACCTCCACTCACTTCCAAAGTACCCCACCCACACAAGCATCAACTTCTACATCAACACAGCAGACGGAAAGACAAAAAACATTGTATATCCACAAGCTATGCAGAACGCCAGCAACACCACACACCAACAACTCCCCAGGACTTCAACATCTCACCCACCAGAACAACCCACAACGACACAGCCATGGCCCCAACAACACCATAACTAACAACAATTCCAACCCTTACATACTCAGACTTTCTCGCATCTCCTAAATAGGGCACAGCAATGCGTGCCGGGTACAGCTAGTATACTATAGTTTCACTATGTTCTGGTTGTCAAACAAAATTTATGCAGGTTGAATATACTTTATCTGAAACGAACTTGAAGTCTTTGAGATTTTGGATTCCCTCCCTCCCAGATTCTGTAATACCTTAATTTGCATATACATACATAATAGGTTATCTTGGAAATGGGTTAATTGATTTTAAAGATATCCTTCAGTGACTTGTGTGACGCACTGTTTGCTCATATCAGAGAGTCAGGGTTGGTTAATAATTATATAGCAAACAGAGCTTCATGCAAGGCACTGAGGTGTATGGAAATATTTTGCAAAAGGTAGAATAAGAAAAGCTGGGATTTAGAGCTGTAGTGTCTAGCAAAGTAGAAAGAAATGTTTCCTCCCATTTAATTCTTTTCTTTGCAGTAAAGGATACATATCAGGTCAGGCAGGGCAAACCATTAATTGATCTAATATCAGTCGTGTGACTTAAGCATAGCGGCATTCACAAGATAAGGTGTTTTATGTACTTTCACTAAGATATGTTGGTTCAGAACAAATATTTTCTTGTCCTCTAATGCAGGGCTGTCCAACTGGCGCCCCGGGGGCCGTATACGGCCCACCAGCCCCTTCCCTGCGGCCCTCTAAGCTTTTTAATAAAAAATAAAAAAATTTAAAAAATAAAATAATAATATTTTTAAAAATTACCCACTTCCATGTTCCGGAGCAAGTATCGTGAGACTACGGAAGACACATGGGATTTCGCTCTCAACGCGAGATCACGCCTGCGTTGAGAGCGAAATCCCGTGTGGCTTCCGTAGTCTCGCGATACTCCTGTTGCCGAAATCTCGGCTACTTAATCCCTGCGGCCCACGCAGACGCGATTTGGACCTTCTCGGCTGCTGCCTCGGTCGGTTGTTGCCTCTGCTCGTGGTCCGGCTACTCCTGGATCCTGCGCGTTTGGGAAGGTAGGCTAACCTTTATGTTATTATTATGTAATTGTGAATGGATGCCCCTTATGTATTCCCTCCCTGGATTTCCCCTTAGTAAAAGATTATATTTGATTGTATGGATGCCTCTTATGAATTCCCACCCTGCATTTCCCCTTAGTAAAAGATTATATTTGATTGTATGGATGCCTCTTATGAATTCCCACCCTGCATTTCCCCTTAGTAAAAGATTATATTTGATTGTATGGATGCCTCTTATGAATTCCCACCCTGCATTTCCCCTTAGTAAAAGATTATGTTTGATTGTATGGATGCCTCTTATGAAGTCCCACCCTGCATTTCCCCTTTCCCTTAGTAAAGATTATATTTGATTGTATGGATGCCTCTTATGAAGTCCCACCCTGCATTTCCCCTTAGTAAAAGATTATATTTGATTGTATGGATGCCTCTTATGAAGTCCCACCCTGCATTTCCCCTTAGTAAAAGATTATATTTGATTGTATGGATGCCTCTTATGAAGTCCCACCCTGCATTTCCCCTTAGTAAAAGATTATATTTGATTGTATGGATGCCTCTTATGAATTCCCACCCTGCATTTCCCCTTAGTAAAAGATTATATTTGATTGTATGGATGCCTCTTATGAATTGTAAGTAAATTGGAGTCGGGGGAGGGGCGGGCAGGGGCTATCACTGGGGCAGGGGCGGAGCCGGGGGCGGGGGCAGACCCTTCAGCCCCCCAGGTCATCAGTGACCGGAATTCAGGCCCCTGGGCCGGTAGAAGTTGGACAGCCCTGCTCTAATGCTATCACTTTTTTCAACAGTTCTGTTCTTTTAGCTTTTAATTTGAGTAGTGCTAAAAATAGAATGTCATTTTAAAACAGTTGAAAAAATGCAACAATAAATTTATTTATTTATTTATTTTAATTCCCCATAACCCGTTCCATATCTCTACCCCCGAAGGGCCACTCAGTCCGCTCACACAACCCATCCAACTCAGATTGTCCGCTGCTCCACATCAACAAAACAACCGGTCCCACAGCCACATCTTTAGCTTTTTTCTAAAGGAAAGGAGGGAAGAAGTTGCTCTTATTTCGCTGGGGAGCGAGTTCCACAGGCAAGGGGCCACTACCGAGAAGGCCCTGTCTCTCGTCCCCACCAAACATATTTGCGAAGGAGGTGGGATAGAGAGCAGGGCCTCCCCAGAAGATCGCAAATTTCAAGGTGGGACATAAGGGGAGATACGTTCGGACAAGTAAGCTGGGCCAGAACCGTAAAGGGCTTTAAAGGTCAAAACCAGCACTTTGAATTGTGCTCGGAATTGGACAGGCAGCCAGTGGAGCTGGCACAACAGAGGCGTGGTATGCTCCCTGTATGCTGCTCCAGTTAGTAACCTGGCTGCCGACCGCTGGACTAGTTGTCTGTGATATGCATACTTAATCCTTTTTTTCTGTTTTTGTTTGTGATCCAATAGGTTTTGCAGGCTTTTATTAGAGCAGAGAAAATAGTGCAGTGAATTGTAAATGGGATTTTTAAAAAATTTACTATCTGATGAGTCTTCAAGTCTTTAAGTTGGGTTGGGGGGGGGGGGGGGGTATATGCCTAAGAACTGAAAATAGGAGAATATTTGGCCAAGCAATATTTGATTGTAGTCATGATGGAAAAAAGTACTAATGAGGAAGAATTCAAATCATTGCATGAGGGTTAAGGTGTACATTACAGATTTGTTGGTGAGTATAAATGCTGCATTTTGCACAGTGCCCTCTCAAACTAATGACATATCAGTTTTCCCCTTGCTATTTTGCTGCACTATTTAATGCACAGGAAATCCTATGAATAGCCTTGTGAGAGGGTTTTGTTCAGTTGTTGACAGTGGTGCAATAATAGCACTTTTGTGTGTGTCAGGAGCGACTTGAGAAACTGCAAGTCGCTTCTGGTGTGAGAGAATTGGCTATCTGCAAGGACATTGCCCAAGGGACGCCCAGATGTTTTACTATCTCTCATGTCCCTGCATGGGAAGCTGGAGCTGTCTGACGGGAGCTTACCCCACTCCTCAGATTTGAACCGCCAACCTTTTGGTCAGCAGCACAAGGGAATAATAATAATAATAATAATAATAATAATCTTTATTTATACCCCGCCACCATCTCCCCGAAAGGGACTCGGGGCGGTTTACATGAGGCCAACCCCATAAATACATATTTATTTATTTATTTATTTATTCAAATTTGTGAGTCGCCACTCCCGGATGGCTCGGGGCAACTTACAGCAAATTCAAGATTAAAACAGAATAAAACACCATTAAAAACAGCATAAAACAAACAACAGTAGGATACAATAAAAGTACATCAATGTGATATACAGGACAGAGGAAGGCAAGAGCCTACCAATCTTATTGTTGGGACCCAAAGGCCTGCCGGAAAAGGAGGGTTTTGCACGCCTTCCGGAATGTAACTAAGTCCGTATGTAGCACAGCAGTTCTCGTTTGTGCCTGGAGGGCAGGGAATAGGTCCTGGGGTTCCATTAGCATTAGGGCCTGCAGCAGCAGATGTGGATTCAGAGGATGAGCTAGATGACTGGGGTGAAGCACAGGGCCCTTCGGATGGGCCTCGTTCGCGGCAGAGAGCTTGGCATGGGATGAGATGATGTTTGGACCTAGCATAGATTCCGATCACCAGGTGGAGATGGGAAGCAGCGAAGGGAGTTATGAACACCCCGGGGAGGAATTCCCAAGAGCTTGAAAGTGAAAACATGGACGGCCGAGTGGGAAAGTGCTAGGGAGGAAAGTTCTCAGGAAGATAGCGACACAGCTGCTGAGAGGCAAGGTCGAACTTTCGATAGGGAGACGGGACATTGAATCTACCAGGAGGGCTTGGTCTAGGGTCCTAGATCGGCCGAGGTCCGTGAGCAGAGATTGGAGACGAAGAAGCCTAGAGCGTCGGGGGCCTCGGCCGAAGGATTAAGTATAGGATCCGTGGGAAAGCATCCTCAGTTCTCCGGCCACGTCGCTACTGGATAGGCGTGAGACGGAGTTGGGATCACGAGCTGGCTAGCTAGTGGTCATCAAGCCTTGCCTTTGTTCCTGTCCCAAAGCTTTGGGAAGCCTTGTCTTGTTCCTGGCCACAGCATTGTGGTGCCTTGCTAAGCTTTTGGCCTATTGCTACGTTCTTTTGGACATTGATGCTTTAAACCTTTTGGATTGCTTTTTCATCATTATTGGACATTATCTTTGAACTGTATTTACTCAATAAAGTAGTTAGCCTTCAGTACGGCTCTGTGTGTGTGATTAAGGGGCCGGTAAGTCCGTGATCGTGACACCGTAGAACACGGACTCTGGAAGGCAGAGCATTCCACAGTATCGGAGCGATTATTGAAAAGGCCCTCCACCTTGTGGCCGTCAGGTGGTACATTTTGACCCCGGGCACCTCCAATAGCTGACCCACCTCAGAGCGTAGTGGCCTAGCGGGACAGTAAGGGATAAGGCGGTCCCTAAGGTACGCTGGCCCCAGACCGTTTAAGGCCTTAAAGGTCAGAACCAACACTTTGAAGGTGATCCGGTGTTCCACTGGTAACCAGTGCAGCTCTTGCAGGACAGGTGTTATATGGGAGGACGTCGAAACGCCAGCCAGGAGTCTAGTCGCCGCATTCTGGACCAGCTTCAATTTCCGGATCACCGACAGAGGAAGGCCAACGTAGAGAGAGCATTACAGTAGTCCAGCCTCGAGATGACCGTGGCTTGGACCACTGTGGCTAGGTCATGACGGGAGAGGTAGTGAGCCAGCTTCCTCGCCTGACGGAGGTGGGAAAAAGCAACTCGACTGACGGTGGAAATTTGCGTCTCCATCGTCAGTCGAGAGTCCAGAGTAACGCCAAGACTTTATACTGCCGACGGCGGACATAATGTCACGCTGTCCAGGGGAGGAAGCTGGATCTCCATCCCGCCCGGACGACCCAACCACAGGATTTCCGTCTTAGCTGGATTCACCTTCAACCTACTGGCTCGCAGCCATCCAGTAACGAGGCACAGATGGAAATTATCGGGAACGGTTCCGGGCCTGCTCTCCATCCCAAGAACGAGCTGGGTGTCATCAGCGTACTGGTGACACACCAGCCCAAAACTACGGACCAGCCGAGCAAGTGGTCGGACATAGATGTTAAATAATAGAGGGGACAGGATTGCCCCCTGGGGAACCCCACAACAAAGGGGGGAACCCTCAGAGACATCCCCGCCCCTCTTCACTCGCTGCGAAATCAATACAACAACATAACAAACATAAAACAACATTTCAAGTAAAATAAACAATCAAATAAATAAAAGGAGCGGGCTACGTTATGCCATTGGGGGCTCCTTAATCTAGCACTGCTGCAGCTAGATTGGGAGACTCCGTGCATTGTTGTGGGTCTCATTTTTCTCCCCTTCTCTTTCCTATCCCCCAAACTATGACCATTCCACTTCTGGCAAGCAGACCTCTGGCTATGTATGTAGCCATTGTGTCTCCCTTTCACTCTGTTCCCTTTGAAAACTCAAGATAACTGCGTAATTTCACAGTTTATTTTGGCATTGCTATGGCTTCTTTTTGTCTAAGCATTTTCTTAATGATTATAATACTCCCAAGATACATTTTTAAATCACTACTTTGCATCTCTAGATACAAACAGTGTTCCTTACCTTTTACTGTGATGTCGTGCATTGTATTCACATGGGCAAAAATGGTCACCTATAAGAACCCTTACAATTCCGCGGATACCTCCACCACAAAACAAGGTTTGGCACTGATAATTGCACCGCCCTTTGGCAGCATAAACGAATGAAAAATAGGCTGGGAACTGCAAAATCCATAATTATGATATTTATTATGCCAGTAGGTATGTACAGAAAGATTTACACATACTTGAAAACTAAAAAATGTGTTAGGACTTTATCCCACAAATTTTCCTACCCCCATCAGCCCTTCTCCTTTTCTCTGCTTTATTTAGGACTAGCTTGGGGACCCGGCGGTGCCCGGGTCATTTGAGAAGTGCAGCAGGATGTAGAGTGGGTCATGGGGGCTCTGTGCGCCAAGTTTGGTCTTGATCCATCAGTATTGGGAGTTGCAGTGGTATCATGAAATTACTGAAGGTAGTGCAAGTCCCATCATCCATGGTCTGTCCTTCTCCAAACTGCAGCAGGATGTAGAGTGGGTCATGAGGGTCCTGTGTGCAAGGTTTGGTGTTGATCAGTCATTGGATTAGGTTTTCAGCAGTCTTGGAAAGTGAGGGAAGGTACTGCAAGTCCCATCATCCATGGTCTGCCCTCCTCCAAACTGCAGCAGGATGTAGAGTGGGTCATGAGGGCTCTGTGTGCCAGGTTTGGTGTTGATCAGTCAGTGGATTAGGTTTGCAGGAGGCTTGGAAAGTGAGGGAATGTACTGCAAGTCCCATCATCCATGGTCTGCCCTCCTCCAAACTGCAGCAGGATGTAGAGTGGGTGATGAGGGCTCTGTGCCAGGTTTGGTGTTGATCAGTCATTGGATTAGGTTTGTAGCAGTCTTGGAAAATGAGGGAAGGTACTGCAAGTCCCATCATTTATGTTCTGCCCCCCTCCAAACTTCAGTAGGATGTAGAGTGGGTCACTGGGGCTCTGTGTGCCAAGTGTGGTCTTTATCGGTGTTTGTTAGGCGCCACAGTGGTCTGTGGGAACAGAGGGGTGTGAAAGTACTACAAATCCCATCATCCATTGTCAGTCCTCCCCTAAACCTCTCCAGGACGTGAAGGTAGTCATGGGGGTTATGTGTGCCAAGTTTGGTCTCGATCAGTAAATGGATAAGGGTCGCAGTGGACTTGGGAAGTGAGTAGAGGTACTTGAAGTCCCATCATCCATGGTCCACCCTCCTCTGAACTGCACCAGGACGTAGAGTAGGTCATGTGAGCTGTGTGCGCCAAGTGTGGTCTGTATTGGTCCTTTTTGGTGGCCTCAGTGGTCTGTGGGAGCCAAAGTGTTTGAAAGTACTACAAATCCCATAATCCGTGGGTCATGTCCCTCAAACCGCACCAGGACGCAAAGGGGGTCAGGGGGGTTATGTATACCAAGTTTGGTGCAGGTCCATCACCCGTGTTGGTCGCTGTGGCCTGTGAAAGTGGCAGCCAATCAGAACGCTGCCACATATCCTTCCACCCTCCGGACACATACCTACATACAAACATTGACTTGTATTATATATACAGATTTATCTATTTGATTTGCCATCACACGGTAGATATTTGTTACCTCCCAGGATTTCGATTATTGATCTTTTTATTAAAAAACAAACAAACAACAACAAAAATCACCCTGGATCGTAGGAAGTGGTTTAAAATTAATCCCCGATCTTTCCCCAAGCCTCTGCATTGGCGATATTAGGAAGTTTTATTTATTTATTTATTTATATTTTTTACTTATATATTTATTAAAATAGGCATACAATATATATGTTTGTTGCATACAGTGTTATATTTTCATGCTATTGCGATCGTAGGAAGTGGTTTAAAATTAGGGAAATTGGCATTTCAGCTCTTCCCACAAACAGTATCATTGTTTTATTTACAAGCGGGCAACAGGGATTAACATCACATGAGGAAATTGGCTATTTTGCCCGTCTCTACTCAGGAAATTTAAAAATAAGCCTGTCTTAGGAATCATTGGGGAAGCCAACACTTTAGAAACTGCAAAATACTTCAACCTCACTGTTGAGTCTTGTATTGTGTGAAGAGCACGGTGAGTTTCCACTTCTTAAATGTGTAGAAACACTGATTTTACTTTGTAGGATGAAGTTCCCTGTTAGGTGTACACTCAGCCATACACATGATTTGGACATACAGTAATGTGTGCAATCTCTTAAGAGATTATTCATCTGAAGGGCACTGAGGGGAATCTGTTCTCTGCTACTGAGACAGGCAGGGATGGGAAATGGGTCTCACGAGTTTTTTAAAAGCAGATGGAATATTCCATTAGACAAAATGCCATCCAAAGCAGTTGACCAATCTATCTATATATATAAAAATGCTCTGTTCACAATGAGGTTGAGGTAAACAAAAAAAACCACTGGACAAAAACACACCAAATTTGGCAACAAAACTCACAATGCAAGGTGTAACCAACAAAAATTTAAAAAACGGACAAATCCTAAATCCTAAAAGAGTCGGCGGCGAAGAAGCCCCAATAAATAAATAAATAAATAAAATAAAAAAGGAGAAGATGCCACTAAGGCCCTTGCCTTTCCACAAACAGCCACTTGAGAATGTTAGAATGTTGAGGTGGACCAATCAGAACCCATATGCAAATAACACCACAGTGGCAACCAATCATACAGGAAGGAAGGAGAGAAGAAAGGAGGGAGGGGAAAAGGGAAGGAATGAAGGAGGGAAAGGGGAAAGGAAGGAAAGAGAGAAGGAGGGAGGGAAAGAAGGAAAGAGGGAAGGAAGGAGGTACCAAAGGAAGGAAGAAGTAGAAAGGAAAGAAAAAGAAAAGGAAAGGCAGGAAAGAGCTAAAGAAGGAAGGGAGGAGAAAAGGAAATAAAAAGTGAAAGAAGGAAGGAAACAGGGAGGGAAGAAAGGAGATGAAATAGTAGAGAGGGGGGCAATTGCTTTCCCCCTGACCATTACAGTAATTTGAAATATAAACCTCAGGGCCGAGTCAGAGGCACGCACTCTATAAAAATAGTCATGGCTAAATTGTCTCAATTCCAGGAAAAATTCTTTGTCCTTTCCCCCTGGTATTTGAACAACCTGTTCTCAGATTGGTCTGTGAGATTGGCAAGCAGCTCTGTTGTCCGATGTTGACACCAAAGCCCATTCACTCACTTTTAGATAAGAGCAATGAGGGGAGCAAAAATGGGAAGGATGGAGAAGGAATGCGAACCATGAAAGGGACGTTGGGAAGTCATAGCAAGGTCAGCAAATAACTTAGAAACAGAAGAGTCACCTTCTTATATCAACGTCACAAGCAGTTATCAGGCAAGAATGAGAACACTTAGGCAAACTCTGATTATTATCTATAAGCAAACATAGCCAAACATTTCTGCCATAAAATATTACTGAAAGAGCAAAGCCATCCATTAATATTGTATTGCCCTTCCCCTTCTTCCCCATTATATCTTTCCCAAAACTAATAGATAAGAGAAACTATTTTTAGTCTCAGGGAACATTAAAATGGCCCTGCCTTGCAAAGGTCAGTGCTTCTGTATGGCACATAGTTAAGTTTCTGCGGACTAAGTTTAAACCCAAAGAAAGGAAAGCCTAGTAAAGATAGTAGATCTGGAGCAGAAATATAATACATAGCCATATGATAAAGCAATTGCATCTGGATCATGCACATTCAGTCAATGTAGGTGTAATTATATCTCTCTGGCATTACTTCGCAAACGACGATTCTTAGGAAGAACTCATCGCACGCTTTCTACAAGCACATTGATGACAAGTTGGATGTGTCCTTCGAGCCTGTGCAATTGATTTTTCTGGTGGAGCGCAGCTAGGGTTGCCACATGAATAAGGGACAGGTACCTAAAATAGGGAATTTTTCACAAAAATAAGGAACACTTCAAAACAACTGGAAAATCATCAATTGATTTTCAAGTTTTTATGAAGTGTCCCTTATTTTTGCGAAAATATCCCTATTTTTAGGTACCTGTCCCTTATTCTTATATCAAAATGTGGCAACCATAAGCACAGCGTGCACAGAACTGGCCTCACCCTTTAAACCAAAGGTTCGTCTGCCGGGGCCTAGCAAGGTTGGACGGTGGCAGCGAGGTCATCAGGTCGTAGGTTTGGTTTGAGTTTCTTTCTCTAGATGGTTGACCTTACAGGGTTAAACGAGCACCATCTGCCCGGGTTTGAAATCAGAGTTTTCCTTCTCGGATGGTTGCCAAAAGCTAGAGAGCCCATCCTGCCCTTTGACGCTCTTTGTCAGACCCTTCGGTTGTGACCTGTCTGGCATGGGAGGACCTACCGGTGGCTATTATGCCACCACCAGCATAGCTCACAACTTCATTAGGGTACGCAAGCCTCTCCCCCATGACAAGGGGGCACCAACGGAGAGGAATTATATAATTATTGTATAATTATAAATTCGCTTTTTTGAAATAGTTTGCCCTCCGTAAAACAAACTACAGCTGGCATCTTAGAGCAGACCTATATATAGGCACTGACAAAAATAGTCTTTGCAACAGGCAGGGCCGTAACCAGGATTTTAATTGGGGGTGGGGGTGTGAGAGTTTGATTGGGGGGTGGGGCTGAGTCTGAGTGAAAGAGGGTCTACCCTACCAAACCTTTTGTATTGTTATCCCTATACCCCCATGCATATGGGATATATTGAGCATGGTGATCAGATCATGATATGAATACATTTAAATAATGTACCAGTAAGGCCTTCTCGTGGACCACCTTGAGAATTGGGGGGGGGGTGAAGCCCCCAAGTGCCCCCAGCTACATGCCTGGCAACAGGGGAATTGTTGGGGGATAGTAAGATGAAACCAGACTGTAGATATGAAAGTTAGCAACTTCATTTCCTGCTATGGCCCTAAGGAAGATTTATCTTTTGAGTATTTGCTTTGTGGAGTATGGAGAACAAAAATCCCGCTTTGACACCAGTGCATGTTAAGTCACTCTATGTTGTAGTCATATACAGGAACGTCTATTTGTATAGTGGCTTCTGAAACTGGGTAGTAACGTAACTAAACGCTGCTGCTGCTGTTGTTGTTGTTGTGTGCCTTCAAGCTGTTTCTAACTTATGATGACTCTTAAGTGAAACCAAACATTGTATTTTCTTTGACAAGGTTTGTTCAGCAGAGATTTGCCATAGCCTTGCTTTGAGGCTGAGATAATGTGACTTACCCAATGTCACTCAGTAGGTTGCTCAAAGGAAATTTAGCATAATGCCAAGTTTTAACTTTTTGTGTGTTTTTAAAAAAATACATTATAACTGTAGTCTCACGATAAATAAATAAAAAAATAACCCAGTAGGTGTCCATGGATTTGAATCCTGGTGTCCAGAATCGTAGTCCAACACTCAAATCACTATACCACATTGGTTCTTTAAATAATTGTGGGGTTATTTTTTCAAATTGTTAATGTTTCCAAAAAGTATCTAATTTGTAATAGTAGAAAAGCAATGATTGCTTACAAAAAAAATTTAAGCGACCATCAAAACATCTCTAGAAGACAAAACGACATGACTTCTGATTTACTGGGGACAGATATCACATGAAAGGAATTGTGGCTACTTAACAATGAGAATAAGAATGATGTGGGTATTGCAAACATCTTGAAGAATAAACGAGTGATTTGCCATATTGAGCATTGGTCTTTTACAACAGAATATTCTGAAGGGACTGGCCGGTACTCTTAAAGTGGAATACTTTTATGGTTTTTGCCAGAGACTGATTATGGTGTTACTAACACTTTCTTGGCCTGTTTTTTAAAAAAAGTTGCATCGTGCTGTTGTAGCAAAACTAACAGGTAGTCCTCTGGTATCTTAAGGACTAAAAAAAATTATACAATGAACTTCTGTATAGCTCAATTCATCAGAGACATGGTGTATTATCCAGAGGTTCACATATATGTGTTGTACACAGATTGCCTTGGCTTTTCTTCACGAACAAAGATTCAGAAAGGACTCATCCGACACTTTCTACAAGCACATTGATGATTCGGAGGTTGGATGTGTCCTTCGAGTGTGCAATTGACTTTTCTGGTGGAGCGTAGCATGCACAGAACTGGCCTCACCCTTTAAACCAAAGGTTCGTCTGGCAGGGCCTAGTAATCTGGGATGGTGGCAGCGAGGTCCTCAGGTCGTAGGTTTGGTTCGAGTTACCTACTCTTAGATCAGGGGTAGGGAACCTACAACTCGGGAGCCAGATGTGGCTCTTTTCATGATTGCATCTGGCTCTCCCTCTTCCTTTCTTTCTCCCCCCTTCACCCTTTCCTTCTCCTTCTCTCCTTCCTTTTCCCTCCCTCTCTCCCCTTCCTTATTTCCTCCATTCTTCCTCTTCCTTCCTTCCTTCCTCCCCCTTCACCCTTTCCTTCTCTCCTTCCATCTTCCCCCATTCTCCCTCCCTCTTCCTTCCTCCCTCTTTTATTCTTTTTACCCAAGTCTTCCTTTCTTTTTCCTTCCTTTCTTTTCACTTCCCTCTCTCCTTCTTTATTTGTTCTTTTCCCTTCATTATTTTACTTTTTCCTCACTCCCTTTCCTTTCTATCCCCACCCTTTCCTCCCTTCCCATTTCCTTCTTTCTTTTCCCCTCCTTGTCTCTCTCCTGCTTTTCTTTTCTTCCTTTTCCATAGTTCATTCTTCTTTTCTTTCTTCCTCTCCCCCTCCCTTCCTTATTTCCTCTTTCTTTCTGTCCCCCTTCCTTCCGTCTTCTCTTCCTTCCCAGAGTCCTGAGCATGCCTTTTGCAGAGCCAAGTCTGAAGTGTCCCGTCATTCTGACGGGGGAATCCTTTTCTCATAGTATGTATATACTCAAATTAAGTTCAATTCAGTCTTAAAATATATTATATATATTATATGGTTCTCACTAAACTAAATTTCCAAATATTTTGCTTTCATGGCTCTCCGAGTCAAAAAGGTTCCTGACCCTGTCTTAGATGGTTGACCTTACAGGGTTAGACGAGCACCATCTGCCCAGGTTTGAAATCAGAGTTTTCCTTCTCTTAGGATGGTTGCCAAAAGGCTAGAGAGCCCATCCTGCCCATTGACGCTCTTTGTCAGACCCCTTGTTGTGACCTGTCTGGCATGGGAGGCCCTATCGATGGCTATTATGCCACTGCCAGCATAGCTCACAACTTCATTAAGGTACGCAAGCCTCTCCCCCACGACAAGGGGCGCCAACGGAGAGGCCACAGATTGTAGTCAGTGAGTTTAGTGAAATTAAATATAGACCTTGGTAGCAATTACTATTGCATTGTTAATTACAGCCATTTATAAAACTATAGTGAATGATACAATCATCACGGCAGTAGGCATGCTAGTTAACACAAGAAATAAGAATCCGCTTTTTCCAATTCATACCTCTAGTGAGAGACTCAAACTACCTAGGAAAATGTAACTGAAGAGTCTCTTGGTCTACCTCCATTTTAAGTTAGTTAGTTCCATAATACATGCTTTGAGGTCAGTGACAAGTTGTCATAAGAAAGCTGAAGTGTACTCCTATCTGATTATTTATTTTTATTGCACTTTCTGATATCAGATTTGTGTCTGTTTAAAGTTTTCCAGCTTGAACATTTTGTCCTATGGAGAATGCAGAAGGAAACTGCTGACAGCAGATAGCATCTATCACATGGGAAGATGAGCATGCTAGTCCTTCATGCTCTGGTGATGTTGTTACATCCCATGGCGGCATTGCCAGAGTAGACAAGAAAGGTATTGAAATAAGTGCCCCTACATATGTCAATAGATACATATCAAACCTTTATATACAGACAGGCATGTAGCCAGGGGGGGGGGCTAAGGGGGCTTCAGCCCCCCAATTCTCAGGGTGGTCTGCGAGAAGGCTTTACTGGTACATTATTTAAACGGTTATGTTTATTCATATCATGATCTGATCACCATGCTCATTATATCCCACATTTTTTTTGAATTATATTTATTGGGGTTTTTCCATAAACAAACAGTGAAAGTGTGTGAACAGTCTCAAATAAAGGACAGTAGGAAAGATAAAGGAGAGGCTGAGTGATGATGGGAGGGGGGTAGCGGGAGTGGGAAGGGGGTGCTGGGGGTTGGTAACAAGGGATGGGGGTAGAAAGGGGTAGGATTAGGGGCGGTGGAGGAGGCTGTTTGCTCCGGGTTCTGGGAAGGCTAGTGGTGGGTAATGGTGAAGGGAAGAGATAAGGATAGGAGTAACTTGTTTCCTTCTAAGGTCCTTGTTCATGGGTGCTCCTTGTTGTTCTCTTGCGGTCTCCCTCCTTGTTGAGCTGGACATTTCTTTTTTACAGGTCTTCTTTTTAGGCTCTTTTTCCTTCTTTTTTTCCGAGACGTGTCTTCATAACCCTCTGCATCTAAGAGCAATCTGTTGTGTTTAGTTTTTGTCCCTTTAAAAAAACTTTTTTCCCCTTTAGCCTTCAAAATCTTTCCAGCGTTTGGTGGCCATTGTCCGTTCCCTGTCTTCCAGCGTAGCCGGACCCGTGCCCCTTCACGTCCCTCAGCCTCCATTCTAACTGTTCTCCCTAGGCGATTCGAGGCCTTCCGTATCCATCCCCAGGATGCCACATCTCGTAGGCCTGAAATACGCCTCAAGAGAGTAAGGGCAGTTTTTCTTTAGGTTTTTCTTTCTTCCTTGTTGGGTTGTTCCCACCCGGCTTCTCTTTCTATTGGGCTGCGTCCCATTCTTTTTGCCGTCCTGCTTATCTGCATCCAGGCTGGGGCTTTTGGGTGTTGCAGCGGCCTCTTGGTTTTTCCCCTCTTCTCTTTTTTGGGGAGCAGAGGTGTTAGGGCCCTTCGAAGTCATTCTTGCAGCCTCCAGTGGGACTACTTCCCAACTTTTGGGGTGGGGTCCTCTTCCCTCTGATCCTGCCCGCGGCTTTACGTTCTCCTTCCCTCTCTTCTCTCCACCTTCACATATTGTTGCGTTCTCTCCCTTGACCCGGGGTGCGTCTTCTCCATCCTCATAGAAGATCGGCAACCCTGGCCCTGTGGGGAGCGCCTCTTCATTTGATTCTGGTCTTGCCTGTAGGGAGTGCTCCCGGTTCGCACCCATTTGTTCTTCCTGCCGGGACATCATGGCATCCATCTTCCGTAGGAAGCCGTCTTGGGCTTCCCCTATCTTTCGCAGCCCTGCAAGGACGTCTCCCAGAGTTATTTCCTCCTCTTCTGATCCCTCTTCCTGTCCCATCCTCCGCTCTTTTGCTCTTGAGGTGTTCATTTTTTATTTATTGTTTGTTTGTTTATTTGTTCAGTTGTTCATTTATTTAGCCTGATGTTGCTTTCACTTATTTCTGGCTTTGGTCTCCTTTTGCCTTCTCCTTTTGGGCCCAATATTACTTTGGTTTTGTCCCCCCTACCTCCTGGTGATAGGGATGTAAGGAGGGGCTTCTGTGGGGAAGCCTCCTGTATTCTTGAGGAGAGGGGGGTGCTTCTCAAAATGGCGCTCCCGCCAAAACTTCCTTCTTCTTCCCCTTATTAATTCTCAGCCGCCATCTTGTGCTCGTTGTCACTCTCTTCTCCCTCTCCCCCAGCCTGAGTCTGCTGGACCCTTCTGCCAACACCTCTGTGTCCCCCGTTCTGGTTGGCTCCACGCACCTTTTTTTTTCTTTCTTTTCTTTTCTTCGTTGGAGGGGGCCGATCCCCTGCGCTCGGGTGCTGTTCGCGGCGCGCCCTGGCTTCCCCGCTGGCTTCCCCGCTGCCTTTTCCCTTTTTCGCGCCACCAGTGGTGGCGCTCCTATCAGCCGCTGCTGCTGGTCCCAGCTCCACGGCCGGTACTGATCCTCTTCTCCTCCTGCCCTTGCTTGGGGGAGGCCCGGCTGGGCCAGCAGTGAGTGCGGGTCGCCACACGCTCCCTGCTCCCCGGCTCGCTCGCCGCGCCGGCCGGGATCCGGGCCCGCTCGATCTCCTCCTCTTGGGGGGGGGAGACCTCTGGGGCCCCCAGATCACACCTGTCGGCTTCGCGCTCCCTCCGGACCGCTCTGTCCGCTGGGAGGGGAGGGCGTAGATCGCCCTCCAGCCAGAAGAGCAGGCGGCACTTCAAGGAGCCCTCAAAGTGCCCGTCCTGCCGCCATCTTCGCCGGACCTAAAAACATTATATCCCACATTCATGGGGTTCTTGGGATAACAATACAAATGGTTTGCTAGGGTAGACCCTCTTCCACCAGTCTCAGCCCCCGAACCAAACTCACCCCGAATCAAAATCCTGGCTACGGCCCTGTATACAGACAACGACCAGTATAGAATCCCACTTTATAATCATCCATCCACATCAATACAGTGTTTATAATGAAAAGCTAAAGAACCAATGTTCATTTTATTTACATTTAAAATGAAATGTTTATTTTGATCCTAGTCTGGCATTTAAATGTACCTGATTGCACAAAAATCTGTATTGAAATGCAGTTTAAAAATTCCATTTACAATTTAATTCCTTTCCTCTCTTGTCTGTTTTGAGTTTAGGAGAGAAGGAAATAACTGCATGAATGCAATAAACCCCCATTTCCCATCTACCTACAGAAAGGCTATGTGTGAGGTTAAAAAGAAATACTAATGCACCGAAAAAGTATAGTACAACCCCCCGTATCCATAGGACCAATACCTCTGGTTTTATATGCCTACATGTGACAAAATATATCCTCCCTAGGAATTTTCTAGGTTCCTCTAGGTGACTTAATGATATGAATTTTCTCTAGGAATTTGCTAGATCCTCCATGGTGACTCTGTGGTAACTTCCAGTAGAAGCATGTCATAGAATTGCTTGGAAGACCTAGAAAAAGTCATCTTAGGCATTTGCTAGGTTCTCCAGATCAATATTCTATGGCAGAACTTTCCAAACCATGTGTCAAGAGACATTAGTGTGTCAGCTGCAATATGGACCGTTGGACTAATTGAAGCTTCCGAGTAATTTTCAAAGGCAGCCCCATGTAGAGAGCGTTGCAGTAGTCTAAACAAACATACACGTACGTCCTGATATTGTTCTGCCAACTTTGTTGTGATTGTTCCCAACACCACATGGAATCCATACTTTAACATAATACTAACACTCAGCCTTTGATTGCTGTGCTACAGTAGGTATGATAACAAAGTTGGTTTCTCAGTTTGTTGCTTCACTGATATCTGTACTTGTATCTTTTGCAGCCTATTGTTGCATGGTGAGTAATTGTTTAAAGATGAGGGATTGCCTGAAGGAAAAATAAACTTGCCACTCAAGTCCTGTGAGATGGAAATGTCAGTGTCTGGGAAGGGCTACAGTGCACTGCGATGGTTTCATTTGTGAACTGTAGGTGTATCATTGTCTTGTCTATATCTGTGTGTGTATGTGCCTTTAACTCACTTGTGGACTTATGGCAACCCAATTAATTTAGTAGGAGTTTCTTAGGTAAGACATTGATAAGAATAGTATGCTGGATTTACTGGTTTGGTGGGAAAGCCCTACCAGAACTAATCCCAGCTGGACCCAATAGGCTAAATGTGGACCAGGGTGGATATGAATGTGGCCCAACACAAAGTTGTAATTTTACTTAAAACATTATAAGATTTTTTGGCAATTTTTTTGGTAACTCATTTGCACAGTTCTTAAGCATGAACTTTGTAGATGACAACGGAATGGAATGGAACATGTTACATCCACAAATATCAGCATATTATCTGTAATTTGCATTATATGTCCAAACAGTTCAGGCAGAAAAAATGTGAGTTTAAGACATATCTTTCTTCTTCCAGTGCGGCCCAGGGAAGCCAAAAGATTGAAAAACCTCAGGCTGTTCAATGGCATAAATGAGACAGTTAAAAATTGATTGCTTTCTTGAATGCTACAATAAGACAATTTTCTTGTCAGCGGGGGTGGGGTGGGGTGTTCCAAAGGAAAAATCCACTTTATACTTTAGAATGAGGCCTGGCGTCTTCCAAGTTGGCCAAGGATCCAGGAGATAATTCTCTTCCCTGCTAGAATGGCTCTTATGTTCAGATTCTGGCAAGAGGCAGCTACCTGTCTAAACACTTGCTTGCAAGTCATATTGGTCAAGCATTCTTCAGGTGGTTGTACCAGTCCCGTCCTCTGAAATATAACCTATAGCACCCATTATTCGTTGGCAATTCCCCGTCCAAACTCTAATTAGTGTTGATCCTGTTTAGCTATCATAATCAGAAAGCATCTAATCCCTTTAAGGCAGGGGTGCTCATTAGGTAGATCACGATCAGGGGCAGTCTAACCTAATCCAGGGGGGTCCGCAACGATTTTGTCGCCCCCCCCTGCCGCCGCATCACTCGCCACCGCCGCGCCACCAATGCCGCCGCCACGCTGGGCGTGCCGGGCACGCCTCCGCAGCCGGCTCAATCGGCGCGGCGCACCTCCGCGTGCAGAGATTTCTGTGCGTGCGCGAACATCGTGCACGCGCACTGGCTCCCAAAGCGTGCCTGCCGCTTTGGAGCCAGCGCGCATGCACGCAGGTTTTGTGCATGCGCGCTGGCTCCAAAGCAGCAGGCGCGCTCGGAGGCAGTGCGCGTGCGTGGATGTTCATGCATGCGCTACAGCGCCGGTGGGTCTGGCTGTGGAGCGCGCCAGGGCAGTGCAGCTGGTGGGCGGCAGGGCGGAGCGGCGGCGCGGCGCCCCTCCCAGCTGGTGGCACCCCTCCCAGCCGGTGACGCCCTCGCGCGGCCGCGTGGGTGGCGGAATCGGAAGGACCGCCCCTGATCACGATCTACTGGTAGATCGTGTAGGACAGGGGTGCTCACACTTTTTCAGCATGCGAGCTACTCTTAAAGCAACCAAGTCCAAAAGATCTACCTGCCCCCGCTGCCGTGCGCTCCTGCGCGCTCCCGCCACCACGCTCTCTTGCCACCGCACGTGCTCCTGTTGCTGTTTTCCGCCCACGCAGTGCTTTTTTCGCCTGCGGGGCATTGCAGGAAGGAGAAAACACGAGGCGGGGGATCCAGAGGGAGCACTCTGCCCTGCCCGTCTCGCCGGCAACGGAGGCTGCACAGCTGCTTCTGGACAAGAGAGAGGCAGGGCGCTCCCTCCAGAGGCCCCGCCTCGTGCTTCCTTCTTCCTGCAATGCCCCGCAGGCAAAAGAAGCACCGCAGCAGGAGCACCGCAGTAGGAGCCAGCAGCAGGAGCGCGCCATCCGGCTGGTGAGGCCTGAAGATCACCTGGAAGAGGGCCGAAGATCTCCTAGTAGCTCCCGAGCTACCTAATGAGCACCCCTGGTGTAGGGCGTCCTGGTAGATCGCAGGCAGGGCGGGAGGAAGGCTCAGTCCTGCCCCACAGGCTCTCAACGCTGCCCAGGAGCAGAAGGAGGTTGGACTGGATGGCCCTTGGAGGTCTCCTCCTATTCTAGGAACCCATTGTTGTTATTATTATCAGAGGCTGAATGGCCATCTGTGAGGAATGCTTTGATTGTGTTTTTCCCTTATGGCAGAAGGAGGTTGGACTGGAAGGCCCTTGGAGGTCTCCTTGTACTCTAGGAACCTGTTGTTGTTATTATTATTATTAGCAGTAGTAGCAGAGGCTGAATGAATATTATCACCATCAATATTATTATGAATAAATTCAGGGACTTATTATACTCACATTTAGTTGAATTCAGTCTTAAAATATATTATATGGCTCTCACTGAAATAAATTTCCAAATATTTTGCTTTTATGGCTCTTTGAGTAGTGAGTAGGTAGATCATTTTGACTTGCTTGTTTTATAAGTAGCTCGCCACCCCTGCTTTAAGGTATTTAGGATCTTTGTTTTTAACCGAATGGCAGTAATTTATTCCTAGGTACCAGTCTAATCTTGCCCATCTGTTTCTCAGTGGGTGGGTACTATAGTTTGCAAAGTATCTAAGGTAAATCCTTATGTTCTGCCTCTCTGCCCGATGTGTGTTTGGCTGATTGTTTGCTGATATGATGTTTCTTAAATGGGAACTAACAACAAGTTACCATCCCCTGCTAGCTAAAGAAATGCTGTCCAGCTTTTTGGTAGGAAATACTCACTGCTGCTGGGAACCAGTGCTTCTTTTTTCTCCAGGGCAGGAATGCAGAAATAGCAAAAGGCAGTTGCAGGGACAGTTTCTTGATAAAATAATGTAGAACTGGGGTTGCTCTTTAAGGTTATGTTCCCTTCTCTAAAGGGTGGCATTTGTGTGCATGTGGAATTGCAAATACATCTCCAATTTCAGGCTTTTCTGGAATTTGCTGATTTGACTAATTTTTTTAAACTGAAACTCCACGTAACCAAGCCCAAACCGACATAGTAATTAATGGGAGCTCATTCCATACAAGTACATGAGGATCCTATCTACTTGCCACTATAAATATATAGAGATAAAGAAGGGGAAATGTGTAACATTGCTATATCTCCTGCAAGAAAGAATACGAGGGGCATTCATTAAAGATTTCCCCGACCCACTTTTATTTATCACAGGACGCTGAAACTGCACATGTGTAATGATATATGTCTCTATAGGTTTTATGCCAGTTTACAATTCAGAACTGATAACGGTCTTGATTTTACAGGTGCTGAAGTGGTGTGAGGTTTGATAATGGACCTAGTGGAATACAGAGCAGTCATCAAGTTCCTTTACTTGAAAGGCCACACATCAAAGGAGTCATTCAATGAGATGAAAGAGGTTTATGGTGATCATTCCCCATCATATAATGTAGTCATGACCTGGCATTGTCAATTCAAATGTGGTTGGATTTCGGTGCAAACAGTTCCAATTCTATGATGACTCTATACTGGTATTGATGAATACACCATCCAGCAAGTAGAGGTTGCCATTTTGGAAAATCGACATGTAACCATTCACCACCTAGCCCAAAATGTCAAGATTAATATGGGGTACATGGAAAAATGTCACCCAAGACCATCTTCACATCGTAAGGTATCCGCTCGCTGGTTCCCCAAGCAGCTCACACCTTTCAAGAAGCAAGAACGAGTCAAATACTCTCAGGCTCTATTGATGATGTGCCATGGAAATCAGGAGGACTTTTCAACAGACTGATCACACAGGATGAAAGCTGGGTCCATCACTATGATTCTGAGACTAAAGTCCAGTCAAGTCAATGGAAGCATCATGACTCACTGCCTCCAAAGAAGGCACGTACCCAACTCTCGGCAGTCAAGGTCATGCTCACAGTATTTTGGGACCAGCATGGAGAAGGATATTAGAGGCAAAGATGAAGTATTTTGGTCACATCACGAGAAGACAGGAAAGCTTAGAAAAGACAATTATGCTGGGGGAAATGGAAGGAAAAAGAAAGAGGGGCCAACCAAGAGCAAGATGAATAGATGGCATCCTTGAAGCGACTGGCATGACCAGGGACGGTGGCATGACCATGTTGGAAGGAGCCTCCCTGGGTGGTGACATTTTTCGCGCATGCCCAGAACCTCCGGCTGAACTTCAGCTCCGGCAGTTCTGGGCATCTACGTGGGCTGGGCAGCATGAGGTCTGCTACGAAGAGGGGGCGGAGGCAAAGGGAGAGGGGAGACAAGGGGGTGAATGAATATAACAATGACAACATGGGGAGCTCTATGAGGTCACCACTGAATGACAACATGGAGTAGTATTGATGAATTTCCTAGCAAAGGGTACCATTATCACTGGGGCATACTATGCTTCACTGCTGCTGAAATTGCGGGAGGCCATCAAAACCAAGAGACATGGCATACTCACCAAAGGTGTCCACCTTTTGCAAAACAATGCCGCAGTTCACAACTCACCTGTTGCCCAAATGGAAGCATGCTCATGTGGCTTTGAATTTCTACCGCATCCCCCTCATTCACTCGACCTCGCATCATCAGACTTCCACCAACAATGAAGTTATTTTTGAAGGGCAAATATTTTTCAGATGATGAGACTCTGATTTCTGAAGTCACAACATGGCTTTTGGAGCAACCTGTCGACTTCTACAAGAAAGGTATTTACAGTTGCTTAAAAAGATGGGAGAAGTGTGTGTCCATAGGTGACACCTATGTACAGAAGGACTAATAACTGTGCCAAGTTTCATTGCTCTCAGTCCACAGGACGTGGGTCAGGGGAAATCTTTAATGAATGCTCCTTGTAGAAGGAAGCTGCAAAGGATCTCTGAAACAGACTCATTTTTGGTCACTTTGACTGAGTACATTACTGTGTGTCCTGCTTTTTTCTCTGTTTCTTTCTTGACCCTCTCCCTTTCTTGTTTCCATCTCCTCCATGTTAATAACAGCAAGTAAGAGCAGAAAGTTTGAATGAGATCTAAAGTGTTTTGGAGTTCGACACTCTCCATTTAAATTGGGAAAACTCCCTCTGGGATAGGTTGGGCATGGGAGTGGAAGCCAAGCAGAGGAAAAATTGTGTAATCTCACCCACTTCCAAGTTATTATAGTTGGTCCATTGTTTAAAAGCTACCTGATGTAACAGGATGAGATTTTTTTTTTGGCCATAAATGTGGTTGTAGTTTCTTATTTGAGAGGTGGGACCTGGAACAAAGATGTTACAGTGTAGAGAGTCAGTACACTAAATTCCATTCCTTCTCCCCCGCACCCAGCAGTTCTTCCCTATTGAGAATAGTCTGGTTTTTAGCAAACAACTACTCCTCCTGGCCCCAATTTTGAACATCCATAAAACTTGTGGATCTCCCAAGCATGCTAATACGTTTCTCTTGTGTATGGACCATACAATGCTCACAGCTTATAATTTTGTGTATGCTTATAAGGCAGGACCGAACTAAGGTAATTTTCAATGGTAAGCAAACATTATTTGGGTGCCCCCCCCCCAATAACAATGCCTACCTCTCCTCCTCTCTGGCCTCGTGCGGTGAGCCTCCTCGCGCCTCACCAAATGGCGCGGCACAAGCGACTCCAGCAGGTTGGAGATGCGAATTGCCGTACACGGGGCCAAAAAGGAGGAGCGTTTTGCAGCCGGAGGCGTCGCCGGACCAACTGCGCATGTGCGGACCCGGCGGCCGGATGCGCCCCTGACCATGTGGCGCCCTACGAGGCAGCGTAGTTCGCATAACGTTAGATCCGCCCCTGCTTATAGGACAACTGTCTCTATTTGAATGTGTACACCCCATTAATCCTTTCTGGGAGCAGGAATGGTTGGTGTGCATTCTTCTACTTCTAAATTGTTCTCCTTCTAACGCTTCCCTGTTGTTGAAGTTGTATTTTTGAAGAAAATTGGCATACTGCTTGTGAGTAAGCAATTTAGCGTAATAGAATATGGATGTGAGTAATAAATAATGAACAAGTAGGACTGGTGACATGTGTTGCAGTGTATCCATCTTTCCTCATAGGGATTTCCTGGGGCTTCCAGTCATTTTCTTCAAACACAACACACCACCAGCCTCAGGTTTAGCGAGTTCAGCCCTCTGAGATTTACGTTTCTGCAGCCCAAATCTGGTTTTAGATTGTCAGCGCCGCTTGACCGGTTGTTGCCCTCTGCAGCAGCATCTGGCGGGCTTTGAACTGGAACCGCCCTTTGTTAAAAATATCCCTGAGGAAGGAGGGGCACAGCAAAAAGCAAATCTTGGACCTATTAAACCATTTTTCCTTCAACCACGCTATGCTACTAGACCCCCTACAACTGTATATATGCATTCACTGACTTTTGTACCCACAGAGACTTAAAGAACCAAGCTCCAGTTGACACCAAATGTACATTCATTTGTGTTCTGTTAGTCTTGGGAGAAGGGAGATGTCTTGTGTACTTCTCTGTGTTTCCTTGGGTCTACTGATAGCTTCTCTCTTATTTTTCTCCTCCAGTGAAATGTTGATTTTTGGCTCCAATCCTGTTGTTTGCAACCCACACCCACTATTAAAGTGTGTAGAAAATAAGATGTGTACTCCATGGGGATGTTTGTGAGTCTCATTTTCCACCTGTTGCAAAAGCCAAAAGTCACTTAAATGTATGAACTGATTTTTAATAAGCACATTTAATAGGTTTCTGCTACAGAAGTAGTAACAGATTAGCAAGCTTTTGCAAGAGAAGATTAAAGGCTTAGCCAATTAAAGACTATAATAAAATACAATTTCTTCTTAGCGTACTGCTTATTGTTTGTCACAGAGCTGCCAACTTTATTCTTGGCTAATTGTGCAACACGTGCAATTTAGAGTCCCAGCGTTATAAAAGAATTAGTATCATATCCAATATATTAAAATGTCCATTGCATGACACCGTAATCTGATTTTATTAAGTATATGCATTTGACAAAACACAAGGCTCCGTGGATTATCTAGGGAAGAAATTCCATGCTTGAGTAAGAAAGTATGTATTAATGTAGGATGCTTATCAGCGGCTGTGAGTTAATATAATTAAAGAAGAATCTGTGTATCCAGAGGCAATGTTGCCCTGTTGAATACCAAAAGCTGGAAACAGATTATATGAAAGCTCTATTGTCAGTGTAGTCTTAAAAATATCCCCAATTTTCCCCTTAGAAGAGATGTGACTAGCTGTGATCACTTACCCAATAACCTGGCATAAATTCCATTTAACTCAATCAGATTTACTCCTGAGTAGACATGTGTAGGATTATGTGGCTGTAACGCTGTAATTACAACTCCTTGCACTTTCATAACAGTGATTATAGGTTGGGCTGCACATCTTAAGAGGAACAGAGCATTTGATTTAAAACATAGTGAATTACATGGCAACAGAGACTATAATGTAAGAGCAACAAAGCCAACACAACATAACTACCATAGTAACTGCAGTAAAAAAGAATAGTCATAAAACTAAAACACTAGTTAGAGGAAAATTATAAGGAAGGTTTGCAAAGGGGACATTTCTAAAAAAAGCAGGAGATTTTTAAATCACACTGCAAGCTGCAAATAAATGTATTCTAAAAACAAAAATACTGCATGTGCAGTTTGCTGGTTATTGTCATAGTTAAAAGAAAAGATAAGGAAGAGTAACTGGAACACATTAATGTATGTGGGCTGGTAGGATAGGAAACTATATAACCCCAAAATACCTATTTACGTTCAAATCATAGTGTTTTCTTAGGCAAGGATATTTAGGCAACATAGAATCCTACACTTTCAGAAAAATCTTGACCGATCAAAATGGGACCCCTTGCCCCACCATTTGTCTAAAAGCCCATTCATGAGAACTGTGCATATATACTGGCCTCAAACTGTCTGGCAATCCCTTCATGCAAAACTCAAGAAACAGGCAACAGCTCCTAGGGAATGAAAAGAAGCTGAGCTCTCCCTTTATCCCTGAAGCTACTGTTTGATGTTTTACTGATTTGTTATTGTTTATCTTGTTTACTTGTGTTATATTACTCGGTTATTTATTATATATGTCTGGCATCGAATGGCTGCCATTTTTGCTATGAGCCATCCCGCGTCCCCGGCGGAGAGATGGGACGGGATACGAAGGCGGGTCAATAAGTCCATGACTTTTTGAATGAAACACAGGGTTTTGGATAAAAAATCATTTTATTTTTCAACGTAGTCTCCTTTGAGCTCTATACACTTTGTCCAACATTTCTCCAATTTTTTTATCCCCTCCAAAAAATAAGATTTGTCGAGGTCATCAAAATAGGTATTTGTTGGTGAAATCATTTCATCGTTGGAGTCAAATCTCTTTCCGACGAGCCATTACTTCAGGTTTGGAAACAAGAAATAGTCACTCGCCATGACTTTATTGGCTGAGAAACCCACCTTGGCCTTCTTTGGCGCTGGTTCACCCTGAGAAACCCACTGTTTTGACAAAAATGGCAGCCATTCGATGCCAAACATCTTGTTTGGACTCTGGTGTGTTGTGGTGGAGCCACGTTTCGTCCACGGTTACGAAACGGCGCAAAACCTCGTCCATATTGCGGTTGAACAATGCCAAACACTCCTGCAAAATTGTCACACGATTGCGTTTGTGGTCGATTGTGAGCAAACGCGGCACCCATCTTGCGGAAAGCTTTCTCATACCGAAGAGATCATTTAAAATTGAAACCACTGAGCCATGTGAGATGCCTATGGCTTCCACAATCTCTCGCACTTTCAATTTCCGATCGGCCAACACCATATCGTGAATTTTTTCAATTGTTTCGGGTGTCGAGACCTCAACTGGGCGTCCAGCATCTTCTGTGCTTGTACGACCACAATGAAATTCAGTAAACCACTTTTTTACCATTGAAATTAATGGTGCAGAGTCCCCATAGTATTTATCAAGCTTAGTCTTGGTTTGAGTTATGGTTTTTTCCGCAAAAAATAATGCTTAATGAGCATACAAAATTCACTTTTTTCCAGTTTCTCCTCAAATCACGCGGTAGTCTGCTATCAATGGCTGTCAAACACAAGCTAAATGACACAGCTTGTTCAAATTTTGACAGGAGTCAACTGACAGATGCCTGTTGACAGGAGCAGTGTTGCCCTTTCAGTTAAGAGGTGGGAAATTCAAAAAGTCACTGACTTATTGACCCGCCCTTGTACAAATAAAGTTGTTGTTATTGTTATTGTTACAAAGACGGGAAAGCATATCTGAGAACAAACCTTTCTTTGATGATCTTACACTTACTACTGAAAGGTGCCAACTAAAATAAATACTATATTGCAATTGAAACATTATGTGTATGTATCTTGTGAACTTCTACATTTAGCTTTTGCAAAGTGGCTGTGTCTGAGTTGTTTGCACTAAAATTAACACATGGCCTGAGAGAACTTAGCTATTGCTGCAGTTCAATATGTATCTTTGCCTTTTGCACAAACACCCTCTTTTCCCATCATTTTCTTGTATTCCTCAGTTTTTCCTTCAAATACGGCCTCGAGTTTTCTATCATCACACAGACATCACTCCAAATTTTGACTCAATGTAGGATTGAATCAAAATTTCCCATGTTGCTATATTTTACAACACAGAGCCTGTTTTAAGGATAGAGAGATCTAAAAGGGGAATCCAGGAGCTTTCAAATTGTCTTTCAAGTTAAAATCTGGAAAACAGAGCTCACGAGGCCAGTCTTTCCTACTATGGTGAGTTATGTTTCTGTTTAAATTGTTGTTAATTGTGATTTTTTTTTTACTTGTGGCAACCCTATGAATAGGAGACCTCAAAGTCATCCTATTATTAACAGTCCTGCTCAGGTCTTTCATACTAAGGGTCATGGCTTCTCTGAGTCTATTCACCTGTATTGTGGTCTTTGTTCAGATTCAATTATATATCTTTACACTTGAGGATCTTGTCCAGCTCCTTCCTAAGTGTCCTTCCAAGTCCAAGTCTTCTGGGTTTTTTTTACTGCAGTCTCAATTCTAATTGACTGAGCCAAGATATGGAAAAATCTTAATCATGGAAAATGGGAAAAACTATACAGATCTGTTCCTGATTAAGGGCACTTGTTGTCTATTCCTACCAGGGGGGACGGGGACGGGGGACGGGGACGGCATAATACAGTGCCAATAGTATTTAGTTCTAACCAAATTTGAAGATGTCTTTTACAATGCTATTGGCAGGCTTGCTTCTTCCCCCAACATAATGTGGCCTTGAACAACTACCAGCACAATAGAATCAACTATTTTTCCCGGGCCTGCCAGCACTAGTTCTTATAACACGGAGTAGGAAATTGATGATCCTCCAGTTTCTGCCAAACTGCAAGTTCCAGCATGTCTCACCATTGCCTATGCTGGCTACAGCTACTGGAAGTTGTCGTGAAGGGTTGTATAATTGACATAACAGTTATGTATATTCTGAAAATAGCTCTCACAGTACTAATGTTTGATCCCACACACTGCTATTTGGTGCATTGTTATGTATATGTTTAGATCAATGATATTATTAGTTGTGAAATATGAGTTACCTTAACCTCACAAAAGATTAGCTAACAATCTCATAAATATATTAGATATACGAGTAAACTTGTTTATGTTTTGCCTGGCTCTTCATTCAAGAGCTCTAACCACTTTATACAGTCATTCTTTCGTTTTTAAAAATTCATTTAATTTTAATCTTTTGTTTTTATCATCACAAGGTTGCTGATGGGTACAGACATACGCCCAAGGGTATCTTCCATTTCCCAGTTTTCTCCAAATGTATGAGCCCAATATAGTTTCATTTAATGTTCATAGCAAAATCCATGTGCCTATAATGATAGGCCTCTCCATTGGCGCCCCCTTGTCGCGGGGAGAGGCTTGCGTACCCTAATGAAGTTGTGAGCTATGCTGGCAGTGGCATAATAGCCACCGGTAGGGCCTCCCATGCCAGACAGGTCACAACCGAAGGGTCTGACAAAGAGTGTCAATGGGCAGGATGGGCTCTCTAGCCTTTTGGCAACCATCCTAAGAGAAGGAAAACTCTGATTTCAAACCCGGGCAGATGGTGCTTGTCTAACCCTGTAAGGTCAACCATCTAGAGAAGGAAACTCAAATCAAACCTACGACCTGAGGAACTCGGTGCCACCGTCCTAAGCTTGCTAGGCCCCGGCAGACGAAC
The DNA here is from genome assembly GCA_030556195.1 of Anolis apletophallus. NCBI lineage: Eukaryota > Metazoa > Chordata > Lepidosauria > Squamata > Anolidae > Anolis > Anolis apletophallus. The sequence continues at coordinate 20,851,586 of JARBWK010000007.1, forward strand.
CTTTGGTTTAAAGCAGGGCAGTCCAACTTCTGCCGGCTCAGGGGCCGGACTTCTGGTGAGTGATCACCTGGGGGGCCACCCGGCCACACCCCCAGCCACGCCCCCAGCCACACGGCTCCGCCCCTTCTCCCAAAGCGTCAGAACAGCTGTTCTGACGCTTTGGGAGAGAGGGAGACGCCGTGGGGAGCCTTGCGCGGCTCCGCCCTCTTTCCCAAAGTGTCAGAACAGCTGTTCTGATGCTTTGGGAGGGAGGGAGGCGCCGCGGGGGACCCCCCTCCCTTCCAAGGCATCACGGCAGCCGCAGAAGCCGGCGGTTTCGCCGGCTTCCGCGGCTGGCGTAACGCTTTGGGAGAGAGGGAGGAGCCACCGGGGGCTCCCCATGGCTCCGCCCTCCCTCCCAAAGCATCATGCCAGCGTCAGAAGCAGGCGAAACTGCGCGCATGTGCACCTCTTTTTTTGAATTTTTTCGGGATTTTTTTGGGGGGATTTTTTTTTTACGGAGGAGAGGAGGGCAAGGGGCTCGGGGGCTGTGTACGGCCTGCGGGCCGCCTGTTGGACAGCCCAGGTTTAAAGGGTGAGGCCAGTTCTGTGCACGCTGTGCTCCACCAGAAAAATCCATTGCACAGACTCGAAGGACACATCCAACCTCCTTAGTCATCAATGCGGTTGTAGAAAGCGTGGGATGAGTCCTTCCTAAGAATCTTTGTTCGCGAAGTAATGCCAGAGAGAGAGAGATAATGATAATCTACTTTACTTTTTGGAGCAAGTCCTATTCCATTTGGTTTGGTGTGTGTTGTTGATGACTTGTCTTTTTTGTATTTAAATTGCTCTAACACTTTTGACATGCTGGATTATATAACAGAAAAAGAATAAATGAAGTACAAATTTTACAAGTAAAGTATTAACAAAGACGCATGCCATCTGTAAATAAACTACGGCTATAGACTTTGAGCAATCTTTGCAAATTCAAGAATGCAAACCAGGAATGACAAAACTGTTGCTGGTATTATCATCTTAACTTGGAACACTTGAAAATCTTTCAGCAGCCAAGCCAGTTTTAAAATAGCTGCTATCTTATGTTTAAAGGTTTTCATTGTACGTGCTGCTGCCCAATTTTATATTTAACAGAACGTCTCTGAGTCCTACTTGGTTGTAGAAAACAAATCCTTCAAAAATAAATCAACATGATGTTAATAGTTATTTCAAATTAAAGGCAACGGCTCAGTAATTGATTACAGTGATGTTACTGCTTATCAGAGTCCTTTCTGCTTGTTCTGTTTTAACCCTTCAACTCTCTTAAACTTCACTATCACTCTTTAGCATTGCTCACATTGCTTCTTATCAGTAATACTTTTATCCTATGTGCTGTGTACACAGCTTTCTCTTTTTCCTCTACACAAGAGGGAAAAAATCCTGAATTTTAAGGCATGAGCCTTTCACGAAGACAGAAATGTCATTTACGAATATTGATCATTGTGCCATCGCACCAGGGCTATGGATACCTTGTGAGAAGGCAAGGACGTGGTTTCTCTACACCGGGGGATTGCTTTCTTGACTCCCTTTAAGAACTCAGGGCTCCAAGGACGAAACTGGACACTTCAGTTAACTCAGTTATTATTGTTGTTGTTGTTATTATTATTATTATTAACCCAAGATGCTTTATTGTTCATAACATGAGTTAACTTCACTCAGGCACACTGCTTAGTTTCCCCCCAAAATAATAACTGGCTTACTTTAAAGTTATTTGCTGTTTTGGTCCAGGAACCTGAAGCTGAAAAGCTCTCTGAGTCTTTTCTCTCTCTATGGCCTCGAGGTAGGGACACTCTCAGCCCCAGTTAGATGGCCAAACTTGAAGACAAGAAGCTTTCCTCTAGATGCCAAAAAAACTGGTTTGGAGGTGCTTGGAACTCCTCAGTGTTGCTCAGCCTTCCGGTATGCTGAGCTTTCTCCATGAATTCCAAGGATAGTCAGACTGGTGTTGAAAGATGGCCTGACCAAGGGCCTGGTCAGCAAACCCTCTAAACACGCCCTCTAAGGAGAAATCCTGGAAAGCTCTGGAATACAAAATAGCTTGATCCCCAAAATTCCTGGGAAAATGGGGCGGAACAAACTCAACTAGGCTCTGCAAATAATGATTGGCAGGTGCAAAGAACCAATCAATGCAACCAAACCTTTGCAAAACTGAGCAGGCTGCAAAAACACAATTCAACAGTGCGAATCTTTTGGGACTTAAGGTTTTCCATGCAAGTGGCGCTCGCTTCACCATCACAATCATATATTAATTTTACAGAGAAATATACAGCTAGGTTAAATAAAATCAATACTTTCATTTGGTATTTAGATAGAACATAAACTTTTAATTGCTGTTGGTCTTCATGACGTGAGTTTTGACTGTCCCTATTGCTACTTTGAGAATCAGCCGCAGTTTCCTGCACTGTACAGTCTTCGTGCACACAGAGGAATCACTGGCGATATAGGATGTGGTAATGCCACAGAAAAGCCACCACAAAGTAGTAATTTATAACCTTTTCCATTGTATAATACATGGTCAGCCCTTCAAACCTAGAGGTCCTGCACCCACAGATTCAACCAGCTTGAAAGTATTTGGTGGAGGATGGGGACTCAAAGCAAATCCCAATTTGGTCATGCGCTGAGTACTATGTTGATGTTCAGGCATACCTACTGCAGCCTCCAACCTTTCCAGCTTCTCAGGCCCTTTCTGGCATTCATTTGAGTTGTTTATCATTTTATATGATTGCTATTCTGGATAATGAGTTGAGCATCGGTGAATGTTATCCACAGATATGTGCCTGAGCTAGCAAGGCGTAGCGTTTTGAGTGTTGGGTTACAACTCTGGAAACAAGCATTCAATTCCCAGGTAGCTGGATGATCTTGGGGAGGTCACACACTCTTGGCCCCAGAAAAAAAATTGTGCTAGGTTGGCCTTACATTCACAATAAGTTGGAAATGACTGGAAGGCACCTGGAGCCAAACCCAGTGGATACCGAGGGCCCACTGTAAATGCTGGGTTTGCATGAGCTTCATTGACTGATAGTCTCTATTGTAAACTACCCAGAGGGGCCACTGCATGCCCGCTTTCTCTCTTCTCCAGCTCTGAGTAGGCCTACCTCACCAATGTCTCCATAACAATGCTCTGCCAACGATAGGCAGGCTCTCTTGGGCTGGATCTACACTGCCTTATATCCCAGTATCTGATCCCAGCTTCTCTGATTATCCCAGATTATCTAGCAGTGTAGACTCATATAATCTAATTCAAAGCAGATAATCCAGTATCAGATTCTGGGACATAGGGAGGGCAGTGTCGATCGTGCCTTTGTAGCTGTATCCTTCCTTCCTTCCCTTCTCCCTCCCTTTCCCTCATACATTTTCTCCCACTCTTTTCTTCTTCCCTTGTTTCCCCTCACACACTTCCCTCATCCTTTCATTCCTTTCTCTCCCTTCTTCTTCTTTCCACTTCCTACCTTTTCTTCCTTTCCTTTCCTTCTCTTTTCCTTCCCTCCACTCTTCCTTCCTTCCTTCTTCTCTCCTCCCTTCCTCCCCCTTTCCCTCATACACACATCAGCCAGCAACAGCCAATCTGTTTTATTCCCTGACTTTCCTAGCCACACGACAGAGGGACACTTCACCCAGGCACAGCCAATCCACTTTTGCTCCTTTTCTTTCCCTCTACTCTGGGCCTGAAAGGGGTGGGTTTTCTAGTTCAAACCCCTCAATTATGTCAGGTTGGATAATGAAGTGTTTGTCTACCATGTTTGGTCCCGATCCATGAAGCTGTGTAGGCGCTTTCATGGTACAAACCAACCAGCCAACCAACCTACATACATACGTTGATTTTTAGGTAGATAAGAGATAGATAACAGCAGACTCTTCCAGCCGTGTCTGGATATGCATAACGGTGTATTTTCTCTTACTCTTCTAATACTTCAAGGTGCATTTTCTCTTAATTTTATTTATGTTCCAGCCATAAGTTGGCAACACCTTGAAGGCCCACAAAAAGAGGGTTCTGGAGCCAGGCCCAGCATACCATAGAATCATAGAGTTGGAAGAGACCTCGTGGGCCATCCCGTCGAACCCCCTGCCAAGAAGCAGGGAAATTGCATTCAAAGCACCCCCAACAGATGGCCATCCTGCTTCTGTTTAAAAGTTTAAATAAGGAGCCTCCACCACACTCTGGGGCAGAGAGTTCCACTGCTGAGCAGCTCTTACAGTTAGGAAGTTCCTCCTAATGTTCAGGTGGAATCTCATTTCCTGTAGTTTGAAGCCATTGCTCTGCATCCTAGTCTCCAGGGCAGCAGAAAACAAGCTTGCTCCCTCCTCCCTATGACTTCCCTTCACATTTTTATACATGGCCCTCATCATGTCTCCTCCCAGTCTTCTCTTTTGCTAAACATGCCCAGCTCTTTAAGCTGCTCCTGGGCTTGTTCTCCAGACCTTTGATCATTTTAGTTGCCCTTATCTGGACACATTCCAGCTTGTCAACATCTCCCTTCAATTGTGATGCCCAAAATTGGACACTTTATTCTAGGTGTGGTCTGCTAGGGTTGCCACTTTTTGATATAAGAAATAAGGAACATTTACCTAAAAATAAGGGACACCATAAAAACTTGAAAATCAAACGTTAGGTATAAATAGTTTTATGAACAGAATAAGATGATAGAAATTCATAAAAGAAACTGACTTACACCCTCTTAACTGTACATAGTATGTTTCTGCATGTTTTGCCATACCTAATGCAATGTACTGTATGTACTGTATGTGTAGCAGCAAATCTGGAGTCCCAAAACTCCCAGGTGTAACTTTTACTTACAGGTTGCGCAGCCGTGCAAGCACAGGAACGAGAGAAAACGCAACAACCGTACTGCGGGTGCAATGAAGCCAAAGTTTATTTGCACATCGTCAGCTGACGGGACCTGCCCACAGAACTAGCTGCCTCAGGGCAAGAGCCCTCAACATTCTCTAACTTTCCCTTATATACATGCTATGGCGGCAGGTCCCGTCTCCTCCTTTCTTCATCATTTTCATTGGTTCACAACATTAACACATTTCTATTATCCAGTTAAACAACACATTATTTGGCATCACATCCTATTAGCATTCTCATTTGCTAAACAGCACTACGCAGTATTAATTCTTCATTCCCACGGTATGTTATCTGCCGGATGGGCACCATGTACTGGATTCGCAACATTTCTAAGCCATCCCTCTATGCCAGCAAGGAGGAACGGTTTCATTTGCCCATGCGCGGTTTTCTACCAATCAGCAACAATGTAAACAAATACACGCTGGGTACTAGCTAGGCCAATCACTGCCAGTGTTATCAAGGAAAGGCACATGATGTACTCTAACAAATCACAGCTTGTGCCTGACCTACCAATCAAAGTGCATTATTCTCGTAATGGCATTTAGCATGATTTTTGGCAAGCTATCTCGCTATACTAAGTTCTGTGCTTGTGCATCACTCTCTCCTGACTGTACTTCTGCTAAAAGCGCCAATTCTGCTTTATATGTACTACATACACTACTACTACTAGCTTTTAATAGCAGTACAATGCATTAGGTATGACAAAACATGCAGAGGCCCAGTTTCAATTTTGGAGAAGTTCACAGGGCTTCTTCAAACTCTATGATTCTATCTATCGATCTCCTTCTCTGGAGGCCTTTAAACAGAGACTGGATGTCCATCTGTCAGGGCTGTTTGATTGTGCTTTTCCTGCCTGACAGGATGTCCCTTGGGGTCCCGTCGAACTCGATGACTGTGTGATTCAGGCATTCTTGCCTAGAGCAATCCAATCCACCCACAGCTGGGGCCAGATGTCAACCAGAAATCCCTGCTTCGGGGCCTGTGAGTCCTGTATTTCCTTAGCACAACTGGCCTCCAGAGACCCCTTTTGAGGCCCACCCGTTCCTCCCTCCTTTGTGAGGCCCAGCGACCCTTCCCCCCTCCTCCTCGGCGCATGCTCACCTTCTCCATCTTGAGGGCAGTTGCGAAATAAAGGGGTAGAAGCCGGCCTCCCAGCGCCTCCTTGCGCCGCTCTCGAGCTTGCCTCGCTCACCAATGACATCACTGTCTTCCTGACTTTCCAGCCAATAGGCAAGACGTACTCTGGCCGGAAACGACAGAAGCTGGCCTGGCAAGCGGCTTGTTGCGGGTTAGTGTTGGGGAAGCCAAAAGGTTCGGTGAGGTCGATAGTTGTCTTGTATTTCCTGAGGTTTCCCTTTAGTTCTCCGGATCCCAAGCGCTTCACAGAGTAGGCCTGCAAGAGAGTTCTCTGTGTAAATAGAGATATAGGCAGCCTGCAAAGGCTAGATACAGAAGCCAAGGGAAGGGCAGAAGTAAAGAGCACAGAGAAAGGTGGAAACCGAGAGAGCATTGGATGAGGACATATACGGGACAGGAGCTGAAAATACGGGACACAAAATTCAGAGCAAAAATACGGTATGTCCCGTATAATACGGGACAGGTGGCAACCCTAGGTCTGACCAAGGCAGAATAGAGGGGTAGCTTGACTTCCCTGGATCTAGACTCCAATTTATGCAGGCCAAAACCCCATTGGCTTTTTAAGCCAGCGCATGACGTTGTTGGCTCGTTTAACCTGTTGTCCACGAGGACTCCAATATCTTTTTCACACGTATTGGTGTCGAGCCAGGCACCCCCTATGCTGTATCTCATTTTTTCTGCCTAAATGGGAACTTCATTTTGTTAGTTTCTAATCTGTTAAGATCCTTTTGAATAATGATCCTGTCTTCTAGCGTATTAGCTATTCCTCCCAATTTGGTGTTGTCTGCAAACTTGATGATTGTGCCTTCTAACCCTTCATCTAAGTCAGTGGTTCTCAACCTGTGGGTCCCCAGTTGTATTGGCCCACAATTCCCAGAAATCCCAGCCAGTTTACCAGCCGTTCCCAGAAATCCAAACAGCTGGTAAACCGGCTGGGATTCCTGGGAGTTGAAGGCCAAAACATCTGGGGACCCACAGGTTGAGAACCACTGATCTAAGTCATTAATAAAGATGATGAACAGGACCGTGCCCAGGACGGAACCCTGTGGCACTCCGCTCGTCACTTCTTTCCAGGATGAAGAGGAAGCTTTCATGAGCACCCCCTGCTCACTTAACCAATTACAGTTCCACCTAAACCATTATTTTGCCTAGCCCACATTTGACTAGTTTGTCAGCCAGAAAGTCATGGGGGACCTTGTCAAAGTTCTTACTGAAATCCAGATGGGTCAGTGTGCCAAGTCATAGAATCATAGAGTTGGAAGATACCTCGTGGGCCATCCAGAATTGAACTAGAAGACATAGTTGTATAGTTTTTATTGTTTCTATAGTTTTTATACGTATTATGATGTGATTTAATTGCTTTTAACCAATGTATGTATCTATATATGGCATTTAATTGTTGCCGGGCTGTACGCTGCCCTGAGTCGCCTTTGGGCTGAAATGAGAGGGATAAAAATGACGTAAATAAATAATTGATAAACCCCCTACCAAGAAGCAGGAAAATCACATTCAAAGCACCCCTGACATCCAGCCTCTATTTAAAAGCCTCCACCACACTCCAGGGCAGAGAGTTCCACTGCTGAACATCTCTAACCGGAAGTTCTTCTTAATGTTTAGGTTTGAATCCATCATTTGTGGAGTTGGGTTTGGATCAATCATTTGTGGAGTTCACAGTACTTTTTGGATGTCGTAAATCACCCACATTGGTACATACGGAAGGGGCATGCACTCTGCACATTCTCAGAAGTCCTCTTCAATACAAGCTTTGGCTTTCAGGCATGGGTCGGGAGTTGAAATCCAAACACCTGGAGGGCGGAAGTCTGCCGATGCCCTTCCAGGCAGGTATGTAGCTTGGGGGGGGGCTTGAGGGGCTTCAGCCCCCTCTGAAATTCTTAGGCCCATGGGGCCTTACTGATACATGGCACAGTGCTGTCCTTGTCTGTGCCTGGGCCCTCGGCGCACTATCTTTCCTTTTTGGTGCCCCTGGTTCCAGCCTTCGGTGCCAGGAGTGTGCCGACAGCCCAGGCGCCAAAGAGGATGCCGCCGTACCACAGACCATCAATTAAGAAAGATACTGAGGTACTTAAAAGTGTTGGAACTGTGTGACAAAACCTACTATGGGTCAATAAATTTCCTTTTCACTGTGTTAGCTACTCTACCAGTAATGACATGAAGTGTGGAAAGATCGATTTCAACCATGAAGAGAGTGAAAAGTTTAATGACAGACCAGGGACTTAGGGGACTAGCAATGATTTCCATCCATCGGAACATCACTATCAAACCAGAAAAGGTAATTGACAAAATGGCCAGGGAGAAGAAAAGAAGACTGTTGCTGTAAAGTAAAAAATAAGTCAAAAAGTATTCAGATTGGTTTTAAACTGTGTTATTGTTTATGTGTAAGTATAACATTTTAACATTTTATCCTATACATCTGGCCTGCCTGCTGTGTTGATTTTATTGTGTTTATTTATTTATTTATTTATTCATTATTTCGACTTGCTTAACCGCCCTTCACAAGGCTCAGGACGCTTTCCAACATATAAAAGCACATAAAAGATTAAAACATCATAAAACATCATAAAAACACTATAAAACAATCCTAACCAGTCATACATCAATCACAGCGGGTCAGAACAAGCTGACTCGTACAAAGAGCAGAGGCAGCACAGCTAGATAGAGGTTGTCAGTTCAGGTGCCGGTCAGTCATCAAAGGCCTGCCTGAACAACCAGGTCTTGCAAGATCTGCGGAAGGCCATCAGGTCTCGCAGGGCCTGCATCTCGGCTGGGAGCGAGTTCCACAAAATTGGAGCAGCCACAGAAAACGCCCTCTGCCGTGTGCTGGAAAGCCTGCAGAGTTTCAAACTTGGGACCTCAAGCATGTTAAGACCCTCTGAACGCAGTGATCTTCTGGGTACACATGGGGTAAGCCGCTCCCTGAAGTACACTGGCCCCAAATCATATAACGCCTTGAAAGTCAAAACTAACACTTTGAAGGAGACCCGAACTCAATCGGCAACCAGTGCAGTTCGCGCAGGAGAGGTGTTATGTGGGCTGTCCTAGTAGCCCCCAGCAGCAGGCGTGCTGCCGCGTTCTGCACCAGTTTAAGTTTCCGGATCGCCGACAAAGGTAGGCCAATGTACAGCGCATTACAGTAGTCGAATCTCGAGATGACCGTGGCTTGGATCACCGTGGCCAGGTCGCAGTGGGAGAGGTAGGGAGCCAGACGTTTTGCTTGCCGCAGATGGTAGAAGGCTGTCTTGCAGGCACAAGCAGTTTGCGCCTCCATAGACAGCTGGGAGTCCAGCCGGACCCCAAGGTTCTTGACTGAAGACTGCAGGCATAGCGCCACGCCATCAAACGTCGGCAGCTGGATCTCCCTCCCCCAGGCGGCCCAGCCACAAGATCTCCGTCTTCGCCAGGTTCAAGGTGAACCTGGCGAAGACGGAGATCTTGTGGCTGGGCCGCCTGGGGGAGGGAGATCCAGCTGCCGACGTTTGATCAACTTACTGGCTCGCAGCCATCCAGTTACGGCTTCTAGGCAGAGTTGTAAATTATTGGGTACAGATTCCACCCCAGCGTCCATCCTCAGAACGAGCTGGGTGTCATCAGCGTACTGATGGCATTCCAGCCCGAAACTCCGTACCAATTGGGCGAGTGGTCGCATGTAGATGTTAAATAACAGCGGGGAGAGTATGGCCCCCTGAGGGACTCCGCAATATAAGGGGGACCTCAGCCCATCTAGTCCAGCATTCTGTATCACACAGTGGCCCTCAGTTGTACACGGGGATCTCGAGCAGAAGGGAGGGCAAAACCCTAACCTGCTCCCGACCCCCCACAACCAGTACCCAGGGAAATCCTGCCTACCTCAACCAACTCCGAGGTGGCACTTGAATGTCCTTTTCAGTAACTACCGATACACTTGGTATCCATGAATCTGTCTAATCCTGCCTTGAAGTTGTTCAGGCTGACAGCTGTCACAACCTCTTCTGGAAGTGAGTTCCATAACCCAATGACCCTCTGGGTGAAGAAATATTTCCCTTTATTAGTCCTAATTTTCCTACCTTGGAGCTTCAGGAGTGCCCTCTAGTCCTAGTGTTTTGTGACAAAGAAAATAATTTTCTTTATTCACCTTTTCTATCCCATGCATGATTTTATACACTATCAAGTCACCTCTTAGACGCCGTCTTTCAAGGCTGAAAAGACCAAGGCGTTGCAACCTGGTTTCATAAGGGAGCCGCTCCATCCCTTGGATCATTCTTGTTGCCCTTTTCTGTACCTTTTCCAGTTCCGCCTTCTTAAGGTGCGAAGACCAGAATTGTACACAGTACTCCAAATGTGGCCTTACCATAGATTCTGGGTACGACCCTCCAGGAAGGATTGGAGCCACTGCAAAGCAGTACCCCCAAGCCCCATATCTGCAAGGCGAGAAGGATACCGTGGTGAACTGAGAGGTCCAGCAGAACCAACAGGGACACATATCATGATCTGATCACCATGCTCTCTCTCTATATATACTAGCTGTACCCGGCATGCGTTGCTGTGCCCTTTTTAGGAGATGCGAGAAAGTCCAATCATCCACGGTGTGCCCTCCTCTGCAGTTGGAACTGAGGCATGGTGTGCCAAGTTGGTCTTGGTTCTGAGAATGGTCTGTGGGGGAATGATGGGTTAATGAAGCCCATTTTCTGTCAATTCAGAGCTCTGTGTCAAGGTAGCTTCCTGTAAATTCAGGCCATAAGTGAGCTGAGGCCTAGTTAGGGAAATCAAGTTAATGAAGTCTTACTGTCAATTTAGAGGCTAAACAGCTTCCCTAGTAAGTGAGGGCCTTACTGTCAATTCAGAGGAAATTCCCAAAGTTAATGAAGTCTTACTGTCAATTTAGAGCGTAAACAGCTTCCCAGTAAGTGAGGGCTAGTTAGGGAAATCAAGTTAATGAAGTCTTACTGTCAATTCAGAGCGTAAACAGCTTCCCAGTAAGTGAGGGCTAGTAAATCAAGTGAGGGCTTACTGTTAGGGAAACAGCAAGTTAATGAAGCCTTACTGTCAATTTTGGGCATGGTCTGTCATTTTTTTGGGGTGTAAATTTTCAGTTGGAAGTGATTTGGGTGTTTGTGTTGGGGATTGGCTCAGGCCTTTTCCTTATTCTGTTTTGGCAGTTTTTTATGGATTGGAATTTTCATGTTGGCTGGCCAGTGCAGCAGTTATGCAAATCCGCCCTTATTGGCAGCCAATCATGTTGTTCAGAATGTAGAGGCTGGGTGAGTCTTTGGCTGCTGCTAAATGTAGTTTGATTTTTACTCGTTGTTTTGGGGGCCTGTTAGGTTTTGGGGGGGGGAGTTTCGTTGCTACAAACGTACCTTGCTTGAGGCCTATTTCTGTTGGCAAGTATTGTGTTTCTGCGTTGTATGCAGGCATGTAGCGGGGGGGCTAAGGGGCTTCAGCCCCGAAATTCTCAGGGTGGTCCGCGAAAAGGCCTTACTGGTACATTATTTAAACTGTTATGTTTATTCATATCATGATCTGATCACCATGCTCATTATATCCCACATTAATGGGGTTATTGGGATAACAATACAAAAGATTTGCTAGGGTAGACCCTCTTCCACCCAGTCTCAGCCTCCCCCCGAACCAAACTCAGCCCCCTCCGAAACAAAATCCTGGCTACGGCCCTGGTTGTATGGTTTCTTTGTTTGAGGTATACATCACATGACGTGAACCCATTTATATAATAAGATATATCCCATATATATGGAGCTATTGGGAGAAGGATATATAAAAGGTATGCTAGGGTAGACCCTCTCTCACTCAGACTCAGCCCCCTCTAACCCCCCCAAGAATCAAAATCCTGGCTAGGGAGAGGCCTGTGACACTTCCTCCCAGGTGTGCTGACTCCTCTGAACTCCTCCTTCTCCAATGCTCCAAAGTCTTGAGGAGGGCACCAGAGAAGTTTGGGCAACTCTTTTGAAACCCTGGCTCCCCATTGGAGGAGCTCGTTGGCCAATGGCGATAGGGGGGGGGGGGGCTCCCGCGCGCGAGGACTTCTCCTTCTTCCCCTGGCTCCCCATTGGAGGGGCCCGTTGGCCAATGGCGGTGAGGGGGGGCCCCGCGCGCGAGGGCTTCTCTTTCTTTGCGAAAGAAAGTCCGTGACTCAGAGGCGTGAGGGAGTGAGGGAAGGAGTGGCGGCGGCGGGGCCTTCCTCCTCCTCCTCCTCCCGCCCAGGGGGAGAGACTCCTAGGCAAAGAGGGCGGGGAAGAGAAGGCCTCCCGCCGCGGGAGGAGGGAGGAAAGGGGAAGGAAGGAAGGGAAGAAAGAGAGAGGCTCCTGGCTCGGCCACCATGCCCACCAGCTTCACCGTGGTGCCTGTGGAGGCGCCTGAGGGAAACCCCGACGGAGAAGGCGAAGGAGAAGCCGAGCGCGGGGAGGAGGGCGGCTCCGGCTGCGAGCGCTGCCACCGGTGGCACCAGCAGCAGCAGCCCCGGAGGGAGAGCGGAGGTGAGCGGGGCCGGCCACGTGTTGCTGTGGGGCCAGGCGGGCGCCTCAGCCTTCTCCCTCACAGAGAGATTGAGGGAGGCGCTGAGGGGAATGGGCGGGCTGGCTGGCGCGCGCCCCGTTACCTGCCGCGCGCTGCCTGCTGGGAAGGAGCGCAGCCAGCCCCCCCTCCCCTCCGGTGACGCGCAGGTCCCCAACTTTGGTTCTGTTCCCGCTCCCACAGGCAGGTGGCCTTGCCTCAGCCCGCCAGGGAGGAAAGGGGCGGGGCCAAGGCCGAGGGGGCGGGGCCAAGGCCGAGGGGCGGGGCCACTCTAAAGGCTGGGAAGGAATGAAGCAGAACTATAGTTAGTGTGCTCTCCAAAAGCTTTCAGGCACAGCCATATAATATCAGAATATCACGGCAGGAAATATTTTATTATTATTTATTTATATTAATAACAATAACAATTATAATAATTATAATATTTTTATTACATATTATTATAAATGTTACCACGATATAATAAATTACTATAAATATATTATAATAACGATTATTTATATTATAGTTATATAATATTTTTATTACATATTATTATAAATTTTATAACGATATTTATTTATTTATTTTTTTCTTCGACTTATTAGTCGCCCTTTCCCGTAGGCTCAGGGCGACTCACATTGTGATTCGTAAAAACAAGTAAAATCAGGGTAGAGCAAAACACACTAAAATTGCCACAACCAGCGCGCAAGCATGGTTTGGGCATGGTTTTATATACCTAAACCTAAGCACCGAACGCCTGGATGAAGAGGAGGGTCTTGCAGGCCCTGCGAAATGTTAGCAGATCGGCCTGCGGTCGGACTGTGGGGGGAAGAGCATTCCACGGCACCGGCGCGGCGGCACTGAATGCCCTCCTCTGCGTTGAGGTCAGATGAACAGATCGCCGACTGGGCACCACCAAGAGGTTTTGGGACTCGGATCGCAGTGGTCGTGGTGGGCTGTAATGGGAGAGGCGGTCCCTTAGATACACTGGCCCCAGACCATTCAAGGCCTTAAAGCAGTGGTTCTCAACCTGTGGGTCCCCAGATGTTTTGGCCTTCAACTCCCAGAAATCCTAACATCTGGTAAACTGGCTGGGACTTCTGGGAGTTGTAGGCCAAAACATCTGGGGACCCACAGGTTGAGAACCACTGCCTTAAAGGTTAGAACCAACACCTTGAAGGTGATCCGGTGCTCTATCGGAAGCCAGTGCAGTTCGCGCAGCACAGGCGTGATGTGGCAGCGAGATGGACAACCTGCCACCAGCCGTGCTGCTGCGTTCTGCACCAGCTTGAGCTTCCGGATCACCGACAAAGGAAGGCCAATGTAGAGGGCATTACAGTAGTCTAGTCTTGAGATGACCGTGGCTTGGACCACTGTGGCTAGGTCATGACGGGACAAGTAGGGAGCCAGCCTCCTCGCCTGTCGGAGGTGGTAGAAAGCCACTCCACTGACGATGGAGATATGCTTCTCCATCGGCAGCTCGGAGTCAAGCGTGACTCCTAGGCTCTTCACCGACAGGGACGGGTGGAGTGTTGCCCCATCCAGGGTCGGAAGGCGGATCCCCCCCCGTGCCCGGACGGCCCAGCCACAGGATCTCCGTCTTGTCCGGATTCACCCTCAACCTACTGGCTCGCAGCCATCCAGTGACGGCCTCAAGGCAGTGATGGAAATTATCGGGTACGGAGTCAGGCTGGCCCTCCATCCCCAGAATGAGCTGGGTGTCATCTGCATACTGGTGACACTCCAGCCCAAAGCTGCGTGCCAACCGGGCAAGTGGTCGGACATAGATGTTAAATAATAAAGGGAGAGAATTGCCCCCTGAGGCACCCCACAATGAAGTGGGGCACCCCCGGAGACAACCTCACCCCTTCTCACTCGCTGGGACCGGTTCCGGAGGAAGGAGGACAGCCAGCTAAGGGCTGACCCCCTCAGCCCGGTCCCGGCCAGTCGGTGGGTCAAGAGATCGTAATCGACAGTATTGAACGCTGCAGTGAGGTCCAATAACACGAGCAGCGCCGATCCACCTTGATCTAGTTGGTCGGATATATAAATATATATTTATATTACTATAAATATATTATAATAACGATTATTTATATTATTATACTTATTATATTTTTATTACATATTATAAATTTTATAACGCTATAATAAATTATTATAAATGTTATATTATAATAACGATTATTTATATTATTATACTTATTATTATATTTTTATTACATATTATAAAATTTATAACGATATAATAAATTATTATAAATGTTATAATAACGATTATTTATATTATTATACTTATTATAATAGTTTTATTACATATTGTTATAAATTTTATAACGATATAATAAATTATTATAAATATTATATTATAATAACAATTACTTATATTGTAATAATATTATAATATTTTATTACATATTATTTTAAATTTTATAACGATATAATAAATTATTATAAATATTATATTATAATAACAATTACTTACTGTATATTATAATTATTATAATATTTTATTATATATTATAAATTTTATAATGATATAATAAATTATAAATATTATATTATAATAACGATTATTTATATTATTATACTTATTATTATATTTTTATTACATATTATAAATTTTATAACGCTATAATAAATTATTGTAAATATTATATTATAATAACGATTATTTATATTATTATAATTATAGTATTTTATTACATATTATAAATTTTATAACAATATAATAAATTGTTATAAATAGTATATGAATATAACAATTATATTATAATTATTATAATAATATAATAAATTATTGTAAATATTATATTATTTATTTATTTATAGCATTTATTCTCTTCTCAACCCCAAAAGGGGGACTCAGGACAGCTTACATAGGCAGCAATTCGATGCCATCATACAAACAGTTAAAACCATCATACATAACCATTAATCAAATAATAATTAATAATAATAATTAAGCGGGGCCAGTCTTCACAACGAGGCTCAAAAGGCTGGAAAGGAATAAAGCAGAACTATAGTGTGTTCTCCAAGGCTTTCATGGGGCCCTTCCACACAGGCACAGCCATATAACCCAGAATATCAAGTTAGGAAATATTTATTATTTTTTATTTATAATAATAATAACAATTATTTATATTATTATAATTATTATAATATTTTATTATATATTATTATAAATTTTAACACAGACACAGCCATATAACCCGGAATATCAAGGCAAAAAAATCCACAGTGTCTGCTTTGAACTGGGTTATCTGAGGGCCCTTCGTGACAGGCCCTATATCCCAGGATTTCAGTTTTAAACTGGATTATATGAGTCCACACTGCCAGATAATCTGATGCCATTATGAAGACTACCTGTCGAATTGATCTCCCCACATTACCTAAAAACCTTCCTGCTAGATACCTCTTATCTCCGTCCACGTCCAGTGTTTTTTTATTTTACATTTTTTAAAATATATGACATCTGGCTTGCCACTATGGTTTTAAACTTTGTGTACTTACTATTTATATGTGTTTTATTGATTGTTTTGTTTTGTTTGCTGCTGTGTTGTTTTTACTATTGTGTTGTTGGGCTTGGCCTCATGTAAGCCGCCCCGAGTCCTTTCTGGGAGATGGTGGTGGGGTGGGTATAAAATAAAGTTAAATAAAATAATAATAATAATAATAATAAAGACTTTTCTATTTGAAATAGCCTTTGGTAATAGTATGGAAGCCGGGTCCGGAAGCTCTGAGTGTTATGCTTTTTCCGCTTCGCTCCTTCAGTAGCACTCTTTGCGCAACGCAGAACATAACACAGATATTATAGAAGGAATGTAAGAATTCTTTAATGGTAAAACCTTACCCTAACCTAAAGCCTAACCCTAACCCTCATCCTAGCCCAAATCCTAACCCTAAAGTTTACCCTAACCCCTACGTCTAATCCTAACTCCTAATCCTAACTCCTAATCCTAACCCATATCCTAACTCTAATACCCTCCTTTCGGAATGTGCGTAACGCTCAGAGCTTCTGGACTCAGCTATCATGCTATCACCTAGCCTTTAACCACTTTATGGTCCTACAGGGAATTTTAAAATGATTTTAACTTTACCACTTATAGTGTGGATTATTTATTGTGTCAGAAGCGAACCAAACAGTTGTATTGTATTAAACACACACAGGATTGGTATTCTGTTATAATATTATAATAGAATATAGTGTGGATGATACTATGGAGAATTTTTGGAACTGTTATTTGTTTTTAGCTTTGGTTTTATGTTACGATGTATATTTTAAGATGACGTAAACTGTCTTGAGTCCACCTGGAGCAGTGGTTCCCAACCTTTTTTTTTGACCAGGGACCACTCTCCAACATTAGTACCAAAAGGGTTACAAATCAGTTTTTGGTCAACTTTAGATTCAGTTTGGGATGCTGATTCAGAAAAGTACATTGGATAGACCACATCAGCTCTAGTTTCTGATACAGAACATCTGCCATGGTCAGCGACAGGGAAGGAGTAGCAGGCAGTGTGAAAGGAGCGGAAATATAAATAAATACAGAGGAAGGAGGCTTGCGGACCAGATTTTTGACCTTGGGGTCCACTGGTAGTCTGCGGCCCACAGGTTAAGAAACACTGGCCAGGAGAAATCCAGTTTAAAGCAGAAAACCTGGGATTTTTTTTCCGTGTCAGGAGCTACTTGAGAGACTGCAGAGCTTTAATTCAAAGATGTCCTGTGGTTGCCTGGAGCCCTGGTGGTGCAGTAGGTTAAACCACTGAGCTGCTGAACTGCCAACTGGGTTCAAAGAAGTTCTTGTTAGGCTGTTTGAAACAAGTGTAAATGTTGCAATTAGCCAGCTTGATTAGCATTGAGTAATTTTACAACTGCAAAACGTGGCTGTTATTGCCTGGGGACATCCTTTGTTTGGGATGTTGCCTGGAGTTCTCCTGATTTTGAGTGGTGTTCTTTATTTACTGTCTTGATTTTGGTGGGTTTTTTTTTAAAATACTGTAACCAGATTGTGTTCATTTTCATGGTTTCCTCCTTTCTTTTGAAATTGTCCACACACTTGTGGATTTCAGTGGCTTCTCTGTGAAATAATAACAACCATTGGAGTGTCTTTGATATACAGTCGGCTCTTCATTCCCATGGATTCTGTAACCACAGATTCAACCATCAACTGCTAGAGATATTTTTAAAACCTCAAAGAACCAAACCTTGATTTTGCCATTTTATATATGGGACTTTTTAGATATGCATCATTTTGTAACTCAGTAATTCAGTTTTACTAGCAAACTGGAGGTTAAACCAAGATATGAATCCATACATAAATTGCAATAATAAAATGTCTGGGGACATAGCAAATCTTATGAAAACCTTTTATTTATATATTTTAAAATATATATGACTCATTTTAGGTAGACTCAGAGAGTTCTTGTTATGTTTGTGAAACACTACACACTGCAGCTGACACACTAACATGTTGAGGCACACGGTTTGGAAAGCTCTTCCTTATACCTTCTTCTACATGAATTGTAATAATGTATGCGGACGCAACATATCTCAAGAAGAGATTTCGTTTATATTTTTAAAGTATGGTTTGTCAGATAGTAACATACATTTCCATACACATACCTGCACATTGCAGCCAACACACTGATGTATCACAACACACAATTTGAAAACCTTTCCTGTAAGCTAAAGTGGTATAATCTAGCAGTGGTTCTCAACCTGTGGGTTCCCAGATGGTTTGGCCTTCAACTCCCAAAAATCCTAACAGCTGGTAAACTAGCTGGGATTTCTGGGGGTTGTAGGCCAAAACACCTGGGGACCCACAGGTTGAGAACCACTAATCTAGAGTGTGTATCAGCATAGTCATTATGTATAAGGTATGCTTATAACTGCTTCAGAACTATCTGTAGGACATGTCTTTTCAAACTGCAGGTGGAAAAAATCCTTTTTGAAAGCTTTAACTTGTTTAGAAACATAATCAGGCATTGGAGAGGTTTAGACCTTTCTGTTGTATTAAATGTTTTTGTTTTTATTTCCAAATATTTTTCATTAAAGTAGAATAATATATTTTAAAATTCAATGTTTTCTACTGTACTACCAAGTGACTCAGGCATTTCTACACTATAATTCCCGTCAATAACATTCCCATTGTTAATTGTTTTTAGATGTTTTTAAATGTTAGATACTTTTTAGATGTTTCAGGTACTTAGTTGTGTGTTTTACTGTAAATCGCCCAGAGCCATCTGGGATGGGCGATTAATAAATCCCTAAATAAATAAATAAATAAATAAATTTCTTGCCTGACTTGATGGAAGAAAAGCAAGTATGCTATTGAAGCATCTGGATGCAGAAATGCAGGAGAAGATGAGAGTGAGAAGTAAAAACACATAGAATGCAATAAAAATGGTTTATTTAAAAACCAACAAAGTATGACAACAGCATGATTTGCTTTAAATACTTAAGTCATTTTATTTTAATTAAATGATGGAAATAAAAAATCCAAAAATATAGGCTGATGCTCAGTCATAATGCTAAATAATCAGAAATGATGTCTCTCTGTGACTTGCTTATTGTGTTGGCCAAAGCTTGGTTTAACGTAATAAATAAGCTTCTCTGGTTTATTTCTTCTCTGATTTACTTTCCCCTAACAAACCAGGAGGAAGAATGCACACACACACACACACATTCACAGGTTTTCTTTTATGATTTATTAGAAAAGAGTCAAATTGGAGGAAAATAAACTACAGGCCCATTTGAATGGAACACTAAGCATGCCATAGACCAGTGTTTCCCAACCAGTGTGCTGTGGCACACTAGTGTGCCGTGAGCGATCATCAGGTGTGCCGTGGGAAATTGAAACCTCCGATACCCTTTTCTTTCCTACCCCTCCTGCCGAACACCTTTTCTTCTCCACTTGGGCTCCCTTCTTCCCAGCCTCGCTCTGCTCGCTTTGCCTCACTTTACTCTGGGGCGAGCCTTTACAGTAGCACCCGCACGGGTCACGTCTTCCTCCCTCCCCTCCTGAACACGCTCATGCTGCCTCTCAGATCAAAATGGCAGCAGAAGCGGCAGTGGAGAAGGAAAAGTAAGTGTTCGGCAGGAGGGGGAAGAAAGGGCGCAAAGGGGAAGGGGGAGGAAGAGGTCTGTGTCGAAAGCTGGCATGGGCAAACTTGGACCTTCCAGGTGTTTTGGACTCCAACTCCCACCATTCCTAGCAGCCTCCGGCTCTTTTCCTCCCCCCCTCCCTCAGCCACTTAAGCAGGAAAGGGCCTCAGGCTGTTAGGAATGGTGGGAGTTGAAGTCCAAAGCACCCCCCATGCCTGTTTTAGGGACCTTAAAGTGGTGAGCCTGCCTGTTTTTGTGACCTGGAAGTGGTGAAACAACAACATAACAAACATTGGTGATTCTGGATAGAAAACAAACAACAACATAACATAACTCAAGGTCAATTCCCAAGCAAACCCTTTCAGTACTTTCTGTTGGTAATGAGAGTTCAATATGCCAAGTTGGGTTCAATTCCATTGTTGCAAGAGTTCAGGATGCTCTTTGATTGTGTGTTAACTATAAATCCCAGAAACTGTAACTCCCAAATGTCAAGGTCTATTTTCCCCAAACTCCATCTGTGTTCACATTTGGGCATATTGGGTATTCATGCCAAGTTTGGTCCTGATCCAACATTGTTTGAGTCCACAGTGCTCTCTGGATATAGGTGAACTACAACTCCAAAACCCAAGGTCAATGCCCACCAAACTCTTTTAGTATTTTCTCTTGGTTATGGGAGTTCTGTGTGGGAAGTTTGTGTCTTTCTGCCATTCCTGCCAGGATATCTATGTTGTGTTCATCAAAACAGGCCCACGTTTCACACTGAGTGTATAAATACCTTAAATGTAAAAATGTGCTGTGGCTCAAAAGGTTGAAAAACACTGCCATAGAGCAAATCTCTGTGATGTTTTTAACTATGTATGCCTCATGGTAAGTCAGAGTGATTAGGCAGACTGCTTGTGTCTGACAAGTGAATGAAAGAAAAGCCTAAAATGTGATCTAATAATAGGATGCGATGTAATTTAGCCATATAAGCAGCCAATTCTCAGATCGTCTGCAGATTTGATAAGCATGCCCTCTATTCCATTTTCCAAGTCATCTATTACTAGGTCTAGGACAGAATCCTCTTGTACTCCTCTAGTTGTCTCTCTGCAAGATGAAGAGGAACCATTGGTGAAAATACCCTTTTGGTTCAGTCAGTCTCAGATTCCCTGTTTATCCCAGATTATCTAGCAATGTGGACTCATATAATCCAGTTTAAAGCAGAAAACCTGGGATCGGATACTGGGATATAGGGCCTGCCTGGAAAGGCCCTCAGATAACTTAGTTCAAAGCAGGTATTTTTTTCAAAAAGCCTTACTGAAATTAAGATATATTACATTCACAGTATTCCCTTCATCTACCAAGCTTGTAACTATTTAGAAAAAGAGGATTAGTCTGACGAGTTTGCTTCTGAGAACCCTATGTCGATTTTTTGCAATCCTAGCCTTTCTTAATGCTTACAGATTATATTTCAGAGGAGATTGACAAAATGGTTACAGTGAAGAAAATGATTCATGTATACCCTTCTGCTTTGGACTCTAGCACTACAATAACGTACAGTGTTGCTAAGTGTTGTGCGGGGATAATGATTGACCCCGTAAGGCAACCCTGTTGGGAATGTAGTTAGAACAGCCATCCTCAAACCGCAGCCCTCCAACTGTTTGGGCCTTTAACTCTCAGAATTCCTGACAATTGAACAAGCTTGTTAGGGCTTCTGGAAGCTGGGGGCCCAAACATCTGGAGGGCCTCCGTTTGAGGATGCCTGAGTTAGAGCAACATGTTACAGCCAAAATGCTACTAGACCTGTAATGCGCCCCTGCAGATCTGGCGCTCTTGGCGGCATCCTACTCCGCTGAGTGCGTTAATCCGCCTCTGTATGTAATAACACTGTTTAAAAACTCTCATCTGGGTGAGAGAAAATGCTTGATTTCTAACTGCTGATAGCAAAATTAAACGTGATTATCAGAAATAGATTTTAATTGAATTTAGGACAACTCTGTCGGTAGTAGACCTAGTTAAACAATGGAGTCAGTTACATAGAGAAGAGGTGGGATTCCCATTCTAGCAGCTATTTCAGGTAACATTGCCAGCTGGCTTTTAAGGATGCCTTGCTTTTTCACATACTGTATGGAGTTGAGCCATTTGACTAGATGGCTGACAGGGCACTGTCCAAATTGTATTCTTCTAACCATATCTCTCTTGGTGGCAGAGAGATCAGGACATGTTTGAGGAGGATTTTATAGAACTGATGTGTATTATCTTGAAGCCCCTTCTACATTGCCATATAAAATCCAGATTATCTGAATTGGATTATATGGCAATGTAGACTCATATAATCAAGTTCAAAGCAGATAATGTGGATTATCGGATTTTATAATCTGGATTATATGGTGGTGTTGAAGGTTGCCTGAGTGACTTTATCAAGCTCAGGTAAGAATGCTTTTAATAAGTAAAGCAAATTGAATTAGACCAATTCCTTACTTTTTTTGTAATTCAATCTAAACTTTCCACAATCATTTGAAGAAAGGAAAGTGAAAAAGGACAGACAGGAAAAAGCACTCAATACATGTTTGGGTTTTATTTTGGGAACTATTGAGCAATCTTTACCTTCCTCTCACAGGAGCACTTGTATTGCTTTTGCTCTCTTTTTTGTAGGCAGGAAACTATGCTAAAGAAGGATCAGATAAACAATTTGCTTAGAAGTGGTTCATACAGATGAAACTAATCTACAGAATATTTTTCTGTGTTAGATTTCCAAAATTAAATTCCAAGTAGAAGAGTTCTAGTATAGCTGTCTTCTCAGTGTGCATCTTTTATGTATATATTTGTGACTCTCAGTGGTTATTTTTTTTAAAAAAAAATTGAGATCAATTGTGGTAAATGCTCTGGGCTCCTAGGAAGTTAAAGTCCAAAAAAACTTTGAGGAATTTGAGAATCACTGGTGCACAGGGTATGCTTCTTAATTTGAGGAAACACAGAATTATGTGGTTCCTCTTCCTCAGCTGAAGTACTAGAGTTCCATACAGTGATTTATTTGTTTTCATTGGCTTTCAGCCAAACACTATCTCAGTCCCAACTTCCTGATAGTTCATGAGCAATTATCTTTTGTGCTGATGTTGCTTGTTGTAAGTGTATGTGCATATTTTATTAGTAGCAGTTGTTGATGTTATTATTATTAAAAACAGCAACAGTATTGTTTTGACATTGTGGTAGACTCAGATTCTAATCTGGAATAAGATATCCATACTTTAGCAATTCTCTTTTCTAGGTGCAAATTCACCTGAGCATGGTTGTAGATACACAAAAAGGGGGAGGAGAGTCAGAGGCTTACATGGATAGGGAAGCAAAAGTAAGGTTGTTTCTTACTAATTATTTGTGCTGAATTTATTTATTGTATTTATTTACATCATTTATATTCCACCCTTCTCACCCCACAGGGGACTCGGGACGGATTACAATGTACATATACAGGCAAACATTCAATGCCATAGACACACAACATATATAGACAGACACTCAGAGGCAATTTATTCCAGCTTCTGGCCACCAGGGGGAGCTGTCGCATTCCTTCATTCTTTTGCAAATTTCCTGGGGATTTTTATGGCCTCACGAATCAGTTAAATTAGCCTCCCCACAAAGTGGTATCTAAATTTCCTACTTGACAGATGCAACTGTCTTTTGGGTTGCAAAAGTCGACAACGAGCTACACAATTTGGTCGAGAGCTCACCCTGACCCGGGCAGGCTTCGAACTCATGACCTTCTGGTCAGTAGAGATCTTATGCAGCTGACTCCCATAGTTGGAAGTGTACCAAAAGAGACTATAATGACATAACAACAACACCTTTCACAATATAACAAAGCATATTTGTTACATTAGTTGTGTAGTTCACCCAAAAGCAAAACAAACGAAATAACTAAACAAAAACCAGAGAAGCTAAAATGTTTCCATATTTTGTTTATAGTTTCTATTGGATATCTAAGCAGTATGGTGCTAATTCTGAACACATGAAGGTTGTGAGTAAACCAAATACAGTTGCTTATCCAACCTTTGCTCATCCAACGTTCTGTATTATCCAACACAGTCTGCCTCATGCCCAGATCCACAGCTCTTTCAATACATTGCGATGTTTTGGTGCTAAAGTTGTAAATATAGTAACTACTAAATAACGTTACCGTGTACTGAACTGCCTTTTCTGTCTGTTGTAAAACATGATGTTTTGGTGCTTAATTTGTAAAATCATAACATAATTTGATATTTATTTATTTATTTATTTCCTATATTTATACCCTACCCTTCTCACACACCCCGGTGGGCGGACGACAATGACTCAGGGCAGCCTTTTCCTTAATCCCTCCTTATTATCTAACATTTTTGCTTACCCAACATTCTGCCGGCCCGTTTATGTTGCATTAGCGAGACTCTACTATATGGTTATGATCTCCAAATGGTGTTTTCCAAAAGATTATAAATGCCATTTTCCAAAAGGAAATACTTGAAGTTGGGGAAATAAATTGGCAGTTCCTAAAAACAAATGAAAATGAAACACTAAAGAAAGACAAGTGTGATATTGGGAAGGTGGCAAGTTCATTTCCAGAAACTTGTCACAGTGGATTTGGACCTCAGCAGCATGTCTTCAGCTTGTGGAATCTAACTATATCTTAAAGAAATAGCTTTGTATATCCTTGCCAGGAACAGAAATGAAACATTTCCATAGTGTAATTTTGATTTTTTTTTAAAAAAAAAATCACATGTTAATAAAAAAAAGTTCCCCATCGTGGTCCCTGTGAATCACACATTTGGTATTTCCTGCGCCTGCGCAGACAGTTCGGAATCTATTAAAAATATATTATCACTTTAAATGGTAGCCCCGCCCACACTCCCCTTGAGCATATATAGCCAGTGGGAGGGGCTGCCACCTCAGATCCTTTTTTCCGCCGTGTTGCGACAGCTAGGAATCTCTCTCTCTCTTGACTAGCTTTATGGACTGCGTAAAATTTTACTTTATTTGCTTTGTTGGTAGATATATTTTTAATTTATATTATTGTATTTTTACTTTTTTATTTTGTCGCGGTTGTGGTAGATTTATCACCACTTGCCTCCATTGCGACTTGGGAGCCTTCGTTGGCTTTTATTTCTCTTCAGTCTGCCTGCCTTTGAGATTATCTCAGGCTTGTAAATGCTGCGGAATAAGCATCAGGGGCCACTCTTTTCCATTTTGGACCCACTTGCCTTTTCAGAGGCTTTCTCTGATGCTTGTGTAATACACAAGGAAGATGTCTCCTTCCTCAAAAGAGGGTAGTGGGATCTCAGATACCCTAATTTCCCACATAAATACAGCTTCTCTTAGTCTCCTCAAAGTTGGCAGAGTTTGGTCAGAGGGCGCCATCTCTGAGGTAATTATTTTCAGCCCTGACTGGAATTACTTCTGGCCACCTATAGGTGGTGCACTCTCCTGCAGAGTTTCTGTCAGCCTGATATTGAGGGAAAGCCTTAAGCTGCTTTTTGTAAAAAGGTTTCTTCCCACACAATCTAAGCCTTATCAACAGATGGCCATCCAACCTCTGTTTAATAATGAGAATAATAATAATGATATATTGGGATCCTGGAGTTAGAGGGAACAGGGCCCTCTACTGTATATAGAAATGCTATGCAGGCAGTATTGCAGCCATCCTGTAGGGCGCAGCCTTAGCCATCTCGGCAACCCTCACCTATGGTCATTTGGCAAGTACTAGACCGCAGCGCCTCTGCCCCGCCTCCGGGCGTCTGGCAAGTGCAAGGATACAGCGCCTGCTGCCCGCCTTCTGGCGTCCGGCAAGCGCAAGGACACAGCGCCTCTGCCGCGCCTTCTGGCTTCTGGCAAGCGCAAGGCCACAGTGCCTCTGCCCCGCCTTTGGGTGTCCGGCAAGCACAAGGCCACAGCGCCTCTGCCCCGCCTTCTGGCGTCCGGCAAGCGCAAGGCCACAGCGCCTCTGCTCCGCCCGGCAAGCTGGCGCTCCGGCAAGCGCAAGGCCACAGCGCCTCTGCCCCGCCTTCTGGCGTCCGGCAAGCGCAAGGCCACAGCGCCTCTGCCCCGCCTTTCTGGCGTCCGGCAAGCGCAAGGCCACAGCGCCTCTGCCCCGCCTTCTGGCGTCCGGCAAGCGCAAGGCCACAGCGCCTCTGCCCCGCCTTTCTGGCGTCCGGCAGCGCAAGGCCACAGCGCTCTGCCCCGCCTTTCTGGCGTCCGGCAAGCGCCCACAGCGCCTCTGCCCCGCCTTCTGGCGTCCGGCAGCGCAAGGCCACAGCGCCTCTGCCCGCCTTCTGGCGTCCGGCAAGCGCAAGGCCACAGCGCTCTGCCCCGCGCTGGCGTCCGGCATGCGCAAGGCCACAGCGCCTCTGCCCGCTTTTCTGGCGTCCGGCAAGCGCAAGGCCACAGCGCCTCTGCCCCGCTTTCTGGCGTCCGGGTAAGCGCAAGGCCACAGCGCCTCTGCCCCGCCTTCTGGCGTCCGGCAAGCGCAAGGCCACAGCGCCTCTGCCCCGCCTTTCTGGCGTCCGGGCAAGCGCAAGGCCACAGCGCCTCTGCCCCGCCTTCTGGCGTCCGCAAGCGCAAGGCCACAGCGCCTCTGCCCCGCCTTCCGGCTTCCGGCAAGCGCAAGGCCACAGCGCCTCTGCCCCGCTTTTCTGGCGTCCGGCAAGCGCAGGCCACAGCGCCTCTGCCCCGCAAGCTGGCGTCCCGGCAAGCGCAAGGCCACAGCGCCCCTGCCTTCGGGGCGTCCGGCAGCGCAAGGCCACAGCGCCTCTGCTCCACCATCGGCATCATGCGATTGGTGCTGGGCGGCATCAAGAGCATGCTTGTCATACCAGAGGCCCTGTGATTGGGTTTGCGGCTGAATACCAGTTCCTTCCTCTGCTATTGTTGTGCAAACGGTGCATGCACAGGGGTCTCAGCACTGGTGTCGATATCGACACGAAGGAGAGCTGGTGCAGGTGCGCACTAATTGTGTTATTCTCATTGGAGATGATATGATTTTGCAAGGAAGGCACAATTTAAGCCCTCCTGACAGAGGGCCAGCTATCCCTGGCTTAATAATAACAGCAGCAACATCAAATCCCTGAGTTGGATAGGACCCTAAGAACCATCCACCAACCCTCTTCTGCCAGGCAATATTGGGCACATTCAAAACTCTCAGGAGCCAGCATCCTGCACTTGGGAGGGAACCCAATTAAAGCATCTCCAACAGAGAGCCATCCAGTCTTTCCTTAATATTAATGATACTAATAATGATACCACTTAAAGTAGAGTCCAAAGGTAGGAAGATATCCCAGAGGGTATCCAGTCCAAAAATAACAAAACAAAACAAAAAATCACATAGGTTGGACAAGATCCCCTAATGAACAGAATCCATCGGCCTCCACGGCCTTTCAAGCTCTACCATGCTTCTAAAATTGACTTCCCTCTATTGAAGGTTTTTACGCCTTCAATAGTCAAATATTGTTGTTACTGAGGCTGCAAACAGGGGACACCCTAAAGGGGAACCACAATGAAGGGTTCATGACTCTGGGGCAACGAGGGCTATTCCATTCGGCCCTCCTCAACGTCAGGTTGTTGGAGCTGTTCCCTCACCTTCAATTGGTTGGTCCCTCGATATCGGCATACCCTCCCAGCGGATAACAGCGCTCCATGCAGTCTTGCCGGCCGCATGACCTTGAGGTGTCTATGGACATCGCGGGCTCTTGGCTGGAAATTGAGCTGAGCACCAGAGTCCAAGACACAACTGGACTTAATGTCAGGAGAAATCTTTACCTTTTACTCATATAATAATAATGAGGTGTTTACTTCTTCGGATTGGTACTAGAATCATGGTGTGCATTAATATAGTTGGTATCAGCTAGGGTTTGAGGTTTTCAGCCTGCCACTTTTGGACTCTTGATTGCTGAGTATTTATTTATTGTATAAAGAGCAAATCAATGTATTTGAGGTAACACAAGTACAAACTTGGCATTCTAGTAAATATCCTTTGACCAGTAGCTCAAAACTTGGAGTGCCTCTGCTGTTGCTAAAAGGAAGTCTCCCACTGTACATTACAAGACTCAGGCTGCATTGAATTGGTTGGTCTGTGGTTTGCTCTTCTCCACACTTGCATGTTTTGGACCCCACTTTGTACCTCCTTTCCCTCGTAGGTATTATTTCTGGCCCTTTGAAAAACACCTCACAGACCGGGGACACTCCACAGGAGCCAAAGCTACCCACCTCTGATGAGGCTGACGTTTTTCCGGCCCATAGGGTGTATATGGCAAGGGCATTGAGCTAACCCATGTGGGAAACATCTACCCCAGGGGGTGATCACACTTTCCTTTGGAGCAGCACCACTTGCTGGCTCATGCAATATTACCTTTGTTACCCTTCTTTGGGTGACTAGCTGGATTACCAGGCATTGTGCTGGTGTTCGTCCTTCCTATCGCAAGGTAAATAGATTCTCTCTAGTGGGTCATTCTCACCCCGCAATACGTGGCTTGCTCATTGAAACTAAATTCAGTAATAGTGGACATGACAACCCTGTAAATCTGACAACTCCATTGGACAATGGGAGCAAGAAAACTGACCCTATGGGAGGAGAGGTGCATGTGTCACCAGGCTTGCTTACTAGCCTGGCCCAATATGATGCTTATATGGTCCTATCAGATGTTGATGTGATCAAGGGTTACCTTCCTTGGAACGGGCAAGATGCTGAAACATAAGCAGAGAAGGCATCAGACAGCCCACAAACGTTGCTTTCCTGATCAACCCTGAAATGTCCATGATGATGCTTTCAACTCTTCTTGTATCTCATCCCTGAAATGTCCATGATGATGCTTTCAACTCTTCTTGTACTCTTTCACTCGCAACATTTATGTTGCTCTTTGAGTGTCTCCTTAATAATCTTCTGTGTGGAGCTTATTGTTAAGTGACTTGTATTGGTGTTTACGCTACTGGCCTTAGCCTCAGTAGGGTATGGGATAGCCCCAAGTGGGTAACTTATGATGTGTTATAGTCGACCAGCAGTGTGCTATTAGCACTTGACATCTGCCTCCCCTCCCTGTGTGGGAGGTCCAGACCTTATGACAAGAGGAGGTGGCCAATTGCATCCTTCAGTCTTCTTCCCTTGCTTTTCTCCTGCTGCTACTGAGTACCTGGGAGAAATAGTGGCTAGCATCTGGACGTTGCACCAGCCAAACATCTTGAATTGCTCAATCCTCCTTATGTCTTAAGTGTCGTTTATTCGTTGACTGACATTTAAGAAAGTTTGTCAATTAGAAATTTAACCATAATGACATTTAGGTTCGTTACTTGGTATATTAGTCATACTATTACATTGTGTCCACTTAGTTCTGTACTCAGTGCACATAACTTCATGTTGCTCTGCAACTTGGAGATAGATCTGGTCATGACATTCTCTGTTTGCTCTATCGTGTCAGCACTTAAACCGAGCACAGGCCTAGTGAGGCGCTTCCTCTCGGCATTCCTTTACTGATTCTCTTTGCACTCGAATGGTGTCTAGTCTACCAGTGGGCGATATGGTTTGTATCCTCATTGTCCCATGGTTGCTGTACCAGCCATGCTTCTCTTCCATCCTCTTCCATGTCCTGGGATGACCAGGGGCACACCTTGAATTATTTTAAACTTCTCACATCTCAAGAGCACTGATTCCCTCACCCAACTAGCATTTGGGTATATGTTGGATGGGTGTTAACACCTATTCCACCTCTGTCACAACTGACAGCTGTTATAGAGCCGGCTTAGAGAGCTTTTTCTAAGTGCCCTCGTGCTTGCGACGGACCCAGCTCCACTTTCTGTAGCCTTTGGGAGGTGTGCCCCTCGTCAGCGCATCTTCTTTGCCTCGTCTTCACGCTTGGGGATAGTGCGTCCTTCTGAATGACGCTTTGGCTCTTGGCTTCCGTGAGTGTGTTTTATTAGTGAAACATCTTCTTAGCTGCATGACTTTGCGGAGTCGTGTGTATGATCTTCACTCTTTTCTGGCCACTTGATAATTTACTGGGACAAGGTGGTAACGCGTGCTGACCCCACGCTCCCATATCGTAGTAGGTTGCCTTGTTAACCCCCTCCTTGTATTGGATGTCAAGAGGGCTCTGGCTTTGATGTTTGTGGGGTGAAGGGGACTCAATAAGTCCCCTACACTATTTCTCGAGTACCGGGAGGATGCCAGTGGCCTCCCAGTTTTTCCACACCGATTGACTTGTTCAATAATCTCGATGGCCTGTCTGATTTACCATGTGACTGGGTGCACTTTACCTGAGCAGGTTAAGGGTCACTCCACTAAACCTGCGGTAGCCTCCACTGTCTTTCTGAGGGCTTTTTGGCCAAGATCGCTGTGTGATAGATGCTTGGTCTACTCTATTCACCATCATCATACATAGCAGGCTTGATACTTCTTGTCGGTAAGGTGTAGCCTGTAACAGTGCAGTCCTTTTCTTGGTGATGGCATGACGCCCACCAGCCGCATTATTAGCTTGCTAGTCTACTACCAAATGTGCGATTCACAGGGACCACGATGGGGAAATATAGGTTGCTTACCTGTAACCGTAGTTCCCCGAGTGGTCACCTGTGAATTCGCATCCCCGCCCATCCTCCCCCGCTGTTGTCATGCCTCAGTCCTTCAAGCTGCTTTTTGCCCCTCCCACTGGCGGAGTAAAAAGGATCTGAGGTGGCAGCCCCTCCCACTGGCTATATATGCTCAAGGGGAGTGTGGGGGCTACCATTTAAAGTGATAATATCTTTTAATAGATTCAGCGAACTGTCTTCCTGGTTTGTATGCAGGCGCAGGAAATACCAAATGTGCGAATTCACAGGTGACCACTGGGAAACTACGGTTACAGGTAAGCAACCTATATTTCCAAGCTGCAGAAGTTTGGAAGCGGAGGGAAGGCATGGGCTTTCAAACCCATGCCTTCCAAACCAGGTTTAACAGGGCTCCTGTCCCAGGTATCTCTCTTCCGAAGAGAGATACCTGGGGCAGGAGCCCTGTTAAACCCAGTGTGGAAGGTATGGGTCTGGAAGCCCATGCCTTCCTCTGCTTCTGAACGGCCCCGTTCAGATGGGGAGGGAAGGCATGAGCTTCCAAACCCAGAAGGGAAGGCCAGGAAAGGGAAAAACCTTTCTGAAAATGGTGGTTTTTTTCCGAAAATGGCGGCCGGTGGCTTCAAATTTGGTAATTCACTTCCAGGTTACTTAAAGTGCTTCAGAAACGCTTCAAAAGTAATTTAGAATTGAATTTAATACTAATTTGATCGAAATACGAAAAACCTAACCAGGCCTACTAGCTTGTCATCTTTTGTCTGTGTACATTGCACACCTGTGCATAGAAGATCTTTGGATGGAGCTTGATTAATTGTTTTTAAAGTAACCACCAGCATGCAAAAATTTATCTTTGATACTTGGGCCTTATCTAATCCCATCTGCAAACCAAAGCTTAGCCGAGTGAGTCCACATCTGGATCTGAAGCTGCCTGGGAATTCATAGATCTAAGCTCCCTGGAAATGGATGGGATGCAAATTTGGCTAATAAAATAGTTTCAGGTAATTGCTGGTATGTTTGTTTAAGTAGCTTTGCTTAATATATTTGTTTTAATTTGAAGTCGTATAAGCATTTACCTAGTTGTAATTCTAGTTGTAAGCACCTGAGGCAAAGTACAAAAATAAGTGTGTACAGAGCTATTGTACTGTCTATTCTCCTTTATGGTTCTGAAACATGGGTCACCTATCGCCATCACCTACGACTCCTTGAACGCTTTCATCAGCGCTGTCTTCGCACAATCCTAAATATACACTGGACTGACTATGTGATGAATGTTGCTGTCCTTGAGCAAGCAAGGATCACCAGCATTGAGTACACAGCTGCGCTGGGCAGGGCAGGGCATGTCTCCCACCGCCTCCCAAAGATACTACTCTATGGTGAACTCGCCATGGGTCAGCACAAGAGAGGTGCCCCCAAAAACAGATATAAGGACTCCCTGAAACAACATCTCAGGCTTGGCCAGGTTGATCACCAAAAATGGTCCACCCTGGCCTCAAATCGGGAGGCATGGAGATGCACTATCCATAATGCTGCGGCCTCTTTCGAGAAGATATGCTGAACGAGTCTCGTAGAGAAACAACAATGCAGAAAGAACCGCAACTTGGAAACAACATCATACAAGGAGACTTTCCGCTGTGCTTTCTGCAACCTGACTTGCCTATCTCAGATTGGCCTTCTTAGTCATCAATGCGCTTGTAGAAAGTGTGGGATGAGTCCTTCCTGAATTTGAATCTTCGTTCATGAAGAAAAGCCATCATCATCATCAGTTGTAAGTCTATTCTTAAACGGCTGAAAGAGCAATTCAAACAGGTGGGTTATATCCTCGTGCCAGCAATTGAGTCAGAAGACTCTAAAATTTCAATTCTGCTATAAGCTGTTTAGACTCTATACTCTCAGTTTTTTTCTTACCTTATCACTGGTTGACTCTTTTCTCCTTCTCCCATTCCGCTTTCTAATATAAATATTAATGTTATAATCTGTAGTAAAAATGGCTGCTGAATTATCAAAAAAAGAAGAGACGACTACAGGATGTTGAGGGCAACAGGAGGACGCCCTATTTGCTATTAGAATAAATTAACAGAAGGAGAAGTCAATTTAAAAGTCTTGTGTCATAAATGCAAGTACGAGGGCGGGTCAGTAAGTCCGTGACGTTTTGAATTTCCTGCCTCTTAACTGAAAGAGCAACACTGCTCCTGTCAACAGGCATCTGTCAGTTGACTCTTGTCAAAATTTGAACAAGCTGCGTCATTTAGTTTGTGTTTGACAGCCATTGAGAGCAGACTACCACATGATTTGAGGAGAAAATTTTTAAAAAGTGAATTTCGTGTGCTCATTAAGCTTTATTTTTTGCGGAAAAAATCATCACTCAAACCAAAGCTAAGCTTGATAAATACTATGGGGACTCTGCACCATCAATTTCAATGGTAAAAAAGTGGTTTACTGAATTTTGTTGTGGCTGTACAAGCATCCGTGCTGAACGTTCTGGATGCCCAGGTGAGGTCTTCTACACCTGAAACAATTGAAGAAATTCATGATATGGTGTTGGCCGATCGGAGATTGAAAGTGCGAGAGATTGTGGAAGCCATAGGCTCAGTGGTTTCAATTTTAAATGATCACTTGGGTATGAGAAAGCTTCCCGCAAGATGTGTGCCGCGTTTGCTTACAATTGACCACAAACGCAATCGTGTGACAATTTCGCAGGAGTGTTTGGCGTTGTTCAACCGCAATATGGAGTTTTTGCGCCGTTTCTTAACCGTGGACGAAACGTGGATCCACCACAAAACACCAGAGACCAAACAGCATCCAAACAGTGGGTTTCTCGGGGTGAATCGGCACCAAAGAAGGTTTGTCAGCCAATAAAGTCACGACAACCGTTTTGTGGGATGCACGCGGTATAATCCACATTGACTACCTTCAAAAGGGTAAAACAATCAATGGCGAGTATTATGCCAACTTGTTGGGTCGATTTAATGAGGATTTGAAAAAGAAAACGACTGCATTTGGCCAAGAAAAAAGTTATTTTGCACCAGGACAATGCAAAGGTGCGCACATGTGCAGTTGCCATGGCAACAATCCATGAATTGGGATACGAATTGCTCCCTCATCTGCCCTATTCTCCAGATTTAGCCCCGAGTGACTATTTCTTGTTTCCAAACCTGGAGAAATGGCTCGACGGAAAGAGATTTGACTCCAACAATGAAATCATCTCACAAACAAATACCTATTTTGATGACCTCAACAAATCTTATTTTTTGGAAAGGATAAAAAATTGGAGAAATGTTGGACAAAGTGTATAGAGCTCAAAGGAGACTACGTTGAAAAATAAAATGATTTTTTATCCAAAAACCTATGTTTCATTCAAAAAGTCACGGACTTATTGACCCACCCTCGTACACTGGTTCAAGAGGGTAAGAGGTCTTTTACTGATTCAGGGCAGGTTAATTTATCCATAGGAAAGTGAACCACTGAGCTGAAGGCAGACATGGTGCTTTAAAAGTTTGTCTAAACATGCAAAAACAATGAAGTAAGTCCTATTGAATTTCTGACAATTAATCACCTTCAACATCCCTAGGAGACCGGTGTAAATAAAGGTAGCAATCCTGGATACCAGCAGGACAGTAGCAGTGAGAAATATGTGTGTCTGCATTTGGGCAGCAGAGGAAATTACTCTTGGAGAGCTTATTACCTTTATTTTTACTAACGCAACTAGAAGTAACCTGTTTGCAACAAAGATAATTGGATAATGACCTCATGTACAAAGGATACAGCATTACCAGCTGAGTCATATTACCTGGCACGGCTGCTTTTGGATGCAGTAGTAATTGACAATCAGATGTTCTGTTAAACATGATTTCCTTTATCTTTTTCAGTAAGAAAAAAATATTTGTATACCATTTATTAATAACTCAATAGTGAAGGAGGAATTTGTGTCAAGTGTAGTTCTGAAGGTCTGATGGAAGCGCAAGCTGGGTTTCACTAAAAGTTCTTCCTGACAGGAGTGACACTGTCAAGTAAAAATGGAATGAGGGGAGCATTGGAAAGAGTACATAAAACCTAATGGCCCAGGATTTGTTTTTCAGTGTCTGGGTGAATATTCAAAAGAGAACCCTCTGGCAGAATAGTAAGAATGAAATTATGGCCTCACAACCTCTGAGGATGCCTTCCATAGATGCAGGTGAAAAGTCAGGAGAGAATGCTTCTGGAACATGGCCATACAGCCTGGAGAACTCACAAGAACCCAGTGATTCCGGCCACGAAAACCTTTGACAATACAGTGATGGCCTTTGTTTGAATGAAACGATTGGCATCTTTATTGGTGGATTGAAATCTACAAAAAACTTTGCTAAAATGTTCTGCTTGTTCCTCTCCATCCCATTTTTTATTTAGTTCAAAACCTCTTTTATTCCTTTTAAAAATAACTTGTGCTTCCATTTCAATAGAAATTGAAGATATTTGAAATCTAGTCACATGACAAATGAGTCGGGTCCCGTCAGGTCTAACTCACAGTACTTTACCAAAAATAGTGAGCTCCCAGCATCACATATCGATTGCGGACTATGTTTGACTAAGGCTGGATGTATACTGCCATATAATACAGATTATCAAATCAGATAATCTGCATTATCTGCTTTCAACTGGATTATATAACTCTACATTGCCATATAATCCAGTTCAAAGCAGATAGTCTGGATTGTATGCGGTAGTGTAGAAAGGCCCTTAGTTTGGTGTTCTATCCTAACCCTATCCTGCTGCTATACTTCATTGTGATGTGAAAGTTGTAACCTAGGATAAAAATATAGTAAGTGATTAAAGGTGGAGAATATAAGGCCCCATCTACACTGCCATATAAAATCCAGATTATCTGCTTTGAACTTGATTATATGGCAGTGTAAACTCATATAATACTGTTCAAAGCAGATAATGTGGACTATCTGCTTTGATAATCTGGATTTTATCACGGTGTTGATCTGGCCTAAGTAAAACGAAAGCGTGGTTCGCAGTTTTTGATGAAAGCCCAGAATCTGCAAGGAATGTTTTCAAGTGAACAATAATGTGCAGGAAAACTGGGCTCGAATTTTGACTACTTGGCACCTGGATTCTATACGAAAGGGCCCCTATTCATTTCTGCTTCTTGTCTAGCTATCGGTAGAACTAAGCTGCTGTTGCTGCTGCTGGATCACTCCACCTATTCTCCAAGATTGGAATTCAAGGTGGCTTTCAAATTTAAATGATGACAATATTGTTAAAAACATACCAAAATTTCCCTCAAAGTACAATTACACTATTAACAATATTAAAACCTCACAACCTATGAGGATGCCTGCCATAGATGTGGGTGAAACATCAGGAGAGAATGCTTCTGGAACATGGCCATACAGCCTGTTCTAGAAGCAACCCAATATTAAAACCACTTATAAATAATAACAAGCAGTTTAAAACAATATAACTTAAAACAGTAAAGCATTATCATAAATACATTTTCTTTTAAAGCCTTCTGCAAAACCGGTTGATTTTTAAAAAAATCCTGGTCTACAAAAGGACAACAGAGAAGAAGCCATTCCAGTTTTCCAACAAGCAACTAAGACCCTGTCTAGTGTAGTTGTGTAGAAGGTGGCCTGCCTTGTTCCAATATGCCTTCCCTGAATAAAGTAGATAATGCCCTGCTGTGAGCAGGGCCGGACTAAGGTAATTCAAAATGGTAAGCGAACATTATTTTGGCGCCCCCGTGCTCTCCGGCCTAGAAGGTGGGACTTAAAATAAAATGGCCTGCCTTGTTCCAATATGCCTTCCCTGAATAAAGTAGATAATGCCCTGGCTGTGAGCAATTATTTGCAAAATGTCCTTAGAAGCACTTTAATTGCCTGTTGGGTTGTCTGCCCCACATTATCCTTTAAAACCTTCCAGCTACATTCATTCTACCTCTGTGCGCATCCAGTGTTTATTTTAAAATTTTAATGTTTACATCTGGCCCGTCCATAATGGTTTTAAATTGCCGGTTATTGTTTATGTGTAAGTCCCATTGATTGTATTGTTTTATTATTTGCTGCTGTGTTGTTTTATTATGTGTCATTGGGCTTGGCTTCATGTAAGCTGCCCCGAGTCCCCTTGGGGAGATGGTGGCAGGGTATAAATAAAGTTAATAAATAAAAATAAATAAAATATCTTGAGGCAGGCTCATACAGGAATCATACAGTCTGTGGTGGCAGCTATGGAGGCTGGACCAAGGCGATGCTGCCACTTTCCCTGCTTTGCAGAGTGACCATAGACATATACACAGGATATATTAAAATCCATAATTTGTCCCCAAAAGTCCTTGACTTATAAATGAGGTTGAGTTATCCATGAGTATATATGGCATTAAAAGTCCGTCCACCGAGCTTCATAGTAGCACAGGGATTTAGGTATTGGTTTCCTATTGTCTTTTTCATTTATCACAGGCTTCCGCAGCATGACCCATGAGGCTGAATGCAGCCCACCAACTAGTGCTAGATGAAAGGCTTGGTTTTTTTTTGTTATGCTTTGTTTTGATTGGCCTTTTGGTTGTTTCTCTGCTTGGCTTGACGTCAAAAACTATGCAGGTCTATTCCAGCCATTATTACACTAATATAACTTCAGTACTGAGAACATTTAGATGTATAGTGAATGATTTTCCTTTCCCCAGATTGATAAATCTTCTGCAGTGAATTGTATACTATAAGATCCTGTGTTTTATATAACTGTTTTGTGGCTGGCAATAGATGCGACACGTGTGGATTAAGTTTCAGAACATGATGCTATTTCCAGAGAGCATATCTATTATTGTAATCTCAGTGATCACAGGGTAGTATTTCTACTTTGTTGGTATTGCTCACATATATACAAACAATATGCTGTTTAGACAGCAGATGGAAAAATCAAATCCCAGCTTACATAGTAGTTCTGCCATCTGTAGTGTCAACTTTGTTTCCCCTACTCTTTTGGTTGTTGTATTATTTCTTAATTTGATCTACATATAGGTGCAGCTGATTTTGAATGACATTTTAAGCCATTTTTCTTTAGAATTGTGTAGTGGCATTGCTTAGACGTGTATATCAGGAATAGGTTTTGTGCATAAGATCAGAGATACAATTCCAGAATTTTCAGGTAAGAAAATTGCAGATAGTAGAGCTAGTATAGTCTGTAGGGAACCAATATATGTTACGAGCAAGTGAATTTAAGTTTGACTTCTGTGTTTTCCAATGAAAAAAATATGTTCAGAAATCTGTAATTTTGAAAGTAGAGAAAGTGAGCAGGCAGGGATTAGTTTTTAAATCTAGATTTTCCAGCTGCTTTTTGTCCTATTGAGGTCCAGATGTCTATTTACTGGGTTAAATATACATCTGGAACCTTGCAGAAAAAAAATGATTGTGGTTATATTTGAGTGAGCAGTTGGCAAAAGGAAAGGACATATATTCCATCCCTGTGGTTCTTCCACTCAAAATAGTAGCTTTGCAAGGCTGCTTTTTGTGGTTTGTTTTAAAGGGTTGGGGCCATGCTAAGCTCATCTATGCATAGTCCGTACTTGGCTCCTCAAACTTTGGAGAACTAAAAACAGAACAAACATTACTCGGCTAGAAAGATAAGTGGCATGGCATACATATAAGAAAGATTCATAAGCTCACTTAAAGGGAGGTGGTTCTGTTTCTTTTAACTTCCATAATAATAATAATAATAGTAGTAGTAGTAGTAGTAGTAGTAGTACGTCCCCAGGAGGTTACAAATAGGAATCATAATAGCTTCAGGGAAAGTCTGAAGCTTGCCCAGTTTGTTTTATTTGTTTTATTTAACAGCAGTGTGAGGACAATTAGGACAATAGGATCTATTAAATAAAAGTTATTAAAATAATTAATTAAATTCAACCATGACACATAGTTAACAGTCAGAAAAATAACAAGACAGACAGGTCACTCTTCAGCTGATGTTGGAAACACCTAACACCAGGGGCCTGTCTAAGCTTAGCAGGAAGATAATTCAGTGTGATATGGCACCAGCATAGAAAATGCCTGAATCCTCATGGCAAAGAGGCAGGCATGTAGCCAAGGGGGGCGCTAAGGGGCTTCAGCCCCGAAATTCTCAGGGTGATCCGAGAAGGCCTTACTGGTACATTATTTAAACTATTATGTGCACTTATATCATGATCTGATCACCATGCTCATTATATCCCACATTAATGGGGTTATTGGGATAACAATACAAAAGGTTTGCTAGGGTAGACCCTCTTCCACCCAGTCTCAGCCCCCCGAATCAAAATCCTAAAAGAGGCAAAAATAACACTGGACATGACACCATACATACCTAAACTTCCACTTACAGTTGGTCTACTCTAGCCTTTTCCAGCACATAGGTGATCATTGACCTACTTCATCACACCATAATTATTATTATTATTATTTTTATTATTTATTGAGGCTTCTTCGCCGCCGACTCCCGGGGGCTCGCGGCGGCTCACAAAGCCAATGGCACCGCGCCAAAGGGTTAAAACATACACAGTTTAAAACACAATTAAAAACACAATTAAACAATAAAATACAATATAAACAGTAGAAACAGCAGAAATGTTGGAGCCCAGGAAGTGTCAACCTAACCTACTCACCAAAGGCCTGCCTAAACAAATAAGTTTTGCAGGCCCGTCTGAATGGGAGTAGGTCTGTCAGGGCTCTGGCTTCGGCCGGGAGGGTGTTCCATAGCGTAGGAGCTATCACAGAGAACGCCCTCCGGCGAGTGGATGTTAAACGTGCCAACTTTGCAGATGGTACTGCCAAGAGGTTGGCCTCTTCGGACCGAAGTGATCTCGCTGGGCAATATGGGGTGAGACGGTCCCTCAGATACGCTGGCCCCAGGCCGTGTATGGCCTTAAAGGTAAGAACCAGCACTTTGAAGGCGACCCGGTGCTCAATTGGTAGCCAGTGCAGATCCTGCAAAATTGGTGTTATGCGGCAGCCTGCTGGAGCCCCCGACAGGAGCCGGGCGGCAGTGTTCTGCACCAGCTTGAGCTTCGGATCGACGACATAGGCAGGCCAACGTGAGCGCGTTACAGTAGTCTAGCCTTGAGATGACCGTGGCTTGGATCACTGTGGCTAGGTCGCTCCGGTAGAGGTAGGGGGCCAGCCTCCTTGCCTGGCGGAGATGGAAGAAAGCAGCCTTGCTGGCCATGGAGACCTGGGCCTCCATGGTCAGCTGGGAGTCCAATTGGACACCCAGGCTCTTCACAGACGGCGCTGGATGCAGCGCCGCACCGTCAAGGGTCGGAAGCCGGGCACCCACCCCGCCCGGGCCGCCCAGCCACAAGATCTCCGTCTTCGCCGGATTCACCATCAACCTACTGGCTCGCAGCCATCCAGTAACGGCTTCAAGGCAATGTTGGAAATTATCGGGGACAGATTCCGGCCTGCCCTCCACCCTCAGAATGAGCTGGGTGTCATCGGCGTACTGATGGCAGACCAGCCCATAACTCCGCACCAGCTGTGCAAGCGGCTGCATGTAGATGTTAAATAACAGAGGGGAGAGAATGGCCCCCTGAGAGACTCCGCACGCTAATGGGGAGCCCTCGGAGACCACCCCGCCCCTCCTCACACGCTGAGACCGCTGGTGGAGGAAGGAGGTCAGCCATTTAAGGACAGTCCCCCTCACTCCAGCCATGGCCAGGCGGTGGATCAAAAGATTGTGGTCGACCGTGTCAAACGCTGCCGTGAGGTCCAATAACACGAGCAGCGCAGACCCGCCTTGGTCGAGCTGGCAGCGGAGTTGGTCTGTGATGGAGACCAGGACGGTCTCCGTCCCGTGCCCCGAACGGAAGCCGGACTGGAAGGGGTCTAGCCATGTTGCATCATCTAAGAAGGACTGCAGCTGCTCCATTACTGCCCTCTCAACCACCTTGCCCAGGTACGGAAGATTCGACACTGGGCGGTAGTTGGAGGGAACCGCAGGGTCCAATGATGGTTTCTTCAGTAATGGAGCCACCACCGCCTCTTTTAAGCACTCTGGAAAGACTCCTTGCTCAAGGGAGCTATTTATGACATTCAACAGAGGCCCGCAACCCCCTCCAGGCAGGATCTAACAAGCCAGGAGGGGTACGGGTCGAGGGAGCAGGTGGTGGGACGAGCTGCAGTAATGTCTTTGGTCTCAAGCAGTAGGCTTTTTCTGCTCAAGTTATTGGTGTTTTTGTGTGCCTTCAAGTGATTTACACCTAAGGCAATCCTGCCACAGGGTTTTCAGAAAGGGGTTGCCATTGCCTTCCTCTGAGGCTGAGAGAGAGAGAGAGACTTGCCAAAGGTCACCCAAAAAAATATCTGTAATCATAACCATGCTGGCTCCTCCCTGTCTAAATTCCTATAATCCTGCTTGAATTACTACTTATGCCTGATTCTGACACAAATTTGCAGGCTTTTCCCACTGTGGGATTTAAATCAGCAACTTCATGGATATCAGCCTATTAAGTATTATGCCTTGAGAGCCACTTGTGTGGCAAGACCTGCATTATTATGATTATTATTATTCTATATTTATATCTCATTTTTCTCTCCATACGGAGACACAAAGTGGCTTACAACTAAAAGCATTGTAATACAACTTCAAATATAGAAATGTACAAGTATTACAACACTTATTTATTTACATCGATTATATTCTGCCCTTCTCACCCCATAAGGGGACTCAGGGCAGATCACAATGCACATATACAGGCAAACATTCAATGCCAAAGACATACAACATATATAGACAGACAACGAGCTACACAATTGGTCGAGGGCTCACCCCGACCCGGGCAGGCCTCGAGCTCATGACCTTCTGGTCATTAGAGATCTTATGCAGCTGACTCCCAGCCAGCTGCGCCACATTCCCCGTATCCCATCTTCATAAGTTTGTGTTGTCTCAGGTATAATGTACATCTTTTATCGGGTGCTGATTGTTTCCTTGCTAAAGAATTATAAACTGAAACTGTCTTCTTGTGTTAGCCTTACTTCCAAACCCGTCACCGCTTCTTGGCTCTGGTTTTTACACAAACAGTACACTATGGAAATCTGTTGGTTAGCTTAGAAGTATTCTGCAAGTTCATGGAGATGCTGCCACTCTATAACACTATAAAACAAAATTTGGAAAAAATGTTCCTTGTTTGAAAGTGTTATTTACTGTTTAAATGTGTGGTACTTACTTTGAACCATAAGGAAGGCTGAACGAAGGAAGATATACGCTTTTGGACTATGGTGCTGGAGGATAATTCTGAGAGTGCCTTGGACCGCAAGAAGATCCAACCAGTTCATACTTCAGGAAATAAAGCCCAACTGCTAATTGGAGGGAAGGATATTAGAGGCAAAGATGAAGTACTTTGGCCACATAATGATAAGACAGGAAAGCTTAGAGAAGACAATGATGCTGGGGAAAATGGAAGGAAAAAAAGGGGGGCGACTAAGGGCAAGATGGATGGGTGGTATCCTTGAAGTGACTGGCTTGACTCTGAAGGAGGTGGGAGTGGTGACGGCCGACAGGGAGCTCTGGCGTGGGCTGGTCCATGAGATCACGAAGAGTTGGAAGCGACTGAACGAATAAACAACAATTTACTTCGAAAGTAGTTGTAATACTCCAGAAACGTCGTTTCTAAGGCTGCCACAAACTATTTTGAATTGGTTATGGGCCTCATCACACTGATGACCCCCCTTCTGTCCCATTTCACTGGCAATCACCGGTGAAACAGAAAGTGTGCTTAGCAAGCCACACACCCTCCTCTTATTGCATGGGGGAAGGGAGGCAGAATCAGGGCAAACTGCATTGCCGCCCTCTCACTTCCCCCCGATTCTGCCAAAGGAACGTATGACAGAATTGGCACAAGGCACGTTGGCATGCTGGTGCTTACCCCATCAGACAAGGGAAAGCAAAACTAATGTATATAGGTTCGTCAGAGTTAGCCAAAATACGGGAGACTCACTGTGGTGACGAAGTTTCTTGTAGCGTTTCCTTGCCGATACTCCCAGTAATGGGGCGGGACCACAGCCTGCATCATCTGATGGGATACCTTTGGATCTGTGGCTAAAGAGGAGCCCTAGCGTGGTAAGGGAAAAAATAACCCCGTGTGATGAGGTGGTATGAGATACTCATTGAAAAACATAGCAAAATGTGCTGCTTTTTAATAATTTTTTTCCATGTTTTTATGATAGAACCAATTAGGAAATAACATGTATAACCTAGGAACAAAATTGTGTTGCATAGTATAATTAACACAGATTGTGAAGAGTAGAGGAGATAAGGTGAAGAAAGGAAACTGCAGAAGAGAAGAAATGGTTGGATCAATTGGCAGAGGAGACCATAGAATGGAAGATGATGATGAAAAAGGGGAAAATAAGTTGTCAGGGAGAAAGCTGTAATTGAGGAGAAAATGATATTGTCCTCTGAATGCTAGTAGAACTTTGTTGCCTATCTAAAACTGGAATTCCCACCTACCCCAAGGTGGGGCATAAGAATAAGATTTCTCTTATACCTGAAGTTACTTTGCAAGCAGAACAGGAACAGGGTTATAGTGAGGTTCTTGACTTGAATGCCACTAAGCCAGACTCATTAACCCAAGACTGATGTAGAGGACTATCCAGTCAAAAGAAGGTTTATCTTTATCAAATAGTACCTCTACTAGAGCCTGGTCAATCTTGAAGGAGAAATGTGAATAATTGGAGTGCAATTAACTGATCGTGTGATAATAAACATTCTTCTCTTGACAAAGGGCTCAGTAGGCTAAAGGTTTGTACTTAGGGCATTGGGGATAAATGAAGAAGAGGATGTTGAGGACCTGCTCTCCCAAGAAGAGCGTGCGTGATTTGAATCTAAACAGATTTGCTTGGAGCTAAACAACTTTGGTTGGTGGGACTTACTTTCATGTACTTTTAGAAGTTAGACTTCGTATTTTATTTTATATTTTCAGGAATATTGATACAGCTAGATCCTTCCAGTGAAGTTGGTTTGGTTGTGCAGTCTGATGCTAAGTATATTGTATCAGAGATATTTCTTATTCATAGAATCATAGAGTTGGAAGAGACCTCATAGG
This sequence comes from Anolis apletophallus, assembly GCA_030556195.1. Taxonomy (NCBI): domain Eukaryota; kingdom Metazoa; phylum Chordata; class Lepidosauria; order Squamata; family Anolidae; genus Anolis; species Anolis apletophallus. The sequence goes on from JARBWK010000007.1 coordinate 20,894,795, forward strand.
CCATCCAGTCCCTTTCCAAGAAGCAGGAAAATCACAATCAAAGCACCCCCGAGAGATGGCCATCCAGCCTCCAAAGAAGGAGCCCTCCACTACAGTCCAGGTCAGAGAGTTCCACTGCTGAACAGCTCTCACAGTTAGGAAGTTCTTCCTAATGTTCAGGTGGAATCTCCTTTCCTGTAGTTTGAAGCCATTGTTCTGTATCCTAGTCTCCAGGGCAGCAGAAAACAAGCCTGCTCACTCCTCCCTATGACTTCCTCTCACATATTTATACATGGCTATCATGTCTCCTCTGCCTTCTCTTTTGCAAGCTAAACATGTCCCGCTTTTTAAGCTGCTCCTCATAGGGCTTGTTCTCCAGGTCCTTGATCATTTTGCTCTTTCTCCTCTGGACACATTCCAGCTTGTCAACATCTCCCTTCAATTGCGGTGCTCAGAATTGGACATGGTATTCCAGGTGTGGTCTGACTAAGGCAGACACTCTACTCCTATTCATGCAGGCCAAAATCCCATTGGCTTTTTTTTAGCTGCCACATGATAGTGTTGGCTCAACTTGTTGTTCACGATCTTTTTCACACGTACTGCTATCAAGCCAGGCATCCCCCTTTCTGTATCTTTGCATTTCATTTTTTTCTGCCTAAGTGAAGTATTTTGCATTTGTCCCTGTTGAACTTCATTTTGTTAGTTTTGGCCCATCTCTAATCTGTTAAGATCATTGTAAATTCTGCTCCTGTCCTCTGGAATATTGGCTATCCCTCCCAATTTGGTGTTGTCTGCAAACTTGGTGACCATGCCTTCTAACCCTTAATCTAAATCATTAATAAAGACATTGAACAGGACCGGGCACAGGAGGGAACCCTGTGGAACTCCACTCATCACTTCTTTCCAGGACGAAGTGGAAGCATTGGTGAGCACCCTCTGGGTTTGTTGAAAATAGGGATCACTTTTGCCCTCCTCCAGTCTGCTGGGATTTGTTCCGTTCTCAAAGAACTCTTGAAGATAATTGCCAGTGGTTCCGAAATAACTTCCGCTAGTACCTTCAATACTCTTGGATGTAGTTGATCCAGCCCTGGGGACTTGAATTCGTTTTGAGCGGCCAGGTATTCCTGAACGACATGTTTCCCTATTTGGGGTTGGATTTCCCCTAGTCCTTCATATCATGTTGCTGAGGTTGATGTCGACTCTTTTTGTGAGAAGGCTGAGGCAAAGAAGGAATTAAGTAGTTCTGCCTTTTCTCTATCCCGTCAGAATTTCCCCATATTCTCCTAACAGAGGCCCTATCGCCTTCTTGTTCTTCCTTTTTCTACCATTGTAAGCAAAGAAGCCTTTTTTTTATTGTTTTATTGTTTTTCCTGGCAAGCCTGAGATCATTTTGTGCTTTAGCCTTGCAAACCTTTTCCCTACAGGAGTTGGTTATTTGTTTGAATTCTTCTTTGGTGATTTCTCTTCCTTTCCACTTCTTGTTCATGTCTCATTTAAGTTTTAGCCCAGCTAGAAGTTCTTTGGACATTCATTCTGGCTTCTTTGCACTTGTCTTATTTATTCTCTTCGTTGGCACTGTTTGCAATTTCGCATATTCATTTCATTGGAGCTTATGCTCAAATAGAACTTAGGATAATAGCCTTAGGACATTTTTTTTCATGCACTTTCAATGTATTTGGAGACATGTATTTACTACAGAATGAAGGAATTTTAAGTTTAGATACGTTTGTGTGTGAGAGGTGTGTGTGTGTGTGTGTGTGTATATATATATATATATATAAATATAATGTTCGTTTATGGGATTAACATAACTCAAGAACCACAGGACGAAATTACACCAAATTAGGCTAGAAGACACCCAACGGACCAACAAGTGGCCATCACTCATAAAATCACTTAAAAACACAGTGGAAGGGACTTAACCCCCCCCCCAACCTAAATAATGATACAGCGCATGCGTGGAAACAACTCCCCTGACCCCACCCTCTCCTGCACAAGGAAAAGAGCTGGCCATACCAGCTTTGAGAGGAAAGAAAGAGAGAAATAAGGAAGGAAAAAGGGAGGGAAAGAAAAAGGGAGGAAGGAAGGAAAAGGGAGGGAAAGAAGGAAGGAAGGAGAAAAGGAAAAAAAAGGGAATGAATGAAAGTGAGAAGGAAAGAAAGAATGAAGGAAGGAAAGACAAAGGAAAGGAAGGAGGGAAGGAAGGAGAGAAGAAAGGAAGGAAAGAAAGGTAGAGAGGGATGAAGAGAAAGAAGGGACAGAAAAGAGGTGGGGGATAAGGAAGGAAAGAGGTAGAGAAGGAAGGAACCAGACTCAGGCCACAGCAAAGTGTGGCTGGGGACAGTTGGTATATAATACTGTTATTTAATATTTCAATTTTGGGTTTTAAAAAAGAAAATTGGATTGGATATTTATGAGCCATTCTATGAATATAAATGCTTCTCTTGTTCATAGATGGTACTGGGATCCAGTGGTGGCTCTCTGCTGAAGGAAGACAGTTTTGCCAGTCTCTCTTCACCTAGGCACAACCTGCAGCTTTTCAGAAGGTACGAGAGAAGAGGAAATCATGTAGACAACCTCCAGGCCACATTCTTCCAGCAGGACATGCTACTCTGGATACAACCTAGAATGAAAAAACCAAGACCAAATAATTAGTACTGATACAATGTTTGTTGTGTGCCTTCAAGTCGCTTTCAACTTATGCTGATCCTAAGGCAACACTATTAGGGTTTTTGTGGCAAAATTTGTTCACATGGAGTTTGCCTTTGGCTTCCTCATATGACTTGCCCAAGATTGCCCAATGGGTTTCCATGGCTAATCAGGGCTGTGAACCCTGGTCTCCAGAGTGCTTCAACCACTATAGCAGATTTTTGTACCAGTATAAAATATGAGTCACTGATATTTTTATATGGGTCACTAATATTAATATTTATAGAATTTGGGGAAGTGGTCAAAGTTTAAAATAGGTGTTGGGGACAAGTAATCCTCTATACAGCATATTTCAGCTTCTTCCATTTACCACAATAGGCTGTGGTAGTTAGAGATAAGAGGTGTAGCATTCTAATATGTGTGGGGGGGGGGGTGAGTTCCATATCCTAATTTGTGATTGCTGCATGAATGTAGTCTACATAGCCTGGTCTAGATCAACACTGAACCTATGGAAATACCACATTTCCTCACCTAATAGTCGCCATCACATAATAGTTGTGCCCCTCTTTTTGTGGTCCCAGTTTTCGTATTTTGCATAATTGTCACACACCTCATGCTCATCTCTTTGCAGAGCTCCAGAGGGCTGCCTTGAATAAGGCAACACTCCAGAGCTTGAAAAGAAAGAAGTGTGTGGGCAGGTGATGTTGAGTTTCTTCTGGATCTGTTGGAGTACTGCTGAGTCTAGTAAGGCTGGGATACTTAGTTCTCCTTGTCTGCCTGTAATCTCTCTGTAGTAAAAATGCAACAAAAGTCTTTTGTGCTTCCAAAAGAAATACTTTATCAAAATATACTTTGGCAACAGTTTAAAACAGTATAACTATAACATATAAACATGCTGCTAAATTGCAGATTCGTCTTCTCATGCCATCAACTGCTGGGAAAAACAACAGTCTTACGTTTAGTCCTTGAAAACTGCTTCAGCACAAACAAAACAATGCTTCTTCCAGGCTGGCTGCCAAAAGATAGTTGTTGCTGACTTACCAAACGCCAAAGGAAAAACAAAACACCTTCTTTGCTCCTTTTACGATGGTTTCTTCAGACACTCCATACGGACTCCTCTACCAACTCAAAACCCCACACTAACACTCTTTCAGATACCTTATTATATAGAGGAGAACCTGTAAAGTAACAACAGCTGTGGCCCCACCAGCATTTTTCTAGATGATTCTAAGTTTGTTACCAAACTTACCCAGAGTAGTCCCATTTTAATTCAATGAATACTTTTACATTGTACAAAATAATTAGCCCATTTACATTTTTAAACCCAACAGGTGAGCCTCCCTCAGCAACTTGGGGATCTTTGTAGCTCTTGGCCTCATTTCCCCCATCTTCTGGGGCTATGTGATCTGTGAGATCAAAGCTAAAACACCTGAAATGAGAGAAAAAAATACCCCAGCTGAGCTGGTAGGCTTGGAAAATGCCTTCCAACATCTCCAGTTGAGCCTTTCGTAACTTGATAACTATGCTTGGGGCCCCAATGTTGAGCGAGGGGATCACCCAACAGACAGGGAAGGTTGGCCTCTCTGTACTTCCGCCACAGTAATTAGGTTTTAAAAAGCGTTCAGTTGACTGTGTCAGACTCAAGCCCCACGGTTCAAATGTGGCCTGTCATGCCATTTTATGTACACCCCGGATGCTGGACTCCAATTCCTGTCTTCCTCATCATTAGACATCATTACTAGCACTGATGGCAGGTGTAATACAGTAACATCTGGAAGGCTATAGTTTGTTCTGTTTAATCAGGATAATAGGGTTTGAATTTAAATTCAAGCCTTATAGATAGGATGTCTGACTTTAAAATGTTACTTAACTTTTAGCTTGTGACGAACCTTTGTCTCAGTGGGTTTTATTTTCTATAACCTAAATTCTGAATCTTTGGCAATCTTGTAAGGAGGATGCTTCTGAGCCATGGACTTGTTTGCCTTTCAATAAATACAGGAATATATGAAGATGTAATGATGATGAGATGTTTTCTCCTGATACTGGTTCAAAAAGCACTTTTATGTCTATGGAGGCTGACAAAAATAACATGAAAGAATGGTTCACTTCCAACTATAATAGTGGACTTTCCCAGATTGTAAAAATATTTTTGGCTTCAAAAAGTGTTATTTACAACCATTTTAATATGACAAAGTATTCTTTGTGCGTCAATTTTACAATAAAGAATAATATCCAGTTCATATGGATAGCCACCACCCATGTGAGTGACTACATGTTGTTGTGGACCAAAAAATTAGCGTATCACAAAGAAAGCATGGAAGCTTTCACAGTAACTTTTTGTCATAAATTATTTCCAGGATTCCACCACCTCAGGAGAAATGTGTGAATTAACCATGGTGCAAAACCCGGGCAACTTTTTCATTTCCCTCTTCATCCATATACAGCGGGGTTACTGTATGTGTACGAGTTCCATTCTGAGATCTATGTATATGAAAAAAATGCAGATGGTCACACTCCAGATAAAGAGGTGGCGATATGAACATACATCCTTCATTATGCTGGTATTCACGTCACTAGAGCTAATATGGAGTGAGACAATCTCAGATCTAGATCCTGTGGATCCGAAGGGCTCTCTGTAATTTCAAAGGGGACTTTGCATTGTTTGAAAACCTTTTTGGCTCATATTCTGAATGAGGGGCATCAACATGTGAATATCTTCTCTGAAGTAACCTTCGATTAATTTAATGAGATTTACTCCCAGGTAAGTACATTCCTGATTGCAAAGTTATTCAATTGCTCAGTCTTTTAGTAGCCACCGTTTTGCTAATCCTCATACTGTTGGGTGTGGAAGGATCTGTGGAACTAGGGTTCTTACTGCATGCTAGAATGAGCAGTAGATTGTATCCAGGTGTCTCCAACCCTTTTCAAAACCTAGCTAGTCAGAGGTAAGTGATGGCAGAGGGAAGAGGGAAGGAATTGCTGTGGATAAACATTTCTATATATTCCCTGCATATTTACAATTTCCATTATTACTATAGTCAGTTGTGGTTGTTGCAATGCCATACAACTACTGGCGAGAGGAGGAAAGTACATCCTGGCTGTTTGGCTGAAGGATCTTCTCCTTCCCCCTCCAAACCTGCAGAAATCCTGTATCACTCCCTCCACTTTCAATCCTTGGGAAGCACTGAGCTAATGTAAACGAAAAGCCATTGACTTGTTTTTTAATACCTGTGGATTTAGCATAAAATATTTTAGCTGCGTCAACTATTGGCTGATGAACAGAGTGCTGTACATATAATCCTGATGTTCACTGGCTTTATATACACAAGGTTGGCTCATCGGCTGGGAATAGTTTCTTAAATGAGGCATTGGCTGATGTAAACATCAGGTCGATTCTAGGTGTAATTTAAGGCTTTCTACCTGGCGACACTTGATGACAGAGAGGTCGGCCCTGCCCTTAGTGTTGTGTGGAGGGGGTTTATCACTGATAAACATCCCTTTCAGTTTAATCTCTCGGAGAGTGCTGCTGCTTCTGCACTGCAGCTTGGCTTTGTGTCACATGCATACTTTAAACTGCATGAAGCTTTGATGACTTGCTTCAGGATTAATCCACTACTATCGAGAGACAGGATTTGAGGTCTTGTACAAAGCGAGAGGGCAACTGTCAGCTTTCTGCTGTTTCATCTTTCAACATTTGGAGAGTTAAGACTTCTGACTATGAGCGAACAGGATTATGAGGAAAGTGGTCCAAGCTCAGGTGAGTTTAGTTTTTATTAAGAGAGAGAGAGAGAGAGAGAGAGAGAGAGAGAGAGAGAGAGAGAGAGAGAGAAGTATGTCTCTTACAAACTGCTTTTTGTTCTTGCTTTGGGGAAAAGCTAACATTTTGGCTTCTTCAGAAGATTCAGAGATTGTTTTCAGCAGTTTCATCCATACTACATGATTTTGTACAGTTCAGTCCATTATGTATTCTTCGAACTTAGTAGAAATGTATTCGTAAGTCAGTGCATTTAATTTCAGTGATGCAGTATCAGAATCCTCTGTTATATAACACAGATTAAGTACTTTTCATTCAGCTCTTTAGTATAAACTTGGGATCTAAATTTTCGGTGCACAAAGCTGGAGATATATTGTAAATATTTAAAAATTGAAGATGAATTTCAGTGTTAAAGGAAATTAAAGCTACATGCACACATATGAGATTACGGTACTTTTTTAAAATAATAAGCCTAAAGTGACCTGTAGTACACTTCAGAAGTATTCTGGAACCTGTTCTAACCCTAAATAAATACTTTAAAATAGATCTTTCTTGCTCCTGTTTCACACAGTAAAACTGAAATCCCAGTTAAATAGTTATTGATCAGTGGTAATGAGATAAATATTAAGCAACATCTCTAAAATGTGTCTTGTGCTCCACATGCTCAAGGAACGTCGAAGTATCTTAGAAGTTAGGGAAAATAAAAAAGTCCAGGTTAGGACAGTTGAGGAACTTTAGTTGCAACCTTTAATTCTTTTTTGTTCCTTTTTCTACACACTGTAAATTTTGGTCATTAATAGAGATGAAATTGGCATAGCATAGCACAGCTAAAGGCTATGTGAAAAATCACAGACACAATTGAGTGCGTTGGCAGATAACTTCCTTCCCGAGTACGCAAGTCCTTGTCTCACCGTAACCCTCCCACACTTAGATAGAAATGTTTACAGGAGCTTTGTGTGTGTGTAACTACACATGAGGAGAAGAAACAGAACCATGCCCCATACTTTTTAGATTCCAAAAAAGTATGAAAGAATGGATGGGGACTAACATTACCCGTGTATGTCATCTATTGTCTCAGCTAAAATTTGACACTACTTTTGAGATTATCCGTGTTATATTCCCTCAGTATAATCTTTCCTTCATATATTTTCTTGGAAATAAATGAGTAGGTGGAATTTTTTAAGGTAGTAGAGTGTTTTCTGACTTGTATTAGAAGTTCCAAAATAGTATTGCAAGTCTTCAGGATGTATAACCCATAATTTTTCCCGCTGGTCTGTTTGTCTCCATTAGCTGATTCTTTGTATATGTTAGCTGGCTCTGGCAACCTGATAGACAAAAAGAAAAGAACCCACATTTCTGTCATTTCGTAAAATCTCCTTGCCTACGTGCTTTACCATCAGCATCTAGAAGAGTGGCTGTTTGCAAGAAGGGGCTGTTAATGGAACTGTACTTTTTATCTTCTCTACTATGTTTTAAACTGTTTTAACTTTGGGTTATTCAGAGTGGTTTTTTTTTTTAACTTGTAGTTTTTAATCTGTGCTTTATATAAATTGCCGTGTTTCCTTGGAAGCATTTAAAATAAATAAAGAGATGTACTAAAGCATGCTGTTTCATTCATCTAGGTTTTGAGTCATGGGACTCTTAAGGGTTGTCAGTAGGAATCAGAGGCAGATTTGCTTTATATGACTGTATTCTGTGAGTGTCCGACAAATAAAAGTTCAAGATCAGGTGCAGCAAATGCTCTTTCAGCGCGGTATCAACATTTTTCACAAGCTGACCATAGAACGTATATGGTGGGAGGGAACAGTACTGAATGTTCAACCTTACAGAGAGTTTGTAAGTGCATAATGTTCTGACTGCCTGACATTATTGTCTAGTGGTTTTCCATAACCCAATATTAAATATTCCCAGGGAGGGAATATAATACTTTCTGTTCTATTTTCAGTCAGATTTTTAGTTGAGAGCCATGTTTAGGTGGTCTTCATAATTATGTTAGCATGTTGCTCCTTAGTTTTAACATGTGTTCTTTAATGCTGCTGTTTAATCTTGTGGAACGGCTGTTAAGGGGCCTCTGAATGATAAAAAAAATAATATTAATACTCCTTCTCCCGCATTGTTTCATATATTTATGTAGGTTGCAATACTGGTAGAGTAATTTGTTTTCTGAGGTGTGTTAGTTATCTTTGCTAATCATCTTCATGAGACTTCTTTATACAAATCTCACTGTTTACAAATAAATGTGCCTGTGTGTCTTAATTTACATGTTGGCCAGAATGCTTTTGATGTCAAGTTTTCAGCTACAGCCCCCCCCCCCCTCTATATATATATCAGCTTTATTATTTATTTATTTATTTATTAAAATAATGGTATTGAGGTCAGGACCAGTATGGTTTAGTGATCTGAGCGTTGAACTCTGACTGGAGACCTGGATTTTAATCCCTTCTCAGCCATGGAAATCCACTGGGTGACCTTGGCAAGTCTTACTCTCTCAGCCTCACAGGAAACCAAATCTTGCCTAGAAAACCTCACAATAGATTTGCCTTGGGATTGCCAAAAGTTAGAAATGACTTAAAGGAACACAACAACAAGAAGAAGTGTGTTTTAAATGGACTGCTTTAAAGTTACTCCTATTCTGTTTTTGCTTTTCTTGTTGAGTGAGTAGCTTCTGTTGTGCCCAACAATATTACTTGTTAAGCCTTCAGCTTCAGCACTACACTATATAGTTCAGGATGCAGTTAGTGAAATACACGTAGAGTTCTTACAAGACTGCCTATGGAAATAAAAGGTATTGTGAAGCATATTTCAGAATATATGAATATTCTAAAACATGATATTTTGTAAAAGACTTTAAAGGTTTCTGGCTAATGAAATGGTAGTTAGACAATATATTTCTAGAATGAAAGAACAGATGACTCCACCATTTTAGTTGTTCTATATAATGTGCATACAATGTACTTTCCATATTTAATTATTGCTGGCACTAATATACTCATACTTTTGTGTATATGTGCACATTTATATATTGCTTCTCAGTTACCCTGTAAACCTTATGTATGGCTGCAATTGCAGTAGTTGAAGAAACTTTAAATCACTTCTAGTATAGTTTTTAGATTTCCTTTGTGTTCCCTTCTCTTGGTTCTAGAAGAAATTCATCCTGTGGCAAATTTTTAACAGATAGATTTAAGACTGTTTGAGTACAGTGGGATTTTTTTTAAATCAGAGGAGTAGAAAAGTATTCTGAATTGCTCGATGTCATTAGGTTTCACCAGTGTCTATTCTATTATTGTAATGATAATAATAATAATAATAATACTTCTACCTCGCCATCATCTTCCCAAGGAGACTCGGGGTGGCTTACATGAGGCCAAGCACAACAACACATAATAACAGCATAACAGCAAATAATAAAACAATACAATCAATATACTTACAGACAATCAATAGCAGACTGCTTCAAAGGAGGGATGAGGCATAAATCAGTAGTACAGCACTCCATTATCCAGTGTGGGTCATTCATGCTCAGCCTCAATTTTCCTGGTTGGCAGTTGACAAAAAACTCTGGAAAGCCCGACGCCTGGTATCCTTACCTTCCAAAGGGACAAATAGTCAGAAGCATTCATTTGAGCTAGAATTTTTTCATAACAAAACTGCTGAAACTCAGCTATCCGAATATACTATTCTCTCTGCATGAGTGGTTCTGCTGTGATTCAGTGCTGACACTTCTACCTGGAGCCTAACTAATTTATGTCAAGTATGTAATGAGTCCTTGGAATAGAGTACAATGATCTCCCCATGGGGATACATTCCTAAACTTTCAATGGAAATAAGAAATTGTAGCAAATTCTATTGAAATCAACTCCCGACAGAAGTAATCGTAGCATTGCCTTAGAAGACCTAGAATATTCCTAGAGAGATATCCTTTCTAATAAATTGCTAAGTCCTCTAGGACAGTTCTGTCGCAAGAATACAATAGAATTGCCTGGAGAAACTTGAAAATTCCTAACTATATATTTTTATTTACTTTATTTTTATCCTACCTTTCCTCCCGATATAGGGATTAGGATTGTTTTGTAGGTGAAATCTTGAGTGCCAGTCCTATGAACATGGAGGTCGTACTATATATCATTAAAAAGAAGCAGTAAGGTTGCATTTTATATGGAGCCATCACTGACTTTTAAATAATGTTTTAACATTAAACAGATCTGAAATGTGGCTTAAGTGGCAATAAGTATGGATTTTTGTTGAGACCTCTTGTTCTGTTTATAGACACATCCCTTCAAGTTGATTTATACTTACAGTGATAGTTTTCTTCACAATATTTCATCACAATATATTTGCCATTGATGCCCTCTGCAGTTTGTGTGTGTGTGTTTGTGTGTCAGGGGTGACTTGAGAAACTGCAAGTAACTTCTGCTGTGAAAGAATTGGCTGTCTGCAAGGACATTGCCCAAGGGGCACCCGGATGTTTTTGATGTTTTACCATCCTTTTGGGATGCTTCTCTTATGTCCTCGCATGGGGAGCTAGAGCTGACGAGGGAGCTCAGCCTGTTCTTGCTGGATTTGAACCTCCGATCTGTCGGCCTTCAGTCCTGCCAGCACAAGGGTTTTACCCATTGCACCACCAGGAGCCCCTCTGGTTAATGCAGTGTGAATGAATGGATTTCCGCAGCTGTGTGGGGATTTGAACCCTGGTCTCCTAGAGTCCTAGTCTGACATTAAAAAACTACAAGACCCAGGATCCTAATTCACCCCAGTGCACTGGCGTTCCCTGTTTATAAATAGCAGGCTACAGATCTATGTTTAGATTTGTAACCTGAGCCATTTCGAGAGCTCTAGAAATGTTTAATAAAACAAACTATATTGTGTCAAATTCTACAAAATATTAATACTGGTGAACAAAACATATCAGTTTTTGAGTAGCTGTGTTCATGTTTAGGGTATCGGTAGTAATACCTCTCGAAAAAGTAGAAATAAAGAGTGGCTGTATTTAATTCCGACATTAAAAAGCAATTACTTGACAAACTGTACCTGATATGCATTTAAAAACGTTTCTTCACAATCCTTCATTTTTCCTGTTTTAAGCAAAGTGATTTCTGTTCTCATGAAGAGGGGATAGGATTTTTTTTCCCTAAGGCTGCTCATAAAAATAACTCTGCTGGGACTTGAATCATATCTCTTAGTTCCATTATTTTGCTGCTAGCATTATGTAAATAAATCAACAAAACCAACATTTTAAAGGGGAAAGTAAGATTGTCTTATAAAATTGCATTAGTCCTTGCTCCCCTGGACTATCATTGTTCCATCTGAATGCTTATAATATGCTGTTTGAAGAATCTTAGATATTCAGGACTGTTTGTACAGCAACTGAGAACGAAAAAGGCTGGACCAACTTTGAATGAACATAATGGCAGCTGTTATGTAGCACTTAAAACCTTTCAGCTTCTATCACTGATATTCTCATTAACTCTTACAACAATATTATGTTGTATTAAAAATGAAAGGTTGAGAGAACAATCCAATCTAGAGCTGTGTAGTGAATTCTTGCTAAAGTACTGCTAGTTATATCCTGTATGCAGGCATGTAGCCAGGGGGGCAAAGGGGGCTTCAGCCCCCGAAATTCTCAGGGTGGTCCGCGAGAAGGCCTTACTGGTACATAATTTAAACTGTTATGTTTATTCATATCATGATCTGATCACCATGCTCATTATGTCCCACATTCATGGGGTTATTGGGATAACAATACAAAAGGTTTGCTAGGGTAGACCCTCTTCCACCCAGTCTCAGCCCCCCCCCAACCAAACTCAGCCCCCCCCCCCCGAATCAAAATCCTGGCTACGGCCCTGCCTGTATGGGTTAGTCAGTGTAATGGGCTCTACATAAAGCTACCTTGTTTCAACAGCAGTGCTGATTATAACCTACTAGCTTGGGGACCCGGTGGTGTCTAGGTTATTTGGAAAGGCATTGTTAGTTTTACGAAGTTTGGTAATATCAATTTTTGTAATGTGTAACACTATTTATTTGAAAAGAGACAGAGTTGGCATTTGTTTTTTTATGAATGCTCCCATTAGAAATTGCATAAGGATGTGGGTGAATCATGTTGGATCTGTGTGCCAAGTCCCATCATCCGTGGCAAGTTTGGTCCAGATGCATTGTTGGTTGGATTCACAGTGCTCTCTGGGTGGAGGTGAACTACAACTCCTACAAATCAGGGCCAATTTCCCCAAACCTGGTTATGGGGGTTCTGTATGCCAAATGTGATCCAGGTCCACTATCAAAGGAGGTCACAGTGCTCTGCCTTGATGCTGGGTAAACTGCAACTTCCATTGTGTTGAGTCAGTCCCCCAAACCCCTCCAGTCTGTTCAGTTGCTGATCAATTCCTCTGTGTTTGCTGTGTGCCTTCAGGAAAGGTAGGAAAGGGTTAGGGGAGAGGCAGTGGGCAGGGCAATGGAAATTCCACTCTAGGATGCCTGCCTGTGGTGGAGGAAAGACGTCAAATCTAGAATGAAATTGTCCCCAAATCAAAGCATTCCTTGGGTGGTGAGCTGTAGTGTTTGGGGAGGTAGTGTTGGGCTACATGTTCAAGGTGCTTGCTATAACCTGCAATGTCAGTTGAGGGAGTGCCTTTGGAGGCTTCTCAGCACATGGAATTATAGCTTATTCGTGGAGGCAAGGGGCTGCCTGTGTAAGTGAACACTTCCACCACATACACACTTTTTACCTTTATTATGTTTATAGTCATTATCCAGGATAGCTTATAGATCCTATATCCACACATGAAGCTACCCATGCTTTGAGATCTTCTAGGAATGCCCCTTTCTCTGTTCTACCACTCTCATAGGTATTTCTGTTAGCAACACAGGGCAGAGCTTCCTGGGTGGCTGTTCGCAGGTTCTGGAATTCCCTTTCTAGTTAATCTTCCTTAGACTTTTTGGTGAGCTTTTGAAGGCTGATTGTTCATGGAGAATAAGGTTTTAATGAGGCCCCGAATTGTGTTTATTTCTTGTGTTGTCTTTTTAAAGGGATGTGTTTAATTATATTTAATTCTATTATAGTTTGATTATATTTAGTATCTGCACAGTATGTACTTTAAACTGTATCACTTTGAACTTTTGTAAGCCTAGAGCTGGGGAGATGACTGATAGTTGTAGTAATAAATGTGAATTGGAACATAAGCTTTCCTGATCAAGTTGAGTGATAGATATTTGAGTTTCTTCAGGGAAAAGGCTACAAATAGCTGTGGGGAGGGTGGCCACTAATGGATGGATAAAAGCTATAGCATTGAGTGGAGCGTTCGCAATTTCTTCATGTGCAATTTCCCCAAAGTACTATTCGTTAGCACAGATAAACAATAAGTTAGAATAGCCCCTCTCTTTAATGGGGGTTGGGTGTGCAGGACTCTTGCAAAAGTGGAAAAACTATGAATTTAAAAAACACTTTTAAAACTAGGGTTGCCACTTTTTGATATAAAAAATAAGGGACATTTGCCTAAAAATACGAGATTTTTCACAAAAATAAGGGACACTTCATGAAACATAACAGAGGTTATGTTTTACATGGCCTTCTTTTTCCCTGCGCTCCCAGGGAAACCTCCCACTGCCGCCTCTGCAGACTCAGCACCTCATCCCCTCCCGCGCCTCCTCCTCCGCCACGGCGACCATTACGCAAGGCCCAGAATCCCCAGCAGGCCCGAGACGCAAGCGGCCGTGTACACAAACCTCATTCTGGCTCTCTCTCTTTGCGAGTGCCTTCTGCCGCTGCCCTGCCCCTTCCGTCCTCCCTTCCTTCCAGGAAGGCCCGCCTCTTCCGGTCCGTCACTCCCGGCACACACAACTAAATCATCTCCTTCCCCTTCTGCTCCCCTTTTGCGCTCACCTCTCTTTATGCTCAAGAGGGAGGGCTAGAGCGGCCAGGGAAGGCGCCAAGATGGCGGCGCTGTTGGCTCAGATGAGTAAGATGGACCAGGCCTGGTGTTTGTGTGGGGAGAGCAGCAGGTACTGGGCATTCACATAGAGTTTTCCCTTCCTTCCTTCCTTCCTTTCTTCCTCACTGCTGGCCCGGCCTCTCCTCCTGCTGCCACCTGCCCTGCCCTGCCCTGTCAATGCGGGACAGGAGCTGAAAATATGAGACACGAAATTCAGAGCAAAAATACGCGACATCCCGTATAATACGGGACAGCTGGTAACCCTATTTAAAACCCAAGACACTTCTGTAGGAATCTCTGTGTCTTCCAGGGCAACTGTATGACCAATTTTCTCCAGCTTTTACTATAGAGAGCCATTCTGAAGGACCTGGAGATTCCTAGAGACAATATATTAATCAAATACATGAATAATTATGGGAGCCACGATGGTACAATGGGTTAAACCCATGTGCCAGCTGGACTGCTGACCTGAAGGTCGGTGGCCCAAATCCGCGACACAGGGTGAGCTCCCATCTGTCATCTCCAGCTTCCCTTGCGTGGACATGAGAGAAGCCTCCCACAGAATGGTAAAACATCCAGGTGTTCCCTATGCAATGTCTTTGCAGACTGCCAATTCTCTCACACCAGAAGCAACTTGCAGTTTCTCAAGTCGCTTCTGACACGATAAAAAAAAAATAATCAGAAATGCAAAAGTTAAACCTGCAAAAGTCTGACTGTAAATACGGTACTTGTAATGTTTCTGTCTTTTATTTCCCCATAACTAATACAAGAATTTATGGCACTGGAGATGGGAAGGCTCAGAGGAATTTTCTTTTGGGAGAGATGGTATTTATGTGTTTTTCCCCCATTGCTTTTTTGTATATTTTTCCCCCAAACCTGGAAATGTTGTGAATATTATGGAGTATGAAATATTTTATTTTTCAATAATAAATAACAAAGGTGAGTCAAGGTTTTGTTTGTCCATCATCATTCAGGGGGACCCCAGTGTGTTGTTTGGAAGTGCATTCTAACTAGTCAGTATCAGTCATTCATGGTGGGAGAATCCACGTAGTTTGCTTGGGTCTTGTTTCTCAGGCTTATTGAGGACAAATAAGCCAGAACACAAATTCTGTAGACTTCAGACTTCATGTTAAACAGACCAGAGATTCAAGGGTGGTGACTGATTAGAATGTAACAATATGTTGGTTTGTCTTCAACAGTTCAAGAATGCACCTATAATATTTCTTATAATGTCCAGACTCACCAAAGCTGTTAATATTTCTTCTGGCCCTTTGCTTCTCTCTGATCCAGTTAATTTCTAGTACACTTAAGAGCTAATGTTGGAGAGGAATTTTCAGATGTTACAGAATACAGAACATCTTTAAGTATTTTTAGCACCAAGAAAGGTAGATTGGAACTCAGCCAAGTATATCGCTTTTGCAGTGTGGCAGCTAATGACATAAGGGATTTGTAAGGTGAATGTTCAAAGGAAGCTGCCCTATGTGAGTTTGGCTAATCGTTGGGCTCAATGTTATTTATTCATTAATTTTATTCACTCATGGCTGGCTCTTCCAGATCACCCGGAGAGACTTCCCACATCATCCACTATCTGATCTTGCTTAAAATGGGATATTCCACAAATTGAACCTGGATCCCTGCATGCTCAACTGGTGCTCTATTGCTGTGCTAAACCAGAGCCCCGTGATGAAGTTGTTGCTATTGTTGTTTTAGCCCCCATTAGATTATATAATTCCTCTGGTGGCGCAGCAGGTTATACCACTGAGCTGCTGAACTTGCTGACCGAAAGGTTGGCGGTTCAGATCCAGGGTGTGGTGTGAGCTCCCTCTGTTAGGCCCAGCTTTTGCCAACCTAGCAGTACAAAACATGCAAATGTGAGTAGATCACTAGGTACTGCTCCGGCGGAAAGGTAACAGCACTCCATTCAGTCATGCTGGCCGCATGACCTTGGAGGCGTCTAAGGACAACGCCGGTTCTTCAGCTTAGAAATTGAGATGAGCACCACCCCCTAGAGTTGGACTTGACTAGATTTAGAAACCTTTACCTTTCACAGTATGCTTTGAGGCACTCTTTTATATTTCTAATATAGTACCATTTTTATATTGTATTCGTTTATATATATAACAAGTTTTCTACAAAATCAGGGATAAAATGATCTGTAAAATAAAAAAATGCAAGTCAAATATGTGTAAATAAAAACATGCAAATGTTTGAAGTACAGTTGTCTGTAGAATTAAAAGCCATTTGAAAAAAACATCCATTACAAGACAGAAAAAAATAATATTACACCATATATAATATAAAGCAGTACTTTAAAAAGCTCAAATATAAGGGGTTTTAAGGATAAGACGACCTAAAGATTTTGTTTCATAAATAGATTACTTTTGTATTATAAGCAAGGTAAAAGGAATTATTTGTTAATAAAATGTTGGGAGAACATAGTAAATCTCTAGGAACTAAGGAGATAATGGACCAAGTAATAAGAACAATTTTACCCCACAAAGGAGAAGAGTGGAAGTCACCTATATGTTTTTTCTGAGTCTTTTATTTTTTTATTCTCTCTTTTTAATTTTTTTATTATTATTATTTTCCCCCTTTTCCTTCACATTTATTCATATCACTTTTTTCTGTTATGTACTTTCTTTTTAGTCTTCAATCGATACTATTTGTATCACATATATTCACAAAATCAATAATATATATATTGATTATTATATCAATATATTATATAATCAATATATATATTGATTATATATATTGGGTTTTACTTGTTGATGGAAGAATAGCCAAGAGAGAACTAGTCTAGTCTTCATAGAAAAAGAGTGCTAGGCTTTGGGCAGCTACCATTTTTCTTGTTCCCGCCATGCATCTCTATAGATATAATACCCACTAAACATGATGCAAACATTTAGTCCTTGGCGTTTTTTGTAAATGTGCTTTTTTTGATAAAGGAATAATGGCAATGGTAAAGAAAAAACACTACCCAACTATGGATATTTCCTGAATGAAGATGGAATTTTCATGAATGCTCTGGAATATATCACAGTAGTTGACAAGACTTGTAGAAATAGTTTGTAAAAGTGCAATGTTCTTGTTAATTTTAGGATGTAGTTCTGTTTAACCAGTTTAGTAAGGACCATAAATCCCACAATTTTGTTTTCCATCTTTCAAAAAAGAAAAGCTTTGGGGCAGCCTACTCATGTTTGCAGTGACCATCAGTCAACAGGGTATTTGTAAACCTCCTGGTTTATGGGTTGCATGTTTCAGAACACCGGTTGCTTAGTGGCTTCGCTTGTGGTTTTTCAAGTGTAAACATGTGCGCAAATAAGTGAACAATGCAACCTGCCATTACATAAAAGAACTATAGCAAATATAGATTGCTGTGTATTTGGGGTGGAGGCAGGAGCCGATGATGTAGACAAAGAAATGAAAGCCTCACTACATGTCAAGAATGGCCTTGCACATCTCCCTAGAAGATTAAATGCTTTATAAATTATGTAATTATGTTGTCATTTGGGATTAATAGCATTTGATATGTGTTCGCAAATTGCTTAGGTCAGTGGACTGCCTAAGACAGAACATTTGGAGCTTTGGATCCTGAGATCAACATCTTTTTCTGCCATAAACATTAAAGAAGAAAATTACATATAGCCGTTTAAACATTCCTAGATTTCTGCATTTGCCAAAATGTCAATTGGAAAAAAACCCTGCCCATGTGCATTTTCTTACTATCTGAAGGTTCTGCCTAAAACTCAACCCATGGATTCCTACAAATTCAATAATGGGAAACACACATACAAACACATCCTCTTGGCTTTTCTTCGCGAACGAAGATTCTTAGGAAGGACTCATCCCAAGCTTTCTACAAGCTCGTTGGTAACTAAGAAGACCAATCCGAGATAGGCAAGTCCGGTTGCAGAAAGCACAGCAGAAGGTCTCCTTGGGTGATGTTGTTTCCAAGTTGAGGTTCTGTCTGTGTTGTTGTTTCTCTTCGAGACACGTTCGGCGTGTCTTCTCGAAAGAGGCCACGGCATTATGGATAGCGTCTCCATGCCACCCGATGTGAGACCATGGTGGACCATTGTTGGTGATCAATCTGGCCGAGCCTGAGATGTTGTTTCAGAGAGTCCTTATATCTCTTCTTTGGGGCACCTCTCTTGCGCTGACCCGTGGCGAGTTCACCGTAGAGTAGTATCTTAGGGAGGCGGTGGTCCTCCATCCAATACACACACATGCACATTTGTAGATTGTGAAAAGCAACCTCCCCAAGTTTTTTTTTTAAAAAATGCTTTAAAAAAGAAAATATCTTACCTATTTTTACTCTCAGTCACTGCTGCTCTTGCGTAGTGATTTGTCAGATATCTTTTAAGGGTTTTCAAAGATGATGCTTTCTATATTAGTGAGCAAAAGCAATTTTTGAGTGGCCAAGAATTTTTATTTTTGCAAGAGGAACAGTGACTGAGAATGCAATTAGATATTTTCCTGTTAAAAAAAGCATTTTAAAATAAGCCAACGGGGAAGGGTTGCAATCCAATTTACTATGTTCCCAAACTTGTTTTCCAAAAAATCATATGGGTACAATATAGATAAATATCAATCTGTCCCATTGTCTTAGTGATAACATTTACAGTTTAAAAGAGGGAGGGAGGACTGTAACCATAGACAGTTTGTCCCTGATATGAAAGAAGAGTAAAACTTGTTATTTTTCTTTGGAGGCAGAAGAGAAAGGGGGAAAAGGGTACATGTAGTGCTTTCATATAAGAGGCAGCAGTGGATGAAAATCACTAAATAATGAAATGGCTGCCTAGTAGCAGTGTCAAAAGGATATGCCTCTCATGCATAAATATCTATCCATTGATATACTCAATCCCCCCTCCACAAACATCCATAGTTATTTGTTGTATGTCTTCATATGTGTTTGCATGTGTGTTTCCCACTATTGAATTTGTAGAAATCTAGGAGTTGAGTTTTAGGCAGAACCTTCAGATAGTAAGAAAATGCGGCAGTCTTTTTCCTGTCATATGGTGAGCCTAACACAGTCCTATCATGGAATTTTCTTGCCAATATTAGTTCAGAAGAGGTTTCTCATTGCTTGAGGCTGAGAGACTTTGACTTGCCCAAATTACCCAGCAGGTTTCTATTCAAAACTTGATCTTCCACTCAGACCACTACAGTGGCTCTCTACCCAGCAATATGCAGAGTGTATAATTCACTTTCCCCCAATTCAAAGTCCATGTAGTATGTCTAAAGTCCACTTTCTGAGTCTTCTTATTGAATATAATATAAATGAAAGATTTTTATGAGAAAGATTGTGTCCCCATACATGTTGTGATTACAATTTATGTATAACCCATATAAGATGTTTGCTGGTAAAACCAAATTACTGTGTTGCAAAATGATGCATGTCTAAAAGGTGTGACACTAACATGAAATGTTTGGAAAGCTCTGCTTTATTCTCACTAAATTCTTGTGATACTCTAATTTGCTACTGATAATGCAGATCCTGGGAACTCCTATAGAAAGTAGTTTTCCATTGCACATTGCATTTATGAGACCACTGACCCCTAATAAGCTATTGCTTAGCATCCCAGTAATCAGTGCTTGGTTACATAATTTTTTTACAATCATCCCACCAGACTGAGACTGAGAAAGAATAATTATAAGAGTACCTAGCGTGAAATGTGATGGCTAGAGCATCTTTCCAAATGCTACTTTAGCCATCTAAAAATGTTGCTCACAGAGGAAAATTAACCGCCTTGTCTGCACCTCTCATCATCCAGGATTTGATACTAGGTATATCTTTGGGAAGAAGTGCATCTGAATGGAAGGATTTGGGACCTTGCCTGTGTTGCTTTACTCTTCCAACCTTCATAAGAATGAAGTAGGCATTGAATAAAAGATTTGATCCCGATCTTGGGAGTCGGTCACATGAACAAGTTTGACTATTGTAGATGAAAGGCACTTTCACAATTCCAAAAGTAAAAGGTTAAGAACACTGGGGCTTTTATTGAAGTTTTGTGTACATTGTGATCAACATGTGTGTGCTAGCTTTCTTTAAATAATGTGCCTTGTTACATCTTTATGCTCCTTTATTTTTATCTTCACAGCACTTTGTTTTGGAAAGATTATACTGACCCACACACATTTTGGTGCCTCAAATGTTAGCCAATTTTCTGGGCATATTTGACCTGCTGATTCCAATAATGGCACGAGTTTTCCCCTATCAGATTCAGTTCTTGAGACAAAGAACATAAGCTCGCACATAGAAAAATCATGATGACCATATCTAATAAATTGAAGCTGCTGCTGTCTATCCAATGCAGTTGTCTGAATCAGTGCCTCAAATAATCCCAGGAACAGGCCTAAAAACCAAGACCCCAAGAAATTTCTTTTGTTGGACTTATGAAAGATAAGTAAAGATTGGGTGGGAAGATGAAGGATTGTAGCTAAATTCAAAATACAGACTTCATATCCAATTCCAGCCAGTTTCATATATAGGCCAGATATATGTTCTAGAACAGTGCTGTCCAACTTCTTCCGGCCCAAGGGCCGGAAGAGTGTCACTGATCACCTGGGGGGCCGCAGATGATCAGTGAGCAGGGGCGGGGCCGATAGCGGGGGCGGGGGGCCCAGCTGACTTCCTCCTCCTTCGCCCCTCCTCCCTCCGCGGACGCGCCGCGGTGCGGGAAGGAGGAGGGGCGAAGGAGGAGGAGCCAGCTGTCTTCCTCCTGCCTGTATCGCCCCCTCCGTCCCTCTTCGGCGCCGCCGTTGCGAGGCAGTTTGCAGCGGCGCCGCCGAGAAAGGAGAAGGGGCGATCCAGGCAGGAGGAAGATAGCTGGCCCCTCCTCCCTGTACCGCCGCCTTGTCCCTTTCTCGGCGCCGCTGCAAACTGCCTCGCAGACGGCGGCGCCGAGAGAGGGAGGAGGGGCGATCCAGGCAGGGAGGAAGAGCCAGCTGTCTTCCTCCTGCCTGGATCGCCCCCTCCGTCCCTCTCTCGGCGCCGCCGCTGCAAACTGCCTCGCAATGGCGGCGCCGAGAGAGGGGGAGAGGGGCGATCCAGGCAGGAGGAAGAGAGCTGGATCCTCCTCCCTGCCTGGATCGCTTCTCCGTCCCTCTCTCGGTGCCGAAAAAGGGCAGAAGGCGGCGCCAACGGCAGCGCGTCACAGGCCTGGCGTGACGCGCTGCCCCTTGGCACCACCTACTCCTCCTTTTCGGCGCCCCCCCTTCCTAGGCCGGGAGCCGCCGAAAGGGTAGTAGGCGGTGCCAAGAGCAGCAGCGTCACGCCAGGCCTGTGACGCGCTGCTCTTGGCGCCGCCTTCTGCCCTTTTCGGCGGCTCCCCCCCTAGGTAGGTAGGGGGGCGAAAGGAGGAGCTAGCTCTCTTCCTCCTCCCTGCCCCGCCTCCCCCTCCCCCCCCGGCCGCCATTTTTTAAAAAAAAAATCGATTTTTTTTTTAAAAAAATTAAAAATGGCGGCTGAGGGCGTAGGTGGGGCCGTGTCCAACAGGCTACGGGGCCGGATCCGGCCCCGGGGCCGCCAGTTGGACAGCCCTGTTCTAGAAAACCCTAAAACGGGTCGGGAACCTTTTTGACTCAGAGAGCCATAAAAGCAAAATATTTGGAAATATTTATTTCAGTGAGAGTCATATAATATAGATAGATAAATAGACTGAATTCAACTAAATGTGAGTATATACGTACATACTCAACTTATCAAATCTATAATAATTTTTTTATTATTATTGGGGAAAGGAGTATACTGTATAACTTACCACAAAATACAGACTTAGGGATATACTCGTCGTTTAAGATGACTCGGCTTTCAGCACCTCCGTAGTTTCCTGATTCCCTTGGGTTCAGCACCATGCCCGTGCCTCGAAGTAAAGGCTGCTGGCAGGGTGGGAGAGTCAATGCATGGCCCAAGCCAGGTGCAGCGTGCAGGCGAGGAAGGAAGGAGGGAGGTGCTGGCAAGGCTCGCCAGCAGCAGCAGCCCGCTTGGAGGCTTCTGAGGAGCCGGGTGAGGCGGAGTGGGGCCGAGCTGCCTTCGCCCCAAATTCCGTGTGCGCAGCTCTGCTGGAGGCGGGGCCAGCGCCAAGCTCTCAGTCTATCCTTCACATGCTGGCTCTCAACTGCGCATGCTGCCTTTGGCCTCCTTCACTCTGAATTCCACACGCACAGTTCAGCTGGAGGTGGGGCCAGTGCCAAGCTCTCCATGCTGGCTCTCAGCTGCGTGCGCGGAATTTTAGGCGATGGAGGGCAAAGGCACCGCGCACAGCTGAGCGCCGGCATGTGAGGGACAGGCAGAGAGCTTGGTGCTGGCTCCGCCTCCAGCTGAGCTGCATGCGTGAAATTTGGGGCAAAGGAGGGCGAAGGCAGTGCGCGCAGCTGAGAGCCGGCATATGAAGGACAGATGGCGAGCTTGGCGCTGGCCCCGCCTCCAACTGAGCTGCATGCGTGAAATTTGGGGTGAAGGAGGGCGAAGGCACCACGCACAACTGAGAGCCAGCATGTGAAGGACAGATGGCGAGCTTGGTGCTGGCCGCGCCTCCAGCTGAGCTGCATGCGTGAAATTTGGGGCGAAGGAGGGCGAAGGCAGTACGCGCAGCTGAGAGCCGGCATTAGAAGGACAGATGGCGAGCTTGGCGCTGGCCCCGCCTCCAGCTGAGCTGCATGCGCGCAGAATTTGGGGCGAAGGAGGGTGGAGGCGGTGCACGCAGCTGAGAGCTGCACGCAGCTGAGACTCCTGCCCTAAAACATGCTCACTCATGTCTCAACATTTTAATACTCCCAAAAAACCATAATCCTAGGTGTGAAGTTGGCTTGCTTTTGCTAATGGACCAGTGTGTTCCTCCTGTTGTGTGCCCTCAAGTCATTTCTGACCTACGGTATCCCTATTACGTGGTTTTCTGGGACTGAGAGTGTGTGACTTTCCCAGGGTTACTCGGTGGGTTTCCATGACTAAGCAAAGATTTGAATCCTGGTCTTCAGAGTCATAGTCCAGTGCTCAGACCACAACAGCATGCTGGCTCTTCTGTTTTCACAGCTTGTTACTTTATTCCCAATTTTTGCTACTTTCCTTGCAACATTGGTTTTACAGTGGGCCTTTGGTATCTGTTGGAGTTTGATTTCAGGAGCCCACGTGGAAACCAAAATCCATGAATGTTCAAGTCTTGTATACAATAGACTAGTGTCTCTTATATAAAATGGCAAATTTGCTTTTGGGATTTTTTTTTAATGCAAGTTGGGATGGTGGAAGCCATTGATGCAGAATCTGTGGATAAAGAGGGCTGACTATAATTTCATGTATGAAGCAAAGTGAATTCAAGCAGAATGAAAAGGCCAAATGCTTGCATTTGAGGCTTAGGTTTAGGATTGACAAAACTGAAACGTTTTTAAAAATACCTAAACCTTTAAGCTTGTTAGAGATATGCTCAGAAGTTGTTGCTGGCAGGAGAAATAATAGTTGTATATGACGTAGGTAATCAAAACTGAAACTCTTTTTTTGACTGCGGTTAAGCTCTAAAGCCTATAGAATCTGCAATACATTAAGGCAGGCTTTTAAATCTCTGATAATGGGCAGGACTCCAAAGTATGTACTTTACTCTCTAACCTCAGATTTGCAAGGTCATACTAACTGTACATACTCATTACTGTTCCTCCCTTCAGAATGCTAAAAACAAAATCTGCGATACAGTAATACCTTTATTAGACCAACGAAAACATTGCAGAATTGTAAATAAGCTTTTGGATTCTGCAGAACTCTTCATCAGAGTGAAACTACTTTTTAAGATTTCCCTTTGACAATTAATATGAGCCATTCCCAAAACCATTGAGATTGTTTGTATTCAAATCTTCTTTGTAGACGGTCTATGGATTGCAGAATTTCTAGATGATTTCATGCATCTGAAGGAGTGAAAGGTCATGTTATAATAAATCTGTAGCTTTTACTGTTTGGAGATTTTATCAGGCTGATATTGTACAAAAAAAGGTAGGACTTTGTACAGTATCCCTAGAGGTCTGTCATTTGTAACAGCCCCAGGATAGACTGCAGGCAGATTTAAAGAGATAAACATTAGATTATCCTGATCAGATGTAAAGATGAATTCATGACAAAAAGGGCAAACCCTTGTGAATTATATTAGTTTTCTGGTTCTGATTTCAGCCCTATTCAAAACATACAGATTCTTTTCAAGGAATACAAATTAATAAAGAGAATCAGTATTTTATAGTAACAAAACTCAGAATTAATAATGTATGGTATACTAATTTTACAGTTAGAAGACGATTGGTTGGAAGTCATTGTGTAATGGCTGGAACACAAGTGATCAGTAATAAAAGGAATAACGTCAAATTGTGAAAAAACCTTTTTCAGCCCCTGGCTACTGTTTCATGGATTACTTACTACTCTGAAATCACATCCGGATACTTATGTGGTAAAATTCTCTGGCAGAGAGGAGGTATAGTGCAAGTATTACCTTGGCAATGTAATACCGGTATTTGCAGTACTAGAACTTTATCCATACTGAAAGGTATTATGCCATTAAATTTAAGTCTCTGCTTGAAATTAGTCTACCAAAATAATTATTTCTTTCAGGACTAGTTCTAGTAATTTAGTTTCACAGTACTAACCATTTGTTCACTTAAGCCTGTGTCTTTTTGCACACTGTTTTGGAGAGCCCATGTGAACAACCCAAGTGAATGGCTCCTTGATAGCTCAGGAACAGTTTACAATAATCTAGATGAGTTGGGATGAGAAGGTGTCTTCTTTGAAAGTTATTACAAGTCTGTATTGGAGAGAAAACATCAATATCTTAAGCTGTTAAATGAATGCTAAACATTACCTTTGTAATATCAGAAATGATTGAATATACGTTGATTTGTGATATTTAAGGAATTCCTGAATGATTTTCAATCAATCAAATTACCCACCAAAAGGGAATCAATTCTAATCAATCAATTAAATGTTTGATTAGAACTAATTCACTTTTTGGGGGACAGCTTCAAAGTTTTGAAGGGAAAAAAAGCTTGTTGTAGAACCGATTGGTGATAATGCTTCAATGGAGGGAAAGACCTTTTTCCCCAAGATAACTCTTTCAGGAGTAAATTTGCCTTTGGGGGGCAGAGTTTTCTCATTTCCTGGTGTCTCACCCCTGTTCTTAACTATGAGTCATTTTTAAGTCAGAAGTTCCTAACTTGGGAACTGCCTGTAATCTGATCCTGGTTTTAAAACACATTTAATTTTTGATATTAGAAAAAATATAATGAAAGTTAACGACATTTCCTATTAAACTGGCCATTCAGTTTCAGAACATCTGATGTATTGAATTGTCCTATACCCATCCAAGCAGAAAATGCATAGATACCATTTTCTTGTTAAGTGTTGTGTTAGCTTAAAATCAAATTACAATATAATTTATGACTCTGGGGGAAAAATGATGATCCAAGTATATCCAGGTTAGGAATATCTTTCTACATGCCAGCCCACTCTTTTCTTGCCAAAGAAAGTCCAAAAAACTTTAGGAACAATAATTTGCCTTTCAGATAGATCACAGCTTCTTCCCTGCACTGTTCAGTAGGAGGACTAAATCAGTTTGTCATATTCAGAAGTAGATTTCTGTCCAATTCTAGTTTTGCATTTTGTTCTGACTTTTTGACAGCCTCTTGAGCCTAAAGAAGGTCTTTTGTCAGAAAACTAGTTCCCAAATAACTTGGGTTGCCTTTCCCTGGTCTAGGATTTGTAATGTTTAGGGTGTTTCCCCCCTCATTGTCATCCAAATTCATTACTGTTCATTACAAATAGTACTAAGGTGATGATAGTGGCCACATCTATAAACCCCTTGCTATACGTACACTAAAAGATAAATAAATCAGGGGGAAGAGATAAGTTGTTTGCAATAAGTATTTTTAAAAAGAGTCCTGGTTTCAACTATTGGTCCATGTGAACTTGATTTCATTTCTAACAATAAAATCCAGTGTACTAAACATGTTTAATTTATCACTAAGCTCTCGGTTTGTTTGTTTTTTAGAGATTACAAGTTTCAAGTGTTGACTTTGAATTTAATATCAGTAGCTCTATCCTTCCTGGTTTTCTCCAATTTCTTTAAAATCTACCTAAACAAGTGCCATTCCCATACCATGTAAATTTCTGGGAGAATGTATGTTGTTGTTTATTTGCTTTTAAATTCCAGCAGAATACGACATTTGAACCCTTCCAGTTGTTATTGTATAGTTTTCCAAGTTTTGGAACAACCTTTGATAAGGGGGAAAAAAACTTTTTCTTTATGTATTGAATCATCTTAAAGATTCAGAAAGATAACCTGGCAAATCTACTAAGGGGTGTTTAAATAATGTTAGAAAGATGCTAAATAGAAAAGAAAAACAACTGTGATATGACAGTGGGGAGAGGTCTTATGTTTAAATAGCACATTTAACTAAAAATAACATATGGCTTTTAGTTTGCTTATTTCTGTACCTAAGAAATCAATGGGTTATTATAAATCAGCATGTAACTTTAAGGCACACACAGAGAGAAGGGAAGGTGAAAAATATTCCTGAATTGA
Organism: Anolis apletophallus; assembly: GCA_030556195.1. Taxonomy (NCBI): domain Eukaryota; kingdom Metazoa; phylum Chordata; class Lepidosauria; order Squamata; family Anolidae; genus Anolis; species Anolis apletophallus. Next base: position 20,921,653 of record JARBWK010000007.1, read on the forward strand.
AGTAATTGGGTAATAATATAAGAATTTCACAGTTGGTTGTAAGCATCCTAAGGTCATGTTTTCTCATAAAGCTTGGCAATAAGAAGCTTCAACTTTGCAGAACGCAACAGAACATCTATTGTTAGGAGATGGATAACATCCAGGCTCAATTCATGTTGCTGACTTTAATGTCCACCATCTTTTTTGGATTGCTCCTCCAAATATAAGCCTCCCTATTCATTAAGGTTGGAGAACAATTTCTCTACATAGCTGTGCTATTTTAAGTCTGCCACTCTGTAGCTTTTGGTATTCGTTTCAGTGACACTGTTTTGAGACACTCTGTCCCTCCATTCAGAAGCCTTTGCAAACCATATGTTCTTTTGTCTTCAGAACACAATGCAGAGCTGTAGGCCAGAAACAGTACTATGAGAATATAAACTGTGATTTTCCAGACCTATGACTCTGAGAAAATATCTTTCTCTAGGTAAAGGTACATCTCACCCATATTTTCGACAATACACACAGATTGGATTGATTCTTAGACCAGAGTGATCAGGCATTTCTACAAGGTAGATTGAATAATATTGTCTCCAAATATCCAATTTAGCTATCCAGGACTCAGGGTAGGAGCCATGCTTTTTGTCAGCAGTTTGTGCACCTCCATTATGGGAATAAGGACTTGTTTTAGCACAGTAATAGGGTATCACCCACAATGATGAATTAATCCACAAGTGCTTCATGCAGAATTGGACACCTTATGGTCCTCAAGACATTAGACTGAAATGTCTCTTAGCTATAGCTAGCATGGCCAGTGGTGAGAGATCATGAGAGTTGCAGTCAGACATCTGGGAGTCCACAGTAATCCCTGTCTCTGGCTTTATGGAACTGCTTCTGCAGTTGTATTTTAAGCTATGATTTAGTGTTGTAAATCCATCAACATACATAATTATTCATTTCCAGTTTATTTCCAGCCTATAAATACAGTCTAACCAATGAATCTTGAAAACAATGAGTTATTTTATTTTGCCTGTAACGGCCAAGGTTCTATGTGAATGACTGAGTGAGGAAGTCCATAGCAAAGTCCATGCAGAACTATAATTATCAAAATTGCAGAGAATCAGAGAGAGCATTTTCTGTATTTATAAGAACTACAATAGAAATGGATAATCAAGCAGACTTTCCCCCCTATATTGCAATAGCAGAAGGAAATAGTGACTATTTGGATGATCAGATAATTTAGTAATGTAGCTAATTCCATTCCATGCTCTTTGTTGGTACATTAATATTAGCTCTTAATAATTTTGAGAATGTATTTCATGTTATTTATAACATTGATTTTTGTTTCTTCAGAAATGTGTTCTATGATTTCATTGGCTAAGGTATAAAAGCACAAAGTCTCTGAATGTTGCAGCTGATTGACATTGGTGTCTGACCATATTGGGTTTTTCTTGGGAAAGTTGGCAAGAGGCCAGTCAATTAAATGACTTCTTCATACTTCTAGGAGTACCGCTGTGTAAGATCATAATGGCTTCTAAAGTGGTTGGCTCAGCTTAGTCATAAAGAAATTCAAAGGTCATGCTGGAAGAGTTCATAAACTATGCAAGATTTTGGGGGGGGGGGGGGCAGTAAATGCCAAAGAGATTATGCCATTGATAAGCAACCTTATACTGTAATTACATTTCTCCAAACAATCTGGAAAAGAAAATGAATCTAAATATCTGGAACAACTTATTTCCCATTCTGTTGATAAACTTCAACACCGTGAAGATGATTTATTGGACTTCTGGATGCTATGAACTATGCTTCCCCTTCTTCCAACCATTGGTCATGGTATTGGGAGCTGGAATCTAACAGTATCTGGAGAGCCACTGTTTTTCCATTCCTAAACTATACTAGTATATTCAGAGATAGATGGTTTCTGTTAAGAAGACTAAAATCACACCGTATGTTCACAGAGGTTGATGCTTGAAGCACAGCTTAGAAAATCACATTCCCTTCAGCTCCATTTTTCATGCAAGCTTTCAATTGTTGCTGAAGGTCAAACCAAAGAAATCGGCACTCTTTTAAATTCTGGGGGCAAGCCAACTTGGATTACCTTCCACCTTCATAGTATAATCTGTCCTACTTGGTAAATGTTACTATTTAATGTTAGCCATGTGGACCTGTTTTCAGCTTCATGAGAGAGGGTTGTACTAGATGGCCCTTGTGGTCTCTTCCAATTCTATAATTTTGTGAGTCTAGAGCATGGGTGCTCATTATGGTGATCGGGAGCACCTAGGTGATCTTCAGCCCTCTTCCAGGTGATCTTTAGGCCTCACTAGCCGGATGGCGCACTCCTGCCATGCACGCACACGTGCGCTCCCGCCGCCACCTTCGCGGGGCTTCTTTTGCCAAAATGAGGCTTTAGTGGGCGGGCTGTGGCGCTCGTCTTGCCACGCACGGGGCTGTGACATGACCGCCCATTGGTTGCTGCTGCTGCTTGTGCCCTCGCTGCCTTTCTCCTCCTCGCCCTCCCTCGCCCTCGAAGGAGAAAGGTGGCGAGGGCCTACGGGGGAGAGAGAGGGCGGCCTCTATTCCCAGCCCTGCGCCTTCCGAGTCGCTGCCGAAGCCATATCTGGCCAGAGCGCTGGCGGGTGCGCCTATAAATACCCTCCTGCTGCGTGGGAGGGGCCTGCTGTGCACACAAGAAGCAGGATGGGATGGGGACTTCCTGCTTCGCGAAAGCACGCAGCAGGAAGGAGGAAGGCAACGAAGACATTAAGAGAGAGAGAGCGCGCAGGCAAGGAGGATCCCCTTCCCAGGTGCGCGTGGCGGCGAGTTCGTGGGCAGGCAAGAAAGAAGCCCCGCGCAGACGGAAGGCTGCAGTAGGAGCGTGCGCATGCACGTGCACGCTCCCATGCACAACAGGTGATCTTTTCAACTTGATTGTTCATATAGTAGCTCGCATGATGAAAAAGTGTGGGCACCCCTGGTCTAGAGGCACAGTGTAGTACAGTGGTTCTCAACCTGTGGGTCCCCAGATGTTTTGACCTTCAGCTACCAGAAATCCTAACAGCTGGTAAACTGGCTGGGATTTCTGGGAGTTGTAGGCCACAACACCTGGGGACCCACAGGTTGAGAATCACTGGTATAGTAGGACTGATTGAAAAACACAGGGCAGTAAGGCTGGAGCTACTAATTCTAAGGCATTTTACCATTTGTGATGAGACAGGTTGCATATGATGGTGGGGAATGTACATCATCGTTCAGAGATAATAAGGAATCTTTCTATCTCCCAGTTTGGTGGTACTGCATCTCAATCACCTACCAAAATAAATGAGGTCAGGTAAAAAATAATTTATTTCAAAAGTAGACTGAATAAAATCAGGTACACAAGAATGTATCAAAATAGACCATCCAGTTTGATTCTGGACTTCAAAGCGTATTCTTGGTTGAGGTCCTCACTATCAGTACATTTCAAATCAGCTGTGACGGTTTTTATGATGAACAGAGAGTCCCTTGCCAGTGTGGAAAATTACTTGAAGGGGAGGATAGCTGATCCTTTCCTTCCACACAATTTGCTGCGTGATGCATATATGCTGAGACATGGGATCATTTATCCCTGCAGTCTGTTGTATGGTAGTCTATTGATGTGACAAAGGCTTGTTGATTTAATGAGATCTTGCTCTTCAAACCAAATTGCTTTCAACAGGTGGGAAATTTTTGCAACCAACTGTGAAGTTTATACAGGCTCGTGACTGTAAACCAAGCTGAATATGCCTAGCGGTGGATGAAATTGCATATTTGTTGTATATTGCAATGTGTTTCATGTTTCTGTTAATTGCAGAAGTCACTTTCCTATGCTTCACTACTGCAGATTTCAAGCATTCTTTCATCCCACTGATTTTGATCTACACTAAATTGCATCGGATTATAAACAGTCAGTTATTCTGCTATGACTTCCTCAGAATGCTCTTTTTGAGCATTATGTGTTAGAATTGGAAGTGATTCGAAAAATTCAGCAGCTTATTCTTTTGTATTTTTTAAATAGGAAATAGAATTGGTCTACTGCTATTGCTCTTCTTATTTCCTGTAAACCTGGGGCAATTTGGGGTATGGACTGATGAGTCCTATTTGATGGACTGCACACCTTTTTTCTCATACAATCAGACCTTTCCTCTCATACAATGCAATATGCAGACTCTTAGCAAAGTCACTTCCCTAATTCACCTTTTCCGCAGACCAAGACTATTCCAGCTAAATGCTGGTACAGATATTTATTTATTATTATTTATTTATTTCTTGGGACTTCTACACCGCCGACTCCCAGGGGCTCGCGGCGGCTCACAAGAACCAATGGCACAGCGCCAGAGGGTTAAAAACAGAACACTTAAAAACATCATTAAAACATGCAACAACAATAATTAAAACAAGAGCAGCAGCAATATAATGGCCCAGTGGATGTATAGACGAGCCTACTCACCGAAGGCCTGCCTAAACAAGTGTGTTTTGCAGGCCCGTCTAAACGGGAGTAGGTCCTCAGGGCTCTGGCCGGCCGGGAGGGCGTTCCAGAGCGTGGGAGCTATCACAGAGAACGCCCTCCGGCGGGTAGATGTTAAATGAGCCAGCTTCACCAATGGTATTACCAAGAGGTTGGCCTCCTCAGACCGGAGTGATCTCGATGGGCAATATGGAGTGAGACGGTCCCTCAGATACGCTGGCCCCAGGCCGTGAATGGCCTTGAAGGTAAGAACCAACACTTTGAAGGCGACCCGGTGCTCAATAGGCAGCCAGTGCAGATCCTGCAAGATTGGAGTTATACGGCAACCTGCTGGAGCCCCAGACAGGAGCCGGGCGGCAGTGTTCTGCACTAGCCTGAGCTTCCGGATCGACGACATAGGCAGGCCAACGTAAAGCGCGTTACAGTAATCTAGCCTCGAGATGACCGTGGCTTGGATCACCGTGGCTAGGTCGCTCCGGGAGAGTTAGGGGGGCCTCCTTGCCTGGCGGAGGTGGAAAAAGCAGCCTTACTGGCCATGGAGACCTGGGTCTCCATTGTCAGATGGGAGTCCAAATGGACACCCAGGCTCTTCACTGACGGCGCTGGGTGCAGCTCCGCACCGTCCAGGGTCGGAAGCCGGGCACCCACCTCGCCCGGGCGGCCCAGCCACAAGATCTCTGTCTTCGCCGGATTCACCCTCAACCTACTGGCTCGCAGCCATCCAGTAACGGCCTCGAGGCACTGTTGGAAATTATCGGGGACGGACTCCGGCCTGCCCTCCATCCTCAGAATGAGCTGGGTGTCATCCGCATACTGGTGACAGACCAGCCCATAACTCCGCACCAGCTGTGCAAGCGGCTGCATGTAGATGTTAAATAACAGAGGGGAGAGAATGGCCCCTGAGGAACTCCGCACACTAATGGGGAGTCCTCGGAGACCACCCGCCCCTCCTCACACGCTGAGACCGCTGGCGGAGGAAGGAGGTCAGCCATTTAAGGACAGTCCCCCTCACTCCAGCAATGGCCAGGCGGTGGCTCAAAAGATTGTGGTCGACCGTGTCAAACGCTGCCGTGAGGTCCAATAACACGAGCAGCGCAGACCCGCCTTGGTCGAGCTGGCAGCGGAGTTGGTCTGTGATGGAGACCAGAACCGTCTCCGTCCCGTGCCCCAAGCGGAAGCCGGACTGGAAGGGGTCTAGCCATGTTGCATCATCTAAGAAGGATTGCAGCTGCTCCATTACTGCCCTCTCAACCACCTTGCCCAGGTACGAAAGGTTCGACACTGGGCGGTAGTTGGAGGAACCGCAGGATCAATGACGGTTTCTTCAGTAATGGAGCTACCACCGCCTCTTTTAAGCACTCTGGAAAGACTCCTTGCTCAAGGGAGCTGTTAATGATATTCAACAGAGGCCCACGTAACCCCTCCAGGCAAGATCTAACAAGCCAGGAGGGGCACGGGTCGAGGGAGCAGGTGGTAGGGCGAGCCACAGTCACTATCTTATCAACAGCATCTGCGTCCAGTGGCCGAAACCGGTCGAGGGTGGGCCCAGCGGAGGGCCACGGGGTCTCTAGCTCTCTTACTGTGTCAACTGTGGCCGGGAGGTCCCGGCGGAGGCTCAGTATCTTGTCTGTAAAAAAGCTCTGAAAAGCACTGGCAGTGAGGGCCTGATCACTATTTTTTGGGACGGTAGGGACCGTCGTCAAGGATCGAATTACCTTAAACAGTTGGGCCATTTAGGAAGTTGGTGTGCCCATTTCATTGGTTTAATAAAAGAACAACACTGTGAACCGCCCCAAGTCCCCTTCGGGGTTCAGAACGGTGGTATAAAAATATTGCAAATAAAATAAAATAATAATAAACAGCATTGTTGGAGTTTGTCTTATTTTCAACACAACTACTCCTGTATTAGCATGACTATATAAACATTTCTTATTCATGTCGACAAGTGTATTTATTTGAATATAATTGATATACTGTAGCCATCTTTAAATCTGGGAGGTTAAATGTTGGAGTTTGGAAAACATCCATCCATGGTAGATGAAGGTGTTATGTTTGGGGAGCACCAAAGATCAACAAGCAATGGAAAAACACAGTGGGGCTTGGGAAATTATTTGAAATATTAATACACTGCCTTTTGAAAATTAGTTCTGCTAGCTTAAGATAGAAGAAACCATACAAACGTAAAAAGGTAATATGAGTCAATGATGGAGAGACAAGAAAACTGAAAATATATACAAAAAAACAAATAAAGATAGCAGTTCAATTAAGGAGGCATATAAATCAACAAGGGCACTAGAGGATAAGAATAAAAGAAAACAAATATTGCCTCAAATGTTTGTCAAACATGTCTAGGGTTTATAATCTAGAGCAGGGGTGCTCAGTATGGTGATCGCGATCACCAGGGTGATCTTTGGGCCTCATCCTGGTGGTCTTCAGACCCCTGACCAGGTTTTTTGCTGTTGGTCCTCTTCACATGCCCCTGCACGCTGCAAAGAAGTCCTCCGTCATTGCTCCTCCCCACTCCCTGCTCGCGCGCCGCCTCCAAAAGCTCCAGAGTCCAAGAGGCAGAATGGGCCCCCTCGTTTGGATTCCTCCTCCTCCCTCCGTCCTTCTCCAGCCACTCAGAGTCATAGGAGACCAAAGGGGGCGGGCCTGGATGACCCGATGCATGGCTGGCCCCGCGCGCATGCGCAGAAGCGCCCATTCTGCTTCTCGGACTTCTCGTGAGCTCTTGGAGGCGGCACGCATGCTGGAGGCGTGGAAATAGGAGCAACGACGGAGAGGAGGAGAAGGACACTTTGGGGTAATTTCCTTACCGCATCTCAAAGGTCGGTCTTTTTTACTTTGGGGTGGGTGCTTGATTGTTCTGTGGCATGTCTCTTTGTTTATTTTTAATGTTTAAAAATGGCCTTTTAGCTCCAAAGCCTCTCTGCTTGCTTTGTTCCTTGAGAAATATATGTTGGGGAATATGGAAATGTGGGAGAAATGGGGTGGGTACTTGATTGTACTGTGGCATGTCTCTTTGTTTATTTTTAACTAGCTTGGGGACCCGGCCCTGCCCGGGTTATTTGTGAAGCGCAGCAGGATGTAGAGTGGGTCATGGGGGCTCTGTGTGCCAAGTTTGGTCTTGATCCATCATTATTGGGAGTTGCAGTGGTATCATGAAATTACTGAAGGTAGTGCAAGTCCCATCATCTCTGCCCCCCCCCCAAGTGTAGTAGGATGTAGATTGGGTCATGGGGGCTCTGTGTGCTAAGTTTGGTCTGTATTGGTGAATGGATGAGGGATGCATTCTTTTTCGGAAGTGAGTGAAGGTACTTCAAGTCCCATCATCCGTGGTCCGTCTCACAGTAAACTGCACCAGGCTGTAGAGTGGGTCATGAGGGCTCTGTGTGCCAGATTTGGTGTTGATCAATCATTGGATTAGGTTTGTAGCAGGATTGGGAAGTGAAGGAAGGTACTGCAAGTCCCATCATCCATGTTCTCTCCCCCTCCAAACTTCAGTAGGATGTAGAGTGGGTCACTGGGGCTCTGTGTGCCAAGTGTGGACTTTCTCGGTGTTTTTTGGGGGCCACAGTGGTCTGTGGGAACAGAGGGGTGTGAAAATACTACAAATTCCATCATCCATTGTCAGTCCTCCCCCGAACCTCACCAGGACGTGAAGGCAGTCATGGGGGTTATGTGTGCCAAGTTTGGTCTCAATCGGTAATTGGATAAGGGTCGCAGCAGACTTGGGAAGTGAGTAGAGGCACTTCAAGTCCCATCATCCATGGTCCACCCTCCTCTGAACTGCACCAGGATGTAGAGTGGGTCATGGGGGCTGTGTGTGCTGAGTGTGGTCTGTATTGGTCCTTTTTGGTGGCCTCAGTGGTCTGTGGGAACCAAAGTGTTGGAAAGTACTACAAATCCCATAATCCGTGGGTCATGTCCCCGACCCGCGCCAGGACGTAAAGGGGGTTAGGGGGTTATGTGTACCAAGTTTGGTGCAGGTCCATCACCCGCGCTGGTCGCTGTGGCCTGTGAAAGTGGCTGCCACATATCCGCCCTGGCCTGTGAAAGTGGCTGCCACATATCCGCCCTGGCCTGTAAAAGTGGCTGCCACATATCCACCCTGGCCTGTGAAAGTGGCTGCCACATATCCGCCCTGGCCTGTGAAAGTGGCTGCCACATATCCGCCCTGGCCTGTGAAAGTGGCTGCTTCCGCCCTTCTGCCCTCCCGCCTTCCGCATACACACATACAAACATTCCGTTTTATAAAGGTATACAGATATACAGATACAGATGTTTAAAAATGGCCTTTTAGCTCCAAAGCCTCTCTGCTTGCTTTGTTCCTTGAGAAATATATGTTGGGGAATATGGAAATGTGGGAGAAATGGGGTGGTTGGATGTATTTTTGCATGCCCCTTTGTTTACCTTGCTGAGTATTAAATGGCCGTGCAGTTCAACAGCCTCTCTTCTTACTTTCTGGCTGATAATATGTGTGGTAATATGACAGTGTGGGACAATGGGGTTGTTGGATGTATTTATGCATGTCCCTTTGTTTACCTTGCTGAGTATTAAATGGCCTTGCAGTTCAAAGGCTTCCCTTCTTACTTTCTGGCTGATAATATGTGTGGTAATATGACAGTGTGGGAGAAATGGGGTGGTTGGATGTATTTATGCATGCCCCTTTGTTTACCTTGCTGCGTATTAAATGGCCGTGCAGTTCAACAGCCTCTCTTCTTACTTTCTGGCTGATAATATGTGTGGTAATATGACAGTGTGGGAGAAATGGGGTGGTTGGATGTATTTATGCATGTCCCTTTGTTTACCTTGCTGCGTATTAAATGGCCTTGCAGTTCAACAGCTTCTCTTCTTACTTTCTGGCTGATATGTGTGGTAATATGGCAGTGTGGGAGAAATGGGGTGGTTGGATGTATTTTTATGCTCTGTTTTATATTGTTGTTATTAAATTGAAATGTTGATGTTTTTTAAACCGTTTTATGTAAACTGCCCCGAGCCTGCTGGAAGGAGCGGTACATAAAAATGAATAATAAATATAAATATATAAATAAATAAGAAAATAGTTATACGTTTTACATTTCTGGGTAGGTGATCTTTGGGACTTGGTTTTTTAATCAGTAGCTCCCATGCTGAAAAAGTGTGAGCACCCCTGATCTAGAGTTTTGGGTGGGACAAAGTGGCCTCTTGTTACATGGAGAACCACAGGTTTCTAAGGAAGATGTTAACTGGTGAGTTAGTCCATATAGAAAATGTGGTCATTATAAAATCAAGGTAAAATGACACTTTGTATTGGAGACACAGAAATGAAATAGAAATCACCTTACATCTTCTAACATAGCATTATGTAATCTCTGCAGACAGCTTCAACCAACATTTCGGCCAATGCACTGTGTAGTAATTATTGCCTCTTTTTATAGGCATCCATACACTGAATGTGTTCTATAAATTGAATTATAAAATGGAGTAGGACTATGAAAAAGATAAGATTTTTGATTGACTAAATTGTTTTTGAAGTACTGTACCTGGCACTTGTTAATGAAAAAAGAGATAAGGTGTAGAAAAGTGTGAAGTGTAAATTTATGGGATTTGCATACAAGGTAGATTGTTTTAGGGGTGGCAATTGCCTACCTGATGTGTGGTGAAGTTTCATGAGCCAATCACACAATCTACCTTTAAAATTAACTTCCTCCTCTCAGACTCCAACCTTCAAATGGTGTATAAGGTAGCTGCTTACCTATTTAGAGCATATAAAAAGAGACAGCGGTATATGGAGTCTATTGGAGTCAACTGTGCGGGGGATGAGTTCCAGTAGGCGGCATGGAACAGCCCGCGGTACAGCGATAATAAGCATCACATCAACTGATCACCGGGCCTCCTAAGTATCCTATGCTAATAGTTTCCCTTCCTATGTGTTGATGCAAGACAATTGCAATAAGTTTAGTTTTTAATGTGTTACATTGTTTGCCTTGTACATTAGGTACTGATTTTATCCTTATTTTGTATACTACTCTGCTGTTGGAGCTTTTATTTGAAATGACCTGACGGTTACTCAATAAACGTGACTGACTAGTTTATAAGTACACAATTTATGGAAGTCAGTTCTCCCCATTTCTGCATTATGTTGCTATGTTGGCAATACTAATCAGATTTATTACCAGACTTCCTCAAGTCTTTTGGTGTGTAATTATGTACAGTATGGCTAGTCCCATTAGCAAAATTGTTACGTCACATGCCATATGTTTACAGACCATGTTGTCTCTTCCTAATTGTGAACAGATAAGTTTTGTTTTATGGCTGTAATTCCTGGATTCATGGCTCTTTTTTCTCAAGGAGTGGTCTTCCTTCCCTGTATTGCCTTTATGACAAGAACGTAAGACATAATAGTTAAAAATGCCATATTTTACTGTTAAGGTTAATATCATGTTTGTGAATAGTAACACGACATAGGCAGTTGTCCATTGCCTTCAAATGCACAAAACAATGACTTCTTCTTCCAGATTCCAACATATAATTGGGAAATTTGTTCTTAGCAGCTACTACTACATTGTCTTCTGTATATTGAGTTGAGATTGAGAAACAGCATGTAAAAAGGGAAAGGTAGACACCAATGAAAATATATATTCTGTAAAATCAGAACATCTCATGTAAAAACCAGCTTTTTGCTGAGATGCATTTTTGCTGAGCTATTTCAATAATAATACATAAAATCAAATCTACAACTGGTAAGAGCAAGTTATAGTCAGTTCCTCTCATCACACTCCTGTGACTGGAGATATTTTCTTGCCTGCAGAAAACAAAAAAGGAAACTAAGGTTATATTATATTTACAGTAAATATGCTGTGTTTGGCTTACTTATACTCAAATACATTCTCAAGTGCAGTTTAGATCAGATTTAGAGGCATACTGGTCGGTCTTTATTAAATAGAGAGTGAAAATGGAATGCATTATAACCCTGTTGGTCAGGAATTTTGGATATGACATTTGATTAACGGTTGATTTATAAATATATGGCGAAGGAAAGGATACCTGTCCAGGCCTTGGTGGTGGGCTATGTGTATGTAAAATTTCACTGTTTTGTGTTTTTTTTACGTTGCAAGTTGTTATTGTATGTAAATAAAATCTATTTTTTAAAAAGTGCAGGTTAAGTCCCAATAAAATGGTTCTACCATTTCTTTTGAGTTGTGAAAGAGGTGCTTGCTAGTTAACTGCCAAAATGTTTTGTGCTGATAAAGACACTCAGTTTTTGGTGTGACATCAAAATCCAGTTTCCGGCAAATGTTTGTTTTGTTATAAAAGCAGTGTGTTTTGAATCTGAGGAATACCTTGCAGCACCAATACAAATGGGCTAATGAGGAATAATCCTTCCCTTTCCGAGGGTGTGTAATGCCGGGGATTTTTTAAATAAGATTTATAGGCTTCCTAAGGATAAGACCTCTTAGACCTAGAGGTCAACAGAATGGCCATGCTCTTTTTACTTGTTATGTTTACACCAGGTGCCAATAGATCAGGAAGCCGAGCAATTTATTTTGCAAAGGGCTGATGTGTGTGTGTGCCTTTGGCAAAAAGTTAATAGATTGTTGCTAATTCGTGAATTCCTTGTTTCTAATCTAGTCTACACAGCCAAATCCACGGAAACTTGTGTCTGACACCTCCATTGTAGATGACATGTTAGCACTTAAGCTGATGCCGAGACTGATGACCATGACTTGATTGATTCCACAGTCATAGAGTTTTTAGAGGAGGGCAAGAGGCTAAGCATGGGGATGTGTTGGCATAATAATAGCACAGCTGGCCGAAAGCAGTGGAGAGGGAAATAGAAATGCTTGGTGTCATGCTCCTAAACCCTCCATCAGCCTCAGCTTGTGCGATGGACTTTTGTAATGCTGATTTCAGCAACATTTCTAGATATTTCAGAAGGTAGAAAACTTCATGACAGCATTTAATTAACTCAGACCTCTGAGAATTAAAAACGTTAGGAGTTGGAATTTTTTAAAGAAGAAAACAAACTAGGTGCTGCTCCAAAACATGTGTGTTAGTATATGATACAAGTATGATCTAAAGATTAATGTTTACAGTTTCTTCTTAATTTTATTTCAGTTTTAATTCATCTTATCTGAAGAAATATTTTAATTTTGTGGCGAATATACTTAGATGAAATATCTGTAGTTTCACAAGTAAATAGCAAAACATATAGCACTAAAATGAAAGATTTTCATATTCAAATAGTAACCAATTGAATACATACACACATACATACATACTGGATGTGGTGGCATGTAACACACTTGAGTGCTCTGTGGTTGAGCTTCAACACATAATTTATGAATTCCCTCATATCCACATATTGCATCTCTGCTGCAATTAGTTTCCCTTCTAATCTCAGTTTAGCAGCATGAAAAATTAGGAATTAGGTTAGCTAAACCAGTGAGCTTCATAACCCAAGGATTTGAACCACTTTTGTTGCTGCTGCTGAGTGCTTTCAAGTCATTTCCAAACTATGACAAACTTATCACAGGGGTTTCTTGGCAAGATTTCCTTAAAAATATTCGTTATTGCCTTTCTGAGGCTGAGAGTGTGGCTTCCTGAAGGTCATTCAGTAGGTTTCATGGCCAAGTGGGGACTTGAACCTTGGTTTCATCATAATCCAGTGTTTAAACCATTATACCACATTTGTTCACCAACAAACCTTAGTTTAGTTCAATACAGTACAACCCCTGTGTCCATGGGCGATACGTTCCAAGAGTCCCCATGGAAACCTGAAAACATGATAATAACCCCTATAGTTTTACTAGGGCCTGAAATATATCATAGAATTGCCCAGAGAGGCCCACAAACATTCTTGAGTGGAAATACCTTTTGGAGGACCCCTATTGAATCTATGGATCAGGGGTTGTACTGTATATTTTCAAAACTGCATTAATAATAATAATAATATCTGCCTTTGAATTTTCCAAAGATAGAAAGGATACATATCTTTTCAAAGATGCACATCTATTTTAATTTATTTCAGCAGTAGAAAAATTTAGTTTGACACCTGAAAACCCTTCCAACTTCTCTGTTTGCACAAAGAGCTGTCTTTGAACTTAAGTGCCCTAGAACTCCCTGAAATCAAGTCTTGGACTGGCAATACAGAATATGTTTCCATATCCAAAGTAACTTTCACTTCAGTTAATAAAAATGAAAGTGTTTTGTCTTTCTTCCTCTTTTCTGCTACACACAAACTTTCGGAAACCCAGATGAAACAGAAGAGAGGAGGAGGACATAACTCAGAAGTTAATTTTGTTTGTTTGCTGTTGTTTTGAACCTGAGCCTGAAACCATCACTACTTGTAAGCAAGCCAAGTGGAGAGTAATCCAGTTAGGAAGTCTGGCCTAAGCCTTCCTTTGTTCTCAGAGAGCCCATGTGATAGGCTGGACACGAGAATAATAATCCATTTTATTTTTGCTTTTCACACCTAAGTGCAATATCCCTATTAAATGTGATATGTATAAAGATTGAATAAGCAGCAAAATTTGCCTGTAAAGTTGGTTGTCAATAAGCTTTTTGCCATGTGTCTCTTTCTGTGTGCTGTCAATCAACTGGCATGTTTCTGGTTAGGGCATCAGCCTAAATTCTAACATTAAATGTAGCAAGGCTCGAAATGAATGGCAACAGGGTTTGGGGCTATTTTTAACAAGCAAATAAATAGTAAATATGGACTGAATGATACAGATGCCACTGAATTAACTTGAATCTACAACACAGAGTTTGTGAAATACTAATGTCCATTACAACTATCTTATTTTATGATTCAAATTAATAGGCTAATAATAATAATAATGACAATAATAATAATTTTATTTCTTACCTACCTTTCCTCATGGCTCGAGGTGGATTACAACATAGCTAAAACACATAATCATTTTTAACATTTAATAAAATACACATATTAAAATGTACTTCTACAAAGACTTATTTAAATACACATAACAAAGATTAAAATATAGTGGACATAAGACACAGGTTTAGAATTCATGATGGGGTGGGCCTGCTGTCTTTTAAATTCTGACAGGTTACTACTTGGTGTAGGTTATTTGAAGGATTACCATACCAACCGGCCTGTATTTTAAGGAACCACTTTTGTGTGTACTTCACCATCACATGAGAAAAGGGCTTTCTCAGTATATGTAGAACTCATTTCCATGGGAGTTCAGTTGGTTGCCTCCCTGTTGTCTTTCTACTGGCAGGTAAAGACATTTTATTTCAGCATGCCTTGGATTTGCTTAGCAGAAAAGAGCCTGCACAATGTGCTAAATTTTCTATTTGCTGTTTTACTGTTACAGACGTACGTTTTAAGCAGCTATAATTTTTTATTGTTTAATGGAAACTTTTAACATTTTTATGTTGTGATTTTTAACTATGTTTGCTCTAACTGTTATAGGCCGTTTTGAGTCCTAAAGTTGGATGATAGTATGCGAAAAGATCTTGTGGCACTTTTTAGAGATTTAAATGAAAAAATGCAGTCGATAGCATAACCTTTTGTAGACTAAGTCTTCTTCCTCAAATGCATGGAGTGAAGTCCTGCAAACAGATTTTTATAAGCAGACTGTGTGTGTGTCAAGGCATAGAATTTTAAAATATGTGGCTATGGTGATGAAGTGACAAGTTCAGTTTTAATGATTGTTGGAGATCCAAGATAGGAGAGAATATGCTACCTAAAGCCAAGATGAGTTGTTAACCATACGAATGGTGGAGGGATTTACTGGGAGATGCTGGCTGGGAATCAGAAAGGGGATTTGATTAAACTGGCCAAGAGGGCCCTCATGAGACTCAGTTGTTAACTGGTGTTATAAAGTATGTGCCGTGTTCCAGGACCCTTTTTTCTGTTTATGTCACTATCAATGGACTGGATTTTGTGGATATATTCCAATTACACTGTTTCTCTTGGTAGTTTTTTTTTATTGATGAAAGTTATTCTGAGATGAGAGATGGAATGCCTAGGTAAGAATGAAGTGTTCTGCAACTGGCTTTTTTGTATTACCATTCCTTATGTCAGATTTATTTTCATTCATCTTCTGGTGCAAAGACTGGCCTGATTGTCCTGTGAGAAGTCCTGAAGGGCATTATTGACAGAGGATGGCATATATCACATTAGAGGATGATCAAGTGAAAGCATTTCTAATATTGTGACTGATGTGATTAGGTCTTGTGATGACATTTCCCAAGTAGGTGTAAGGGTGGAGTTGGTATCTACATTTCCGGTAAAGCCTTGTACCTCTCTTCCTATCAATATTGGATTATGAAGATGATAGTATTCAAAGGGATCTTGTAACATCTTTGAGACTAACTGATAGTAAGAAGTAGACTTTGGGCACATCAGCACTGACCACTTAGGGCCAAATCATATATGTGGCAGCCTAACGCCACATGAATCTGATCCAGGGTAATGTAGAGCCAGGACACTTCAATGCAGCCTTGCCCCACATTGATCAAAGCTGGCAGTTTGTGCAAATTCTGGCCCAGAATTCAAACTATCCCCCAATTTGAGCCTATCTGAACAGTTGCGGCCTCCCACCTCCACAGTGGCTGGAGGCGTCCCTGTTTGACACATACTGAGGCTGATCCAGCATACAACATGCACGATGTGAACATTTAAGTAGATCCAGGAGAAGGAGAACTAACTTGATCCACTGTAAAAAAAACTCAAGCGTCTTACTGTAATATAGTACATAAAGGTGCAGTAACTGTTTGAAGAAATGCCAGGATTGGTACGTACGTAGAAATGGGCTAGTGGTGATTGTGACACCATTTTGCTACTTTATATGTTGCATGAGATGTATGCTCTTCAAATATACACAGCAAATATAATTCTGGTGGATAAATGCTTCAAGATCCATGACAGTCCTAATGTGTTGTTGTAAAAACATGATGCAGAAACTTTACTTAAACTTTGGATTTAATTGGTGCCTGGTTGGAAGATCTAATATGCAACTTGAATTCTGATATAAATATGTATGTAATAAATAATATACCTACGTACATAGAACTGTTCCCATCAATAGATGAGCAAATTGAATACATAACCTTTTAAAGACCTATAGAGTCTGTGACAAAACTGTTTGAAAGAACATTTTTTTATATAACACACACAGAGAGAGCATCATGATTGTATGAAAACGTCCTTCCATGGATGTATCAGCTGTTTGTATAGTGGGTGGCCCTAATGAGAACTGCCTTGGTGGTTCTGCCCACCCACAGAGATTTGGCTAACACCTATGCCTACAGCTCATCAGGTGGTAGATAGAAACCTTTATTGTTTCAAAGACCATCTAACTGAATAACATACTTAGATAGAGTTTTTGTTTTATATGACTTAATTGTTTATATACAGGTTGTGAATCCACTATCTGAAGTGTTTTTGATTTCGGATTTTGGAATATACACCATGGGATATCTTGGAGATGGAATCCAAGTGTAAACAAATCTAATTCATGCTTTATACCTTATATGTATACCTTATAAACATAGTTTGAAACTAATTTTAGATACAATAATTTTAGTAATTTTGTGCATGTAATTTTTAGTAATTTAGTAATTTTTAAGCTTTATGATGTGTTTTGCGTTACAAGTGCAACAATGGTTAGCATTGAAGAGTCAAGAATGCCACAGTAGTAGTAATAGATTTGGATCAGAGCTTTTCATCCATTTCATGTTCATGAAACACTTTTTAGACATATATCATTTTGCGACCCAGTAATTCATTTCACTGGCAAACCAGAGGTTAAACTAGTCCCTTATAAGAGATACAGACACATACATGAATTATAATAATGAAATGTATGAGGACACAACATATTTCATGAAAACATTTCATGTATAAATGTTTCAAATACATGATTTGTAAATACATTTCCAAGTTTTTTGTCACACCTACATACTGCAAGTGACATACTAATGCGTGTCACAAGACATAGTTTGGAAAGCTTTGAGTTAAATAGTTGGACCCAAAATGTCCTCCCTTCTGGTCCACTGAACCTGATCCCTCTGTGATGTAAACTTTTTTTAGTAATAAAACACACACACACACACAAATGAAAGCTTTCATGTAATATGTTGAGTCCTCGTATATTTCATTATTATAATTTATCTATGTGTCTTTGGACCTCTTCACATTTTTTAAATTTTATTGCATAATACGTAGAAACATACAATCTTCAAAATTAAAGGTCAAAATACCAGTATTTTCCCCAATCCCACCACCACCACAACCCCATCCCCCCCCCCCTGTCCACGAACAGTTAACTACTTTAACTGTGCTTATTACAATTGTTCAATCATGAGGATAGTTTTATTTAACTCCGTATATTTATCTTTCCCCTTTATTCTGTAGCTGAGACCCTTTCATTTTGCTTCCCATCTCTTTCTGATTTGGCCCATCCTATAGTAACTTTTCCCTTTGCTAATATAATCTTGGAGTAGGTAGTTGGCTAGATATTTATAACAAGTTTTTATATCCCATTTCTTGTGGTCCTTCCAACCTAGGGCCATTGAAGCTTTGATTGCATCCATCATGGGTTTTATCATTTCCTCCCATTCTTTAAATTCCCCTTTACTTTCCAATTTCTGAGTGAAAACCTCTGTGATGTAAACTGATAGTCTTAGGGACAGGTGTATTTAAGATAGAATCGTGTTGATAGTTAAAGGTTCATTTAAGCCCCAGGGATTATCGGTACCGAGTAGGGTGATCCACCTGCATTCAGCTATTATTAGTGAATTAGTTACATATAGGATGCTAAGTTATTTACTTTGATGTGGCTACGCCTTGATAAAGCCTAGCTGTAAGCGAAAAGGCTCAGGCCTTGCAGTTTGACCGTCAGTGGCCCCACCCTGCGTCCCGTCTCTCAACATCTACTCTCTACAGGCGTTACCTGTTGTCTTCACGTAGCCTCGCCACACGCTGACATTGCTGGCTGAGTGGCAACTTGTTTGAGCTACCGATCCAACCTATGTTGGAGAACACACACCTCTGTTGCTCCACGGATTACTTGGTTATATCCATTTCGGATCTTTTGCTGATATAATCCACATCAGGACATCCCATTATTTCATTCTTCGAACGGACTGTGAGTTAATCGGGTACTTACCACGTGGTACTGCTCACTACAGTAGACTGTGTAGTTATAATATCATTAGACTGCTGTGTTGCCTGATACATTTTATTCATGATCGATACATTGTATGTTAATATTGGATTGTTCTTTGGTACATCTGTATACATTATGAGTGATTAAACGATAGATAAACTACTAAGCGATAGATAAACCACTCTTCATAGTGCTACTATTGTTTACTTATATTTACTGTGATCTATCTTAGACCCTATGGTCATTTACATATGAAGTACATTTTGGCATCTGTTGGCATTAATTACACTGAGATGAGATATTTGAAATTGCTGTGATCTTACTATAGATATGTTGCCAGTATTACTTTTAGTTTTACTTTTTGTTTTAGTTCAATTACTTTTAGTTCCTTCTCTCTGACCAGCAAACATCCATGAATTGTGAAAAAAGAAGTGTCAATCATTCCAAAAACATTCTGCTAGTCAGGATCTGGTTATCTACCACAGTTGCTGCGAAACAGATATCGGATTTGCCTTGTGTCCTTTTAAAGACTTAAATATGTAGCTTTATTGTGTTGTTAAGTTTTCATTGTGAGTGTTGACATTTTTGAAACGTTCATAGAACATGTCAGGGCAAACACATTAAAGGTTTTTTTTAATTGCCTTGTGGTTTGGAAATGTGTGCAGTGGTGTTAGGCTGGCTTTTACGTTAATAGTTAGCATTCTGCAATAGTAGTACTATTTTTGGAAAGAAAAAATGATTGAAAGGTCTTTTTTTTCAGTTGGATGTCGCACTCTTGTTTTGTAATATGTAACAAAAGGACACATCTTGGTTTGCTTTCTATCCCCTAAGTGTGGTGTTGAATAAGTAGAAGGCAGTGCAAACAGAACTTATAGGAAAGATGCAAGTTGTTTATTATGAGAGTGAGAAAGGATTTGTGTTAAGTCTTGGCCTTGCTGTCTCACTGAGAACTGTGAAAGGCCTTTAAATAATAGCTAGGGACATATACTGTACATATGCAGAGAGGGGGAAAGATTGAGAAAAGAAACAAAAGAATGGGGGGAAGGGAGACAGCAGAGGAGAGAAAGTAAGTAATGTATCGGATATGATCAATGGCTAGGCATAGACTTTAGTTCTACAAAATAATGCAGTGTTGTGCTTCATCATCACATCATCTGAGATTGGGTTGGAGTGATTTGAGAGTTTATTGAAGAGGGCAGAGTTTGAATAAAGCCAAATTTCTTAATGTTTTCTATGCACATATTCCTTTTAAGCCATGTCATAAAAATAAATAGTCTGTATCATTGGCTTGCATTGTGTGAAGAGCTGTGTACCTTTTAATTTTTGTGAATTTATTTTGCTGCACAGAATGCAAACATAAGCTGCCTTTTGTGGAAAGTGGCCGTGTAAAATGTGATGAGGGCTGTGTGATAGTAAGTTGAGACAGGGTAGGTGTGGAAAAACAAACTTGGAAACCAATAGGAAACAGTGGAAATCAATACTGTTGTGATGGTTTTAGGCTTTCATGAGGAAATATGCCCTATGAGTGTAGTTCTTAGTTGTTTGCATGGCCTTTTATCAGGTTGTTTTGTCACCAAGGCTTAAATATTGTGCAAAGAAAATCAAACAAGATTATTGGTCAATATGTGTTTGTAAAACAAATCATACTAAGCTTCCCAGAGTCCATACATTCCGTCTTATTAAAGGATTACCAAAGTAAAACTAGTATAGATGTGTCATATTTGACTTCATGGATTTATTTGTAGATATGTTTAAATGTTGTAATGATATCTCTGCTTACAACTGTGCTTTTCTGTTATCAGTAGGTGATGGGATTCCAAGAGAAAGTAGTCCATTTATCAACAATGCAAGCATGGAGAGGGGAAACATCTATGAAGGCAAAAATATGGCTCTTTTTGAGGTAATTTTAACAAGTTAATTACTAAAATCCTTGTTACAAATATTAGTATACGCTTTCTAAAACACTTAATTTGTTCAAAAGTCAACATGTAAGAGCAGTATCCCATATTTTGCCCATCCAACTTTATTTTCTGTCAAACAGTTGTGAATTATAGGCATTACATGTGTTCATAGAAAGAGAAATATGTTCAATCAGACTGAATGATAAAGTTATAGACTATTTAGCTTTATGAACCTATGTAGTAGTTCAGCTCATAGTATTAAACATTTTTTTAAAAGCAAATGTTTCCATCAACCTGCAAGTATTTATGGTATTGGGGAAAATCCAATCTCAGCTATTATACAGTACTCTGATAAAATAATAATTAGAAATACACTAAAATTTAATCTTTTAGAATTTATTATGTGGGAATTTTAGTGTATAGAAACAATTCTGGCAAATTGGATGTAGGATTTTAATAGTATTGACTATTGAAAAGGTGGTAGGTCATGTCATTTACTTTTTAAATTAAAACAATACTTTAGATCAGGCCTGCACAACATACAGGCCATGGGTTGAATGTGGCCCTCAAAGGACTTTCGTGGGGCCCTCAGGTGGGATTGGGCTTCCCCATTGCCAGTTGGCTCTCTTTCTGCCTGCTTTCCTGGTCAGGCAGGCAGGGAAGGAAGAGAGGAAGAATGGCCCACAAAAATATTTTTATATCGGTCCTTTGTAAGGGCCAAGATGGGCAGGCCTGCTTGACATTGACTTTTCCACACAGCGACTTGCGTTTTGTAGTAAATGTTACTACAGAAATATTACTATATACTTCTATTTCTAGATTATATTTGCTTTAAATATATCCTTGCCTTTCTTTTTTGTTTCCAAAATACCATCAGGAAGAAATGGATAGCAACCCCATGGTATCATCTCTTCTTAATAAGCTAGCAAATTATACCAATGTAACTCAGGGAGTGGTAGAACATGAAGAAGATGATGACAGCAAACGCAAGGAAATTAAGGTAAAAATGCTGAAGATTTTTTCAAATTTAGAATTTTTATGATGATATTTACAGCATACTTCTGGCCAAGTTGGCCACAAACTACAATTTAAAGTGGGCCTTCCAGCGCCACAGGTTCTAGATTTGCGAATTATACTGACTGCGGACGTTAGTATTGCCATTTATAATATCCAGTGCTTTTTTGCTTCTGCTTGGGATCCCAGAACCAAACTCCCAGTGTATTCAATCTTTTCTTTTTTCATGTACTGGAAAGAGTGATAAAGACATTGTGGGTAAAGGAAGCAATTGCTAAAATTGTAGACTCCAGTGTGAGAGGGAAAGTACATCTTGACATCAGGGCAAATGGCTAATAGCATCTCAGCTTCTTTCTTGAGCTGAAGCTTTGTAAGATTTGATCACTTGTATCACAGATTGTATGGAGACTAAGGAGAGAACGCTTGTGGAATGTATTGTATGTCTAAACCAGCTTCTCCAAACCTGGCATACTCCAGAAGTTCGTCTAAAATGTTGCCACCATCCACAACTAACATAGCCAGTCATCTGAAGTTGATGGAGTATAATCCATTACATTTTGGATGGTATCAGATATGAAGAAGGCTGAAACAGTCACTGCTTTACAAAAATTAGCTGTTCAGTTACTTGCTCTCAAATTCTATCAAATTTTGTTTCTTCATCTACCTGAGTGATGAAGTGAGAGTCACATTGCAGTACATCATTTACCCGGTCCAATAGTTTCCTAGCAGTTATGCTCTGCATTTCTGAGGCTGATGTGTGAAGAGTATCAAAACGTCTCTAAGGCTACCCTTATATTATTGTCTGAGAGTTAGTTCCACTTAGCTTCAATAGAGAGATAGATCACAGATTAGCAAAGGCATATAGTGCATTCG
Organism: Anolis apletophallus; assembly: GCA_030556195.1. NCBI lineage: Eukaryota > Metazoa > Chordata > Lepidosauria > Squamata > Anolidae > Anolis > Anolis apletophallus. The sequence continues at coordinate 20,944,026 of JARBWK010000007.1, forward strand.
GTAGGCTTCACAAAAGAGTCTGGAGTAACAAACACCTGAGGCAAAGCACCAAAATCAGTGTGTACAGAGCTATCGTACTGTCTATTCTCCTATATGGGTCTGAAACATGGGTCACCCATAGCCAACACCTATGACTCTTAGAACGCTTTCATCAGCGCTGTCTTCGCACAATCCTAAATATACACTGGACTGAGTATGTGACGAATGTTGCTGTCCTTGAGCAAGCAGGGATCACCAGCATTGAGGCCATGCTATTGAAAACACAACTGCGCTGGGCAGGGCACGTCTCTAGGATGGAGGAACACCGCCTCCCAAAGATACTACTCTACAGTGAACTTGTCACGAGTCAGCGCAAGAGAGGCGCCCCAAAAAAGAGATATAAGGACTCTGAAACAACATCTCAGGCTCGACCATATTGATCACCAACAATGGTCCACCCTGGCCTCACATCGGGAGGCATGAAGATGCACTATCCATAATGCTGCGGCCTCTTTTGAGAAGACACGCCGAACATGTCTTGAAGAGAAACGACAACACAGAAAGAACCGCAACTTGGAAACAACATCACCCAAGGAAACTTTCTGCTGTGCTTTCTGCAACCGGACTTGCCTATCTCAGATTGTCCTTCTTAGTCATCAACGTGCTTGTAGAAAGCGTGGGATGAGTCCTTCCTGAATCTTCGTTCACGAAGAAAAGCCGAGAAGAAGTTCCACTTAGCTTCAGTAGGACTTACTTCTGAGTAAACAAGCAAGGATTGCATTGTAGGAGTTTCTGAGTATTCCTGCGGTTGCATGTCTATCAATTTATTTGTTTACTTTATTTTATATTCTGCCCCCTCTCTCTGATTGAGGGATTCAGAGCGGCAATGAATGTTATTGTTTTTATACCATATTTTTAAAAATGCAGGTTTCATTCAAGGTAATTTGGCCTAAATAGATACTTGAGTCAGAAAAAAAATCCAATTGGAATAAACGTTTTGTCTTGGTTTTTAGGCTCCACGTATGGGCACTTTCATAGGCGTATACTTGCCCTGTCTACAAAATATTTTAGGTGTTATCCTGTTTCTGCGACTGACTTGGATTGTGGGAACATCAGGAGTACTTGAATCTTTCATTATTGTATTCATATGCTGTGCTGGCGTAAGTATGACTTATTGTTTTAATGTGTGAAATATTCTGGAGAGGTTTTCCCACTCTGCTAATAATTTCATTCAAAAATTGAGGCAGGGGTATAGCAATTTTGGTATAAGATAGACATAGGTTCTTTCCTTAGCAGCAGTGATGCTAACACAGTGAGCCATGTTACAAGCAGAAGGGGCATTAAAATGTGTTTCTCTCTTGTCCATGAGGTCACGTCTCTGTTGGAGAGTTTCAAGAGGCCATGTTAGCTCCATATTCCAGCTCCCAAACAGGTTTTTTTAACCTATTTTATCACACAGATAACTTCTTAGAAATTGCCTGAGCTTTCTGTGTCCTATCTTCACTGCCATGTCATAGCCAGAGACAAATAGCATCCTGCCAGAATTCATGTTTCAGGCATAAAGCATGATCTCCTGACCTCTTGCCTCCTGCAACAAGATAAATAGGGTCCTACCCAACAGCGGATTGGCCTGTCCCCCATTTGAACAGTCTCACATTAGTTTGTTTCCAACTTTTCTCACTTTAAATAGCAACATCATTTCTGAACAGCTCATGAGGTTAGGTATTGTTTCCAGTGTTCAGAGCCAACAGACTGAGTTCTATGCCTGTGGAGTAATTTGGACTGGTAGAGTTGGTATCTTTGAAAATTCCCCCACCTATCCCTTTAAGTGTATTTTAATATGATCATGCTTCTTTTTGGTTTGATCAGTTTGTGTAACCTTTCAGTATATCATTTAACATTACTTAAATAATTATTTATGACTGGATGCTTGTTAAAAATGTGACTTTTTATCTTCAATATGTCTTGTTTTTGCAGACTATGTTAACGGCAATATCAATGAGTGCAATAGCAACAAATGGTGTTGTTCCAGGTAATTAATAAATTTCCTTCTTTTATTTTACCCTAAATGATACTGAAAAGACCACCCCTGTGGTAAAGTAGGAATACGGAGTGTAAATAGAAAGCTATCTCTTGAACTTGTTTATGACAAGAGAGGTGAGTCTGCGGCACTGAAAGGTGAGCCGCAGCTACATCTTTTCCCCTTCCCAGTACTGTAGCCAGGATTTTGATTCCGGGGGGTGAGTTTCATTTTGGGGAGGAAGGGCTGAGTCTGAGTGAGAGAGGATCTGCCCTAGCAAACCTCAATATATGGGATATATTGAGCATGGTGATCAGATCATGATATGAATACACATAACGGTTTAAATAATGTACCAGTAAGGACATCTCGCGGACCACCCTGAGAATTTGGGGGGGGGGGGGGCTGAGCCCCTCAAGCACCCACTGGCTATGACTCTGCCCCTTCCTACAATTTTGAAGATCCAGAAACATTGCAGCTAATCATTCTTCATGTGTAGTTATTTTTGCATAGTGATCTTGTCATTTTATAAATGAATAAGGATAAACTATATAAATGCTATAATATAAAACCATCTTCCATGTCCTGAGATTGCTCCTGACCATCCTTCGGACTTTCTTCCAGTGTTTTCCTATCCTCCATGACTCACAAACATTGACACAGCACTCACTATTACTGCAACACTTTTACCAATCTCCTCCTTAGCACTGCTTGATATATCCCTTTTTCTTTTCTTTTTTAAATAATCTGGATTAGCCAATTAGCTAGAGAAGAGCACAGCGGGAGACCGATTGCTGTTGGATTATCTTGGCTTTTTTTAGTTGTCTTTTTCTCAAGCAGTGTTTCAGGTATTGTTTGCTTGTAGGTGAATGGTATTACCTGTGTTAGCAGAGTTTGGGTATTATTAGGTGTACAGTATTGGTCTGTGACAATATGAATGCAAAGACTTACTATATATTAAAGAAGAAGAAGAGAGATAGTAGGCACAAATCCAACCCCTAGGATATGTGGACATGGTATACACAAATGCAAGTACGGTGTGGAAGGAGATTCGTTATATCATCAAAAACAAAAATACAAGCTTCCTGATTTCAGCTATAAGTACACACAGTTGTGTATTTATAAATTCCCTGGAGGCAGATTTTAAAGCTTGACTAAAGGAAATAAAAACCTTTTCTGTAGAATGAAACATTCCTACCAGTATAACACGCAATTTCTAAAATGTGGGGCTTATCTAGGACAAAAGACGTTAGTACTGCATACAGATATCTCATCACTGTGCCATGGGTCTAATTCTTATGAATACACAAATATAATTACTGTAAAACTGCAATAGTTTTGTCAGAAGAAGGGATAAAAAGGTTATAATTTACGTTAACATCAATGATATTGATGGTGATTAATGCATTTAAGCTCCAATTTTCTTAGAAAAGTACACAAAGTGGTTCATCTAAAATCAATACAGTGTAAGATAAGATAAAATGCAATGACACAGGCAAAATTCAGAAACGGCACCTAGGACAACTAAAACAAGCAGCATTTTATTTCCCCAAAACAACAGAATCTAGGATGATATACTAGGTGCTATATCCTTCGTCCCTTTTCTAAAGCTCCTGCAGTCTTTAGCCAGAGTTTAACCTAGATTTGATTGGTTAAATTCTGTTTTAACCAGAGCTGCTTCTTTTGCTAAGAGATTAATTATGTTAATTGTACTTTACATCAAGAGACCAGGGAAGTTCTTGTGAGGGGGAGAAAAGGACATACATAGTTTGGCAGTCCTCTCACTCTTATAGCCATGATTAAAGTAAGTTTACATTATTGGAAGCATTACATTTACACCAGATCTTATTCTTTCACAAGCCACCAATTGTGTTACTCAGTCAACTGTTGTGGGCATGACTTAAGCGGAGGAATGTGTAAATGTGAACTAAGGAGTCATGGAGAGCACAGAGCAGCCTTCTTATTAGGGCTGTGCAGAATTAACTGACTGAAGCTGATTAAAAGGAGGCAGACCTGATATTGCAGATCATCCTTTGTGGGTGGATGTTCTAAGTTCTCAGTAGCCCTTTAATTAATTAATTAATTTACATCATTTATATTCCGCCTTTCTCACCCCGCAGGGGACCCAGGGCGGATCACAATGCACATATACAGGCAAACATTCAATGCCATTGACATACAACATATATGACAGACAAAAGGCAATTTAACATTCCAGCTTCTGGCCACCAGGAGGAGCTGTTGCATTCCTTCATTCTTTTTTCCTGGAGATTTTATGGCCTCGTAAATCAGTTAAATTTAGCCTCCCCACAAAAAGTGGTACCTAAATTTCCTACTTGACAGATGCAACTGTCTTCCAGGTTGCAAAGGTCAACAACGAGCTACACAAATTGGCCAAGCGCTCACCCCGACCCGGGGAGGCCTCGAACTCATGACCTTCTGGTCAATAGAGATCTTATGCAGCTGACTCCCAGCCAGCTGCGCCACATTCCCGGTGCTTTAAGTCATTATTTGTTATTTGTGGGACAAAATTGGGCCTCTCAGATTACTCTAGCATACAGTGACTTACTTTTGATGTTAGTCCTAACTAGAATAGACACATGGAATCAATGGAATTTACGTAAATGTTGCATAACCATAAATAGCTTTAATGAGTTTTCGTATGAGTAGCCAGCAAAATACCATACAATTTGTCTGCTGTGATATCTAGATGAGGACACAGAAAGGCTAACACGCCTGTGGAGTTTGTTTTGCTGTCTGTGCCCCTGTTCAGAAGAAACCACCTCACTTTCTGTCCCTGTGATAATTGGATTTTGAAATATGTAGCTTGCTGTGGAAACAAGGATCGGTGATAAAGCTTCAGTGGAAACACATTTTCCCCATGATAATAACTCTTCCAGGAGTGAATTTCCCTTTCTAGGGGTACATTTCTTTTGCTTCCTGTTTTCTCACCCCCGTTCCTAACTGCAAGTCATTTGTAAGTCAGATGTTTGCAACTTGGGGACTGCCTGTACTGTTAATTTATGCACCAAACAATGACAAAAAAAACCTACCAATGTTGGAATATTTTGCACCTTCATTAAATAGTTCATAAACGCTTTCTGTGATATGTTTTATTCATACTCTTTTAAATAAATTACATTGGTCTTCTATCATGTTTCACATAATTTGAGGGGTATATTAATTAAGCAATTTCAATATGTTTTGAACATGTTTGGGGTGTTTTACATTATTCCAATGTGTGTTTGTCAATGTTCATTTCACAGCTGGTGGCTCATATTACATGATTTCAAGATCACTAGGGCCAGAGTTTGGTGGAGCCGTGGGACTCTGTTTTTATCTGGGCACCACTTTTGCCGGGGCCATGTATATTCTTGGCACAATTGAAATTTTATTGGTAAGTTCATTACCTTAAGTTTTTGTCTTATATTGAATCTCAATAGTTTTTGAATGTCAAATAAATAACCCTTCCTTTCTACTTAACCTACATATAGTAGGTGGCTATACCATTGAAAATATTTTTTTATCTCAAATAAATTGTGGTTATGGAACAGGCATGCTTATATGGGAGAAAATGTTCCTTCAGATAACCTGAACAATATAATTGATACAATTTTTCTAAAACTTTCAGGTGGAAATCACTGCATCAAAGTGACAGTTTCCCCATCTCTTCCCTAAAACAGAAATTCGGTTCTCAAAAAAATCTGCTATGACATGCCTTTAGAAGCTAAATTAGGGGTGGTAGTTAATTGTGACACTCGGTTTTTGGCCTATAAAGTCTTAGCTCTCATCTAACTCGCATACTAGTGGTAAATAAATATGGGAATCAAATGCCAAATATATTGGAAATAATATAATAGTTCAACCCTGGATGTGTATCTATTTGTTCTATCTAATTGCTGATGTTGTTGCTCTATTTTTCTTGTTGTTGCAGATTTAATTAGTAGATTAATTGCATAATCATATAATAATCACTAGACATTTCTTGACTTGAGCTGTAACTGTTTATAATACGTTAAGTAAGCCTACGAAATGCATCACTTTCCCCTGTATGGTGTCACAATGAAATCTGAAATTATGACTGTGGTTTATTATTTAATTACATTCTATTTTGGGGATCGTTAAATAGTCTGCACTTGATACTGTGTCTTATTATATTTTACTGCTCTGTTTAATCAGATAATATTTCCAACCACACAGCATATACACATTAGGGATATGTCTGTGTCTTACTACAAGTCACCTGCCAACTTATGTTGACTCATGAATTTCAAAGACATTCAATAAGGCTAAAAACAGCAGTGTGGTGGAGAGAGTAAAGGAGGTTCTGCATCCCATAGGCTCTTCCAGGATGAGCTAAGCTCTCTTTCACCAGTTAAATTATTATTATTATTATTATTATTATTATTACCCACCTCTCCTTGTGGTTCGAGGCAGGTCACAACATAGCTAAAAACACATAACCATAAAGTAATGGTTCTCAACCTGTGGGTCCCAGGTGTTTTGGCCTACAACTCCCAGAAATCCCAGCCAATTTACCAGCTGTTAGGATTTCTGAGAGTTGAAGTCCAAAACATCTGGGACCCACAGGCTGAGAACCACTGCTAAAAAGGTTATATAAAATACACATATTAAAATGTATTTCTACAAAATACATATTCAAATACACAAAACAAAAATTAAAACACAAGAAGAGAGTTTAACATTCATGATTAATACTGACTGGGTAGGCCAGCCAGAAGAGGGGTCAGGTGCATTTTAAAATCTGACATCTCCTCTAGCTGTCGGATCTCTTCTGGCAGGTTGTGCCACAGTGTTGGGGTGGCCTATGGGTGGTGGTCGCTAGTTGGGTTCTGGCAACTAGCTGCCCCACCCCCCACCCCAGAGGACCTCAATGTTTGGGGTAGATTGTATGGGAGAAAGCAATCCTGTAGGTAACTTGGACCCAAACCATGTAAAGCTTTAAAGGTGAAAACCAACACTTTGTACTTTGCCAAGAAACTAATTTGCAGCAAGTGGAGTGACTTTAATATGGGGGTAATATACTCGCTCCTAGATGTTCCTGGTTAATCCTGCCATATGTTGAACCAACTGTAATTTCCAAACTTGGTACAAAGGTAGCCCAATGTAAAGCACTTTAAAAAGTCCAACCTTGAGGTTATCAGCCCATGAGCTGCCATCTTTAAGTCCTCAAAATCTAGGAAAGTGTACAACTGCCATATCAACCAAAACCGCTCCTAAGCATTCCTGACCGTCACATCTCCCTGGGCTGACATTTGGAAAGATGAATCCAGGAGCGCTCCCAAGTTGCGAACACAGTCCTTCACACAGTACTTACTTAGATCCTTGGATAATGTTTGGAGTGAGGGTGGGGAGTCAATTTTTGACTAACATTTCTAGACATATACAGAAATATATACAGTCATTTAAATGTCCATACATGACTCATTCAGCCAAATTCATGTGCTTAGAAGACATAATAATAATAAAAAGAAATGGGGTTAACCTTTATAGTAAGTTATTCTAAAGAAAGGGGGACTTTAGCACAATTGTTCCAAATCTCTGACTGAAAAGCCAGCCTGTTTGATATTCATCAGAACATACATTATAAAGATGACACATGGTTTCCTTTTTGTCCTATCCAAAATAAACAGAACAGAAATCCCAGCTGACCAGGCATTAAAAGTATTTTCCTCCATTGCCTTTTATCTTCCTTTTATTTGAATCTAAATATTTGTATTAATCACCTCAATGTTTTCTGGGTATGTTACTTAAAGTATTTAAACTGCAAATTGGTTTAACTGTGTACTAAAACATGTTTAATCTTTGTTTCTTCTACAGAAATACATTGCGACCAATGCTGCTATTTTTACTGGAGGCGAGGAGGCCACCTTAAACAATATGAGAGTGTACGGCACTTGCATCCTTGCGCTGATGGCTATAGTAGTGTTTGTGGGAGTCAAATATGTCAATAAGCTTGCACTAGTATTCTTGGCTTGTGTAATCCTTTCAATTATTGCCATTTATGCTGGGGTTATTAAAACTGCATTTGACCCACCAGATTTTCGGTAAGTAGAGAAAATATGTAGAATATTTGTGATGATAATTGAAATATAATTTTGATTTTTAAAAAATCTAATTAAGATATTAAAGCAAAAGTGGAAATATGGTGCAGCTGGCTGGGTGTCAGCTGCATAAGATTTCTACTGACCAGAAGGTCGTGAGTTGGAGGCCTGCCCGGGTCGGGGTGAGCTCTTGACCAATTGTGTAGCTCGTTGTCGACCTTTGCAACCCGAAAGACAGTTGCATCTGTCAAGTAGGAAATTTAGGTACCACTTCGTGTGGGGAAGCTAAATTTAATTGATTTACAGGGCCATAAAATCTCCAGGAAGTACACAAAAAGAATGAAGGAATGTGACAGCTCCTCCTGGTGGCCAGAAGCTGGAATGTTAAATTGCCTCTATATCTATATATGTTGTATGTCAAATAGCATTGAATATTTGCCTGTATATGTGCATTGTGATCCGCCCTGAGTCCCCTGCGGGGTGAGAAGGGCAGAATATAAATGATGTAAATAAATAATAAAATATGAGGTTCAGAAAATGCCCATCGTTTTCTTATTGGGAGAGATAAATTTAGCATGAAGTGATGTGTTCCCGTTAAAGGTCAGGGTTGGAAATCGTGCAATCCATAGACCATATGCCATCCTTTGCCGAGTCCTGTGTAATGGATTATAATTCTGAATTGTGTGTGTTTTTTTTAACTGGCCAAAGTTGTATCCGCAGAAAAGTATTTCTGGGGGCAACATTTGCTCCTCTGCACTATTTTGGCAGAGGAGCCTTTCAATTATTTTGGTTTAGTCTTCTTCATTCTTCTACTTGAGAGTATTAAAGACCCTAATGCAGTGGTTCTCAACCTGTGGGTTCCCAGACATTTTGGCCTTCAACTACCAGAAATCCTAACAGCTGGTAAACTAGCTGGGATTTCTGGGAGTTGTAGGCCAAAACACCTGGAGACCCTCAGGTTGAGAACCGCTACCTTAATTATTGTGTTATCAAGCCCTTCAGAGTTTCTTTGATAAACCCGCATTTTTTTCTGCATCTCAAAAACTCAGTTATTACTTTGGTAACACAAATGAGTACAGCCTTTCTCTCTCTTTTGCACTACAGATGTTGAATGCTTGGGTTGCCTATGCGGTAGAGAGAGGTCTGATATAGCTTAGTAAAGGATCACACACTGTAATTCTGCTTGTTGCTTCTGGGGACTTTCTGTAGCCTTCACATAGATTTTCTCAAAGAAAGGATATTTAAGTCGTTATCTTTTCTCTCTCTTTCACATCTCATCAAAATTGCAAGTGGAACCTGTAAAAGTTATGGCCATTATAATTAGAGGCCATACTGGCTTGGTGATTCTGTAAGCTAAACTGGTCCATTCCTACTTTAAGTCTGCTCCCTCAGTCCCTGGGAATTGAGATTTTAACACATATAATAGCATCTATTTGATTGTATTTTCATTCCCAGTTGTCTGATGAGGTATTGCATATTCTGTAAGTATTATAGACTATGAGATTCACAGCATATACACCATTCCTTTCCTCAAATGATTTGGAAAACTGTTTCTTCTTCGTGTGGTCTGTGAAATGCACACAAATGGGTTTACTCCGCGCATGCGCCAGAATCTCGGACATACTAGCTAAAGATAAAGATTTACATATGCCCCTCCCCGAATCCCATATTCCCCAGACCTGCAAGATCTGCAGGTCCTTCTCTAGTAGAGCCCTGAAGAGCAGAGACTCTAGGCTCAAGGCCGCTCTTTTGAGCAGTCTTTATTTTCCACAGAGACTGGGCTCTCTCGCTCTTCGAGCCAGCCTTCTCTGCCTTCTGCCTCGTTGAATCCCACTCTGAGTGCCTCTACTGAAAGTGCCATTCGCGAGTTGGCCTCTGATTCTGTCAGTGAGCCGCTCCGAAAAAAGAAACAGAAAGCCTCTAAGTCTGCCATCAGACCGAAAGAAAAATCCAAAGAGGCCATGGCACAGAAAATACCAAGGCTCCTGGCCGGCTCTGTGCCTCCCAGTCCTTGCCTGCCCCTGTTGACAGCAGACACGCAACTTCTTGAGGGCAATGGGAATGAAGATGAGGCTTTGGGGGTTGAAAACCCTCCCCAACTCCCCCCGACCCAGCTCTTTTCAGAGCCCATTTTATCTCCTGTCCCTTCCCCTTCTCTTGCTCAAGCGCCCCCCCCCCCCTCACCTCCGGTGACCGAGGCGCTTCTTCTGGAGGAGAGCAGCACCACGCGGTCTGCATCTCCTCCTCGGCAACCGGCTCTCCTTTTCCCGCCTTTGCGCCCGGACGCGCGCAAATCCCCGGAGCGGCGCGCAGCCACGCGGCGCTCCCCTCTTGCCCAGCCAGCTGTTCTTGAGTGCTCCAGGTCCCGGAGCCCGCTCAAAGAGGCTCCCGGTGACCGGAGCTACTCTTGGGAGCCTCCATACGGCTACCAGGGATATCCCCCCATTACCCCCCTCCCTTCCCTTATTACCACCCTTTCTACCCTCCTGAGCCTTTCCACTCCCCGGATCCCTACCGGTATCCGTGGGGGGCCCCTCCTATCCCCAGCAATCCGTGGCACCTCCTCCTCTTCCTCAAGCCCCCCAGCCCCTCCAGCCCCTCCCACTCAAGCCCCTGTTCTCCCAGCTGCTCTTCCTGCCCAATCCCCCCCCACCTTCCAGATGATGAAGTGGATATGGAGTCCTCTTCTGAGGTGACTCCCATTCCTTCCTTGCCTGAGCCTGAGGCTGATCCTCAGCAGGCGGAAGAGTATAAAAAATTCTCTGCACTACTGATTAGGCTGGCCAGATCACTTGGCATACAGCCCCCTCAGTCTGAAGATGTGGTCCAAGACCCCTATTTTACATCTGCTGAGCAACAGCAATCACAGCTGCCTACTATCCCCTATTTAGTAAAGCTCTTGAAGGTTTCTGGAGTTGCCCCTGCTTCTGTGCCAAGCACATCCAAGCGGGCAGAAAATCTTTATAGGATTGACCTGTCCACCACCCCATGGTTGGCCAGGCTTCCGAAGGTTAACTCAATTGTGACCGATGCTCAGCCTAAGCCGCTTCAGAATAATCAGAATGCCCCCTCTGATAAAGAAGGCAGGAAGCTTGATGCTATGGCTAAAAAGTTTTATGCCTCAGCGTGTCTTTCAGGCAGGATGGCACATTATGGCGTCTATATGAGCGTCTATCAATCCTATTTGTGGAACAAGATAGGCCCATACTTGGATCTGCTCCCCACGTCTGATCAGCCCATGGCTAAGGCCTTCCACCAGGAAGCCCTCACCCTGGCCACCCTTCAAAAGGACTTGGCTAAACATGGGGCGGATACCTCGGGTAAACTGATAGCAGGATCAGTTGCCCTTAGGAGACATGCTTGGCTGAGATCCGCAGCATTGTCGTCCAATCAACGCTCCCTAATAGAGAATCTGCCCATGGATGAGGCTGGTCTGTTCAACCCTGAAACAGACTCTCAATTGGAGCATTCTCACAAGATGAAGCAAACCTTGAGCAAGTATGGCCAGCAATCCTACCAACCCTATCAGCAATATAGACAGCGTTGGCGCCCCTATTACTACCAGAAGCCCTTTCGCGGATACTACAACTCCGCTCCATACAGAGGAGGGCAACGGCCACAGTTCCCCTCACAGGGATACAAGTGACTAGGTGCTCCGTTCAGGGGTCAGTATCGAGGTGGCAGAGCTTCAGACAATAGGAAGCGCCGCTTCTAGTTTGTTTTTTGATAGGCTTCGCCCTTTTTTCCCAGTTTGGCAGTCCATCACCACTGATAAGTGGGTTTTGGACATTGTTCACCGAGGTTATGCCATAGAGTTTGATTCCCTTCCCCCTCCCGGGAAACCTATATCTACCCAGTCCTCTCCTGCTTTGTTGGAGGAAATTGATTCTCTCCTTCTTAAAGGAGCCGTTTCCCCTACCCCATCCCACCACCTCCGGTTTTGCTTTTTTCCCCAGGTATTTTCTCGTAGATAAAAGGGATTTTGGACCTCCGGGGAATTAACCAATTCATCACACCACGCAAATTTAGGATGGTCACTCTCCCCTCCATCCTCCCTTTCATTCCGAAGGGAGCCTGGATGGCCACTGTTGACCTTAAAGACGCTTACTTCCATATTTCAATCAGACAGTCCCACAGGAAGTACCTCACCTTCATGGTGGACGATACTCCATATTCTTTTAATGTCCTTCCCTTCGGCCTCTCCACGGCCCCGAGGACTTTTACTAAGTGTATGGCGGTCGTCGCCTCCCACCTGCGCCAACAGGGCGTTACCGTGTTCCCTTATCTGGATGACTGGCTTTTCTGCTCTGGGTCATGTGACCATTGTCATCTGACATCAATTATACATTGTCTCTCTTACAGAGCCTGGGTCTTGTGGTCAACCGAGAAAAGTCTCACCTATCACCCTCCCGGACGGTGCAGTTCATAGGTGCAGTAATACACTCTGTATCCCAGAGGGCCTACCTCCCAGAGGATCGGTTTCTCAATTTATGCCAATCTATCCAGGCCATCCAAACCACCCACCGATGTTCTGCCTGGGCCGTTCAATCTCTCCTTGGCCATATGGCCTCCACCACGAACGTGACCGCGTTCGCCCGCCTCCACCTCCGGCCCCTCCAAGCGTGGTTCCTTTCTGTGTTCCAGCCCGGCCTGGACAGTCAGACCATGACCCTTCATCCCCCCACCCATGTCCTACAGTCCCTCTCATGGTGGACAAACAGGTCCAATGTCTGCTCGGGCCTCCCATTCTCCCCTCCTCAGCCGTCCTTGACTCTAACAACAGACGCATCATCCATGGGGTGGGGCGCCCATCTTCAAGACCTGACCATCAGCGGCCGCTGGTCTCCCGCCGAGAAGAAGCTCCACATCAACGCCCTGGAGCTCATAGCAGTGGAGAAAGCCCTCCGGTCATTTGTGGCCCTAGTCTCCGACAATGTCATTCAGGTCCTCACGGACAACACGTCAGTAAAATATTACATCAACAAGCAGGGGGGCACCCGCTCCCCCACTCTCCTCTCCATATCCCTCCGGATATGGGAATGGTGCATTCATCACAACACATTTCTCCTGGCGGTCCACCTTCCAGGCCTACAGAACACCGTAGCCGACTCACTGAGCAGGACTTCGTCCACCACTCACGAGTGGCAGCTCAGCCCCCGCCACTTCCTCTCACTGATCAGGCGCTGGGGCACTCCTCAGTTAGACCTGTTTGCATCACACCTCAACACTCACTGCCTCACTTATTGCGCGAGACTCCACCCTCGCGCATCCCCAGACTGTCTAGGAGACGCATTTCTTTACCACTGGTCCCCGGGACTCCTCTATGCCTTCCCGACCCTTCCACTACTGCCCAGAGTGGTTGCAAAGCTCCTGTCCGACAACTCTGATTGCATCCTGCTGGCGCCGTGGTGGCCCCGTCAACCATGGTTCACACCCCTTCTCCAAGCCTCCCAGGGAGACTTCCTCCGTCTTCCTCTGGACCCCGACCTCCTCTCCCTACAACAGGGCCTCATTCTCCATCCAGACCTTCCATCTCTCCGCCTTACAGCGTGGAGGATCAGGCCTTGTCCCACCTCTCCGACCCCGTCCGCCTAATAATTCAGGCGGCCCAGAAGGTCTCTACCAGGAAGGCTTACACTTACAAGTGGAGTAAGTTCCGTGAGTTTGTCCACCCACTGGGTCATTCGCCGCAGTCGGCCCCTATATCCGTTGTCCTTGACTTCCTTATCCACCTCTCCACTAAAGGTTTTTCCCTATCTTCCATCAAATGTTACTTAGCCTCCCTCTCCTGGTACAGGAAAAAATTTGGCCTTCCGTCCCTTTTTCAAGACCCACTAGTGGGTGTATTTTTACAGGGATACAAGAAGTCGTTTCCCCCTGTTTCTCCTCCTCCTCCATCTTGGAGCTTGGAATTGGTTCTCTCTCAACTTTCTAAACCTCCTTTCGAACCCATGTCAACATGTCACATCTCCCATTTGTCATGGAAAACGGCCTTTCTCGTGGCTATCACTTCAGCCAGAAGGGCGAGTGAGATCACAGCTCTTCGGTCTGATCCCCCATTTATTCGGTTCCATGAAGACAAAGTGGTCCTCCGGACGGATGTCACTTTTCTTCCCAAAGTTGTTTCCCATTTCCATATGACCCAGGACATTGTCCTTCCAGCCTTTTTTCCCAACCCCTCATCTCCCCTGGAGATTGCCCTTCACTCCCTTGACGTTAAGAGGGCCTTGTCCTATTACATACATCGGACAGCCCCATATAGGAAATCCCCTAAGTTGTTTCTTAAATATAGGGAAGACTCCCTAGGACTTCCCCTTACTTCCCAACGTTTGGCTTCTTGGATAGTCCTGGCAATCCGATTGGCTTATCAGTTAGCCCATAAGGAATTGCCTGTTGGTGTTAAAGCCCATTCCACAAGGAACATCCCAAGCGTTTTTGCGGGGTGTTCCTGTTGAACAAATTTGCAAGGCTGCTATTTGGGTGAACCCCTCGACGTTTGCAGCCCATTACAAGCTCGACGTTCTCGCGAAGAAGGATGCATCCTTTGGCAGAGCCATCCTGTTTTCCTGTGTGGCATGACCCACCTCCAAGGTACATAAGCTTGTTAAGTCACCCATTTGTGTGCATTTCACAGACCACACGAAGAAGAAGGTTAGGTTGCTTACCTGTAACCGTGTTTCTTCGAGCGTAAGGTCTGTGAAATCCACACAAAACCCGCCCGTCCTCCCCTCTTTGTCATGCCTCATTCTGCTGCTGTCTGGCGGCAAGGAACTGCCGAGGTAGCTCAATCAGGGGATGAGGGGGGGCGGGGAGTGGGAGGGGCATATGTAAATCTTTATCTTTAGCTAGTATGTCCGAGATTCTGGGGCATGCGCGGAGTAAACCCATTTGTGTGGATTTCACAGACCTTACACTCGAAGAAACACGGTTACAGGTAAGCAACCTAACCTTCCTTCAACTCTCAGAATCCTCCTAGCTTCCTCTTAGCCTCCTGTTGCAAGGCTCACTTACAGCATTTGCTAATGTTAACTTTGTTTTCTTAAAAACATTATACATTTATCAAGCACTGACAGTGATTTACCTAAGACATTAAGACCGTCAGGGGAGGCCCTGCTCTCGACTCCGTCTGCATCACAAATGCGTTTGGCGGGGATGAGAGACAGGGCCTTCTCAGCGGTGGCCCCTTGGCTGTGGAACACCCTTCCCGGAGACATTAGATCAGCCCCCTCGTTCTTAGCCTTCCGAAAAAAGGTCAAGACTTTGCTGTTTGAGCAGGCATTTGAAAAGGTAGTGTAACTGACATAGGATTGGAACAATTGGATTACGAGATTGGATTATGTTTTATCTAGGAGACGTAATGTTGTTTTTATTATTGTTATGGATTTAATGTATTTGCTAATGTTTTTAATTGTTTTAAATGCTGTTTTTATGATGCTATTGGCATTCAATTTGTTGCCTTGTGAACCGCCCCGAGTAGCCTTCAGGCTGAGAGGGAGTGGTATACAAATGTGCTAAATAAATGAAATAATTAAAAAAATTAATTTTCCTTGATCTCACATTGCACTGTTTGAGAAGTTTATCTTACAGGCCGATGACATTAAAAACGAAGTCCAACATAGTAGTCATGTGACTGGCACCTTTTATGTGACTCTGAGTTTTATTTAATGGGGAGGACTAGCACTAAAAGTTGAAATCAGAACATATGTAGTTTCTGAAACAAACTTTTGTTTATTTTGGAAAATACGCCAGAGCAAATGAGAGGTTGGGAGCCATCATGCTGTGGTGGTTCGAGTGTTAGACTAGGACTCTGGAGATCAGAGTTCAAATCACACTCAATTGTGGAGATTTACCGGGTTACCTTGAGTACATCACACATTCTCAGCCTCAAAGAAAGGCAATAGCAAAAACCCCTGTGAACAAATCTTGCTGACAAATCTGCGTAATAGGTTTGCCTTAAGGTTGCTATTGACCTGGCTCTTCCGCCTAGCGTTCGGGACTGGCTCGGTACCCTGGACTACTTGAGCCACCCCTCCTGTTTATATTCCATGTTTTTAAACTGTTGTACATTGTTCACCCTAGGGTTTTAACTGTTGTAAGTCGCCCGGAGCACCGCCGGTGGAGGGCGACTCACAAATATTAAAGTATTATTATTATTATTATTATTATTACTGAAGACTTGAAAGCACAAATCAACAACAAAATGATATCATTATATGACAATGACAGTTCTTTTAGACTGATTTATATCTTGGTTTAAGAATAGCAGTCACATATTGTTTATTTCTTTTGTTTTCTAGTATCTGTCTTCTTGGAAACCGTACATTACTGAGTGGTGAGCATGTTTGTGCCAAATATGTTATTGAAAACAATGTAACTGAGACTACTTTGCTCTGGAAAAAATTCTGTAATGATGATCCATCTCTGAATGCCACATGCGATGAATATTTTCGTCTAAACAACGTCACAGAAATTCAGGGAATTCCTGGTGTTGCAAGTGGAGTCTTGTTTGGTAAGCCTCTTAATACAGATGCAGAAAGTCATATAGATGTGAACTAAATAATATTCTATTAATAAAACGCCCACAGGATGGATGTCTTATTGTTTCCATGACACCACTATACTGTAACCGCTACACATTCTCTTATGATGTCAGAACTGGCTAGAGGCAGTGGTCCTTCGTATAGTGCCTTTCACAGACAGCACAATATGACCTATTCCTTAATCTAGGACAGACCCTACATCAGATGGAAACCTGTCTTCATCACCCTTGTGCTGCATTTACTTAATTTTAATACCTTATTTCTATTGCATGTCTAGAACATTTAAGGATGTTTGTGTGTGATTTATAATTTATATACGATTCATTGATGCATGTATAAATTTTTCAGTAACTTCCCACACACACACCCCCCAACATAATAGTGGAAAACTGGCAGCATAGCTTAGTGTTGCCGACTTTACCAAGCGTTGATAATATTGGTTACATTTGCTGAGTGGGCAGTTCAATAAATAGTGATAATCGAAGAAAACTAGACCCCAAATCTGACGTGCCTTTGCTAGTGCTACTGAGTGGTCATCCTCAAGTCATTGGCTGCCAGTCCATTGTGAGTTTCAAGGGGAAGAAAGCAACTACTGTATTGTAGTCAGAGGGCAAATACCTGATCCTGGTCCTTGGCATATCAGATGGCTTGATGTATATTGCCCTAGTGATACAGTTAACATCTAGATCCATGTATAGTTATGGTTATCACTTCACGTTTGAGGTTTTGACTTTTGTGGATTTGATTATTTACAGATCTGATGGAAGGTGTTGTGTTTAGGATTCTTTAGGTCCTCCAGTGTGACTCCAGGCATGTTGGGGGACCTCGATATTTCTAGAGAGAACATCTCTAAGAATCTCTAGGTTCTCTGATATTGTTTAGCTTCGAGCAGAAGTTGACCATAGGATCATGCTGGAAGACCTAGAGGGGGAAATTATTCATAGAGTCACACTCAAAGGTAAAAATACATCAATTTCTTTATTCACAGTTTTTTACTGCCCCTAACCCCAGCAAATGTGGAGAGCTGAATGTAGTCAGTATTTTACTACTGAATGGACTACATTAATCACACACTGATCATTTTAAATAATATTCTAGAATTGTCAAGTGCAGATTGATTATTTATACTAAGAAATAAATATAAAACAATGTTCTCATAAGCAAACAGGGGCTGGAGCGGATATTTGAGGATCATTGAAGGTCTTCCACAGAGGGCTTTTAAGATTTATTTTTATATGCTGATATATGTGAATAAAATCTTATGGGGTTTTTTTCTTCATAGATAATTTATGGAGTGTATATGGAGACAAAGGAGCAATTGTAGAGAAACAGGATATGCCATCAGTTCCTGTTCCATCTCTGGAAGAAGTAAAAGAAAAATCTGATGCTTATGTGTATACAGATATCATGACCTACTTTACTATGTTGGTTGGGATTTATTTTCCATCTGTGACAGGTATTATTTCCTTTCTTTTCACTCTTCTGCTAGTATACACCAGAGCTATATCTTTTTAGAGCCGTGGTCTCAACCTATGGGTCCCCAAATGTTTTGGCCTTCAACTCCTAGAAATCCTAACAGCTGGTAACTGGCTGTGATTTCTAGGCATTGTAGGCCGAAACACCTGGGGACTCACAGGTTGAGAACCACTGCTTTAGAGACTCATGTTTGCCTTGTCTTCATAGGTGCAGACATCTGTGTATATCTCAGTTAATGAAGAAGATGAGTTCTTGGGCTTTACTTTAAGAGAAACTGGGCCGGGCTGGATTGGGCTCCCACAAGGAGGCTTTGTAAAAGAAAACTTTTTTGTCAGAGGCTTTATTAACTGATGTATGCCTATATAGCAGTAGTTCTCAACCTGTAGGTTCCCAGG
The DNA here is from genome assembly GCA_030556195.1 of Anolis apletophallus. Lineage (NCBI taxonomy): Eukaryota > Metazoa > Chordata > Lepidosauria > Squamata > Anolidae > Anolis > Anolis apletophallus. The sequence continues at coordinate 20,962,501 of JARBWK010000007.1, forward strand.
TGTTTCGGCCTACGGCTCCCAGAAATCCCAGCCATTTTATCAGCTGTTAGGATTTCTGAGAGTTGAAGGCCAAAACAGCTGGGGACCCACAGGTTGAGAACCACTACTATACAGGAAAACACCATCCAGCATCAAGAGCTGATCATTTCTTTTAATCCTATGTATCAGTGATTTTCAGACATTTAGGGTATATACTCCACATTGAGCTGTCTATTGGAGAAGCCTCCAATAATACTGCAAAGCATGGTGAGTATTCTGCAACATCTCTGGCACTACTTCACGAACAAAGATTCTTAGGAAGGACTCATCCCACACTTTCTACAAGTGCATTGATGACTAAGGAGGTTGGATGTGTCCTTCGAGCCTGTGCAATGGATTTCTCTGGTGGAGCACAGCGTGCACAGAACTGGCCTCACCCTTTAAACCAAAGGTTCATCTGTCGGGGCCTAGCAAGCTTCGACAGTGGCAGCGAGGGCCTCAAGTCGTTGGTTTGATTTGAGTTTCCTTTTCTTAGATGGTTGACCTTACAGGGTTAAACAAGCGCCATCTGCCTGGGTTTGAAATTAGAGTTTTCCTTCTCTTGGGATGGTTGCCAAAAGGCTAGAGAGCCCATCCTACCCGTTGACGCTCTTTGTCAGACCCTTCGGTTGTGACCTGTCTGGCATGGGAGGCCCTACCGGTGGCTATGCCACCGCCAGCATAGCTCACAACTTCATTAGGGTACGCAAGCCTCTCCCCCTTGACAAGGGGGCGCCAATGGAGAGGATTCTGCAACATACATTCAGGGTATCTAGGATGCTGACCAAGGAAGTGAATTGAGGGTGAACATATTAATCACGTTGAAACTGTGTATTGTAAAGCAACACTGGACTGTTACATGCTCATGTCAGCCCCTTTTTGGAATAATCATTTGATCACAGTGTTGCATAAGTCGTTCTTGAAAAGACCGCCCTACCAAAATGCAAGGCCATTGCTCTGACTATGTAATGAATGTTGCACTAAGGGCCCTTCTACATGAGCCAAATGAGGCTGGACAACTTCATGTTGTCCACATGATGCACCATAATGTTTGGGAAATTGGGGAATGCCCTGAAGCGCTGGCACTTACCTGCACTTTGGACACATGTAAACGGTTGAGCCAGTTCTGATTCAGAACTGGCTGCCATTGTTTTACACAGCCATCCCACTGGCCCTGGGCCCAGGCCACCCATAGACAAGGGCTGATATTGTCAGCATTGTGTCCTTGACTTATCACAAACACATACATACCCGAATTTCTCTGATGCTTTAGTCATCAGAAGTACATGTAATGAGATCCAGCCACAATTGTGTGCCCAGTAGTCACGGCTAAGCTGAGAACATGACATGTGAAATCCTTCCTGCCTCCAATCCAGAATGGAGGGGGATGTGTTGATTCCTCTGGGTCTGATCCAGAGTACTCCACTCCAGTATGTGGCCAGTGTGGATAAGTCCTGTGAGATCTAGTGAGAATAGATAACATTAGACCACATTATAGACTGGCAAGTTAAGCCCAACAAAATAATCCTTTCTTACCCTCACAATGAGATGCTCTTTTTCTCTAAAGGCAGCCTCATGTTATTAATATATTTTTGATCAGAAATGATAAGTGTGAATGAAGACTCAACCATTATTATCTATTAGTATGGAGCCAAGAATCCCCCAATATTTTTTTTAAAAAAAATTAAATAGAAGTAAACCAGTTGGGCTTCTCCTTTGAGTTTTCAAAGATTGACATTGAATTTTCACTGTAGAGATTTTGGGAACTGTTTCCTTTTATCATCCCAACCCAGATGTGGACTCTTCTTTCCACTGTAATTCCCATAAGCCAAGATCAACATATAAAATGGTTCACATATTTCATTACTTAAAATCTCAGTATTCGTTTTAAATTGTCCATGGTAGTTCTTGTAAAAATCCCTCCTAACCAGGGCATAGAATTTGAATGGCCTGTGAAGCTTCCTGTTTCCCACTAGCCATACATGCCTTTAGCCATGATGGTGCTCCTCACTGAAAATTCTGATATGCTCTTTAAATATTTATTTGAAATGGGGAATAATAAACTTGACAGTGCAAGAAATCTGGGTATACATTTCTCAACATTTTGGTTTTCTTGGCATGAAAGATGTACTTTTGAGTACACATTGTGAGCAAGTTGCTTATATGAGAAAGAGCCTATTATCTTAGCTTGATTGCCAGAAAAGAAAATGATTTGGAATTTTGTCAGCATCTCTTTTTATGCCTGACAAAATATAGTCTTTGTCTTTCTTCAGGTTGCTTTGAATCCTGTAAGTAAGGGAAGAAGCGGTCTGAACTTGTTCTCTCATGTAAAGGATACTCTGGGGACATAATACATTTGCCGTGGTCATAAGAGTTATAATAATAGGTAATTGCCTGAAAAGTGCTGATTTAGATGTAACTCTATGAAAGTCTTCAGTATCTCACAACCCAGATTTTTCTATTGAGATATTTTCTCCAGTGTATTCCCATCTATTTTGTTACCTTTCCCGACATATATAGAGAGTATAGGAATATAGACTTTACAATCTTGGCTGTATGGTTTATAGGTTAAATCTTCCTTGAAACGTAATATTGAAGCTTCCAGTTGATTTAAAGTTAGCTAAAGACAGAGTTGTTTTAGATTGGTTAGTTGACAGTGGTCCTTCAAATGCTGGACGGCAGTGTGTATAACTCATCACCATTGGTTATGCTGATTAAGACTGACAGACGTTGTAGACAGAGACACCTAGAGGTCCAGAATTTTATAAGCAATTTTCTGTACAGTAGAGAATACAGAACCAGTAACTTGCAATATGACACTACATAAGTTTCATCACATATACACAATGGGTATGCTTGATTATTTATTTCGTTCGACTTCTATGCCGCCACTCCCGGCGGGCTCGGGGCGGCTCACAACACCGAGAAACACAACAAAAAACAGCAACAGAGTAAAAACAGGGCATAAAAACATTATAGTTTAATGTGATTAAAATTCCCTTCACAATTCCAGTAAATTTGACATCTCGGTATTTATCCCATGTTTGATTAAGCATACTACCTTGCAGTATAAAAATACTATGCTTTATTTATTTATTTATTTATTATTTATTCAATTAAAAGTTTTATGTATTGATCTTCTCTACCTCCGCAGAGGGACTCAGGCCAGTTAACAGCAAGGATTCAATGCCTAATTACAATTTAAAACATCATAAAAACAATTAAAGATTAAAATACAAGTAAAATAAATACATATAAACCAGGTTGCCAAGATAAAAAAGCATGTCCAATTTCGATCCACATACGTCATCGATACTTAGTCTATTATTAAACTCAGCCATTATTCCAGGAATGCTTCTTTCCAGATCCAGGATTTCAATAGCTTCCTGAAGGTCAGGAGTGAGGGGGCAAATCTAATCTCAGTTGGGAGGGAGTTCCACAGCTGAGGGGCCACCACAGAAAAGGCTCTGTCTCTCGTCCCCACCAGCCGCGATTGCGAATGTGGCGGGACCGAGAGCAGGGCCCCTCCAGAAGATCTTAACGGCCTTGATGGTTCGTAGGGGAGAATACGTTCAGACAGGTAAACTGGGCCGGAACCGTATAGGGTTTTGTAGGTCAGTACCAGCACTTTGAATTATTTATATGGCTGATAATTAGCAAAGATGTAGGCTCTTAAAAGATTGTCACTATGTTGCAGTATTCCCCATGGTAGTTACAGTGGCTGGTACTTCCTGGGACTACTAGTAGGCCAGGTAGCCCTCTCAATGCTCCAACAAGTTCTGCTTGTTGGCATATTTATTTTGTTACCATTTCAGCTATGGTTGATGTATGAATGATCTCAAGGATTAAATGCTTATACTGTACGTGCATTTCAGACCGGAATTTCCATGTCTACAAACTTGAGTGGATTCTTTCAATCAAGTTAATGTATGTTTGTCCTATTGTTACTGAGCATCAATAACCAAATGACAACTCATTTTTCTATGTTGTATTGCTTTGTTCTTGGTTTAGGCATCATGGCAGGTTCAAACAGGTCTGGCGATCTTCGAGATGCTCAAAAATCTATTCCAACTGGAACAATTCTAGCCATTTCAACTACATCATTTATCTGTATCCTTTCAATACAATTTAAATAACCCAGATCCATATCTTTGGTTTATATATATTGTAGTTTCATGTTAGGTATTTGTTTTGTTGGCACACAGATTGCTAACATGCAACCACAATACTTGGCCCTGAAAGCAATCGTAGATATTTTACTTACATCCAATATTCAAAAAGTATGTTGGGATTGGATCAACCAAACCTCTGAAACAGAAAACTTTTAAAACCATCTGGGAATAGTAGTGAATAAGCACATTTGACACCCCACCCCCAAATAAACACACCTCATTTTGAATAGTGGTTAAAATCAGGAAGGTATTTCAACTCTAAAATGGGTTAAAAGTGTTGGATGGATAGCAGAATTTTGCTTTTTAATTTGATGGAACTAAATACAGTTCTATAAGCTTCTATAAGCGTCTGATTTATTTCTTTTCATTTTGAACACCTGTGGATATAGTAGTAATAATAAGTAGTAATGACCACATATCAGTGTTAATTAGACTAAGGAAGTAACAGCTGGTAAACTGGCTGGGATTTCTGGGAGTTGAAGGCCAAAACACAGGTTGAGAACCACTGATCTAGAAGAACACAATTTGCCCAGTTCTTGTATCTGTGGCTGTGCTCTCTCTCTCTCTCTCTCTCTCTCTCTCTCTCTCTCTCTCTCTCTCTCTCTCTCACACACACACACACACACACACACACAGACAAAGTGAGAGCATGTGTGCTTATACTATCTATATTGTTTCATTTGCTTTGTTATTATTAAAATTACTTTCTGTAATGTGCCCCCTCCAAACTATTAGCTAATGCATAATTTGAAATGGAAAACAAATATAAGATGATCAGATGTAAATACTCTGAGATCCTTCTGGTTTCAATTATAGAACTAAGCACATACTGTTTTTCATCAATTCGGAGATGCCCTTTTCCCCATATGAACATCTCAAAAACGGGATGCATCCTAGAATTGTAGGTGCATACACACACACACACACACACTGTAGCTTTCTATGTGGTACTGAAATTAGTGTGTGTCTTACAATTGATGGCATCCTATAATCTAATGCAGTATTCAATTATGTACAAATGAAATCATAGAATAATGATTAATGCAATTAAAAATACTTTTTAATGTTGAGATGTCCACTTAACCCCTTCTCCAATTTCCAATTTTATGTACATTAAGGTCTTCCTTGATTCTCAAACACAGATCTGTCCTGTATAATTCTGTTTGGTGCCTGTATCGAAGGAGTGGTCTTGAGGGACAAGTATGTAAAGGAGTCCTCGCCCCCTTCATTTTTAGTGGATGCATGTGATATGTTAGTTATAGCATTTCAAAAATATGTAATTTTGTAGAAGCACGCAGTACTCAAAGTGATAGTCCAGAGCAGTACTCAAAATAATAGTCCATGGACTAGTGCCAGCCCTCAAGCCATCTGCTGTCAGTCCTTGGAGAACTTCTAGGAAGGGGGGGGACACAACTGTAGCCACTGGGTATAAACATGCGTAGAACCAGTTGCTGGCACTTTAGGGGGGAATGTATTCCAACCCACCACAGCTATTAAGATTATAACATTCATAATCAACTTCCTTCTGAAAAAAAGTGCTATGCTCTCTGTTTCAGTTTTTTATTCTTCATTAGAAATGCATGAATGTGTCCACATAACTTGGCCCTACATTTTTGTGATTTAGCAATTTCCTAGGTCTGCATAATTTACTTAATTCTTCTTTCTTGTTTAATGTTGCATGTGATCTTTCCCCACAAGATTTGGAGAAGCAGTTAATGGAAATCTAGTGATTGGTACATTGGCATGGCCCTCTCCATGGGTTATTGTAATTGGCTCATTCTTTTCCACATGTGGTGCTGGTCTCCAGAGCCTCACTGGTGCTCCTCGGCTCCTCCAGGCAATTGCAAGGGATGGCATTGTACCATTTCTACATGTGAGTCTTTGTGTTTTCCCTCTTTTTGAGCACTTTCGCAGTTGAGCTGCAGAATAATTATTTTTGGAAGACCAGCCCTAAACTCTGACTCTAACAGCAATGATGCACTTAGATGTCTTGCTCTAATTGCTCTGTTACTTCGGTATCAAGGCAATTTTCTCTGGCTGATCACAGCCCATTAGAGAAAGAAAACACTCAGCTTTATGATGCATGTGGAACTCTAATGGTGGAGTAGCAGCTTGCACATTGAATCATGTAGACAACACTTTACAAAGAAAAGTGTGCTAATTGTGACCAAAGATGTAGAAAAGGATTCTACATTTTTGTCTAATATTTATTTATTTTTATGATTGTGTGTGTGTATCTACAAACATGAAAATGAATTAGTTTGTGTGTGTGTGTGTTTGTCTGATACTTCTGCCAGCATTTTTAGTGAACTTGGAAAAAAAGACCAACCGAAAAAATATTAGCTCATTTTGAATTACATTTCTGATGGTTTATTATAATTTATCATTGTTTTTAATAGCTTATGAGGTGTGTTTATAATATATTAAGTTTTTACAGTATACAGTAACTTGAATTATTTCAGAGGATATGTAAATCTATATTCAAAACTTAGAAAACTACAAATTTTGAACTATAATTTCCAGAATCCTTCAGTCAGCAGAGCCACCAGGCATGTGAGAAGGGAGGTTCTGAAAGTTATAGTCCAAAAAGGTAATTTTTCAAAGCTCTAGCTTTATGTAATCCAATGTTTATTTTTCAGATGCATGTCTTGAAATTAATTAATACATTCTTTTTTTAAAAAAAAATACACCAGGTATTTGGTCATGGAAAAGCAAATGGAGAACCCACATGGGCTTTGCTCCTGACTGCACTAATATGTGAAATAGGCATTCTTATAGCTTCGCTCGATAGTGTGGCTCCAATCCTTTCTATGTAAGTATGAACAGAGTTCCATGTATATACACCCCTAAAATGTATCCATCCATATAGCAGTAAATATCTGGTAAAATACAATCAGTGAAACATGTCATCATAACACCATGCAATTAGTCAGAGGTTTCATTGCTTTTTTGATGATATAAGCCCTTATATGGTCCATGGCCGGTGTACCTGAGTGCCCGCCTCACCCCCACCAACCCCAGAGATCACTTCGCTCGGAAGATCAAAACTTGTTGGAAGTTCCCAGTTTTAAGACCTTTTGCCTGACAGCGACCAGGCGTAGAGCCTTCACGATCGTGGCGGCATCTCTATGGAATGTTTTGCTGGCAGAAACTCGAGCCCTACGAAATTTGTCAGCCTTCTGGAGGGCATGTAAAACACGCTTGTTCCGGCAAGCATTTGAATTTTGCCAACTGTGATTTAATCTGATTTTTAACCTGGTTTTACTGCTAATTTGTTCTGTTTTATATTGTGAACCACTCCGAGCCTTTGGGGAGTGGTGGTATATAAATCGAAATAATAAATAAATAATAGAAAGATTGTTAATTTGTTCAAGCTAACTTGAAGTTTAAAAAGAATGCAACAAGAAAGAGGAAACTAGTATTAAAAAGAGTGATATGATCACAATAAGAAGCAGAATTGATTCGGCAACATGAAGAATTACATGTTTTTAGACACCATTTATTTTAAAAACAGTTACTGGAGTTCATGATCACAGCAACAAATGTGTAACCTAGAGTTATGCATTCATATTAGCAATTCCTATGTAATCAATAGTGTATTCATATGTAGTCAATTGTCTGGATCGGCTTCAGCCAGTGTACCAGAGCAACACAGGAGATGGGGGAGAGGAAAAGAGGCAACATCCCTTCTCCCCCCCCCCCCACTCTTTCCAGTCACTAGAATACACCAACCTATATCACTCCAGCCAATGACTGACAGACACTCTCCCTATCATGCCTGGTGGCCATCACTATGACAGGAACAGGAGAAGAATAGTAAGAGTGTCCATCCAGCTGTGCCAAACAGGGTTTGGTGTCACTCGAGCATCAGGACCCCTTCCCACCTCTGCAATGCCCACGGGCTGGTGGTAAAAACTATCCCAAGGTCATTCCTGAATTCAACACTCCGGATCAGTCCCAATATGTTGTCTATGAAGAACCGCCCTAAGTGGTTGATCTATAATCTTGCTCAGTGTCAAGAGTACATATATGAACGAAAGAGACATATCAACAATTGACTGACACTTTCTCTTGACAACTAGGCCTTCTTTGATATCTTAATATTATATGGGCATCATGATATTTGGCTGTAATGTACAGGATTTGAAATTAAAATATTAGATGCTTAGTTATCTGAGGGGAGAACTGCATATTCCACGTATTACAGAATTGCTGGGCTCTTGTGTCATCTTTTTTTGTATTTCCCCACTGCCAGCAGACAATAACGTGAAGCAGGGCAAAATAAAAATGTGACCTGGGGATAGTGGTAGGTCAGCCATGTAAAAAAAAAAGCTGTTTTTAAGGGTTTTTAAACAACTAGATGCAAAGTGAAGGTCTTTGGTTCTTTTGTGATTAACATGGATGGAAAGCTCACTGACATCATAATAATAATAATAATAATCTTCATGTGTACCCTGCCACCATCTCCCCATTGGGGACTCGGGGCAGCTTACATGAGGCCAAGCCCAACAACACAACACAAAATATAGTCAATCATAAAAATAACATAATCAACTACATAGAACATAAACTATAAAAATAATACAACCAATATAAAATTACAATAGAATAAAACTAATCATGACACAGAACAATGAGCTGGCTGCATGTACACATTAAAATAGAAAGAATAAGGGTAAAAACTGGGTGAAATATCAGTGGAGCGAATTATTAGTGAGGGAGAAAACTCTTTCGAAATGGGGTCGAGAAAAGGACCTTCGTGTAAAGGGGGGGGGGGGGAGGTGTGTACTCAGAGCAAATATTGAGGGTGAATGGTAGTATGAGATTATATGACTAATCTCCAAAAGCGCAACGGATGAGCCAGGTCTTAAGGTTCTTCTTGAAACTTTCTAAAGTAGGGGCTCACCTAATCTCACCGGGCAGTGCATTCCATAGATGGGGGGCCACTGAGGAAAAGGCTCTCTCCCTTGTTCCCACAAGGCGGGACTGAGACAGTGGTAGGGTGAGAGAAGAGCCTCCCCCGAAGATCAAAGGGATCGGGCAGGTACATGGAGGGAGATACGGTCACGAAGGTAGGTGGGTCCCAAACTGTTAAGGGCTTTATAGGTGATACCCTGTACCTTGAATTTGGGACCGGAAAATAAATGGCAGCCAATGGAGCTCCTTAAACAGGAGGGGTTTAAGGTTTAAGGTACTTTTGGGAAACTACAGCTGTGAGTTTCCCGGGCTGTCTGGCCATGAACAGACCCCCCCCCCCCAAAAAACCCCCAGTTTCATGCACTTTCGTATATTTATTTGCATGGAATTGCCTGATACATGTAGCAACCAGGTAACTTGTAATAGATTGTTGTCACTTTCGGTAGCATCCTGTGAGAAGTAACAAAAGTTCCTTTGTGATGTAGGACACTCTGAGACGTAGGGATACAATTTCCATCTGAACTCCTTGAAGCCCACATTTTTGTGTATGCCTTTCTCATCTCTGAACTTTTTTAATAAACTCTGCCATTTGGAAAAAAATGCAGAGTAGGCCATTGTTTTGTAGGGAATGTCCTTGACCTGAATATAATCATCAGACCAGCCTTTATATCCTCAAACGCTTTGAAGAGTATCATTCATATGTGTCCCTTTCTTTTAATTTTATCTGTTCCCAAGCCCAGAGTGAATAGTGGTATTCATTTTAAATTGTAAATGTGTTTGTCTTTGTAGGTTTTTCCTAATGTGCTATCTCTTTGTGAACTTGGCATGTGCACTTCAAACCCTTCTCCGTACACCAAACTGGAGACCTCGTTTCAAGTATTATCACTGGTATGTTGTATTATTACACCAGTATTTAGTTAAAATGCAAAATAAGCATTTGGTTTATATTTGTAGGGTGTTCCTATAACCTAAGACATTGTGTATATTTATTTTTATCTATTAAAGCAATAACACCATACAACACATAACGCTGTAAGAAGGACAAGGAAAAAATAGAATTATTCTATAGGTAGGCAGGAGAGAAATGGTGGCAGAGATGCGTTATATTAAAATGAGCGTGTGTACATTTTATAATTTTCACTGACAGGATTTCAAGAAGATTAGAAAATGATTTTAAATACAGGTGACATCAGTTTTAAATAGTCTAAAACAAATTTTAAAACAGCAATTTGATTAAAGTAATATATACAGTTCTACCGTATTTCTGGATTAAAAGGAACAAGAAAATAGATAAATACCATATATACTTGAGTATAAGCCGGCCCAAACACAAGCCAAGGTACCTAATTTTACAACAAAAAACTGGGAAAACTGAGGGTGGGAAATGCAGCAACTAGTGGTAAATTTCAAACTAAAAATAGATACCAATAAAATTACATTAATTGAGGCATCAAGAGGTGAAATGTTTTTGAATATTTACTTAAAATCGCAATTTAAAATAAGACTGTCTCTGATTAAACCTTTATTCTAAACTTTTTCATGTAAATGTGCTTGTGTATCCTTCCAATAATAATAGAGTAAAATCATAAATGTAGAAGTAATAGTAATAAAAGAGTAAAATAATGGAAATGTCATAATAACAGTAATAGGTGATAAGTTAAGTATTTTTTTAAAAAATGTATTGCTTTTGACCAAAGGCCGTTGCAAGTCCAAAATAAAAAAGAGCGCACACACAAAACAATACATATGGAATTTGCATAGTAGACAATAAAAGGTTACCAGTTACTTATACACCATGAGTCACATTTAAACCTTCTTAAAACAGATTATCTCCTTTACATAGGACAGCCATCTCCGCTATGTGCCTCCTCCTAATCTTCTTAGCCGCAAGGGCAAACAGGGCTACGCGCCAGGTCGTATATTTATCTGTATCCATAAGGAGGTAGAGTAGTATCTCTTGAGGATTCAGAAAGATTTTGTTGTCCAGTAAAGGTAAGATAAAGCGCTCCCTAGGATCTTTGTGTAGGGGGCAGCACATTAAGTAATGTACCAGGTCCTCTGGGTAGGGGCAACCAGCAATACATCTTCGTTCAATTTTGGGGACTTTTTTAAGCCTCCCGTCCCTTTCCGCTGAATCAAACATATTTAGTCTGAGCTCTGTGAAGGCTCGTCGGAGCTGGACAAAGGTCAGGCTGTCAAGGTAGTCTGGGTAGCCAGTGGGTTGTCTAAGGCTGTAGTATAGGGGCACACGGGGAGTCACAGGCAGCCTGGAGGTCTGTAAGTGTAGTGACTTCTAATATTGTCTTGTTTATTTTTGTCTTCCTTGTGGGGTGGTCTAGCTTTGCCAGCTCACTAACCGAGAGACCATATTTAATGGCCAGTTGTGCTGCCTTGTGGACCCAATTGTTAACAGGTAGACCATTGTTAAGTTCAAAGAGACATTTTTTGGTAATCTAGCAGTTGGCATTTCTTGGATTTTAAGCCAATAGCACAAGATCCTTTTATCTATTTGGCTTTCTAGGGTTGGGACAGAGGTTTCAAGGCGGATCATGGCAGTTGGCGTGTCTTTAGGGAGGCCTAATAGTGCCCTTAGGAAGTAATTTTGAGGCACTTCTAGACCTAGGGCACTAGGTATGCCCCAGATTTCTGCCCGTAGAGAAATTGCGCCAGGGTTTTGGCTTTGAAAACAGTTAGGGCGGGATTAACCAGATTACCACCTTGTTTGGCAGCAAAGCTCAGTGTTGCTTTGGCTGATCTGTAAGCTTGAGTTTTGATGTTACTCATCTGTTGTTTCCAGGTGGCTGATTCGGAAAAGAAAATTCCTAGGTATTTAAAGGATTTGACTTGTTTTATTACATGTTCATCTAGGCGCCAAGAGTGTGTTTTGGGGGCGCCTACCAAAGACCATAACCTGGGTTTTGCTGTAATTTATTGTAAGAGCGTTTTGTTTACAATATGTTGAGAATCCAGCCAACAACCGTCTTAGCCCTACCTGAGTTCTTGACAGGAGAATGATATCTTCGGCATACTAATAATAACAGTAATAGAATAAAATAATAAATGTAATAACAGTAATAAAGTAAAATAATAAATGTAATGATAATAGAGTAAAATAAATGTAGTAATAATAATAACAGAGTAAGATAACAAATTACTTTGACTCGAATATAAGTCGAAGGGAACTTTTTCGGCCTAAAAAAGTGGCGGAAAAACTAGGCTTATACTCAAGTATATATAGTACTTTCGTCTGAATACAGATCTCAGATTTAGATGGTTTGCTTTTGTTGTCCAGTCTAAAGGAGAAATAGATTTGAGCAGTTTGAGGGTTTGGAAATTAAATTCTTCATTTTTAACACCCACAGATTTAATTTTGAGCATATAAAGATCCAGTTATGTACTACTTTTTGTTAATGTTAGAGACAGAACTGTAGTCCAACAAAGAAATGTCAGAACTGTGAAATCATGCATACATCTCTTATAAAAGATGTGAGAACGGGCAAGTCTCTGGAAGATGTCGGCCAGGAAATTGGTCTGCCTTTCCAATGTCGTGGGACTGCAACAGCCAATAATCCTGGCCAGCATGACCAATAGTCTAGATGCTGCACTCCAACAACATCTGGAGACCACAGAGCGTCCACCTCTGGTGTAGACATAGTGTGCATCTACACTGTCCAATTAATGCAGCTTGACACACTTTAACTTCATGACTCAATGCTATGGAATCATGTGATTTATAGTTTGGTGAGGCACCGGCTTTCTTTGTCAAAGAAGGTTAAAAACCTTGTAAACTACAGGTTTCCATAACACTGAGTCATGGCAGGTAGTGTCAAACTGCATTAATTCTGCAGTATAGATGCACCCAGAGAGGTATGCATTATGGCACTTCCCCTTTCACATTACATTATTGTTCGTCTCTGGCCTCATTTGTTAGCGTGCTTCACAAATCCCAATCACAAACTTGCCACCTTGTCAAGGTAAAGGGGTTATTAGCTCTTTGGGGGAATAATGAAATTGATCTTTTGTATATCCATACATGCATTTCTTTTGAGTGATGCCTGAAAACAACTACCTATAAACTTTGGAAAATGCAGAAGGACTGAGGGAAGAGTAAAATCACATTAAGACCAGCACATAATTAATAGGTCTGGCATTTTTGGCAGTACCTAAATTATCTGAAAAATTACTTATTTATTTACTTTATTTATATTCCGCTCTTCTCACCCCAAAGGAGACTCAGAGCAGATTAGAGATACACATACTTTAGCATCCAATTACTGCTATTTCACAAACACACATATAAACGAACAGAGGCAAACTCTGGCCACCAGGGGGAGCTGATGCACTCCTAATCTCTCAGCGTTTTTTCCAGCGTCCCTTGTTGTTCTTCCACATTCCTGTAGTTCTTTAATGGCCTCATAATTCAGTCAAAATTTGCCTCCCCACTTAATGTGGTATCTTTATCACCTACTTGACAGATGCAACTGTCTTTCGGGCTGCAAAGGTCGACAGCAGGCTACACTTAAAGGTCGAGCACCCACCTCGACCCGGGGAGAGAGATCTTATGCAGCTGACACTTAGCCAGCTGTGCCACATTCCCAGTGCTTGCACTTGTTTTGAAAACTGGGACATCTACATCTGATGAAATATACAATTAACCATGAACAATGTGTCCTTTCATAAAAGTTAGCAGCGTAGTTTAAATGTAGAAATGATTTTGAATTTGCGGGTTGTGTATTTTTACAATATATACACAGGAATTGGCATTCTTTAATTGTGTACATTGTATAACATAAGTCTTCCCACTGCACTCACTTATTCAATTAAACTTTGCCTTACAAAGTATTTCACTTATTCCAAAATATAAAAAGTTTAATAGATCCCCCCCCCCCCCCGATTTCCCAAATTTTTTAAGAAGAAGGTTTTATTTGAGGCCGATGAGTTTGAATTTTTCTGTACTTTTAAAGGCCCTCTGGTGGTGTAGCAGGTTAAACCGCTGAGCTGCTGAACTTGCTGTCCAAAAGACCAATGGTTCTAATCTGGGGAGTGGGGTAAGCTCCCTTTGTTAGGCCCAGCTTCTGCCAACCTAGCAGTTCGAAAACATGCATATGTGAGTAGATCAATAGGTAGCGCTTCTGCAGGAAAGTAATAGCCCTCCATTCAGTCATGTTGGCCACATGACCTTGGAGTTGTCTGTGGACAATGCTGACTCTTCGGCTTAGAAATTGAGATGAGCACCAACCTCAGAGTCAGACACAACAAGACTTAATGTCAGGGGAAACCTTTACCTTTTACTTCATATCATTAGTCAAAAACATCAAAAGGCATATTAATGTAATACCTTTATTAGGCAAACTCACAGATCAAATAATCAAGTTTTCAAAACTCATTATAACATCCTGAATGTTACAATGTTCCAGCGTTATCAAAAACTGGCACTGTATTTAATGACCTCTGAGATGATCAAGTAAATGTACTTCTGTTCTCTCTTGTTCTGTGTTCAAGTTGTTTCTGACTTATGGTGACCCTATGCAAACCCATTTGTTTAGGAGAGAGTTGTGTTTGTCTTCCTCTGAGGATGAGACAGTGTGACTTGTCCAGCTCTGGTCAAATGATTTAAACCCCGGTCTCCACAGTTATAATCCAGCACTCAAACCACACTACTCCACACGAGCTCTTTCCGACTTACTCATACTACAAGTCATTTATTTAATGACTTATCTATCTGAACGCATCTCTCCCTACGAACCCACTTGAGATCATCAGGAGAGGCCCTGCTCTCGATCCCGCCGGCCTCAACAAACACGTCTGCCGGGGTCGAGGGACAGGGCCTTCTCTGTGGTGGCCCCTCGGCTGTGAAACTCCCTTCCTAGGGATATCATATTGGCCCCCTCCCTCCTGTCCTTTAGAAAAAAAACTGAAAACTTGGCTCTTTGAGCAAGCTTTTGGAGCTTCAGCTTAGTCTGATAAACTTGAATTGGAAAATGACCCAGAAACTATTAAGATGACGGAACGGATAAGGACTGAATATGATGACATAGTTTTAAAAAATGGTTCATTGTTTTATTGTTTTGATATTTTTGATGTTTTTTAGATATTGTGCAATGTAATGTTTTTATTCTATTGATATGTGCATTTATATGGCATTGAATGGTGCCGACTGTTCGCCACCATGAGTCGCCTTTGGGCTGATACGGGTGGGGTAGAAATGATGTAAATAAATAATAAATAATATTTTAGTTAACTAGTATAGAATTATTATTTATTTATTTACTGCATTTTATCCCGTCCTTCTCAACCCCCGAAGGGGGACTCAGGGCGGCTTACAACTGAGCCCCGTCAAGAAGCTATTTCAACAGTTACAATAAAATAACAATCAGTGGTTTTAAATTATCTCTTTCATATTTTGGGGATTGGTTTGCATTGATACTCTTTTACTCTTGGTAGTATGTTTTGGTTGCCACATAATTCCACAATATATTTACAAAATGTATTATACATTCTGCTACATCTAGATGCATAAACATAATCAACTTAAATTGTGTGTTTCTTTTAGGACTCTTTCATTCTTGGGGATGAGTTTGTGTCTTGCCTTGATGTTCATTTGTTCCTGGTACTATGCCTTGGTGGCCATGCTAATAGCAGGATGTATTTACAAATATATAGAATACAGAGGGTAAGAGTGCACATTTATTTGAAAGCTCTGTGTAGTTGTTCAAATAAGTAACTTAGCGGAGATTTTTTGTATGTCCTGATTTTGGGTTAGGAAATTATCTGTTGATACATCAACTGACAACCATTGATAGCAGACTACCGCGTGATTTGAGGAGAAAATGGAAAAAAGTGAATTTTGTGTGCTCATTAAGCATTATTTTTTTGCGGGAAAAAACCATCACTCAAACCAAGGCTAAGCTTGATAAATACTATGGGGACTCTGCACCATCCATTTCAATGGTAAAAACGTGGTTTACTGAATTTCGTTGTGGCCGTACAAGCACGGAAGATGCCGAACGTTCAGGACGCCCATTTGAGGTCTCTACACCCAAAACAATGGAAAAAATTCACGATATGGTGTTGGCCGATCGGAGATTGAAAGTGCGAGAGATTGTGGAAGCCATAGGCATCTCACGTGGCTCAGTGGTTTCAATTTCAAATGATCACTTGGGTGTGAGAAAGCTTTCCGCAAGATGGGTGCCGCATTTGCTCACAATCGACCACAAACGCAATCGTATGACAATTTGGCATTGTTCAACTGCAATATGGACGGGTTTTTGCGCAATTTCGTAACCGTGGACGAAATGTGGATCCACCGCAACACACCAGAGACCAAACAGCAGTCAAAACAGTGGGTTTCTCGGGGTGAATCGGCACCAAAGAAGGCCAAGGTGGGTTTGTCAGCCAATAAAGTCATGGCAACTGTTTTTTTGGGATGCACATTGACTACCTTCAAAAGGGTAAAACATTCAATGGGGAATATTATGCCAACTTATTGGGTCGATTTAATGAGGATTTTGGGGGGGGGGGAAACGACCCCATTTGGCCAAGAAAATGTTCTTTTGCACCAGGACAATGCAAGGGTGCACACATGTGCAGTTTCCATGGCAACAATCCATGAATTGGATATGAATTGCTCCCTCATCTGCCCTATTCTCCGGATTTAGCTCCGAGTGACCATTTCTTGTTTCCAAACCTGAAGAAATGTCTCGGCGGAAAGAGATTTGTCTCCAACAATGAAATCATCTCACAAACAAATACCTATTTTGATGACCTCGACAAATCTTATTTTTTGGAAAGGATAAAAAATTGGAGTAACGTTGGACAAAGTGTATAGAGCTCAAAGGAGACTACGTTGAAAAATAAAATGATTTTTTAATCCAAAAACCTGTGTTTCATTCAAAAAGTCATGGACGTATTGACCCGCCCTCGTATGTATGTTTCTGGGAGATTATGTCTTTAGTCTGTCACTTATATTGCAAGGTCCCTTCATTTCGGTTAAAACATAGCCACTTTTAAGATCACACATGTCTGCAAAAGATAAAGCATGTATTTGAGAAACGAACTGAAGAATGATTTAAACTGACTGCAGAGTCATCCAAAATCATTTTTGTTTCTTGGGAACTTCAGCTTAATAGCAGATCTATCAAAATATTAAGTTAGATTTCTGAAGCATTGTTCCGATAATTTTATATTCATATTCTTCTGTGTCTATAAATTAATTATTATTGCTTCTCACATGATAGTAGAGCTTTGTAGGCATTCTGGTACAAAGTCTGGTGCTTTTAAAAAAATACTTACAAAGTTAAGTCTGTCTGGGTGCAATTTTGCTCCTCATTACTATTGTGACAAGGAAGTAGAGATGGTATTATTAGCATACAATTCTGCAACTGATTTGTCTTCTTTTCAGAGCTGAAAAAGAATGGGGAGATGGAATCCGTGGCTTATCCTTGAATGCTGCTCGTTATGCCTTGCTTAGGGTTGAACATGGCCCTCCTCATACCAAAAACTGGAGGTAAGATTAAATCTATCATTCAATAAATCTTACACTGTGGACCCTTTGGGTCTGGGTATTCGTAAATGGCATTTCTGGACCTTTGCTTTCTATTACCCCCCACTATTGATTATGATGGTTGGTTTGATGGGAGTTAGAATCCAACATGTGGAGGGTTACAAGATGCCCACCATCTGCTATAAGATATAATGTGCTAATATAGAGAATGCAATGGAGTTTGTCCTCATGGTTTGTTCCCATCATGGTTTGTGATTATTTCTGAGCTGATCTAGTACTTAATATTCCCAAAAGATATTTTTATTAACCTCTCATTTTGTGGCAAAGCTTTCTCTTTCTGCCAACAACAACAAAACTTTATTACGGTCACTGACCAGCACAAAGCGGGCACAAGCGCCCTAAGAAGAGAAGGAAACCTCCCGGGTAAACAGTTATTTAAAATTAGATTACAAATCAGTATAAAATATATTTCAAAAGACAGGATATTCTTTCTGCCAAATCCCTCCCTTTCTGCTGGAAAATCTTCTATTCTGTGTTTAATACCTTCCAGATTTTCTTGTCTTTAAGATGTCCTTGGATATTTTAGTTCTCTCCAGCTATTTCTATCTCTTGCTTCCCATTTGCTTCCCTTACAGTTTTGAAATTTGTACCTTAGTCCTGCTTTGGCCTTTTGCACTGAGGTTTTCTTTTGGACTTAGTCGAGTCATTATAAGTAGGAAAGCCTAGTGTCCTGTAGTCGAGTCATTATAAGTAGGAAAGCCTAGTGTCCTGAAGAATAAAATTATTATTTACATTTATTATTTACATCATTTATATTCCGCCCTTCTCACCCCGCAGGGGACTCGGCGGATTACAATGTACATATACAGGCAAACATTCAATGCCATAGACACACAACATATAGACAGACACTCAGATGCAATTAACATTCCAGCTTCTGGCCACCAGGGGGAGCTGTCGCATTCCTTCATTCTTTTGTATACTTACTGGAGAGATTTTTATGGCCTTGTAAATCAGTTAAATTAGCCTCCCCACAAAGTGGTATTTCATTTTCCTACTTGACAGATGCAACTGTCTTTCGGGTTGCAAGGGTCGACAACAAGCTACACAATTTGGTCGAGAGCTCACCCCGACCCGGGCAGGCTTCGAACTTGTGACCTTCTGATAAGTAGAGATCTTATGCAGCTGACTCCCAGCCAGCTGTGCCACAGTCCTGGTGCTGAGTTACAGATATGAGGAGAAATTCTGGTAATATATCTTCACACACCAATATTGTATCCCACACGCTATAAGTATGGAATACTAGTCAATGAGAGAAAAGTAGTAAAATATCCAAGACAGAAAGAGGTTTTATTTACCATAATTTCAAGACAAGGTTGCTCATGATCAAAGCAGGAAATGGCATCAAATGACCAAATTTAGGCAATGTCACTATTTTGCATGAACCCCAGTCTGCCTGCATCCCAAGTTGAACCTTTTGAAAGGGAACATCAACAGCTGAACTAACTAAACCTCTTCTTAGTAAGTCTGATTGCTGACAATGAAAGTCTCCTCTTTGCTTTATTCCATCCCGTATACATGTCCTTGGGTTACATTAAATGCAGTGTCATAAAATGTTCAAATCTGGTTTTTATTTATATCTAACTATTATCATCCCTATAATGTACATTGTCATAATATATTGGCATTCTGTACTTCTCCTTCCCTTACTATTTATTTTTTAATGATACAATTCAGGCCGCAAGTCTTGGTTCTGTTGAATTTGGATTCAGAACAGTTGGTGAAACATCCTCGGCTGCTTTCATTCACTGCTCAGTTGAAAGCTGGAAAGGGATTGACCATCGTTGGATCTGTACTTCCAGGAACATATTTAGATAAATACACTGAATCTCAAACGGCAGAGGAGGTATGTATTAAAACAACAAAAGGAAAAAAAATAGTGATATTTGGAGTCAAATATTATAGAGCCAAAGACAGGGATTCATACTTTCATTAGATCTGATTGGTGTGGATAAATAAGCAAAATTTTATGTATTGCTATTTGAATATGATAATTTTATTAATTTTAGTATTGAGGTTATTTTTTTAAAAAAAAATACAGGACTCAATTGAAGGATATTTTAAATGGGATTTCATGGTGCAGTTAATATATTTGTTAAGTGTAGTTACTAAACATTTACAGTTGTCACTTTAATTGGTTATGCCATGATTTGATCAATAAATCATAATATTTAAAACTGGATATCTATTATCAATCAATTGTACTGACTTTGATTTTGGTTTTGATGTAGCTTGTTAGTGTCATTTGCTATTTAAAGAGTAACATTTTAGTAACACACTACTTCTACTATAAAATACAAAACATTTTAAAAATACAAAAAAGGTCCCAAATCTCTCAAAATGACACTCAGAGAGCAATATTTTAGGATATATGGGTAAACTTTACTTACACAGAAAAAAAAATATCCCTGTTTCTACCAGATGTTACATGATTTTTTTAGAAATGACTGTACTTATTCCCTATTTGTCGTGTGTTATGCTAATGGTGTTGCTTGGTCCCCTGATGGCTTGGCTCTATAATTCGGTGAGGCAACCATAGTGATTGATTTAAATATTCAATAAATCTTACACTGTGGACCCTTTGGGTCTGGGTATTCGTAAATGGCATTTCTGGACCTTTGCTTTCTATTATCCCCCACTATTGATTATGATGGTTGGTTTGATGGGAGTTAGAATCCAACATGTGGAGGGTTACAAGATGCCCACCATCTGCTATAAGATATAATGTGCTAATATAGAGAATGCAATGGACTTTGTCGTCATGGTTTGTGATTATTTCTGAGCTGATCTAGTACTTAATATTCCCAAAAAAAACCAGCCTATCTGGGCGACCGGTTAATAGACCAACACAGTGAAAG
Organism: Anolis apletophallus; assembly: GCA_030556195.1. Classification (NCBI taxonomy): domain Eukaryota; kingdom Metazoa; phylum Chordata; class Lepidosauria; order Squamata; family Anolidae; genus Anolis; species Anolis apletophallus. The sequence continues at coordinate 20,983,029 of JARBWK010000007.1, forward strand.
ACCATCGCGTGAAATAAATGGTGACTGTATAGTTATCCCAGGGGTGAGAGAGGCCCGGCTGACAAAGACCCGACGGAGAGCTTTCTCTGTGGTGGCTCCTGTAATCTGGAATACACTTCCGCCTGCTCTTAGGGCCAATCGGTTTACAGCCAGATTCCTGTCCGAGCTGAAAACTTGGCTCTTCCGCCAGGCGTTTGGGGATTGACTAATCTTGGGGATTGGGCCCTTTGTGATTCTTTGAACCCGTGTTTTTAATTAGATGTATTTTTTTAAATGATGTAAGTCGCCCGGAGCACCATCGGTGGAGGGCGACTCACAAGAAATAAAGTTATTATTATTATTATTATTATTATTGTTCTTTTGGGCTTGGCCTCATGTTAGCCGCCCCGAGTTCCCTTTAAGGAGATGGAGGTGGGTTACAAATAAATATTTATTATTATTATTAGTTCTTAAGAGCTAGAGATTTAAGCACAAAGGAGATCAAGCAAAAAAAATCCAGGCAAAAGATATTGATCAGAAAATGTTCTCTATTATACTTACATCTGATCACCACTGCTTCAAAAACGTTTTGGAAGATAACTATTTTGAAGCCTTTCCTATATGACTTACTGTATGTACGTATTTATGTATATTGAAAGAAATGACCTCAACATCCTGGATTGATTTATCCACAGGTCGGTGTAAGTACTGTATCTTACGCTTACCAAAAAAGGAATCACCCCTTTCTCTAAGTAAAACTGTGAAAAGGGAGAGCTTATTTCATTCTGTGAAAACGTAAAGGAGGCACTAACCTTATCTCCTCTTACCATCCCTTTACACATGATGTTGATTTTTAATATATGCTATGTAAATAATTCTATATTAGAGTTTATACAGATCTAGAACTTACCTAGGCACATTCTCTGGTAAAGTCATGCTATTGCCAGTAATTCAGTCTTCTGAATTTTTAAAAATATCACAGTTAGTGTCCTCTTACCTCTGGTGAACGTGAAGTTACATGCAGCACACCATAACAGTACTGTAGCAGTTAAACTGGATGAGTGTCCTCTGAGGAGGATTAATAAAGAGAAAAGAAACCCCATTACTGAGGTTATTGATTCTCTGCCATGTGGAGAGCTGTAATTCCAGCACAGCATTCCATCCATTAGGCCTGACATATACTATCCTTAATTGCCAGCACATTTCTGCTGTAAAAGTAACAAAATAAAAAGAGCAAGTTAACAAAGTGCTAAATTCAGAACTTGTAATTGGTTTGTAAGTGCCTGTTGAGCACCAGGGTTCATTAAATGAAGGCACCAAAGGGCTTATTTGACAGGCTACTCTTTCCTGTCTATCCCAAATGTGGCAAAATCTCTATTGAGTACCATTAACAGAACTTCTTGAGGCTTCTACGTGGAAAAAGTATGGCCCGACTTACCAGGCCAGAAACATTGCGGCACGGGGCATTCTCCGCCGCCATTTTCTGCCTCTGGGGAGGCCTCTCCCAGAAGCCTTCTGGGATGGCGGGAAAGTTTCTTCCGGATGGCCAACTGGCCACACCTTGCCTCTGGAGAGGTCGGTGCTGGCCTCTCCCTCCACTTGGGCAGCATATTTAAGCTGTCCCAAGATCCCGGTCAGGCATTGTGCCTGAATCAGCTGATCCACCCACCCACCCTGCATGCGGTTTGTGTCTTGGTTTACGGTTAGCTCGTTTTGTTAACGTGTCCTGGTTAAATTGTTATTGTTGATTGTTTTTTGTGCTATTTGTCACAACTCCTTGTTGGCGTGGGGGCATGGGCCCTGTATCTTGGTATTGCCCCCTAGCAGTGGGGGGCACGTGGTGGTCTCAGGGGTGCCGAGTACATTGCCCCGTATTGTGCCACCAGCACGCTGGGCGTATATTCTGGTATTGGACAGCAGTGGGCTGCCCGATCATGATCCAGGACCCATGCATGGCTGCCAGCCCTTGTTCCTGTTATCAATAAATGAGTTGTGGTCAGTGTTTCTCCCAAAACCTTGTGTGTGAGTTTTTCCTTGGGTTTGGCGGTGGGAGGTGTATCGCCCATGCACACGCAAAATACGGAAGTATGTACAATAAGCCATAAAATCCCATGATTGTGTTTTTTCCACTACAGTCACAAGACTGTTACCCAAAAGAGTCTATCTTATAGTGGACAATATCTTCCTCATATTGTCACCTTAGAAGTCTCCTGAGTCTTCCTTTGTGCTCAGTCCATAGATGCACAGACCGTAGTGAAACCAGAGCAGTAAATCAGGGGGAAGCACAATGGCAGTGACATTACCACTATAAGATAGAAACAAGCTAGCATACAGCTTTCAGAGAGCTGCCGAGGGTCTGTGACCCATACTTTGTATTGATTACTTCATTATTTACAAGTATACATTTTTCATGACTGTTCTACTTCCCTTGCATTCATCCATTCATCCATTGAGGATTTGAAGGCATAGTCGAGGTCTAAAAGGTTTAATTTTTTCCCCAGTAACACTGCATGGTGGCGTGATTGTAGACCCCCCCCCCCCCGGTTGTGTACAGTAAATTCAATACCCAGAGTCATCACTCAGTTTTTAATTTAGTTGTGTTCAGGGGGGCTCAAAATAGTTCCTTCCTTGCTGTGACAGGATTTGAACTATGCTCTGCAATATCCTTTTAGAATGAACATGAGATAATTTGTGGCACAGTGCATACAGCAAAATGCTTTATTCTTAGCCTGTGTGAAGTCAGCATTTACTTAAATGTAGTATCCCCTTAATATTTAACAAGAAAGCAAATCTCAGAGGTGTGCTTGGAATAATTCCAAGAAAAAAAGGAGATGGCTCAGCAGTTTGTAAATGGTTGCTGAGATGAATATTTAATCACAATTGTCTGATTATAACAAACCAGTATAGCAAATGCCTTATTGTATTTTCAATCTAAATGGTATTTTGAATAATTAACATTTTGTTGCTTAAAAAAAGAAATTAAAAGTTACAAATAACACAAAGAGTGTGATGAGTGATATTCCCTTTTCCCATGTCTGAGGGTGGTTTTTTAAAATTAGCTGAGAGTAAACAATATTACAATGCATTAGTTAGCACCACAGGACCCCCCATTTATATTTTGCTTTCAATTAGATGGGAAGATCAGAATGCAACAGTATTATTTTCCTCTGAATTCCCACTGAAATGGATTAGAGTTGCACAGCTCCTTTGTTTCTAATGGGTTTTCTTTTTTTAAAAAAACCCCAGCCTTCTCAAGATCCAGTTTAATCTTTTATCCAAACCAAGAGTAATGCTAAAGTCAAAAGCAGTTCTGGCACATGCATTATCACATCACTTCTGACATTTTTCTAATGTCAGAAGTGATGTGATAATGTAAATGAATTAATTTTTTCTATAATTTTGTCATCTAGATTGCAGGGGGAGATTTCACATGTAATTACACTCCATAGCCTTCTTTTTGACACCCTAGTTTTAAGAATTAAATCTAATTTCCAGATGACATGGGTGATAATTAGTTCAGAAATCCATTTCCTCATTTTAGGCCTTTAAAGTATTTTCATTTAACACATGCCTTCTTCCCTTTTAATACGAACCCATAATTTAATAATTTTTAAAATCAAGCTGGTATTTCTGGGAGTGGCCATGAACTTTTTCCTCACTGGTAAAATGGCCAAATGCCGAAATACAGGTTTTAGGAAACACTGGCTTTAGAAAATAAAATTAATTTTATTTGTTGAAGCCTTGCTGCTAAATTTTCCTCCCTGATGAACAATTTCAAAGGCAGCAATCCTTTGCATCTCTAAGTAATAAATGATGGGTTGCACTATAAGGGTCCAAGTTAAAATCCTTATCTTTGTTTGGGAAGTGCAGTGATGCCACACTGACCTTAGCAAATAAAAATACAATCAGCATTGAGTTACATAGAACTCTCTTGACGAAGGATAAGAAGAACTATGAAGGACCATACTTTATTTACTTTTTTGTAACTGGCTAGGTCCCACTGGTTTCCAGCCTGTGGTCCTCCAGGTGTTTAGGACTCCAACTCCCAGAAGTTCTGGACAGCTTGTCAATCCTTAGAATTCTGGGAGGTGAAGTCTAAAACACCTGGGGCCACAGGTGGGACACCACTGGTAACCCATGCTAACAAGACCCATGTTTCTTGCTCCTCAACAAATACAGTAAATAACATCACTTGGGCTACAAGCAAGAACAAACTTATTCGGTTGCATCAAAGATGATTTGGTATATCAAATCCAATGCATTTGATCAAAGTTCAAATTAAAAGAAATGACCAGATCAAATGCATCTTTTAATTCAATAGTCTTGTTATAATAATTTTTGGTTCCAGATGATGATGTGGGTTGAATATTGGACTTTTTCTGGAATATCAACTGAATCGTATAGCTGTATGTACGCTGTTATTAAAACAATGTAACCTTTCACAGAAGTATTGAAAGACAAAAGTTACTACCTAATACCAAGCTATGTCATTTTGTTTTCCCATCACAAGCAGAAGAGAATATCATCCAAAAAACAACACATTGATTTGTTGTCAGATCTTTGTAATTCTGCCATTAGGAATCTGTACATTTGTACTAAAGGGGCAGGGTATTTTAATGTGAAAAAGGTAAAGTCAGCCTACTTTCAGTATGATGCACAGCAAAGTAATTAAAAAATTAAAAAGATCGAATTATAATAATACTTTATTTATAACTTGCCTTCTCTCCCCGTAGGGACTCAGGGCGGTTTACAAAAAATGGCAAACATTCAATGCCCAAAACAAATAGACAATCAAGCAAAACATAAAATAAAATAAACTCAATATAACTTACAACAAAAAACCAAGGGTTAACCTAAATAAACATAATAGTTACAAAGAATCATATCAATTAATACACTATATACATTAAAAGCATAATATAACAACATCCAACAAACTGAGATCTACTGCTCAATGTATATCCTGTTAAGACTCTCTTCAGCATTGTCTCCTTCTGTTTTTTACCTGCATAAATACCTATGGAGCCTTACATGAAAGTCCGTAAATATTTGTACATTCAATTCTCTTTCTGCCAAAGAATATTAGATCCTTAATGGGGAGTAAGAGAGAACCAAGGGTTTTGCCAGATTGTGGTATCATCCAGTCTCAGAGATGGAATTTCCCATTTGGTACAATCGGCTGGCCTTGGAGGGATGAAACATAACACTGTCTTGATGGCCTGCCTCAGTCTTGGAAACAAACTGATAATCACTTCTCTTGGAAAAATTTTTTGTAGGTATGTATTGCTGTAGAATTTGTAGAGACATCTTGATGGCACATACTAATATAATTTTTTTCATCTAATCTCTTAATGTTTAAAGATTTTGAAAATAGCAGGGTAAATGTTTATTTTAAATGCTTTCACATATTTATGGTTTGGTCAAGATGCAGCCAAAGTTGACCTGAGGTGTTTCTCTACTTGATTTTCCACCAGGCCACAGCCTGATTTGCCAGTAAGGCTTCCTCTACTTGATTTTCTCCAGACTAGGCCACAGCCTGATTTGCCAGTAAGGCTTCCTCTACTTGATTTTCCAGACTAGGCCAGCCTGATTTGCCAGCAAGGCTTCCTCTACTTGATTTTCCAGACTAGGCCACAGCCTGATTTGCCAGTAAGTGCTTCCTCTACTTGATTTTCCAGAGCAGGCCACAACCAGATTTAGCAGTAAGGCTTCCTCTACTTGGATTTTCCAGACTAGGCTCTCAGCCTGATTTGCCAGTAAGGCTTCCTCTCTACTTGATTTCCCTGTGACTAGGCCAGCCTGATTTTCCAGTAAGGCTTCGTTTGCTACTTGATTTTCCAGACTAGGCCACAACCTGATTTGACAGTAAGGTTTCTCTACTTAATTCTCCTCTTGACTAGCCACAACCTGATTTGCCAGCAAGGCCTCTACTTGATTTCCTGTGACTCAGGCTCTCAGCCTGATTTCCACAGTAAGGCTCCTCTACTTGATTTCCTGTGACTAGGCCACAGCCTGATCAGCAAGGCTTCCTCTACTTGATTTTCCAGACTAGGCCACAACCTGATTTGACAGTAAGGCTTCCTCTACTTGATTTTCCAGACTAGGCCACAACCTGATTTCTTCCAGTAAGGCTTCCTCTACTTAATTCCCTCCTGTGACTAGGCCACAACCAGATTTGACAGTAAGGCTTCCTACTTATTTCAGACTAGGCCACACAACCTGATTTCCTTCCAGTAAGGCTTCCTCTCTACTGCACTTCCCAGACTGGCTGTTCAGATTTGACAGTAAGGCTTCCTCTCTACTTGATTTTCCAGACCAGGGCCACAACCTGATTTGCCAGTACTTCCTCTACTTAATTTCCCAGACTAGGCCACAACCAGATTTGACAGTAAGGCTCCTCTACTTGATTTCCCAGATTCAGGGCCATACAAAGCCTGATTTCTTCTCCTCTGTAAGGCTTCCCTCTCACTTCTAATTTCCCCAGAGACTAGGCCATGTTCTTTTGGGCTTGGCCTCATGTTAGCCGCCCCGAGTCCCCTTTAAGGAGATGGAGGTGGGTTATAAATAAATATTTATTATTATTATTATTATTATTATTATTATTATTATTATTAGTTCTTAAGAGCTAGAGATTTAAGCACAAAGGAGATCAAGCAAAAAAAATCCAGGCAAAAGATATTGATCAGAAAATGTTCTCTATTATACTTACATCTGATCACCACTGCTTCAAAAATGTTTTAGAAGATAACTATTTTGAAGCTTTTCCTATATGACTTACTGTATGTACGTATTTATGTATATTGAAAGAAATGACCTCAACATCCTGGATTGATTTATCCACAGGTCGGTGTAAGTACTGTATCTTAACGCTTACCAAAAAAGGAATCACCCCTTTCTCTAAGTAAAACTGTGAAAAGGGAGAGCTTATTTCATTCTGTGAAAACGTAAAGGAGGCACTAACCTTATCTCCTCTTACCATCCCTTTACACATGATGTTGATTTTTAATATATGCTATGTAAATAATTCTATATTAGAGTTTATACAGATCTAGAACTTACCTAGGCACATTCTCTGGTAAAGTCATGCTATTGCCAGTAATTCAGTCTTCTGATTTTTTAAAAATATCACAGTTAGTGTCCTCTTACCTCTGGTGAACGTGAAGTTACATGCAGCACACCATAACAGTACTGTGGCATTTAAACTGGAATAGTGTCCTCTGAGGAGGATTAATAAAGAGAAAAGAAACCCCATTACTGAGGTTATTGATTCCCTGCCATGTGGAGAGCTGTAATTCCAGCACAGCATTCCATCCATTAGGCCTGACATATACTATCCTTAATTGCCAGCACATTTCTGCTGTAAAAGTAACAAAATAAAAAGAGCAAGTTAACAAAGTGCTAAATTCAGAACTTGTAATTGCTTTGTAAGTGCCTGTTGAGCACCAGGGTTCATTAAATGAAGGCACCAAAGGGCTTATTTGACAGGCTACTCTTCCCTGTCTATCCCAAATGTGGCAAAATCTCTATTGAGTACCATTAACAGAACTTCTTGAGGCTTCTATGTGGAAAAAGTATGGCCCGACTTACCAGGCCAGAAACATTGCGGCACGGGGCATTCTCCGCCGCCATTTTCTGCCTCTGGGGAGGCCTCTCCCAGAAGCCTTCTGGGATGGCGGGAAAGTTTCCCGCCGGATGGCCAATGGCCAACTGGCCACACCTTGCCTCTGGAGAGGTCGGTGCTGGCCTCTCCCTCCACTTGGGCAGCATATTTAAGCTGCCCCAAGATCCCGGTCAGGCATTGTGCCTGAATCAGCTGATCCACCCACCCACCCTGCATGCGGTTTGTGTCTTGGTTTACGGTTAGCTCGTTTTGTTAACGTGTCCTGGTTAAATTGTTATTGTTGATTGTTTTTTGTGCTATTTGTCACAACTCCTTGTTGGTGTGGGGGCATGGGCCCTGGATCTTGGTATTGCCCCCTAGCAGTGGGGGGCACGTGGTGGTCTCAGGGGTGCCGAGTACATTGCCCCGTATTGTGCCACCAGCACCCTGGGCGTATTTTCTGGTATCGGACAGCAGTGGGCTGCCCGATCATGATCCAGGACCCATGCATGGCTGCCAGCCCTTGTTCCTGTTATCAATAAATGAGTTGTGGTCAGTGTTTCTCCCAAAACCTTGTGTGTGAGTTTTTCCTTGGGTTTGGCGGTGGGAGGTGTATCGCCCATGCACACGCAAAATACGGAAGTATGTACAATAAGCCATAAAATCCCATGATTGTGTTTTTTCCACTACAGTCACAAGACTGTTACCCAAAAGAGTATCTTATAGTGGACAATATCTTCCTCATATTGTCACCTTAGAAGTCTCCTGAGTCTTCCTTTGTGCTCAGTCCATAGATGCACAGACCGTAGTGAAACCAGAGCAGTAAATCAGGGGGAAGCACAATGGCAGTGACATTACCACTATAAGATAGAAACAAGCTAGCATACAGCTTTCAGAGAGCTGCCGAGGGTCTGTGACCCATACTTTGTATTGATTACTTCATTATTTACAAGTATACATTTTTCATGACTGTTCTACTTCCCTTGCATTCATCCATTGAGGATTTTAAGGCATAGTCGAGGTCTAAGTGTCTTTGTTCCCTTTCCCCTTGATCCACCTCCCTTGGTGCCAGAAGTTACATTGTGCATGCAGCAAATGAAGGGTAATCACACTTTAATTCATCTTATAAGTTCTGTAAATAATATTCTGCCAACCTTCATTTACAGTGTTTTGAAAAGAATTATAATCCATATATTTTAGTCTGTTTTATAAAACAGAGTACAAATTAAAAGGTTTAATTTTTCCCCCAGTAGCACTGCATGGTGGCGTGATTGTAGACCCCCGGTTGTGTGTACAGTAAATTCAATACCCAGAGTCATCACTCAGTTTTTAATTTTAGTTGTGTTCAGGGGCTCAAAATAGTTCCTTCCTTTGCTGTGACAGGATTTGAACTATGCTCTGCAATATCCTTTTAGAATGAACATGAGATAATAATTTGTGGCACAGTGCATACAGCAAAATGCTTTATTCTTAGCCTGTGTGAAGTCAGCATTTACTTAAATGTAGTATCCCCTTAATATTTAACAAGAAAGCAAATCTCAGAGGTGTGCTTGGAATAATTCCAAGGAAAAAAGGAGATGGCTCAGCAGTTTGTAAATGGTTGCTGAGATGAATATTTAATCACAATTGTCTGATTATAACAAACCAGTATAGCAAATGCCTTATTGTATTTTCAATCTAAATGGTATTTTGAATAATTAACATTTTGTTGCTTAAAAAAAGAAATTAAAAGTTACAAATAACACAAAGAGTGTGATGAGTGATATTCCCTTTTCCCATGTCTGAGGGTGGTTTTTTTTAAATTAGCTGAGAGTAAACAATATTATAATGCATTAGTTAGCACCACTGGACCCCCATTTATATTTTGCTTTCAATTAGATGGGAAGATCAGAATGCAACAGTATTATTTTCCTCTGAATTCCCACTGAAATGGACTAGAGTTGCACAGCTCCTTTGTTTCTAATGGGTTTTCTTTTTTAAAAAAAAACCCCAGCCTTCTCAAGATCCAGTTTAATCTTTGATCCAAACCAAGAGTAATGCTAAAGTCAAAAGCAGTTCTAGCACATGCATTATCACATCACTTCTGACATTTTTCTAATGTCAGAAGTGATGTGATAATTTATTTATTTATTTATTTATTTATTTGATTTTTGGTAACTCCCGGGGCTCGCGGCTTACAGGCCAATGGCGTAGTGCCAGAGGTTAGCATAAAACACAGAAAATATACATTGCTTAAAACATGCGATACAATAAAAAGTTAAAACAGTAATATTAAACAGTACAATGAGCGGTGGCCGAAATGCGGTCTAATATGGATGCAAGGGCCTACTCCCAAAGGCCTGCCTAAACAAATAGGTTTTGCAGGCCCGTCTAAAGGGGAGTAGGTCCCTCAAACTCTGGCCTCGACCGAGGGCGCTCCATAAGCGTAGGAGCTATCACAGAGAACGCTCCGGCGGGTAGATGTTAAACGGGCCAGCTTGGCAGATGGTACAACCAGTAAATTGGCCTCTTCAGACCGAAGTGATCTCGATGGGCAGTATAAGGCGAGACGGTCCTCAGATACGCTGGCCCCAGGCCGTGGATGGCCTTAAAGGTAAGAACCAACACTTTGAAGGCGACGGTGCTCAATAGCAGCCAGTGCAGATCCCAAGACTGGTGTTATTCGGCATCCTGCTGGAGCCCCAGACAGGAGCCGGGCGGCGGTGTTCTGCACCAGCTTGAGCTTCGGATCGGCGACATAGGCAGGCCAACGAGCGCTTGCAGTAGTCTAGCCTCGAGATGACCGTGGCTTGGATCACAGTGGCCAGGTCGTTCCGGGGACAGATAGGGAGCCAGCCTCCTCGCCTGGCGGAGATGGAAAAACGCCGCCTTGCTGACCATGGAGACCTGGGCCTCCATGGTCAGCTGGGAGTCCAGGTGGACGCCTAGGCTTTTTCACTGACGGGCTGGGTGCAGCGCCGCACCGCTCCAGGGTCGGAAGCCGGGTACCCACTCCGCTCGGGCGGCCCAGCCACAAGATCTCCGTCTTGGCGGATTCACCCTCACCTACCTGGCTCGCAGCCATCCAGTAACGGCTTCGAGGCAATGTTGGAAATTATCGGGGACGGACTCCGGCCTGCCCCCCATCCTCAGAATGAGCTGGGTGTCATCAGCATATTGATGACAGGTCAGCCCATAACTCTGCACCAGCTGTGCAAGCGGCTGCATGTAGATGTTAAATAATAGAGGGGAAAGGATGGCCCCTGGGGAACCCCCACAAATCAGTGGGGAACCCTCAGAGACCACCTCCCTCCTCACACGCTGAGACCGCTGGTGGAGGAAGGAGGTCAGCCATTTGCTGGCTGTCCCCTCACTCCAGCCATGGCCAGGCGGTGGATCAAAAGATTGTGGTCGACCGTGTCAAACGCTGCCGTGAGGTCCAATAACACGAGCAGCGCAGACCCGCCTTGGTCGAGCTGGCAGCGGAGTTGGTCTGTGATGGAGACCAGGACCGTCTCCGTCCCGTGCCCCGAACGGAAGCCGGACTGGAAGGGGTCAAGCCATGTTGCATCATCTAAGAAGGACTGCAGCTGCTCCATTACTGCCTCTCAACTACCTTGCCCAGGTACGAAAGATTCGACACTGGGCGGTAGTTGGAGGAACCGCAGGGTCCAATGATGGTTTCTTCAGTAATGGAGCTACCACCGCCTCTTTCAAGCACTCTGGAAAGACTCCTTGCTCAAGGGAGCTGTTAATGTAAATGAATTAATTTTTTCTATAATTTTGTCATCTAGATTGCAGGGGGAGATTTCACATGTAATTACACTCCATAGCCTTCTTTTTGACACCCTAGTTTTAAGAATTAAATCTAATTTCCAGATGACATGGGTGATAATTAGTTCAGAAATCCATTTCCTCATTTTAGGCCTTTAAAGTATTTTCATTTAACACATGTCTTCTTCCCTTTTAATACGAACCCATAATTTAATAATTTTTAAAATCAAGCTGGTATTTCTGGGAGTGGCCAAACCATCACCGCAATGAACTTTTTCCTCACTGGTAAAATGGCCAAATGCCGAAATACAGGTTTTAGGAAACACTGGCTTTAGAAAATAAAATTAATTTTATTTGTTGAAGCCTTGCTGCTAAATTTTCCTCCCTGATGAACAATTTCAAAGGCAGCAATCCTTTGCATCTCTAAGTAATAAATGATGGATTGCACTATAAGGGTCCAAGTTAAAATCTTTATCTTTGTTTGGGAAGTGCAGTGATGCCACACTGACCTTAGCAAATAAAAATACAATCAGCATTGAGTTACATAGAACTCTCTTGACGAAGGATAAGAAGAACTATGAAGGACCATACTTTATTTACTTTTTTGTAACTGGCTAGGTCCCACTGGTTTCCAACCTGTGGTCCTCCAGGTGTTTAGGACTCCAACTCCCAGAAGTTCTGGACAGCTTGTCCAATCCTTAGGAATTCTGGGAGGTGAAGTCTAAAACACCTGGAGGGCCACAGGTGGGACACCACTGGTAACCCATGCTAACAAGACCCATGTTTCTTGCTCCTCAACAAATACAGTAAATAACATCACTTGGGCTTCTACAAGCAAGAACAAACTTATTCGGTTGCATCAAAGATGATTTGGTATATCAAATCCAATGCATTTGATCAAAGTTCAAATTAAAAGAAATGACCAGATCAAATGCCTCTTTTAATTCAATAGTCTTGTTATAATAAATTTTATCAGCTTTGTGGCGCAACAAGGTATGGTAGTTTTCCTAGTTGGAGATTGATCTTCATGTAGTGAAAATGTGTTTCCTTTTGAATTGCTATGAATACAAATCATACTAGTGTCTGTTTTTGTCACGAATCTCTGTTTTTGGAAAGCTCACTGGCCTTAATTCTACCAGTCTTCCACATGTAAAGGTCAAGGGAAAGCATGCCTTCTCTCTTATCATCTGTCTCAGTTAGGAGGTCTACTGGGGGTCCACAAACTACATAAAATATATGAATGTCCTTTTAAAAATGTGTGGTTCCAGATGATGATGTGGGTTGAATATTGGACTTTTTTCTGGGATATCAACTGAATCGTATAGCTGTATGTACGTTGTTATTAAAACAATGTAACCTTTCACAGAAGTATTGAAAGACAAAAGTTACTACCTAATACCAAGCTATGTCATTTTGTTTTCCCATCACAAGCAGAAGAGAATATCATCCAAAACAACACATTGATTTGTTGTCAGATCTTTGTAATTCTGCCATTAAGAATCTGTATTTTAATGTGAAAAAAGTAAAGTCAGCCTACTTTCAGTATGATGCACAGCAAAGTAATTAAAAAATTAAAAAGATCGAATTATAATAATACTTTATTTATAACTTGCCTTCTCTCCCCGTAGGGACTCAGGGCGGTTTACAAAAAATGGCAAACATTCAATGCCCAAAACAAATAGACAATCAAGCAAAACATAAAATAAAATAAACTCAATATAACTTACAAGCAACCAAAACCAAGGGTTAACCTAAATAAACATAATAGTTACAAAGAATCATATCAATTAATACACTATACATTAAAAGCATAATATAACAACATCAACAAACTGAGATCTACTGCTCAATGTATATCCTGTTAAGACTCTCTTCAGCATTGTCTCCTTCTGTTTTTTACCTGCATAAATACCTATGGAGCCTTACATGAAAGTCCGTAAATATTTGTACATTCAATTCTCTTTTTCTGCCAAAGAATATTAGATCCTTAATGGGAGTAGAGAGAACCAAGGGTTTTTGCCAGATTGTGGTATCATCCAGTCTCAGAGATGGAATTTCCCATTTGGTACAATCGGCTGGCCTTGGAGGGATGAAACACAACACTGTCTTGATGGCCTGGCCTCAGTCTTGGAAGCAAACTGATAATCACTTCTCTTGGAAAAATTTTGTAGGTATGTATTGCTGTAGAATTTGTAGAGACATCTTGATGGCACATACTAATATAATTTTTTTTCATCTAATCTCTTAATGTTTAAAGATTTTGAAAATAGCAGGGTAAATGTTTATTTTAAAATGCTTTCACATATATTATGGTTTGGTCAAGATGCAGCCAAAGTTGTGACCCTGAGGTTCCAAGAAAATGTTGTGCATGCCCCGATTTTACTAATTAAATCAATGCAAATCAGCTTTGACAAGATATTGCCTTTGGCATTTTTAATTAAAGATCTTGAGATGGCATGAAGTAGTGGGTAGTAAATGGCATTTTTAATTGTCCTTTCAGTAGAAAAACTCTGTCCCGGTTTCTCCTTATAAGGTGGCCTTTATGGAAGGATGCTTTCAAAAATATGATTCTTATACTTGATGTTGTTAACTGCTCAGTAAACAGACTTGGATGTGATTCCAAAGCTGTTTTTTTCTGCCAGTAGTTACTATTAAAAAAAATGTCAGGTTTTAAGAAATATCATTAATGCACTTCTACTTGGCATCTGCAGGATGGTCCAGAAGTCACAAAGAGTTCCTATATATACTGCAAATGTTGCTGTGGTGTTGGATGCCATTTTCGAGATTTTATTTTTCACATGTAATTTAAGCTCATTTCCTGTATATACAGTGTATTTTATGTTATGTTATTGTAAATTAAAAACAAAAAAGACAATTATTAAATATTGAAAATCCTTTGTTACATTTGGTCCACGCTTCTTTTGGATTTCCTGCAATAACATACCACATATTTATGTGATTTGGACCATTGTGCTTCCTCTTTCAGATACTGTACGAGAAACAACAGCTGCCCAACAAGCCCTTCTAGTTGCTAAAAACATTGATTTATTCCCAATGAATCAAGAGCGCTTCACCGAAGGTCACATTGATATTTGGTGGATTGTTCATGATGGTGGCATGCTGATGTTACTTCCTTTCCTACTACGACAGCACAAGGTTACTAGCATTCATTTTATTTTTTAACTGTTCTGTTAAATGAATACATTTGTATTAGGAACTCCTGAAAGCAGGAAATGTTTGTTTATGAAATCCATAATCCATTTGGATAAATTGAATTTAGTGATACAAAAATAAGTATTGTTATTATCGTCAACTTGAAATATTTTCTATGCAGAATATTTCTCTGTATAGAATATTTGGAAAGTGAGGTAAAGTAATGAGTGATTGACAGTTATGGAGTGCTTTTATGAGTGTAAAACCACACTGTTTGATGCTAAATAGTAGGCCTGGGCAATCATGGTTCTAAATGGTTCTAAAGTACTTACAAAACTAAAGTTCTGGTGGTGAACACTAGGTGGTGCTGGTGCTTTGCTTCTACAGTGTTGCTAAAGTTCTGGTGGTGAACATTTCAGAACTCCAACAAAACTTTCAAAACTGCCTTGGAAGACAATTTTCCACGGCCATGAATGATCGCCAATGATGATAAAAGTAACATAAATACTTGGAAATCAGAAAAGATTGATGGCAAAGTCCAGTTTCTACAGATGTAATGCATTTATTGTATTTTTCCTCATTTCTCTCTGGACATACTTAGCTGGAATCCTATATTAGAATTCTTGCAGTCCAGAACCTGGAAAGAATGAATCGTCCTGTTACCATAACTTTATATTTGATGTGGTATAAAGTAAAGAACAGCAGAGAATGTCAATAAAGACACTAGTATGGTGCCAAGTTATTAAGATATAGAATTCACATGTTTCTCTGATGACAGGTGTGGAGAAAATGCAAAATGCGTATTTTCACTGTGGCTCAGATGGATGACAATAGCATTCAGATGAAAAAAGACCTTCAGATGTTTCTGTACCATCTTCGACTTAATGCTGAGGTGGAAGTTGTTGAAATGGTAAAGTATTAAGTGTATTTATATGTATGTTTGCACTTGACTGAAAAATATTATGTCCAGCATCAAAAGGTTTATTTATCTATATGATTCAATTACAGTGTTCATTCCCTTTAGAGAATTCGGAAGCAAGCTTATGAAAACATAAAAAAGAATGTAGCAGCTCATAAATAATTGTTCCTTGAACATTTCAGTAGTAATAAAGTCCAAAGACAAACTCGTAATTTGTCCCCTTTGTTTTATTTCTCTATTTCTGTAAGCAATATGCTTGTGGGGCAATTCAAAATGGCCAAAGCTCAAAAACAGATTTTAATAATATATACAATTTATTCAGCCAGAATGGCAATGAGAAATTTCACTTTTTTTCTCCATTAGCATGTGGCAGCTAGATATCCTGAAGGACAACTTTGAGAAATAAATTATAGAGCATTATAGTGCCAAATGTCAGTATCATCACAAAAGGCCATTGCAAATGCAGTTTCAAGGTAAACACCAAGTCTCGTATCATAGTATATGATTTCCTTTCAGTACTAATAATCACTATTTATTTTTTTCCAGTTTGAAAATGATATTTCAGCTTTCACATATGAAAAGACTCTTGTGATGGAACAGCGATCTCAGATGCTAAAACAGATGCAACTCTCTAAGAATGAAAGGGAAAGGGAGGTAATTCATTTTATTGTTCTTATCTTGCTAAAAATGAAAATTGTGTTTAAAAACTGATGCTTATCAATGAGAACATTGTTGCCGTTGTCCAGAGTATTCCTATAGATAGAGATCTGTCTCTATTGATTCAAGGAGTAGCAGCTGTCTTAGGAGCACTGTTTTAACTCAGAAACGCCATCCATGAGGCATTTGTATCTTGTAAATCTATAGAAACAGAAATGAGCTAATATTTATATCCTACGGTATAATATTTAAAAGGAGCCCCTGGTGGCGTAGCAGGTTAAACTGCTGAGTTGCTGAACTTGCTGTCTGAAAGGTCAGCGGTTCGAATCCCACTCCCAGCTTTTGCCAACCTAGCAGTTCGAAAACATGCAAATATCAGTAGGTCAATTGGTACCGCTCCGGCGGGAAGATCACGGCGCTCCATGCAGTCATGCTGGTCCCATGACCTTGGAGGCATCTGTGGACAATGCCGGCTTTTCAGCTTAGTAATGGAGATGAGCACCACCACCACCACCCCCCCCCACCCCCCCCCCAGAGTCGGACACGACTAGACTTAATGTCAAGGGGAAACCTTTACCTTTACTAATACTTTAAAAAACTTTAAGAATAATTTTGCACATACACACAGTTTCTCTTTCTCTCTTTTTTCACTCCTTTCAAATACTTGGACAGTGTAATTCTGAAACAAAAGCTGGCTTACTTGGAGTAGGCGTCTGATTTCTGCATTCCTTAGACTCAATTAATAATGTGACCATCATTAGATGGCTTTTAGGAATAACCCCCCCCCCCCCAAAAAGAACACCCAATCTTGGAAAATCAGTGTAAAAATAGAAGGCAACATCTACAGTGCAAAGATGATATTACAGAGCCGAGCACTATTATTCACATTCATTTTAATATAGAAATAGATTGTATTGTATTTCATGCACTAATGTCATTAATGATATCCTTTTTCTGTACGCTGGTTGTGCTTCGTGACCTTCCTGTCCCAGATTCAGAGCATCACTGACGAATCTCGTAGCTCAATCAAAAGGAAGAGCCGCTCTAGCCCACAGTGTATTACTCAAGATGTAGACAGTCTGCTACCTAATGACATTCAAGAGGAAGAGGTAGACATTGTATCACCTGATTGATCCCTCCCTGTTACCACACTTACAGTGCCACTATCAACCATCTTTTTAATAGTTGCTAACATTGACCTGTTCTTCTAAATCTTGCTAACTGTTCTTTTATGAATAAGAAATAGCAAATCAAGTGGATTAAAACTTTTTTTCTTTAGAATTATATATGTTCTCTACAATTTACAATTCTTAGTTTGTGTAAAACTAAGCAAAATTGATAATTGCTTCTAAATGAGTTTTTTAAAATTGCTGTAGAATCTTGTAGTGCATCACTGAATATGTGATGGCATACTTGGTGAATCCGTTAATTGTTTATCCTTATCTATTTGCTGAAATGATGTGCCTTCGAGTCAACTCTGTCTTAATGACAACTAGAATAGACCATGTGGCCAAGTCTGCTCAGCCGTGATGAAACGAGAACACATGTGATAATTCAGAATGCAAAATTCTGAATTCCCAAGTAAGATAGAAAGTTAGATCACTGATTTCAGAACTTTCATTCAAAATGTTCATTGCCTTGAGTGAAATTATATCATCTTCTTCAGTGATTTCTTCCAGAGGAAAAAAAATCATTCTTCTGATTTCTAAATATATGTAATAAATGTGGGATACATGTAAAAGCAAAACTTCTTTGGAATTTTCTATCTAGAAAACAGCTATTGCTTCCTATACTTTTTAGAATCATAACTTTAAACCAAATCATGGTTCACAATGTAGCCTCAAGTCCTATTTGAACTCAGATAAGCTTGACCATACTTAGCTATGTGTCAAATCTTTCTTTTACATATTTCTTCCTTTGGGTTTAATAATAGGTTTGAGTATTTGATTTAATTTCTAAATCTTCATTTTTAATATTATTTAATTTTTTTGTACATTTTTAAAGTGGCACTTCAAGTGTGAATCCTGTTCCAAACTCAATACCCTAATTTAGTTCATAGCTATGTGAAGTGTTTCTTTTTGTAGTTTCCCTTCAGTAGAGTCTGTGTGGATGTCTGAAACAAAAGAGGAGTGCAGTAAAGTTAGAACATTGTAGCTAATAATCCCTTTTCATCTTCTTTAATATTTTATGTGTTTGATGTCCTAGTTCCTAATGGATTAAGTAGACTGAGAATTTTTGAGTAACATTTTCCAACCTATGCATTACAAATAGATATTTGGTTGTATATCTCTGATGTTTCACCTTATTGCATGACATCTGCACAGTTGTTTCCAGAATGCACATTTTTGCACTGTTCTTTATTCTTTGGTGGGCTAAGATACATGAAGGTAGAACATTCTTCCATTCATAACATTGAGAGGTATAATAATAACTAATGCTATGCATACATTTAAATCCAGCCTACTTTTGTAATTGGGACTTTTGGAAGAACAAGACCATTTAAGCATTGTGTTCAGTGATTTATATTGTAATGCAAAACTATTTCTATTTGAGTTTTTGCATGTGTACACTGATGATACTGAATACCTGTATAATGAAAAGGTTCTTGGTATTTTGGATTTTGTGTGATGGAATTGCCTCTCATCTTATGAAGGTCAGAAAACCTTGCAGTCTTGTATTCCATGAAAGTAAGGAAAGAAAGTACAGAAGATTTCCAAATAACAGTTTTATTATGTAATAAATATGCAAAACTTCCTGTAATGTTGTTGCATGGGAACACCAGTGTTCAAACATCATTATGATGCTGTTGCTAGAACTACCTATTACCTTATATTCCTTGCTTGCACACTTATTGTATGCTATGTATAGTGAGTCCATTATGTAATGCAATTGTATGACTGTTGTGAACTCTTTCAATACTCTTTATGACTTCACGAATCCTGAATGATTCCATACTTCATCTATTTCTGTTGCTATTTTCCAGCATGTTTTTAATTTTAAAGGAAGAGCAGTCATTCAGCTCTCTGTTTTCTCATTGAATGGCAATGAGAAAGGTTCTCTTTTCAGGGAACAGGAGGAGAAATGGGGGAGGAGGCAGGGGGAATATGTCTTTATGAATGCTAAATTTGGACTTCCTGATGATGCTATGGCAGTTTTCAAGGCACTGGGGAGAGAGGAATTTTAAATCAGATTGCAGATCTGAGGCTGAGAATAGCCTTGATGGGAAATTTCCCTCATTCATAAAGCAGCCAAGCCTTGGAAGTCGTGCAAATGTGTATTTGAAATGGACTACCATCATCTAGTTGAAGGAAAATTGTAAATATAGTGGTGGTGGGAATAAATGTTGAGCCGAGAGGGTACAAGGTCATCTCTGCACAACAAATACATCTACCTGACTATCACTGAAAAATGAAAAAAACTTCATAGATGAGAAAATATAATTCAGTGCTGTAATGAATTACACACAAGTCATTGGATGTATGTAAAGGCACAGCAAAGCAGAACCCAATTCAAAACTTTAGCATAGTGAGATAGTTGCAAGTATGTGTTCACAACTTACTTTACGTTTTGATTTATTTATGATGCTCAGATATTATATCTATTGGAACGTTGAACCTTTAGAATCGTTTGAAAAATGTCAGTTCATTCAAACATAAACTGTTCAGATTAGAAAGGGGATGCTTGATGGTTAATCTCTAGCTCAGGGGTCGGGAACCTATGGCCCGCGAGCCAGGTGTGGCTCTTTTGATTATTGCATCTGGCTCGCGGATTTCGGCTTTTCAGATAAGACCAATGCTGGAGCAATCCCCAAACAATACGGGCAAGAAAGTGGTGTGTAAATAAAGCCCTACAACACTCCCAGGCTCGGCAGGAAGGCAGAGAAGAATGGAGTTCACATGAGGCTGCTGCGGAGGACCAAAGCAATCAATCGCCGAATGGGGGTTGGAGCGGCTTGCCTAGAGCATTCCTCCAACTCCCATTCGACGATTGATTGCTTTGGTCCTCCACAGCAGTCTCATGTGAACTCCATTCCCCTCTGCCTTCCCGCGGAGCCTGGGAGCGTTGTAGGGCTTTATTTACACACCGCTTTCTTGCCCGTATTTTTGAGGGATTGCTCAAGCATTGGTCTTGGTCTACGGATTCTTCAGTTGGACATACACACTGTCATTCTGCCGGGGGAATCCTTTTCTACGTATATACTCACATTTAGTTGAATTCAGTCTTAAAATATATTATATATATTATATGGCTCTCACTGAAATAAATTTCCAAATATTTTGTTTTCATGGCTCTCTGAGTCAAAAAGGTTCCCGACCCCTGCTCTAGCTGATTTCATTCCTGTGACTTCTTAGTATATGTTTAATCATTTCTATTGGTCAGTAGTTCTCAACCTGTGTGTCCTTGGATGTTTTAGCCTTCAACTCCCAGAAATCCCAACACCTGCTAAACTGGCTGGGATTTCTGGGGGTTGTAAGCCAAAACACCTGGGGACCCACAGGTTGAGAACTACTGCTATGGTTCGGGGAAAAATAGGGGCTATGGACATGGAATAATTGTTTGGTGAGGGCAAGGTGCAGGTGGAATTGCAGCAAAGCTGTGAGTTGTGGAGGAGGCTTCAGTCGTTCTGGAGAGAAATGAGAGGGAAATTTTAAACTCCGCTACAACAAAAAAATACTTCCATAACCACAGGGTTGGCGTATGTTTGCACATGTAGTAACAGGAGTCTGGCTCTGATGCGGACCCCTTTAAGGTCCACCAAAGAACAGATCCCATCCCTGTTTAGAACAATTAATTTAGTTATATCATTAGATCTAAAGCATTTTTGATGAAATGGATCTTCTAATAAGTGGACATCCACGTGTTGTTGAACTGCAACTTCCATTATCCTTATGCTGGTCATTGACCGTAATAAATCTTGTCTTGTCATTATCCTTATCCATTTTAGCAAAGGGTGAAGACTGCAGAGAGTTACAGTTCAACAATAATTGGGGGCTGTGCAATTCACATCTCTACTTTAAAAGAACTACACAACAGGTGTTCTTATAATGCAGAAGGATTTTTGGGGGGGAACCTGTGTTGTACATTTATCTGTATTGATATTTTTTTAAATGATTGTATATGTTTTTAAATTAATGGTGTTTTAGCATGATACCTTGTTTTAACCTTGTTTATAAGCTGCCTTGCGTCTTACGTCAGGAGCAAGGCAGAATATTAATGAATAGATGGATAGATGGATGCATAAATGAATGAACTGATAAAGGAGTGAAAAGAGGCTTTCCTCCACCAATTCTGGATTCCCTGACTTGGCAAAAATTGCTTCTTGTTTTTTTTAATCAGGCTCAGTTAATCCATGACAGAAATACTGCCTCCCACTCAACCGGAATGGTTAAATCCCACACTGCTATAACTACACCGGAAAAAATACAAATGACGTGGACAAAAGAAAAACTTATATCTGAAAAACATAAAAATAAAGAAACCAGTACGATGAATTACAAAGATATCTTCAATATGAAGCCGTAAGTAATTACATGAGTAGTTTAAGTATTAAAAATGATTGAACTCTTGTTAGTTTGACAAATGCAAAGGCCTAAGTCCAAATGTTAGTTCATGAACTGAAGTCGACATCCTGATATTTATTCGGTTACCATTATATAAGCACATTCACAAATCCACATTCTTCGCAGCACTTTGCCTTCTTATTGACTCAATAGTAACATAGCAAGTCAACACCTATAGGTCTCATTGATTCAGTGGGTTTACTCCATCTCATTCACTTGTTAACACAATAATTACATAAACCCCATTGATTCAATAGACCTGCTTTGTTTAGGATCAGCAATGGAGTGCAAGAGGAAGTTAATAGGTATGCACCTGCACACAAAGAGGTCATTACTCTGATGCTATTATTTTAAAACAGCCACAGATGATACTAAAGTGATGACACTAAACTCTAAAACTCTGGATGTCCCCTGCCCAGTGGTTTCATGTGGATCTTGAATTGCATTGAGGATAAGATCAAGCCTTGCGGGACTCCACAAGCCAGTCAATGGCCAGGGGTCCGAGCAGGCATCCCCCAGCACCACCTTCTAGAATAGTGCAATCCTGGCAGTTTTATAAAAGACAAAAGCAATTTTTGAAGAATTAGGCCTAAACCCTATTGCTAGTACCCAGAAGGGTAGATGCATTGCACTACTGAATTTTACCAAGTCCCCATTGATCACGAAATGTATACAATTCTTGCAACCTAGAAATATTTCCTTCTTTTCATCACTTGCCTTTCAATATCACTGCATTAGAACATAGAAGAAAGGCCAATGCAGCTCCAGACCCGTGATAGTTATTTCTTACAATGGCAAAAAATAACACGACATAAATCCACTACTAATGCATTCTGTAGAGACTAAAAGAAGTAGTGTTCCAGGAGCATTCAAAAAAGGCATTAACTGAAGGCCAAAAATGTTTGGAATGGCACAAAAGAAAGATGAATAGATCTAGATTAACTAAAATAACATTACTTCTCAGATTCACTCAGTGAAAGCATTTTTATCCTAAACACAAATCACTGCTACATAGTTCAGCGGCAATATGTCACTAAAACAAATATTTCTGTAACCACTAGATGGTGATGTTATCTCAGTAATTGTTCCCTAATGGTGGCAGTAAAAAAAAACCCAGAATAACGAGACGGAAACATTCAGTTTTCTTTATATATTTTGCAATAAGGTAAAAGAAATGTAGCTGCTTGCTACTTTTATTATCTGCTGTGTGGGAAAAGTAGTATTTGTCATAATATAAGTTCTGCTTTTAATATAACACTTTAAATTTGATCCACAGCTACATTGCTATAAATATTGTTTCTGCCATAAATTAGTGCAGCGAGAAATAACATTTACTACGTAGCTGCAGGACGAACTGTGAAAATGAGTCATTATTTTTAGTAAAGCATCTGAATGATTTAACAGCTATAATATACATGATTCTCAAGCTTCGTTTGCTGTAACAGAATGGATTTGGTGTTTTGTTAGGATAATTAGCATTCAAGAGAGTCATGGAAACCTGTTTCCTTCAAATCCGTGATATAGAACCTTTCATATAGGGAATAATTTATAACAGGGCTTCTTAAATCTTTCCACTGAACCACTTTTGACCCAAGGTACAGTATATAAAATAGGTATAAAAATCAAACATGCACTGATAACAAGGAATCATTTACAAGCTTGTTAAACATGCTAATTTTCCTTTTGTTGAGTAATAAACTTTATTTATAACCCGCCTCCTTCTCCCCAAAGGGGATTCAGGGTGGCTAACATGAGACCAAGCTCAAAAGAACAATACAAACACAATTGAACTGTCTGGAAAGATTGGTCTTTAATGCTGTTTTAAATTCACAACAATATACACTGCTGTCAAGTTGTGGTGATGCAACTTTATAAATAATAATAATAATTTTTAAAAACTTTTTTTTATACCTCGCCACTATCTCCCCAAGGGGACTCGGAGCAGCTTATATGAGGCCAAGCCCAATGACACATAATAAATAACACAACAGCAAATAATAAACAATACAATCAATATAACTTACACATAAGCAATAACAGACACTTTTAAACCATTCTGGTTGGGCCAAATGTGAAATATTAAAGTTTTAAAATAAATAAACACTGGATGCAAACAGAGGTAGAATGTGTATAACAGGAAGGTTTCAAAGGATAATGTGGGGCAGACACCCAACAGGTAGTTAAAGTGCTTCTGAGGACATTTTGCAAAGAATTGATCACAGCAGGGCATTATTTACTTTATTCAGGGAAGGTACATTGGAACAGCAACGTTTTCAGGTTCCTCCTAAAAACTGCCAAATGTGGAGGCTTGTCTGATATCCTTGGGGAGCGAGTTCCAGAGTTGGGGGGCCACTACAGAGAAGGCCCTCTCCCTCGCCCCCACCAATCGCTCCTGCGAAGGCGGCGGGAGCAAGAGTAGGGCCTCTCCAGATGATTGGAGAGATTGCCTGGGTCACGCAGGTAGATGGGTCCCAAACCGTTCAGGGCTTTGTAGGTAAGAACCTGGACCTTGAATTGGAACCGGAAGATGAACGGCAGCCAATGGAGCTACTTAAACAGGGGGGTTGACCGCTTCCTGTAAGATGCTCCAGTTAGTAATCTGGCTGCCGCCCGTTGGACCAGTTGAAACTTCTGGGCCGTCTTCAAGGGCAGCCCCACGAAGAGTGCATTACAGTAATACAATCTGGAGGTGACTAAGGCCAGATCCAACTTCACTATGGCCAGATCCAACTTTACGAGGTACTGTCGCAGCTGGTGCATGAGTTTTAATTGTGCAAAGGCCCTCCCAGCCACCGCCGGTGCCTGAACTGCAAACGTTAGCAACGAGTCTTGTGACTTCAGGGGAAGTGCAACCCCGGCGAGTACAGGTTGCTACCCTTTGCTCCTGTGCCTTTTGTCGCTCTTTACTGCAGAGAGATGTGCCCTCCTTGTGAGAAAGTAAGCTGCCTTCCCTCCGTCAGGTTAAAATAATACCTGATCTTTTCTAAATGCAGTGTTCATCTGTTCTCTGGAATCAATTATTTATTTACTATATTTATATGCCCTTCGGGGTTGAGAAGACATGCAATGATGCTATTTGAGATTTTAGATTAAGGACTGTTAAGGAAGGGATATACAGTATATGACTCAATTTAGGAGGGAGGCCTTTTAGGCTGTCCAACTGCCGGCCCTGCAGGTGTTTTGGCCTTCAACTCCCAGAAATCCTAACAGCTGGTAAACTGGCTAAGATTTCTGGGAGTTGAAGTCCAAAACACCTGCAGGGCCGGCAGTTGGACAGCCCTGTTTTAGAACAAAGGGTTGAAAGCCCACTCTGGTATATATGGAGTTTGATCCAGATACAATCACATGTCTAGTAGATACATTAAAATCAATTGGTCACATCTGAGTGAAATGCCACCGGTTTCAGATAGTCCGTTAAGTATAACTAAGTCAAGATCCAACTCAAAGCCAACTTCAAAATATATTTCAAGAGCATTTGTGATTGCTTTTCATGCTTAATAACAGTCTCCAAGAAGTTGTTTACGAGAAATATAGGCTGAAATATGAGGTTATTTCCATCTATTCGCAAATACATACACTCTGTTAGAGAAATCACATGAACACAATTCTGCCAGTTCAAGCATGACTTCAGTCGATCTGGAAAGGAAAGGATTGGGAGAAAATAAGTGAAAAGATAGCATTCATGCCCAAGAGCCATTTCTTTCCTTGTATATGTTGAGAAATAACATCTAGGTATGTCCACATTCATTTCTTCTGTACAGAAGTTGTAACTATGCAACATCTTTCTTTTTTTAATCAATCTCTTAAAGGCACAGGAAAAGAATTCAGAATATATGCAAAGACTTTTATGTTTGAAAAAACAAACAAGTGACAAGTAGTATATGTTTATTAGAAGCACAGGAATACTATAGAATTAGCTTTTTAGGGAGGAAAGCACATTACACATTCAATGTATGCATGGTTAAAATGTTGACGGGCAAATAAAATTATAATGTGTTCTATGCTATATTAGGAAAAATGTCACAGAGTTATATATTTATAAAGTAATATATTTACACGTTTGTTTCTTTTCCATGTAGAAAATGGGGAAATCTGTAAGTGAAATTTGATTCAATTTAGGTTATTGTTTTCCATGCTTTTCTGTGCTTTATCGTTTAACTGTTGTTGCATGTTTCCTTCAAATTAGCTGCTTTTAATTCTTAATGTGCCCATATACGTTTAAGCATGTGAATGCAATGGCTTAGCATTCCTATTTTTTTAATGGTTTCTTTTCCTTTTTCTAATAGTTTTCTCTTTATTTTATACATTTTTCTTCTTCTTCAGAGTAAATCATATTATATGTCTCATAAAAGGAAGGTCACCATTGGCCTGTATATAACTATTGACATTTCCTTCATCAAAATCCCAGGAGTGCAACTTTCCTCCCTAATTATCTCAATTAGCAGATGTGCAGTAGTTTCTGGATAAGCTAACATTGACAGAATTGCAATGATTATGGCAACAACACGTAGAGTGCCTTTTAAAGGGGGGTGAATACATTTTTTTTCAGCCCAATGGGTTTGTTAAGCCATAACAGTGTTCATTTTCCAGTTGCTTCATTAGTGAGAATATTGCTGTGGCACCGCTTCCTTCCAACCTCTATTCTTCCCATGTTTTAAAAAGCCAACAATCTTATCCTAAGTTGATATAACTAGATATATCATTGTTCTGGCAGATCATTTAGCCTCATGAAAGTGACACGGCAACGTCTTCTTTTCCTTCGCAACATCTTCCATTTTCCCTCTTTGAAGCACTACTTAGGGGTTTCTCTACACTTTTTTATTGCTGTCTATCTCCATCCTTTTGTTCTATGATTTCTCTCTGTGAGCGAAATTATTTCTTTGTATCAAAAAATTGATCCTTTATATCAAAAAATCTTTCCATGGAGCATTGATGTTCCTTCACTTTTATACTCATTTTTTAAAAAAATTAATACTTATCTATCCTCTATCATTGTATGGCACCTACTCAGCCTTGACCCAGTAAATGTTTTCTGCCCACAGATATGGGTTTATTGGTTGCACAGAATCCCACTATGGCAGTGTTTCTCAACCTTCCTAATGCCCTTCTCAACCCCTTAATATAGTTCCTCATGTGGTGACCCCCAGCCATAAGATTATTTTTCTTGCTACTTCATAACTGTAATTTTGCTACTGTTATGAATTGTAATGTAAATATCTGATATGCAGGATGTGTTTTCATTCACTGGACCAAATTTCGCACAAATCCCCGATATGCCCAAATTTGAATACTGGTGGGGTTGTGGACGGGATTGATTTTGTCATTTGGGAGTTGTAGTTGCTGAGATTTATGGTTCACCTACAATAAAAGAGTTTTTTGAACTCCACCAACCATGGAATTGAACCAAACTTGGCATACAGAACTCCCACGACCAACAGAAAAGACTGGAAGGGTTTTGTGGGCATTGACCTTGAGTTTTGGAGTTGTAGTTCACTACATCCAGAGAGCACTGTGGACTCAAACTTGGCACAGATACTCAATATGCCCAAATGTGAACACTGGTGGAGTTTGGGGAAAATAGACCTTGGCATTTGGGAGTTGTAGTTGTTGGGATTTATATTTCATCTACAGTCCAAGAGCATTCTGAACCCCACCAACGATAGAATTGGGCCAAACCTCCCACACAGAACTCCCATGACCAACAGAAAATACTGTTTTTTCTGATGGTCTTTGACGACCCTTCTGACACCCCCTTGCGACCGCCCCAGGGGGCCCGACCCCCACGTTGAGAAACACTGCACTATGGGGTGGAAAACAATTTGTATCCAGCAATGCACACATTAGGCCTATGACTTTTCCCATACTCTTGACAGTTACGTTTTTGCACTATGTTTCTTGCAAATTCATTCATTCCCACATTTGAGTGAATTGGGAGCCAATTCGAACTCGTAATGTGGCGAAAACTCCTCTTGATCTGTAGACAAAACTTAACCTCTTTAAAATATAAACATAGAAATTCTATAAAGAATGATACATTTGAAAAAGGAAAGAGCATAGATTTGGATTACATAAACTGGTATGATCTTGGATTTAATTAGAGGATTGTCCTTGAAATAATGAATTTGTTTTACCTTTCCTTACTAGAATTTTTTTTAAAAAATAATCTCAGCTCATATCAGGTTTTTTTACTTCTATCTTAAAATTGAGCTGTTCCAATACAGGGATTTCTCACAGGGCTGCCATTAAAAAGGTATACATAGAAACGTACAGTATATACCCCGCCAGCATTTCGAGACAGTCAGCCTGCCAATTCTTCATCATTGGATCCAATTTCATGCCCAAATACTTCAACCCAGTTCTATAACATTTCTTAATAGTGATTCTACAATGAATGCAAATCAACAAGGAAGCAAACCTTCCTTGGGAAAAGTGTCAACGTTCCCAGAGTAAAAATATTTTATCACTTGACAATATCCTGAATTATTTCTATAGCTGGAAAACTCTCTGCAATTCTATTATTGCAGAGAACTTTATTTGGTGTGGGCTGTAACCTAAAAATTGACTTTGCCAGGGACTAGCTGTGCCGCCACCCTCCGCCCCCCATACCTAGGGGATGGACTTAAATTAAGATCATAGCCCATGATTCTAGACTTGGTTTTAAGAACCAGACAAGCCACATAATTGACCAGTTCAAACAGAATGGCTCCTTACCATGCGACTGCATGAGCACTGGAAGAAGAGAGAAGGTGCTATCTGAAGCTCCTGGCTTAAGGATGCAAAAGGGATCCCCCGATGCCAAGATTAAGGACTGTCCAAAAATAACATGGGATTTTTCTCTCTCTGAATATTGGCTGAATATATTAATTGTCACAAACTTTTGGGGAAATGGGAAATATGTTATTATAAACGGCAGCCATCTAGATATATTGTCCATTATCTTCAGTAGCCTATGGATTGCCAGCTGCAGAATTGTGGGTGGACACTGCCCAACCTACCTACTCTTTCCCAGTCAGTAAACGGTCATGGATGCACACATGGACAGGGTGTGCTCCCTTGCATGGGAAAGAAGGATATTCAGGGAAGAGTGTGCTGAATGCTTCCTTGTCCAACTGACTCAAAAGACATTTGTAGAAACCAAGATTATGTGGATATATGCCACCAACAGCATGTTGATTAAAATTGCATGTGACATCCCTGCATTGCAGGTCTGATGCTGTATGGTTTCTATAACAAAATATATCATAATTCAGGAATCAAAATTACCTCCTCATCGTGTATGAAAGTTAAAGTAGCACAGTTGCTGGACATTCTGAAGACGCTGTCTCCATCAGAAAATGTCCCAAGCAACAGCTTATGTTAGTCTTTCTGTCACCAGTGCTCATGACTGAATTAAGAACTTTCAGGCTTTCATTGCATTTGGAAAGTTCTTCTTCTTGGCTTTTCTTCGCGAACGAAGATTCAGGAAGGACTCACCCCACGCTTTCTAGTCGGAAGTTGGATGTGTCCTTCGAGCCTGTGCAATGGATTTTTCTGGTGGAGCGCAGCGTGCACAGAAATGGCCTCACCCTTTAAACCAAAGGTTCATTTGCCAGGGCCTAGCAAGCTTGGGTGGTGGCAGCGAGATCCTCAGGTCATAGGTTTGATTAGAGTTACCTTCTCTTAGATGATTGACTTTACAGGGTTAGATGAGCACCATCTGCCCGAGTTTGAAATTAGAATTTTACTTCTCTTAGGATGGTTGCTAGAAGACTAGAGAGCCCATCCTACCCATTGACGCTCTTTGTCAGACCTTCGGTTGTGGCCTGTCTGGCATGGGAGGCCCTACTGGTGACTATTATAGCTCACAACTTCATTAGGGTACGCAAGCCTCTCCCCCACAACAAGGGGCACCAATGGAGAGGGAAAGTACATAGCAATGATGCTATCTTCTATTTAAAAAAAGAAAAGAAAAAAACATTACAAATAAAAACAAACTTAAAAGCTACTTTTAAATATGCATCTAGGTGAATGTGAAAGTGAGCTTCATCTTTATTTCCATGGGGCAGTTCGGCTGTAATCAAAGTTCCAAGAATCAGTATAGAGCAGGCAACTAGTACTGATGAAAAGTCTGCTAGAAGACTTTGAGTAAATGTTGACCCTCTCTTTATCCTCAGGTCATTTGTTGATACATACTTTCTTCATTAATGGATTGACACCTGTCTTTTAATTCTGTTGTAAAAAAAAGTAGCACCAACTGCTATACTTTCCTCATTTTGGTGGTGGGATTGTACGCTCCTATGAGGCAACATGCGGTGCTTATGGTAGCAGTGTTGCTAGAAGGGTCTCCTTTGTCAGGTAGGCTGAGGAGCCAGACTAAATGCATCAAGTAGCAACTGGATAGCAAAGGATCTCTCCAGAGGCAATGCAGTGGCATTACCTCTGAGAGATCTGAACATATATGTATAGCAGGAACAACACCTGAAAAGAGGAGGCTTTAAAATTGGAGAAAGGAACACCAGTAGTTTAAAATATGTAGATGATACCATACTACTACTGGAAGAAACTAGCAAAGACTTTGAACGATTGAAGAAAGTCAAGGAAAGAAGTCCAAAGGCAAGTTTACAGTTGAACATTAAAACAATAATGATGAATACCTATGATTTACATAACTTTAAAGTACGTTATGAAAACATTGAAATAGTTCAAGATTTCCCATTCCTGGTCTCAGTTGTTAATCAGAACATTCTGAAGAAATCCAATCAAGAAATCAGAAGAAAACTAGGATTAGGAGGGCAGTTCTGAAGGAGCTAGACAAGATCCTAAAGTCTGAAAACATATAATTGAATAGTAATGTTAGGATAGCCCATGCCATAATAGAAGAAAACTTACTTGAAACGTAGTGCTGGAGAAGGATGCTTGAGATATTGTGACTGCTGAAAAGCCAAATAAATGAATGCTAGAGCAAATCAAGCCTTAACCATCCCTAGAAAACAAGATGACTAAACTGAGACTGTTTTGGTTTGGACATGTCATGAGAAGACATGACTCATTGGAAAAGACAATAATGCTAGGCAATATGGAAGCCAGTAGGAAAAAAGGAAGTACACATTCCAGATGGATAGGCTCAATTAAGGAAGCCACATGCCAGAGCTACAGGACCTGAGTAAGATTGTTGATGATAGGGTGAATTGGAGATTTCAGATTCATAGGGTTGGCATGAGTCGAAGTTGACTTGGTGGCAATTAAGACCAATAAACTATACTTTCAGAGAATTGGGCCCCTCCTTATCAAAATAACTTCATGAACATTGTTTTCGGAATAGTTGAACATGAGGGGGGTGGGAACTATACTTATTGTCTGTTTTAATGGCACAGTAATTTATTGGTTCTCTTTATTGAGTGACATTCACCTTGTCTTGCTTAGTGCTTTACACATGATTAGATCGATCACTGTGACAGCATTGGCGTCACTAGTCACTGATTATCTTTGGTGATCCACTTAGCCTATTTTGTGTATGGTTTTTCCCTCTCTCTTTACATATGAGAGTCTAAAGTACCCCAGGCAGTGTTTTATCTGTACACCAGTTTAGCAATGGCACTTTATTCCTTCATTGCCACCAAAAGCCTTTCAGGGCAGCAGCCTTTGAGACACCAGGAAATATCTCCCCCCAACATGTGCATATTCTTTTTAACTTCATGAGAGTGGATAAAGTTCTGGTCACAGGGCCTTTTAAATTTTGTTGTTGTTTTTTTAAAAGAAAAATATATTCGTTAGGATTGTCTGCAGCTACAGTATGTGTATATCGATTATGATGCATTTTCAGATTGGCTTTTTTAGAGAGAGAGGGAGGGAGGGAGGGAGAGGTTTCTATGCCTGCCTCTTTGGGAAATGAAGCAAGTTGATTGCTTTCTGTCATCCAGAGGACATTCCATTTGGATGTCCCCCCAGAAGGCTAATGGGATGTCTAAGTTCACAAACCTATACAAATTCTCCCTCTTTTTTTTAAATTTCTGTCTGGGAGATGCAGTCAAGACTTTCTAACTTTCAAGACTTTCAAATCCAGATTTCTAATATGCTGACGTGGAGTTGATAAATTCAGATCTTGGTATTATATCTGTTTATACATTCTATATTTCTGTTTCCTTGAGAAAGCGAGATATTTGTTTTGTTCAGATCAGAGCTCTCAAAGCAAACGTGTGAAAGCACTGGCAATTGATAGACTTCCAGCTCCTTGAGAATTAAATGTTTGGGTTTTCCTCTGTTGGTTACATCCTAAGGGGTGTTGACAAATCAGTTTTGCCTTTCCTAGAGCAGACAAGTGGAAACTGTGGTGGGAAGCACCTCCTCATCCATGGCAAAGAGCATTGGTGAAAACAATCTCTGACTGTTAGGGGGATGTAAACATAGCATACGAGGGCGGGTCAATAAGTTTTGAATGAAACTGGTTTTGGATAAAAAAAATTATTTCTCAACGTCGTCTCCTTTGAGCGCTATACACTTTGTCCAACGTTTCTCCAATTCTTTTTATCCCTTCCAAAAAATAAGATTTGTCAAGGTCATCAAAATAGGTATTTGTTTGTGAGATGATTTCATTGTTGGAGTCAAATCTCTTTCCGCCGAGCCATTTCTTCAGGTTTGGAAGAAATGGCTCGGGGCTAAATCCAGAGAATAGGGCGGATAAGGGAACAATTCGTATCCCAGCCATTAGTATCCCAATTCATGGGTTGTTGCCATGGCAACTGTACATGTGTGCACCCTTGCATTGTCCTAGTGCAAAAGACCTTTTTCTTGGCCAAATACAGTCAGGGTTTTTTCCAAATCCTCATTAAATCGACCCAGTAAGTTGGCATAGTATTCGCCATTGATTGTTTTACCCTTTTGAAGGTAGTCAATGTGGATTATACCGCGTGCATCCCAAAAGACGGTCGCCATGACTTTATTGGCTGACAAACCCACCTTGGCCTTTTTTGGCACCGATTCAACCCGATACACCCACTGTTTTGACTGCTGTTTGGTCTCTGGTGTGTTGTGCTGGATCCACGTTTTGTCCAAGGTTATGAAACGGCGCAAAAACTCGTTCATATTGCAGTTGAACAACGCCAAACACTCCTGTGAAATTGTTACACGATTGCGTTTGTTGTCGATTGTGAGCAAACGCGGCACCCATCTTGCGGAAAGCTTTCTCATACCCAAGTGATCATTTAAAATTGAGACCACTGAGCCATGTGAGATGCCTACGTATGGCTTCCACAATCTCTCGCACTTTCAATCTCCGAATGACCAACACCATATCGTGAATTTTTTCAATTGTTTCGGGTGTAGACACCTCAACTGGGCATCCAGAAGGTTCGGCATCTTCCGTGCTTGTACGGCCACAACAAAATTCAGTAAAACACCTTTTTTTCACCATTGAAATTGATGGTGCAGAGTCCCCATAGTATTTATCAAGCTTAGCCTTGGTTTGAGTGATAGTTTTTTTCCGCAAAAGATAATGCTTAATGGGCACACAAAATTCACTTTTTTCCATTTTCTCCTCAAATCATGTGGTAGTCTGCTATCAATGGCTGTCAAACACAAACTAAATGACGCAGCTTGTTCAAATTTTGACACGAGTCAACTGACAGATGCCTGTTGACAGGAGCAGTGTTGCCCTTTCAGTTAAGAGGCGGGAAATTCAAAAAGTCACAGACTTATTGGCCCGCCCTTGTAGATTATAGACCTATTGGACAAGGAGAAAAATTTGTAAGCACTTCTATTGGGAAGCAACTAGTCATAAAGCTAGTTTAAAACAGTGTTTTCAAGGAGGAGAGGTATCACTATAAACTCACAGGATGAGTTTATAGTGCTACCAGACAATGTATGGCATCTCTTCATACACTGTCAGTTTCTGGAATCAGGATAGCATCATCCTACAATAAGGACTTGTAGATGGAGCATGTGCATTTGGATAGCATGAAATCATACCTCAGGTGGAGATGACAATCCGTGTCCCATAGAATTTAGACATATGCTGTGCTTGAAATCACGTGCAAAACATTTTTTTAAAAGTACATATGGAGATTAATTACTTCATTACTTTACAAGTGAAACGATAAAAAGTACTCTTATCATTCCATATGAAATATAAAGCAAATCTGTGGGAAACCAGATAGATTTGCTTTAGAGGTTTGAAACAATCCATATCACAGTTGACTATCCTTGTTCTTGAATTATAGATATTCTTCCATGTTTTTGCCCTCGTGTTTTTTTTTCCCTTTTCCATATAGACATGACATTAGTTGCTGATTACTAAGCATTCTCTGTTTGTATGGCTTAAGACGTTTTGGCTGCAGCAGAAGCTTTTGCATTTAGTGTCAATAAAATGGTGCCAGCTGATTCAACTCTGATTGTTGCTTTGTCATAGGAACCAATCCAATGTGAGAAGGATGCATACTGCTGTCAAGCTTAATGGGGTTGTGCTAAACAAGTCACAGAATGCCCAGCTGGTGTTGCTGAACATGCCTGGACCTCCAAAAAACAGACAAGGGGATGAAAATTGTATCCTTTTATGTGTTATATGCCAAGACTCTTAGTTGTTTTTGTTGGGAAATGGCTACAGCTGTGGCATTCTTCAGAATAAAATGTGGAATAAAATCAGGAGATGAGGGACAGACCATATACATGAGATGGAGGGATAGTATTTAATAGGCCTGGGCAATCATGGTTCTAAATGTTTCTAAAGTACTTACAAAACTAAAGTTCTGGTGGTGAACACTAGGTGGCGCTGGTGCTTTGCTTCTACAGTGTTGCTAAAGTTCTGGTGGTGAACATTTCAGAGCTCTAACAAAACTTTCAAAACTTCATTATTATTTCATTATTTGCAATTTTTAAGACAGAACCAATTAGGAACTGCCATTTATAATGAAATTTAGGGATTGCTGGGGACATAAGACTGCTTACATCCTGAATAGACTACTGCAATGTGCTCTACATGGGGTTGCCTTTGAAGCCTGGGAGCCTCAAATGGTCCAATGGGCAGCAACCAGTGACGTTCAGGGAGCACACACACACACACACACACCCTTGTTGTATCAGCTCCACTGGCTGCCAGTATACTGCCGAGCACAATTCAAAGTGCTGGCTTTAGCCTATAAAACCCTAAATGGTTCCAGACCAGCTTACCTGTTCAAATGTATCTCCCTCTATGATCCACCTCGGAGCTTAAGATTGTCAGGGGAGGCCCTGCTCTCGGTCCCACCCCCCTCACAAGCGCGACTGGTGGGGACAAGAGCCGGGACCTTCTCAGTGGTGTCCCCTTGTCTATGGAACTCCTTCCCCAGTGAAATTAGATCAGTCCCCTCCCTCCTGACCTTTAGGAAAAATCTAAAAACATGGCTCTGGGACCAAGCTATTGGTCAGTAAATGGGAGCAGTGCAATAAGAGACTATAAAATAACATAATGACAACTCAGACTGGCCCTGGAATATGACCTTGCTTGTGTGATTTTAATTGATGTTTTAATGTTTATGTTTTAATTGGTTGGATTTTAATGCATTTATTTATTTATTCATTATTTCGCATTTGTCTGTCGCCCCCCCCCCCCAAACAGCTCGGGGCGACTTGCAACAGTTCGTAAAATACAATTGTCAGATAACTCATAAACCACAGTAATACCATTAAGATGGAATTACAATTAGAACAGTTGAAACAACAAATGGAGCCGCAGTGTGCTGACAGCTAGGCGGTGTGAGCTACAGTTTGGCTAACATTTGTTTATTTATCAATGTATATGTGGCATCGAACTGTTGCCTTTGAAAGGCTGCCCTGAGTCCCTTTCAGGGTTGTGAAGGGCAGGGTAGAAGTGTGGTAAATAAATAAATAAATAAAATGAAATACATTTGAGTGATGGTTGAAGTCATGTTCCCCAAGATCCCCAGAGATGGCAATGCATCCTGACAATTGCCCACACCAGGGTATGATAATGGTCAGCTTATGATATTATTGTAATCATCATAACGGTTAGGTCATAAATGGTTTTATTTTATTATAATTGTATATTGATTATAGTATTTTTAGTTTGTTTTATGTAATTGATTATGTTGTTTTTTGATTGATTTTATTTTGCTGTTGTGTTGTTGGGCTTGGCCCTCATGTAAGCCGCCCCGAGTCCCCGTTGGGGAGATGGTGGTGGGGTACAAATAAAGTTTATTATTATTGTATTATTGTATTATTATTATTAGGTTTAATTGTATACTATGTTGCTAAACCTTGACTTTCTGAATCTAGATATGGAGTTCTTGGAGGTTTTGACAGAAGGCCTGAACAGAGTACTGTTGGTGCGAGGAGGAGGTCGTGAAGTCATCACCATTTATTCCTAATTATTTTACTGAACGCACAAATGTCTCTAGTAGCAACATCCGTTTTTGGATTTCAGTGCAGAACCTTGGCAAATTGTGGACTAATGACTTTGAGCCAGCCTTGTGTTTCTCGCATACAGAATAGAATCCAAGCATTAAAACCTATTTTTTCTTTCCCAAAATTATGTAAGCAAAATTGTTTCCTACATAGACTCTTAACATTTGTATTTACTGAGGAAATGTGTTATACATCTGTATATTTTTTTAATGTAGAAAACTGGGAGACTATTTTTTTGGTCTTGGGTTGAGTATGGGTTATGAAGGGACATTCTTTTTGCACATAAATTCTAAATATGGCAAATGGAATATATGGGGGTTTTGTCATAGGAACAGACATTTAAGTTCTTAGTACTTTTTATAATGGTGAGAGAGAGATAAGAGGTTTCAAGGAAATATTTTTTTAAACGTCTGGTCTCCATATTTTGTATTATTGATCCTGCTGACTGATAAGCAGGTTCTGTTTCCGTACCCAGTCTCCCCGGTTTTGTGTTCATATTCAGCCACAAATATGTGAATTCTTTAGCACTGTATTTTAATTAAAGATCGCTGGTTGAATAAAATTCTTCAATTTACCCACAGTTACCTAATGCTTTGAAAGTGCCACTTTTACTTATGATAATCTAAGCTTAAATTATTGCAGTAGAAGAAGAGAGGCTGCCTTTAAAAGGTCATCTATTAAAAATGGATCAAATCCAAATCCCATTTTAATACCATGGGCTAGCTCCTGTTCAGTATTTACGAGATCATAAGCTGGACTTGCAATCTTGTAACCTTTATGATTCACGTTAATGAGAAAACGTGACTCCAGAACCTATTTTTAAAGCCAGGCAGCACCAAAACTAAAGGGTTTCCAAGACCCTGCAGGTGGGGGTAATGGGAAATTCTGGATTCAGCATTCTCCTGGTTGCAGAGCATATTGAGAAAGCAGTAGGGCTCTTGAGGGGTTCCCTCCAGCTCAAAGCACACACAAGAGCACTGCCGTCACCACTCTGCAATGTCAGAGAATCTCTTCGTAAATTGGCCAAGGCTTTCATGACAGATGCCAATCTCAATGCTTTACATTTTGCCTCTAGGGCAGAAGGAGGCTGCAGCCAGATGCCATTTTTTGGCTTAATAAATAGGAATTCAGATACCAGATCAATTCCTAAGTTTGATGCATGTGTCTTTAGGTGATGCCTTCGGTGAAGTGCTGGTTAAAAGCAAGGCATTATCTATGTCTCCGTTCATATGTCATTACAGGTTACAGTTTATACCTTTCAGTTGTTATAGGAATTCTGCCAAGCCACAATGTAGACAACAGCAATCCTTGGGGTTCATTTATTTATTAACTTTATTTATACCCCGCACCCATCTCCCCAAGGGGATTTGGGTCGGCTTACATGAGGCCAAGCCCAATAACACATAATAACAAAACAATAGCAATTATAAAAACAATACAATCAATAAAACTCAACACAAACAGTAACAAACAATTTAAAAACATTTCGGGCAGGCCAAATGTGAATGCTAAAATTTTAAGATAAATAAACACTGGGTGCAGACAGAGGTAGTTTGCATATAGCAGGAAGGCTTCAAGGACGATATGGGGCAGACACCCAACAGGTAATTAAAGTGCTTCTGAGGACATTTGCAGAGAATGAACACAGCAGGGCATCATTTACTTTATTTAGGGAAGGCACATTGGAGCAGCCACGTCTTCAGGCTCCTCTTAAAGACTGCCAAAGTGAAGGCTTGTCTGATATCCTTAGGGAGCGCATTCCAGAGTCGGGGCGCCACTACAGAGAAGGCCCTCTCCCTAGTCCCCACCAACCATGCCTGTCGCCTGCGAGGCCGGTGGGAGAAAGAGTAAGGTCTCTCCAGATGATCGGAGAGATCGCCTGGGTTCGTAAACAGAGATGCGGTCACGTAGGTAGGCGGGTCCCAAACAATTCAGGGCTTTGTAGGTAAGAACCTGCACCTTGAATTGGGACCGGAAGATGAACGGCAGCCAATGGAGCTCCTTAAACAGGGGGGTTCAATAAAGAATTTGCCTCTTCTGCCAACATGCAATAGGAGGACATACCAATCTTTTTGACTCAGGGTTGCTTCAAGTGAGAATATGCCTCCAGCATTTTTCCCATCATTGGGAGTACACCCTGATGCTTCGAGTTGCAGGACGGTGAGGGAAGGCTATATAATAGATGTTCTTTCAGAGGCCTCCAGATTACTTTGGCAATTCCCACATACACACATTTATAGAGGGCCATCATTGGATGCCCACCTAGTTCAAATAAAAACCACAGATCCAGTGCCTCATCACCAGGGATTTGTAATATCTCAATGCTATTTTTGGTCCCTAAGGAAAACAAGGGAGTGGAGAGCTACATTGAACCTGCAAAGGGTCATCCAATTTGTCATAAAGCAGATTTTGCATGAAAACCCTCTGCTCAGTGGAGCACATCCTGAGAAGCGCTGTTGTAGAGAAAACACTGTGATAAGTTTGCCTTACCTGTCATGGTACAGGAGAGAAATTATTTGACATCTCGACTTCCAGGAGGCATACTTGCCCATTCTGGTGCACCCAGCTCACAGGAAGTAACTCAAGTTAACTTCCTTATTTTAATGATCATTTCTAAACCAGACCTTCTGTTTAGACTGTTGGCATTCCTCCTCTGCCCCCAGATATTCACAAAGGTGTTGGTTGCCTTGGTAATGCATCTGTCTACTATATCTAAACAATCTGTTGGTTTATTGTCCTGCACTAGAAAGAGACGAGGATGTCTGGACCACCTTGGATTGAGTTTCATGTGCTTGTAATCAACGAAGAATAATCGTTTTGATCTGGCTTAAAGAATCCAGCATCTGGGTGTCATCATAGATATGACCCACCCATGCTGTTTCTCCCAGAGGATGGGGAAAAGATGCCACAGTTCCTGATCGGTGCATTCATTCTATTTATGTATTTCTATTTACTTTATTTATATTCCGCTCTTTTCACCCCGAAGGGGACTCAGAGCGGATTACAGGTACACATACTTAGCAGACAATCCCTGCCGTTTTCTACATACACAGTACACACTATACACAGTACATACAGTACACACATATAAACGAACAGGGCAAACTCTGGCCACCAGGGGGAGCTGACACACTCCTTATCTCTCAGTGTCCTTTGTTGTTCCTTCCGCATTCCTTAGCGTTTCCTGGAGTTCTTTAATGGCCTCATAATTCAGTCAAAATTTGCCTCCCCACTTTATCACCTTGACAGATGCAATTGTCTTTTGGGCTGCAAAGGTCGACAGCAGGCTACACTTAAGTTGGAGCACCCACCTCGACCCGGGCAGGCCTCGAACTCATGACCTATTGGTCAGAGAGATCTTATGCAGCTGACACTTAGCCAGCTGCGCCACATTCCCAGTGCACATTCAATCCTCAAAAGCTGATGCTAAAGCTGGGCTCTACCAAAATGGCCTGATTTGCTAAATCAAAGAAGCCTTTCTCATCCCTATCCAGACTGGTGACAATTACAAGCCTGGCAGTTGAGTGGGAAAGTTTAGTAGCTGGAAGATGGAAAATGTTATTCAGATGGTTCTCTCCGCTAAGAAGCCCTCCACTGGTGCAGACGAAAAGGGATAAATCCTCATGTGTCAGTGGTATTACATAAAGGTTTGAATACTAATACCCTAAGGAAGTATGGGTCAACTCTGAGGTTCATCTTGAAATGGCAACAAGGCAAACCACTCCCTATCTACATGTGCAGAGCTTCTTGCAAGGGCTACCTTTGAACCACTGAGTTTGATGGATTTTAACTTTCATATATTAAAATACAATATTTTCAGTTGCTATTGTGTCCACTTGTGGAGCCTTGGAGCTGAGAGCTCTGTTGGTAACCAAAGGGTTTGGTATTTTCAAGAGAGAAAAACCCACTGCTTTCTCAGTTATACCCTTTATTCCTAAAGTGAATCCAACCTTCATTAATCTCAAGAGATCATGCTCCCATCCATTTGCTCATGCAAAAGAATAGCACAGGTTAGGTGTACGTAGGGCTCTTATATTTTATTTGGAAAGCACAAGGGACTTAAGAAAGTCAAGTTACCTTCTTTCATTTCAGGAAACTTAAAGGACATCTGGTATCTTCAATGTTGTCTAGATTATTGAGACTCTGTACTGGTTAGCCTATGTTCAAAGTTGTTTGAATCTTGCTGAGACTATTCAAACACGACACGTGGCAACCTTTGATGATTTTGGTACCGCTGCATCTTTAGTGGATATTTGCAAGGCAGCCATGTGGAACTCGCCATCATAGTTCTTTGTATGACGTTATAAGATTGACCAATTTGTCTTTGCCGAAGCATGTTTTGCAGAAGTTTGCATCTCTTGGTATATATTTTTTTGAGCTTTATGAAGCCCTGTCTTGGAAATATGTAGAAAGAGCAAGACCTGTTGCGTGGATCACTCTCCAGCACTGCAGAAAAACAACTTTCACAGTAAGTATCAATGTACCAATATTGGTAGAGATTGATTTGTAGAAGGGAACGCTGAGATTGGGGAGGAATAGCTCCCAAGTCTAGTTGCATAGACAGAATTGGGAACAGTAGAAGGAGATAAAATGGACAAGCAACTTAACGAAATCATTCATCTTATCTATACATATAATACGAGAAAGTGAAAATACGCTTGTATGTACAGTATATGTACATACATGTTTGTGGGTGATTTCCAAGGCAACTCGCACATCCTGAGAGCCCTGTAACTCCTGCCAACAACAGATCTGGACCAACATTGGCACATAGACCCAACCCACGATCATCAAAAACTAGAGGAATTTGGAGGCAATTGACCCTGAATGTTAGGAGTTATAGTTCACCCACATCCAGAAAGCGCTTTGAGCCCAACTGACAACGGATCTGACCTAGACTTGGAACACATACCTAACATGACAAACTGTAAATACTGGTGGGACTTGGAGGGAATTGACCTTGGATGTTAGGAGTTATAATTCAACCACATTCAGAGAGCACCGTGAAGCCAACCGACGATTGGTAGTGTTCCAAACTTGGCACACATACCCAACATGATTAATTTTTAAGTACTGGCGGGGTTTAGGGGAAATTCACCCATGATACTAGGAGTTGTGATTTACAAACAATGAAATAATGCTGTGAACCCCACCGATGATAGATCTGGACCAAATTTGACGCACATACACAACAAGACCAACTTTGAATACTGGCACAGTTTTGGGGGACATTGACCCACGTTTGGGAGTTGTAATTTACTAACCAAAGAAAAAACAGGGTACTATTTGGATCAATATATAAATAAATGGAATGAAACAGTTATCTCTGTGCTTGTAGTGATATATTGGATATATAGTGAACCCTTTATAATAAATTCTCTCAATTTTAAGACTAAACCGGATTATCCGTCTATAAAATCTGGATTATATTCCACTATAAATATGTGTTTATCACGAATCTATGCAATAATGAAATTAATAATGGGATATATATAAGTCAATGGAGAACATATCTAGTACATCTCCATATATATATATATATATATATATATATATATATATATATATATCCCATTATTAATTTCACTATTGGATTGATTTGTGATAAACACATATTTATAGTGGAATATAATTCAAATTTTATAGACGGATAATCCGATTTGTTTTTAAAATTGAGAGAATTTATTATAAAGGGTTCACTATATATCGAATATATCACTACAAGCACAGGGGTAACTGTTTCATTCCATTTATTTATATATTGATCCAAATAGTACCCTGTTTTTTCTTTGGTTTGTTGTTGAGCAGACAGCCTTACCAGTGTAACTTTTCAGTTGTAATTTACTCACATCCCTATGCATTTTCTAATGGGAGCAATCATTAAAAACAAAAGCAAAGAATGTTTTTTCTAATAAATAGCATTTCAAATCACCTATCCCTGGGCTAGTAGGACAATAACAAAAATGATTTTTTTTTGTCTCATGTTTCCCCTAAGCTGGCTGCAGAATGGGGAAAAAAATGGTTGTTGCTCTTCCAAACACCCTGCAATGGCAAACTTCATTGTGCCCAGTAGTGGGATAATTGCAGAATGGGAGTGTGGTGATTCGAAACGCCGCCTAAGGCTAGCGTCGAAACCCCTTGTAGATTTAAACTGACCACTGACCACTTCGTGAAGACGCAACCTACAGCATGCGTCCCACTGTGAGAGGATCTATTTCCAATTACGCTGCCACCATATTCACTCTGGCTACCGATGTGAGGGCTTTGATAATAAACGACTTCCACAGATGTTGTGTTGAAAGTGTTTAACAGTTTATTACAAAAACGGGTACAATGCTTAGTTGGTTTCAGACTCCGAAGAGGTACACACTTGTATTTCCAAACTAATTTAACACTGGGGTATAACTTCCCCTGACACTGGGGTATAACTTCCCCTGACACTGTTACTAGCAGTTTACTACTACTCTGCTTCTACAGGTAAATAACCCAATAACCTACCGTGTTTCCCCAATAGTAAGACACCCCCCGATTGTAAGACGTATCGGGGGTGTCAGAGGGGTCAGCTAATATAAGCCGTACCCCGAAAGTAAGCCGTACCCCCGTCCGCCGCGTCACTTGGTCCCGCCTCCGCCGCCGCCGCCCTCCCTGGGGCCTCCTCTTCAGGGAACGGAAGAGAGGCGGCTGAGGAGAGCCCTCTGCCTCCACTCTTCCGTTCCCGAAGAAGAGGCTGCAGGGAGAGCGATCGCGCGGTTTCCCTGCAGCCTCCTCTTCGGGGAACGGAAGAGAGGCGGCAGAGGGCTCTCCTCATCCGCCTCTCTTCCGTTCCCCGAAAAGGAGGCTGCAGGGGAGCGATCGCGCGGTTTCCTGCAGCCTCCTCTTCGGGAACGGAAGAGAGGCGGCAGAGGGCTCTCCTCATCCGCCTCTCTTCCGTTCCCGAAATGGAGGCTGCAGGGAGAGCGATCGGCGGTTTCCTGCAGCCTCCTCTTCGGGAACGGAAGAGAGGCGGCAGAGGGCTCTCCTCATCCGCCTCTCTTCCGTTCCC
Organism: Anolis apletophallus; assembly: GCA_030556195.1. Classification (NCBI taxonomy): domain Eukaryota; kingdom Metazoa; phylum Chordata; class Lepidosauria; order Squamata; family Anolidae; genus Anolis; species Anolis apletophallus. Next base: position 21,026,066 of record JARBWK010000007.1, read on the forward strand.
CGAAAAGGAGGCTGCAGGGAGAGCGATCGCGCGGTTTCCCTGCAGCCTCCTCTTCGGGGAACGGAAGAGAGGTGGCAGAGGGCTCTCCTCAGCCGCCTCTCTTCCGATCCGAGAAGAGGCGGCCGCAGGGAGGGCGGAGGAGGAGGTGGGACCGAGTGACGCGGCGGCCGGGGGTACGGCTTACCGTCGCCCAATGTAAGCCGTACCCCGAAAGTAAGGCCTAGTGGGACTTTTCGGGGGGGAAAGAAAGTAAGACGCTGTCTTACTTTCGGGGAAACACGGTATTAGGTTACTTCCACTACTAACTATTCAGGACCAAACTTGTCCTCAAACTGGGTTTCTCTAAACCCACACAGAGCTGAACTGCACACTTGCAGCTCTAACAGACAGCTGGCTATCCCACCAACCGCCAAATACCCACTAACTCTGGTCACAGCTGCTGGCCAACTGACAAATTCAAACTCTCCAGCATTCTAAGCTAGCCTTCTGGCTGGCTCCGCCCACTATCACTATGGCAACACATTCCCCTAGGAGGGAAATGCCTCCATTATCATAGTTAACCCTTTAGGGTCTGTCTAACACTTAACCCCATATTCCAGCAATAAAACAACACACACATTTTGACTTCATTACAGGGAGATTTTTCTGGGATATGTCATAAACAAAATTCCAGCCAGTCCCCTTCTTTCCATTTTATTCTCTTCAACAGCCCTGTGAGGTGGTAAAGGCAGAGGAAAAGCAATCTGCTCAAGGTACACACTAAGGCTCCGAGCCATGCTGCACTGGAATAATAAGGCAATAGAGAAGAATCTGGTAAAAACATATGTAACAACTATCACAGGCTTTTCTCCTTAATAGTTGCAGACCAGAGAGAGTTTGGTCATATTGCAAAAACTGACAGCTAAAGTGACACTTCACTCTTCAGCAATATTAGGTGTACCATATAAATGACATAGAAATCTAAAATTAGTTGACTCTTAACATACTTGGCTACCTATAAGCTGCCTAGTCTCTATTTAAAGAAATAGCCAGGGAGTGGCTGCGGCGATCTTCATTTCTTCCCCAAAATTCCATTTTTGGAAGTCTTCTGCCTTAACCAGATGAGCGCATGATCATAATTAGGTCTTGGTGAAGACATGTAAAATAATGGTATGATTGTTTTGCTGCTCTGATACTCCTACAGAGCACTCTTCGACGACATCTTTTCAGTCAGTACTGGAATAGTGAATGGAAATGTTTTTAAATCAGCAAAACATTTCTGCCAAGGGCAAGTAGTTCCCTGCACCATTAACAATTAAGTATTAATTGGTTCAAAGGTCTGAACGACATCAAATCAATTGGAATACTTGCCAAATGGATAATCAACAGGTAGGGTGAATCCAACTGATTCAATGGCTCGAGTCTAGTTGGGACTAACAATAGGTTTTAGCAGTTCATTTTCTTTACTTGGTGCTAACAATCTGGCTGCAGCTCTTTGGACCTTGAGACATTAGATGTTGCCTTAGTTGTATCCTGTTTGAATTGCTTTAACACACTCTACTTGGGGCTGCCTTTGAAGCTTCAAACAGAAAAACAAGGCCCAAGGAAATATTGATCGGGCACTTTGTAATCTGACCAGGAAAAGTTCTAGATCAGGGCTGTCCAACTTCTTCGGGCCAAGGGCCGGAATTCAGGTGACTGATCACCTTGGGGGCCGGAGTGGAGGGCGGGGCCGCTCCCGCCCTGGCGCGCATGCCCAGCGTCCTGCGCGACCCACCCCTTTTCGGCTGGGTGACGTCAGGCGCCACGCCTGACGTCACCCAGCCCCACCGAAAAGGGACGGGTCGTGCAAGATACTGGGCTTGCGCGTCAGGGCGGGATCGGCGAGCCGCCCTTCGCCGTGTCCCTAGCTCTTGCAGCGGCCGCGTCTGAAGGAAGGTAAGCTCCCGGGCTTACCTTCCTTCAGGCGCGGCCACTGCAAGAGCTAGGGTCACGACGGAGGGCGGCTCGCTGATCCCTCGGCCCGCCTCCCACCCTGCCAAGCATGCCCGGCATCTTGCGTGACCCGCCCCTTTGTCACCCTGCTGAAAAGGGGCGAGTCGCGCAAGATGCCGGGCATGCACGCCAGGGTGGGAGACGGGCTGGGGGATCAGCGAGCCGCCCTCCGCCGTGACCCTAGCTCTTGCAGCGGCCACGCCTGAAGGAAGGTAAGCCCAGGAGCTTACCTTCCTTCAGGCGCGGCCGCTGCAAGAGCTAGGGAGACGGCGGAGGGCAGCTCGCCGATCCCGCTCTGGTGCGCAAGCCCGCGAGTGGCCCTGCGTGACCGAGGAACAGGCGGGAAGTCCCGCCCCTAGGGCATCTGACGTGGCTTCCCTCCGCCTCCTCACTCGCGCCGCCCCTCCTCACGCCCCCCCCCCCCAGGATGAAATTTTTAAAAAATAAAAACTGATGTCTTGCAGGGGGTTAGGGGGCTGTAGGGAAGGGGCTCGGGGGCCGCCAGTTGGACAGCCCTGTTCTAGATCATTCAACAGTATTTAGAAAGGAATTCTACAAATACTGAAAGCCATCATGATTTCCCCAAAAGCAAAATGTGCCAGATTAATCCTCCCCCATCTCTCTTAATAGAATTCCAATATTGGTGCATCTGGAGAAGCCAGTCCTCAAGTTACAAACAAGATAGTTTCTGTAGGTTTGTTCTTAAGTTGAATTTGTATGTAAGTCAGAACAGATACATTTTAAGTGTAACTCCAGTCAAATATACATTATATTTATGCACCGGGAATGTGGCGCAGTTGGCTGGGAGTCAGCTGCATAAGATCTCTACTGACCAGAAGGTCATGAGTTTGAGGCCTGCCCGGGTCGGGGTGAGCTCCCAACCAATTGTGTAGCTCGTCTGTCTATATATGTTGTATGTCTGTGGCAATGAATATTTGCCTGTATATGTGCATTGTGATCCGCCCTCAGTCCCCTGCGGGGTGAGAAGGGCGGAATATAAATGATGTAAATAATTAATAAATAAATAAAAATAATATTAATTTTGGTTGGCATAGGGAAGACTAACACCCCTGTGGTGTTTCTTTTGCTGCCTGTGCCCCTGTTCAGAAGATTTCATCTCACTTTCTGTCCCTGTGATCATTGGATTTTGAAAGATTTGGTTTTGGAAACATGGATTGGTGAGAAAGCTTCAATGAAGACATCTTTTCCCCATGATATCTCTTTCAGGAATGAATTCCCCCTTCCAAAGGGCAGATTTAATAATAATAATAATAATAATCTTTATTTATAACCCACCCCCATCTCCCCAATAGGGACTCGGGGCGGCTCACATGAGGCCAAGCCCAAACAACAAATAACAGTAAAATAAAATCAACATATCAGTAATAAACACAACAACAATACATACATATAAATAAAAGCAACATACAACACTATCAAAATCAACAGAGACAGGGCGGGCCACAGACAACATATAAAATGTTAAAATCACAGGGTGAGATAAGCGGAATAGCATCCTTACAAGGAAGGAACATCATTTATAGGGGAGGGGGGTGGAATCCGAGCACGGGGGCATTGAGGAGGAACAGTGCTAGAGCTTAAATAGCTACTCTCCGAAGGCACAGTGGAAAAGCCAGGTTTTCAATAGTTTTTGAAGGTCTCCAAAGTGAGAGCTTTCCTAATCTCTCCAAGCAAGGAATTCCAGAGTCAGGGGGCCACAGAGGAGAAGGCTCTCTCTCTTGTGCCCATTAGCCGAGTCTGTGAGACTGGTAAGGGCGACAGGAGGGCCTCCCCCGAGGAGTGGAGGGTTTGAGCTGGTTCATGGAGGGAGATCTGGTCATAAAGGTATGCGAGTCCCGAACCGTTTGGGACTTTATAGGTGATGATCACCTGTACCTTGAATTGGGACAGGAAAATAAATGGCAGTCAGGGAAGGTTTTTAAACAGGGGGGTTGACCGCTCCCTGTAACTTGCCCCAGTTATTAATCTGGCTACTGATCGCTGGACAAGTTGTAATTTCCGGGCCATCTTCAAGGGTAGCCCCACGTAAAGTGCATTGCAGTAATCCAGTCTAGAGGTAACAAAGGCGTGGACCATCATGGTCAAGTCAGACTTCGCAAGGTACGGTCGCAGTTGGCGCACGAGTTTTAACTGTGCAAAGGTCCTCCTGGCCACCGCAGACACCTGCGCATCAAGCGTCAGCGCTGAATCCAGGAGGACCCCCAAACTGCGGACTTGTGACTTCAGGGGGAGTGTAACCCCATCCAGCACAGGTTGCCACCCAATACCCTGTTCAGACGAACGACTGATCTGGAGAACCTCTGTCTTATCAGGATTTCTCTCACTTCCTGTTGTCTCTCCCTGTTCTTAACTGTGAGTCATTTGTAAGACTTATTTTTGTAACTAGGAGACTGCCTGTATTGATTTTGGTTAGGCTTTTTATGAAATCCACAATTTTATTCTTGACAAACTGGTAAATGTGGCTTCAATTTTTGGTTCTCCTGGTGTTTGAGATATGAATTCCCAGAAGTATTGCCATTGCTTTAGACTTCTGACACTCAACGCACTATACCGCACTAGCTCTCACAGTAAATATTCAAACATGCTTATTTCTGGGTCTCCTTGTTATTCAGGCTTGTCTGATGGTTTGGTAGGGAGGTACATGTCTGCCATTAATAACATTATCCAACTCTCAAGATTGCCTACTGTATATATATATATATATATATATATAATGTCCGAACGCATCTCTCCCTATGAACCATCGAGATGTTTAAGATCATCTGGAGAGGCCCTGCTCTCAGTCCCGCCTTCTTCGCAGGCGCGACTGGCGGGGACGAGAGAAAGGGCCTTTTCAGTGGTGGCTCCTCGGCTTTGGAACGCCCTCCCTAAAGACATCAGATCGGCCCCCTCCCTCCTGACGTTTTGCAAGAAAGTCAAGACCTGGTTATTTGAGCAGGCATTTGTTGATGAAATATAAGGCTTAATTGGATATAAGGAATGACGACGATGTGATGGAAACTGATTTCAACATGACGCTGAGGCTGCAATTGTATGTTTTTAATTGTTAAATTGTTATTATATGTTTTTTTCTGGGGGTTTTTTGACTTGTTGCTGTGTTGTATTGAGGGCAGAGACTGCCTGTGTAAACCGTCCCGAGTCGCCTTCGGGCTGAGAGGGGCGGTATAGAAACGTGACAAATATATATATATATATATATATATATATATATATATATATATATATATGCATGCGTCTGCCTTTCAGCATATGTGTTAGGTCAGTCCACGGACAGAATTGGCATCCACGAGGCTGAGGCCGACTGGTGCAGTGCCAGGCATGTCGAACCAAATTTATGTAACTCTAAAAAATATTTCCACATATCCTTCAACATTTTGCCATTGTAGCTACATGAATATATGTCAAAGTATGCTTAAGTCATAGGAAACTTTGGGTTACTGAGTATTTTTATGCTATGGTTACATTGATGTCATCTCAATCATTTTCACTTGGGTAGATTATTGGATGCTAATCCACGAAACCTGGATGCTTGAATTGTATCCATTTAGAGCGAAATAGTTAACTGGTGGGCTGGGAATATGTGAAAGTTGATTATGCCTAGCATTTCACATAAATGCAATGGCTCACAAGTTTTTATCACAGACTGAACGAAGAACCGGCAATTGTTTCATCCCCTGTCATTAGTCTGTTGTGTTCCCAGTCTATTTTTGTAACTTTGTAGCGATCGTGGCAGTCTAGTCATTAGAGATGTTCTAATTACTTATTGATTGCCCTTAATGTATTTCACAGTTGAAGTCATACAGTGCTCCGGATAACTCTTCTGAACAATTTGAAAAGTTGTCCTCCCAACTGACCTTAATAGGGCGCTTTGAAATACATCACTTCACAATCACGGTCGTTGCAAGCCTCAGAAAGGTAGAGGAATTTCAGAGGTCGTTTGCATAAGTAGTTCTTGGCTCTCATAGAGAATCCCTCAAAGGGGGATGAGTATTTCGATATGAATTGTTTATAAGTAGCTTTTAGCATGCAGAACGTTTTATCATCTGTGTTTTGCCTTCACAGTCCTTTAAGGTGAATCACTAAGATGTCATGGATGAGTACGTGTCTGCAGGTGAAAACCGGGGACTTGAATGTTCTGCCTACAACTAGGGAATTGCTTAGCACAATGTTTCCCAACCAGTGTGCCATGAGCGATCATCAGGTGTGCCGTGGGAAATTGGAACCTCCGGGGGGGGGGGAGTTTAGTGTGTTGAAGCATAAAACCCCTAAGAAACCTACCTCGATAAAGGCACAAAATTATCCCACCCTCCCCACCCGTTGTCTACTTGGTCTGTCCCTCTCCATGCATTGGGAAGGCCCGCCTCCCTTTCCCCAAGAGACCTCCTCTTGCCTCCTGGGGGTTCTGTGTGGGAAGTTTGGCCCAGTTCTATCATTGGGGTTCAGAATGCTCTTTGATTGTAGGGGAACTATAAATCCTAGCAACTACAATTCCCAAATGTCAAGGTCTATTTCCCCTGAACATATTTGGGCATATTGAGTATTCATGCCAAGTTTGGTCCTGATCCAACATTGTTTGAATCCAAAGTGCTCTCTGGATATAGGTGAACTACAACTCCAAAACTCAAGGTCAATGCCCACCAAACTCTTATAGCATTTTCTCTTGGTTATGGGAGTTCTGTGTGGGAAGTTTATGTCTTTCTGCCATTCTTGCCAGGATATCTATGTTGAGTTCATCGAAACAGGCCCAGGTTTCACACTGAGTGTATAAATACATTCAAAAACATATTAACTATATGTATTACTGTGTTAGAGTGTCATTTTGTGTCATTTTGGTTGGTGGTGTGCCCCAGGATTTTGTAAATGTAAAAAGTGTGCCACGGCTCAAAAAAGGTTGGGAAACACTGGCTGAGCAGACAGAACAGCTAGTTGATACTCACCAGCCAAAGTGAAAGGCAGATTTACTTCGGGTTGCTCATTGCCTAATTTGAAAAAGAAGGAATTTCTTTACTGGGAGGAATTGTAAAATATGTGGCCCAGTTGAGATTATTTTACCAGAATGATGTGGAAACCCCATTGCTGTGTACAAGAAGGCTCTGGCACTGGTTATAAAACAGTTTATGTTCTTCTTGGCTTTTCCATACGAACGAAGATTCAGGAAGGACTCATCCCATGCTTTCTACAAGCGCGTTGATGATTTGGAGGTTGGATGTGTCCTTCGGGCCTGTGCAATGGATTTTTCTGGTGGAGCGCAGCATGCACAGAACTAGCTTCACCCTTTAAACCAAAGGTTCGTCTGCCGGGGCCTAACAAGCTTGGACAGTGGCAGCAAGGTCCTCAGGTCGTAGGTTTAGTTCGAGTTTCCGTCTCTAGATGGTTGACCTTACAGGGTTAGACGAGCACCATCTGCCCGGGTTTGAAATCAGAGTTTTCCTTCTCCTAGGATGGTTGCCAAAATGCTAGAGAGCCCATCCTGCCTGTTGACGCTCTTTGTCAGACCCTTTGGTTGTGACCTGTCTGGCATGGGAGGCCCTACCAGTGACTATTATGCCACCGCCAGGATAGTTCACAACTTCATTAGGGTACGCAAACCTCTCCCCCATGACAAGGGGGCGCCAACGGAGAGGAAAACAGTTTATGTAGCTTAATGCTGAATACCACATAATTTGGAAGATCCATTTAATTTATTCTTGTGAATATTAGCAAAGCTGCTATTATTTTCCAGTCATAATGAAGCTAAACCATAGCCCACTTTGTACAGCATGTAAGCAGATTGGGGTGGCAAACTGTGCCACGAATGTGTGTGAGTACATGCAGGTCATATTAGAATGTAATAATAATAATAATAATATATACATTTGACCAGTCATATGACCATTTCAAAATACAACACGAGTAAAAGACAAGGCAAAAAGGAGAGGACAGCAGCTATTTGTCAGAATCTTACTTTTCTGATTCTTCCTTCAGGAAATGTGGTCTTTTCTTGATAGCTTTCAGAATAAAAAGGCTTATCTCTGGTAGATCTTTCCTGCCCTTGCAAGAGCAATGTCACCAATGTCTGTTGGGGGACTTACAGTTGGATAATATTGGATGCAAATATCTGTATCGCAGTTCAGTATATGCTGGACAGTCAATCAAGAAATGGCTTGGCCCGACTTACCGGGCCGAGCGTGTTGCGGTGCACGGGGTCCTCGCCACCATTATAGGTTGCGGGGGCTTCTTCCCAGAAGCCCCCTGGGTGGCTGGCTCCGCCCCATTCTGGCCCGGCAGGGAGGCCAGCCCTCTTCCACCCAGGCAGCCTACTTAAGGCAGCCCGAGGCTTTTCAGCAGGCACTGGGCCTGCTCCAGTTTTTCCATCCCACCCACCCTGCATGTTGATAGTTTGTTACGTATTTTGTTAGCTTATCTTGCTGTTGCTTGGTGTTCATCTTGTCACAACTCTGTGTTTGGCGTGTGGCATGGCCCTTGGATCTGGCTGGTTTATCGCTCCCTGGCAAGAAGGGGGGATAATGCCTCTGGCCCCTGGAGTGCCGAGTTTACGTGGACCGGTATTGTGGCGGCGGCACCCAGGCATGCAAGCATCATGCTGTCCGACCCTACATCCAGGACCCACGCATGGCTGCCAACCCTTTTTCCTGTTAGCAATAAATGAGTTGTGGTCATTCTTTACTCCAACCTACTTGTGCCTGTGTCTTCTTGGTAAACTGGAGGGACACACAGGAATGTTCAATATCTTCCACAGTTTGTGCTCCCCAAATAATAGCAGAATGGTTTAGGACAGTGTTTCCCAACCTTTTTTGAGCCGAGGCACATTTTTTACATTTACAAAATCCTGGGGCACACCACCAACCAAAATGACACAAAATGTTTTATGGCGTTTCGGCACCTCTTTTACACAGCAGGCTGCATATGCAGGGGACAAAGAGTAGGCAAAATAATAATAATATAGTGAAACTAGCAATATGCACAATTACGAAAGTTTTATAAAGTTAATGTATCAATATTGTGAATTTGAAAAACGGAGTACAGTTTGGCACCCACATGATGTTGGCACCTCCATGGGAGAAAAAGGAAAAATCTTCCCTTACCGCGTTGGATTAGGCTCTGTACTGGATAATCTGCAATATATAGAAGTTCAATATATAGGAGTTATCCACAAACAGAGGGCAGCATGCGAAGGAGGAGAGGAGCGCAAGTGGGCGGTTCCAAAAGTTATCCACAAGTGGGCGGCTCCAAAATGACGCGGTGTCATTTTGGAGCCGCCCATTGGGCTCCTCTCCTCCTTTGCATGCTGCGTAACGCTTTTCCCTCGCAGCAGGGGGCGTCTGCGGACAGAGCCTAATACCAACGTGGTAAGGGAAGATTTTTTTTCTCCCATGGAGGACAAAACGATAGCGGTGGCAAAAGGAGGGGGGAAGGAAGGGGGGCAAAAGTTTTTCTGGAGGCACAGCTGGAGCTCTGCAAAGGCACAGGAGTGTGCCTAGGCACACTGGTTGAAAAAGACTGGTTTAGGAGACCAGGAAGTTCCAACAGCCACTACAAAAGATATGATTTAACAAGTGAGTGATGTATGAGGCAATCCTCCACTTACTTGAATCAGGAAACATAGGAGGGCAATTATAGAGTAACAAAAGGGAATACTATTGAGCTGACAGAACTACTAGTTGATACCCACTGAAGTGAAAGGCAGGCCTACATCGGTTTGCTCATTGCCTAATTTGAAAAAGAAGGAATTCCTTTACTGGGATGAATTGTAAAATATGTGGCCCAGTTGACATTATTTCACCAGAATAATATGGAAACCTCATTGCTGTGTACAAGAAGGCTCTGGCACTGGTTATAAAACAGTTTATGTAGCTTAATGCTGAATACCACATCATTTGGAAGATTCATTTAATTTATTCTTGTGGATATTAGCAAAGCTGTTATTATGTTCCAGTCATAATGAATCTGTATACCATAACCCACTTTGTACAGCATGCAAATAGATTGGGGTGGCAGACTGTGCCACGACTCTGTGTGTGAGTGCATGCAGGTCACATTTGAATGTTTCCATGTGTTTTAAAGAAATGCACATCAGCAAGAAAGGAATCTAATGTAGCCAGCTCTTTGATTTGTTTTTTCCCCCTCAAATGTAGGAAGCATTTAAGCAAAAAGTCTGCATTTTGCAATAATACAGATCATCTTTTCACAACCTCGTTCTGTACAAAACAGCTTCATAATCAAGAGTGAAATATCACCAGCAGCAGCTGCAATCTCCTGCCATGGCCATCAAGCTGCTTTCCCTTTGAAGAGAAATACTCGAGCCAATTATTGTCCTATTGCTTTTTATTGCAAATTCATATCTTTAGCCATTTTACTTTTTGATGTCAAGGTTCCGTTCATGAAATCATGAAAATATCACGTAATGCTCTCATTGCCAGCATAGGATTTCTCATGTAATTCTCAAGTGGAGCTTTTATATTATTCTTTTGCACCTTGGGGTAAAGGGGAGCTCCATTGCTTCCAAGTAGGCCTGGGTAGGTTCGTCGTAATGCTCATAAAATCAGAATGAATTCGGATTAAATTCACTTTTGAAGCGGTTTCGAGGCGATGTAAGCAACCCAGAAGTGAATTTGCCATTTCGAAGCCACCGCCGCCATTTTCAGAAAGGAATCGGCATTAGATTCCAGCCTCTTCCGAGGTGCTTTCCCCTCATTGGCTGGAGGCAACCAGCTGTAAAGATTGCACCAAACCCCAGTGGATATCAGAGCCCTGTTCATTCCCTCAGTCTTATGCGGGAAGGCAGAAATACGCTTTCAAACTGGGTTAAACACGGGGGTCTCACCCCACATCCTTCTCAGGAGGGGGGGGGAAGAGGGACGCGGGAGGGGAAAGAAAGCTGCTTCCAAACTGGGTTAAACACCCAGTTTGGATGCGGCTTTCTTTCCCCTCCTGCGTCGGAGGGGAAAGAAAGCCATTAACGAAGCATATCCGAAATGTTGGGGATTTCGAAACATTTTTCTGAAAAACTTTGGAAATCATTTAAGATTCGAAGCGCCAGTGCCCTCTACATCCAGAACGTGTTTTGAACATTTTTTTGATCACCCAGGCCTACTTCCTAAACAGCCTCAAGCATGGACTTTCCCACAGTATTAGCATTCTCATTCCAGTCTTTTCAAGACTTAAGGAAGCGCCTCTTAAAACTTTCACATGATTACCTCCCTAAAACTGGCAATGTTGTATGCCTCAAAGCTAGGAAAATTCAAGGGCAAAAGAGCACTTCTGCAATCAGTTGGAGCTTTCCGAAATTGACCGGTGCAACCCAGTTTTATCTCTTCACTACCAAATATTTCAAATTTCAGTGAACAAAAAACATAGACAGATCTTGCATCAGAGACATATCTCCAGCATATTGATGATAAATCCCCTGATTTATATTGTTAACTGCCATCACTTGTCTTTGACCTACTGTGACCCTGTGAAATTTGCAGTGATACCATAGCTTATAGCTCTGAAGACAGTGATAACCCCCCTGAAAATTTCCGCCTTGAAAACTCTATGATGAGATAGTTCAAAATGGACACTTCAACCCACTTTTCTTTGACTACTGCTCTCCTTCAGGCAGCCATTTTTGTGTTGATGAAGAACAGGAGAAGTAGCAAAGACATTTTGAGATGTTTTAGCAGGACCTAATGTGACAGGCATCCTTAGGGACTTCAGGGAATTGCTGGGAGATCTCTGAAGATGACACCAATAGGAGTGTGCACAACTTTTTTTAAAACTGCTTTATTTGTCTTAACGAAAATCATCCAACCCCTGTTTTGATTCTAAAGTGTTTTGGAAAAATTGTAACTAACTAACTAACTAACTAATTTTATTATTTATGATGCGCCCTCCACAAATGTGCTCCGGGCGACTTACACAGCTAGGCATCTACAATACTAAAATATTAAAATTTTAAAATATTAAAATGTTAAAATATGGGAATAGACAGGTTCCAGGTCACTGATTGTCACTTATGCATATGCTCTTCTAAATAGCCATGTCTTAAGTGCCGCCAGAAATGAAGGCAGGTCGAAGATAGATCTTTGGTCTGGCGGCAGAGAGTTCCACAGGACAGGGGCCACAACGGAAAAGGATCTCTGTCTCGTGGACTCCAAATGAGCCTCTCTCAGACCCGGGACACAGAGAAGGTTCTCGTAGGCTGGCCGTGGTGCTCTCGGATGGATAGATGGTATCAGACGGTCTTTTAGGTATGTAGGACCCTGGCCCTGCAAGGCCTTAAGTGTCAGGGCCTTATAAAGGACTCTGTACTCGACCGGCAGCCAGTGCAAATGCTGTAAGGATGGCGTTATGTGACACCTCATAGGTGTTTTCGTGAGGAGACTGGCGGCAGCATTCTGTACAATCTGGAGCTTGCGAGTTAATGACCGAGGTAGACCCATGTATAAAGCGTTGCAATAGTCCAGCCTTGATGTAACCGTGACATGAATCACCGTGGCCAGTGCCTCCGTTGGTAGATAGGGCGCCAGTTGCCTCGCTTGACGTAGGTGGAAGAAGGCCCTTTTGCTCGTGGAGGCGATCTGGGCCTCCATCGTCATTTTAGAGTTATTCGCCATTTGTGCCAATGGGGAGACTAACGGGAGAAAAAGGAAAAATCTTCCCTTACCGCGTTGGATTAGGCTCTGTACTGGATAATCCGCAATATATAGAAGTTCAATATATAGGAGTTATCCACAAACAGAGGGCAGCATGTGAGGCAGGAGAGGTGCGCAAGTGTGGGGTTCCAAAAGTTATCCACAAGTGGGCGGCTCCAAAATGACACGGCGTCATTTTGGAGCCGCCCATTGGGCTCCTCTCCTTGCATGCATGCATGCCGTGTTGAGAGAGGAGCCCAGTGGGCAGTTCCAAAATGACCCAGCGTCATTTTGGAGCCGCTCATTGGGCTCCTCTCCTCCTTTGCATGCTGCGTAATGCTTTTCCCTCGCAGCAGGGGGCGTCTGCGGACAGAGCCTATTACCAACGTGGTAAGGGAAGATTTTTTCTCCCATGGAGGAGGACAAAATAATAGCGGCGGCAAAAGGAGAGGGGAAGGAAGGGGGGCAAAAGGTTTTTCTGGAGGCACACCTGGAGCTCTGCAAAGGCACAGGAGTGTGCCTAGGCACAGTGGTTGAAAAAGACTGCCGTAGGATACCCAGGTCTGCTTTAAAGGCTCAGGGCTCCAAGGACCAAACAGAATGCTTTAGTTAACTCAAAACACTTTATTGTCCATTCCATGAGTTAACTTCACTCAGGCAATTTGCTTAATTTCCCCAAAATAAGATAGAAAAGTTCTTACTTTAAAGTTACTTTAACTATTTTTGGTCCGTGAAGCTATAGCGGAAAAGCTCCCTGAGTCTTTTCTCTTCCAATGGCTTTGAGGTAGGGACACTCTCAGCTCCAATCAGATGGCCGAACTTGAAGTCACAAAGTCTTCCTCTTGAGGACAAAAGACTAGTTTGGAGGCGCTTGGAACTCCATATAATTACTCAGCCTTCCGATATGCTGAGCCTTCTGCTTGAATACCAAGGAAATCAGATTGATATCAGATTGGTATTGAAGGATGGCCTGACCAAGGGCCTGGTCTGGCGAACCTTTGGACACGGCCTTACAGGAGAGATCCTGGTAGTCTACCGCAGTGTTTTTCAACATTTTTTGAGCCGCGGCAAATTTTTTACATTTACAAAATCCTGGGGCACACCACCATCCAAAATGACACAAAATGACACTCTAACACATATATACATATAGTTGATATGTTTTTAAATGTATTTATACACTCAGTGTGAAACCTGGGCCTGTTTCGATGAACATAACATAGATATCCTGGCAGGAATAGCAGAAAGACACAAACTTCCCACACAGAATTCCCATAACCAAGAGAAAATGCTATAAGAGTTTGGTGGGCATTGACCTTGAGTTTCGGAGTTGTAGTTCACCTATATCCAGAGAGCACTGTGGACTCAAACAATGTTGGATCAGGACCAAACTTGGCATGAATACTCAACATGCCCAAATGTGAACACAGATGGAGTTTGGGGGAAATAGACCTTGATATTTGGGAGTTACAGTTTCTGGGATTTATAGTTAGCACACAATCAAAGAGCATCCTGAACTATTGCAACAATGGAATTGAACCAAACTTGGCATATTAAACTCTCATCACCAACAGAAAGTACTGAAAGGGTTTGCTTGGGAATTCACCTAGAGTTTGGAAGTTGTAGTTCACCTACACCTGGAGAGCACTGTGGACTCAAACAATGTTATGTTATATTGTTGTTTGTTTTCTATCCAAAATCACAATGTTGGAAGGAGGCTCACCACGTTAAGGTCCCTAAAACAGGCATGGGAAAACTTCAGCCTCTGGGTGCTTTGGACTTCAACTCCCACCATTCCTAACAGCCTGAGGCCCTTTCCTGCTTAAATGGCTGAGGGGGGAAAAGGAAAAGAGCCTGAGGCTGCTAGGAATGGTGGGAGTTGAAGTCTAAAACACCTGGAAGGTCCAAGTTTGCCCATGCCAGCTTTCGACAGAGACCTCTTCCTCCCCTTTCGTGCCCTTTCTTCCCCCTCCTGCTGAACTGATCTGAGGGGGCAGCGTGAGCGTGTTCAGGAGGGGAGGGGGGAGGGAGGAAGGCGTGACCCGTGCGGACGCTACTGCGCAGACTCGCCCCAGAGCAAAGCGAGGCAAAGCGAGCAGAGCGAGGTTGGGAACAAGGGAGCCCGAGTGGAGAAGAAAAGGGTTTGGCAGGAGGGGGAAGAAAGGCTATTGGAGGTTCCCATTTCCCACGGCACACCTGATGATCGCTGGTTGACACACTGGTTGGGAAACACTGGTCTACTGAATATAAAAGTAGCATGTTCCCCAGATCCCTGGAAAAAGGGGGAGAATAAACTCAACTGGGCTCTGCTAAGGATGATTGGCAGGCGCTAAGGACCAATCAATGCAACCAGGGCCGTAGCCAGGATTTTGATTCGGGGGGGGGGCTGAGTTTGGTTCGGGGGGGCTGAGACTGGGTGGAAGAGGGTCTACCCGAGCAAACCTTTTGTATTGTTATCCCAATAACCCCATGAATGTGGGATATAATGAGCATGGTGATCAGATCATGATATGAATAAACATAACAGTTTAAATAATGTACCCGTAAGGCCTTTTCGCGGACCACCCTGAGAATTTCGGGGGGGGGGGGCTGAAGCCCCCTTAGCCCCCCCCCCTGGCTACATGCCTCAATGCAACTGAATCTCGTGCAAACTGTGCAGGCTGTAAAAACACACTTTAACAATGCAAACCTTTAAGAACTCAAGATTTTCTATGCAGGTGGCGCTCGCCGCACCATCACAGGACTCATCATTTTAGAAGGCTTTTAAACAAAGATGGAATTATGGTCTCTCAGGAGTATTTTAGTTGTGTATTCCTGCATAGCAGGGGATTAGACTAGATCAGGGCTGTCTAAGATCAGGGGCTGGAGTTCAGGTCACTGATGACCTGGGGGGCCGCAGCGGGGGGCAGGGTTGCTCGCGGGGGCGGGGCCGCTCCTGATGTCACCATGCTGGCGTCCTGCGCGGCCCGCCCCTTTTCGGCGAGGCTTGCTGACGTCGCCAAGCCCTGCCGAAAAGGGACGCTGCGCTTGGTGACGCCGGCGTGGCGCCGGGTTCCTTCCACCTCTTCAAGGAGGGCAGCATGTGAGGCAGGAGAGGTGCGCAAGTGTGCGGTTCCAAAAGTTATCCACAAGTGGGCGGCTCCAAAATGGCACGGCATCATTTTGGAGCTGCCCATTGGGCTCCTCTGCTCCTTTGCATGCTGCCGTGTTCGGGGAGAGGAGCCCAGTGGACAGTTCCAAAATGACGCCTTGGTTCCTTCCAAGGAAGAGGTGGAAGGAACCCGGCGCCAAGCCGGCGTCACCAAGCACAGCGTCCCTTTTCGGCGGGGCAGGGTGACATCCGATGCCGGCGCCTCCACCTCTTCCTCCTCGGCGCCGGCGTCTGACGTTACCCAGCCCCGCCGAAAAGGGGCAGGCCGCCGCGCAGGACGCTGGGCGGGAGAGGCGAGGCGCCCTCCTGCCCTCCCGCGCATGCCCAGAAACGGCCCCGCCCCCCCAAGCGCCCCCCCCAATTTTTCCCAATTTTTTTTCATTTTTTCCCCTAAATATTATTTATCCCAGGAGGGTAGGCGGGCCGCGTCCAAGGGGCTGGTGGGCCATGTACGGCCCGCGGACCGCCTGTTGAACAGGCCTGGACTAGATGGCCCTTGCGGTCCCTTCCAGATCTAAGATTGTGTGTTTCTGTTGTGAGAAAGTAATCTTCAGTGGGATAACGGTGTTGCAGAACAAACACTTGAAGGCCGTGTGTTTAATTACATGAATAAATAAATTCTTTCCCTGGGCAATCTCAATGTTGTGTGTGTGTTTCTTAAACGTAAACCCGTGCCATTTTACATTATTTGAATTGAAAAGATTTACAGTGTCTTATTTTGCATAATTTATTCTGCTTTTGCTATGCACAAACAACCGGGAAATCCTATTCAACCCCACTTTCAGCTTCTGAAGCATCTAAAGGCATTCATGAGCTGCTTGCTTTTCAGCAAACCGCAATGAAGGGCTGAAGTGTCCTCAAAGCCAGTCGAGAAGAACAAGCTGTGATCAATAGTAACTTAAGATTTACCCTTGGTACCACCATGCCTTTTTTTGGCCAAACCATTGAATTGTGACATACTCAAAGCAACTGAAGTATTTCCCCTGCCTCTTACACACACTTACCCAGAAGTAGGTCTGTTACTTCAATGGGATTTACTTCTGAATAGACAGATAGGCACAGAGCTGTACTGTTAATGTAGAAAGGGGGGCAGGTATAGTCTTTTTTTTTTTCGTGTCAGGAGCAAATTGAAAAACTGCAAGTCGCTTCTGGTGTGAAAATTGGCCGTCTGCAAGGATGTCGCCCAGAGGATGCCCGGATGTTTTTGATGTTTTATCATCCTTATGGGAGGCTTCCCTTATGTCGCTGCATGGGGAGCTGGAGCTGACAGAGGGAGCTCCTCTGCGCTCTACCCGGATTCGAACCTCTGACCTGTCAGTCTTCAGTCCTGCCAGCACCCATTGCGCCACTGAAAATAAGACTTACCAGGAGATTACGAGGCAATAATTCCATGTTTTGCAGGGCAGTTCAACTTTTCACCTGTTACCAAGGAGGCTGTCCAGACCTTGGCAGCTGTGTCGGACTGGATGAGAGCTAACAAACTGAAATTGAATGCAGACAAGACAGAGGCACTCCTGGTCAGTCGCAAGGCCGAACAGGGCATAGGGTTACAGCCTGTGCTTGATGGGATTACACTCCCCCTGAAGGTGCAGGTTCACAGTTTGGGAGTGATCCTGGACTTATCACTGAGCCTGGAACCCCAGGTCTCGGCGGTGGCCGGGAGAGCTTTCGCACAATTAACACTTGTGCGCCAGCTGCGATTGTACCTTGGGAAGTCTGATCTGGCCATGGTGGTCTACGCTCTTGTTATATCCCTAACAGATTACTGCAACATGCTCTACATGGGGTTGCCTTTGAAGACTGTTCGGAAACTTCAACTAGTCCAGTAGGTGGCAGCTAGACTACTCACGGGAGCGTCATACAGGGAGCGTACTCTGTTATGTCAGCTCCGCTGGCTGCCGATCCAGTTCCGAGCACAATTCAAAGTGCTGGTCTTGACCTATAAAACCCTATATGGTTCCAGCCCAGCGTACCCTTCAGAATGTATCTCCTTCTACGTCCCACCTAGGAGTTTAAGGTCTTCTAGAGAGGCCCTCCTCTCGGACCCGACCCTGTCACAAACACGGTTGGCGGGGACGAGGAGCAGGACCTTCTCAGTGGTGGCCCCCCACCTGTGGAATTCACTTCCCGTGGAAATTAGGTCATCTTCATCCCTCCTCTCCTTTAGAAAGAAATTAAAAACATGGATGTGGGACCAGGCCTTTGGGTAATCTTGCAGACGTGACGACGACAATGACGACAATTGCTTTGGAAATGGTTTATGGACAAGCTTAATGGAGACGGCAATTACAGAACTCAACGGGACAAGGGCCACCAGACTGGCCCCCTTTTTAATAAACTTTACTGTATTAATTTAATATTTTAACTATTTAATTATTGCTTTTGATGTGTATTTTATGTGTGGGCATCAAATATGTGCTGGCTGGAAGCCGCCCTGAGTCCGTCCCTGTCCCCCCGTCCCCCCCCCCCCTGGGTGGTGGTGAGAAGGGTGGAATACAAATATCCTAAATAAATAAATAAATAAATAAATAAATAAATACTGTTGGGAGTATAGTAGTAGTAATAAACATGATTGTTTATTGTGTCAGTGATGAAGTTCCATCATTGTGAAGTTACATATTTATTTATTTATTTATTTCGATTTATACCCACCACTCTCCAAAGGCTCAGGGCGGTTCACAATTTTAAAAAAAAACATACGAAGCCCATGAAGGTTTAAAAACAGTTTCAAAATTTCAGCATTCAAAGCAAGAATACAAAATACAACAGTTTCAACTACGTTATCTTCCTCAGTCGGAACCGAAAGCCTGCCTGAAGAGAAAGGTCTTGCAAGCCCTCCGGAAAGAGAGAAAATCACGGGTGGCTCTAACTTCTTCAGGCAACCCATTCCAAAGATTCGGTGCCACAACTGATAAGGCCCTGTGTCTAGTGGATGACAGTTTGTAAATCCGGATGCTAGGGACTTCTAGAAGGTTTTGATGTTCAGACCGTAGTGATGTCTGGGGTGTATAGGGGGTAAGGTGGTCCTTCAGGTACACAGGCCCTAGACCATATAAGGCCTTAAAGATTAATACCAGCACTTTGAACATGACCCGGTGCTCGATCGGAAGCCAGTGCAATTGCCACAGAATAGGTGTAATGTGGTCTCTCGCCGGAGCCCCAGCGAGAAGTCTGGCGGCAGCATTTTGCACCAGCTTGAGCTTCCGGATCAGGGACAAAGGAAGGCCAATGTACAGGGCATTACAGTAGTCCAGCCTTGAGATGACCGTCGCCTGGATCACCGTAGCCAGGTCCTTCCCAGATAGGTAGGGCACCAGCCACCTAGCCTGCCGCAGATGGAAAAAAGCGGATCTGCTCACAGCAGAGACAGACCTGGATCAGGCCCTTTTGGCGCCCTAGGCCAAAGGCTCTGAGTCTGCTCCCGGCTCCGCCCCACCCCACCCCCAGCTCCGCCCCTGCGCGAGAAGCAGGGAAACACAGGCTGGGGGGGGCGCGAGCCAAGGGAGGGAGGGAGGTAGGAGTGCATGTGTGTGTGTGAGAGAGAGAGAGAGGCAGGGAAACACAAACACAGAGAGACTGAGGTGCGCGAACTGGACAAGGGAGGCAGGGAAACAGACTGGGCATGTGAGGAGGCGGGGGCGGAGCTGGGAGTGGGGTGGAGCCGAGGGCAAGGGCAGAGCCAAGGAGAGCAGAGCTTGGGGGCCCCCACCGTGGATGGCGCTTATGCCGCCGTGCGCATGCGCCCTTTTAAAAAAAATCTTAATTTTTATTTTTGGAATTTTTTTGAATTTTTAAAAAACTTTTGGGGCGGGGTCCAGACCTGCTGCCCCCCAAAAGGTGCCACCCTAGGCCCTGGCCTAGGGTGGCTTTATGGGTAATTCGGGCCTGAGCAGAGACCTGAGTCTCCATTGTCAGCAGCCAATGACAATAACACAACCCCCAGACTCTTTACTGACGACGACGGGCATAGTGCTTTGCCGTCCAGAGTAGGCAGCCGGAGCTCCCCCACCTACCCGGGCAACCCAGCCATAGGATCTCCGTCTTCACTGGATTCACCCTCAGCCGGCTGTAGCTCATCATGCAAGACCTTGCTCGGGGTGTGCTTACACTCCTTCAATCCCCAAGTATAAAATTAATAGGCCCTGAACGCAAAAGCGAGTGCATCTCCCAATTAGTTTTGTTGTTTATTTACCATTTGCAGGACACTTTCCTGCCAAGCATTTGTTCCAATTGACAGGAAGAGTGCCAAGAAGACAGTTCCTAGCGATTGCCAAGTAGGCAGTACTCGCTGAAGGTACAGCATGCTGCAATAGCAGACTGTTGGAGAGGTCAGGAAAGTGGGCAACACAACAGCTAACCTCCATAGCTGCATTATTCTTGGTACAGAGTCTATACAGCCAAGAAAATGTCCTTGTCGCCTTTACTGCACATATACTTTGATTGAGAGATCGGAATAACCCAGTGTACAAACAGCATTTTCTGAGCAATTTTCCTGATACCACTTTGTGGGCTCAAGTCGCAGAACATCTTTAAAAACTACATAACAAGCCAAATGTAATGGTGATTCTGAGCCTTGCTTCAAACGAAGGTCATTGTGACAAAGGGTGGGAGGAGGAGAGAGCGCGTTCCACTTAGTCCTTTAGAAAAAGTGCGAAAACACAAAATGTTAGATCCAGAGTTTCCTAGGAGCAAATGTACTTTATTTGAGGCAAAATGACTTTTAACTTCCACGTAACATACTGTTCCGTTATCTGGGTGGACGGACTCCAAAAAGGGGCCTAGACAGAGATGGATAGTCCATTTTATTTGGGGGGGGGGGGAGTTGAAGGAGGAAAACCATTTTCCCCATTTCCGCTGGTTATTTGCTCTCCCAGTTTCTCATGTCATAAATAATGGTTGTTCCCAAGATGGGGACATGGGTGGGGGCCAGGCATGTAGCCGGGGGCTAACTGGTACATTATTTAAACTGTTATGTTTATTCATATCATGATCTGATCACCATGCTCATTATATCCCACCTTCATGGGGTTATTGGGATAACAATACAAAGGTTTGCTAGGGTAAACCCTCTTCCACCAGTCTCAGCCCCCCCCAACCAAACTCAGCCCCGAACCAAAATCCTGGCTACGGCCCTGGTGGGGGCAGTACCGTTGCCAGGATTTTGATTCGAGGGGGTGTGTGAGTTTGATTGGGGGGGGGGGCTGAGTCTGAGTGAGAGAGGATCTACCCTAGAAAACCGTATCGTTCTCCCAATAATACCCCCATGCATATCTATATATATATAAAGAGAAGGTCCGTGCATTGATGATCATAGACAAAAAAACTATACGTCCCAGAACCACGATAATCGACAACAAAGACAACCATACCCAGAGGTACATTCGTGGCCCAAAAAACTGGCCCTCACAACACCCCCAAACACAACCCCCTAAAAACCGGCAATGAACCTCCCATCCCGCCCTCTCCGCTGCCAGCGCGAACGTTTAGAACGCTCGCGCATGGCAGCCAACACTCACCCTTGCCTCCTCCTCAGGAACAGGAGGGAGGGAGGGGGCCGGGCAGGGAGGAGGAGCCGGCTCCCTTGCTCCTCCTTAGCCCCTCCTACTCCGCTTCCTCCTTCCACCTCCCCCGCCACTGTTCCCGAGCACCGGCGGGGGATGAAGGGAGGGGGCCGGGCTAAGGAGGAGCCAGCAAGCTGGCTCCTCCTAAGCCCCTCCTCCTCTGCTTCCTCCTTCCGCCGCCCCCACCGCTGTTCCCGAACACCGGCGGGGGATGGAGGGAGGGGGCCGGGCTAAGGAGGAGCAAGCGACCCGGCTTCTCCTTAGCCCCTCCTCCGCTTCCTCCTTCCGCCGCCCCCGCCGCTGTTCCCGATATTGAGCATGGTGATCAGATCATGATAGGAATACACATAACAGTTTAAATAATGTACCAGTAAGGCCTTCTCGTGGATCACCCTGAGAATTGGGGGGGGGCTGAGCCCCTCAGCCCCCCGGCTAAGACCCTGGGTGGGGGAATAACAGGAACATGGGGGGAAATGGTTTAACTTCTTCAATCCCCTTCCCCTCCATAAAATGGACTATCCTTCTCTGTCTAGTGCCCCCTTGTGGCCTCCGCCTGGATAATAGAACAGTACCCCAAATAACACTTCTTAGGGATAGGACTAGTTGTGATAGGTCCGTGTATGTGGTTAGTTACTGGAAAATATGTGACTAAGTATTTCAGATATTTGGTTTGAGGTATGATGGGAGTTGATATGACAAATGTCAGTCATTAGGGGACTTTAATGAACCACACAGCAAGGGGATTAGCTTCGTTGATCTCAAAAGTGAAAATGAGGCCTGGAATCCTGTTGGGTCACTGCAGTTTTGCAAGGGGATTGTGCATTGTGTAACATCTGTATCCAGTAGAACAGTGTTTCTCAACCTTCCTAATGCCGCGACCCCTTAATACAGCTCCTCATGTTGTGGTGGTCCCCAACCATAACATTATTTTCGTTGCTACTTCATAACTGTAATTTTACTATTGTTCTGAATGGTAAAGCAAATATCTGATATGCAGGATGTATTTTCATTCACTGGACCAAATTTGACACACATACCCGATACGCTCAAATTTGAATAAGGGTGGGGTTAGAGGAGATCGATTTTGTCATTTGGGAGTTGTAGTTGCTGGGATTTATAGTTCACCTACAATCAAAGAGCATTCTGAACTCCACCAACAACGGAATTGGACCCAACTTGGCACACTGAACTCCCACAACCAACATAAAATACTGGAAGGGTTTGGTGGGCATTGACCTTGAGTTTGGGAGTTGTAGTTCACCTACATCCATAGAGTGTTGTGGATTCAAACAATGATGGAACTGGCCCAAACTTGGCACAAATACTCAATATGCTGAAATGTGAACACTGGTGGAGTTTGGGGAAAATAGACCTTGACATTTGGGAGTTGTTGCTGCTGGGATGTATAGTTTACCTACAAAGTGCATCCTGAACTCCACCAATGATAGAATTGGGCCAAACTTCCCACACAGAACCCCCATGCCTTGAAGGGGCTCGCTGGTATGAGCCTCCCTCCAGCCTTGCACGCTTTCCCTCACTCACCAAGCACGCCTGCTCTCCCCTCCCCACTAAGTCTCAGAAACAGCCCTCCCCTTTGTTGAGAGGCCGGCCAATCACAACATTTGGAGGGCTTTTGGTGGGAGGATTCACCGTCTGTTTCCAAAAAGGGAGAGAAGGACAGGCAGAGAGATCTTGAGCCTTCTTTGCCAAAGGGGTTCCTCAGACCAGCACAAATATATGTTTTCTGGTGGTCTTTTGTGACCCCTCTGAAACCCCCTCATGACCCCCCCCCCAGGGGTCCCGACCCCCAGGCTGAGAAACACTGCAGTAGAGGGATGCTCCATAGCAGAGCCAACAAAGTGTTGGTGTGCAATGCACCAGTACACATCGCATTGGTCCTAATGCACATCAGCCACCAATATGCATCACACATTTGTGTTGGTGTCTTTTTCTACATCTTTAAAATGCAGTAGCCAGGTTGTGGGGGTCTCTGCTCTGTAGCTAATAATATGCAAAGGTACGTAACATAACAAATCATATAGTATACCAGTTAGGATTTGCCTAAAGTATGCCGAACCTTCAGAATTTGGTGGAATAGGTAACTCTTGATTTTTTTTTATTGCCAATGCAAGTTTAAGTGGTGGGGATATCCCTTTTATGGGTGGCAGTAGTGGGGAAATCCATAGCTTTTTTGTTGTGTACATATGTGTGATGACTACTTTAGATCACCATACTCCAGGTCCTCAATTCTAGGACTGCCTCTGGTGGTTAAACCCTTGTGCCGGCAGGACTGAAGGTTCACAGGTTCGAATCCAGGGAGAGCATGGATGAGCTCCCTCTGTCAGCTCTGGCTCCCCATGCGGGGACATGAGAGAAGGCTCCCACAAAGGCTGGTAAAACGAGGCCCGGATTAACACCTTTTTGCGCCCTAGGCCACACTTTGGAATTACGCCCCCTTTAAGCCAACCTCTACCGCCCCCCGCCCCCCAAAAAACACCACTCAGGCCCACACTTGGCTGGCTTTCGCCATGAAGACAAAGGTGAGTAGGCACCATCCTGCCACCTCCAAGGTCCCCATTCCCACCAGCTGGAAAGCTCCGCTGTGCTCTGAAGGTCTCCTTGGGAGGCTTGGGGAGAGAGCAGTGGGTGCAAATTCGCTCTAAAGACGTGCATGAGAGAGAGAGAGAGAGAGAGCGAGAGAGTCCGCTTGGCGTGCGCTCCCGCAGACCGAGGGAGGATTCAGGTTGGGGTTTGTGCGGCTTTTGTTCGGCTGCTCCTGAAGGCAGGAGAGCCAGACCCTGGCCTTGATTTTTCCCTCCCTCCCATGGCTCCCTTTGGCCAAGCAGGCTGCCCCAGTTTGGTCCGAGAGCGCAGAAGCAAGCCTGGGTTGGTGTGGTCTCATGCTGGGGACCTGGAAGATGTCCACCCAAGCAACGCCCTTCCTCTCCCCTCTTCCTCCCTCCCTCTCTTCCTTCTTTACTTTCTTTCTTTCTTCCTAGTTGCCTTCTACTCCTCCTTCTCCCCAGCCTCCCACCACCCTCTCCCGGACTCTGCCGCTCGGCTCTGGCTGCAGGAATTTACAGTCTGCTGCCGGGGGAGCCAGGCAAGTCACCATAGAGACGGCTTCCCCGGGAGCCAGGAGGTCAGGCCAGCCAGAGACCCGCGGGCAGCCCAGAGAGCGAGAGGCATGAGAAAGGGGGGAAGAGGGGCGCAGACCAGTTTTTAATATTTTTTTTTGGTCCGTGATCTGCGCCCCTCCTCGGCATGCGCCCCTAGGCCATGGCTTATGTTGGCCTTATGGGTAATCCGGCCATGGGTAAAACATCAAAACATCCTGGCATCCCCTGGGCAACGTCCTTGCAGGCGGCTAATTCTCTCACACCAGAAGCAACTTGCAGTTTCTCAAGTCGCTCCTGACATGGAAAAAAAAATTCTAGGACTTACATCACTCTCGTCTGATGGAATATGCCAAATCTGTATGCAACATTTCTGAGGAAAATTACGTACAATGCCATTTTTTTAAAATTTAAGAATAGAAAACTATCCATTGTTGAGTTCCAGCTGAGATTCCGGCTTATTTTGTCCCAGCCCTTCCCACAAAAATCCAAATTCCAAGGGAATATTTTCTTCTGTAACTCTGAGTACATATATATGAAGTATCTTTTGATCCATTTTTAATTTTGTTTCGAGCCAGTTCCCATTTCCAAGTCAATAATAGGCAGAAAATCATGCAGAGTACAAGATAAACAAGATCACGGGTTGATCTGAGCAACTCAGTGAAATCTAACCCAGACGCAAAATATACATGTCAGCATACCAACAAGTTCTGTCTAATATCGCATTTTCTCCATTTTGGTACCATTTACAATATATGGAAAACATATAGTACATCCTTCGCAGCCTTCTCCTAATACAGTCTGTCTCGTGTATCTTCCATTTAATTAAATCACTCATCCCAGTGTGGAAACGTTAATCCTCTTTGAAATGGTTGCAGCAGCAAAAACACACAGTAACATTCCTCCCCCGACCCACTGTTCCTTGCTTTGCGTAACTTAGGGCTAATACAATGCATTCGAAATTCTGGATACCATAGATAGGGCTTTGAATGAAGAAGCACATCAATATTGGTCGCAGAATCTGGTGGTCCTGAGCATCCCGGTTTCCATGATCATCGAAGACCATTATCATTGAAGACCATGACAGTAGAAATTGCAGGTAGTCGAAAGCGGAGCAGTAGTACCCTACATTGCTCATTAGGTAAAGGTAAAGATTTCCCCGACATTAAGTTCAGTCGTGTCCGACTCTGGGGTGTGGTGCTCATCTCCATTTCTAAGCCAAAGAGCCGGCGTTGTCCGTAGACACCTCCAAGATCATGTGGCCAGCATGACTGCTTGGAGTGCCGTTAACTTCCCGCCGGGAACTGCTAGATTGGCAGAAGCTGGGGCGAACAGCGGAAGCTCACTCCGCTCCCCGGAATATAACCTGCGACCTTTCAGCCAATAAGTTAAGCAGCTCAGCGCTTTAACCCACTGCGCCCCCGGGGACTCCCACAAAGCTAGAAGTAGAATGAATTGTGCAAGCTATAAACATATAGAAATCTACAGAATCCATAGAAGTCACGCAATATTGCCATTTGTTGATGCAAAATGCTTATTTTCAAAACATTAAGTAATGCTAGCACCAAATAGAGTTGATGTTGGTGACTTGGTGACTAGTGTCCATCTGTCAAATCAATCAGTATTCTTTTTAAAAATGGCATCATAGACTTTAAACAGCATTTAATTTGTACATGCCATGGCACTCAGTGGCTACCGATGTTTAGAGAACCATGACATTGAACTGACACTGAATAGAGGCCGTAAATGTTAATATAAGTGATGACATCGTAGTTTTATACATGCTGGAAAATGTCACTTGAGTTCCATATATGCATTTACTGTACTCAAACTTTCAAATTTACACCAGTATTGTTTCCACCTGAATCTTTTCCTCAATATATTTTGCCTTGAGTTGGGTAGGGACCTCTAAACCAGTGTTTCCCAACCATTTTTGAGCCGCGGCACACTTTTGACATTAAAAAAATCCGGGGGCACACCACCAACCAAAATGACACAAAATGACACTCTAACACAGTAAAGAACGGCTGGGGGGGGGGGGGGCTTGCTGGGAGCAGCTGGTGGGAGTGCCGAAGCTGGGGGAGGGGGCGTAGCCATGCTGCGCCATGCCCCGCCCCATCCCCCAGCTTCAGCTCTCCCAGCAGCTGATCCAGCCTTGAGGGGGAAGTGCCAAGCCTGCGGTGGCAGAGCCAACACAATGTTGGCTTGGCACTGTCCCCAAGGCTGGAGCAGCTGCTGGGAGTGCCGAAGCTGGGGGAGGGGGCGGAGCCAGGCCGTGCCATGCCCCGCCCCATCCCCCAGTTTCAGCTCTCCCACAGAGGAGGAGCATGAGCGGTGGACGGGCTTCAGTGGGCGGGGCTCCTCCTCCATGCAGCTTCAGCGAGCGAGGGGCGAGAGTCGTGGCAGGAGTCATGGCAGATTGGAGGCTGGCTGGGGAAACAGCCAAAGGTGGCAGCGCCCCGGCCCCTTCTTCTTTTTCCTTCACCACCACCCGGCCCTTCCTCCTCCCCCCCCCCCAAGCATCAGGAGTTCGGCAGGGGGGGAGAGGAAGAGGGACAGAGAGCTTTTCTCGCGGCACAGCAGGAGGTCCGTCACGGCGACACTAGTGTGCCACGGCACACTGGTTGAGAAACACTGCTCTAAACGTGGGAGAAGTGCCCTCTATTTACCCTTGAATTATCTTGCTAATGTTAAGCCCCAGACTGGACTGAACCTGTGATGATATATAGTCCTCCACTACGCCTGATGCTTTCAAATAGTGTGGAAAGCTACCTTTTAAAAAGTGTTACAAAGACCTCCTTCCCCCAAAAAATAATTTGTCAGAGTGATAATAATTTGTCCCTATCCAACTCAATCCATAATACTTTTTTTACAGTCCTCCAAAATGTTTACTAATGACGTCATCACACGAGACTTTTTCCTCATACATTACAATTTTGTTTTGCATAAGATCTCTCTGCCCAGTAGGTCATGAGTTCGAGGCCTGCCCGGGTCGAGGTGGGTGCTCGACCTTTAAGTGTAGCCTGCTGTTGACCTTTGCAGCCCGAAAGAGTTGCATCTCTTTCGGGCTGCAAAGGTACCACATTAAGTGGGGAGGCACATTTTGACTGAATTATGAGGCCATTAAAGAACTCCAGGAACGCTGAGGAATGCGGAAGGAACAACAAGGGACGCTGTGAACACTGAGAGATGAGTGCGTCAGCTCCCCCTGGTGGCCAGAGTTTGCCTCTGTTCGTCTATTTGTGTGTATGTGGAAACGGCAGGGATTGTCTGCTAAGTATGTGTACCTGTAATCCGCTCTGAGTCCCCTTTGGGGTGAGAGGAGCGGAAAATAAATAAAGTAAATAAAGTAAATAAATAAAATTGTAATGTATTACAATTCATGACTTTAAAAACAAAACTCGTGGGGTAATATTTTTGGGGGTGGGATGGAGACTGAGTTAGACACAATGGGTGGAGATCTGCTAAAATGACTCTAAAATAACTTCACATGTCCTGAAAATACTGTAAATAACTTTACATGTCCTGAAAATCTGGGCCACACCTGATTTTGCATAAGCAACATTAATGTTTTGCCCCCAAAATGCCCCTAGCAGGTTGAGAGCATCTTCACCATATTTTGGCGAGAAGAAAAACTTATTCTGGGCTTAATTTGACATAGGAAGGGCGGGGGGGGGGTGTCACAAAATGTGGTGGAAACGCATCCCAGGCCCCCTGAAACTTCATCAAATGGAAGTCCATAAACTGGGGGACAACAGGGGAATCCGTGGGACAGTGGGCCGAATCCGTGGGACAATGGGGGAAACTGTCAGGCAGTGCCCCGCATCGCCCTCTTACCATCACACAGTGTTTCCCATCTGTCGCCATCTTCTTGAATGAGAACATGGGTAGCCACCCATGATTTCCTCTCAACATGCTGATAAGACACACCCAGGACAGAGCTGGGACAAAGCCCCACTGGCAGTAGCACTGCAACATGTGATGGGCTCTGGCAGGCTCCATCCTGGCTCCATCTTGGTAGCATCCTAGCACTGGGAAAAAGTCCCGTGTGATGAGGTCGTTAGTGAACATTTTGGAGAACTGTACAAAAAATATTATGGATTGAGTTGGGTAGGGACCTCTAAACACGGAGGAAAGGACCTCTCTTTCCCCTAGAATGCATTTCCCCTATTTAAGGAGCTCCATTGACTGCTGTTTATCTTCTGGCCCCAATTCAAGGTGCATATCCTCACCTATAAAGCCCTAAACGGTTTGGGACCCGCCTACCTTTGGGACCGTATCTCCTTCCATGTTCCGGCCCGATCCCTTCGATCCTCGGGCGCGGCCCTTCTTTCACCTCTACCGACATCACAGGTTCGCGTTGTGAATACAAGGGAGAGAGCCTTCACCTCTGTGGCAACCCCGACTCTAGAACTCATTAGCCACTGAGATTAGGAAAGCCCCCACTTTAGCAACTTTCAAGAAGGATCTTAAAACCTGGCTTTTTCGTTGCGCATTTGGAGATTAATCATACACCCCCCCTTTTTTTTGCTGCACCTTTAATGCTTATCTCTATAGAATAATTCTCCCCCGCTATTAGAAGGCCTGACTCTATGACTCCGTTCTGTGAGTCTCTCCCTTACAGATGTTCTGCTCCACTCCTATCTCACCCTGGGTTTTGAACTTTTTATCTTTTACACGTGGCTCGCTCATTGTTACTGTGTCTGAATGATTTCATTTTGTTATATTATTTTATATTGTCTAGTGCAGGGCTGTCCAACTGGCGGCCCTGGGGCCGTACACGGCCCCCTAGCCCCTTTCCTGCGGCCCTCTCATCTTTTTAATACAAAATAAAAATAGGAAAATAAATTAAATAATAAAAATAAAAAATTACCCACTTCTGGGTTCCAGAGGAAGTCTCGCGAGACTACGCCAGCCATGCGGGATCTCGCGTTGAGAGCAAAATCCCGTGTACCTGGGGTAGTCTCGCGATAGTTAATACAGTTGCCGAAATCTCGGGATTCAGCGGCTATGCCAGGGCGAGGCCGTACAAGGCCAAGGCGAGGCCTGCGAGGAGCTCCGCCTAGACCTGCGAGGAGCTCCGCCTAGGCCTGCGAGGAGCTCCGCCTAGGCCTGCGAGGAGCTCCGCCTAGGCCTGCGAGGAGCTCCGCCTGGGCCTGCTCCAGCTCCTGGCTGCCCTGCTCGGCGCCAGCGAGGGCCGGCCCTGGTTCCCTTCCTGCCCGAGGCCTCCGCCGCCTTCCGCGCCGGCCTCCGGGACCCCTTCCCGCCCGCACAGAGGCAGGCCTGCGACGCCATCTCCGCCTCCGCCCGCGCCTCCCCAGGTAATGAACCCACAGCCTCAGGGGTTGGGAGGATTCCCCCAGGCAGGAAGCATTAATTATATTTTATTCATGTATGTATATCCCCTCCCTCCATCCATGTCTCTTTCTGATATTATTATATTTTATTAATGTATTTATATTCCCTCCCTGGAGCCGGGAAGGGAGCCGGGGAGGGGGCGGAGCCTGGGAGGGGCGGAGCCGGGGGCGGAGGCAGACCCTTTGGCCCCCCAGGTGATCAGTGACCGGAATTCCGGCCAGAAGTTCGGTAGAAGTTGGACAGCCCTGGTCTAGTGCAGTGGTTCCCAAAGTGGGCGGTACCACCCCCTGGTGGGCGGTGGGGCGATCTAGGGGGGGGTGCTGGAAGGCCCAGGAGAATTGGGGGGGCGCTGAACCCCTGTAAGGGGGCGGTGGGGGCGGTGGAGTGAGCCAGGTGACAGGCTACCATCCATCTGTGTGAGTGTGTGTGTCTCTCTCTTTTGTTCCCTCCTCCTGCTCCCTCCTCCTCCTCCTGCCAAGCAAGGGATAATAATAATAATAATAATACCTTTGGGGTTCCCTTCCAACTGGTTGAGCCTTATAACAATAATAATAATGTCCTTCAACATATTTAGTGGAACGTGGATTCAGTGCGGTAAACAATTTATTAACAAAAAAAGAAACCGATTGCAAAATAGTCGGTCGCGATGATTTGAGATTACTGCTGACGAAAATAGATCCGAGGATTATGAGATTGGTAGCAGCAGACCAGGTTCAACCTTCTCATTCAGATGATTTCGAATGTTTTAACTTTTTTTGTATTACCTTTCTATTCTAAGTTCAATAAATAGTTTCCTAATTTAAAACTTCAATGTTTCTAATTTACAACTTTCTTTATTATATTTTACGAAAAAGGTAGAAATATTAATACATATATCTTTCTGTTTAATTGCTATTAAAAATTTTACAAAAATTAATTTCTAGGGGGGCGGCGAATAAATTTTTTTCAGGAAAGGGGGCGGTAGGCCAAAAAAGTTTGGGAACCACTGGTGTAGTGTATTTTTATGATTTATTTACCTCATCGTGTTGCTGTTTTGTGTTTTGTTTTGTATTGTTTTTTGTAACGCACTGTTGGGCTTGGCCTCATGTAAGCTGCCCCGAGTCCCCATTGGGGAGATGGTGGCCGGGTATAAAGATTATTATTATTATTATTATTATTATTATTATTTGGGGGCATTCTGAAGCAAAGTTCTTTTGTCAGTCTTGAAAAGTGTAAACCCATTGTGTCACTTGGATTTATGTAGGTGTTGAATCACCATTCAGTGGATATACTCTAGCTGGGGATAACCAAAAGGGGATCAACCAGAGACTGCTTGCCCCTCACCTCCAACCCAGGTATTTAGAGGCGTATTTCCTCTAACCAGAAAGGTTCGATTTAGCTATTTCTTCATAAAGTTTGCATGAAAAGAAAGTCAGCCTTGCAATCACAAGTCTGACTCCTTCTTCGTCTTGTACCCCAGTGTTTCCCAACCAGGGTGCCGTGGCACACTAGTGTGCCGTGAGCGATCATCAGGTGTGCCGTGGGAAATTGGAACCTCCAATCCCCTTTCTTCCCCCTCCTGTCGAACACTTTTTCTTCTCCACTCGGGCTCCCTTCTTCCCAGCCTCGCTCTGCTCGCTTTGCCTCACTTCACTCTGGGGCGAGTCTGCGCAGTAGCGCCCGCACGGGTCACGTCTTCCTCCCTCCCCCCTCCCCTCCTGAACACCCTCACACTGCCCCCTTGGATCAAAATGGTGGCAGAACCAGCAGTGTAGAAGAAAAAGTAAGTGTTGGGCAGGAGGGGGAAGAAAGGGCGCGAAGGGGAAGGGGGAGGAAGAGGTCTCTGTCAAAAGCTGGCATGGGCAAACTTGGACCTTCAAGGTGTTTTGGACTCCAACTCCCACCATTCCTAGCAGCCTCAAGCCCTTTTCCTTTTTTCCCCTCAGCCACTTAAGCAGGAAAGGGCCTCAGGCTGTTAGGAATGGTGGGAGTTGAAGTCCAAAGCACCCAGAGGTCCTAAGTTTTCCCATGCCTGTTTTAGGGACCTTAAAGTGGTGAGCCTCCTTCCAACATTGTGATTCTGGATAGAAAACAAACAACATAACATAACATTGTTTGAGTCACAGTGCTCTCTGGGTGTAGGTGAACTACAACTTCCAAACTCAAGGTCAATTCCCAAGCAAACCCTTTCAATTCCCAACTTCAAATCAGAAATCCCAGCTGGTAAACTGGCTAGTTTCTGGGAGTTGAAGTCCAAAACACCTTTGGACAGCCCTGCTATAGGTAATGAGGGTTCAATATGCCAAGTTTGGTTCAATTCCATTGTTGCAAGAGTTCAGGATGCTCTTTGTTTGTGTGTTAACTATAAATCCCAGAAACTGTAACTCCCAAATATCAAGGTCTATTTTCCCCAAACTCAATCTGTGTTCACATTTGGGCATATTGGGTATTCATGCCAAGTTTGGTCCTGATCCAACATTGTTTGAGTCCACAGTGCTCTCTGGATATAGGTGAACTACAACTCCAAAACTCAGGGTCAATGCCCACCAAACTCTTATAGCATTTTCCCTTGGTTGTGGGAGTTCTGTGTGGGAAGTTTGTGTCTTTCTGCCATTCCTGCCAGGATATCTATGTTGTGTTCATCGAAACAGGCCCAGGTTTCACACTGAGTGTATAAATACATTCAAAAACATATTAACTATATGTATTACTGTGTTAGACTGTTATTTTGTGTCATTTTGGTTGGTGGTGTGCCCCAGGATTTTGTAAATGTAAAAAATGTGCCACGGCTCAAAAAAGGTTGGGAAACACTGTTGTACCCTATCCTTGCCCTTGCTGCCCTTTCTACACAATGCAAGAGGAATGTCTTATCGGTTTAGCCCATCTTTTTGATCACTTCTCCTCTGCTACAGCATAAAGGCTCTGCTGGTTCCCAAGGTCTTCTGTGAATGGAAGCCACACCTCCATTCATAAAAGCAGTTAATCGGGATCCAACCTTCAGTTTCTGAATACCTTTTTAATGATTTATTTAGTGTTCCTCTCTTGCTACTGCAAACCCTCTTGCACATCCCTAAACAGGTTCCTAATTTCCTGATCACAGACCATCATTGTCACTTAACAACAATATCTCAACTTTCTCCAAACAACAATCTATTATATAAAGGGGTTCCCGTCATGGAACGACCGTCCCAAACAGAGAAACCTTACAACGCAGAAACACCAAACTTGCCAACAGAAATAGGCCTCAAGCAAGGTATGTTTGTAGCAAAGAAACTTTTCCCCCCAAAACCTAAAAGGCCCCCAAAACAACGAGTAAAAAAACCCTACATTTCCTAGCATCCTCTGGGGCTGCCAACGACTCTCCCAGCCTCTACATTCTGACAACATGATTGTCTGCCAATAAGGGCAGATTTGCATAACTCCTGTACTGGCCAGCCAACATGAACATTCCGACCCATAATAAACTGTCAGAGGAGGATAAGGCCAAGGGCTGAGGCACAAACACAAACACCCAATTCACTTCCCACAGAAAATTTACACCCCTACAAATCACAGACCACACCCAAAATTGACAGTAAGGCTTCATTAACTTAATTTCCATGACTAGGCCTCACTTAATGGAATGGTGTTTACGCTCTGAATTGACAGTAAGGCTTCATTAACTTGATTCTCCCGACTACACCTCAGCTCACTGGACATTGTGTATGGCCTGAATTTACAGTAACCTACCTTGGCACACAGAGCCCCTATGACCCACACTACATTCTACTACAGTTTGGAGGAGGGTGGACCATGGATGATGGGACTTGAAATACCTCCATGGATAATGGGATTTGTACTACTTCAAAACCCATCATTCCCCACAGACCACTGTGGCCCAGAACCAAGACCGATAAAGACCAAACTTGGCATACAATGCCCCCCATGACCCACACTCCATCCGACTGCAGTTCAGAGGAGGACACACCATGGATAATGGGATTTCAAGTACCTCCACTCACTTCCAAAGTACACCACCCACACAAGCATCAACCTCTACATCAACACAGCAGACGGAAAGACAAAAAACATTGTATATCCACAAGCTATGCAGAACGCCAGCAACACCACACACCAACAACTCCCCAGGACTTCAACATCCCACCCACCAGAACAACCCACAACGACACAGCCATGACCCCAACAACACCATAACTAACAACAATTCCAACCCTTACATACTCAGACTTTCTCGCATCTCCTAAATAGGGCACAGCAACGCGTGCCGGGTACAGCTAGTAATAATATAATAAACTTTATTTATATCCCGCCATCATCTCCCCAATGGAGACTCGGGGCGGCTTACATGAGGCCAGGCTCAAACAACTAATTACAATAAATAAAAATCAAAACAAGGAGAGTGTGAGGAAATGTTAACTGTACTTTTCGAGAAAAGCATGCCATCTATTGACAGATTCGTTTCTCCTCATCCCATCCTCAAATACATTTGAAGAGTCAGCCTGAGATGTCTCATAAGTCATTTAATAAGATTTACTCTCTCTGTCACTGTGCATAAAATACCGATGGAAGAAAGACCACTGGGGGAATTAGTGCCATTAAGGCAAAAAGGACATCCTTGTCCCACCTGGGATGATATATTGCATCTATGGCAACACTGCTCCTGTCAACAGGCATCTGTCAGTTGACTCCTGTCAAAATTTGAACAAGTTTGTGTTTGACAGCCATTGATCGCAGACTACCACGTGATTTAAGGAGAAAATGGAAAAAAGTGAATTTTGTGTGCTCATTAAGCATTATTTTTTGGAGGAAACCCATCACTCAAACCAAGGCTAAGCTTGATAAATACTATGGGGACTCTGCACCATCAATTTCAATGGTAAAAAAGTGGTTTACTGAATTTCATTGTGGCCGTACAAGCACAGAAGATGCCAAACGTTCTGGGCGCCCAGTTGAGGTCTCTACACCCCAAACAATGGAAAAAATTCACGGTATGGTGTTGGCCGATCGGAGATCGAAAGTGTGAGAGATTGTGGGAGCCATAGGCATCTCACGTGGCTCAGTGGTTTCAATTGTAAATGATCACTTGGGTATGAGAAAGCTTTCCGCAAGATGGGTGCCGTGTTTGCTCACACTCGACCACAAACGCAATTGTGTGACAATTTCGCAGGAGTGTTTGGTGTTGTTCAACCGCAATATGGATGAGTTTTTGCGCCTTTTCGTAACCGTGGATGAAACGTGGATCCACCACAACACACCAGAGACCAAACAGCAGTCAAAACAGTGGGTTTCTCGGGGTGAATCGGCGCCAAAGAAGGCCAAGGTGGGTTTGTCAGCCAATATTGTCATGGTGACCGTTTTTTGGGATGCACGCGGTACAATTCACATTGACTACCTTCAAAAGGGTAAAACAATCAATGGCGAATATTATGCCAACTTATTGGGTTGATTTAATGAGAATTTTTTATTTAAAAACCCGACTGCATTTGACCAAGAAAAAAGTTCTTTTGCACCAGGACAATGCAAGGGTGTACACATGTGCAGTTTCCATGGCAACAAACCATGAATTGGATACGAATTGCTCCCTCATCCACCCTATTCTCCGGATTTAGCCCCAAGTGACTATTTCTTGTTTCCAAACCTGAAGAAATGGCTCGGCGGAAAGAGATTTGACTCCAACGATGAAATCATCTCACCAACAAATACCTATTTTGCTGACCTCGACGAATCTTATTTTTTGGAAGGGATAAAAAAATGGGAGAAACATTGGACAAAGTGCATAGAGCTCAAAGGAGACTACACTGAAAAATAAAATGATTTTTTTAATCCAAAACCCTGTGTTTTATTCAAAAAGTCACGGACTTATTGACCCGCCCTCGTATCACTGCCAGGACTGCAAACACCTTTTTAAACATGTATTAAAAGCAAGGCAGCTGTACTGAGTGAAGAACTGGTGGTAGTGAGAGGTCTGCTGAAAAATGATGCATCCAGTCCAGCGAGCTACGTTGTGAGACCATGGCTCACTGACAGGAGACAGCTGCACAAATCATCCTTCAGCCCTGCTCATCCACATCACATAACTCCTTTACTCAGTTGGTTATTATAGGGGGTCCAGACTGGAAGACAGAGTGTAGCTGTGACATAGTAGCTACATGTACTATATAAAGAATTTCGTCCACAAATCTTTAGGAAAGGTGCTTTGAAACAGCAATCATGGGAACTTTGACACTGTGTGGGAGTTTACTGAAGATTCCTAAAGAAAAGGACTGAAAACAATGGGGAAATTGACTGCTATAGTTAACCTCCCAGGTAAAAGAGAGCAGCATGTAGAGTAGCCTTCTCAATCCTGTTATCCTCAAGATCTTGCCAGAACCATCTTTCTCACAATCCCATCCTGCACTGATGTGCTGGTTGTGGTGATGGGGACTGTAGCTCAAAAAGGACATAAACCTTATTGGTAATCCGATCGGGAACCTTTGGATCTATTGGATTTTGGGTTGACTCACCATTCAACAATTAATTGAAAGGACGTACTTTAGTGGAGACTATCCAGTAGGATTCCAAACACAATCTAGAGCAGAGGATCTCAACCTATGGGCCCCCAGGTGTTTGGCCTATAACTCCCAGAAATCCCAGCCAGTTTACCAGCTGTCAGGATTTCTGGGGGTTGAAGGCCAAAACATCTGGGGACCCACAGGTTGAGAACCATTGATCTAGAGCAGGGCTGTCCAACTGATGGCCCCCAGACCGTATACGGCCCCCAGCCCCTTCCCCACGGCCCCCTACCCTCCTGCAAGATATCTGCTTTTAAAGATTTTTTTAAAAAATTTAAAATATTTTTTTGGAATATTTTTTATTTATTTTTTTCGCGGGGGGGGGGGTGAGGGGCGGGGCAGGGAGGAGGAGCAGGCTCTCTTCCTCCTCCAGTGGTTCCCAAAGTGGGCGGTACCACCCCTGGTGGGCAGTGGGGCAATCTAGGGGAGCGCTGGAAGGCCCAGGAGAATTTGGAGGGGGCTGAACCCGTGTAAGGGGGATGGTGGGGGCGGTGGCGTGAACTAGGTGACAGGCTGAATAAACACACTGGAACAGTATGATATAAATCATAATAAGTAATATTTGCAACGGTGTTGGCTGTATCACATAAATTACATACTATACAGAATATGAACCATACAAAATACACAAATGTGTTAGTGAATACATGCAACAACACACAAGGCGCACTAACAGAGAGGGTTTGGATTTATGTGTCACATACACATAAAGGCGGCAGGCATGCAAAATCTGGATACAAGGGCTCAATGGTTAAAGGCGCATGGCGCCTAATAGCAAGGCTGTTGCTATTAGACGCCATGTGCCTTTAACCATTGAGCCCTTGTATCCAGATTTTGCATGCCTGCCGCCTTTATGTGTTTGTGACACGATACTTACCAATTACCACCTGGCCTTGACAATGACCCGTGAGGTCGAAACGAGATGTGGGATTCCAGGGTAAACACTCCCTCATCGGCCTGTTTATAGTGGTGGTGTCTCCCCGGCCGCGACTGTCCCCGTTTGGATTCCCCGGATCAGTTCGCCGCCTGGCAGCGGCTGATCGCTTCAGCAGCCGCAACCGTCTCTGTTTGCATTTCACGGAGCAGTTTGACGCTCTGTAGCGGCTTTCTGGCCACTACATCCCATTGGGGACTTACAAACTTGGGTCCTTACCCCATGTGGAATATTCCATCAACTATTGAATCATTGGCTCCAGTCCCCGTTGAATTTGAATTTATATTGAACTTTCATTATTATTTCGACATTGTGGGTCTGGAACCCTCTCTGTTCATCCATGGGTAGGAACCCTCTCTGTTAGTGCGCCTTGTGTCTTGTTGCATGTATTCACTAACACATTTGTGTATTTTGTATGGTTCATATTCTGTATAGTATGTAATTTATGTGATACAGCCAACACCATTGCAAATATTACTTATTATGATTTATATCATACTGTTCCAGTGTGTTTATTCAGGTTAGATAGACACGGTCCCCTCCAGTTTTCTACCTAGGTGACAGGCTACCATCCATCTCTGTGTGTGTGTCTCTCTCTCTTCTTCGCTCCTCCTGCTCCCTCCTCCTCCTCTCGCCAAGCAAGGGATAATAATAATAATAATACCTTTGGGGTTCCCTTCCAACTGGTTGAGTCTTATAACAACAATAATAATAATGTCTTCAACATATTTAGTGGAACATGAATGCAATGCGGTAACCAATTTATTAACAAAAAAAGAAACCGATTGCAAAATAGTCAATGGCGATAATTCGAGATTACTTCTGACGAAAATAGAGCCGGGGATTACGAGATTGGGAGTAGCACGCCAGGTTCATCCTTCTTATTAAGATGATCTCGAATGTTTTAAACTTTTTTTGTATTACTTTTCTATTCTAAGTTCAATAAATAGTTTCATCCTTTCAAACTTCAATGTTTCTAATTTACAACTTTGTTATATTTTACGAAAAAGGTAGAAAGATCAATACATATATCTTTCTTTTTAATTGCTATTTAAAAAAATTAAAAATTAATTTCTAAGGGGGCGGTGAGTAAATTTTTTTTCTGGAAAGGGGTGGTAGGCCAAAAAAGCTTGAGAACCACTGATCTAGAGCAGTGTTTCTCAACCAGTGTGCCGTGGCACACTAGTGTGCCGTGAGCGATCATCAGGTGTGCCGCGAGAAAAGCTCTCTGCCCCCCTTCCTTCCCCCCTCCTCCTGCCGAACTCCTGCTGCTTGGGAGAGGAGGAGGAAGGGCCGAGCAGCGGCGAAGAAAAAGAAGAAGGGGCAGGGCGCCATGACTCCCGCCAGCCAGCCTCTCTGCCCTGACTCCCGCCACGACTGAGGCTCGCTCGCTGAAGCGGAGGAGCCCCGCCTACTGAAGCCCGTCCACCGCTCATGCTTCTCCTCTGTGGGAGAACTTAAGCTGGGGAGGGGGCGGGGCATGGCACAGCTTGGCTCCACCCCCTCCCCCGGCTTCAGTTCTCCCACAGCTTCGCCAGCCTTGAGGGGGCAGTGCCAAGCCAGCTTTGTGCTGGCTCTGCCACCGCTGGCTTGGCACTGCCCCCCCCCCCAAGGCTGGCAAAGCTGTGGGAGAACTGAAGCCATGTGTAGGGGGCGGGGCATGGCGGGCCTGGCTCCTCCCCCTCCCCCAGCTTCGGCACTCCCAGCAGCTGTTCCCAGCAGGTCACCATCCCCCAGCCGTTCTTTACTGTGTTAGGGTGTCATTTTGGTTGGTGGTGTGCCCCCGGATTTTTTTAATTGTGAAAAGTGTGCTGCGGCTCAAAAAAGGTTGGGAAACACTGATCTAGAGGATACTAGGTTTCAATGGGGGAGATTTTGCTAGAGCGTGTCCTTATGTGATGTCTAGTCCAACAGACCACTCAGACCTCCAACTTGAACAGAAACCATACCCTTGATGCCCCAGAATCCTTTTCAATGTATGGATGAGATTTAAGGTTTG
Organism: Anolis apletophallus; assembly: GCA_030556195.1. Lineage (NCBI taxonomy): Eukaryota > Metazoa > Chordata > Lepidosauria > Squamata > Anolidae > Anolis > Anolis apletophallus. The sequence goes on from JARBWK010000007.1 coordinate 21,065,326, forward strand.
CTCAGAAGACAAAAAAATGGGAGGGAACCACGAGGGAAGTTTCAAAATCACTGTTGTACGTCTGCCACATTCGAGGGTTTCTTCCTTCCTTGTCGTGGTGACACCACCACAGTGGACACATTTTAGTCATTCAAATGGATTGCTTTAAATCCAGTAGAAGAACGTCCTCCTCTTCTTTTGCCTGTGGTTTCAGTGTGATCTTTCCAGGAGTAACTTTTACCTCTGGTTTGAGCATGATTGTTTCAGGTGTCATCACTTTGACCTCTGGCTTGAGCACAATCTTGTCAGGGGTCATCACCATCTTGTTTTCTACTTGAGGACCTTTTGAGCCATTACCTTTGTTTTTCTTCACTTTAGTGATCACCTCAGTATAGGAAATTTCTTCACTGACTGGTTCAGTATCTCCGCTTTCAACGGCTGTGTCAGCTGTATCAACAGCAGACTCTTGGATCTCTTCTGGACTTTCAGCCGCTGCTTGCTCCTTGGTTTTCTTGTGCTTCCTAAATGTCTCCTTGGTTGGTGCCGCATTCGATATGTTTTTCTTGAACCGGATCCCAGTTTGCCTCAACCTCTCTCCTGACTGCCTTATTCGCTCTCTCCTCTCTGGGGTTACGATTCTGGTGCGAAGCCTGTCGACCTTCTTGCCAAAATTTTGCCTCGTTTTCTGCAGGTTCTCTCTCGAAAAGGCCTTTTTGATATTGTCGATGCGCCGTATGCCCGATTTCTTAAAGCGGGATGCTTTGCTCTCTTCCATGTAATACTCCTCATCGGAGGAAAGGTCATCAGGTGGGCAGAAGGCATCTTCTAAATCTTCTCCTTGGGTCTGGTCATTGATGACAGATACAGAAGATGGGCACTTGATGTCCTCCTGCAAAAGAAAGCACAGGTATATTGATTGTGGTTATTGTTGATGTTTTTGTTTTTATTTTATTGTAATTTGTTGTTTGGGCTTGGCCTCATGTGAACTGGCCCGAGTCCCCATCGGGGAGATGGTGGTGGGGTATAAATAAAGTTTATTATTTATTATTATTATTATTTTGAGTCACATTTTTACAGAAGGACTTATGAGTCAGAATCCTACCACATCATTGGGAGTGGCGGCATAAAAGCCGAATAAATCAAATCATTAGCTGGTGTGAAACTTGATAAGAATTGCATTAGTATTTTGTTTTTTGACGGGCATTAATATTTTAATGTCAGTAGTATTTGGACTCCTCAGTATTTGTTGTATCTTTACTGTTTACAGTTACAACAGCAGTGCAAAAAAAGGGATGACATCATTGATTAAGTTAAAACCCAATTATGAAATAATGTCACCATTGTTATTCGGAAGAAGAATTCATTAGGAGAAAATGTATTGACATGTGTTACTTCCAAACTCTGAACACAATATAAGTAAGGGCTGAGTATTGGGTTATTTATTTATTTATTTATTTGGTTTTGTATGCCGTCCTTCCTCAAGGGCTCAGGATGGCTTACAGAGAATATAAAACACACTTTAAAACAACCGAAAGAATTAAACGCTAAACTAAAAACTATAGAACTATTTACAACTGGTTAACCAAATCAGACCCCGAAAGCCTGCTGGAATAAAAACGTCTTGCACGCTCTGTGGAACTTGGTTAAATCTCTCAAAGCTCGCACATCTTCCGGCAGAGCGTTGGAGCTATGAACGTAAAGGCTCGCCATCTTGTCGGTGTCAGCCGATATGAGTGGCAGCTAGGAATCATCAAAAGATTTTGGTCAATGGAGTGCAGTGACCTCTGGGGTTGATATGGGGTGAGATGGTCCCCCAGGTACGACGGCCCCTGACCATATAAGGCCTTGAAGGTGATAAGCAACACTTTGAAGGAGACCCGGTGCTCCACTGGTAGCCAATGTAGCTGCTGCAATATTGGTGTTATGTGAGCTCTCACCGGCGTACCACTGAAAAGCCTACCAGCTGCATTTTGCACCAGCTTGAGCCTCCGGATCGCCGACATAGGTAGGCCAATGTAGAGGGCATTGCAGTAGTCAATTCTGGAGGTGACCGTGGCCTGGATCACCATGGCCAGATCCTCCCTGGTCAGATAGGGAGCCAGTCGCCTAGCCTGCCAGAGATGGAAAAATCCACTCTGCTGGCATTGGAGATCTGAGCCACCATTGATAGCCGAGAGTCAAGTAGGACTCCCAAGCTCTGCACAGAGGACGACGGGCACAGGGATACACCGTCAAGGGTAGGCAACTGAACAGTTCCTCCACCAGGGTGACCCAGCCACAAGATTTCCGTCTTTGCCGGGTTCACCCTCAACCTGCTAGCACACAGCCATCCAGTCACGGCTTCAAGGCATTGTTGAAAATTATCAGGTACAGAGGCTGGATGGCCGTCCATTCGCAGAACGAGCTGAGTGTCATCAGCATACTAGTAACACTCTAGCCCGTAGCTCTGAACCAGCTGAGCGAGAGGTCGCATATAGATGTTAAAAAGCAGGGGGGAGAGAATGGCCCCTTGGGGAACTCCACAAACAAGTGGAGACCTCTTGGAAACCAGGTCTCCCCTTACCATTCACGGAGGAAGGAGGACAGCCATTTCAGGACTGCCCCTGAACTCCAGCTACGGCGAGGCAGTGTGTCAGTAGATCGTAGTCGACCGTATCAAACGCTGCTATTAGATCTAATAACACAAGCAGCGTCGATCCACCTTGATCAAGCTGGCATCGGAGCTGATCTGTGATGGCCACCAGCACGGTCTCTGTCCTGTGCCTAATACGAAAGCTGGACTGGAAGGGGTCAAGCCAGGCTGTGTCCTTCAGAAACTGCCGCAGCTGCTCTGCTGCATACTTCCTTCTACTACCTCCTTCTATCTAAAGACTTTCTGTATATATTTCAGATTTCAAATTTAAGGCCAAAAATACGTTGTATGATTTTACATAGGGTTTGTGCTACATTAGAATAGTAAAGTCAAATATTACTTAAGGCAGTGTTTCCCAACCAGTGTGCCGTGGCACACTAGTGTGCCATGAGCGATCATCAGGTGTGCCATGGGAAATTTGAACCTCCAATATCCTTTCTTCTCCCTCCTGCCGAACACCTTTTCTTCTCCACTCGGGCTCCCTTCTTCCCAGCCTCACTCTGCTTGCCTTGCCTCGCTTTGCTCACGCAGCCGCTTCTGCGGGAGGGGGGAGGGAGGAAGACATGACCCGTGCGGGTGCTACTGCGCAGACTCGCACCACGTCTTCCTCCCTCCCCTCCATAATGCTCTCTGAATATAGGTGAACTACAACTCCAAAACTCAAGGTCAATGCCCACCAAACTCTTATAGTATTTTCTCTTGGTTATGGTAGTTCTGTGTGGGAAGTTTGATTCCATTCCATCATTGGTGGAGTTCAGAATGCTCTTTGATTGCGGGTGAACTATAACTCCCAGCTGTTGAGCAAGACCTTCGTGTGTGTCTTTTTGCCATTCCTGCCAGGATATCTATGTTGTCTTCATCGAAATAGGCCCAGGTTTCACACTGAGTGTATAAATACATTTTAAAACATATTAACTATATGTATTACTGTGTTAAGGAGTGTCATTTTGTGTCATTTTGGTTGGTGGTGTGCCCCAGGATTTTGTAAATGTAAAAAATGTGCCTCGGCTCAAAAAAGGTTGAAAAACACTGACTTAAGGAAAAGAAACATTAAACTGGTAGATTGGCCAGAACTTGAAATCACTGGTCAGACAGAAATCCTCCTGCAGTACATAATGCATCCAATGTACCCAATTGAGTGCTTAGCTGTGTTTACACTAGTATGTGGCTATTCGGAAGAAAAGATGAAACATTTAAAGGTAGAGCAGCCTTTTCCATAGTGTATTCCTAGTTTATTAACCACAATTGTGAGTTAGACATCAACTAATAATATATAATCTGACTTTGTTCCTTATCAGAATAGTTGAATTTGTCCTAAAATGAAAATAAGTGGGGCTTGGAAATACTAGTGTTAAAACTCACACCACCATTGACAGTAATCTGAAAAGTAACTCATTTTACAGGAGGAATTAAAACATAACTCATGCTGTCCTACTTTTGAAGTAAAAACAATTAAAATGCCACTCAAGTATCTTCCAAAATAACAACGAAACGGTGAAATGTTTATGGTTGCATTGACTGTTGGTGTCTTAAGCCCACAAATTTCCTTACACATATGGTAGTATATTTGTGATCATGGAATAATGTCCATTTTTAATTCTCATTTGCATGAATTGAGTTCTGCAAGTGCAAATGTGGACATACATTTTCACATCCTTGAATTATGTGTAACTATTAATCACATTCTTCAGTGGACCACTTGATTGATGGGGTTTACAGAAACTGCAAGTATGGGTACTCCTTTCCACCTGCTAGTAAGGAGGCTGTTCAGACCTTGAACCGGTGCTTGGCAGCTGTGATGGTCTGGATGAGGGCGAATAAATTGAAACTGAATCCAGAGAATACAGAGGTCCTCCTGGTCAGTTGGAAGGCCGAACAGGGTATAGAGTTACAGCCTTTGTTGGATGGGGTTACACTCCCTCTGAAGACACAGGTTTGCAGCTTGGGAGTTCTCCTGGACTCTTGGACTTCATTGAGAAAAGGGCCCCGCACATGCCTAGGAAGTGGGAGAGGAGGAGGACGAGACCCCGGAGCCTCCTCGGTCTCAAAGCCCGGAACCCTGAGCGAGAACTCTGAGCGAAAAGCAGGGCCCGATGCCCACCATTCCTTACCTCATCCTCCTCCTTCTTCCACTTCCTCCCGCGCTCCCCCCCCCCCCCCAGAGGCCTTCTCTTTCCTGCCTCCTCCTCCGGAAGTGAGCTCACAGGGAAAGGCGATGCCCGGCCCCTCCCCTCCTGAGCCTCCCCACCTCTCTAGGAAACAGAGGCCTCAACAAAGATGGTGGCCGCGGGCAGAAGACCCATAGAGAGGCGGGGCTTCGCTTTAGTTGACCAGCAATGGCACCCCAGAGATAGACAGAAATGGAGAGGGGGGAGACTCTCCCTCCTCGACCCCTCTTTTCTTTCTTTGCCTAGACTTTAGACAAACCGAAATCTGTGAGCCAGATGCAATCATCAAAAGAGCCACACCTGGCTCGCGAGCCATAGGTTCCCAACTTCTGCCTTAGGGTCTTTATGTTGGTTTGGTTCCTTTTCTATAGTTAATGATTTCCGTATGGTTGTCATAAGACCAAAATTAAATCGATTTGATTTGATTGGGAAATTCACAGTGTAATCCTGTGCATTTTTAAACATTAAATTGACACCATTGTTTCCATTCAAAATAGTGAACAGTATGGAAATCTAGTGAAATGCCTACGATTGAAAACTGGTTACTGAGAGTTTGGGATATAATGAATATGGACCTACTTACACAAAGACTAACATATAACAATGTACAAAGACAAAGAACAAACTGGAAATAATTGATTGGTTCATTAAAAAGGATAAAATAGAAATGTATATCCAATAGAATCTCAAAGGCCCAAACAAAAGGAATCCGACGGCAAAAGGACAATATGACCATTGAAAAAAGCTGGATCTACAACCCCGAGGAACCTGGAAGTAACAATGTTAGTAAAATATTTTTCCCCTTTTCCTTTTTTTCCTTTTTGTAATATAATTCTCTCCTTTTTATCATATCATACATTCACAACTTTTATTCTCAATAAAAATAAATTCTATATTAAAAATATAAAAAAACAGATTTTATTTAGACCTATCCAAAAACATGTTTTTTATGAGTGTAAATAATGGAAATTATTAATTAACACTTGAAAGATACATTATTACTGCCTCTGCTGCTCTTCTCAGGCCTTCTTCCTTCCTTTGCGGCCAAGCCGTTACTGGATGGCTGCGAGCCAGTAGGTTGAGGGTGAATCCGGCGAAGACGGAGATCTTGTGGCTGGGTCGCCCGGGTGATGTTAATGTCCAGCTTCCGAGCCTAGACGGTGCGGTGTTATGCCCATCGCCTTCCGTAAAGAGCCTGGGGGTCCATTTGGACTCCCAGCTGCCCATGGAGGCCCAGGTCTCTGCGGTCAGCAAGATCGCTTTTTTTCATCTGCGACAGGCAAGGAGGCTGGCCCCCTATCTCTCCCGGAACGATCTGGCCACGGTGATCCAAGCCACAGTCATCTCAAGGCTGGATTACTGCAACGCGCTCTACGTTGGTCTTCCTCTGTCGGTGACCCGGAAGCTCAGGCTAGTGCAGAACACTGCCGCCCGGCTCCTGTCTGGCACGCCAGCTGGCGCCCACATAACACCTGTTTTGCAGGATCTGCACTGGCTGCCAATTGAGCACCGGATCGCCTTCAAAGTGTTGGTTCTTACCTTTAAGGCCTTGCACGGCCTGGGGCCAGCGTATCTGAGGGACCGTCTCACTCCATATTGCTCTTCGAGATCACTACGGTCCGAGGATGCCGTGCCTTTGGCTCTGTGAGCCGCCGCGAGCCTCCGGGAGTCGGCGGCATAGAAGCCTGAATAAATAAATAAATAAATAAATAAATAAAGGCTTCAGAAGTGAATGCCTGCCAAGGGAATGCACCGTCATTCCGCCGGGGGAATCCTTTTCTCATAGTATGATGTACGTATATACTCACATTTAGTTGAATTCGGTCTTAAAATATATTTTATATATTACATGGCTCTCACTGAAATAAATTTCCAAATATTTTGCTTTCATGGCTCTCTGAGTCAAAAAGGTTCCCGGCCCCTGTGGCATGCTATTGCCCTTTATCATCTGAACTATTATTTTGGGATTTTTCCTCTTTATAAAGTTATACTTTAAATTTGAGCGCTATTCACGCCACGTCATCGACGAGCGACGCTCTTTCCCACTGACGTGATTTCTAGGCGGCAACTGCATTACGTCACTCACGAGCCACGTCCCACTATACTGATGTCAAGCGAACACGCCTCCTGGCTTCTCCATCTGGCGCGCTTAGCCTGACGCGGCTAGCATACACGCCTCCTGGCCTCCTCCGTTGGTCATCATTCACCTGGGTTTCCGGGTATTTATTTGTATTTATGTTTACCTTGATGGGATTTACCCTATATGTGTTTTGAGCCTACATTAATCTTGGGATTTACCCTGTGTATACCCTATGTTTATCCTGCTGGGGCTTTCTTTCGTATGTATTTACTGATGTATTTTGCATTGATGAGGGCTTTATTTTGTGTGCATTGACTATTGTATTTTGCATTGATGTTTTCCACTTGGAGTGTACTGTATATGATAATTCTCAATTGATTGATGTATCTTCCCATGTATGGAATTGGATTGCTCTTTTAAGTGTTTTGATATGTTATATGCATTATATTGATACATTGCTACTTCACTGATGTAGTGTCTGATCATTCAGAGAGACTTATTTCTCAGTGTGTTATTCCATTACTGTATACCAGTCCTATACTGTTCTTCGTGTTTGGATGAAACATTGCCAAAGCCAGGTGCTACAGGCTGCATTTCAGAGGAATGAACTGTCAAAACCACCTCCGAGTATTCCTTGCCAAATAAAACTTTATGAAATGCACGAGATTGCCATAAGTTGGCCTGTGACTTCAAAGTACACATCCATCCATATTCAGCTCACAATACATTATCTCAGACAAGCATATGGCTGTAGCCAAGGGGAAGGGGGCTGTCCCTATGAGAGATCTCCTAAATCTTTTCAAGTGTCATGCTTCCAAGCCTCTGTTCCTTATTACAGAGGGAGATCTAAGGCCGGCTTCTACATAATTGCTCAGTTAGTCGTAAACCTGCAGCCTCCTGCTGTTGCGTCCAATGAGGACGGCAGCCGCGCTGGGGTGATTGACAAGCACTTGACACTTCAAAAATGCCGAAGTTATTCAATGAATAAAAGAACGCTAAATATATTAGCCCGCTTGGGTTTTTCAAGGCGTTTGGCTGTTTTACATTCATTAATGAATCTGCTTAGATTGAGTGAATGAGTCACTTGTCCATCTTGTTCACACTTGTCCTCCAGCTGGCACGAGCAAGAACTCTCTCTCTCTCTCTCTCTCTCTCTCTCTCTCTCTCTCTCTCTCTCTCTCTCTCTCCTATTTGAGCTCTCCTTAAGTGGAGATGCCAATGACTGAACCTGGAACCTCTTGTATGCAAAGCATGTGCCCTACCACTCAGCTATGTCGGGGCCCACCCTGACTTTCCGCCCACGCTCTAGTCCAAACAGCTATTTATTCTACAGAGAACATTCAGTCCTTCAAAGGCACTGACCCTGGAGGGTTGACTTCTGCTCACTCCGCACCAAAATGAAGGGTGGCTTGGTAAAGGAGAGGAAACCGTCCCAATGAATCGGGGCCTTACTTTTTCACTCTTATTTATTTATTTATTTATTTATTTATTTATTTATTGTATTTCTAACCTGTCCTTCTCAACCCCCACCCCCCGGGGGACGGGGACGGACTCAGGGCGGCTTACAATTAGATGCCGGCAACAATACACAATATAAAACACGAATACAACAAGATTAAAACATCAACCTTAAAACATTCACTATCCAGTTCATTTATCTATACAATGCACATTCGAATAATCAATCAATGGTCCAACTTACATGTCCGAACGCATCTCTTCCTATGAACCTTCAAGATGCTTAAGATCATCCGGACAGGCCCTGCTCTCATGTCCTCCGCCTGCTTCGCAGGCGCGATTGGTGGGGACGAGAGACAGGGCCTTTTCAGTGGTGGCTCCTCGGCTTTGGAACGCCCTTCCTAATGACATCAGATCGGCCCCCCTCCCTCCTGACATTTCGCAGGAGGGTTAAGACCTGCCTATTTGACCGGGCATTTGCAGATGTGGTATGATTGTCAAATTGAGATCTAAGGAACGACGACGATGCAATTGGAAGTCAATTTAATTAATGAAACGCTGATATTGTGTTTTTAACATTGAATGCTAATTTGTATATGTTGGAATTGTATTGTATTGATAATTGTTGATATGTTTGTCTTAAGCAGTTTTTGCTGTTGTACACCGCCTCGAGTCGCCTTCGGGCTGAGAGAGGCGGTCTAGAAGCAAAGTAAATAAATACAAATAAATAAATGGCAGAAGCCATGTTTCATGTCCGTCGTTAAAACAGTCCATTCCAAATAAAGTGCTGCAGTTACTGTGTGAAGGCCTGGTCCCACAACCACAATTTTACTTTCTTCCTGAAAGCTAGGAGGGATGGGGTTGATCGTATTTCGCTTGGAAGCGCATTCCACAGGCGGGGGGCCACAGCCGAGAAGGCCCTGCCTCTCGTCCCTGCCAGCTGCAGTTGAGCTGCTGGCGGGAGCAAGAGCAGGGCCTCCCCGGATGATCTTAAGTTACGAGGTGGGACATAGCAGCAGATGCGTTCGGACAAGTAAGCTGGGCCAGAACCGGTTAGAGCTTTAAAGGTCAACACCAGCACTTTGAATTGAGCCTGGAAGTGGACAGGCAGCCAGTTGAGCTGACACAACAGGGGGGTGGTATGCTCCCTGTATGTAGCTCCAGTTAGTAACCTGGCTGCTGCCCGTTGGACTAGTTGGAGTTTCCGAACTGTTTTCAAAGGCAGCCCCACGTAGAGTGCATTGCAGTAATCTATTTGAGATGTGACTAGAGCGTGGACCACCGTTGCCAGATCAGATTTCCCAAGGTACGGACGCAGATGGTGCACAAGTCTTAACTGTGCAAAAGCTCCCCTGGCCCCCGCCGAGACCTGACCACTCTTCGCTGTTTGCTTACCAAAGGTCATTTTCTAGCTTCCTTTCCTCACACCAAATCCCACCCCCACCCCCCGCAAAAAAAGGACAACTAAGACATCTGCCAAATTTGTTGGTAAGCAGTGCATAAATTAATACTAATCTCCTCCCGCTATAAAGGCAAAACTATATGAGATGCAGAATTTTGAATACTTTTAGCACTTTTTAAAAAAGAAAAAGAAAAACAACCACATGCAAGATTGCATGTTGTCAGTTACTCTTTTTTTCATGTCAGAAGTGGCTTGAGAAACTGGTATGAGAGAATTGACTGTCTGCAAGGACGTTGCACAGGGGACGCCCTAATGTTTTACCATCCCGTGGGAGGCTTCTCTCATGTCAGTGCATGGGAAGCTGGAGCTGACAGACGGGAGCTCCTAGGGTTGCCACTTTTTGATATAAGAAATAAGGGGCATTTACCTAAAAATACAGGATTTTTCACAAAAATAAGGGACACTTCATAAAAATTTCAAAATCCCATTTTAGGCTCTCCTCTCTCTCTCTCTCTCTCTCTCTCTCTCTCTCTCTCTCTCTCTCCTCTCTCTCTCTCTCTCTCTCTCAGTGTCGTCCTGCTCTCAGCTCAGCCTTGTGGTATCTCTGCTGCTCTCGCCTCTCTCCCGTGCGCACGCTCCATGGTGGCCTGCCCTCATTGGCTGACCTGAGCGGAGCCTGCCATAGGGAAGGGGGCAGGCCAGGAAGAAGGTGGGTGCTGGCCTGGCGGTGCAGCAAGACGCTGCCTGTGACCAGGCTGCTGAGGCTGCTCTGCCGCCTGCTGTGCCTGCGAGTGAGTGCGAGGCGAGTGCTGCTGGCGGTGCAGTGGCGCTCACTGCTGGCCCGCCCTCGCCTCCTGCTGCCACCTGTCCTGTCCTGTCCTGTCGATATGGGACAGGAGCTGAAAATACAGGACATGAAATTCAGAGCAAAAATACGGGACACCACGTATAATACGGGACAGGTGGCAACCCTAGAGTTCACCCCTCTTGCCGATTCAAACCGCCAACCTTCAGGTCAGCAATCCAGCCAGCACAAGGGTTTAACCCATTGCGGCAACGTTTTTAATTAAAACGGCAGTTTTTTCAAGATGCAATAGTTCGAATTAGTTTCTGGAGAAACAAAAACTATCCAGTTCTGTCAGCTAAACTGGATATTTGGGGCTTGTGTGATTTATTATCTTTTCTTCTCTTTCTTCTAAGTCAATGATGGCCAAACGATTTGGGGCGGAATGTGGAAAGTCGTAACGAAACACAATATTGTTCTAGTGGGAGACATAGGCCTCTTCCACACTGCCATATAAGATCCAGATTTTCTGCTTTGAATTGGATTATATGGCAGTCCTCTCCATTGGTGCTCCCTTGTCGTGGGGGAGAGGCTTGCGTACCCTAATGAAGTTGTGAGCTATGCTGGCGGTGGCATAATAGCCACCGGTAGGGCCTCCCATGCCAGACAGGTCACAACCGAAGGGTCTGACAAAGAGCGTCAATGGGCAGGATGGGCTCTCTAGCCTTTTGGCAACCATCCTAGGAGAAGGAAAACTCTAACTTCAAACCTGGGCAGATGGTGCTCGTCTAACCCTGTAAGGTCAACCATCTAGAGAAGGAAACTCAAATCAAAACTACGGCCCGAGGACCTCACTGCCACCGTCCAAGCTTGCTAGGCCCCGGCAGATGAACCTTTGGTTTAAAGGTTGAGGCCAGTTCTGTGCACGCTGCGCTCCACCAGAAAAATCCATTGCACAGGCTCGAAGGACACATCCAACTTCCGAAAAAGCCCTGTAGCGATAGGCGAGGGACGAAATTGCAGATGTACTGTAAATATTGTACTGTCTATTAGACTGGACTGGCTATGTGACTAATGTTGCTGTCCTTGAGCAGGCAGGAATCACCAGCATTGAGGCAATGCTATTGAGAACTCAGCTGCGCTGGGCAGGGTATGTCTCTAGGATGGAGGACCACCGCCTCCCAAAGATACTACTCTATGGTGAACTCGCCACGGGTCAGTGCAAGAGAGGCGCCCCAAAAAGAGATATAAGGACTCCCTGAAACAACATCTCAGACTCGGCCAGGTTGATCACCAAAAATGGTCCACCCTGGCCTCACATCGGGAGGCATGGAGACGCACTATCCACAATGCTTTGGCCTCTTTCGAGAAGACACGCTGGATGGGTCTCGAAGAGAAATGACAACGCAGAAAGAACCGCAAGTTGGAAACAACACCACCCAAGGAGACTTTCTGCTGTGCTTTCTGCAACCGAACTTGCCTGTCTCAGATTGGCCTTTTTAGTCATCAACGCGCTTGTAGAAAGCGTAGGATGAGTCCTTCCCGAATCTTCATTCGCGAAGAAAAGCCAGAGAGAGAAAAAGATACGGCAGTGTAGACTCATATAATCTGGCTCAAGCAGTTAACACGGATTCTCTGCTTTAATAATCTGGATTAAATGGCAGTGTAGAAAGGGTCTTAGTTACTTTGTTACAATTATCATTGTGATTTTACAGTAATTATTAGCTTTTTCATGGGGAAAAAAATCAATGACTTCAATTCTGAAACGGGTAAAGTCCCATCCAAAAGCTTTCAAGTAAGCATTTTTTTGCCCACTAAAAGGAATGAAAAAAGGAATGAGCCATCATGGAGGCAATAACAAGGTCACTGATTTTGTTACATTATTTTTCAAAAGGAACAGGGTTATGGTCTTATTATACCCAAAAGGCAATTAGGTGTAATTAAGCGTATAACATATGGCTTGTAAACTTGGAAACCTCTCTACTTTGCTCTGGAGAGTTCAGTACTAGCAGTTTTCCCACCTTCATTATGCACTGATCTTGTAACTGTGCAGCACTGGAAGAGTAAAGTAGTAATAGTGGTCTGAGTCTATGTCTTTGGTCGTCCAGGTGTTTCGGACATACTCCCAGAAATCCCAGCCAGTTTAGCAACTGCTAGGAATTATGGGAGCTGAATTCAATAAAACAGCAATTACATTATGAAAATACATTAAACAGATAAAAACCAATTAAATAGAAATAGTTAAAAGCCAGTCCATAGTCTGTTTAGTCTGTTTTCGTAATACTGTCATCGTTTTGTTATCCGCCTGCTGCCCAGTATCAAATGCCTGGTCCCATAGCCACGTCTTCAACTTTTTCCTCAAGCAAAGGAGGGAAGAGGTTGATCTAATTTAGCTGGGGAGCGAGTTCCACAGGTGAGGGGCCACCACCGAGAAGGCCCTGTCCCCACCAAACGTATTTGCGAGGAAGGTGGGATCGAGAGCAGGGCCTCCCCGGAGGATCATAGATTTCAAGGGACATAAGAGGAGATACGTTCGGACAAGTAAGCTGGGCCAAAACCGTATAGGGCTTTAAAGGTCAACACCAGCATTTTGAATTGTGCTCGGAATTGGACAGGCAGCCAGTGGAACTGGCACAACAGGGGGTGGTTTGCTTCCTGTATGTCACTCCACTGAGTAACCTGGCTGCCACTCGTTGGACTAGTTGAATTTTCCGAACAGTCTTCAAAGGCAGCCCCATGTACAGTGCATTGTAGTAATCTATTTGGGATGTAACAAGAGCATGGACCACTGTGGCCAGATCAGACTTCCCAAGGTAAGTTCAAAACACCTGGAGGGCCCAAAGTTTGGCAACCACTGGTCTATGCCACAGGCCATTTTGACCATAAGCTTGCTGTAGATCGGCCATTTCTGTATGTCACTTACATAGATAGGGATGCCTCTTGGAGTTACGATTCAGGGCCTCACAACTTGCGTCCTGAATCGTCTGAGGAGGCCCTGCTCTCGATCCTGCCTTCGTCACAAGCATGGCTGGCAGGGACGATAGGCAGGGCCTTCTCAGCGGTGGCCCCTCGGCTGTGGAACGCCCTCCTTAGGGGTATCAGATCGGCCCCCTCCCTTTTAACATTCCGGAAAAAAGTCAAGACTTGGCTTTTTGAGCAAGCGTTTACAAATACAGTGTAACAGACATAGGAAAATGGAATGACTGGACGATGTGATTGGACAATGTTTTTAAGAAGGAGACCCTTAATGATACATGTTTTATTGACTTTGCTATGGTTTTATATGATTTTAATGCTTTTAATTGTATTTTATGGTCTTGGTACTGACTGTAAACCACCCCGAGTCACCTGTGGACTGAGAGGGACTGTATATAAATATAGTAAATAAGGAAATAAACAAACACATAAATAAATAGAGGCTTGTAAATGGCCTCAAAGAAAATGGTAAGTGGGTTTAGCACCACGATCTGGCCTGATGCTGAATGCTATCGCACCCTTTGTTCTTATTTTCAGAGCAAAGGGATGGCCAGCTGGACTGCGCATCAGTACAGATTCTCCTTTTATGGGACAGGGTCCAGTGCTGAACTTCTGTTATGGAAGAACAACAAAGCAATTGCACCAGGTTTCTATGGACCCCAAAAACCTGCTCTAGAAGGCTAGCAAACTCCACGAAGCTGTACAACAGGGACGGAGAAAACCAAATCCAAGTGAAAATATGAGTTTAAAAAAATAAATTAATACCCTAAATTTAAAGTCCACGACCCCTTTCTGCAATAAATTGGTGCTCATCCCCATGATGTCTGCTTAGCACCAAGGTAAAAGAAGTCAATGACATTTTATTGATGGTGCTCCGTTGCCATTTGGACCGAGGCGGATCGGCGCTGCTCGTGTTATTGGACCTCACGGCAGCGTTTGATACTGTCGATTACCAACTTTTGACACACCGCCTGGCGGTGGCGGGGGTGAGGGGGACAGCCCTCAACTGGCTGTCCTTCCTCCAAAACCGCCTGCAGCGAGTGAAGTGGGGAGGGGTGGTCTCCGAGGGCTCCCCATTACATTGTGGAGTTCCTCAGGGGGCCATTCTCTCCCCGCTGTTATTGAACATCGACATGCGACCACTCGCCCAATTGGTACGGAGGTTTGGGCTGGAATGCCATCAGTACGCTAATGACACCCAGCTCATTCTGACGATGGACGCCGGGGTGGAATCTGTACCCGATAATTTCCATCTGTGTCTAGAAGCCGTAACTGGATGGCTGCGAGCCAGTAAGTTGAAGGTGAACCCGACGAAGACGGAGATCTTGTGGCTGGGCCGCCCGGGGGGGGGGGTAGAGACCCAGTTGCCGACGTTTGACGGTGTGGCACTCTGCCCGCAACCGTCAGTAGAGAGCCTAGGGGTCCGGCTGGACTCCCAGCTGTCTATGGAGGCGCAGATTGCCTGCGCCTGCAAGACAGCGTTTTACCACCTGCGACAGGCAAAATGTCTGGCTCCTTACCTCTCCCGTTGCGACCTAGCCACGGTGATCCAAGCCACGGTCATCTCGAGGCTCGACTACTGTAATGCGCTGTACATTGGCCTACCCTTGTCGGCGATCCGGAAACTCAAGCTGGTGCAGAACGCAGCAGCACGCTTGCTCTCAGGAGCCTCAAGATCTACCCATGTGACTCCACTCTTGCGCGAGCTGCACTGGCTCCCAATTGAATTCCGGGTCTCCTTCAAGGTGTTAGTTCTAACTTTTAAGGCCTTATGTGGTTTGGGGCCAGTGTACCTGAGGGAGCGGCTTACCCCTTATGTGCCCAGGAGATCGCTGCGCTCAGAGGGGCTCAACTTACTGGAGGTGCCTGGCATTAAGGTCTACAGGCTCTCTAGTACGCGGCAGAGGGTATTCGCTGTGGCCGCGCCAACCTTGTGGAACACCCTCCCTGAGGAGATACGAGTCATCCGCGATTTGCTGCCATTCCGCAGAGCCGTCAAGACCTGGCTATTCAGACAGGCATTTGGCCCATAACCAGGGCCCGTTACCACTAGCGCTCTGCCACTTCGCTGCCATCGCATTTCTGCTGCCTTATTGCAGCTATTGTTGGGAATGGGATTTTAACTGTGGGTTTATATTGGTTTTACTGTGTTTTATGTGTTTTACTTGCTATTTTAATTTTGTGAACCGCTCTGGGCTCCAGAGAGAGCGGTATATTAAATTGAACTAATAATAAATAAATAAATATTTTATTGTAATTTGTTGTTTGGGCTTGGCCTCATGTAAGCCGCCCCGAGTCCCCATCAGGGAGATGGTGGCAGGGTATAAATAAAGTTATTATTATTATTATTATTTAACGGCACTGAACATTGAAAGCTGCCCATGCTCAGTGTATTTCCTCTTTGAAAGGCTGGAAACACATTTTGTTTGGTTTTATTCTGCCATAACTGGGGGGTGTGGAAGTGGCTGTAAAAGGACGATATGGAACAGATGCCACCCAAATTGAAGCCATTAGTCCAGCTTTAACATTACCCACCTGTACATAACCAAATAATTGCTACTTGCAGGCCCCGAAGAAGATTCGGTATTTCATGCATAGAAATACTGAGCTACTAATACGTAGTATTAGTAACATTTTTAATTAACCCAACAAATAATTACTGCTTTGTTTTTTGTTTACCATTCCAGAGGTAACTTCTCACTCATCTTCATTCCTATCTTTTTGCATGGATGCAAAGATGCAAAACACCCATATGCATTAACTAGCTGTGCCCTGCCAGGCGTTGCTGTGGCCTATAGTAAGAATTTCCGAAGTAGAGGTAGATATCTGGACTATTATGAAAGAGAGGTGCCTACCTCTTCCTTCCCCCCTTTTTCTTCCCCTTTTTCTCCTTTCTTCCTTCTCTACCTCTTTCTTTTATTCCTTCTTTCACTCTTTGGTTTCATCCTTCCTTCTCTCTTTCCTCCCCCCCCTCTCTACTTTTTCATCTCCTTTTTTCCCCTCTGTTTCCTTCCATCTTTCACTTTTTATTTCCTTTTCTCCTCCCTTCCTTTTTTTACCTTTCCTGCCTTTCATTTCCTTTTCCTTTACTTTCTACTTTTTCTTCTTCCTTCCCTCTTTCCTTCTTTCCCTCCCTCCTTCTCCCTTTCCTTCCTTCCCCCTTTCCCTCTTGCATTCCTTCCCTTTTTCCCTCCCTCCTTTCTTCTCTCCTTCCTTCCTGTTTGTTCTCCCCACTACCATGGTAGAGTCCCTTCCAACTCTATTCTATGAGTATATTTAATATAGTAATGCATAGTAGTAACATTATATTATGTTTGTATGTATGTATGTGTGCGAGGGCGGATATGTGGCAGCTTTCTTATTGGTTTCCACTGTAGTATTATTTGCATTTGGCTTCTGATTGGCCAGCTTCAACATTCTAAGAGGGAAACCAAGGCTGCGAGGGGAAAGGAAAGGGCCTGAGGCTGTCAGAAATGGTGATTGGTTGTCACTGTGGTGTTATTTGCATATAGGTTCTGATTGGTCCACCTCAGCAGTCTAACATTCTCAAGTGGCTGAGAGTGGAAAGGCAAGGGCCTTAGTGGCATCTTCTCCTTTTTTAGGATTTAGAATTTGAAAGTTATTTTAGGGGGGTTTGGTATTTTTATTTTTGTTGGTCACAGCTTGTGTTGTGAGAGGTTTTGCTGCCAAATTTGGTGTGATTCCGTTCTGTGGTTGTTTTGTTTACTCAGCCTCATTACGGACAGAGCATTTTTATATATACACTTTTGAACGGTAGTGTATAGATGACTCAGAGTGTGCAATAAACTTCAGAATGAAACATGGATGAGCTCTTTTGAAAGAACTGTGAGGCCCCTTCTACACTGCCATATAAAATCCAGACTATCTGCTTTGAACTGAATTATATGGCAGTGTAGACTCATATAATCCAGTTCAAAACAGATAATGGTATGTCGGGTTTGTTATTTGTTTGGTAGTATGTGCTTTATGTTTTTTTTACTCTTCAAAACTCAATAAAATCTATTTTAAACAAAACAGATAATGTGGATTGACTGCTTTGATAATCTGGATTATATGGTAGTGTAGAAAGAGCCTGGGAATCACAAGCCAGACTATACACATTCTCCAACAGTTCACAGACAAAAACTGGGATACCTGTGGCTAAGGGACACTGGAGTGTGGTCAAGGTGAGAAAAGCTATTAATGAGAATGAACACACAAGCTAGGAGATACCGCAGCGGTTTGCTTTTTGCTGAACTTATAGGGAAGGGTAAGACTTGATCTCCTTCTCCCTCCCAGCTAGGTTGAGTGCGAACTACTTTTGCATTTTGAACCGAGTTTGCACCAATCAAAGTAAATAGAGGATAATAGCAATAATAATAATAATAGTAATAATAATAATAATGTATTCCATCCCTGTCTCCCCGAAGTGACTCAGGGCGGATTCCAGCATACACAAACACAAAGGCAAACATTCAATGCCTAGAAACAACCAAACACAGATAAAGGTAAAGGCTTCCCCTTCAGGCTCTGGTGAGTGGTGCTCATCTCCATTTCTAAAATGAAGAGCCGGCGTGGTCTGTAGACACCTCCTAAGTCATGTGGCCGGCATGACTGCATGGAGTGCCATTACCTTCGTGCTGAGGTGGTACCTACTGATCTACTCACATTTACACGTTTTTGAACTGCTAGGTTGGCAAGAGCTGGGGCTAACAGTGGGAGCTCATCTTGCCCCACGAATTTGAACCACCAATATAATAACGTGCAAAGTTCAGCAGCTCAGAGGTTTAACCCATTGCACCACCGTGGCCCCCCGGATGTAGGGGGAAAGTGAGAGGAGAAGAAAGAAAATGGGAGATTTTGAAAACACTTGAAAAATGGGACAACAGAAGATTAATCAGGACAGTCTGTGCCAAATTTGGGTCAGTTGCCGCTGGTAAAATTAAGCTTTCCCCACCCAAATCTGAACAGAAATGTAATACTTTTTACACTCTGATCTACATATATTTACATCAAATATAGATATAATTTAGTTCAGTGGCACACATACATGATCCTGCCATAGTTAAGCCCTTTTCTTTTCTACAGATTCCAGTAGAAGACATTAAAGTGATTATTTAAAGTGATTATTTAACTCTCCCATCACAATAAATAGAGGACTAAAATATTTTTCACTTTGACTTGCTTGTGCCCAATAGCACTTTTTGGGGGTGAAAGTCCAATGTTCTGCTGTCCCCCTTTGAATACATTTCTTACCTTTGTGAGAGGGAAGGCAGAGTGTTCTCAAGTCATATTAATATTCCAGAATATTTAAGGAAGAGACTATTTTTCATAAATAAAGTTATTCATATATCACTTTCACAATATAAATCCAGCCAGTCTGCCGATCCGAGGCTATTTTTCTCTCTCCTAGCAGCTGTTATTCTTAGGAAGGAATCTAGTGGTTTAATAGCTAGATGCAAAGTATTTTCCGTGTCCTTAATGAGATTGAAAAAGCTTGAATATCTGGAAGGATTTAGAGGTTCTTAAACACAGATTTGCGGCGGCAGGAAATATTTTTACAATTTCTC
This sequence comes from Anolis apletophallus, assembly GCA_030556195.1. Lineage (NCBI taxonomy): Eukaryota > Metazoa > Chordata > Lepidosauria > Squamata > Anolidae > Anolis > Anolis apletophallus. The sequence goes on from JARBWK010000007.1 coordinate 21,084,375, forward strand.
TGCCCTTGCGACTGAGCACAATACGAGTCGTTTGGGCACACTCCACAATGTGTCAAAATGTCTTCATTTAGAAGGGAACGCGTCTGAATTACGAAGAAGTTAATTTCAGTTTATTCTGTTCCGATAAAGGGCTCGAATTTTGCAAAACCTCCTCTGGAAGAGTTATTTTGCGATATGACATATAATTCTCACGATCTTTCTGGAGTGGAACAAACACTATGTGTTTATTATTATTATTATTATTAAACTTTATTTATACCCCGTACCATCTCCCAGAGGGACTCAGGGCGGCTTACATGAGGCCAAGCCCAACAATACATAGTAAAATAACACAACAGCAAATAAAACAATACAATAACTATAACTTAATAAGCAATAAACAACAACAACACAGTTTAAAAGCATTATGGCTGGGTCAGATGTACATTATTTAAAAAATTTAAATAGCACTGGGTGCAACAGAGGTAGAATGTGTGTCATAGGAGGGTTTTTAGAAGATAATGTGGCGCATACAACCAGGGCCGTAGCCAGGATTTTGATTCGGGGGGGGGGTGAGTTTGGTTTGGGGGGGGGGCTGAGACTGGGTGGAAGAGGGTCTACCCTAGCAAACCTTTTGTATTGTTATCCCAATAACCCCATTAATGTGGAATATAATGAGCATGGTGATCAGATCATGATATGAATAAACATAACAGTTTAAATAATGTACCAGTAAGGCCTTTTCGCTGACCACCCTGAGAATTTCGGGGTGTGTGTGAAGCCCCCTTAGCCCCCCCCCTGGCTACATGCCTGCATACAACCCAATAGGTGATTCTGAGGACATTTTGCAAAGGTTGTTCAGAGTAGGGCGTTATTTACTTTATTCCGGGAAGGCACGTTGGAACAGCCACATTTTCAAGTTCCTCCTAAAAACTGCCAAAGTAGGGGCTTGTCTGATATCCTTAGGGAGCGAGTTCCAGAGTCAGGGGGCCACCACAGAGAAGACCCTCTCCCTCGTCCCCACCAATTGCGCCGGCGAAGGGGGTGGGAGCGAGAGCAGGGCCTCTCCAGATGATTGAAGAGATCGCCTGGGTTCATAGATGGAAATGCGGTCATGAAGGTAGGTGGGTCCTAAACCGTTCAGGGCTTTGTAGGTAAGAAACTGCACCTTGAATTGGAAGATGAACGGCAGCCAATGGAGCTCCTTAAACAGGGGGATTGACCGCTCCCTGTAAAAGGCTCCAGTTAGTAAACTGGCTGCCGCCCGTTGGACCAATTGAAACTTCCGGGCCGTCTTCAAGGGCAGCCCCGCGTAGAGTGCATTACAGTAGTCCAATTTGGAGGTGACTAAGGCGTGGACCACCGTGGCCAGATCCGACTTCACGAGGTACGGTCGCAACTGGTGCACAAGTTTTAATTGTGCGCACGAGTTTTAATGCAAATGGGGGCTTTTAAATCACTGCATGGAAAATGGAAGAGGGGAATATAATAACGTGCAGAGAAAATATAAATGACCTTTGAAAAAAGCAGCAGCTAATTGAAGCAATAATTCGTGCTGAAAAAAACCCAAGGTTGGATATCTCTCATTAATCCCCTGGGAATGAAAAAAAAAATAGAACGGATGGCAGTCGCACATGGAATACTCTGTCAAGATGCCCAAGTGCTTGCCTCAGATTGCCTTTCACAGATGCAACAAATAGTCTGCACTGATCTACAGTTAATCTTATGCTGGCTGGCTCAAAAGCCTCCTGGTACTAATAATAGACCCAGTGCTTTGCTGCCGGTAGACTTATATTGCTATATGTTCAGAGACAGAATTCAATTCCAAACAAAAGAAAAATAGACAGATAGATAGAAAGAGAGATAGAAGGCACTCCTGAGATTGTAAACACTGCCTGACACCCCCCTGTCTATTTTAAACGAATAGAGAGACCGTCAAAACATGTGAAGGATGCAACAACTTATGGCAGTTGGAAACAGTACATGTTTACCTGGTAAATGACAACACGAAACTTGTTCTTCCTCAACATTTCCTCTTGTTTGGCCTCGACCTTCCGCACGTTGGCGCTCTGCTTTTCCACCCGTGCTCTCACTTCCTTGACGCGAGCGTTCACTTTGCGGGTTTTCTCCAGCAGCTTGTTGACAGTGTAGGCAGTGTTGCCATGAGCCTGGGCGAGCTTCAGAAGGTCAATCTGAATCGTCTTGATGGCATCCTCCATTTCCCGGTGCCTCTCTTCGATGCGTTTCTGGCTCGCCTGAACGCTGTCCACAATGGCGGCCACCTTGTCCAAGACCTTAACAATGGTAAAAGCGGCATCTTGCTCTTCGTCGTCATCCGTAACATTCGAGAGGCGATTCTGGTGGATCTTATCTGCCTCCAAGGTGGTCGTGCGATGATCCATATCGCCCGTCTTCAGAGGAGTCTACAGGAGCTGAAATATAAACTCCGCACGACAGCTGTTCAAACTCCAGCGGGACAATCCTGGCACCGGCGCAAGGAGGTTTCTCGGCAGCTGGCTTTAGGGGAATGTTCAAAAGCAGGGTCTGAAACTCCACCCCAGGAGACCTGTCAAATATTTATACCCACCAAATATCCACGCATGATTATCCAAGTGTTTGCTGCAACACGAAACCTCTAAAATTAGGAAGCAATGCTGGGGAAGGAACATATATTTCCCTTCCAAGGAATTTGCCTGATTTAATCCAGTAGCTGTTAAGCAACTTACTAATTAAGCTGACGAATGAAGTGGCATGTTGTTAAGAGACACTGTTGTTTTTGTTTTAATTAAGCACTTTTCTTAGCTGCAGGTGAAGGGGAATTCAATATTTTGCAAAGGAATGTGGGTAACTGAAATTTTAAAAAAATCATTCCCTTTCAAAATGAAACTTCATTCATTCCAATTATACAGATACAGTGAAGACATCTGACCTTTGCTACTCTGATAAGGATGCATGCCCAGTATGGCAGTGTTTCCCAACCGTTTTTTAGACGCGGCACACTTTTTACATTTGCGAAATCCTGGGGGACACCACCAACCAAAAAGACACAAAATGACACTCTAACACAGTAATACATATAGTTAATATGTTTTTTAAAATGTATGTATACACTCAGTGTGAAACCTGGGCCTGTTTCGATGAACTCAACATAGATACCCTGGCAGGAATGGCAGAAAGACACAAACTTCCCACACAGAACTCCCATAACCAAGAGAAAATGCTATAAGAGTTTGGTGGGCATTGATCTTGAGTTTTGGAGTTGTAGTTCACCTATATCCAGAGAGCACTGTTGACTGAAACAATGGGACCAAACTTGGCATGAATACTCAATATGCGCAAATATGAACAGAGATGGAGTTCAGGGGAAATAGACCTTGACATTTGGGAGTTGTAGTTGCTGGGATTTATAGTTCCCCTGCAATCAAAGAGCATTCTGAACCCCACCAATGATAGAACTGGGCCAAACTTCCCACACAGAACTCCCAGGAGGCAAGAGGAGGTCTCTACTTGGGGAAAGGGAAGCGGGCCTTCCCAATGCATAGAGAGGGAGAGACCAAGTAGACAACGGGTGGGGAGGGGGGGTGTTTGTAATTTTGTGCCTTTATCGAGGTAGGTTTCTTAGGGTTTTTATACTTCAACACACTAGACCAGGGGTGGGCAATTACCGGCCCTCCAGGTGTTTTGGACTTCAACTCCCAGAAATTCTAACAGCTAGTAAACTGGCTAGGATTTCTGGGAGTTGAAGTCCAAAACACCTGGAGGGCCGGTAATTGCCCACCCCTGCACTAGACTCTTTACCCCCCTCCCCTTCCTGGAGGTTCCAATTTCCCATGGCACACCTGATGATCGCTCACGGCACACTAGTGTGCCCTGGCACACTGGTTGGGAAACACTGCAGTATGGAATACATCTCATCATGTTAAAACAGTGGATGCGGCTCTTAAAGAGACATGCCGTATCAATGCAGGATAAACTCAACAAGATAGGACAAGTGTATTGTGTATGAATTATATCTCTATTGAACAAATTGGCATATAATACTCAAACAGTAATACAAAGCACAGTCCTCAAATGGTATTACAAAAATATCAAAGTCCATACATTTATCAATGTCCACACTATTGGTGTCAAGAAATCTCAAAGTCACAGTGTCCGCTGAGATCACGGTACCTTCGGAGTACAGAGTGGAGAGGTAAGTTCTGAGTTCACTCATTAGATGCGAATCCCGTTGGATTACACTGATTGACAGTGAATTTCCAAAAGGATTAAACGAACCCTTACCTCTTAATGCTCTTCTTACGTAATTCCACCTGTTCATTGTTGTCATTCTTCTATATATTACACTTGTGATACATTGCGAACTTACCTTCGGGTCAACGAGATAGATCATGAGTATCTCCAGTGCAATTGTGGTAGGTTTGTGTGTAATTGGAAATAGATTGTGCACTATAGATGTAGGAATTGGACATTACTGATTTTATTGTTGTTATTACAAAATATAATATATCTGTGACGCGTAGCATTTGGCTGTTTATATATCCGCTTGATAAAGCCCACTTCGGGGCGAAACGGATCGGGCCCTGCAGTTCAACCGTTGCAGTTTGGCATCCTCTGGCAATTCCCCAGGATATGGACCACGGTCTAACACCCCCGCTGCAGGCTGTACCATAGGAGTAATCTGCATTGTCGATTTTGGTGATATACTTACTCCATCTTTCATACGGAACATTCCAATTGGACTACTCAGGACTTACCTCTCCACCCTGTACTCTAAAGGTACCGTGATCCCAGCGGACATTGTGACTTTGAGATTTCTTGACACCAATAGTGTGGACATTGATAAATGTATGGACTTTGATAATTTTGTAATACCATTTGAGGACTGTGTTTTGTATTACTGTTTGGGTATTATATGCCAATTTGTTCAATATAGATATAATTCATATACAATACACTTATCCTATCTTGTTGAGTTTAGCTGCATTCCCTACAGCTCACTCGCGGTTACTTCATGTATCAATACAGGATGTCTACTAGGCCTGGGCAATCATGGTTCTAAATGGTTCTAAAGTACTTACAAAACTAAAGTTCTGGTGGTGAAAACTAGGTGGCGCTGGTGCTTTGCTTCTACAGTGTTGCTAAAGTTCTGGTGGGGAACATTTCAGAATTCTAACAAAACTTTCAAAACTTCATTATTATTTCATTATTGGCGATTTCTAAGACAGAACCAATTAGAAACTGCAATTTATAACGAAATTTTGAAAGTTTTGTTAGAGTTCTGAAATGTTCACCACCAGAATTTTAGCAACACTGTAGAAGCAAAGCACCAGCGCCACCTAGTTTTCACCACCAGAACTTTAGTTTTGTAAGTACTTTAGAATCATTTAGAACCATGATTGCCCAAGCCTAATGTCTACACCCAACACTGCTGGATAAATTTTACTGTTTAGCCAGTATTGTACCACCCAATATCCGCTGGGAAGTAGCAGCCAGCAATGAAAGGACCAAGGCCGTGACATCTCTGGCCCATCCTCTGGATATCAACCAGCATGCCAATGACTTAAATCAAGAAATAGCTTCCTAAGATCAACAGAAATACTCACAGGAACACCTCAGCAAGCAAGAGTCCAAAAGTGGCAGGTAAAAATCTGGGACCTCAATCAGTGGCTGATATCAGATGAGAAACTCCCTCCTGGGCACACAGAAGACTGGGCAACTTGGAAGGCGCTGAACAGACTGCGCTCTCTGGCATCATGAGATGCATAGCCAATCTTAAGAAACGGGGCTACAAAGTGGAGTCCACGACACGCAAGTGTGGAGAAGAGCAAGCCACAGAACCCCTACCTACAAAGCAGTCTGAGCCCCTGCCACATGAACAATGGAGGACCTTCTCACAGCGACACCAGAGGCACTTGAAGTGGCCAGCTTCTGGTCAAAGGAAATCTAGCATAATGTCAAGTTTTTTCAAAACTTGTTTGTGATTTTTAAATATATAATAATTGTTTTCGCAATTTGCTTCTGACATGATAAATATTGGGAACCGCCCTGATTCCCCTTCGGGGTGGAGAAGGGTGGTTCACAATATTTATCATGCAAATAAACAAACAAACAAATATTCCAATAATGAAGAAACCAAGAAAAATAAGGGGGGAAAATAGGTACCATGGGAAAAACACTGTATTGACATACCTTTCCAGTTCAAATATTGAAAGTCTTTTTATTGAACAAATTATTAAATCCTACATGCAGAATTGGAAAGCCTAAAACTACATGTCGAACAGCTGGAACACATCCTGGTTACATTTTAGTTCTGAATCATCCAAACAACTACTAACACCCTATCAATATTAATCACTACAACCAGCAGACTTTTATTTGGATGAGACACATTCTGCGCTCTTGAAAATATTCTAGACAAGAGCACAAGTCTTTTATTGTATTTAATTTTTTTCTTCTTTTTTTTGCATTTTAATCACAAAGACTATACAATTGCATTTGTTAATGTGAAAACAGGTATCCTTTTAGAAAACTGTAATAAGTATGAAAGCTGTTTCAGTCGTGACCAACACCGGCTTAATCCCATTCATGTGAATTTGATTATTAATGTAACTTTAAGGAGGAAAAAACCCAACACAAACCAATACACAAATCTCCCGAGACCTGTTTTCCCAGAACAAAGATCCACTGCTCTACTGGGCAATCATTAAAATTATGAAATGTATATTATTATTACTATTTTACAATTTAAAAATAAAGTGTCAAATATTTATGAAGACAGAGGTGCGTCAACCCAGTCTATACGTATCAGGTTGGATCCAGACAAAGCTCTAATCCTTTGTATGTTCACACCTAGAAGAAAACCCCAATGAATTCAGTGGGGCTTTCCTCTGAGTAGACATGTGTAGGATCGGGCTGTGAATCGCTGCACTTAGTTCCCAATTAAATCGGTGGGATTTCAGCTCCAATCAACTCTCTCCATTGATTTCAATGAAAAATAAGTGCAACTAACTCATCTGGGTTCAATCCATTATAAATATGTTTACAACTACACACAGATACACATCTTCACAATTCATGCGATTGGCAGTGTCTAAAAAAATCAGTTACTAACTTTCAAAAACATTTAAATAACTACGGTATTTAAACACAGTGTCTTCTAGTTCCTTGTAAGAAAAGTATGCTGTAAACATCTTTAGCCTTAGGTCGTGCCTTGTTTGCGAGGAAACACGAAAGGCTTCCTTTTGTTTGTTCTACAACCATTGGTGAATTGTCTCTGTTCTCAAAAAAGGTTACATTCCATGAGTAAAAGCACAAGTCTATTATAACCATGTGATACAAGTACAGGAAATCAACTACCGTATTCTTCCAAACCATGAAACGAGAAACAGTCCGTAGCTGTCTGCTGCTTTTAGAATAAATCAAAACGGGGCTACGCTAAAAAAAATGTCCAAAAATAAGGCCTCTGAAATAAATATTCCCATTCTCTTAAAAAAAGGTAATAAAATTGTACATCACATGGTCAATGTAGGTATAAAAATCAAGCTAAACCATTCTGGATGACGTATCTGAAGTAAAATGGCCTAGATTTTGCTTCTGTCGCCGTCCTCTGTTGTTTTTGGGGCATTTCCTGTTATCCAAAGCAAACAGAGAGAAGTGGATTAGTACATATATTCTAAAACATGAAAAAACACAGGAAAACATAGTCAAGGCCACACCGCCCATAGCTGCAAGAACCAGGCATGTTAGCCTAGGTGTGGACTATCCTCCTCCTACACTGCCGGATGCAGGAAAACATAGTCAAGGCCACACCGCCCATAGCTGCAAGAACCGGGCATGTTAGCCTAGGTCTGGACTATCCTCCTCCTACACTGCCGGATGCAGGAAAACATAGTCAAGACCACACCGCCCATAACTGCAAGAACCAGGCATGTTAGCGAAGGTGTGGACTATCCTCCTCCTACACTGCCGGATGCAGGAAAACATAGTCAAGACCACACCGCCCATAACTGCAAGAACCGGGCATGTTAGCCTAGGTGTGGACTATCCTCCTCCTACACTGCCGGATGCAGGAATACATAGTCAAGACCACACCGCCCATAGCTGCAAGAACCTGGCCTGTTAGCCTAGGTGTGGACTATCCTCCTCCTACACTGCCGGATGCAGGAAAACATAGTCAAGGCCACACCGCCCATAGCTGCAAGAACCAGGCATGTTAGCCTAGGTGTGGACTATCCTCCTCCTACACTGCCGGATGCAGGAAAACATAGTCAAGGCCACACCGCCCATAGCTGCAAGAACCAGGCATGTTAGCCTAGGTGTGGACTATCCTCCTCCTACACTGCCGGATGCAGGAAAACATAGTCAAGGCCACACCGCCCATAGCTGCAAGAACCAGGCATGTTAGCCTAGGTGTGGACTATCCTCCTCCTACACTGCCGGATGCAGGAATACATAGTCAAGACTACACCGCCCATAGCTGCAAGAACCTGGCATGTTAGCCTAGGTGTGGACTATCCTCCTCCTACACTGCCGGATGCAGGAAAACATAGTCAAGGCCACACCGCCCATAGCTGCAAGAACCAGGCATGTTAGCCTAGGTGTGGACTATCCTCCTCCTACACTGCCGGATGCAGGAAAACATAGTCAAGGCTACACCGCCCATAGCTACAAGAACCTGGCATGTTAGCCTAGGTGCGGACTATCCTCCTCCTACACTGCCGGATGCAGGAAAACATAGTCAAGGCCACACCGCCCATAGCTGCAAGAACCAGGCATGTTAGCCTAGGTGTGGACTATCCTCCTCCTACACTGCCGGATGCAGGAAAACATAGTCAAGGCCACACCGCCCATAGCTGCAAGAACCAGGCATGTTAGCCTAGGTCTGGACTGTCCTACTCCTACACTGCCGGATGCAGGAAAACATAGTCAAGGCCACACCGCCCATAGCTGCAAGAACCAGGCATGTTAGCCTAGGTGTGGACTATCCTCCTCCTACACTGCCGGATGCAGGAAAACATAGTCAAGGCCACACCGCCCATAGCTGCAAGAACCAGGCATGTTAGCCTAGGTCTGGACTATCCTACTCCTACACTGCCGGATGCAGGAAAACATAGTCAAGGCCACACCGCCCATAGCTGCAAGAACCAGGCATGTTAGCCTAGGTGTGGACTATCCTCCTCCTACACTGCCGGATGCAGGAAAACATAGTCAAGGCCACACCGCCCATAGCTGCAAGAACCAGGCATGTTAGCCTAGGTGTGGACTATCCTCCTCCTACACTGCCGGATGCAGGAAAACATAGTCAAGGCCCAAACATAGTCAAGAAGGCAAGGCGTAAGGCAGACCTGATGAGAAGAGAAGATTTACTGACACCTGCTATAGCGGCAAGGACACTTATATGGCCACTAACATACACCTAAAAGTCAAGCGGTGATTCGCATTGTTAAACAACACTGGCCCTTAATATCTGACATTAAGGGCCTGGAGAAAAGACTACCTATGCCAGCTTTCAAAGCGAACTGAGAATATCAAAGACTGCCTCATCAGACTGACCACACTAGAAATCGTGCCATTAAAAGCAATTTGCGAGCAGGGACATTCAGATCAAGCATTGTTAGCCTAGGTGTCACCCCTGACTATAACACCACCTCACAATACTACCGGATTAAGCTGGAACAGTTTTTCACCTGTGTCAAAAATGCATTTATTTACTTTTTGCTCTTGTCCAAAATATTATGTTGGTATGACAAAAGATCTTTAAGGCATAAAAACCGCATTTAACCTAGGCAATGAGGACACTTTCCTGTATAAGCATTTCAAAGCGGTTCATGCATCAATGCCAGACTTTAAGTTCGTAGGATTACAACAAGTGACAGTACCACCACCGCCCATAGTCAAAACCACTTTACTTAAATGTGAGCGTGCCTGGATAATCCGCATTAAACTGCGAGCAACCAGTAGGCCTCAAAAATTTAAGCATTACAGACCTGCTGCTTTAAGGAACTCTGGTAATCTAACTGTATTGTATGTTAATTAGTTTGCACCACTGAGAGGCACTTAAGCAGCTTTTCAGCCTCAGCAGTCACCAGATTGCGGTCCTCGCCATTTGGGCGATACATGGAATAACTGAGATATCAGCCTTGCTATTAAGCAACATATATGATTTATATTGGTAAGCAACGAGAGATTATACTCCTTCCCTATGTTACTATCTTCTTTTGTGTATTTGGGATACTATTGTGAATGTTTATATTTCAGACATATAGTCTTGTGCATCTCTGTATTTGGGGCCACCCTGACGAAGAGAATATCGAAGCAGGTCGGTAGCCGAAGAAGGATTAACCCGTGGTGGACTGCCCAGCGACTACCACAAGCGGGTGGAAATGCGCATTGGAACTCACGTCATACCCTGGGCCCCAGGATTTACTTTGCTTTGCTTTTGGATTTATTTGGCCAACGGGCTGCGGAATACAAATTTATTTGACCATTGGGTCTGAAGATACACCACAGAAGGACACCATAAAGGAACTGAACTATACATTGAGTGTATTTACTCTGTGAAGGGTGACAGAGAGTATCGTGAGTGACTCCTACACTGCCAGATGCAGGAAAGCATAGTCAAGGCCACACCACCCATAGCTGCAAGAACCAGGCATGTTAGCCTAGGTGTGGACTATCCTCCTCCTACACTGCCAGGATGCAGGAAAACATAGTCAAGGCCACACCGCCCATAGCTGCAAGAACCAGGCATGTTAGCCTAGGTGTGGACTATCCTCCTCCTACACTGCCGGATGCAGGAAAGCATAGTCAAGACCACACCACCCATAGCTGCAAGAACCAGGCATGTTAGCCTAGGTGTGGACTATCCTCCTCCTACACTGCCAGATGCAGGAAAGCATAGTCAAGGCCACACCGCCCATAGCTGCAAGAACCAGGCATGTTAGCCTAGGTGTGGACTATCCTCCTCCTACACTGCCGGATGCAGGAAAGCATAGTCAAGACCACGCCGCCCATAGCTCCAAGAACCAGGCATATTAGCCTAGGTGTGGACTATCCTCCTCCTACACTGCCGGATGCAGGAAAACATAGTCAAGGCCACACCGCCCATAGCTGCAAGAACCAGGCATGTTAGCCTAGGTCTGGACTATCCTACTCCTACACTGCCGGATGCAGGAAAACATAGTCAAGGCCACACCGCCCATAGCTGCAAGAACCAGGCATGTTAGCCTAGGTGTGGACTATCTTCCTCCTACACTGCCGGATGCAGGAAAACATAGTCAAGACCACACCGCCCATAGCTGGAAGAACCAGGCATGTTAGCCTAGGTGTGGACTATCCTCCTCCTACACTGCCGGATGCAGGAAAACATAGTCAAGGCCACACCGCCCATAGCTGCAAGAACCAGGCATGTTAGCCTAGGTGTGGACTATCCTCCTCTTACACTGCCGGATGCAGGAAAACATAGTCAAAGCCACACCGCCCATAGCTGCAAGAACCAGGCATGTTAGCCTAGGTTTGGACTATCCTCCTCCTACACTGCCGGATGTAGGAAAACATAGTCAAGGCCACACCGCCCATAGCTGCAAGAACCAGGCATGTTAGCCTAGGTCTCCTCCTACACTGCCGGATGATATAACATTGCAAGTCTGAAGTCAAATTGGAGGAAACTCCAGTTTGCAGCTCCTTTCCCCAATAACCTTAGCTCCAGCTTCTATGTGTTCTTACGGGAAATCGGCACAACCTCTGGATCCCTTGCCTCTAATTGCTGAAAGTGTAGGATTGAGGTGTACTTCTTAACACAAAGTGACACAGCTATGGGAGGTTAGGATTAGGCAGAAGCCTTTTTGGCTCACAGAAATGTGCAGAATCTTAGAGATGTGCAGACTGTGATGTAGCAACAGAAGTACTCTGCTAGAAAAGACCCAAAAGGGATAGAGTGGGCGGAGAATGGGCAGACCAAGGGAGGACCTGATTTGCACCAAAGGTCTGGATACAGCCACCACTGTGGCACAATATGAGGCTACTTCCAACATCCTTACACCCTTGATTATATTTGCTAATCAGAACTGGACTCCTCCTTGCACAAGAACAGGCTATATCATCCATTGTGTAACTTAAGCCAGTGTTTCTCAACCAGTGTGCCGTGGCACACTAGTGTGCCGTGAGCGATCATCAGGTGATCTGCCCCCCTTCCTTCCCCCCTCCTCCTGCCGGACTCCTGCTGCTTGGGAGAGGAGGAGGAAGGGCCGAGCGGCGACGAAGAAAAAGAAGAAGGGGCCAGGGCGCCGCCTCCTTCGGTCTTTTCCCCAGCCAGCCTCCAATCCGTCATGACTCCCACCATGACTCTCGCCTCTTGCTTGTTGAAGCCGCGCGGAGGAGCCCCGCCTACTGAAGCCCATCCACCGCTCATGCTCCTCTTCTGTGAGAGAGCTGAAGCCGGGGGGAGGGGGCATGATGCAGCCTGGCTCCACCCCCTCCTCCGGCTTCAGCACTCCCACAGCTTCGCCAGCCTTGAGGGGGCAGTGCCAAGCCAGTGATGGCAGAGCCAGCACAATGCTGCCTTGCCCCCTCGAAGCTGGTGAAGCTGTGGGAGAACTGAAGCCGGGGGGAGGGGCATGGCGTGGCCTGGATCCGCCCCCTCCCCCAGCTTAAGCGCCCTCACAGCTTCGCCAGCCTTGAGGGGGCAGTGCCAAGCCAGCGGTGGCAGAGCCAGCACAATGCTGCCTTGCCCCCTCGAAGCTGGTGAAGCTGTGGGAGAACTGAAGCCGGGGGGAGGGGCATGGCGTGGCCTGGATCCGCCCCTCCCCCAGCTTAGCGCCCTCACAGCTTCTCCAGCCTTGAGGGGCAGTGCCAAGCCAGCGATGGCAGAGCCAGCACAATGCTGGCTTGCCCCCTCGAAGCTGGTGAAGCTGTGGGAGAACTGAAGCCAGGGGGAGGGGCATGGCGTGGCCTGGATCCGCCCCCTCCCCCAGCTTAAGCTCCCTCACAGCTTCTCCAGCCTTGAGGGGGCAGTGCCAAGCCAGCGGTGGCAGAGCCAGCACAATGCTGGCTTGGCACTGCCCCCTCAAGGCTGGCGAAGCTGTGGGAGAACTGAAGCCGGGGAGGGGGCGGGGCATGGTGTGGCCTGGCTCCTCCCCTGGCTTCAGCACTCCCAGCAGCTGCTCCCAGCAGCTCACCATCTCCCAGCCGTTCTTTATTGTGCTACGGTGTCATTTTGGTTGGTGGTGTGCCCCCAGATTTTTTTAATGTTAAAAGTGTGCCGCGGCTCAAAATGGTTGGGAAACACTGACTTAAGCCATCTAGGAGTTTTGGACTTCACCCCAAAAATCCAGATTACCAGTTGTTCAATTGTGGGAGTTGAAGTCCAAAACATCTGAAGGGCCAAAATTTGCCCATGCCTGGGTTATATGGGTCATATAACTCACATACTAGGTTTTAGCTCCTCAGCACTATTTATTTCCTCCATATTTTGTAAGCTGCTTTGCTGGGTCAGGAGTACTGAGTACAGTAGAGTATAACATCAGACATAACCAGAATCCTGTTGGGGAGTTAGGAATATGTAAACACTGTAGTTACAGTCATATACATTGACTCCCATGTTCATCACCTCAATCAGCTCTTACAAGGGAGCAGCCATTGTGGTTGATAAAGATCTGTTCCCTTGTTGATCGCTGTGAGATTCTGGGCTGGTGACCAAATCGTCCACTTGTAATGAACTTTTTTTCTATTACCACTGTGAAACCGTCACCCTTGAGACTATGCATTCTCTACTGAATTCTCCACACTTTCTATGAGGAGTCCTTTATGTATTTTCGCTGCCACCATATACTAAGAGATCTTCAGATTGAGACAGAGATGCTTGTTTTCAAAGGAAACAGTAACTTGGTTTATTTGTAGCGTTCTTGTGACAAATGCGTAATGGTTTCAAGGATACAAAAGCTTGGTGGTTACAAGATGTGTATACTACTTAGGAAGACGTTACCAAACAAGGATTCAGTACAGTAACACGTGCCAACTGATTCCTGACTAACTTTAGCCTGAAAAAGAGGTTCCCACACTATTGTCATCAGCCTCCTGCTATTAGTTACTATCCTAGCTATTTCCTAGCTCAGTGTTTCCCAACCTTTTTTGAGCCGCGGCACACTTTTAACATTAAAAAAAATCCGGGGGCACACCACCAACCAAAAGGACACAAAATGACACTCTAACACAGTAAAGAACGGCTGGGGGTTGGTGGCCTGCTGGGAGCAGCTGCTGGGAGTGCCAAAGCCGGGGAGGGGGGCGGAGTCAAGCTGTGCCATGCACCCCCCCCTACCCCCAGCTTCACCTCTCCCAGCAGCTGCTCCAGCCTTTAGGGGGCAGTGCCAAGCCAGCGGTGCCAGAACCAGCACAATGCTGGCTTGGCACTGTCCCCTCAAGGCTGGAGCAGCTGCTGGGAGTGCGGAAACCGGGGGGGGCAGAGCCAGGCCGCACCATGCCCGCCCCTCCCCCAGCTTCAGCTCTCCTACAGGCCGTGCCATGCCCCGCCCCCTCCCCCCAGCTTCAGCTCTCCTACAGAGGAGGAGCATGAGCGGTAGACGGGCTTCAGTGGGTGGCGCCCCTCCTCCACGCGGCTTCAGCGAGCGAGGGGCGAGAGTCATGGCGGATTGGAGGCTGGCTGGGGAAACAGCCGAAGGAGGCGGTGCCCCGGTCCCAGGGCCGTAGCCAGGATTTTGATTCCGGGGCTGAGTTTGGTTCGGGGCTGAGACTGGGTGGAAGAGGGTCTACCCTAGCAAACCATTTGTATTGTTATCCCAATAACCCCATTAATGTGGGATATAATGAGTATGGTGATCAGATCATGATATAAATAAACATAACAGTTTAAATAATGTACCAGTAAGGCCTTTTCACGGACCACCCTGAGAATTTCGGGGGGGGGCTGAAGCCCCCTTAGCCCCCCCCCCTGGCTACATGCCTGCCCGGTCCCTTCTTCTTTTTCTTCGCCACTGCCCGGCCCTTCCTCCTCCTCCCCCAAGCAGCAGGAGTTCGGCAGGAGGGGGGGGGAGGAAGGGGGGCAGAGAGCTTTTCTCGCGGCACAGCAGGAGGTCCGTCATGGCACACTAGTGTGCCACGGCACACTGGTTGAGAAAGACTGCCCTAGCTAGTTCTTTAACTGGGTTCAGCTAACCACTTAACTCCAGCTCCCCGCCTAACAGGTTTCCTCTGGCTGCAACTAACTCCTAACTCTGCTACCTCTTCCTTCAACTCCCACTGACAGAACCTTTCCTTTTCAGTGACAGTTGGCCCCGCCCCTTTTCTTAGCTTGGACCTAGGTTGCCATAGCAACGCTTAGAGCCGTGTCCTCCTTCTAACTAATAGTGATCTTATCTAAACCTTATGCATTTTACCTGAGCATTATATTACATATGTCCATCTATAAATAAACAGTTACAAAACCAGTTCATAGCAGCATATTATATAGATAAAATTCACATTTGCTTATGAAGCACGCCACCATTTTAACACATCACTACAATCGCAAAGCAGCAAACTGACATTTCCGTTCTCTACTGAGAATGACCTCCATTGTGACAGGCAGGATCCCTGCCACAACATACTCTTTTCACCAGTGATTGCTCATATATGAGTGTATTGGTAGGGAAGCATCAGTCAGCTGCTTTGTGGTCAAAAGGGAACAGAATCCAAACAATTTCAGCAGCTGCTGCATAAATTTGGATTGGGGAACTTTCGTGGTCTCTTTGGCCACTTCCACACAGCTGTATAAAATCCACATTGAACTGGATTGCATGGTAGTATGGACTCAGATCATCCAGTTCAAAGCAGATACTGTGGATCTTTCAGCACAAGATGTATTTTCTGGTGTGACATGTTTGACACCAGATGCTCAGGACGGATAAATCTTGGGAATTGTCAGGCCACGTTGTCATCTCTGATGAGCTAGACTACTGAAGAGAGACTAACGCCCTTTACATTGGCCTTCCTTTGTCTGTAATCCGGAAACTTAAGCTGGTGCAAAACACTGCGGCTCGACTACTGGCTGGAGCGACACTGTCGTGTCGCATCACACCAGTCCTATACCGATTGCACTGGCTCCCCATCGAGTACCGGATTGCCTTCAAAGTGGTGGCGCTAACCTTTAAGGCCTTGCATGGTCTGGGGCCAGTGTACCTGAAGGACCGCTTTTCCTTGCACATTCCCCAGAGACCATGACGGTCCATGGACCAAAACCTGCTGGAGTTTCCGTCACTTAAGATCTGCCGCTTGTCATTGACGCGGCAGCGTACTTTTTCTGTAGTAGCGTCTACCCTTTGGAACGCCCTCCCGGAGGAGGTTCAAGCAATAACTGATCTACAGGCCTTTCGGAGGGCCTGCAAGACCAACCTCTTCCGACAGGCGTTTAACCTCTAAGGCTGCAAATTCCACTCTTGTCCTAATCTGTTTTATTATGTTTTAATTATGATGTGATTGTGTTGTTTGCTTCTGTGAACCACCCTGAGCCTTTCGGGAAGGGTGGTATATAAATCAAAATAAATAAATAAATAAATAAATCATCTGCCTTGATATTCTGGGTTATATGGCTATGTGGGAGGGCCTATGCATTCTTTAAACTAGGGACTATGTAGGGATCATGGAGGCAAAATAGTAACAAATGTACAACTCTAGGCTATGCATTGTGACTGAGGATTCCAGCCCATTATTTTTTTTCCTATTGTACTGATCCACTGATTAATGTTTCAGAAGGTGTTTCACTATGAAGGAGGGTTTTCTACCTACTCCATCCCTTTGCAATTGCTTATTATTTATTTTTTATTTTGCTTCTAGACCGCCTCTCTCAGCCCGAAGGCGACTTGAGGCAGTGTACAACAGCAAAAACTGCTTAAGACAAACATATCAACAATTATCAATACAATTCCAACATATACAAATTAGCATTCAACGTTAAAAACACAATATCAGCGTCTCATTAATTAAATCGACTTCCAATTGCATCGTCGTCGTTCCTTAGATCTCAATTTGACAATCATACTACATCTGCAAATGCCCGGTCAAATAGCCAGGTCTTAACCCTCCTGCGAAATGTCAGGAGGGAGGGGGCCGATCTGATGTCATTAGGACAGGCGTTCCAAAGCCGAGGAGCCACCACTGAAAAGGCCCTGTCTCTTGTCCCCACCAATCGCGCCTGCGAAGCAGGCGGGACCGAGAGCAGGGTCTGTCCGGATGATCTTAAGCATCTTGAAGGTTCATAGGAAGAGATGCGTTCGGACATGTAAGTTGGACCAGAACCGTTAAGGGCTTTAAAGGCCAAAGCCAGCACTTTGAATTGTGCCCGGTAGCAAACTGGTAGCCAGTGGAGCTGGGGCAACAGAGGTGTTGTGCGCTCCCTGAGTGCCGCTCCTGTTATCAACCTGGCTGCTGTCTGTTGAACCAGTTGAAGTCTTCAAAGGCAGTCCCACGTAGAGGGCGTTGCAGTAATCTATACGGGATGTAACCAGAGCGTGGACTACCGTGGCCAAGTCAGACTTCCCAAGGTACGGGCGCAGTTGCCGCACAAGTTTTAGTTGTGCGAATGCTCCCCTGGTCACCGCCGAAACCTGGGGTTCCAGGCTCAGCGATGAGTCACACCCAAACTATAATTCATTCACAACACAATATTAAGGGTTACAGCTGCCCAACAAAATCTTGAAATGAAACAGGGGCCCGCCCTGTACATGCCTCTCTCAGGCTGTTTTGTAGTTGATTGAATTAAACATCCACACAGTTGTATAAAACTCACATTGAACTGGATTATATGACAGTGCGGACTCAGATAATCCAGTTCAAAGAAGATCTTGTGGATTATCAGCCTTGATATTCTGGTTTATATGGCTGTGTGGAAGGGCCCTGGGGCTATCTGTTGAACTTGCAAGTCATAGTACTTCATTCTGTCAAATGTGGAAAATGTCCCACCTATAACACAAAATTAGCAACACCAAACACATGCTGATCTTCTGTTATGCTTCCTATTATTTCAGCCAGACCTTTTACTTGTGGTATGTCCTTGGGGATGAAATACAAAGCATGAAGTTATTTTGAGGTCAGTTATTGGCTGGTTTGAGATCAAATATCGACTCATTCATGGTTTTGGTTGTTTTAGATTTGGAAAGAGAAACACAAAACATACAGAAAGCAATAAAAGTAGTATTGCCGAACAAAGTAACAGAGTTTGGAAAGCGCTTTTTTTTAAAGAAACAGTTACTATTACTTGTAGTTAATTTTTGTTCCATCAAAAATTCAAAGTGGTAAATTGGTTTACAGTTTGAAACATTTTCTCAAAATGCCGTAAACCAGTGGTTCCCACCCTGTGGTCCGTGGACCACCAGTGGTCCACAAGAACTAAAATATGGTCCATGGCGTCACCGTTACTACATCTCGCGAATGGTCTCGCGAAACCTTTTTATAGCGCTGAGGCAATGGGAATGTCGGGAGGGAAGAGGCTGACTACCCACGAAAGGCACAACAACACGCTTCCTGACTCCGTTCCTGGAAGCGGGGGTGCCTTGGTATCTTCATTTCTGGGTCTGTTCCTGGGGTTATTTGCGGTGTCGATTGCATTGGATAAATCACATCAGCTTTATATGATTAAATATGTTTTTCTGTGAGTGAGCAGATGGCAACCACTGGAGGGCAAACGTTCTGTATCAGAAACTAGAGCTGATGTGGTCTATCCAATGCAATTTTCTAAAACAGCATCCCAAATAACCAAACCCTATCTAAAGTTGACAAAACCCGATTCTTAACCCTTTTGGTACTAATGTTGGAGACGGTCCTTGGTCAAAGTGGCCCCTGGTCAAAAAAAGGTTGGGAACTACTGCCCTAAGCCATTGTCAAGAAAAATAATTAGTAAATATTGTCATTAAATGTGAGGGGAGGATATAATAGTTTTATTATTTTGCAATGGTGAAGGGCAGTGGTTCCCAAAGTGGGCGGTACCGCCCCCTGGTGGGCGGTGGGGCGATCCAAGGGGGCGCTGGAAGGCTCAGGAGAATTGGGGGGGGGGGCTGAACCCCTGTAAGGGGGCGGTGGCGTGAGCCAGGCTTGCTTGCCACTTGCAGGGTCGCGCGCTTGCGAGGACGTCCCTGTTGGAAGAAAGAGGCGATACACAGGACTGCGCCGTGGGCAGGGTTGACGAGAGGAAGGAGGCACATGCTGCGGTTTCCACAGCAACGCCTGCCTGGGGATTCCAACTCGCAGGGACACAGTTGCAAGCACGCGATCGCTGGGCAGGCGTTGCCGTGGAAACCGCAGCGCACGCCTCCTCCTTCTCATCAACCTCGCCCACGGCGCAGTCCTGTGTATTGCATCTTTCTTCCAATGGGGATGTCCTCGCAAGCGCGCCTTGCTGGGCCCGGCACAGGGAGGGGCGAGCAGGAGGCGCTTTTCAAGGTGGGCCTCGCTTGTCCAGTGCCGGCCCCTTCTTTTTTCAATGCCATAAAAACAACATGCAATTAAATTTAAATTAAAACACATTAAAATATTTAATTTTACAAAAAAGGTAGAAACACGAATACATATATCTTTCTGTTTAATTACTATTTAAAAAAATTAAAAATAATTTACAGGGGGGCAGTGAGTAAAAAAATTTCTGGGAAGGGGGCAGTAGGCGAAAAAAGTTTGGGAACCACTGGTGTAGGGTGTCTGCTCCCTACACCACTGGAGAAATTACACTGTTTAGCCAGTATTGCACCACCTAATATCTGCTGGGAAGTAGCAACTAATAGTGAGAGGACCAAGGCAGTGACATCTCCGGCCCATCCCCTGTTTGGGGATCAGCGAGCACGCCAATGCCTTAAATCAAGAAATAGTTTTCTAAGATCTACAGAGACACTCGTTGGAACACCTCAGCAAACGAGAATCCAAAAGTGGCAGGCTAAGACCCAGAACCTCAATCCATGGCTGATACCAAATGAGAGACCCCCCCCCCCTCCTGGGCACACAGAAAACTGGGCGACTTGGAAGGCGCTGAACAGACTGCGCTCTGGCACCACAAGATGCAACCTTAAGAAATGGGGCTGAAGTTGAATCCACAACATGCAAGTGTGGAGAAGAGCAAACCACAGACCACCTACTGCAATGCAACCTGAGCCCTGCCACATGCACAATGGAGGACCTTCTTATGGCAACACCAGAGGCACTCCAAGCGGCCAGCTACTGGTCAAAGGACATTTAATAAAATACCAAGTTTGCAAACTTTGTGTTTTGTTTGTTTGTTTAAATGCAACACAACTGTTTGGTTCGCTCCTGACATGATAGATAAATAAATAAATAAATAAATAAATAAATTTGGCTATATTACTCTCTAAAATAATAGATAATAAAATGACATTTAATCGAATTACTTTTATTTTCGAACTTTGGAACTGAGATGTGCAGGCCCAGCTCATGGCTTTGCACAGTGGAGGTGAGCCATCTTGCTCCTTCGTCATGCAGCTAACCTCCAGTTTGAGTGGTACAATCAATACCAATGCATGCATTTGTGATGGCCTGGTTTACATGACTCTTTCTGGCTAAAAAAAAAAGCACATCACACATCCTATTTCTTGTGTGAATCTGCAGCCACACTTGAGATAGAGGGAAAGGCCCAAAAAAGCTCCCCACCAGGGAGAAATGGACCTAGTCCGGTATGTGCAATAGAGGGCTCTTCAAGACAACCATATAACTCAGAATATCAAGGCAGAAACCCCCCCAATATCTGCTTTGAACTGGGTTATCTGAGTCCACACTGCCACATATTCCAGTTCAAAACAGAACATGTGGGATTTTATTCAGCGGTCTGGAAGGGGCCAGAGAATGCTGTCCCCGACATGGGCGTGGATGAACAGGCAAGAGCTCTGCCGGAGTATTTTTAGCCATGGCACGTATAACAGGGACAAGAGGTGTGCATATCATATTCCAAACCATGGACTTCCCTTCTCCTTCTCTGCTGTACTAAATCCCCCTCTGGAACTGAGCCAGAAGCAGGAAGCCAACATTAGACGCAGATGATGTCCAACTCTGTCACTCCTTCCCACCTGCTACTAAGGAGGCTGTTCAAGTCCTGAACCGGTGCTTGGCCGCTGTAACGGACTGGATGAGGGCGAACAAATTGAAACTTAATCCAGACAATACACAGGTCCTCCTGGTCAGTCGCAAGGCCGAACAGGGCATAGGGTTACAGCCTGTGCTTGACGGGGTTGCACTCCCCCTGAAGGCGCAGGTTCACAGCTTGGGAGTGATCCTGGATTCATTGCTGAGCCTGGAAACCCAGGTCTCGGCAGTGGCCGGGAGAGCTTTTGCACAGTTAAAGCTTGTGCACCAGCTGTGCCCGTATCTTGGGAAGTCATCTGACTCTATGTCCCATCTCGCAGCTTAAGATCATCTGGGGAGACCCTGCTCTCGCTCCCGCCAGCATCGCAAATGCGGCTGGTGGGGGCGAGAGACAAGGCCTTCTCAGTGGTGGCCCCTTGCCTATGGAACGCACTCCCAATCGAAATAAGATCGACTCCATCTCTCCTCGCTTTTAGAAAAAAGCTAAAGTTGTGGTTCTGGGACCAGGCCTTTGGGCAGGAGATGTCAATTGTACCTTTGGATTTGACTGGATTGACACTTTGGACTTGACTGGACTGACAATGTGTTCTGCTTGATGGCTTTAATTAATTATTGTTGTATGTAGTGTTTTTTCATCGAATGTTTTTAATGTTTTTAATGCTTTTTAATAATGTTGATTATATGGTGTATTTTTATATTGTATTGTGATGTTGCGGCTTGTAGTGCTGCAAATGTAAGCCGTGCTGAGTCCCTCATAAATAATACGGTAATAATAATAATCATAATAATCATAAATAAGTCTGACTTGGCCACGGTGGTCCATGCTCTGGTTACATCCTGAATAGACTACTGCAATGCTGTCTACGTGGGGCTGCCTCTGAAGACTGCTCAGAAACTGCCATTAGTCCAATGCTCGGCAGCCAAGTTACTAACAGGAGTGGGGTACAGGGAGCACACAACTCCCCTGTTGCACCAGCTCCACTGGCTGCCAACTAGCTTCCGAGCACAATTCAAAGTGCTGGTCTTAACCTACAAAACCCTATATGGTTCCGGCCCAGTTTACCTGTCCGAACAGATTCTCACCTATGAACCTTCTAGGATGCTAAGATCCTCCAGGGAGGCCCTGCTCTCGGTCCCGCCATCATCGCAAGTGAGTTTGGTGGGGACGAGAGACAGGGCCTTTTCCGTGGTGGCCCCTCAGCTATGGAACTCTCTCCCAAGCGAGGTTAGATCTGCCCCCTCCCTCTTGTCCTTCAGGAGGCTAGTAAAGACCTGGCTTTGGAACGAAGCGTTCGGGACTAGCAAATAATGGTGGGGTGTGTTTCTGTTCCAAGCAATAAAAGATCAATGTGGGAGATCACTTTCATATATATAACAGGAATATGGGATTATATATTGAAAACTATTTATGTTTAATCTAATAGATATTGGGCCAGTGGATTGGACAGTAGATAGTATGTGGCAGGTCCCGAAGAAGCCGGAAACGGCGAAACGGATGGCTTGATACCATCGACCCGACATTGAGTGTAATCCGAATTATATTTGATGACATGTTATCGTATGGATTATAATTTTGTAAAGGAAAACACCAATGTTTTGATGCCATATGGATCTGCAATCCACCATCCACGCATTACTGAAAAAGAATGAGGATGAAATAAATTGAAAAAATATCGTGAAAGTGATCTCCCACATTGATCTTTGGAACGAAGCGTTCCCAGAAGAAGGCTGAGATTGGTTATAGACCAAATGAACGACCACAGTTATAGACTGAGTTGAACTTGTGTTTAGTCGGCAATTGTTTTAGTGTTCTGGTGTTTTATTGTTTTAGTGCTATTTTTTTGATTGTATGTTTACATGTTGTAAACCACCTTGAGCCTGTGGAAAGGGTGGTATATAAATTGAAATAATAAATAAATAAAATAAATATGTAATTTATTCCTATGTATTTTAATCATGCATTGTTATTAGATGTTTTAAAATATTGTTGTGGCATTGAATATTTGCTGTGAGCCGGTCTGTGTCCCTCAATGGAGGTGAGAAGATCGGGATACAAAAGTTTTAAATAAATAAATAGACCCTCCTATGAAAGCATCTTGATCAGATTTTATGAAAAACTGTGCATCCAAAAATACAGCAAGTGAAGGAAAAATAATGTGTGTTTCATGTGTAGACTGGAAAAGCCACTCTCTTGGATCAAATACCAGAGGAAACCGACAGCAAAGGTGGGCAACACAGAGCTTGGAGGTAGATGCACTCCTGCCTTTACTGTTATGAAAAACATCCCGTTTGCCTTTGAAACAGGGAACTCGTGTCTCATCTGCAAGTCTATTCGCGCTTTCAATATCTATCTTGTGAACAAGAATATGATTTGGGATAATTTAAAGGAATTGCTACGGGGTATCCATTCTCTCATTTCAAACATTTATGAGTGGAAGTTTCTTTACACCATACAATCCTGACAATCAGATTGTGCGAAAAGCTTTTTTTTTTAAAAAAGGAGGAAATCAATAGAGAGCTGAAAATACATTTATACGCATCAATAGGCTAGCCATTTTTGTCATCCTGCCCATCACCACAAAATACTTAATTAAACAGAAAAATCAGAAGAATGCTTAAGATTTATTTTAAAGATGTTTTAAAAACACCACGGATCTGGGACAACAACAGATTTAGATTTTAGGATTATTTTTTTTATGCTTGGTGTGGAATAACTTGTAGCAGGCATCAAAGCAGCGGTGGGGCACACAGGCCCGGATTACCCATAAGGCCAGACTAGGCCATGGCCTCGGGCGGCATGTTTTGGGGGGCAGCGGATTCGGCCCCCCCGAAAACATTTTTTTTAAAAAACGCCCCCTCGCAGCGCTTTCCTCCGCCCTCTCCCGAGAGAGTCATCATACCTCGGGAGAGGGCGGGGGAGAGTGCTGCAAGGCGCGTAGGAGGAATGGAAGCCCCACGAGCAGTGCCGCGCGGCTTCCGTCCACCTCCTCCTCCCACCGACCGAAAGGAAGGCGCGAGGAGGATGAAGGGAAGTCCCGCCTTCCTCCTGGCCGCCTGGGCCGCCCCCTTGCAAAGGAAGGAGGCGGCGAGGAAGAGGAAAGGAAGCTCCACCCCGCCGGCGGGCATGCATACATGCGCACGCATGCCCACCAGCGGGCTTCCTTCCTCCTCCTCCTAGCTGCCTCCTTCCTTTGCAAGGGGCGGCCCAGGCGGCCAGGAGGAAGGTGGGATTTCCCTTCATCCTCCTCGCGCCTTCCTTTCGGTCGCGGGAGGAGGATGTGGACGGAAGCCGCGCGGCACTGCTCGTGGGGCTTCCGTCTGCCGCCTCCTCCTCCGTCTCCCGCGACCGAAAGGAAGGGGCGAGGAGGATGAAGGGAAGTCCCGCCCTCCTCTTCGCGCCCTCCGTTTGGTCGCGGGAGGTGGAGGAGGCGGCCGGGCCCCCACGAGCAGTGCCGCACGGCTTCCGTCCACCTCCTCCTCCTCCTCCCGCGACCGAAAGGAAGGCGCGAGGTGGACGGAAGCTGTGGGCCCGGGGCTGCTGCCGCACATGCGCAGTAGCACCCTGGGGTGTGGCTTTCCGTGCCCTGGGGCGTGGTTTTCGGCGCCCTGGGGTGTGACTTTCCGTGACCTGGGGGGGCGGCGCGGGGCGTCTTGGCCTCGGGCAGCTGAAGAGCCTAATCCGGGCCTGGGGGCTCACACAGTTCAATGATTAAATTGTACTTGTCATTTGGTCTAGACCAGGGGTGCCCACACTTTTTCAGCATGTGAGCTACTTATAATAAAACCAAGTCAGAACAATCTGCCTACCTCCTCAAGGCTGGAGAAGGGCGGAGGCGGGGCTTGGCATGGCCTGGCTCTGCCCCCTAGAGCTGAAGCCAGGGAGCAGAGCCAGGCTGCACCAAGCCCCGCCCCTCCCCTCTGGCTTTGGAGCTCCCAGCAGCTTCTCCAGGCTTGAGGATGGCAATGCCAAGCCAGTGGTGACATAGCTAGCACAAGCCTGGCTTGGCACTGCCATCCTCAAGCCTGGAGAAGCTGCTGGGAGTGCCGAAGCCACAGAGGGGTGGAGCCAGGCCACGCTAGGCCCCTCCCTCCCCTCTGGCTTTGGCACTCCCAGCAGCTTCTCCAGGCTTGAGGATGGCAGTGCCCAGCCAGTGGTGGCATAGCTAGCACAAGGCTGGCTTGGCCCTGCCCTCCTCAAGGCTGGAGCACCTGCTGCGAGTGCCAAAGCCGGAGAGGGGGCGAGGCTTGGCGCGGCCTGGCTCTGCCCCCTCTGAGAAGCACCCCATCCAGCTGGGATCGACCTCCTTCAGTCCCGGGATCGACTGGTTGATTGCGATCAACTTCCTGGGCAGCCCTGGTCTAGACGGAGTGCCTACCATTTCAACCTATGACGTTTACTCTAAAATGCCTTGATATGGCCCCAACGTGTTTTGCTTCAAAGTGTAACCTTTCCTGTTCCTTGCAAAAACTCACCAGTGGGTCGGCAGCAGGTTTTTTTCAAACAAGGCACATATGTGTTGTCGAAGGCTTTCATGTTCAGAGTCACTGGGTTGCTGTGAGTTTTCTGGGCTGTATGGACATGACGTTGTGCTTACATATATGGCAGGCATCCTCAGAGGTTGTGAGGTCAGCTCCATTGGCTGCCGTTCATCTTCCGGTCCCAATTCAAGGCGCAGGTTCTTACCTATAAAGCCCTGAACAGTTTGGGACCCACCTACCTGCGTGACCGCATTTCTGTCTACGAACCCAGGCAATCTCTTCAATTCTCCCCTATGAACCTTCTAAGATGCTAAGATCCTCCAGGGAGGCCCCCCTTTGCTCCCGCGCGATTGGTGGGGACGAGGGAGAGGGCCTTCTCGGTGGTGGCCCCCCGAACGCTGGAACTCGCTCCCCAAGGATATCAGACAAGCCCCCACATTGGCAGTCTTTAGGAGAAACCTGAAAACGTGGCTGTTCCAATGTGCCTTCCCTGAATAAAGTAAACAACGCCCTGCTTTGACCAATTCCATGCAAAATGCCCTCAGAAGCACCTTAACTACCTGTTGGGTTGTCTGCCCCACATTATCCTTTAAAACCCTCCTGCCAGATGCATCCTCCCTCTGTTCATGTCCAGTGTTTATTTATTTTAAATTTTAATATATTAAATCTGGCCCGGCCATTATGATTTTAAACTTTGTGTGTTATTGCTTATATGCGAGTTATATTGAGTGTATTGTTTTATTATTTGCTGCTGTGTTGTTTTACTGATGTGTTATTGGGCTTGGCCTCTTGTAAGCCGCCCCGAGTCCCTTCGGGGAGATGGTGGTGGGGTATAAATAGTATTATTGTTATTATTATTATGAACTAGGCCAGGGCTGTCCAACTGGCGGCCCGGGGGCCGTATACGGCTCCCCAGCCCCTTCCCTCCGCCCCCCTAAGCTTTTTAATAAAAAATAAAAATTGAAAAATAAAATAAATAATAATTTTTTAAAAAAAATACCTACTTCCGGGTTCGGAGCAAGTATCGCGAGAATACGCAATCCACACGGGATTTCGCTGTCAACGCGAGATCACGCCGGCGTTGACAGCGAAATCCCGTGTGGATTGCGTGATCTCGATACTCTTCGGCTACTCTGCTACTGGATTGCTGAGGCCCACAGACGCCATTAGGACCTTCTTTGACTCAGTCGGTCGTCGCCTCTCGTCGTCCGGGTACTCCTGGATCCCGCGCATTCGGCAAAGGTAGGCCAAAGCAGGGGGCTCCCCAGGGGGTTCTCATTCCCCCCCCATCTCCCTCATGTATTAAATATAAAATTAAATATATTTAAAGATGAAATAAGGGAGATGGGATACATTAAGGGGGAGGGAGGATGGAATTAAATATATTTAATATTAAATTAAAATAAGGGGGAGGGAGGATGGAATTAAATATATTTAATATTAAATTAAAATAAGGGGAGAGGGGAGGATGGAATTAAATATATTTAATATTAAATTAAAATAAGGGGAGAGGGGAGGATGGAATTAAATATATTTAATATTAAATTAAAATAAGAGGAGAGGGGAGGATGGAATTAAATATATTTAATATTAAATTAAAATAAGGGGAGAGAGGAGGATGGAATTAAATATATTTAATATTAAATTAAAATAAGGGGAGAGGGGAGGATGGAATTAAATATATTTAATATTAAATTAAAATAAGGGAGAGAGGAGGATGGAATTAAATATATTTAATATTAAATTAAAATAAGGGGAGAGAGGAGGATGGAATTAAATATATTTAATATTAAATTAAAATAAGGGGAGAGGGGAGGATGGAATTAAATATATTCAATATTAAATTAAAATAAGGGGAGAGGGGAGGATGGAATTAAATATATTTAATATTAAATTAAAATAAGGGGAGAGGGGAGGATGGAATTAAATATATTTAATATTAAATTAAAATAATTTAATATGTTATCCCTGCATTTTATCTCAGTAAAAGATTATATTTGACTGTATGCATGCAGGGGCGGGGGCGGAGCCGGGGGAGAGGGCGGAGCCTGGGGAGAGGGTGGAGCCGGGGGCAGGGAGGGGGCGGAGCCAGGGGTGGGGGCAGACCCTACGGCCCCCCAGGTCATCAATGACCGGAATTCAGGCCCCTGGGCCGGTAGAAGTTGGACAGCCCTGAACTAGGCAATTGAGGTTTATATATCTGCAGAATGACCAGGAGAAAGAACTCTTGTCTGTTTGAGGAAGTGTGAATGTTGCAGCTTGATTAGCATTAAATAGCTTGATTAGCATTAAATAGCCTTCCAGCTGCAAAGCCTGGCTGTTTCCTGCCTGGGGGAATCCTTTGTTGGGAGGTGTTAGCCGGCCCTGATTGATTCCTGTCTGGAATTCCCTTGTTTTTATTTACTGTCCTGATTTTAGAGGTTTTTAAAATACTGGTTGCCAATTTCTGTTGAGATTGTCCACATGCCTGTGAATTTCAATCTCTGTGTAGCCTGACATGGTGGTTGTGAGCATGGTGTGTCCAGCGTTTCTATGTTCTCAAATAATATGCTGTGCCCGGGTTGGTTCATCAAGTGCTCTGCTATGACTGACTTCTCTAACTAAATAAGTCTGCAGTGCCTTTCTAACAACCACCATGACAGACTACACAGAGAACTAAATAAACACACTAGAACAGTATGATGTGGTTCATAATAAATCAATATAATCCAAGCATTGACTGTACCATATAGAAATCATACATATATCATAGTGTCAGTAATACAAAATACATGAAAGTATGCATAGGTACAAGCAACAGCATACACGGCACACTCCCTAGGAGAGGGATGTATCCCTTACCCACAGGACGCTAAACTCAGGCTCAAGGAGTCAAAATAATCAAAGTAAACCTCTAAAGTAGAGTTCAGTTCCAATGATGAGTCTGGTCAGTGGTCCAAACAAGTGGAGTGTTCCAAGAGAAATAGGGGACCCTTAGCAGGAAAGTTCACAGGGGTTTAAGGAGTGGTCAAAAAGCCGCAGAAAAATATCAAGCCGCTTCTGTGGCATGCAAACACAAGCGGTTGCGGCTATGGAAGCGAAAAACCGCTGCCGGATCGCGGGCTCCGGGGAATCCAGGCGGGAGCACCCGCGGTCGATGGAGCACCACAATGCAAGGGCCGACGAGGGAGTGTTTACCCTTGGGAATCCCGCATCTCGTTTCGACCTTCCGGTCTTTCTCAAGGCCATGTGGTAATCAGCAAATACAGAGTAGTATACAAATCAGGCGGCAGGCATACATAACCTAGGTTCAATGGCTCAATGATACAGACGCAAGGCATCTAATGGTAAGAGCTCCCTTATCCTGTGGGTAAGGGATACATCCCTCTCCTAGGGAGTGTGTCGTGTATGCTGTTGCTTGTACCTATGCATACTTTCATGTATTTTGTATTACTGACACTATGATATATGTATGATTTCTATATGGTACAGTCAATGCTTGGATTATATTGATTTATTATGAACCACATCATACTGTTCTAGTGTGTTTATTTAGTTTAGTGGAACACGGTCCCCTCTTGTGTATTACTTACAGACTACACAGAGAAGACATTGAAATCCACAAGCATGTGGACAATTTCAACAGAAAAGGGTGGGGGGAACGACATGAAAATGAACAAAATCTGGCTACCAGTATTTTAAAAAATTCTAAAATCAAGACAGTAAATAAAGGACACCAATCAAAAACAGGGGAATTTCTGACTGCCATAAATCAAGTGCCAGTTAACACCTCCCAATAAATGATTTTCCTATTATTATTATTATTTATTTCATTTCTAACCTGCCCTTCTCTACCCCGAAGGGGGACTCAGGGCAGCTAACAAAAGGCAACAGTTCAATGCCGCATACAAAAACAGAACACCAACATATCAAAAATATAACAAAGCAGATTAAAAACAGTTACATATTAAAATACCCGCAAAATAATCTCCTGTTCCATATTCATAAGCTGTCCAGCCAATCCGCAGTCCGCCAACACAACCCAATCCTACTGAAATTGTCTGTCCGCTGCTCCACATCAACCAAATGCCCGGTCCCAAAGCCACGTCTTTAGCTTTTAAAAAAAAGAAAGGAGGGAAGAGGTTGATCTCATTTCGCTGGGGAGCGAGTTCCACAGGCGAGAGGCCACTATCAAGAAGGCCCTGTCTCTCGTCCCCACCAAACGTATTTGCGACGAAGGCGGGAGCGAGAGCAGGGCCTCCCTGGAAGATCACAAATTTCGAGGTGGGACATAAGGGGAGATACGTTCGGACAAGTAAGCTGGGCCAGAACCGTAAAGGGCTTTAAAGGTCAAAACCAGCACTTTGAACTGTGCTCGGAATTGGACAGGCAGCCAGTGGAGCTGGCACAACAGAGGAGTGGTGTGCTCCCTGTATGCCGCTCCGGTTAGTAACCTGGCTGCCGACCGCTGGACTAGTTGAAGTTTCCGAACAGTCTCCAAAGGCAGCCCCATGTAGAGTGCATTGCAGTAATCTATTTGGGATTTAACAAGAGTATGGACCACCGTGGCCAGATCAGACTTCCCAAGGTAGCGGGCGCAGCTGGCACACAAGTTTTAAGTGTGCAAAAGCTCTCCTGGCCACCGCCAAGACCTGGGGTTCCAGATTCAGCGATGAGTCCAGGATCACTCCCAGACTGCGAACCTGCGTCTTCAGGGGGAGTGCAACCCCATCCAACACAGGCTGTAACCCTATTCCCTGTTCAGCCTTTTGACTGACCAGGAGGACCTCTGTCTAGGCAGGAAACAGCCAGGATTTAAAGCTTCAAGGCCATTCAATGCTAATCAAGACCAATTGTAACATTCACACCTGCCTCAAACAGACAAGAGTTCTTTCTCCCACCCTGGACTTTCCGCGGATATATAAACTTAGTTTCCAACAGACCTCACAACCTCTGAGGATGCCTGCCATAGATGTAGGTGAAATGTCAGGAGAGAATGCTTCTGGAACATGGCCAGACAGACCGGAAAACTCACAGCAACCCAGTGATTCTGGCCATGAAAGCCTTCGACAACACTTCAAAGACAGTTTACTGAGCTATTTGTATGTTTGTATGTATATGATTTCAAGTCACTGATTTTGACGTATGGCCATCCCATCCATTTTACTTTTACTATGTTTTCTTATGCAATAAATACTCATTAATCTTGATAGTAATGTTCAGTATGACTCTTTCTGTGTACACTTGTGAAAACAATCGTGTTTTGCTAAAAGTCAACTTGAGATAAGGTTTTAGTCAAAAATGCAACTTGCAACCAGTACGCACTACTAGTCAGCTCAATATTTTTTCACTATTCGAGGACAGATTATCTTCCAAAAGCAACCAAATCACCAACTACATTGTTATATTCTTAGACAGCTCCAATTATTGCTGCAATGAGGACATGTGTGAGTTTTTGTCTGCTTGGTACCACATAAAGTATGCTAAAGTCCGTCTTTTCACAATGCTGTCCCGTGTATCCGGATTCACACCTGGAAGAGAAGACCAAAGCATTCCTTAAATCACAAGCAGAATGGTAATGTACGAACGGGTCAATAAGTCTGTGACTTTTGGAATTTCCCGCCTCTTAACTGAAAGGGCAACACTGCTCCTGTCGACAGGCATCTGTCAGTTGACTCCTGTCAAAATTTGAACATTTAGTTTGTGTTTGACAGCCATTGATAGCAGACTACCGCGTGATTTGAGGAGAAAATGGAAAAAAAGTGAATTTTGTGTGCTCATTAAGCATTATTTTTTTGTGGAAAAAAACATCACTCAAAACAAGGCTAAGCTTGATAAATAGTATGGGGACTCTGCACCATCCATTTCAATGGTAAAAAAGTGGTTTACTGAATTTCGTTGTGGCCGTACAAGCACAGAAGATGCCGAACGTTCTGGGCACCCAGTTGAGGTGTCTACACCCGAAAAAATTGAAAAAAATCACAATATGGTGTTGGCCGATTGGAGATTGAAAGTGCGAGAGATTGTGGAAGCCACAGGCATCTCACATGGCTCAGTGGTTTCAATTTTAAATGATCACTTGGGTATGGGAAAGCTTTCCACAAGATGGGTACCGCGTTTGCTCACAATCAACCACAAATGCAATCGTGGGGCAATTTTGCAGGAGTGTATGGCATTGTTCAACCACAATATGGACGGGTTTTTGCGCCATTTCGTAACCGTGGACGAAACGTGGATCCACCACAACACACCAGAGACCAAACAGCAGTCAAAACAGTGGGTTTCTCGGGGTGAATCAGCGTCAAAGAAGACCAAGGTGGGTTTGTCAGCCAATAAAGTCATGGCGACCGTTTTTTAGGATGCACACGGTATAATCCACATTGACTACCTTCAAAAGGGTAAAACAATCAATAGCGAATATTATGCCAACTTATTGGGTCGATTTAATGAGGATTTGGAAAAAAACCCGACCGGATTTGGCCAAGAAAAATGTTCTTTTGCACCAGGACAATGCAAGTGTGTACACATGTGCAGTTGCCATGGCAACAAACCATGAATTGGATACGAATTGCTCCCTCATCTGCCCTATTCTCCGGATTTAGCCCCAAGTGACTATTTCTTGTTTCCAAACCTGAAGAAATGGCTCGGCGGAAAGAGATTTGACTCCAACAATGAAATCAACTCACAAACAAATACCTATTTTGATAACCTCGACAAATCTTATTTTTTGGAAGGGATAAAAAAAATTGGAGAAACGTCGGACAAAGTGTATAGAGCTCAAAGGAGACGACGTTGAAAAATAAAATGATTTTTTATCCAAAAACCTGTGTTTCATTCCAAAAGTCACTGACTTATTGACCCGCCCTCGTATGTCATGTCGCATACAGTTGAAAATAGCCCAGAATTTCCAACAAGTACAGAATTCATTTCCCCGAATTCTGCAAGACTCAGCTAAGTAGTACCTTGTTACATTTAGTTCTGAAGGGGTTGTATTGACTGGCTGTTCACTCATGAACTCAATTCAAGATGATGGTGTTTACCTTTAAATGGCTTGGGACCCAAATATCCGAACCTGTGTCTTCTCCTATTTCCATCTCCTTGGCCACTGAGATTACCAAAGGAGGTGCTCCTCTGTGTGTTTCCTATAAGGGGAGTGCAGTTATCTAGAAAACAACTGTGTTTTCTGTATGGCATTATCTTGACTTGGAAATTCTCTCCCAGATGATCCATGCCACAACTTAAAACCCATTTGTTTGTATTTTTAATCTGGCCAATTACAGTTTTTATCCTCTCCATTGTATATTTAATGCCCAGGTTTGTGCAAGGGCAGGATCTTCTATTTAATTTTTAATTACACTGCCCTGAAAACCTGTTTGGAATAACAGCATCGTAGGCAAAATAAATAAAATAAAATGCAAATAAAATAAGTTAATGGCTTGGCACACTGAGCTGGGGAGGAGAACACAAAATCCCATTGAGCTTTTCACCCAAGACCCCAATTTATTGCAAACTGCATCTTCATTACGAATAAGACTTATATTTCTTTCATTTTAGTTTAATTAATTAATGGGGAGCCTGCCATGTTGATTGATTGATTGATTGATTGATTGATTTTATTATTTATGAGTCGCCCTCCACGTCAGTGCTCCGGGCGACTTACACATAAAACACATAAAACAGTTCAGTAGTTAAAGCTAAAAGAATAGGAAATTAGTTAAAATAGTTCCAGTAACTCAGGCTAAGTCTGGGAGGTGACCTTAGCCGTAAGCCTTTCGGAAGAGCCAGGTCTTCAATGCGGTCAGGAACTGGGGCATGTCCCGGATAGCTCTCTGCTCCGCCGGCATCAGGTTCCAAAGGACAGGGGCCGCGATGGAAAAGGCTCTCCGTCTCGTGGTGTCGAGGCAGGCCTCACTCACACCTGGGATGCGGAGAAGGTCCCTGTTCACTGAACGCGGCGACCTTAAATGGACTGGTTCGGACAAGCGGTCTTTTAAATAAGCTGGGCCGGCACCATGGAGGGCCTTAAAGGTAAGCGACAAGATCTTGTGGATGGCTCTGAGCTCGACTGGCAGCCAGTGCAGGCGCTGTAGAGATGGCGCGATATGGCATCTCAGCGGTGTCCCGGTGAGGAGTCTGGCGGCTGCATTCTGCACTAGCTGGATTTTACGGGTGGTTGACTGCGGCAACCCCACGTACAAGGCATTACAGTAGTCCAGCCGTGATGTCACTGTGGCATGGACCACCGTAGCCAGCGCATCTGATGGAAGGTAAGGTGCCAGTTGACATGCCTGGCGTAGGTGGAAGAAAGCTCCCTTACTTGTCGCAGCAACCTGGGCCTCCAGTGAGAGTCTCGAGTCTAGTATCACACCGAGACTCTTCACCGACGGGGCCGGGATCAGCGGCTCTCCCTCAAAGAGAGGCAGCGGAATGGGTGGCTCTGGGCGTCCCGGCCATAGAATCTCTGTCTTTGATGGATTGATCTTAATAAAGCAGCAGGCCCAAGTGGAATGGGGGGTAGGAATAGTAACCTATAGTTTGAGATTATTATTTATACAGTTACTACACCATAATACACACTCATTAGGAGCACCTGAGATCACATATTTGATAATCTGATCATTATCAAAGATATTAGATTAGAGCAGTACATAAAATATTGAAATAAAGTCAGATATTTTTTTAAAAATGATCTACTTTTAAATAGCTTTTTATTCTATTGTTACTTAATCTTTGTAAGTTACCTTGAGCCCTAGGTTGGAGAAAAGGTGAGATGAGGATAAAGAAGAAGAAGACAATTTCTGTACTATTTCCAACTAATAATTACAGTTGAGCAACGACCTAGGAGTGAGACACCTCTAGGAGTGAGCAATGGAGCAGCTGCAGTCCTACCTAGATGATGCAACTTGGCTTGACCCCTTCCAGTCCGGCTTCCGTTCAGGGCATGGGACGGAGACAGTGCTGGTCGCCATCACAGGTAAGCTGCGTCGCCAACTAGATCAAGGTGGATCGGCGCTGCTCGTGTTACTGGACCTCACGGCAGCGTTCGATACTGTCCACCACGATCTCTTGACCCACCGATTGGCCGGGGCCGGGGTGAGGGGGTCAGCCCTCAGCTGGCTGTCCTCCTTCCTCCGGAACCGGTCTCAGCGAGTGAGAAGGGGTGAGGTTGTCTCTGGGGGCACCCCACTTCCTTGTGGGGTGCCTCAGGGGGCAATTCTCTCCCCTTTATTATTTAACATCTATGTCCGACCACTTGCCCGGTTGGCGCGCAGCTTCGGGCTGGAATGTGACCAATATGCGGATGACACCCAGCTCATTCTGGGGATGGAAGGCCAGCCTAACTCCGTACCCGATAATTTCCATCGTTGCCTTGAAGCCGTCACTGGATGGCTGCGAGCCAGTAGGTTGAAGGTGAATCCGGCTAAGACGGAGATCCTGGGCTGGGTCGTCCGGGTACGGGAGAGATCCGGCTTTCAACCCTGGACGGGGCAACACTTCGCCCGTCTTCATCTGTAAAAAGCTTAGGAGTCACGCTTGACTCCGAGCTGTCAATGGAGAAACATATCTCCATTGTCAGCGGAGTGGCCTTTCACCACCTCTGACAGGCGAGGAGGCTGGCTCCCTACCTGTCCCGTCATGACTAGCCACAGTGGTCCAAGCCACGGTCATCTCAAGATTGGACTACTGTAATGCCCTCTACATCAGCCTTCCCTTGTCGATGATCCGGAAGCTTAAGCTGGTACAGAATGCTGCAGCACGGCTGGTGGCAGGCCTTCCATCTCACTGCCACATCATGCCTGTGCTGTGCGAACTGCACTGGCTTCCAATAGAGCACTGGATCACCTTCAAGGTGCTGGTTCTGACCTTCAAGGCCTTGAATGGTCTGGGGCCAGTGTACTTAAGGGACCGCCTCTCCCACTACAGTCTTCCGCGACCACTGCGTTCCGAAACCCAGAACCTCCTGGTGGTGCCTAGCCGCTAATCTATTCACCTGGGTACAACACGAAGGAGGGCATTCAATGCCGCTGTGCCGGTCTTGTGGAACGCCCTTCCTTCCACAATCCGAGCCCAGACCGATTTGTTAACTTTCCGCAGGGCTTGCAAAACCTTTCTTTTTACCCAAGCGTTCGGTTCATAGATATAGGAACATATAAACTGTGCTTGGCATGCCGGATTGCTGTAATTTTAATAGGCGGATTTGTTTTATTGTGTTTTTACTGTTTTACTGTGTTTTATGGCTTCATATGAATGTAAGTCGCCCTGAGCCTACGGGAAAGGGCGACTAAGAAATCGAAGTAATAAATCAATCAATCAATCAATCAATCACCAAGGCCCCGGGACCGGATGCAGCCCCCTCGGCTCTTACTTCAGGCCCTTCTCATTTTCCCTGTCCTTGGTGACCTTGGCTGTCACTTATCATCCTTATGGAGGAAGGCTGAAGAGGAGGAGAGGAGGATCGGGAGGAGGATCAAGCAGCTAAGAGCCCTCCGCAGAGCTCTCAGCCACCACAAGGATGACCTCAACCCCTCCCGGCCCCGCCCTCTCACAGGCCCTCTACCTTCCGGGCTTGTCCCATCCAGCGTGTGCCTGGCCACCCTCCCACCCTGCCCAGCACTTTCAGTTAGGCCCGCAATGCAACCCAAGGCAAAAAAGTTTGCCGATGCCTGTTCTAGAAGGACCTTTGCTGTGACTATTCCCACCTGGGCCATATTCATGTCACACAATAATACAATAGTAATGAAACTGTATTTTGTAAACTTGGCCAGTCCCCAAATAGGTGCTTTTAGTGTCCTCTCACAAAGGAGGAAATCTGTGAGCCAGTGGAGTTTAGAGCAGATCCACCTTCTTTTTCTTTTGACCCAAATGATATGTGGCCAAGGACCTTTGTCTGATCCTGATGTGAAGGGGAAGACGTTGAAAGAGCAAGGACGGCTGCTTCAACAGTGCAAATAGCAAAGTAAAGAGAAGTCATCCCAATCAAGAATTCCTTCCTCAGAGGCTCTGGAAGAGTTTGGAGCATTGTTTCCTCACTAACGGTGGCATGGAAGCAACAACCCAAAATTTGCCACCTTTCCAATAATCCTAATCTAGCCTCTCCAACCCACCTTGAGAGTCCATAGTATATTCTAATGTGTATGTGTGTATTTGTGTGTTTGACTCTTGATCAACTGTCCATTAACCCATGGAGCTCCGGGGACCAAAATGTTGCAGATCTTACATCTGTTGACTTACCGGCAAGAAGCTTTCTGTGTAGACTGTATGAATTCACATTTCCCATGGATGCAATAGGTACTTAAACTTTCTGAGCAAGGAAAGTGGTTTCCAATATAGATGTCTTCTCTTTGATCACTTGCATCTTTGAAGGAGGAGAGGAAGAAGAGAAGAAATGAGGCAAATACAGGTATAAGTAGACAAGCTAGCAACCTAATCGAACTTCTTATACATACATTAATTAGTTCAAATTCATTAAACTCCAAATATGGTCACCATATCACCTCTAAACAGGAGATACAGAAGCCACAGGAGATAGAAACCATGACTGAGTCCTAAAGGCTGAGGCGGATTAACGCACTCGGTGGGGTAGGCACCCGCCGAGAGCGCCAGATCCGCAGGGACGCACCGCCGCCGGCTGTAAACTCCGCCTCCGTGCCGGCTGTTAACTCTGGGAGGTGGAGTTTCCAGCTGGCGCGGAGGCAACGTGTACAGCATGTGGAGCTTCCACACATGCTGTAAACTCCGCCTCCACGCCAGCTGGTAACTCCACCTCCACGCACGTGCATTTGGGTGGGCGGGGGCAAAATAATGTTTGCCTACCATTTAAAATTACCTAGGGCCGCCTCTGCCTATAGGTATTGCTATTGTTTGCATTTCATTGTCATTATTTTATTGCATTACTATGCTATTGTTAGGCATTTTTATTTGATGTTATTGTCTGCTTTGTACGTATTTTATTTTGTTTTATGGTAATTATTTGGGCTTGGCCTCATGTTAGCCGCCCCGATTCCCTTCGGGGAGATGGTGGTGGGGTATAAATAAAGATTATTATTATTATTATTATCTCTCCTGCTAACTTTGGCCACACTGTCTGCTCATTAGTAATTATTTATTTATTTATTGTTTCAACTTCTAGACCGCTCCTCCTAGAAGTTTTGGGCGATTTACAGCGATATAAATTACATGTTAGGCAGAACCCCCATGACTAACTTAACCTACTGGAGGGGTTTGAGGGGACTGACTCACCCAAGTGGGAGTAGTAGTTTACCCTACAGCCAAAGAGCACACTGAATCCCTCCAGTGATACATCTAGAGCAAACTTGCTCATCATAACAAATTTTAAATACTGATGGAATTTTTCAGGGTTAACCTGGCATGATGTGAGTTGTAGTTCACCCACACTCTTATTTATTTATTTATTATTCGGATGTATATGCCGCCACTCCCTGAGGGCTCGGATCGGCTCACAAAGCATGAACAGTTACATTAAAAGAACAATAAAACCAAATATGAGTGATTTAACAAGATTCGAATGCCTGTCAGAATAAGTATGTTTTACAAGCTCTGCAGAAAGCTGGTAAATCTCGCAGGGCACGAACTTCTGATGGAAGAGTGTTCCAAAGGGATGGCACCACAACCGTAAAGGCCCTGCACCTGGTCGCCATTAACCGAAAGGCCTTAAGGCTGGGGATTTTCAGTAGATCTTGATCCTCCGAACGAAGTGCTCTCTAAGGTTGGTAGGGGGTGAGATGGTCCCTCAGGTACACCGGCCCTGAGCCATATAAGGCCATGAAGGTAATAACTATCACTTTTATTTTATTTATTTATTTCCATCATTTCTACCCCGCTTCTTCTCAACCCCCGAGGGGGGACTCAGAGCGGCCTAACAACGCCAATGATTCGATGCTACATAGTATACATATAATAAAAGCAAACAGTTAAGAAGGTGATCCAGTGCTCAATCGGTAGCCAGTGCAGCTGCTGCAAAATTGGTGTTATATGGCATCTCGCTGGGGCCCCGGTGAGGAGTCTAGCAGCTGCATTCTGCACTAGCTTGAGCTTCCGGATCACCAACAGAGGTAGGCCAATGTAGAGGGCATTACAGTAATCCAGTCTTGAGATGACCGTGGCCTGGATCGTCTCCGGACAGATAACGGGCCAGCCGTCTAGCCAGTCGCAGATGGAAAAAGGTGGTTCTACTGATGGCGGAGACCTGGGTCTCCATCGTCAGCAGAGGGTCCAAAAGGACACCCAGACTCTTGATCAATGATGACGGATGTAATGCCTCGCCACCCAGGGTAGGCAACTGGATATCCCCACTGCCCAGCCGGCCCAGCCAGAGGATCTCCGTCTTTGCTGGATTCACCCTCAACCTGCTGGCACGCAACCATTCAGTAACGGCCTCGATACACTGCTGGAAATTATTGGGTACGGAGTCCGGTCGGCCTTCCATCCTCAGAACAAGCTGGGTGTCATCAGCACACTGATAGCACTCCAACCCAAAACTTCGAACCAGCTGAGCAAGTGGTTGCATGTAGATGTTAAATGGTAGAGGGGAGAGGATGGCCCCCTGGGGAACCCCACATAATAGGGGGGACCTTTCAGAGACTGAGCCTCCCCTCTCCACTCGCTGACCCTGATTGAGGAGAAAGGAGGACAGCCAATCAAGAGGCTTCGCGCTGACTCCAACAACGGCAAGACAGTAAACCCTTGACCGGTTTCGGCCACTGGACGCAGATGCTGTTGATAAGATAGTGGCTGCAACTAGGCCTACCACCTGCTCCCTCGACCCGTGCCCCTCCTGGCTTGTTAGATCGTGCCTGGAGGGGTTACGTGGGCCTCTGTTGAACATCGTAAACAGCTCCCTTGAGCAAGGAGTCTTTCCAGAGTGCTTAAAAGAGGCGGTGGTAGCTCCATTACTGAAGAAACCGTCACTAGACCCGGCGGTTCCCTCCAACTACCGACCAGTGTCGAACCTTTCGTACCTGGGGAAGGTAGTTGAGAGGGCAGCAATGGAGCAGTTGCAGTCCTTCTTAGATGATGCAACATGGCTAGACCCCTTCCAGTCCGGCTTCCGTTCGGGGCATGGGACGGAGACGGTTCTGGTCTCCATCACAGACCAACTCCGCTGCCAGCTCGACCAAGGCGGGTCTGCGCTGCTCATGTTATTGGACCTCACGGCAGCGTTTGACACGGTCGACCACAATCTATTGATCCACCGCCTGGCCGTGGCTGGAGTGAGGGGACAGCCCTAAATGGCTGACCTCCTTCCTCCACCAGCGGTCTCAGCGTGTGAGGAGGGGCGAGGTGGTCTCCGAGGCTCCCCACTACTCTGTAGGGTCCCCCAGGGGCCATTCTCTCCCCTCTGTTATTTAACATCTACATGCAGCCGCTTGCACAGCTGGTGCGGAGTTATGGGCTGGAGTGTCACCAGTACGCTGACGACACCCAGCTCATTCTGAGGATGGAGGGCAGGCCGGGTTCTGTCCCGATAATTTCCAACACTGCCTCGAAGCCGTTACTGGATGGCTGCGAGCCAGTAGGTTGAGGGTGAATCCGGCGAAGACGGAGATCTTGTGGCTGGGTCGCCCGGGTGATGTTAATGTCCAGCTTCCGAGCCTGGACGGTGCGGTGTTATGCCCATCGCCTTCCGTAAAAGCCTGGGGGTCCATTTGGACTCCCAGCTGACCATGGAGGCCCAGGTCTCTGCGGTCAGCAAGATCGCTTTTTCATCTGCGACAGGCAAGGAGGCTGGCCCCCTATCTCTCCCGGAACGATCTGGCCACGGTGATCCAAGCCACAGTCATCTCAAGGCTGGATTACTGCAACGCGCTCTACGTTGGCCTTCCTCTGTCGGTGACCCGGAAGCTCAGGCTAGTGCAGAACACTGCCGCCCGGCTCCTGTCTGGCACGCCAGCTGGGCACCCACATAACACCTGTTTTGCAGGATCTGCACTGGCTGCCAATTGAGCACCGGATCACCTTCAAAGTGTTGGTCCTCACCTTTAAGGCCTTACACGGCCTGGGGCCAGCGTATTTGAGGGACCGTCTCACCCCATATTGCCCTCCGAGATCACTTCGGTCTGAGGACTCCAATCTCCTGGAGATACCTTCAGCTAAACTCGCAAGGCTGACTGCTACCCGCCGGAGGGCGTTCTCTGTCATAGCACCTACGCTGTGGAACGCCCTCCCGGCCGGAACTCGGGCTATGAAGGACTTGCTCCCGTTTAGACGGGCCTGTAAAACATACCTGTTTAAGCAGGCCTTTGGTGAGTAAGTCCTGCCCATGCCCCGCCATCTATTCGTTCTTCTGAGGATGATGTGCTGTTCATTGTTTTAACTGTGTTATTAATTACTGTACTGCTGTTGTTTTTAATTGTTTTTAACTGCTTATTGCCTGTATTTTACTGTGCCCTTCGGCTCCTGTAAGCCGCCGCGAGCCTCAGGGAGTCGGCGGCATAGAAGCCCGAATAATAAATAAATAAATAAATCAAAAGATTTTGTACAATCAAAAATTGACTTTTTAAATAACTCAGTACCCAAACTAGTGTAGTAATAAAAATATAATTTTAAAAATTAAAAATATTGGGACAATTTGAGCAAAACATGGTAAATTACAATGGTACAGATGAACCAACTAAAATGTACAAGTGAACAGTTGACATCAAAGGCATATAACAAGGAAGGCAAACAAACATCTGTTTATATAAAGGGATCTTTGTCTGCTAGTGAAAG
Source organism: Anolis apletophallus (assembly GCA_030556195.1). NCBI lineage: Eukaryota > Metazoa > Chordata > Lepidosauria > Squamata > Anolidae > Anolis > Anolis apletophallus. The sequence continues at coordinate 21,125,607 of JARBWK010000007.1, forward strand.
GAGGACAGAGTTATTCTTCATCCTGGGATCAGCCACCAAAAAGGCTCTCTGGTGTCCCCACTGGACTACATAAACAATCACTTAGACATTTTACCCTTATCAAGAAACATCTAAGTATACTAAACAAAAAAATGACATAACAATCAGGGAAAATATAAGGAAATATTAAAAGACTGGATATTATCAAACACTTTTACACTGGGAATGTGACGTAGCTGGCTAAGTGTCAAGTGCATAAGATCTCTCTGACCAGTACGTCATGAGTTCGAGGCCTACCCTGGTCGAGGTGGGTGCTTGACCTTTAAGTATAGCCTGCTGTCGACCTTTGCAGCCTGAAAGACAGTTTCATCTGTCAAGTAGGACAGTGTTTCCCAACCAGTGTGCCGTGGCACACTAGTGTGCTGTGATCATCAGGTGTGCCTTGGGAAATTGGAACCTCCAATACCCTTTCTTCCCCCTCCTACCGAACACTTTTTCTTCTCCACTCGGGCTCCCTTCTTCCCAACCTCGCTCTGCTCGCTTTGACTCGCTTTGCTCTGGGGTGAGTCTGTGCAATAGCGTCCGCATGGGTCAAGTCTTCCTCCCTCCCCCCCCCCTCCTGAACACGCTTACGCTGCCCCCTCGGATCAAAATGGAGGCAGAAGTGGCAGTGTAGAAGAAAAAGTAAGTGTTCGGAAGGAGGGTGAAGAAAGGGCGTGAAGGGGGAGGAAGAGGTCTCTGTCGAAAGCTGGCATGGGCAAACTTGGACCTTCCAGGTGTTTTGGATTCCAACTCCCACCATTCCTAGCAGCCTCAGGCTCTTTTTCTTTCCCCCCTCAGCCACTTAAGCAGGAAAGGGCCTCAGGCTGTTAGGAATGGTGGGAGTTGAAGTCCAAAGCACCCAGAGGGCCGAAGTTTTCCCATGCCTGTTTTAGGGACCTTAAAGTGGTGAGCCTCCTTCCAACATTGTGATTCTGGATAGAAAACAAACAACAACATAACATAACATTGTTTGAGTCCACAGTGCTCGCTGGGTGTAGGTGAACTACAACTTCCAAACTCAAGGTCAATTCCCAAGCAAACCCTTTCATTACTTTCTGTTGGTAATGAGAGTTCACTATGCCAAGTTTGGTTCAATTCCATTGTTGCAAGAGTTCAGGATGCTCTTTGATTGTGTGTTAACTATAAATCCCAGAAACAGTAACTCCCAAATGTCAAGGTCTATTTTCCCCAAACTCCATCTGTGTTCACATTTGGGCATATTGAGTATTCATGCCAAGTTTGGTCCTGATCCAACATTGTTTGAGTCCACAGTGCTCTCTGGATATAGGTGAACTACAACTCCAAAACTCAAGGTCAATGCCCACCAAACTCTTACAGTATTTTCTCTTGGTTATGGGAGTTCTGTGTGGGAAGTTTGTGTCTTTCTGCCATTCCTGCCAGGATATATCTATGTTGTGTTCATCGAAACAGGCCCAGGTTTCACACTGAGTGTATAAATACATTTAAAAACATATTAACTATATGTATTACTGTGCTAGAGTGTCATTTTGTGTCATTTTGGTTGGTGGTGTGCCCCAGGATTTTGTAAATGTAAAAAATGTGCCGCGGCTCAAAAAAGGTTGAAAAACACTGAAGTAGGAGATAAAGGTACCACATTAAGTGGGGAGGCAAATTTTGACTGAATTATGAGGCCATTAAAGAACTCCAGGAATGCTGAGGAATGCGGAAGGAACAACAAGGGACGCTGGGAACGCTGAGAGATGAGGAGTGCGTCAGCCCCCCCTGGTGGCCAGAGTTTGCCTCTGTTTGTCTATATGTGTGTATGTGGAAACGGCAGGGATTGTCTCCTAAGTATGTGTACCTGTAATCCACTCTGAGTCCCCTTCGAGGTGAGAAGAGCGGAATACAAATAAAGTGTATTATTATTATTATTATTATTAATCTTTAGCCAAGGTGTAGTGGTTAGTTAAATTAATCTGAAATTAACTACCTAACCTGAAAAGGGTGTGACCTTGTTATTGAAAAGTGGCCCTCCATTTTTTCTCCCAAAAGAACTTTAAAACCTCAAATTCTTTTCATCTTTTCTTTTTTCAATGTCGAATCAATTTCAGCAATAAACAATAAAAGGGGGAGAGAAAGTGACAGAAGGAGGAAATTGCTTTTCGGCAGAAGTATCCTCCTAGTTTCTTCCTGTTTTAAAAGCCACCTTTAAATCTGAAGTGCAGAACACAGGCAATCTATTTTGCAGGAATAAGTCATTTCTTAGAAAAAATACACGAAAGCTTCCTTTCCCCCCTCTTTAATAACAAGAATGTGTTTAGCATTAATGTAAGTACACAAAAGAACAACAGCATAACACCCTTCTTGGACTTGCCGGGGGTGAGGAAGCAGCCAAAGGAATATAACATCAGTTCATTTGAGACTATTTATATGCTAAATTTCCCTGAATAAATAAAAACAGCTTTATTATACAAATGTCTCATAGCAGAACTGCCAGGGCCGTTCGGGTTGCTTGCAAAATGGCATTTGTTCATGCAAAATTGCATCACTTTGGAAGAAATCGGAGGCAGCCAGGCGCTTTTTAAAACATGTTTAACTCAACTTTTTTTTATAAAAAAAATTCAATATAAATATAAATACTTCCTGGAACAAAAGGAAACGAGCAACTGCTAAAATTGCCAACTTCTAGGAGACAAACCCTACTCCATAATTAATACAGCGAGGCACCGAGTGTTAGAAGCGTACCTTTGACATCCGGCCGATACTGCATCCCATCATCCTTCTTTCCCAATAAGCTGGTGTCATCTGAGTCTGTTTGTGGGGAAATATCCAAAATAAAAGAGAAGAACCAAAGGCAATTATTGATTTTGGAAAGGAGACCACTGAACAGCAGGACACTGATATACACAATGTGACCTAAATCCTATTTAAGCCCCAATTAGTCTTACTGAATCAGTTGAATTTATCTACCAGGTTACAAAATGATTATCACAGGATGTCTATGCCCTACACCAGTGTTTCCCAACCTTTTTTGAGCCGCGGCACACTTTTAACATTAAAAAAATCCGGGGGCACACCACCAATCAAAATGACACAAAATGACACTCGAACACAGTAAAGAACGGCTGGGGGTTGGTGGCCAGCTGGAAGCAGCTGCTGGGAGTGCTGAAGCCAGGGAGGAGCCAGGCTGCGCTATGCCCCGCCCTTACCCCCGGCTTCACCTCTCCCAGAAGCTGCTCCAGCCTTGAGGGGGCAGTGCCAAGCCAGCGGTGCCAGAGCCAGCACAATGCTGGCTTCGCACTGTCCCCTCAAGGCTGGAGCAGCTGCTGGGAGTGCCGGGCCGGGGAGGGGGCAGAGCCAGGCCGCGCCATGCCCCGCCCCCTCCCCCCAGCTTCAGCTCTCCTACAGGCCGCGCCATGCCCCGCCCCCTCCTCCCAGCTTCAGTTCTCCTACAGGCCGTGCCATGCCCCGCCCCCTCCCCCCAGCTTCAGCTCTCCTACAGGCCGCGCCATGCCCCGCCCCCTCCCCCAGCTTCAGCTCTCCTACAGGCCGAGCCATGCCCCGCCCCCTCCCCCCAGCTTCAGCTCTCCTACAGGCCGCGCCATGCCCCGCCCCCTCCTCCCAGCTTCAGCTCTCCTACAGGCCGCGCCATGCCCCGCCCCCTCCCCCAGCTTCAGCTCTCCTACAGGCCGCGCCATGCCCCGCCCCCTCCTCCCAGCTTCAGCTCTCCTACAGGCCGCGCCATGCTCCGCCCCCTCCTCCCAGCTTCAGCTCTCCTACAGGCCGTGCCATGCCCTGCCCCCTCCCCCCAGCTTCAGCTCTCCTACAGGCCGCGCCATGCCCCGCCCCCTCCTCCTAGCTTCAGTTCTCCTACAGAGGAGGAGCATGAGCGGTGGATGGGCTTCAGTGGGCGGGGCTCCTCCACGCGGCTTCAGCGAGCGAGGGGCAAGAGTCATGGTGGGAGTCATGGCGGATTGGAGGCTGGCTGGGGAAACGGCCGAAGGAGGTGGCGCCCCGGTCCCTTCTTCTTTTTCTTCGCCACTGCCTGGCCCTTCCTTCTCCCCCAAGCAGCAGGAGTTCAGCAGGAGGGGGGAGGAAGGGGGGCAGAGAGCTTTTCTTGCGGCACAGCAGGAGGTCCATCACGGCACACTAGTGTGCCATGGCACACTGGTTGAGAAAGACTGCCCTACACCGTTGGAGAAATTATACTATTTAGCCAGTATTGCACCACCAGACATCAGGTGTATGTTATCAGGAGTTTGGTTCATGTATTAATTGGTGGCTACTATAAAGCATTGCCACGCCAATACGTTAGCACCCGCATTCCGGCCTGAAATTCTTGTGATGTACCAAGATTTGATATTGATGGTATTTATCAGATTTTCATCAATGTTTACAGTTGGGGTCCTAAGCTTTAATAGACTGCTTTACCTTTTAGGAATGTATTTGTGTATTTACTTTAGATTGCACGTTGTCGCTATGGGCGTTGCCTTTTAAGCCACAGATTTGACTGTTGTGATGCTTTGCCCTGAGGAAGTTCCAACTATAGGAATGAAACGGGACGGGCCCAACCACGCATTCCTGTAGGCTTATAGGTCTTCCATAGGAGCACCTGTTGTTCGTCACCATTCTGGATGTTCCCAGAGGTTGCCTGCTATCTGAACAGGCTTTGGGGCAATCATCACCATTCGGGATCTTTTACATATTTACTGAATTTCAACAATATCTGTTAATCTATTGAGGAATTATTCACCTTGGTATTGTTTGCCACCTTATATCCAGTCTACATGTGTTTTTTTGGAATATCCTCACTTCCTTTGTGCATGTTATTGTCTTGCCTTTTGCATTGAAGAGGATGTCCTACCACCGTTCATTTGCGGATATACTCCATCAACTCCTGCGAGGAGGGGACTATACTTGGGACGATTGGTAATGTAAATCACGCTTTGGAGATCTTACTTCATAAGCGTTCTCATTGAGACTTTGGACTCATTTATATTATTGTGTGAATTCCAGTTATCTATAATTACATTGTTGTGTATCTAATTATTACTTCATGCACTTTGGCCATATATGACTATCTGACCGTTTAATATATGTATTTGTACCTTACATTGTCACATTATTATATACCGTATTTTTCGCACCATAAGACGCAGTTTTTTTCCTCCCAAAGTGGGATGAAAAATCAGCTGCGTCTTATGGAGCGAAGACGCAGGCCGGGGGGGGGGGGGAGGCGCTGGAGCAGAGGGAGGGCAGCGATATACTTACCCTGTCGCTGCCTCTCCTCTTCTCTGGTCCGTTGCGGCGGCGGAGGGACGCTGGTTCACTCCCCTTTGGCGCCTTTTCCTTCCCCCCCACCTTTCCTTCGCTCGAGGAAAGGTGGGAGGGAAAGGAAAGGAGCCAGGGGAGGAGTCAGCTAGCGTCGCGTCAGAGCTGACGCGACCCTGGTTCACTCCCCTCTGGCTCCTTTCCTTTCCCTCCCACCTTTCTTCGAGCGAAGGAAAGGTGGGAGGGAAAGGAAAGGAGCCAGGAGAGGAGTCAGCCAGACGCACCTGCTGATAAGATTTACCTAGATTTTAGAGGGGGAGCGAAAATATTTTTTTCCTATTTTCCTCCTCTAAAATCTAGGTGCGTCTTATCAGCAGGTGCGTCTTATGGTGCGAAAAATACGGTACTTACCTTATTTACTATATAATTACATTAGACTATTTAGTCTGGATAATTGCAAAGCTGTTTTCGCGCTCCTTCCCTTTTGTTGTTAGCTACCACCAGACATCTGCCAGGAAGTAGCAGCCAATAATGAAAGGACCAGGGCAGTGACATCTCTGGCTCATCCCCTTTTCGGATATCAACCAGCACACCAATGCCTTAAATCAAGAAATAGCTTTCTAAGAGCTACAGAGATGCTCACAGGGACACCTCAGCAAGCGAGAGCCCAAAAGTGGCAGGCTAAAACCTGGAACCTCAATCAGTGGCTGATACCAAATGAGAGACTCCGTCCTGGGCACACAGAAGACTGGGCAACTTGGAAGGCGCTGACCAGACTGCACTCTGGCACCATGAGATGCAGAGCCAACCTTAAGAAATGGGGCTACAAAGTGGAGTCCACGACATGTGAGTGTGGAGAAGAGCAAACCAGAGACCACCTATTACAATGCAACCTCAGCCCTGCCACGTGCACAATGGAGCACCTTCTTATAGCAACACCAGAGGTACTCCAACTGGCCAGCTACTGGTCAAAGGACATTTAGTATAAAGCCAAGTTTTTATGTTTTGTTTGTGTTTTTAAATACATTACAACCGTACTCTCAATTCGCTTCTGACATGATAAATACATAAATATCTTGCTACAAAAGGGACCTCGTCCACACTAAACAATGATATCACAATATTCCATTTTAGCTCTCATGACAATATCCCATAGAATCCCGGAATTAGTATTTCTCTGAGATATTTGCAATTTTCTACGAGAAAGCTCTAGAGCAGTGGTTCTCAACCTGTGGGTCCCCAGATGTTTTGGCCTTCAACTCCCAGAAATCCTAATAGCTGGTAAACTGGCTGGGATTGCTGGGAGTTGTAGGCCAAAACACCTGGGGACCCACAGGTTGAGAACCATTGCCATGCCTTTAAGCCAGGGGTGGGCAATTACCGGCCCTCCAGGTGTTTTGGACTTCAACTCCCAGAAATCCTAACAGCTGGTAAACTGGCTAGGATTTCTGGGAGTTGAAGTCCAAAACACCTGGAGGGCCGGCAATTGCCCACCCCTGCTTTAAGCCAATGGTTCCCAACCTTTGGTCCTCCAGGTGTATTGGACTTCAGCTCCCAGTTCCTAATAGCTGGTAAGTGGCTGGGATTTTTGGGAGTTAAAGTTCAAAACACCTGGAGGCCCAAAAGTTGAGAACCACTGCTCTAAGCAAACTACATATTATGGTACTTCACCAGTTGGGTCCATGGCAATTAAAGTGGAATATAGTGAATTATTGTTATGCTGTGAAAGGGCCCAAGACCTGTCCTTAATTCATCACTCAGTTTGAGCTCTGGGAGAAGTAGGAAGGCCTTCACCTTCCCCAAGACTTGGTATCATTTTCAGCAGGAACAGAGAATCAGATGCAGGTAGTGAAATGTAGTCATAACAGACTACTTTTTATGTTGAGTAATGATATTTTATTCCAGCATAATCAACTGCAAAATGAGCCAATCTTCACAATCGGAAGTATAAAGACAAAAGAATACGAAGCGTCGACTCCCTTCTTCCTTCAATCACTGCCAGTAGTGCCTTAATTCCCACAGTGCAATGACATTATTTCGTCAAATTCCTCCGTTTTATAGAAACCGCCACAAGGCTAAGTTACGTTCTATACGTTCTACAACAACACAGGAAAGAGCAGATGCTTCTGATTACTATAGATGTAAAAACATCTTTTCAGTGTGCTGACAAGGTGGGAAGAAGTCTCAGAAGCAAAAGAGTCGAGCTGATAAGATGTCCAGGGGCCAAAGGTTTGCTCCTTATTGCTGAAAGAGCGGACTGTCCCCGCTCTTTCTTTTAAATGAATTATTCAGAATCAGTTAAAGTATGAGCACGTACTTGTCTTTTTCAATACATGGCCCAGATTTATTAATTAATCTTTCTGACAGAGTCCTGAACATAACAACTGAGAATTGCCTGCTTCTTTGTCTTGCATTGGAGACGTGTAAAGAGAGAAGCAGGTGTGTGCAGTGACAAAGTGACACTACACACTACTTTGGGTGCATGATGAACACACATGGAACTATCCCACTTCCTTGTTACAAGGTCACATTCTCAGAAAAAGTGGGCCCACTTTATGGTTCAGATATGTGGATGACACCTTCACCATTTGGAAACACAGAGAAAAAGAACTAAACAAGTCAGGCCATCAAATGCTAATCAAGGTGGCCAATTGAAACATTCACACCTAGCTCCAACAGACAAGAGTTATGTCTCTCACCCTGGACTTTCCACAGATATATAAACCCAATTTTCCTAGTTTCCAACAGACTGCACAACCTCTGAGGATGCCTGCCACAGATGCAGGCGAAGCGTCAGGAGAGAATGCTTCTAGAACATGGCCATACACCCCGAAAAACCTACAACAACCCAACTAAGCAAGTTCCCGGACCACATCAACACCATACACCCAAACATCACCATGGAAAAAGAAAACTGCCTTTTCTAGATGTCCTAATCATCCGCAAACCAAATCAACAATTGGGCCAGACAGTTTACAGAAAACATACATACACGGATACATGGATAAAAACTCCAATCATCAGCCTGCCCATGTGGTACTTTTTGGAAGTTGTTTAGGGCCTCCTTAGGGTGTGCCGGGGCTTGTTTAGCCCATGCGGTCCCTTTTGGAAGCTGGAAGTCTAAGGTTCAGCTATCCAACACCAATGAAAAATGAACTGGACACAGCCCCCTCTCCGGAAGAGACCCTTGAGGCCATACAGCAGTTGAAAAATGGCAAGGCAGCCGGGATTGATGGAATCCCACCTGAAGCTTGGAAACAGGGAGGTCATATACTCCATATTAAATTCCATGAGCTCCTTGTGAGCTGCTGGGAAGAAGGTGAACTGCCATCAGATCTCCGAGATGCAGTTATCATCACCCTGTATAAGAAAAAAGGAACAAAATCCGATTGCTCAAACTATCGAGGTATAACACTGCTCTCCATTGCTGGAAAAATCCTTGCAAGGATACTCCTGAACAGATTAGTTCCTGATATTGCATGGCCCTGGCAGACCATGCAAAAAGAATCTGCGAACCCCACCTCCTCCAAGGTGAACTGAACCATCTAAACTGGCTCTGCAAGCCAATGGATACTCCACCATAGACATCAGAAGAGCTGCAAGACCAAGAGCAACCAATGAGGGTAAAGATAAATATCCACCCAGAGGGAAAGTGCTCTTAACTACAGCAAGGGAACTACTGGCTGCATAGGGAAACTTACGATCAACCTCCAAATAATTTACAGACACACCAAGAAAATTCAACAAATGCTATGTTCAGCAAAGAATAAGCGGGATGCTCTCACCACTGCAGGTGTTTATCGTATACTGTGCAGCCATGGACAAGTCTACAGAGGGACCACCAAACGTAGCACCCAAACCTAAATCAAAGAACGTGAAAGGCTCAGCAGACCGAACCAACCAGAGAAGTCAGCCATAGCTGAGCACCTGATAAACCAACCTGAACACAGAATACTATTTCAGAACCCAGAAATGCTGGACCACTCTGACATGTCAGACTACACAGAGAAGCCTTTGAAATCCACAAGCATGTGGACAATTTCAACAGAAAGGAGGGAACCTTGAAAATGAACAAAAACCTGGTTACCCGTATTTAAAAACACCAGAATCAAGACAGAAAATAAAGGACACTACCCCAAAACAGGGGAATTCCAGACTGCCACCAATCAAGTGCCAGTAAACACTTCCCAAACAAAGGATTCTACCCAGGCAGCAACAGCAAGACTTTGAAGCTGCAAGGCTTTTCAATGCTAATCAAGCTGGCCAATTATTTTATGTTCGATGGGTATTTTTATGTACAACAAGGAGGTATTTCCATGGGGCTCTCTTTTGCTCCTACAGTCGCTAATCTGTGTATGTCAGACCTAGAATCTTAATTTTTATTTCCAGACTTGCATGTAACATTGACCATTAGGCAATTCTAAAGATTCATAGATGATGTCTTCTTTATCATGTCGGGGGAGGGCCAGATTATTTTAACACTTGGAATGCATCCATTAAATTCACATTCGAATGTAACACACAGACCATTACTTTCTTAGATTTACAGATATTTAGAGACCAAGACGTACTCAGAGTAAAAAACTTTGTTAAACCCACCAGCCGTAACTCTTATTTACACTACCACTCCCATCACACACATTCTCTGTGGAACAATCTCCCCTTCTCACAAATGATTCGCCTGAAGCGTAATTCCTCTTTAGATTCGGACTTTAACCATTCTGCCTCGATCCTCATGGATCAACTCCAACATAGGGGATACCCTGAACCTGTACTTAAGAAAGCGTTCCACAAAACACACATGATTAACAGATCGGACCTCTTCTCCACCCGGGTGAAAACACCCCCAGACAGGATCATTTGGCCACTTACATACTCCCCGCATTCAAATACTATCCAGAAAATAGTACGCAAATACTGGCCCATTGTGAATTCCATACCGGGCTTAGAACAGATACCCATGATAGCCTATAAAAAACTCAGAATATTAAACAATTATTGGTACATGCAGACCATCGTATCCCACAAAAAATAGACTCAGCCCGACTACACACTAGCCCTTGTGGTCATTGTTCAGTTTGCAAGCATATCTCCTCACAGGAGAGTATCATGGACTCTTTAAATAAGCGCACTTTCCATCCATGATCCTGGGCCACCTGCGGTTCTAAAAATATCATTTATTGTATTTTCTGTAATTGTTCCAAATACTATATTGGAGAATCGGGTCGCGAACTGAGAACGAGAGTGAAGGAATATCGTTCCAGATTCAGAACTCAGAATGAATTGTCGGTATTGTATGCGCACTTCCATAGATATGATGACTTTAAAGTTCTAGTTCTTGAAAGAATCACTCCCCGCCCACATCAGGACATTAAGCAATTACTGCTCCAACGTGAATGCTTCTGGAGCACGACTTTACAAACAGAAACGCCTCTGGGACTCAATGACCGTTTAACTATCAATGAGATTCTTATTTAGGTATCACTTGTTTAGGCTTTATATGTATTTATATCGCGCTCTGTATCATATGTGTTGTCCGAAGATTGGAAGTGAGTGGCTGCGTCCACCGCACATTTGTGATTATATTGAATAATATTGGGTATGTATTATGCATAATATCAGCCTCCGGGACTATGCTCTCTTTTCGGGCTTTTGTATGTTACTATTAGATTAATATTAAGTTTATGCATTGTTATATATTTGTTCTTACCAGATTGACCGGACCAGTGGAATAATTACATGTGGATGGATATAAACAGTCAGGTCCTGAGGAAGCCAATGATTCTTGGCGAAACGGTAGGGCCTATTGTTGACCGTCGACCTGCGTTTGCCTGCTACTAGCTCTCTAATGCGGATTATAAGATTTTGAAGATTGATTTGATTTTGGATATTCGAGTACTAGTGCGGCCTGAATTTGTTTATTGGAACTAATTTATGCACTATATATTCCACTATATTTTGAAAGATTTTTGAAAAATAAACATCAATATTATTGATTGAAACTTTTGGGATCATTTGCTCATCCCGAGGTTTGCTTTACTTCAAGTGCAACATTCACTCAAGTAGGCAAGAGTTCTTTCTCCCACTCTGGACATTCCACAGATATATAAACCTCACTTGCCTAGTTTCCAACAGACCTTGCAAGACGACCCCTAACTTTTCTAGTTAAAATATAGAATTTGGGATATATTCGCTGTATAAGACTACCCCTTTTCCAACGCACACCAAATAATTTTTTAAGCATCAGATTTGATTTCAATATGGTAATTTACCTATTACTGTACCTCGTTCTCTGCCTCTCAGATCTCGCACCTGCGCACCTGCACCGCTTCACTGCAATCTTCAGGAGTGAGCTCTGAGAGGCAGAGGAGGAGGTACGGTAATAGGATACAAGGGCGGGCCAGACAGGTAAAGGAGTTGTGTTTTTCTGGGCCCAGAGGCACTCTATCTCTTTTTTCCATACTCCGGGCGCCCTGGACGCCTGCAGCTTCCTCTGCCTTTCACTTCACCTTCCTGGTGAAGCGCCCCTTCACCTCACCATCGGGACCGCAGTAAGTCCACGAATCCTGATGAATGGATTTTCTTCTAATGTACTTGTACAGCGTCGCCCTTAATGCTTGCATACAGTCGTTGCATACGGCAGGGATGCAGCCACTGCCATTTTTGAGCTCCCCCCGCCATATGCGGCAACCACAGATTCTCCAATCCAGATTGGAAGTTTCAGCACTTGCTCTATAAGATGACACCCAGCGTATAAGACAACCCCTGGCTTTTGAGAAGATTTTCTTGGGTTAAAAAGTAGTCTTATACACCAGAAAATATGGTACTTTAAACTAACAAAAGAAACTGTTGTTTAATTCAGAGATGATTTAATCAAAATGGGGAATACACCTTTCCTCATCAAGAATATGCAAATGATGGTGCTCTGAGCTGATTATTTCATCCAAACTGACATGTGAAATTCCGATATGCGATCTATAAATGGACTCCTGTTTCCAAAGCTGAGCATAAGCTGGTGCCAGAAGTAGAGAAGCATTGCATTGTCTTTTCCTTCAGCGTAACCACCTGACTATATCATCCAGGTTGATTTATACCACCTGAGGTCTATTATTCCCCATAAGGCTGTCTGTGTGTCTCTCTCTCACAAAGGGAAACCTTTTGGCTGCATCACATAACCCCAAAGGATGCCAGACCACGAGAACATATCCTCATTTTTTATATATAACACTCCCCAGCTATTTTGACAGTAAATCCAATTTCCATTTTGAAACACAGGGCCTTTTATGCGAGGGCAGTGAAGTGTGCTTGACTGCATTTTATCCCTGGATATTCCTCCAAGGCCTGAAGCACCAATAAATGGTGTGGCAGAGAAGACCGGGGCGGAGAGAAGAGCTGCTCGCGGCCTCTTCTGCTGGCTGAGCACTCCGGTGTTTGAACCACACAGCAGGGGAGAAGAGAAACAGCAAAGAAGTCCAATAAATACATATTCATATTGGGGTGTTTCTCACCACTACTGAAGTCACAGACAAATATCCAATAAGATCAGTGCTGTCCATCAAAACAGGTGACAGCCCTATAACACGAGACGGTCCCTGTCGGCAGCCAGGGCCAGAACGCAACACAATATGTGTTTATTGTACTAAAATCGATAGAGAACAGACTCATGAGTGGCATTATAAAGTGCAAGAGTCAGGAAGATGTTCGGTTTTCGTTCTTTCCAAGAATGTACCTTCTTCCACTTAAAATGAAAATGGCAGAGCATCACAATTTTGTACCATCATTATAGGGATTATTATTAATCCAAATGAACATTGCATACTTTCTGTCATTTCACTGACTATATTGACTTTATGTAGAGGCCAATCTGCTATAGGAAGCCATCAGAGCGGGCCAGAAAACAAACAGGGCCCTGAGGGACACATGTTCCCTTCTGGAAAGCTTATTCAGCAACTCCCCTGGCTTTTCACATTTCACCTACTATTGACAGGCACTCTCTTTAAAACCACAAGAACTAGCAAATATCCAATAAGATCAGTGCTGTCCATCAAAACAGGTGACAGCCCTATAACACAAGACATTTGTGGGAACTGCAGTAGCACAGTGGTTAAAGCTGCTAGCTGTAATAAAGGCTGCTGACCGAAGTAACAACAGTTCAATGCCATGAGTCGGTGTGACCTCCTGACTGTCAGTTCTAGTTCCTGCCTACCTAGCAGTTCAAAAACATACAATGCAAATCAGGGCCAGACTAAGGTAATTTTAAATGGTAAGCAAACATTATCCCCCCCCCCCCCCCCAATCACTGAAAAATAAAAGGCCGGGCGCTCCTTCTCAATCTCTGGCCTCGTGGAGGGTGCACATGCGCGGAGCCAGCTGGTTCCGTACGTGCACATTTGGTGTGCCGTGGGCGGGCCGCCTTCCACGGGGCTGTAGACTGAGGAGAAGGGTTTGGCGGCCGGGGGTGTAGGCTCCGCCTCCATCTGCCGGGCGCTCCTCCTCAGTGTCCGGTCCTGTGGAGCCGCTGCAGGCGGGCCTCATGGAAGGCAGCCTGCTCGTGCTGCACCAGCACCAGCTGGTTCCGCATGTGCGCATTTGGTGCAGCGTGGGCGGGCCGCCTTCCACGGGGCTGGAGACTGAGGAGGGGGGTTTGGCGGCAAGGGGCGTAGGCTCCGCCTCCGGCTGCCGGGCGCTCCTCCTCGGTCTCCAGTCTCGTGGAGCCGCTGTGGGCATGCCTCGTGGAAGGCGGCCTGCTCATGCTGCACCAGCACCAGCTGGTTCTGCACGTGCGCATTTGGTGCGGCGCAGGCAGGCTGCCTTCCATGGGGCCGGAGACTGAGAAGGGGCATTTGTTGGGCAGATGCGCCCTTGAATATGTGGCGCCCCATGCGGGCGCGTAGTTCGCGTAATGTAAGATCCGGCCCTGATGCAAATAGATCAATGGGTACAGCCTTTGCAGGAAGGTAAAAGGGTGTCCCATGCAGACATGCCAGCAAAAAGAGTGGAAATGCCTATGGACAGCAGGCTCATTCAACATGGAAAATGGAACAAGAGCACCTCCCCATGGCTGGAATTTGAGCATCATCTCCAGACACTGGAGATGGAAAACAGGAAGGCCTTTACCTTATCTGTGTATTGTATGTGGTTGTTTGTGTAAAATGGCATTATATGTGTACTGTAATCCACACTGAGTCCCTCCAGGGAGATAAAGTGGAATATAAATAAAGTGTGTTGTTGTTGTTATTATTATTATAGCAATGTGAGTGTGTATATTTATTTCCAGAAAATGCAGAGACTCTGGGGCAACTTAATTCTGTACCTATTTCGACTTTCACACACAGAGAGACTTCAACATCCTAGTAAATGGTAACTAAATGGTGAGGAAAAAAACTTAGAAGTACCTGAGCAATGTCCAAGGTGCCTGATGTCAATCTGTTCTTGTCTCAGGCAAGATGCTTCTCGAACAAAGCATGGGTTGTTATAGGAACTTCCATCAGATGCACAAACAGGGTTGAAGCTGTAGCCACTACAGTCTATGTTGCACACACACCTGTATACACAAAACATACACTTAGTTAGCGACGGCTCACTTCAGAACTTCATAGACAGGTCATTCTTCTGTTTGTATGATAAGTGTACCATAGCATTAAGAGGTATATGCACTTCCTTTAGTCAGAATGGTGAATAGAACTATCTTATATGTATTCCTGAGTACAAGGAGGATGTCCCATAATAGTGGGATACAGTATCACTCCTATAGCCAAGCATCTCATCTGCTAGGGAGGATCAGTAATCGGCAATGAAATGACTCCATCCACCTAGCAACCTCTATTTTCTCTGCCCAACTCAGGCCCGGATCAGGCCCTTTTGCCGCCCAAGGCCAAAGGGTCTGCCTCCGCCCCTCCCCGGCTCCGCCCCTCCCGCCCACCGACTCCGCCCCTCCCCGACCACTGGCTCCACCCCTCCCCGCCCTCTTTGCCGGATTGAAGGAAGGAGGGCGGGGCGAGGAGGAAAAAGAGGCGCCCTCCTGCCGCGCGTCCTGCGCACCGCCCACCCCTTTTCGGCGGGGCTGGCGCGACGCAAGGGAGGAGGGGCGGCGGCGGGACTCCTCTCTGCCTCCTCCCTGGCGTGGCGTCGCCAGGCAGGGGGGAGGAGGCGGAGAGAAGTCGCGCTGCCACCCCTCTTCCCTTGCGTCGCCACGCCACGCAAGAGAGGAGGGGCGGCGGCGCGGCTTCTCTCCGAGACTCCGCCGCCTCCTCCTCCCGGGTGACGCCAAGCCAGGGAGGCGGAGAGAAGCCGCGCCGCCGCCCCTCCTCCCTTGCGTGGCGTGGAGGGCGCCTCATTCTTGAAAGGGATGTGCGGTGCGCAGGACGCGCGGCGGGAGGGCGCCTCTTTCTCCTCCTCGCCCCGCCCTCCTTCCTTCAATCCGGCGAGGAGGCGGGGAGGGGTGGAGCCGATCCTGCCTCCCTCCCTCCTTAGAGCCGAGGGGAGCAGAGCAAAGGGAGGGGGCAGCCGCGCATGCGCCCTTTTTTTGGAATTTTTTGGGTTTTTTTTAATTGGGGGTCCGGATCTGCTGCCCCCCCAAAAGTGCCGCCCGAGGCAATGGCCTCGGGTGGCCTTATGGGTAATCCGGGCCTGGCCCAACTGCTTTGCTCATTGGCGCATAAAGAGCGCAGAAACATTATAAAACATGTATCACCCATGCAGTAAATTAGGACCCCACATAATGCCTTTCAGGTTTCATTTAGTTTGATATTCGGCTTCGAACTTTGGCCAGGCAGATATCTTAAGAAGCCCATAAACAGACCATGATGTTCACTCCCACTATCACATGTATTTGTTTCCAGTGCTTGGTATTCAGACAGAACTGGCTCTAGAACAGAACATCTCATGGCAGGAATTAGATTAATCAGAGGTATTTGAAACCCCCCCCAAAACAAAAATGTGATAAAGCTGGAATGATCTTCTGGCCGGAAAACCTTTTGAAAATCCACTGGTCACCACCAGACTTATCATCAATATTAAGCCTTTGGCTTACTTGAGGTATCTTAGGCAAGAATGCTCTGGATTTGCATTCAGGCCTGTGTACTGAGGTAATATTGAAGAAATTACTTCTTCAAAATGTACGCTGCCACCATTAGACTTTTGATTGCTGCAGGGAACTGTTTTAAGACTCCTTTGACAGAGACACACGTGAGGCAGATGTTTGGAACAGCAAAACAATTAAGTTTATTTAAGAGAACTTACAAATTAGGCATTAAGCTTAGTGGTTCAGAGATATTAGCATGAAAGTATATGGTTCCTTTAAGCAGTTCAACTCTTAGTTACAAAATACCACTCCTTTCTGCCTCCAAGAATTTACTGACAGGATGTCCTCTCTGCCTAAGCAAATCTTAACTCCATTACAGATAGTCCTTCCCTGGATCTATCTCTCTACTCCTCTACCAACTATCTTCCCTGATAGATGTAGAGTCTTCTCACTATCTTACACTTATAGCTTCCTGACCAATTTCAGACTTTTTCTCTCTAACACTAACTCCCGCACAACTGCTCTCTAACACTCCTTCCAACCGACTGCTTCACTGAACTGACGGACTCTCTCTGACTCTGACAGAGTTTTCAAAATGCCCCCTTTCAAGTCATTTTTTTCTTTTTCTAAGTTAGGCTCCGCCCCCTCTCTACCAGCCAATCCTAACTCCCTTCATTTCCCTCCAGGCTTACTCTAAGGCACGCCCCCTTTTGGGAATGAGAACCAAGATGTATGCCCCCAGGCAACGATTTAAAATGGCTGCCAATTTCTTGGACAAATGAGTCTTCTTAAGTTCCACTGATTTTGATGGGAGCTAAATGCACCTAACACAGCCTGGAACCTTTATTTTAGAAAGCGAGGTGGCCACTAGACAGATTGTGTAATACACAGGTTTTTCTTCATCAGAGTGACACCATAGACAATTCAGTTAAACAAAAAGCTGCCAAAAACGGTTCTTGTCCAGCTTATCTGTCCGAACACATCTCTCCCTATGAACCATCCAGGTGATTAAGATCGTCCAGAGAGGCCCTGCTTTCTGTCCCGCCTTCTTCGCTGACCCGATTGGCAGGGATGAGAAACAGGGCCTTCTCAGCAGTAGCCCCTCAGCTATGGAACGCCCTTCCTAGGGATATTAGATCAGCTCCCTCCCTCCTAACATTTCAAAAAAAGTCAAGATTTGGCTGTTTGAGCAGGCATTCGCAGATGAAGTGTAATTATGTAATTTATTTATTTATTTGATTTCTACACCACCACTCCCGGAGGCTCGGGGCAGTTTACAGAGAAATTAGGCATAAAACAATACACATACACAATAAAACAGTGCAGATTAAAATTTCAATATCTCTCACAGGCTTGCCTGAACAGATGGGTCTTACAGGCTCTGCGGAAGGCATCCAGATTTCGCAGAGCCCGGGTCTCGGGTGGCAAAGCATTCCATAATGCCGGGGCAATGATGGAAAAATCCCTTCATCGAGTTGCCGTTAGAGGTACGATTTCAAGCTGGGAGTGTCCAAAAGGTTCTGGTCCTCTGACCGTAGTGATCTCGGGGGATTATATGGAATCAGGCGATCGCTTAAGTACACTGGCCCCAGACCATACAAGACCTTAAAAGTAAGAACTAATACATTGAAAGTGATCCGGTATTCAATTCGTAGCCGGTGCAGACCCTGAAGTATCGGGGTGATACGACAACTCGCAGGCTCCCCTGCGAGTTGTCGTATCACCCCGATAGCCGGGCCGCAGTGTGCTACACTAGCTTAAGTTTCCGGATCATTGTCAGAGGCAGGCCAATGTAAAGAGCGTTACAGTAGTCAGGTCTTGAGATGACCGTAGCCTGGATCACCGTGGCTAGGTCATTCCGGGACAGATAGGGGGCCAGATGCCTTGCCTGTTGCAGATGGAAAAATGTGGTTCTGCTGGCAGCGGAGATTTGAGCCTCCATTGACAGCAGAGAGTCCAAGAGGACTCCCAGGCTATTTACTAATGATGACGGGCATAGTGCCTCGCCATCCAGGGTCGGCATTTTGAGAACAACAGAATGTTATGATGTAAGGACTCACCCATTCTAGGTAGGCCGGGGCCTGTTTTGCAGTTTGGCTCCCTGGTGGAAATGGCTGGCATCCATCTTGGGAAGGGAGTTCAGCAGAGCAGACATTAGAGGGAGGAGTTGCCAGAGACCGGGGGAGTGGTTTAGCTGCTCTTCTGTATAGATACAGACACTCCCAAGAGATTGGCTGAGAGCCATAGGGGGAGGGGTCTAGCTTTCTAGGAGGGAGGATTCCGGACAGGAATAGTCAGTCTTGTGAGAGGTTTCAGATGAGAAGCATCTGAGCCTTGTCAGTCTTGTGCTAGGCTGTGATTGAGAAACATCTCAGCCTTAGCAGTCTTGAAGAGGCTTTTGGATAAGCAACATCCAAGCCTCAGATGTGAATCTGAAACAGTCTATTCTTTAGTGGATCACCTAGGAATTAATCTGTACTAAGGGGTCAGCTAAGCTGACAGGTCTTAGGGACAGCATAGGATTCAGGGGGCCACTTAGAAGGGTAGAGCCGGTATACACCTTGGAGTCTCTTGTTACAGAGAAAGGTGGGCTCTTAGACTGGGGGAGCTAGCACGAGTCTGTTAGCCCCATTCAGAAGCAAGACTCAGGGAACTGTAGTGTAGGAAGTTCCTGGTTGAAACTATCTGTTCGCACTAGTTGCAGTTTAGTGGGACAGGGCTTTTTCAGTCACGACTCAGCACTGACTGGAATTGCTTGTTTTAAGATCTAAGATAAAAAAACCCCTCTGTTTGTAACCGTACGCTCCAGCACACTTAGATCTTTTGGGAACCATACGCTTTTGCCATTAATTGTTTAACCATACGCTCATTACCTCAAAGTGAATAACCGTACGCTTGTTGCCTTGTTAGTAGTTAACCATCAAGCTTGTGCCTCATTTGTTTGTAAAAGTTAATAAATACTTTCATTTAACTTTTACCACAGTCTCCATCGTATTTCCTCACAGTTTCCTCATTGCTGTTTATTTAATTAGGAGCCTAACTGAACATCGTAGGTAATTTTTAAAATCCTAATTAGGTTAATTAGGTTGGTGGCAGTGTTTTAAATATTGGGTGCATCCGAAGTTGTCACATATGACGATGCAACGGAAACCGATTTTAAGATGCTGAGATTTGTATTTTATAATTTTAATTGTTAATTGTATTGTTTTTATATGGTTGTTTTCATTAATTTTTATGATATGTTTTATCTATGGGCATTCGTTGCCATGTGTTCACCGCCTCGAGTTGCCTTCGGGCTGAGAGGGGCAGTATAAAAATATAGTAAATAAATAAATAAATATACCGAGTCAAACCACTGGGCTACCTCGCTCGCTGTTGTCCATACCATGCGTGGGAACAGATGTGGCCCTAGGAACTACTTTTCAGGCTAACCATGCACTTGGAACCTGCATGTTTATTTTTATTCACTTTTTCTTCATAGGAAGCATTACTGGGACAGGTCTAACAGAAGCAGAAACATTCACTTGTGAAACAAACACTACATATCTGAGTGCCAGCAACTGAAAGTGCTCTCCAGTGCCCCACTACTCATCCTTAATCAATTCTTTCATTAACTGCTATATCAATCATTCAATTTATTTCTCAGTAGTGAAAAATTAAATCTTTCTTAAACCTACACAGATTTGCTACAGTAAAACATCTTAGCATTTTAAAAAAAAATCTTCTAAGGAGATGAGGAGCTCTTAGGATATCAGGCTGAGGAGTGTTTGAGGATTTCCCAAAGATGCCAGGGATTGAATCTGAGACCTTCAATACATGAAGCTCTGCCATCGCGTTATAGTCCCTTTTCTGTAGAGAGGCAGGAGGTTTGCACTTACTATGAAGGGAAGAAATTGCTAATGAATGAGGTTTTTTAAAAAAAAAACCTGGTGTGTACATGTCTGCAATTTTTTATTACACACTTTCAAGACTTGTTTCAAGGCAATCTCATCATGGGACTTTCTTGTCCTTCCTTCAGTCATATAACCCAGAATATCAAGGCAGAAAATCCCACAAAATCTGCTTTGAACTGGGTTACCTGAGTCCACACTGCTATATAACCCAGTTCAAAGCAGATATTTAGCTTTGTAGAAGGGCTTGAGACAGGATAACCAACTGAGTTTTGATGGCAGGGCGCATATACACACACACACACACACACACACACACACAGTAGGGCTGTTTGATCCAAAAAAAAGAAAACGTTTCAAAACTCGTTTCGGATCTAGTCATAGATAGCATTTCGGATTATTTAGACTTCTGAAAAAATTCCGATAAATTTCAAAATTGATTTGGAAGTATTTCCGAAATTCGGAAATCTTCAAAAATGGCTTCCGCTTTCAAAAAATGGGCAAAGAAATCAGCAGAAGGGGGAGTCAGCTGTTAGCCATCAGGAAATAAGCAATCAGAAAGAAAATTCGGAAATTACATCTGAAATTCGGAATTCCGAAATTTGGAATTCGGATTTTGGAATTCCTTTTGGAAGGGCTGCTCTCGAAATTGCTAAAAAAGTCGGAAGTATCCGAAAAACTTCCGAAATTCGGGAGTATCCGAAATTCGAAAACAGCCTTAATAGATAGATAGATAGATACACACACACACTTATATTCTGCCCTTCCCATCCTGCAGACGGAGCACAACGTACTGTATATACAGCAAACATTCAATATCAGGACATAAAACCATAAATATATACAAACATAGATACAAACATTAAAATCACTTATATCCACTTCAAAACCAGCTGCTTAAAATACATCTCAGGACACCATTCTATTATTGCAAAAGGTTTTGCTTTGTTCAAAAGTGTTTTGCAGTTTGTTAAAGGTAAGGTTGCATTGATTGGTCCCTAGTACCTGTCAATCATCATTTGCAGAGCCCAGTTAAGTTTGTTCCGCCCCCTTTCCCAGGGATTTTGGGAATCAAGCCATTTTGTTTGTCAGAGCTTTCCAGGAATTCTCCAGAGAGGACGTGACTGAAGGTTTGCCAGGCCAGGCCTTGGTCAGGCTATCTTCCAACACCAGACTGACTTTCCTTGGGACTCATACAGAAAGCCCAGCATACCAGAAGGTTGGGTAGCTCTGATGAGACCCAAGCGCCTTCAAACCAGTCAGTTGGCATCTAGAGGAAGGTTTCAGGCCTTCAATATAGGTCATCTGGCTGGGGCTTTGGGTGTTCTTACCTCGAAGCCATTAAAATGGAGAGGACTAACCTCTGTTCTTTATAGGGACATCCCATGTTGGTAACTCGGGGACAGGCAGAAATGACAAATTATGGATGAGCCTCACTTTGGGAAAACCTCTTTCATGATCAAGGTGTCCCCAAGTTAGAAACATCCGGCTTACAAATGAATCATACTTAAGAACAGGGGTGAGACAATGGGAAGAGAGAGAAATCTACCCCTGATAAGGGAGATTCACTTCTGAAAGAAGGGGAAACCGTATCTCCACTGAAGCTTTCTCACAAATCCTGGTTTCCACAATAAGCCAAATTTTTCAAAATCTAACTGTCACAGGGACAGAAAGTGAGTTGAAATCTTATGATCAGGGAGGGGCACAGACAGCACGACAAACACCACAGGGAGTGTTCAATCTTCCATCTGCGATCCAAAGATGGATGGATAGATAGATAGTAGGGCTGGTTGATCCATTAAAAATTGTTTCTAAACTTTGGGGGAGCCGCTGTTGTTTTGAAATAGAAAGTGTTCTGAAAATTTTGGGGAAAATTTCAAAATTGTTTCGTATTTAATTACAAAATTCGTTATTATTTCGCTATTGGTGCCATGCATGCATAGTGCGCAGGGGGTGCCCGCCTCCACGCCAGCTCAGAATCAACCCGCGATATCTCTAATGCGGGTTGATTCTCAGCTGGCGAGGAGGGATGGTGTGCATGCCCTCCACACCCCCTCGCCAGCTGAGAACCAATGCGGGTTAAAGATAAGAAAGGCCAGAAATTAAAACGACATAATAACGCGCCCTTTACGGAAATGGTGGACTCGATTTCAATTTCGAAACCTCACTTCCAGGTTGCTGGCCAAGGGTCGAATTAGGGTCTAAATTGATTTTAATACAAAATAGTAATGGTTTTCTAAGGATAAAGACCGGAGATATCCATCCCTAATAGATAGATAGATAATGGCTGGAGTTACACTTAAAAAATACATGTTCCAACTTACAAACAAATTCAACTTAAGAACAAACCTACAGAACCTATCTTGTTTGTAACTTGGGGACTGTCTGTATACATGTGAGATTTTATGTTTTAAAAAAGGACAAAGAAGAAAATTCAGTAGCGTATTAGTACTTCTGTTGTGTTTAATGCCTACAGCCGAAACAAGCCACAGCAACAAAACCTTAATTACTGCTTCTGAAAACTGTGTCACGGAGGATTGGATTACACAGGTTTGAAAAACATAATTATGCAATCTGAATGTTGTTGTTCTGTGCCTTCAAGAAGTTTCTGACCTCTAGCGACCTAAGGCGAATTTACCACAGGGTTTTCTTGGCAAGATTTTTTTCTGAAGAGCTTTGTCATTTCTTTCCTCATAAGGCTGAAAGAGTCTGACTTGCTGGAGGCCACCCAGGCCCCTTCTAAATTGCCATATAATCCAGGTTATCAAAGCAGACAATCTGGATTTTATATGTCAGCATAGATGGGGCCCCAGAGGGTTCCATGACTGAGTGAGGATTCAAAGCCTAATCTCCAGAAGCATAGCCCATTTTTCTCTGGTAGACCTTTCATCCATATGTTTTCTCTCTCTCTCTCTCTCTCTCTCTCTCTCACACACACACACACACACACACACACACACCTCTTGATGGACTGTCACCTAGTTGTGGTGAGGGGGCTTGTGTGTTCCAATGAACCTGCAGGCACAACGACTGGAGTTGTACACTCCCAAGAGTGGCCGCGGGGGTGTTCCAGAACAAGCATAGTCCGAAGACCCGAAGACCCCAATGGCAAAGCAGGAGGAGGCGAACAAGGTACATATTACAATGGCTGTGAAGGCGGAAGAAGGCTGCAACAGATTGAGAAGCCACAGTCGTTGTGTTAACCATGCCACTATGGGACTTCACTCTGTGAAGACTGTGTGTTGATCAGCTGTGCACTGACCTCCACACATTTAAAAAAAACCCTTCACAAACAGGTGTCTTTCAAGAAAAATAAAAACAAACCAACAAAAGTCCTATGGCAATCAGCGAGCGGTGACGGGGGCAGGACTGTGAAATCCAGAAGCCTCTAGTCCAGTGTTTCCCAACCTTTTTTGAGCTGCGGCACACTTTTTACATTTGCAAAATCCTGGGGCACGCCACCAACCAAAATGACACAAAATGACACTCTAACACAGTCATACATATAGTTAATATGTTTTTAAATGTATTTATACACTCCGTGTGAAACCTGGGCCTGTTTCGATGAACTCAACATAGATATCCTGGCAGGAATGGCAGAAAGACACAAACTTCCCACACAGAACTCCCATAACCAAGAGAAAATGCTATCAGGGTTTGGTGGGCATTGACCTTGAGTTTTGGAGTTGTAGTTCACCTATATCCGGAGAGCACTGTGGACTCAAACAATGTTGGATCAGGACCAAACTTGGCATGAATACTCAATATGCCCAAATATGAACGCAGGTGGAGTTCAGGGGAAATAGACCTTGACATTTGGGAGTTGTAGTTGCTGGGATTTATAGTTCCCCTACAATCAAAGAGCATTCTGAACCCCACCAATGATAGAACTGTGCCAAATTTCCCACACAAAACCCCCAAGAGGCAAGAGGAGGTCTCTACTTGGGGAAAGGGAGGCGGGCCTTCCCAATGCATGGAGAGGAACAGACCAAGTAGACAACGGGTGGGAAGGGGGGTATTTGTAATTTTGTGCCTTTATCGAGGAATGTTTCTTAGGATTTATATACTTCAACACACTAGACTCCCCCGAGGTTCCAATTTCCCACGGCACATCTGATGATCGCTCACGGCACACTAGTTGGGAAACACTGCTCTAGTCACAGACTGGCACATGGGCAGTGGATAGGGACTCAGTCGTTCTACCTCAAGGTCCGAGGTAGTTGAGTAGTTCGGCAGCTGTATCCATGACTGGGCAGCCCTTTTTAGGATCCACTCTGCTCACCCACATGGGGAAGGGACTAGAAAAGGAGCCCTAAACATAGTCTGCCTCTCTTATCCCTGACTGGACTGCCACAGGGTCACCACCCTGCGGCCAAAAAAGAAAAATGAACTTCGGAACATGGAACATACAGACACTGATGGATAACACTGACAATGAATGCCCCGAACGCAGAACTGCTATCATTGCAAGGGAGCTGAGATACTTTAACATCGACATAGCAGCACAGGAGACCCGGAGATCAGGAGAGAGACAGCTGAAGGAAGAAAAGGGAGGCTACACCTTCTTCTGGAAGGGACTGCCTGAAGAAGAACAAAGAATACACTGAGTTGGCTTTGCTATCAGAAATGATCTGGTGAAGCATCTGACAGAAGCACCCACTGACATCAACGAACGACTCTCAACCCTCCAAATCAACCTTGCCAAAAACCAACAGGCAACCATCATAAGTGCCTGTGCACCAGCACTAGATGCTGATGAAGACATCAAGGAAAAAATTTAGTGTCATCTGGACACTGTCCTATTGGAGATATCCAAGGAGGACAAAATCATCCTCCTGGGGGACTTTAATGCAAGAGTAGGATGAGACTTTGACCAGTGGCCAGGGACCATAGGAAAAGACAGGGTTGGAAACAGCAACTCAAACGGCATCCTGCTTCTCACCAAATGTGCAGAACACGACCTTGTCATCACCGACATGCTCTTCCGCCATAAAAACAAGTTCAAGACATCATGGAAGCATGCACAGTCAAAGCACTGGTACCTCTTAGACTATGTATTCACACGTGCCAGGGACCGCCGTGATTTGCTTCTCACATGAGCCATGACAGGAGGGGCTGACGACTGCTGGACAGACCACTGACTAATCTGATCCACGGTGGCTATTAAAATCGTCCCCAAACGCAGACTCCAAGGAAGACAAAGTGCAAAATGAACACCCAAGCCCTTCAGGAGCCCTCCAAACGAACCCTTCTCCAAACAGCACTCAAGGACCATCTACCCATAGAACACCCCGAAAATGTTGAGGAGCATTGGAACAAACTGAAGACATCTATCGTCACAGCGAAGAAACTATTGGATATCAAACCAAGAAACATCAAGATTGGTTTGACAAAAATGACAACGAGATCCAACAGCTAATTGACAAGAAAAGGAAAGCCTTCCAAACATGGCAGAGAGACGTCAACTGTGCTGCTAAGAAAAAGATGTACGAGGGCAGGGCAATAAGTCCGTGACTTTTTGAATTTCCCGCCTCTTAACTGAAAGGGCAGCACTGCTCCTGTCAACAGGCATCTATCAGTTGACTCTTGTCAAAATTTGAACAAGCTGCATCATTTACTTTGTGTTTGACAGCCATTGATAGCAGACTATCATGTGATTTGAGGAGAAAATGGAAAAAAAGTGAATTTCGTGTGCTCATTAAGCATTATTTTTTTGGGGGGGAAACCATCACTCAAACCAAGGCTAAGCTTGATAAATACTATGGGGTATTTCAATGGTAAAAAAGTGGTTGCACAGGAGAAGAC
This sequence comes from Anolis apletophallus, assembly GCA_030556195.1. Classification (NCBI taxonomy): domain Eukaryota; kingdom Metazoa; phylum Chordata; class Lepidosauria; order Squamata; family Anolidae; genus Anolis; species Anolis apletophallus. The sequence goes on from JARBWK010000007.1 coordinate 21,151,578, forward strand.
GTGTCTCCCGAGCTCCGGGTGACACTCCGGGATATTTCTGCCAAGGGGCTGTTAAATCCTTCCCTGAAGAGCGGTACGAGGTTCGATCAGGGTGCGATCCGCTGCTCGTCCGGCCGATGGTGTCGAAGGGGTATCTCCCTCAAGGAGACACGGCAAGAACACCCGGCAACGGTGCGCAGAGGGCAGGCAGTCCATCCCAGGATCCGAAACCGACAGGTTTCTGAAAATCTCCTAGCCGCCAGCTTGAAAACTTAAAAGAAACCCACTTTACAACTCAAACCGAGAGTGCGAGAGTATCCAAGGTTCAAACACGAGAACAATAATCGATGTGCTAGAATACTACGAAAAACATAATGAAAAAAAACTAGCCTTATTGTTTGTCGACGCCGAAAAGGCGTTCGACAAAATTAATTGGGACTATATAAAATTATTAGCAAGAGAATTGGACATGGGATACTATTTCAATAACACAATAGAGGCACTCTACCGAAACCAAGAAGCTGCATTAATAATCAACGGATATGCCAGTAAAAAAATTCAAATTAACAGAGGAGTAAGACAGGGATGCCCCCTGTCACCCCTCCTCTTTATACTAGCGATGGAGACATTGGTAAGGGACATCAACCAAGACAACGACCTCAAAGGCACACAAGTTCTAGCACACAAATACAAGTGTAGAGTCTATGCAGACGATATCGTCTGCATAATAGAGGACCCCCTTCCCAACATTAACAAATGGCTTAATAAATTTGAGACATTCGGCGCAGTGGCAGGTTTCAAATTAAACAAAGCAAAATCGAAAATCCTAACAAAACATGTAGACGGGAAGGAAAAAGAAATACTTCAAAATACTTCAGGATTAAAAATAGAAAACAAAATTAAATACTTAGGGATTTTCATAACACCGAGCAACATCCAACTGCTTAAAAATAATTATGAAAATTGATGGAAAAAAATACAAGCAGACCTGGAAAAATGGAAATATCGAAACCTGTCACTACTTGGAAGAGTGGCCACAATCAAAATGTCGGTATTACCCAGACTCCTATACTTATTTCAAAATATACCTGTTCTGCGAAATGACCACCTGTTCAAAAAAATGGAATATAGATATAAGGAAATTAATATGGAAAAACTGAAAACCCAGAATTAGTCAAAAATCAATGTCAGATGAAAAAAAAAGAGGAGGCATGGGACTACCGGACCTCAAAATCTATTATGAGGCCTGTAATCTTGTTGCTGTTAAAGAGTGGATCACACTTAGTGACCAAAAACTATTAGCATTAGAGGGCCATGATCTTCGTGCCGGATGGCACGCATACCTTTGGTATGAGAGGAGGAAGATCGAAAAAAAATTTCAGTCACCACTACATTAGGGCCACGCTAATCAAGACCTGGGAAAAGTACAAATTTCATTTCTATAGATCCACACCCCTCTGGATATCACCGATGGAAGCTTTCCATAAGAGAGAACTGGCTGAAAAGTTCTGGTTAACATACAAACAAATGCTCCAAAAAATAAATTTGAACTGAAAGTTAAAACCCAAGGAAGAAAGAAGGACACAACCTATCCTGGCTGCAATACCACCAAGTATTTCAACAGTATAAGACAGATTAAAAAAAGGGCTTCACAGACGAAGATACCTGGGAGAAGGTAACAAGAACCCATAGGAAAAACATAAGTATCCTTTATAAGCAATTATTATACTGGGAAACAGCAAATGATCAAATAAAGAACTGCCATACAAAATGGGCCCACGACCTGTGACATACAATACTATTAAGACAGTGGGAAGAAATTTGGACAGAAAAATTAAAATACACTCCTATAACTGACATCATGGAAAATTGGCTCAAGATGCAATTTAGATGGCATTTACACCCATCAAGAATAGCCAAATTCAATGTAAACAGTTCGAACATCTGTTGGAAATGCAACAAGGAAGTGGGGACCTACTTCCACCAGTGGTGGGAATGTAAAAAAACAGTTCGATACTGGAAAGAGATACATCAAGAGATGCAAAAGATACTAAAAATTAATTTCAAGATGGACCCACAGTATTACCTGCTGGGTCTACTCAACCCCATACTAAATAAAAACCAAGAAATTTTTTTCTTTCTCCTTAGCTCCTGCAGTAGAATAGTACTAGCTAGACATTGGAAGAAAGAAACGACCCCCGACTTGGAGGAGTGGACTTCGAAAGCACTGGACCTTATCCAAATGGACTCACTCTCTCAGAATCTAAACAACAACAAAAAAAATAGGACAGATTGGACAGACTTCAGGAATTATTTGCAGAATAAGAAACACGATTTTGTTATAGACCTAAATGACCCATAAGAGTTGGTTATACGATATGGTATAACCTGGTAATGTAAAAGATCTGATGGTACCAATCCCAACTACTCTTTTTCTTCCTTGAAAATAGACACTACGTATACATACATACATATATATATATATATATATATATATATATATATATATATATACTAGCTGTACCCGGCACGCGTTGCTGTGCCCTTTTTAGGAGATGCGAGAAAGTTCAATAATCCACGGTGTGTCCTCCTCTAAAATGCAGTTGGATGGAGTGTGGGTCATGGTGTGGCAAGTTGGGTCTTTATTGGTCTTGGTTCTGGGCCACAGTGGTCTGTGGGGAATGATGGGTTTTGAAGTACTACAAATCCCATTTTCCATGGTGGTACTTGAAGTCCCATCATGCATGGTTGGGGCTCTGTGTGCCAAGGTAGTTTACTGTAAATACAGGCCATACACAATGTCCCATGAGCTGAGGCCTAGTTAGGAACAGCAAGTTAATGAAGCCTTACTGTCAATTCAGGCCATACACAATGTGCAATGAGCTGAGGCCTAGTCGGGAGAATCAAGTTAATGAAGTCTTATTGTCAATTCAGAGCGTAAACAGCTTCCCAGTAACACACACACACACCCACTTGTCTCACTGCCAACAGAATTGAGGATGCGAGCCACAGGTGGGGGCGAAACGTCAGGAGGGCGTGCTGCTGGAACATGGCCAGTGACACTGAGACCCTATTTTGGGAAGCCATGGTCTCCGGGCTGAAAAAGGCCCTTCCTCCCTGGCATCCCATAACAGCCCCCTCCCTTCCTCAAAGTACCTTCTTTCTTCATTCCGGGCAGGGCGGAGGCGCCCTGCTTCCTTTCCCGCTCCAGAAATGGGCTCAGGGAGCCCCTAGCATCCCTTTCCTCTGAAGAGGAAGCCTCATCCTGTTGGACTCCATCTCCCAGGATCCCTCCCGCCCTGCGAAGCAGCCGAGGCTTCGGGGAGTTGGAGTCCAAAGAGTCCGAGTCCTGGAGGCCTCGTGTGGCGGGCAGAAGGCGCAGCTTCTGACCTCACTCCCGGGGAGGAGAGAGGGGTCCTCTTGAACTCTCTGGGCGGGAAGGAGAGGCAGAGCCAAGGGGAGGAGGAGGTGGGGGGAGAGAAAGGCGGGCTTCCTTGTGCCAGTGGGCTTCTTCAGAAGAGGCGATGAGAGCGATGAGGCAGCGGGCCAGGTCCCTGGCACTCCCGGAAGAGGAGATCGGAGGGGGAGGCATCGCAGAGCAGCCGTCTTCCGCCTCATGGAGCCGGGTGGCGCGGGCGCTGCCTTGGGCTCCTTGGGGTTATGGCCCTCTCCTCGGCCGCTTCCAGACCGGCCCCTAACCTCCGGAGGGCATTCAGGCGGGGAGGAGGTTCCGCTCTCCCAGTGGAGAGCAGGTGAATGCGCTGTGCTGGGGATCGGGCGAAGGCGCGGGCGCCGCCGGATCCTCCTCCCATAGGTTTGAATGGGCAATTTTGGGGTGTCGCGTTTAGGGGTCTGCGGAAGTTGTAAGGGTGGGGGTTTGTGCCTAGTTGGTACCTCATGGCCTGGTGAATCGTGTGTTGTGGGTTTTGTGGTTGTGGGGGTTATGGTGTGGCCGTGCATAATCGTCAACCCACGACCACGTCTCCTTTATATATATAGATATATATATATAATGTATATATAACGTAACCTTATGATACTCTTGGGAAGTCCTTGTTAACCATACCCCCCCCCCAATCCCCACCCCCAACCTGGTATCCCGGTACTCCCAGACCCCGCCCCCCCTGCCAACCCCCTAACCCGTTACTGGAAAATTTCAAAATGTGCAATAAAAAACGATTTTTTAAAAAAAAGTGGTTTACTGAATTTCGTTGTGGCCGTACAAGCACGGAAGATGCCGAATGTTCTGGATGCCCCGTTGAGATCTCTACACACGAAACAATTGAAAAAAATCATGATATGGTGTTGGCCGATCAGAGATTGAAAGCACGAGAGATTGTGGAAGCAATATTATGCCAACTTATTGGGTCGATTTAATGAGGATTTGGCAAAAAAAGACCGCATTTGGCCAAGAAAAAAGTTCTTTTGCACCAGGACAATGCAAGGGTGCACACATGTGCAGTTTCCATGGCAACAATCCATGAATTAGGATACGAATTGCTGCCTCATCCGCCCTATTCTCTGGATTTAGCACCGAGTGACTATTTCTTGTTTCCAAACCTGAAGAAATGGCTCGGTGGAAAGGGATTTGACTCCAACAATGAAATCATCTCACAAACAAATACCTATTTTGATGACCTCGACCAATCTTATTTTTTGGAAGGGATAAAAAATGGGAGAAAAGTTGGACAAAGTGTATAGCGCTCAAAGGAGACTACATTGAAAAATAAAATGATTTTTAATCCAAAAACCTGTGTTTCATTCAAAAAGTCACTGACCTATTGACCCGCCCTTGTATGCCAGGGCAAAAGCCGAGCTCCAAAGAAGGACAAGAGAACTCAAGAACATCTGGTGGACAAAGAAGGCTGAAGAAATCCAACACCTGATGCTCAGGGATTTTTCAAGGCCACTAAGGTCATCTATGGACCAAGAAACCATGGTATACAGCCTCTACGCTCATCAGATGGAACCAAACTTCTGAAGGACAATCAATCAATTGCACTATGTTGGAAAGAACACTACCAAAGCCTCCTGAATCACAGCTCTAATATGGCCGAAGAGGTTCTCTCACAAATCCTGCAACAACAAACCAGAGGTGAGCTTGCAGCACTGCCTAGTTTGGAAGAAGTCAGTAATGCCATCAGCCAACAAAAAAATAACAAAGCCAGCGAACATGATGGGATCCCTGCTGAAATCTTTAAAGAGGGAGGGCCTGAGCTGACACAACAACTCCACCAGCTCATTGAAAAAGTGTGGGTGACCGAGAAAATCCCAGCAGATATCAAGGATGCCACCATAACCACCCTTTTCAAAAAAGATTGCGGAAGCTATTGAGGTACCTCTCTTCTAATTTCCGCTGGGAAAATCCTCGCAAGGATCCTTGCAAATCGCCTTCAACCCCTCTCAGAAGACACCCTCCCAGAATCCCAGAACGGCTTCCGCCCCTCCAGAGGAACAGTGGACATGATCTTCACTGCACGCCAGCTCCAAGAAAAACGCAGGGAACAAAATCAACCACTGTACATGGCATTCATTGACCTTTGTCAATGAATGCCCCAACAAATTTGTGAACATCTTGTGCCTCCTTGTGACGACTTCGGATGCACCCAATATTCAAATCACTGCCACCAACCTAATTCCTCTAATTAGGATTTTAAAAATTAACTAAGATGTTCAGTTAGGCTCCTAACTACATAAAAAGCTGTGAGGAAACCGTGAGGAAATACGATGGAGACTGAGGTAAAAGTTAAATTAAAAGTATTTATTAACTTCTACAAACAAACGAGGCACAAGCTTGATGGTTAACTACTAACGAGGCAACGAGTGTATGGTTATTCACTTTGAGGTAACGAGCGTACAGTTAACAATTAATGGCAAAAGCGTATGGTTTCCACAAGATCTAAGTGTGTATGGTTACAACCAGAGGTTTCTTTAAATCTTAGATCTTAAAACCAGCAATTCCAGTCAGTGCTGAGTCGTGACTGAAATAGCCCTGTTCCACTAAATGCAACTAGTGCAAACAGCTTGTTTCAAGCAGGAACTTCCTTCAAGACAGTTCCCTGAGTCTTGCTTCTGAATGGGGCTAACAGACTCGTGCTAGCTCCCCCAGCCTAAGAGCCCACCTTTCTCTGTAACAAGAGACTCCAAGGTGTATACCGGCTCTACCCTTCTAAGTGGCCCCCTGAATCCTATGCTGTCCCTAAGACCTGTCAGCTTAGCTGATCCCTTAGTACAGACTAATTCCTAGGCGATCCACTAAAGAATAGACTGTTTCAGATTCACCTCAGAGGCTAGGATGTTGCTTATCCAAAAGCCTCTTCAAGACTGCTAAGGCTGAGATGTTTCTCAATCACAGCCTAGCACACAACACACGAGGCTCAGATGCTTCTCATCTGAAGCCTCTCACAAGACTAAACTATTCCTGTCAGGAATCCTCCCTCCTACAAAGCTAGACTCCTCCCCCCAGGCTCTCAGCCAATTACTTGGGAGTGTCTGTAGCTATACAGAACAGCAGCTAAACCACTCCCCCTATCTCTGGCAATACCTCCCTCTCTCTAATGTCTGCTCTGCTGAACTCCCTTCCCAAGATGGATGCCAGCTATTTCCACCAGGGAGCCAAATTGCAAAACAGGCCCCGGACTACCTAGCATGGGTGAGTCCTTACACTCCTCCATGATGACATGATGGCAACAGTCTTGGACAGCAATGGCTCCCAAAGTGACCCATTTAAAGTGGAATCAGGTGTCAAACAGGGATGTGTTATTGCCCCAACCTTATTCTCCATCTTCATTGCTATGATACTTCACCTTGTTGATGGGAAGCTACCCGCCAGAGTGGAAATCATCTATTGGACAGATGGCAAGCTATTTAACCTCAGCAGACTGAAAGCCAAAACCAAGGTTACAACAACATCTCCTATAGAACTCCGGTATGCTGATGACAACGTCGTCTGTGCACATTCAGAAGAAGACTTAGAAGCCACTTTAAACATCTTCGCAGAAGCATACGAGAAGCTCGGCCTGTCACTGAACATCGGGAAAACCAAAGTGCTCTTCCAGCAGTCACCAGCCAATCCCTCTCCAATGCCAGAATAGAGCTTACTGCTGTGACATTACACAATGTTGACCATTTCTGCTGAATGTAGTTTTATGTTGTAGCTTGACAAATACATGAAAAGACCTTCCTTCTTAGAGTATGTGCCCAGGCAAACCACATGGCCAAAATCAAACAAAAACCATCCAACAAGTCTCAAAAAACCAGTTAAGGAGTCAAGTTTGACCTCCCCCACTCAAAAAAACCCCCTTCTGCTCTCTCATCTGAGGTGTTTGTAAAGCTTCTTGCATAACCTCCCCTGTTACTTCTCCTCCTATGCAAGGCCCACCATTTGGCCGTTGCATTTTCATTACTTAATAAGTCATATCAGTTGAGGATTTAAATATGTGAATAAAGTAGGCTCGGCTGTATTTTTAATGGTTGCGTGGAAGGCGGAATAAGGTAACAAGCAACACTTGCTGAAATTCCCTCTTCTACTCAATCATTAAAGGTGCAGGAACCCTCGACTGTTATAACTCTGGCAGCCCTAAAAATATCACATCCCTTTATGCACCATGCTTTTCGACAGAAACATTCACTGGTAATCTGGCAAGTACAAAACAATTATAGCCTGGCTATTTGTTTGTGAACCTAGTCTCAGTTTCCCTCAATTTACATGTATACAAAATCCATTAACTGTAGACCACAATAGTACAATATGCAGATAATTATATATGAAAAATAACCATCATAATAGTAATAATTAATATTTATTATTGATATTATTAATAATAAATATTATTAATAATTGGCAATTATTAAAGTCTTGAAAGTGTTCGTTTCTCCATACAGGCTGTCCCCAAGTTACAAGCACCCAACTTACAAAGGACTCATAGTTAAGAACAGGCGGAGAGACAACAGGAAGTGAGATAAATCTACTCCTCGGAAGGGAAATTCGCTCCTGAAAGAGTTTTTATGGGGAAGGGGAGTCCCTCCACTGATGTTTTATCCTGATCTTTGTTTCCACAACAAGCCAGATTTGTCAAAATCCAATGATCACAGGGACAGAAAGTGAGGTGAAATCTTCTGAACAGGGGTACAGGCAGCAAAACAAACACCATAGACGTGTCAACCCTCCCCTATGCTATCTAAAGCTTATTTATATATATGTGGCTGGAGTTACCTGTTCCAACTTTCAGACAAATTCAACTTAAGAACAAACTTAAAGAACCCATCTTGTTCACAACTTGGGGGCTGCCTGTATTTTTAATACTTAAGCTTCATCGAAAAGAACAAGACAACTGTCTAGAGTAAAATAACCCTTTCAAATGTTGACATTTCAATGTGTTCCTGGGCCGGAGGTTTAGCACAGCGGTTAAATCATCAGCAGCTAAAGATCTATCAACCAGAAGGTTGCAAGTTCGAACCCTGGGTTGCCGTGGGCAGCCAACCGTCATTCCTGCCCACTGTTTACCTAAGCCAGTGTTTCCCAACCAGTGTGCCGGGGCACACTAGTGTGCCGTGAGCTATCATCAGGTGTGCCGTGGGAAATTGGAACCTCCAAGGGGGGGAGGAGTCTAGTGTGTTGAAATATAAAAACCCTAAGAAACCTACCTCGATAAAGGCACAAAATTACAAACATGCCCCCTCCCCACCCATTGTCTACTTGGTCCCTCCCTCTCCATGCATTGGGAAGGCCTGCCCCCCCTTTCCCCAAGTAGAGACCTCCTCTTGCCTCCTGGGGGTTCTGTGTGGGAAGTTTGGCCCAGTTCTATCATTGGTGGGGTTCAGAATGCTCTTTGATTGTAGGGGAACTATAAATCCCAGCAACTGCAACTCCCAAATGTCAAGGTCTATTTCCCCTGAACTCCATCTGCGTTCATATTTAGGCATACTGAGTATTCATGCCAAGTTTGGTTCTGATCCAACATTGTTTGAGTCCACAGTGCTCTCTGGATATAGGTGAACTACAACTCCAATACTCAAGGTCAATGCCCACCAAACTCTTATAGTATTTTCTCTTGGTTATTGGAGTTCTGTGTGGGAAGTTTGTGTCTTTCTGCCATTCCTGCCAGGATATCTATGTTATGTTCATCGAAACTGGCCCAGGTTTCACACTGAGTGTATAAATACATTTAAAAACATATTAACTATGTGTATTACTGTGTTAGAGTGTCATTTTGGTTGGTGGTGTGCCCCAGGATTTTGTAAATGTAAAAAATGTGCCGCGGCTCCAAAAAGGTTGAAAAACACTGACCTAAGCAGTTCGAAAACAGCTTTAGCTGTAATTAGAGAAATTAGGTACCGCTAAAAAAGCAGGGGAGGTTTTTACGCCATAAAGAAAAAGAAGATCAGATGCTGGGATGCGGAAGTCCTGGCAGCTCTTCGTCATAAGAGGATGGAGCGACAGCACCCTTGTGGCACAACACAAAAACCTCCTTCTGTTCTGTCTGTGTACTGTGTACGTCAATACAAATGGCATTGAATGTTTGCTGTGTATGTTTACTTGTGATCCGCCCTGAGTCCCCTTTGGGCTGAGAAGGGTGGAATATAAATAAAGTATTATTATTATTATTCCTTAATTTTCGGGTGCATTTTCCGATTGAAACCAACCATAAGCTTGACAGTTTTAAACAGAAACCTACGTTTAAGTACTTATTGCAATTTATGATAAAATTGGAAGGGTAGTGCCATCAATATGCGCCCAGACGATCACTGCGTTCAGAGGGGCTCAACTTACTTGAGGTTCCGGGGATAAAGCTTTGCAGACTCTCTACCACGCGGCAGAGAGCGTTTTCAGTGGCCGCGCCAGTTTTATGGAACTCGCTGCCGCCGGAGACACGAGCCTTTCGGGACCTGATGGCCTTCCGCAGGTCCTGCAAGACCTGGTTATTCAGGCAGGCGTTTGATATCTGACGTCCAACGGCACACGATTAACATTGCCACTCTGCCGTCCACTATTACCCTGTATGAACCAGCTATGTCTGGTTATGATTTCGCGTGTCTGTTAAGATGTACTTTTAGTGTTCCATTTTATGCGTTTTATATGCTGTTTTTATGCCGTTTTATATGTTTTTTATATGCTGTAAACCGCCCTGAGCCTCGGGAAGGGCGGTTTATCAAATCGAAATAAATAATAATAGTAATAATATGATCATGTTAGTCGTATATTTGAGAAAACTAACTTTTCAAAGCACTTTTTAAACTTGTGTGTCAGCAAATTAATGCGTACGGTTAATTTTTGTAGTCATTGAGTTTTTTCTCAATTGCTTAGCTAAAGAAATATATATGGTTCAAGTTTGGCCAGTCTCTACAAAGACTCCTCACTGCAGCCGTGCAAAGTGAAATTTCCATAAAAACCCAACCAGCTTGCGGCCAGCATATTGGCTCCTTTTTCTCAGTAGGAAACCAAAGCTGCCTTGAGAGAGGTGATGTTCCATCCCAAAATGTTGCCATGGATACGTCCCGTCCCCAGTTTCCAGCTGTGCCGTTCAACCCTGTCAGTGTCATTCAAGGGTAATTGGAAACAACAGGTCACTAAGCAGAGTGCCATAATTTGTTCAGATGCCCATTTGGAGAGAGGGGGGGTGTCACACCCTGGAAACAAGGAAGGATACAGCTCTGCTCATCTTCATGGACCTTGTCTTCAGAAGAGGTGTCACTCTCCGCCAGAATACCTATTTATTTGTGGTCTTTTGTATCCTGCTCCACCCTCCCAGGAGACTCAGCCTTTTTTAATCTTCACAGCAACTTTGGGGTGTAGATTGAGCGAAAACAAAGAATACCTGACTCAAGGTCACATACACTGAACTTTATAACTAAGCTGAGATTTCACACAAATTACATTCCCGTTTGTTTTGGACCAGGTAGAGACCCTTACGTGAGACATCTGGGTATGGCTCCAACAATGCTGCTTCTTTGTTTGCTTTCTGTAACCCTCATCCTCTAAACACACGAGGGAGCAATATACACAATGTAGCAAAATAGCAGTGTAATTTTTCAAGTGTCAACATATGCACATTATAAGGACGCCATGGCTCTGCCACCGCTGCCCATAAATGTTATACATCACCAATGAATGACAGGGTTTTGGAGGAAAAAGTTCAGCGGGTGGGGATGCGTAGACCAGGGCGGAAAGAGTTCAAGGAAGCGATGGTAATCCCAATTGGAAAGCGGTGGTAATCCCAATAGAGTCAATGCGGTGTAATTTCAACCGGTAAAGCCAAAGGCCACGCACAGTCCCAGTTCCCCAGTTTTCCAACAAACACTCAAACAATAGCGAGAATGATGATAATCCAAACGGTGGGCTGGAAAAGCACCCCTGCAAGGGCCGCAACGGTCTGACTACGGGCCCGATCCGTTTCGGCCTGAACGGGCTTTCTCAAGCGGCAAATTATAACATGGGAGGCGTGACACAGAAGGATTCATAGATCAGTACATGGTTGGTATCCCTCGGGTCCACAGGAGATGTTACGTTGGATACCAACCATGTACTGATATATGAATCATTCTGTGTCACGCCTCCCATGTTATCATTTGCCGCTTGAGAAAGCCCGTTCAGGCCGAAACGGATCGGGTCCATAGTCAGACCATTGCGGCCCTTGCAGGGGCGCTTTTCCAGCCCACCGTTTGGATTATCATCATTCTCGCTATTGTTTGAGTGTTTGCTGGAAAACCGGGGAACTGGGACTGTGTGTGGCCTTTGCCTTTACCGGTTGAAATTACACCGCATTGACTCTATTGGGATTACCACCACTTTCCAATTGGGATTACCATCGCTTCCTTGAACTCTTTCCGCCCTGGTCTACACATCCTCACCCGCTGAACTTTTTCCTCCAAAACCCTGTCATTCATTGGTGATGTATAATATTTATGGGCTTCGCATGGCGTCCTTATAATGTGCATATGTTGACACTTGAAAAATTACACTGCTATTTTGCTACATTGTGTATATTGCTTCCCTCGTGTGTTTGGTTGTATATTCCTACCACTGTATTGTGTGTTTAACCCTCATCCTCTAATCATTGGGACCTAATGGGGTTTTTTTTATCATGTCAGAAGCAACTTGAGAAACTGCAAGTCACTTCTGGTGTGAGAGAATTGGCCATCTGCAGAGATGTTGCCCAAGGGATGTCTGGATGTGTTACCATCCTGTGGGTGGCCTCTCTCATGTTCTCTCATGACAGATTGGAACTCACCCCGTCTCATGGATTCAAATTGCCAATCTTCAGGTCAGCAGTTTGGCCGGCACAAGGGTTTAACCCATTGCGCCACCGCGGCACTTACCTAAAGGTCATTAATGCTGTCAAGGATCACAGCACCTTCTCCTTTTCTTCTGGAAATAATTACCTTGGGGTGCTTCCACACGAGGCAAAATCCTCACCGAAGTGGGTTTAAAAATCCACATCAGCACGGGTTTTCATCCTCACAAGCCATCCAAAACCTGGATTCTTTGGGGAGGGGGGTGCGGGGGTGGCTACATGCTATCCCGATAACAATTGGGATGGCATGCAGTCACCCCGAAGCCGCCAAAAACAACCCTTAAAAAGTTTTTAAAAACCTGACCTGACCACCATTAACGTCCTCCTTGTGTCCTAAATGGCATGAGAAAATGACATGCTGGGAAACGGAGGGAGGGGGGAGAGAAAAATCCATCCTGTCCCACCCACCCCCCACAGCAGCCAGGTACGTTTTTTTAAACTTTTAAGAGTTGTTTTGGGGGCTGGGGGTGGGGTTGGGTGTCCTCCAGACCTTTGGTTTCCAGAAGCCCAAAAGGTCTGGGATGGCAAATGGGGATTCACCCCCACTTAGTCCTTGGACTACCAGGTAGTGAGTCATCACAGGCCCAATACCACATTAGACCCGGGCCTTTCTGGAAACATACATATATTAAGTTGTATCTTATTTATTTACTGTATTTTTAAAGATTGTTTTACTTAACTTACTTTATAGAGTGTAATCAAGTCTTATCAAGCCTCTTTGTTTGATTTGGTATTGTGATATGGCCTAAGGGCTAATCAATACAATTTACTACTACTAATGGGGTTATTCTGTATTTAAATTAATTCAGAATAACTGAGGTTGTTCTGAATTAATTTGTTTTTACCAGGAACAGAGTCTGGACAGGTCCCGTGCTTTGGGACTGTCTGGATGGGCCCTTGTTTGGGGCCTGCAGATTCAGAGTCACTGTATTTTTACATTAGCCCCTTAAATCTGAGGGAATAACAGAGTTTGACCAAAAAATGATGTCTCCGTGTTTCATGGTGCGGATAGACAGGTATGCAAGTAATGTTTGGATCCCATCCACACGACCCCTTTAAACAACAGATTTCCATTCTGCATCACAGACTAATGATTTGTATTATAGGTTGTTTTCTTGAAGGCTTCTCTTTAGGAAACACAAATCCAAATGTCCCCTTTGAACTATGGTGCAATTCTGTGGGTCCAAGTCATTGTTTGACTTCTGTATCCAGAGGCGGCTCAACGCACTCGGCGGAGTAGGCGGCCATCGAGAACGCCAGATCCGCAGGGACGTGCAGCAGCTGGCTGGAAACTCCGCCTCCTGGAGGCGGAGTTTCCAGCCGTCACGGAGGCGGAGTTTCCAGCAGGTGCGGAGGCCGCTGCCGGTTTTTGTTATTCTCTCAGATTAAAAGGTAGCAATTTCTTTATTTGCGTTAGTTTCTTTTCATGGAGGTCATGTTCCTTTTATTCCAGCATATGTGGAGAGCTAGATTGTATGATCTACAATCGAGAACGCCAGATCCGCAGGGACGTGCAGCAGCTGGCTGGAAACTCCGCCTCCTGGAGGCGGAGTTTCCAGCCGTCACGGAGGCGGAGTTTCCAGCAGGTGCGGAGGCCGCTGCCGGTTTTTGTTATTCTCTCAGATTAAAAGGTAGCAATTTCTTTATTTGCGTTAGTTTCTTTTCATGGAGGTCATGTTCCTTTTATTCCAGCATATGTGGAGAGCTAGATTGTATGATCTACAATCCAAATCAACACTGAAACATACATAGCTGCAATTCTGTAATCCACTTTGGGCAGAAATGGATTATAGGTTAAACCAGTGTTTTTCAACCTTTTTTGAGCCGCGGCACACTTTTTACATTTACAAAATCCTGGGGCACACCACTAACCAAAATGACACAAAATGACACTCTAACACAGTAATACATATTGTTAATATGTTTTTAAATGTATTTATACACTCAGTGTGAAACCTGGGCCTGTTTCGATGAACACAACATAGATATCCTGGCAGGAATGGCGGAAAGACACACACGAAGGTCTTGCTTAACAGCTGGGAGTTATAGTTCACCCGCAATCAAAGAGCATTCTGAACTCCACCAATGGACTCAAACTTCCCACACAGAACTACCATAACCAAGATAAAATACTATAAAAGTTTGGTGGGCATTGACCTTGAGTTTTGGAGTTGTAGTTCACCTATATCCAGAGAGCACTGTGGAGGGGAGGGAGGAAGACGTGGGGCAAATCTGCGCAGTACCGCCCGCACGGGTCATGGCTTCCTCCCTCCCCCCTCCCGCAGAAGCGGCAGCATGAGCAAAGCGAGGCAAAGCGAGCAGGCCGCCGTTCCTTCCCTGGATGCGGTGCGGCCGCTTCTGGCTCCTTGGAATCAGAGCGGGCGCAGTGCCACAAACCCGGGTTATATCCCGTGTTTTGATTCTCGTTAATGTATTATAGGTGCACCTGGCTGTGGTCCTCTCTAGTCTGGCTTCAGATTATGCTGGTAGAAGTTCCGTGAGATATGCGTTCGCCCCTCTTTGCTAAAGACGGCATTTTGAAATCAAGATTCTGGTTGGGGGTACTTTACCTCACGCAAAAATAGAGGGGTCTCGGGTCTCGATCTTAGTTGGGGTGTATCTGTTGGGTTCGGATTCTTTCTCCTTCCCGTGCTATGGCGTTGTCGACCTGGCTGCGTTCGAACGGAAGTGGAGTATTCGCTTAAGGGCGTATAGTGCATTAACAAGAATCAAAACACGGGATATAACCCGGGTTTGTGGCACTGCGCCCGCTCTGATTCCAAGGAGCCAGAAGCGGCCGCACCGCATCCAGGGAGGGAACGGCGGCCCCCACAGAGAGACCACGGAGAATAGAGCGATAAAGGGAGGGGGAACACACTCCGTTAAGAACATAAAATACAAGTGATCCCTCAACCTGTACATTTTATGTTAGAGTGACGCCCTGCTCATAAACAGTGTTCCCAACCAGATAGAACCCTGGATTAAATGTTTAACAATACTATTATTTAGAATCACAGGCTGCTAGGTCTTCCTAGGACATTGTTTGAATACAACATTAGAAGTTTTATGTTTGGAGTTTTTATAGCATACTTGCCATTATTTATCCAACACAAACCAGGATGCATTGTTGATAATTATGATTTGTGAACATAGAAGCTCCATTTGAATATTATGAGAATAAGAACATAAGAACATAAGAAGAGCCATGCTGAATCGGGCCTCAGCCCATCTAGTCCAGCATTCTGTGTCACACAGTGGCCCACTAGTTGTACACGGGGATCTCTAGCAGAAAGGAGGGCAAAACCCTCACCTGCTCCCGACCCCCCACAACCAGTACCCGGGGAAAATCCTGCCTGCCTCCATCAACACAGAGGTGGCACTTGGATGTCCATTTCAGTAACTACTGATTCCCTTGGTATCCATGAATCTGTCTAATCCTGCCTTGAAGCTGTCCAGGCTGACCGCTGTCACAACCTCCTCTGGAAGTGAGTTCCATGACCCAATGACCCTCTGGGTGAAGAAATATTTCCCTTTATTAGTCCTAACTTTCCTACCTTGGAGCTTTAGGGAGTGCCCCCTAGTCCTAGTGTTGTGTGACAGAGAAAATATTTTTTCTTTATTCACCTTTTCTATCCCATGCATGATTTTATACACTTCGATCAAGTCACCTCTTAAACGCCGTCTTTCAAGGCTGAAAAGACCAAGGCGTTGCAACCTGATTTCGTAAGGGAGCTGCTCCATCCCTTGGATCATTCTTGTTGCCCTTTTCTGTACCTTTTCCAGTTCCGTTATATCCTTCTTGAGGTGCGGTGACCAGAATTGTACACAGTACTCCAGATGTGGCCTCACCATAGATTTGTAGAGAGGCAATACAACATTTGCCGACCTATTTTCGATTCCCTTCCTGATCATGCCAAGCATAGAATTTGCTTTTTTCACTGCTGCTGCGCACTGGGTTGACATCTTCATTGAGCTGTCCACCAAAACCCCAAGATCCCTTTCCTGGTTTGTCTCAGAAAGCTTTGATCCCATCAGTTGATAAGTGTATTTGGGGTTCTTTGCCCCGATGTGCATGACTTTACACTTGTTTAGGTTAAAATGCATTTGCCACTTTGTTGCCCATTCACTCAATTTCGAGAGATCTTTCTGGAGCTCTTTACAATCATTTTCATTTTTAACTACCCTGAACAATTTAGTGTCGTCTGCAAACTTTGCTACCTCAGAATTCACTCCTACATCCAGATCATTAATGAATAAATTAAAAAGTAATTTAAAAGAATGTTATGAACTACTGTATGATTTCTTATAAATCGCTATGAGGGTGCAAATGTTCTCCTTGGATCTATAGAGAGAGGTATCTGTCCAACAATATTGATTATAGTGAATGAATTATTGTTTATGTTAAGAGCATAGATACCACTGAATGTATTATTGTTTGGTGTCAAAGCATACATGAAATGAAATGATAATGTGTAAGATTTACTGAATAGCAGATGAATATGATTGTGAAATATGATTAAATAGATGATTATATATACACAGGTAAAGAACCAGAACACTTTTTTGTGTAATGTTTATTTGAGTGGATAACATAGCGGACCTATGAATAGCAAAATACAGCAATTTACTGTATATCCCATTGGAGGATTCATCAATGTTAAATCACCACTTAAAATTACCTAGGGCCACCCCTGTCTGTATCCAACTGGTACCTCCAATGTGCCACCTCCTCGCTATTTTAAATCTCAGAACTTTTTGGCCAGTCAGGCATTACGTTATTTGCTTCTAGGGCTAGCAATGTGGCCTTCCATACGACAGTCTCTACAGAACTCTCTAAAGCACTTAGCAGTTTAAGATTGCATGTCTGCTCACCAACCTGATAGGAAGATCTGGTGCCACTTCATAATGCTTCAGGAGAATACAAAAACTCCATACACATTCGGTGGAATCAAATTATCCTTGGCACAGCTGGCTTTTGAAATATAGATGCAAAAAGCAAAGCAAATCTCAGCAGCCCTTACGTTCCAGTAATGCTTTAGCAAATCTATATCAAGTGGCATTTGCTTCAGCAAAAAAAATAAAAATAAAAATCATAGACCGTTCTCTTCTGGTCCAGGTAATGCTAATCGCATTTAAACAATTATGCTCGCATTTGGGGGGGAAACAGCAACAAATCAAACAGCTTGGAAAATGGCGTATGTCCTAGGCGAGGGAACTGGATGTTAAGTAACCCATCTTATACTATAAAGACAGATTTATCACAGCATTTTAAAAGGAAGTTTTAGGATGAATGCAATTGCCTTTTTTGACCAATAGGCTAAAGCAGGCTACTATTCTTTTTGTTACACACAAGGTTGGATCCAGCCTTTTGAGCCCCCCACATTTGCAATAGGCCTCTCAAAAGCTGTTGAGGACACCGTGCAAATGGATCGAGACCCCAAATGTGGACTTTTTGTTACCCTCCACTTGCATCAAGGTGCCAGGATCTTGCAGCACATCCGCCTGCCCTCCTTCGATGGCGGGGTAGTGTCCCAGTCGCTGCTGAGCCCCCCCACCCTTGCATTTTGTATTTCTGTGTTTTGGTGTTGCCACTGGGCACTCAAACTTTGTAAACCGCTAGCCTCTGGCGGTATACAAGTTTGAAAAATAAATAAATAAATAAACATATCTAGGAAAGTGCAACACTGCCAATCAAGGAATTTTCTCTCTCTAGGAATTTCTGGTCAAAGTCTGCGGGCAGCTCACC
Source organism: Anolis apletophallus (assembly GCA_030556195.1). Classification (NCBI taxonomy): domain Eukaryota; kingdom Metazoa; phylum Chordata; class Lepidosauria; order Squamata; family Anolidae; genus Anolis; species Anolis apletophallus. The sequence goes on from JARBWK010000007.1 coordinate 21,169,596, forward strand.
ACAGAATTGCATTGGCGCACCTAGAACAGTGGTTCTCAACCTGTGGGTTCCCAGATGTTTTGGTCTTCAACTCCCAGAAATCCAAACAGCTGGTAAACCGGCTGGGATTTCTGGGAGTTGTGGGCCAAAACACCTGGGGGCCTACAAGTTGAGACCCACTGGCCTAGAGGATCCTACAGAGGTTGTCTATGTCTAGATCTTTCAGTGTGTCTAAGGGAAGTTGACAATAGAGTCACTTACTCAAATCCATGAATAATTAAATCCACAACACTCAGGAACAACTATATAGGCATGGGAGTTAAGCTGACTAAATCAAGTCTTGACATCTACATTTTTTCATCAAGAAGGCAGAGTGGCAATGTTCTGCTTGCAGAGTTCTGTGATCTTTCTACCTTGTCAACTGTCAAGGGAAGGAGGGAGGGAATTTGGACCATGATGACGCAGCTGGTCTTGGCTTAGAGGAGAGAAGACACAAGGACACACTCACAGGTGGAGTGCAATCTTTTCCCCTTCCCCTCAGAGACTAAACCAACCACATTGTCTCAATTGACTCTCCTCACTCCCTATCAATACTGAGCAGCAGCTCCTTCTGGGGTTCAAAATCCACAGGGGGGGACATTTGAGACAAGGAACAAAGAGTTGTCTTATACCCTAAAACAGACATTTGTGCACATATGACACTAACATGCATCCATCCACTGATAGCAATCAGGTTAATTTAATGTAATTACTAAGCCTGGTTAGGTTCGTCGGAATGCTCCAAAAGTCAAATAAATTTGGATTTAATTCACTTTCAAAACGGTTTTGAAGCGCTTTAAGCAACCAGGAAGTGAATTTGCCATTTTGAAGATGGCGCTGCCATTTTCAGAAAGGGTTCAGAAAGCCTTGTCTAAACCGTCCGGTTTGGACACGGCTTCCTTTCCCCCGGCGTCAGTTCAGAAGCCCATGCCTTCCCTCCACATCTTAACGGCCCCGTTCAGATGTGGAGGGAAGGCATGGGCTTTCAAATCCGGTTTGAAAGGCTATGGGGCCGTTCAGATGAGGGGGGAAGGCATGGGCTTCTAAACCTGGTTTGAAAGCCCATGGGGCGGTTCAGATGTGGGAGGAAGGCATGGGCTTCCAAACCCAGTTTGAACGCTCATGGGGCCGTTCAGATGAGGGGGGAAGGCATGGGCTTCCAAACCCAGTTTGAAAGCCCATGGGGCCGTTCAGATACGGGGGGAAGGCATGGGCTTCCAAACCCAGTTTGAAAGCCCATGGGGCCGTTCAGATGCGCCCATGGGGGGGGAGGCATGGGCTTCCAAACCCAGTCTGAAAGCCCATGGGGCCATGGGCTTCAAACCCGAAAGCCCATGGGGCTGTTCAGATGGAGGAAGGCATGGGCTTCCAAACCCGGTTTGAACGCCCATGGGGCCATTCAGATGCGGGAGGAAGGCATGGGCTTCCAAACCCGGTTTGAAAGCCCATGGGGCCATTCAGATGCGGGAGGAAGGCATGGGCTTCCAAACCCGGTTTGAAAGCCCATGGGGCTGTTCAGATGCGGGAGGAAGGCATGGGCTTCCAAACCCGGTTTGAAAGCCCATGGGGCTGTTCAGATGCAGGGGGAAGGCATGGGCTTCCAAACCCAGTTTGAAAGCCCATGGGGCCATTCAGATACGGGGGGAAGGCATGGGTTTCCAAACCCAGTTTGAAAGCCCATGGGGCTGTTCAGATGCGGGAGGAAGGCCTGGTTTGAAAGCCCATGGGGCCATTCAGATGCGGGAGGAAGGCATGGGCTTCCAAACCCGGTTTGAAAGCCCATGGGGCTGTTCAGATGCGGGAGGAAGGCATGGGCTTCCAAACCCGGTTTGAAAGCCCATGGGGCTGTTCAGATGCGGGAGGAAGGCATGGGCTTCCAAACCCGGTTTGAAAGCCCATGGGGCTGTTCAGATGCGGGAGGAAGGCATGGGCTTCCAAAACCAGGTTTGAAAGCCCATGGGGCTTTGAGGAAGGCATGCCCATGGGGCCATTCAGATGAGGGGGGAAGGCATGGGCTTCCAAACCCGGTTTGAAAGCCCATGGGGCTGTTCAGATGCAGAGGGAAGACATAGGCTTCCAAACTGGGTTAAAACACCCAGTTTGGAGTGGATGTTGCCATGTTTAAACTGGGTGAAACAGGTGTGTCCGCCATTATTGAAGCCATTCCAAAATTTCAGAAGTAATTCGGAAACATTCTGAATTTCTTTTGAAAACTCTCGGAAGTCTATCAGAATCGAATCGCCAGCACCCGCTACATCCGAAATGAGTTGTGAACCTTTTTTTTCTTGATCAGCCAGGCCTAGTAATTACTTCAACTAGATGCAACCTATTATCTTTGCTTGTTAGGGAGGCAACACAATCAGTGATCAGTAAGTCCTTCCTCAGAAATCTCTATGTCTAAGGAATTTTCCTGAAATAGTTTCCAGTATTGATTGTCTCAGCCTAAGTAAGGAAGGAGTGGACAGACAAAAAGACTGCTCGAGCCGTGAGGAGAGTAAGAAATAAAATTATTACTATTATTTGAAACACAACAAGATTAGTACACAGCAAACAAGAACACTATGCTGGTTGTTGTATTGGATCACACATCGGACACTTCCCAAGTGTCTAGGACTATGTGATGTATCGGCAAATAATGCGTGCAGATCCCAGTAGCGTGGCCTTTTGCAGCTGGCAGATGGTAATTTTGTCAGCGCCGATTGTGTCTAAATGAAGGCCAAGGTCTTTAGGCACTGCACCCAGTGTGCCGATCACCACTGGGACCACCTTTACTGGCTTGTGCCAGAGTCTTTGCAGTCTGATCTTTAAATCCTCACATCGTGTCACCTTTTCCAGTTGTTTCTCTTCAATCATGCTGTCGCCTGGATTGCAACATTGACAATCCATACTTGTTTTTTTAACACAATCCTGAGGTCAGGAGCATTGTGCTCTAAAACTCTGTCAGTCTGAATTTGGATGTCTCAGAATAGTTTGACGTGTTCTTTGTCTGTAACTTTTTTGGGCTTGTGATCCTACCAGTTTTTTGTCACCGGCATATGGTGTTTATGGCACAAGTTGCAATGATTCATCTGAGCAATGGTGTTATGCCTCTGCTTGCAGTCTGTCTGTGCGATCTTCTTGCAGCAGCTGAGGATGTGATCTATTGTTTCATCTGCTTCCTTGTAGAGTCTACACTTGGGATCTGTCGTCAACTTTTCCATTTTGGCTTTGATGGCATTTGCTCTAATGGCTTGTTCCTGGGCTGCCAGACTCACGCCCTCCGTCTCCTTTTCCAAAGTTCTGCAGGTTCGCAGTTTGGGAGTGATCCTGGACTCATCGCTGAGCCTGGAGCCCCAGGTCTCGGCGGTGGCTGGGAGAGCTTTTGCACAGTTAAAGCTTGTGCGCCAGCTACGCCCGTACCTTGGGAAGTCTGACTTGGCCACAGTAGTCCATGCTCTGGTTACATCTCGAATAGACTACTGCAACGCTCTCTATGTGGGCTTGCCTCTGAAGACTGCTCGGAAACTGCAATTAGTCCAACGCTCAGCAGCCAGGTTACTAACAGGAACGGGGTACAGGGAGCATACAACTCCCTTGTTGCGCCAGCTCCAATTGCTGCCACTTAGTTGCCAAGCACAATTCAAAGTGCTGGTTTTAACCTACAAAACCCTATACGGTTTTGTAGGTTACTTGTCTGAACGAATTCTCCCCTATGAACCATCAAGGACATTAAGATCCTCCGGAGAGGCCCTGCTCTCGATCCCGCCATCTTCGCAAGCGCATCTGGTGGGGACGAGAGACAGGGCCTTCTCTGTTGTGGCCCCTCGGCTGTGGAACTCCCTCCCAAGCAATGTTAGATCTGCCCCCTCCCTGTTGTCCTTCAGGAGGCGGGTGAAGACTTGGATGTGGAACGAGGCCTTCCCAGAATAAGCTGAGATTGATTTCAATCTGAAATGGGTGACCACTTTTTTAGACCGAGCTGAATGTGGTTTTAATGGCAATGTGGTTTTATGTATCTCTGTTTTTATGTATTTTAATATGCTGTTTTAAGATGTTTTAAATTTGTATAGCATTGTTGTGAGGACACTCTAACACTCCGTAGGGATCACACGCAGACGGTTCACGATCCAACAAGATTTATTGCAGGTACAACGCTTGTGATGCCAGAACTGGCATCACAAAGAACAAACACACCTTATATACAAAACACACCCCCATCACCTGTCCATCATCCCAAAGGCCCAACCCCCAGGGCATGCAATGCCCAGCAGAGGTTGCATCATATCCCCTTTGACTCGGCAACTCCAATAGACAGGAAAGGTTGCATCATATCCTGCCTGAATCAGCACTAAACCAGCCAGTGCTACTCATGTTGGTGTGGTGTGACCTAAGGCACATTTCCAGCTCTGTGCATGTCTCCAAGGCCACCACCTGGTGGAGATTATCTTGCTGGAAGGGTATGAGATAAGAGCAATTCCAGCTCTAATCGACAGACTCTTACAATTGTATTTTGCTGTAAGGAGGTGAGAAGGTCAGGGTACAAAAAATTTAAATAAATAAAATATATAAATAAATTTGTGAGCCATATCCATGTTTTTTCTTTGTCTATTTTGCTCTCAATTTTTCCCAGGAACTGTCCATGGAGAGCCTTCTTTTGCCAGTTTTCTCTTCTGCTCTGCATTGAATTTTGACGGTATTCCCTTTTTGTCTCTTGCATTTGAAGCAGTTTATTGATGACTGACTTCCCTCAATGTTGGTTCTTGGCTGCCTTTCACATAATCAGCCAGTGCATGTTTCACTTCTTTTACTGTTTGTTTCACTTATTATTATTATTAATATTAGTATTATTATGATGAGTTTCTGGTTGACAGTGGCTCAATTTTACGAAGGTATTGAGAAGAAGGATAGATGAATTTTATACAAACGTGGGCAGAGAGGCAGAACCTTTTAAAGAAAGCTGGGGAAAGGTATGAGGCAAAAAGCCAGCAAGTCAAACTGGGAGGATATACCTTGTAGCTATAATCTGCAGCCAAGAAAATTTGGGCAGAAGAATAGTGTTTTTATTGCTTACCTCAGTGTTTTTCAAACTTTTTTGAGCCGCGGCACATTTTTTACATTTACAAAATCCTGGGGCACACCACCAACCAAAATGACACAAAATGACACGCTAACACAGTAATACATATACTTCATATGCTTTTAAATGTATTTATACACTCAGTGTGAAACCTGGGCCTGTTTCGATGAACACAACATAGATATCCTGGCAGGAATGGCAGAAACACACACACAAAGGTCTTGCTCAACAGCTGGGAGTTATAGTTCACCCGCAATCAAAAAGCACTCTGATTCCACCATTGATGGAATGGAATCAAACTTCGCACACAGAACTACCATAACCAAGAGTTTGGAGGGCATTGACCTTGAGTTTTGGAGTTGTAGTTCACCTAAATCCAGAGAGCACTGTGGAGGGGAGGGAAGACGTGGGCCAAGTCTGCGCAATAGCGCCCGCACGTCTTTCTCCCTCCCCCCTCCCACAGAAGTGGCAGCGTGAGCAAAGCAAGGCAAAGCAAGCAGAGTGAGGCTGGGAAGAAGGGAGCCCGAGTGGAGAAGAAAAAGTGTTCGGCAGGAGGGGGAAAAAAGGGTGTTGGAGGTTCCAATTTCCCACGGCACACCTGATGATCGCTCACGGCACACTAGTGTGCCACAGCAGACTGGTTGGGAAACACTGGCTTACCTTCTGATCAATCACAAAGCCCTCCCTCCCCATTGCAGATTTCGCTCCTATATGTATGAATGAATTTCTTTGTTATGGTCACCCTATTGTACAGAAGATCTCTGGCAGAAGTGAGAAGAATACTATTTAAAATCTCTAATAGAGGATGGGGAATCGTGAATCATTTTAATAGTGGCAGCATATTGTGCTGCAGCTATAAAATTAAGGAGTCAGATTGCAGATGATTTTAGTGGATAATATTTCAACTACACATTTTAATGTGTATTTCCACAGATTTTAATCAAGTGTCATTTGTAAACCATGCTTCAGACTCCACGTGGATTTGTATATATCAAGTTTTAGACTTGTTGAGCATATGTTTTAAATATGAAGCCGATTATGGTGCATGTGTGTGTGTGATAGATACTTAGATCTGAAACTTGAAAGGAAAACAAGTGAGTTTGAAGGGGAGTTACAGGGAAAATTCAAAAGGGTGAGTAAAGACGTTGGGATTTTAAAAGCTTGATGTCACAGTCACCTTTACCCAATTTTTTCCATATATTGTTGTAACATTCGGATGATTCCTGTTTTCCTATTCTTTAGATTTCTATACTTATCTATTACTTAGGCATATTCAATTTTTCCTCTTTCCTCTTCTTCCTTCCCCACTATTCTACAATAGCCTTGATCCCAGAGACAGCATTTGTTTACATTTTAGAACGCCTGTGTTCTTATAGGAACTTAGGTCATTGTTGATACCAGGGGTGCTCATTAGGTAGATCGCGATCTACTTGTAGATCGCGTAGGGCAGGGCTGCTCAGGAAGTCGATCGCGATCGACTGGTCGATCCCAGGACCGAAGGAGGTCGATCCCAGCTGAATGGGGCACTTCTAGGGGGCATACCCTCCTCAAGGCTGAAGAAGCTGTGGTAGCGCTGAAGCCGGGAGGGTGGGGCCTGGCATGGCCTGGCTCCGCCCCCTCCCCAGGCTTCAGCGCTACCACAGCTTCTCCTAGAGGAGGGTATGCCAAGCCAGTAATGGCTAGCTATGCCACTACTGGCTTGGCATACCCTCCTCTAGCCTGGAGAAGCTGTGGTAGTGCTGAAGCCAGAGAGGGGAGGGGGGCGGAGCCAGGCCACGCCAAGCCCCACCCCCTCCCGGCTTCAGCGCTACCACAGCTTCTTCAGCCTTGAGGAGGGTATGCCAAGCCAGTAGTGGCTAGCTATGCCACTACTGGCTTGGCATACCCTCCTCTAGCCTGGAGAAGCTGTGGTAGCGCTGTAGCCAGAGGGGGGAGGGGGCTCAGCCCTGCTTCTCTCTCAGTAGAGCTTTCTGACTTGGTTTTATTATAAGTAGCTCGCATGCTGAAAAAGTGTGGGCACCCCTGGATCGCGGCAGGGGGCGGGAGGGTGTCCTGGTAGATCGCAGGCAGGGAGGTTGGACTGGAGGAAGGCTCAGTCCCGCCTAGGAACCCGTTGGCTTGTTGTTATCAGAGGCGAATGGCCATCAGGTGCAGTAGGATGTTGGATTGCTTGGCCCTTGGAGGTCTCCTCCTATTCTAGGAACCGATTGTTGTTGTTGTTGTTGTTGCTATTATTATTATTATTATTAGGAGTAGTAGTAGTAGTAGTAGCAGCAGAGGCTGAATGAATATTATCATCAATATTATTATGAATAAATTCAGGGGCTTATTATACTCACATTTAGTTGAATTCAGTCTTAAAATATATTATATGGCTCTCACTGAAATAAATTTCCAAATATGTTGCTTTTATGGCTCTCTGAGTAGTGGGTAGGGAGATCATTTTGAGTTGGTTGTTTTAGAAGTAGCTCGCATGCTGAAAAAGTGTGAGCATTCATGGTTTATACTAACTAAGCAACACTAAAACTTTCTCAGCTAAGAAGCAAATTAGCAACTTGTCTTCTGCAATATGGGAGACAGACATGAGCATTAGTGAATCCATATTTGAACTATATCATTTTGCAATATTTCAGTAATTTTTCTGATTGGCTCTGGCAAGGCTAAAGGGGGGGACGGGGACTGACAGACTGATATATACATTAATTACAGCTAGGAAAATTCTATCTTTTTAATTTGACACAATGGGCCAAACCAGAAATTTTCTCCCAATTTTCTCCCTTTTCCATTACCAGACTCCACCTGAAAAACTGTGGCTGGGAGCACAATGGGTTAAACCCTTGTGCTGGCAGAACTGCTGACTGACAGATCAGCGGTTAAAATCTGAGGAGAGAGTGTTGAGCCCCCTCTGTCAGCTCCAGCTCCCCATGCGAGAACATGAGAGAAGCTTCCCACAAGAATGGCAAAACATCAAACATCCGGGCATCTCCTGGGCAACGTCCTTGCAGATGGCCCATTCTCTCACACCAGAAAAGGCTTGCAGTTTCTCAAGTTGCTCCTGACACGAAAAAGAAACCCCCAAAACAGAAACCCATCCTATGTACAAGATTTAGATGATTAAATGCTCCAAAACAGCTGTTTGGTTACAATGCATGAGGTGTTGTGTAAACTCATGTAAGTATGCAATGTGAACAGAAAGGGTCTTTTTTTGGGTAGGCACAGAAGAGAATTGAATGAATAGGATTGTTTCCTTCCAGACAGATGCTATAACCCAAACCCAGTCCCTCCTGGACACAGGTAAATAAATGTCACAGACTTCAGGTGTGTGTCAAATGGCTCTTCCTAATTCTCTTTGAATAGGCTCCCTTTTCTCTTCCTCTCTCCTCCATTTCTCATCATAACAAAAAAACAATAAAACAGCAGATTTCCTCTTAAGAAACACACATTATGAAGACATTGCAACTTGGGAGTGTTTGTGCGTACTGTAATACTTCTGTGCATTTGAAAGTCTTTATATGAAACTCTTTCCTTTCTCCCAGAAGCTATATTATCTCTCATTTATACATGAAATAGGAAACTAAGGATGGATGATATTTTAGTTATATTTTCTCAGCATGATTCGCTCATATATTTATATGCAGGAATGTCACGCAGTGTACTAATCGGAATCCATCTGAATGTTAATTTTCCAACTGTGTCGCGTGGCTCATGGCAACCACCTGCTAAAAAGTCCCTGTTTTCGCTTAATAAGTCCAATAAAAATTATAATCACACACAGAAAAATCTGCAGAGATAGCACTGATAAAGTTGTTTATATTTCTGAGCTAGCTATCATTTGCCGTGAAACATCTAACAGCCTAATTACTGAATACGGCTCAGGATGCAAAACGCATGTTCGCGACCTTATTTTTCTCAGAATGGCCAGCTGAGATGACTCCACCACAGTAGCCACATGTTTTCAAACAACATGAGGAAGTTCTCTAAATAAAGGTAGGCTTGCAGGGATAAAATTCAAGTTTCGGCCTTTTAGAGCTTTTCATCGTGCCTGTAGATTTGGTAAAAACGCTACTTACAGAAAGGCATAAAGCAGGGGTTGGCAACCTATGGCTTGCAAGCCAGGTGTGGTTCTCTCGATTATTACTATTATTATTATTCGACTTTATATACCGCCACTCCCCGAAGGCTCAGAGTGGTTTACAACAGAATAATACAGTTAACAGTAAACAACTCTGCACATCACAAACAATAACAAAACAAACTATAGGAGTCATCTACTAGATACCAGGGTTCACCCAGTCCCTAGAGAGAGGGGCAGAATAAAACCCGATGGAGTGTGGTCATGGACGGGGCCAACTGGGTGGCGCGAGGCCGGCGTAAAAGCTGGCTCACCCGGCCAGCATTGGAGGCGTAGTGATGGCATGACAGGCCCAAAAATAGAGTCTCCAGTAGAGTCTTTAGGAGAGTTCCTATCACCAGTAACTTGGGAGGGCACTCTTTTCTCCACCTTCACAGAGTTTGAGTCACTTATAAGGGTGAACTGGGGAGACACTCTCTCCCTTACGACCCTAGTTTGAGCATTTGAGTTCCTGTCCCTGACAGCTTGGGAGGGCCCTCTCTCCTCCCCATTCACAAAGGAGGGACCACCCGGGAGACCATATTCCAATTTTTGGGAGGGGGCTGCGGCTGCAGATCTTCTCCAGCTACCGAAACCTACACCCCAAAAAGTTCTGGACTTAAATTTCCTCTGGCGGTGGCCACGTCTCTGAGGCCGACGCCTCGGGGGCCTACCATTTCCCATCGCTGCATCTTTGTCCATATCTAGGGCTTCAGGCTCTCCGGAGCCCGAGCTTGACTCAGTCCTGCTTCTCTCTCTCCTTCGGCCACCCTGGGTGCCCTGGGGCCGAGGAGCAGCTTTTCCCACTTCTCCAGCTTGTTGTTCTTGTAAGTCTCTTTGGCAGCTGCTCTCTCGCATTAGGCCGCTTTGATCAGAAGCACCAGGCTTCGGCGGCATCCGGACATCCACTTGTATTCCCTCCCTTGGAGGGGGAGGAACATCCAGGTTCCCAGCGAGGGGGCAGGAAGTCGCTCTCTTCATCTTCCAGCTTCGGCGGCATCCACGCCTGCGTGCTTGTTGCTTCCAGCTCGATTGTAGAGGTGACGAAGACGCTTGCTCTCCTATGCCATCTTCAAGGCCATCCACCATCTGGCTCACTCCGCCTCATCTGCAGCCCAAGCGGAAAGATCCTCCTCCCCACACTCTTCTTTTCCCTCAAAGAATCAATGGCGCGGAAGGGTATTCCAAGCCGGAAGGGACTTCTTTTTTTAGCCTTCGGAGGAGGGATTTCTTTTCCTTCCAGGCAGGGAGACAGGTCTCCTTGGGCCTCTTGGCCAGGCCTTGGGCCTTAGGTGGGCGACTGAGAGGAGCCCTGAGCCGGGACTCAGTGGGGAAAGCGGCACTTCCGTTGCCCTCAGCTGGTCTTGCCTCTTGCGCCTCTGCGAGGCTTGAGGGCTGCAGCAGGGAGGTTGGGAATGCGCTGCCATTTGAGGAGGGCAGTAAGGCAGGTGGGAGTGACCGTGACGGACGGAAGGAGGGAGGGAGCTGCGAGGGAATTAATGGCAAGGCCTGGCTCTCTGCCTCCCTCCTGCCTTCGCTTGCTGCCCATCTGCGGTGAAGGGAGGCAGCTGTGTTTGTGATTCAAGGACAGGCCGGAATGGCGTGGAAATGCCGCAAAACTCACAGCCACCGCCCTCAACGCCCAGTCAGTGAAGACATTCCTCTGCCAGGGTGAGGAGGGTGACTTCTTGCCCGCTTCGCCCACAGAATCGCCAAGCTGGAAATGACCCCCGGGAACACATGCGCCAAGCACTCCCGACAGATGGCCACGCACTCCCGACAGATGGCCACCCAGCCTCTGCTTCAAAACCAGGTAGCATTTCATATTTCATATAGGGACATAGGCAAGGGAGAAACATATAGGGCCTATATTGAATTCAGTCTTAAAATATATTATATGGCTCTCACTGAAATAAATTTCCAAATATTTTGCTTTCATGGCTCTCTGAGTCAAAAAGGTTCCCGACCCCTGGCATAAAGAAACAGAGGGGTTGTTATGGGCCTCTAGCCTCCTACAGATATCTAAACCTGGACTGAATAGATATAGGAGCAGAGCACTGTTCCCTTCAGCATCTCATTCCAAAAGTACATGCTGGAGGGCATCCCTGCCAGTAGTTGTTTTTTGGTTTTTTTGAAAAAGCAGTATCGCAGTCTGCCATGGAGATACAATTTTTTGCTAATTTTATTCCCAAAATAAGCAGTGAGTAATTCTGTCAATGTTCTTCCTGCTGTGAGAGTGCCTTTCAATACTGTGCAGTTTTTTAAAGACTATTCACACACAGTTCTACAGTTCTCACTGCATGCAATTTGCACGCAGTATTTCTGCATAGGACACAGAGATAGTATTTTCTGTGCAGAAAAAAAATATCCATATCCCGTTTAGAAAAAGCTGCTTTATGTGCAAAGATGCTTGTCAGTCTCCTTGCCAGGATTGAGTGACACTCCATTATATTCCAATAAAGCAACAACTCTGAATATCTCTCTCTCCCTAATCTCTCCATTCAGACAACATGTACTTCCTTGTTCCTTTCCTAATATTGCCATTTAATTAAAGCTCTGTGAAGAGCTGCACAAAAACAAAGGGAAGAAAGCTACAATAGAAATTCCAAATGAAACAAAATTGGTTTGTTATGAAGGACAACTTCAGAACCTGCAAAACTGGTAACTTATTTGCATTAGACCTATATTCAGCTCTTTACTTCTGATGCTTTCCTATTATTGCTCCTTAATATTCAAAGCACATACTCTAATAAAGGCTGCTTAATGTTTATGTTTTAATATGAGAAACCCCAAAGGCTGATAACAGGTTCAGTCAGTCGGTCGGTCCATATGTTACCCTTTTCACAAGGGAATCTACAGAATAATATTGAAAGTCAACTGGCCTAAGAAATTTATTTATTTATTTATTTAAAACTTTTATATACCGATCTTCTCAACCTCCGCAGAGGGACTCAGGCCGGGTAACAGCAAGGACTCAATGCCAAAATATAATCTAAAACATCATAAAAACAATAAAAGATTAAAATACAAGTAAAAGAAATACATATAAACCAGGTCGCCAATGTCCAATTTCGGTCCGCATACATCATCGATACTTAGTCTATTATTAAACTCAACCATTATTCCGGGAATGCTTCTTTCCAGATCCAGGATTTCAATAGCTTCCTGAAGGTTAGGAGTGAGGGGGCAGATCCAATCTCCGTTGGGAGGGAGTTCCACAGCTGAGGGGCCACCACAGAAAAAGCCCTGTCTCTCCCCACCAGCCGCGATTGCAAATGTGGAGGGACCGAGAGCAGGGCCCCTCCAGAAGATCTTAATGGTCTTGATGGTTCGTAGGGGAGAATAAGTTCGGACAGGTAAACTGGGCCGGAACCATATAGGGTTTTGTAGGTCAATACCAGCACTTTGAGTTAATTGGCAGCCAGTGGAGCTGGCGCAACAGAGGAGTTGTACGCTCCCTGTACCCCGCTCCTGTTAGTAACCTGGCTTAAGAAAGGATTAAGATCTTCACTGGATAAGGTTCTCTTCTACCACTCACCATCTCCCATAAAAGGCGAAAGGTGGGGAGTAATTCTGATTGCTGAACATTTGAGCAACTCGAAAAAAGGCGGAAGGTCACGACTTACCCAACATTTTCTGCATCTTCATCACACTCTGCCCTATACTTGCAAACGCCACATTTGGAATGTTTTCTATGAACTTCAGTCCCAGAGCCTTCATATTCTAAAAGAAAAACATGGAACAGAATTATTGCAACATTGAAACACATCAACAACAGGTGCTCAGTTTTGTACTACTGATCCCTTTGACACCTCCAAAGAGATTGGGGTGGCTTGCATAGGGTCGTTCTATTTTATCCTCATTTCCAGCCCTCATTTCCAACCTCCTTCCAAGATTGGGAGAACCTAAAGATGGTAGTGCACACACTGGTAATATCAAGGCCGGACTTCTGCATGCTTTACTTTTACAGAGAATGGTCTTATAACTTGAGTTTCTTAAAAGCAATGTTCCACACACAGGAATACAAACAGGTTATTTTGAACCTTTTGAATCCTCTTTCCACACCAGCACTCTTAACACTATAGAGGCCTACTATATTTCTTCTCCTCCCTGAAAACTTTTACTATTATCCTCAAAGAGGTATCTTTCTAACCATTCCAAAAACTCTTCCTTCCTTCCCCTTCAAATCTCCTAACCTAATCTTTAAACACCCAACTCCCAATAACTAAACTATGGCTGCCTTAGCTCCTTCCTTCCCCTCTGGTTCCACCCATCTCTGGTTGCTGAGCAGCTGCCTCCCATTTCACCAGCCAGTCCGACTGCACTTCCAGCTATGAGGCTGTCTGATCACTCAACCCCCTGCTCTCCTTTTCCAAGCCAAGCCCGTTTACTGCCTTTACACTAACCCTGTAAGGTAGACCAACTCGTTACACATGCTAATTCGAATATTTTAAATATGAGAAACACCTTCTTTCCTCCATGGAGCCACACCGGAACAATTGGAGAAAGAACGGTTTAACAATTCAATTGTTCAAAGTACACAACCTATAAACAACAGACGTAGAAGCTGATATTTTGTGAAAAGCAGAACATCTAAAATAAATGGAAAGCTTAACATAGTTTAATCATCCCCTTCTCTGAGTAGGATGGCGAGATGCAAGAACTTGGTTCATTCCAGGACTAACTTAAAGAAGCACCAGCCCCATCTACCCTCTCCACTGTGGTGCCACTTCTGGACAGGGAAATGATGATGGCAATCAAAGACAGCTGGCTCTGAAATGGCATTGATGTTTCCCCCTTTCTGTAGAATGATCCTCAACTTATTTGGAGATCATATCGAAATCCAAAATTTTGACCACAGAACCTGCCCTCAGCTTACGCATGAGATCAACTTATACATAAGTATACATAGTATTTTATATTGATTACATTATGTAATAAAATTTGAAAAAACCCTCTTTCTGGTTTAAAAGTGTTATTTCCTGTTTAATTGTGCAGTACTTAGGGCGCTTCCATACAGTGCCAAAACCCACTTCAGCTCGGGTTTCAGTCCCCACATATCTACCTAAATCCCCGGCTTTCCCAAGGAGAGGCAACATGCCATCTTGAGACAAATCGGGATGACATGCAGCCACCCCCAAGCCCCAATTAAGCCCCTATAGGTGAATTAAAAGATGTCTCAGGACTACCTGGAAGTCAGTCTCCACAGGCCTCATACCCCATTATACCTGGACCTTTCAGGAAGGTTTGTTCCAAATTAATTCATTTTTACTGGAGGCGTCATTCAGATGCCTCTGGTAAAAACCAGTTTTTGGACCGGTCTGGGTGGGCCCTTAGTTTGAAAGTAGTTGTTCTATTCCAGAATCTTTGTTTTCGTGGATGCCACAAACTATGTTGAATTGGTTGAGACTCTATGAGACTCTAGGCCAGGGTGCTCATTAGGTAGATCGCAATCTACTGGTAGATCACGTAGGGCGTCCTGGTGGATCGCAGGCAGGGCGGGAGGAAGGCTCAGTCCTGCCCCGCAGGCTCCCAACGCCGCCCAAGTGCTGCCGGCCCTGGGTTATCTGAGCTCGTTTCCACACAGTTGAATAAAATCCCATGTTATCTGCTTTGAATCAGATTATATGGCAGTGTGGACTCAGAAAATCCAGTTCAAAGCAGATATTGTGTTATATGTTTCACATCTTTGTAGTTGGTAGGTAGATCATTTTGACTTGGTTGTTTTATAAGTAGCTCGCATGCTGAAAAAGTGTGAGCACCCCTGTTCTAGGCGATATCTCAGATCATCTGGACAGGCCCTACTCTCGCTCTCGTCGCCTTTGCAGGCGTGATTGGTGGGGACAAGTGAGAGGGCCTTCTCTGTGGTGGCCCCCCGACTCTGTAACTCGCTCCCCAAGGATATCAGACAAGCTCCCACATTGGCAGTTTTTAGGAGGAGCCTGAAAATGTGGCTGTTCTAATGTGCCTTCCCTGAATAAAGTAAATAACGCCATGCTGTGGTCAATTCTTTGCAAAATGTTCTCAGAAGACAACCCAGAAGAATGTGGGTTGTCTGCCCCACATTATCCTTTAAAACCTTCCTCTACAGTACATACATTCTACCTCTGTTCGCATCCAATGTTTATTTATTTTAAAATTTTAATATTTCACATCTGGCCCAGCCAGAATGGTTTAAAAGTGTCTGTTATTGCTTATGTGTAAGTTATATTGATTGTATTGTTTTATTATTTGCTGTTGTGTTGTTTATTATGTGTCATTGGGCTTGGTCTCATGTAAGCCGCCCCGAGTGCCCTCGGGGAGATGGTGGCGGGTATAAATAAATTTATTATTATTATTATTATTATTATTATTATGAGAGATGTTCATCGAAAAATATGGCAAATGTGCTGCAGTTTAATCAACTATTTCCAATTAGGAAATGATATTTATAGCCCAGCAACAAAAAATCTTGTTACATAGTGTTATAGTTTCAAATGCTGTCTAAATCCAAAAGTGTAGTTAAACTTGAATACAATTTGTGAATAGCAATTAATTTCTGAAATCGTGGTCAGGATGTGATGGAGTACATTTGCTAACACAACTTCTTTCACTCTGTAGAATAAAGTGTGAGCCTTTAAAAAAAGATTTTATTTACATACAATAACAACTTACAATGTAAAGAAAACACAAAACGGTGAACATTTTACAAACACATAGCCCACCACCAAGGCCTGAACAAGTATCCTTTCCTTCGCCATATCTTTATAAATCAACCATTAATCACATGTCATATCCAAAAGTCCTGACCAACAGGGTTGTATTGCGAATCCATTTTCACTCTCTAAAGTGTATTTAATAAAGACCAACCCGTATGCCTCAAAATCTGATCTATTCGTTTTCCCCCTGAATACCCTCATTTCCATTGTTAGTTTATCATTTAAGGCTACGTTCCACACCTCCCTATACCAAGCTTCCAGTGCAAGATTAGTTATTATTTTCCAATTCCTTGCTATTATAATTCTTGCCACTGCGAGCAAAATCATCATCAATTCTTTCTTTTCCATATCTAAATCCAACATTGTGATGTCCATTAGTAATGCTAACCTAGCATCCGGAGTAATATTTAGTCCTATAATATTGCTTATTTCGATAAATATATCATTCCAAAAACTCTTCACTTGGGGGCATTCCCACCATAAATGAAAATATGTCCCTTTGTGCATGCCACATCTCCAGCAGAGGTTGCTTTGCTTGCTATCCATCTGATGTTGTTTGACCATCTCCATATAACTTTAAATACATTTTCTTTTAATCTTATTGATAGATTCTTAACCACTCTCCACTTCAGAACCCTTTTCCAATCAAAATCTGTCAGAGGCCCTAGGTCTCCTTCCCAGACCTTTTCTAACAGCTTCAACCCTATTTATTTGCCAATTAATCCATTATATATTTTCCCAATTAACCCTTTCCCCATTATTTCTTGGGTTTTAAGTTTACTTAGCCATTCCTCATATTTATTTAGTGCTCTACACCTGGGATTTTTACTTAACCAGTCCTTTTCCCAGTTATACAGCTGTTGTCTCTCAAACCAATTCAGAGCACCTTGTTCTTCTAACTTATCAAACTTGCCCATTGAATTTTGTATCCTTGCCTTTATACACAAGCACATAGTATAGCACCCTTGGAGTTATATTTTTGCTCAGTGCTTGGGGTGCAGGAAGGAAGGATGGAAAAACGTCCTTTGCACTGGCGCTGCAGCAACTGTTGTACACAAATGTTTATAACACAGAAGTGCCAATTTCTTGTCAGTCATTCCTATGCCTTTGCACCAAGTGACCAACACTCTAGAAGACAGGTGCAAGTTTATTCCGCACCAAGCAATTGGACAGAGCACCATCTGCATTGCTTGCCTTATATTTCCCTAAGTAAAACGCTGGAGGTGGAGGATGCGGCCAAACCAAAGTTGAACATAAATCCCACTCATTATAGTGACAGAACTTGGCTCCAACAAATGAGAATGCCAAAAACTTGGAAAAGGTGCTGAAAGCACTCTGGATCAAAACCAAGACAACCACAACCGATTAAAATCTGGTATTCCAAAGCTTGTTGGGGTGAGTACTAAGAAGCATGATAAAGTACTGCTTTACATTGAAGATAAATCAGTTATTTATTTATTTATTTATTTATTTATTTATTTCCAACATTTCTACCCCGCTCTTCTCAACCCCCGAGGGGGGACTCAGAGCGGCCTAACAAAAGGCACAATTCGATGCCCAAACAGTAAAATACAATATAAAAACCAAAAACATTCGGCATTAACATACATTAAAATACAATTAACATTAACACATCACACACATTCTCTTAAGTTAAAAACAGTGTTCCGTCCATAACAGGGGCATTGAGCCATCTCCATCAACTTGCCCTTACAAATCCAGTCCAAAGTGCTGCATTATGCTAATGCAGAAACGCCTGGTCCCACAGCCAGGACTTCACGCCTTTCCTGAATGCCAGGAGGGATGTGGTCGATCGTATGTCGCTTGGGAGCGGGTTCCACAGACGGGGAGCCACCTCCGAGAAGGCCCTCTCTCCCATCCCCACCAACTGCATTTGAGAAGTTGGCGAGCGAGAGCAGGGCCTCCCTGGACAATCTTAAATTACGAAGTGGGACGTAGGGGCTGATGCGTTCGGACAAGTAAGCTGGGCCGGAACCGTATAGAGCTTTATAAGTTACGTCAGTAGTTTTATAAGTAAGTTACGTCAGTAGTTTTATTCACATTTTATAACTGGGTCTGAGGACTGATATTTAAGAGGCTGTTTCTCTCCAGTGAGTCTGTAACAATGGCAATATTTTTAATTTTTTAAAAAAATTTGATAGGCAACTTTAAAAATGACCATTCACTCCCTTAGTCCATCCTGGCCGCTGCCCGGGACCCCCGCCGACATTGTATTGTGGGCGGATGGGGGAGCCGGGTCGATCTGGAGCTACCCAGCATGGCAGCTGACCTTGGAGATGCTCACCCAAGCCAGGTGCTCCTGCCTGAAGAAGAAGGGAGACCCGGATGTAGTCCACACCGGAAGTCCCCGCCCCCGGAGGACTCCAACTCCGGAAGCGACCCACAGCTGAAGCCGCAGGGGCCCCGGAGGAAGCAGAGGCGACGCCGGAGACCCAGGAATGGAAGCCGCCCTCCCGATCCTGCTACGGGGCACCGGACAAGGCCTGCCCCTCGCCGGGATCGCCGTCCCTGTGTGGCCAGCAGACAACAGGTGTCTCTTTTAAAGGAAAGGAGGCCCAAGCCAACTGAGTCCATGACTCATAGGGCATACTGGACTAGAACTTTTTGGAGCTCGCACTATAGGCAGCTTAAACCACGATGGACAAGCTCTGGCCTTAACAAGATCGATAAGGACACTCTTTTGGCCCACCAGGATGACTCTCTTGGACTTCCTCAGAGCAGAATGCAGGACACTTTATTCGCCGGTGATAGACCATCAGTGATCTTGCTAGGGCCGCCTAGTCTTCCTCCCTTCGATGGCTAGAGGGGCCCTTATAGGACTGTATTGTCTGTCACTGTTTGTCGTTGTTGTATCGTTTATGTGTAGATTGTTTTATGTCAAGCTTGTGAACCGCTCCGAGCCCTCGGGGAGTGGCGGTGATAGAAGTTTGAATTTAATAATAATAATAATAATAGTCACTGTGCCACACCTGTTTCCAAGTACGTTATTCTCTATGTTGTTCTGAGGACTCTCTTAATACAATTCATTTCCTGAAAATAACGGTGGGTGGGTGTTAAAATGTATATGTATGTACATGTCCATAGACCCACGCACATTCTCTATGCACACATTATACAAACACAAATATAAACACGCGTGCAAACGCCAATCTAAATTTCTAACAGCAAGACGGGATTGTTGTGCCCAGTGAGTGCAAGAGACAGATGGTAGACAGCTGAATAGCACAGAGTGATTATCAATTTATTAATTACTAAAAGCAATCTGCCAGAGAATCTCCTCGCCACCACACTTTCGGAACCGAATTTTAAAAGGAGGGAATTTGAAACAAATTATTTCAATAATAATTAACATGACTATCTGTATTGCAAGCATGCCATTCTGCCAGCTTGAAAGCCTCGACTGATCAATTACCATCTGTCTGCAATTAAATCTGGGATATTTTATAAGTACCTAAATTAAACTTTGTTTAGGTAAACAAGCACATGCTGTGGTTAGTGTTACACAAAATGAGTAAGGCATTAAGTGGCACAGCAATAAGAGTTATGCCACCAAACCAACAATGAATAGGATTGTCAGGTCACCTCCCAGAGATTTATTCTAACTAACCATCCAGCTGTGGTAAAACAGGATGCAGCTGAGGCTTCCCTAGTTGAGCCTGGAAACCCAGGTTTCAGCAGTGGCCAGGCGAGCTTTTGCACAGTTAAGACTTCTGTGCCAGCTGCACTCATACCTTGGGAAGTCTGATCTGGCTACGGTTGTCCACGCTCTGGTCACATCCCAAATAGATTACTACAAAGCCTTTGAAGACAGTTCAGGAACTGCAGTTAGTCTAACAGGGGGCAGCCAGATTACTAACAGGAGCTACATACAGGGAGCATACCACTCCCTTGTTGTGTCAGCTCCTTTGGCTGCCTGTCTACCTCCGAGCTCAAATCAAAGTGCTGGTTTTGACCTATAAAGCTCTATACGGTTCTGGCCCAGCTTAATTGTCCTAACGCATCTGCCTCTACGTCCCACCTCGCACTTAAGATCATCCGGGGAGGCCCTGCTCTCGCTCCCGCCAACATCGCACACACGGCTGGCGGGGATGAGAGACAGGGCCTTCTCAGCTGTAGCCCCCCGCCTGTGGAACGCACTTCCAAGTGAAATACGATCGACCCCATCCCTCCTGGCGTTCAAGAAGAAACTAAAACCTTGGTTTGGGGAACCAGGCCTTTGGACAATAAACATAAAGCAGCAGTTTGACTGGAATGGATTGGCAAGACGATAGATATGAGGATATGGTTTTATTGTTCTATCAATGGGTTTTTAATGGACTGAGCATTGTTTTAATTTAATGACTGTTTGATAATTTTGTTATAATTAGTTGCTATTGTTTTAACTCTGTATGTATTTATGGTTTTATACTGTGGTATGACCGTCCCAAACAGAGAAACCTTACAACGCAGAAACACCAAACTTGCCAACAGAAATAGGCCTCAAGCAAGGCACGTTTGTAGCAAAGAAACTTTCCCCCAAAACCTAAAAGGCCCCAAAACAATGAGTAAAAACCCTCACGTTTCCCAGCATCCTCCTCGCTGCCAGCAAATGCCATTGGCCGACATCGGCCCACACAAAATGCAAGGAGGCTGAGTAACCATAGCAACGCTGGCCAGAGCCATCCAAGGCTAGGATAGAATGCTGAGAGATTTAAGTTGTCAGTTGGTGTTTGAGGGTTAAACTGTCAAAACCAAACTCTATGAGGGAGCAATTCTCCAGCAATTCCTACCCACACAACACAACACAACTTCAAATCACAACCCATCCCACCAACCTTACGAGAACCCGTACACACAACACCTACCACCACCACTAACAAAAACAAACTCCACCTTTACTCCAACCACAACACAACACAACACTACACTCTACAAACATATACAAACACCCAAAACACCCAACACAATACTGTCACAATCGCCGACTTAGAACTGCCCCTTTAACACACACACGGAGACGTAGCAAAGGCTAACTACTTTATTGAGTATAAAAACAATCCAAAGGTATATAGTCCAATACTTGCTAGTGTTCAAAGTATAAAGTCAATAGTCCAAAGTAGAAGGTCAAATCGCTGGAAGCGAGGCAAGGCTCCGCAAACCAATGCGGATCAGGAACAGGACAAGGTTTCGCAATCCAATGCGAATCAGGAACCAGGGCAAGGTGCCGCAAACCACTGCGGCTCAGGAAACAAGGCAAAGGCAAGGCAAGACTTGATGACCACTGTTACTTGTGGTCCCACTCCGCGCGCCTATTCAGTATAGACGCATGGCCGGAGAACTGAGGATCAGTTCCCACGGGCCGTGCCAATCCCTCGGCCGGGACCCCGACGATCTAGGGCCCGCGCCTCAGTCTCTACTTTCCGAACGGTGACGGTCAGGGACAGATGCCAGCTCCTCCTGCCCTCCTCTATGTCCCTGCGCCTGTTATGAGAATGGCCCCCGCTCTTCCAGCCTAGTATCGCTATCTTCCTGAGAAGCAGCCTCCCCTCGGTTTCCCATCCGCTAGCCTCCATCTGCTGTTCAGCCAGCTCCTGGGAACCTCGGCCATTTGGGAATTCATAACTATCTCCGCTATCTGCTTCACTGCCTCCCATCTCCACCTGGTCCGCTCCTTCCCGGGAGAATGCTCCCATTCGAAATCCCAGGCTAAACTCTCCTGGCGGTGGACTGGGCAAAGGCACAGCTGACCAATCTTGCTCTGGGCCTTCCAACTCATCCTCCGAATCCCTTTCAGCCTGTAGGGTCCCAATGCCAGCGGACCCCGGCACATGCTGTGGTTAGTGTTACACAAAATGAGTAAGAAATTAAGTGGCACAGCAATAAGAGTTATGCCACCAAACGAACAATGAATAGGATTGTCAGGTCACCTCCCAGAGATTTATTCTAACCATCCAGCTGTGGTAAAACAGGATGCAGCTGAGGCTTCCCTAGTTGAGCCTGGAAACCCAGGTTTCAGCAGTGGCCAGGCGAGCTTTTGCACAGTTAAGACTTCTGTGCCAGCTGCACTCATACCTTGGGAAGTCTGATCTGGCTACGGTTGTCCACGCTCTGGTCACATCCCGAATAGATTACTACAAAGCACTCTACGTGGGGCTGCCTTTGAAGACAGTTCAGAAACTGCAGTTAGTCCAACAGGGGGCAGCCAGATTACTAACAGGAGCTACATACAGGGAGCATACCACTCCCTTGTTGTGTCAGCTCCTTTGGCTGCCTGTCTACCTCCAAGCTCAAATCAAAGTGCTGGTTTTGACCTATAAAGCTCTATACGGTTCTGGACCAGCTTAATTGTCCTAACGCAGTGCTGTCCAACTTCTGGCGGGTCCAGGGCCAGATAAGAGGTTACTGATGACCTGCGGGCCGCTCGGCCCCGCCCCCCAGGCCCCGCCCCCCAGGCCCCGCCCCAGCCCAGGCCCCGCCCCTCCTAAAGCCGCCGAAAAGGAGGAGTAGGCGGCGCCAAAGAGCAGCGCGTCACAGGCCTGGCGTGACGCGCTGCTCTTGGCACCACCTACTCCCTCCCGCCCTCCTTCCTAGGTCGGGGAGCCGCCGGAAAGGAGGAGGGTGGCGCCAAGAGCAGCGTCACGCCAGGCCTGTGACGCGCTGCTCTTGGCGCCGCCTTCTGCCCCGCGGCGGCTCCTGCCCTAGGAAGGGAGGGGGGTGCCGGGGTGGGCAGAAGGCGGCGCCAGCGCAGCGCGTCACAGGCCTGGCGTGACGCTGCCTGCCCCTTGGCTACTCCTCCTCGGCGCCCCCTCCCTTCCAGGGAGCCGCCGAGTGGAGTAGGCGGCGCCAGCAGCGTCACGCCAAGCCTGTGACGCTGCTCTTGGCGCCGCCTTTCTGCCCTTTTTCGCGGCTCCCGCCTCTAGGTAGGGAGGGGGCGCCGAAAAAGAGGAGCTAGCTCTCTTCCTCTTCCCTGCCCCGCCCCCTCCCCGGCCGCCATTTAAAAAATCGATTTTTTTAAAAAATTTAAAAATGGCGGCTGAGGGCATAGGTGGGCCGTGTCCAACAGGCTACGGGGCCGGATCCGGCCCCGGGGCCACCAGTTGGACAGCCCTGTCCTAACGCATCTGCCTCACGTCCCACCTCGCACTTAAGATCATCCGGGGAGACCCTGCTCTCGCTCCCGCCAACATCGCACACACGGCTGGCGGGGATGAGAGACAGGGCCTTCTCAGCTGTAGCCCCCCGCCTGTGGAACGCACTTCCAAGTGAAATACGATCGACCCCATCCCTCCTGGCGTTCAAGAAGAAACTAAAACCTTGGTTTGGGAACCAGGCCTTTGGACAATAAACATAAAGCAGCAGTTTGACTGGAATGGATTGGCAAGACGATAGATATGAGGATATGGTTTTATTGTTCTATCAATGGGTTTGTGGACTGAGCATTGTTTTAATTTAATGACTGTTTGATAATTTTGTTATAATTAGTTGCTATTGTTTTAACTCTGTATGTATTTATGGTTTTATACTGTGGTATTGATTTGTGGCATCGAATCGCTGCCTTTGTTAGCCGCTTTGAGTCCCCCCTCGGGGGTTGAGAAGGGCAGGGTAAAAATGCTCTAAATCTATTATATAAAGGGGTTCCCGTCATGGAACGACCGTCCCAAACAGAGAAACCTTACAACGCAGAAACACCAAACTTGCCAACAGAAATAGGCCTCAAGCAAGGTACGTTTGTAGCAAAGAAACTTTCCCCCCAAAACCTAAAAGGCCCCCAAAACAACGAGTAAAAAAAACCTACGTTTCCCAGCATCCTCCGCGGCTGCCAGCGAATGCCATTGGCCGACATCGGCCCACACAAAATGCAAGGAGGCTGAGTAACCATAGCAACGCTGGCCAGAGCCATCCAAGGCTAGGATAGAATGCTGAGAGATTTAAGTTGTCAGTTGGTGTTTGAGGGTTAAACTGTCAAAACCAAACTCTATGAGGGAGCAATTCTCCAGCAATTCCTACCCACACAACACAACACAACTTCCAATCACAACCCATCCCACCAACCTTACGGGACCCCGTACACACAACACCTACCACCACCACAAACAAAAACAAACTCCACCTTTACTCCAACCACAACACAACACAACACTGCACTCTACAAACATACACAAACACCCAAAACACCCCACCCACACAAGCATTCCACAACATACTACCACCCACAATGCCACCACACACCCACTAACTCACCAAAAAAGTAATACCTACACCCAACACAATACGCACATGACCCCACCAAGACCATAAGTAACATCAATTCCAACCCTTACATACTCAGACTTTCTCGCATCTCCTAAATAGGGCACAGCAACGCGTGCCAGGTACAGCTAGTAAATAAATAAATAAATAAATAATACCATCATGAATATTCCCTGTTGGAAACAGCAACCTTCTACAAGCCTCCTATACTAGTTATTTGTTATGGCTTACTATATTGTATATGTGTGTATCGGTATGTTTTCCTTAAATCTATGTTGTTTGAGGTTGTGAGAGGGACTGAAGACCATGTGATCTGATCTGGGACTATTCAGACTAAGGGCCCATCCAGACAGTCCCTTTAATGCGGAAGTTAAAAGGGGGCTGTCCAGATGACGCTCTGGGCAAACCCAAATGAATTCACCACAAACCAGGAAAACCCTGCTTTGTGGCAAATTAATTTGTTAGTGTGTTTATTCCGTGCCTTGTTGGAAGGTGTGCGATAAAACCACTACTTCCGGTGTCTGGACTGCTCTCTTAAAAATTCTGGTCCAAGAACAACTTCGGAATGTGAGAACTGGACTAATTAAAGAGGTGACTTCCATAAAATTAGAGCTGACGATTTTCTATGAAGATGAAAAAGAGACAAAGCAGGACAAAGAAAAGAACGCAGCAATGCAAGGTAAGCATTCCTCCCGGCTGAATTTGAATGCTGTTTTGCCAACAGAGGAAAGAATTGACAAAACAACCTCTGCGTATTCCTTGCCTAAGAAATTCATGGGATTGCCATAAGATGACAGACAGGTAACTTGAAGACACACACACAATTGAATTGACATTTCTAGATCATGTTACAGGCTGCTCACCCTGTGTCGTCTTAATACTTAAAGCCTGCACACTTTATTCCAAACTGAAAATGGATTTTTCCCCCACAGTAGAAATGTTCTCTTTACAGCCTGTGTGTATGTGTGGCACTACATGTCCTTAGCATCCTGAGGATCAAGAAACTAACTCGCAAGGCACATGAGGTCAACTCCCTGTTGTGGAAAACCCTTTATGATTGCCCAATAATTTCCTATTTTGTGCCCTGAGTTCTGGAAATCAAGAGTTTAAAAGAGACTTCAGTGGGTAACTATGCAACATATTAAATTTGGAGGTTGGAAATCTGCTCTGTAAGACGCAGAAAAACAATCAAAGTAAGAGGGAAATGGCACATAGACATCCAGAAGGTTGCACAGTTGGGAAAAACTAAATACGCATTGGTCTATCAGATGTAGTATCTCCAAGAGAAATGAGAGATACATATAAATATGGCAGGAAGCGTTACTGTCCTCTTTGAAGACACAGGGTTTGGCTGGACAAGAAATTGGATAAACAAATGTTTGTAACAGCTATAAAAGCTGTTATGGGCCATATAAAAGATTAAGGGCTGTGTATTAAGAAATCCCAACAACTGTACAAAAAATATAATGGAATGTGGGATTGCTTAAGTAGAAGGCAAAATCTGCAATAAGATGGAATAATCTTCTGGTTGGAAACCCTCTTAAAATACCACTGGTCACCACCAGACTTATAAGTAACTAGCTAACCCGTGCACGCGTTGCTGTGCCATACGCCATTCTCTCTCTCTCTCTCTCTCTCTCTCTCTGTCTCTCTTTTTCTTTCTTTCTTTCTCTCTCTCTCTGTCTCTGTCTCTCTATCTATCTATCTCTCTCTCTCTCTCTCTCTCTCTCTCTCTCTTTCTTTCTCTCTCTTTCTCTCTCTCTCTTTCTCTCTATCTCTCTCCTCCTTATGCCCGCCTCCTTCCTCCCCCCCCCCCCCCCCCGGCGCTGCCGTTCCCGATCGGAGCAGCGGACGGGAAGGCGGAACGGAGGAGGAGGGCCTGAGGAGGAGGAAGGAGACGCCTCCCTTCCTCCCTCTTAGGCCCTCCTCCTCCCTCCCCCCCCTCGGCGCCGCCGTTCCCGATCGGAGCGGCGGGGGGGGAGGCGGAATGGAGGAGGAGGGCCTAAGGAGGAGGAAGGGAGGCGCCTCCCTTCCTCCTCCTTAGGCCCTCCTCCTCCCTCCCCCCTGGCGCCGCCGTTCCGATCCCGGGGGGGAGGCGGGAGCGGGAGGAGGAGAGGAGGAACGGAGGAGGCAGAGGAGGAGATGCGCAAATGTTCTAGCCTGAGGAGGAGGAAGGTATGTAGGCGGGGGTTTTTGGCGGAAAAGGTCCTCCTCCCAGAACTCCCAAGGCCCTG
This sequence comes from Anolis apletophallus, assembly GCA_030556195.1. Taxonomy (NCBI): domain Eukaryota; kingdom Metazoa; phylum Chordata; class Lepidosauria; order Squamata; family Anolidae; genus Anolis; species Anolis apletophallus. Next base: position 21,195,963 of record JARBWK010000007.1, read on the forward strand.
GATACCCCTCCCTCCTACTCGGTTCAGGAAACCAGCTTTGTGCATCACACAGCTGCCTGTTCCCAGAACAAAGCCGCAGAAGGGAGGGTGGTTTTATACCATCAATGGAGTCAACATTTAGCCCTCCTTCTTCATGCCATTACTGGCCAGCATTCATGCCCATTTTACGTTAAACAAAAATTCTGGCATCTGGCAGCGAAGATTTTCATTTCCATTGTTCTATGTTACTGCGATGGGAAAGTTCCGTTGCCTGTTTTTAGGGGTTGTGTTTAGGTGGTGCTGTGGCAGGTATGTAGGCTATTCTAATGCATTTCTGGCGGAAAAGGTACCTCCTTTAGTGGTATATTTGAATCTGTTGCCGATTTTCGTGCTTCTTCGACTTATAGTTTCATTGTCTATTTGCCGGGATGCACGACTGTTCTATCTATCTATATCTATCTATATATATATATATATATATAAAGCATTTGGCTTATAGAGGTATCTTAGGCAAGAATTCTCTGGACTTGCATTCAGGCCTGTGCACTGAGGCAATACTGAATATATTATTCCTTTAAGATGTACGCTGCCACCATTAGACTCTTGATTGCTGCAGGGAACTGATTTAAAACTTCTTTGACAGAGGCACACATGAGGCAGGTGTGTAGAACAACAAAACAATGAAGTTTATTTAAGAGAACTTACAAAAATAGGCATTAAGCTTAGTGGTTCAGAAATATTGGCATGAGAGTGTATGGTTCCTTTAAGCAATTCAGATCTTAGTTACAAAATACCACTCCTTTCTCCCTCCAAGAATTTACTGACAGGATTTCCTCTCTGCCTAGCAAACCACTACAGATACTCCTTGTCTGGATCTATCTCTCGTCTAACAACTATCTCCCTGTGTTGGGCCTGTGTCCTCAGCAGGGATTCTGGGCTCTACTGGGCAAGGGAGTGTAATAGCTACAGTTCATGTTGGGGATGGAACTTTTGCAAATGTTTTGCAGACAAGGCGTTTGGGAAAAATTGTTAGAGAGTCGAGTTCTCTTGAGAATCTTCAGTGCACTGATAAGACACCTGTTTGTGCAGCTTTGGATAGAAAGAAGAAATGCATTTGTCCTGATCCGTCACTGCTGTGGGCCACAGTGTCTGACTGACTGAGGCTTTTCCTTTTTCCTCTGAGTCATCTTCGAATGTTGGAATGTGGATGGCCATTCGGAGTCCTTTATGCAAATACAATTTCAGTGGCAACCAATCCCCTCTGTCTGGGGCCGTAGAATGTTGGATAGAATGCTGGTTCTAAACAACCTAGTTATTTTAATATAACAGTTTATGAACCCACAGTTTGGATGTGGGTTGCTTAGCCAGTGATTAGAGTTTCTATAAATCAAACTATCGTTTAAACATACTAATAAGCCAGGATTGTCTAAATCAGTGGTTCCCAAACTTTCTTGGCCTACTGCCCCCTTTCCAGAAAAAAATGTACTCGCCGCCCCCTAGAAATTATTTTTAAAATTTTTTAATAGCAATTAAACAGAAAGATATATGTATTAATATTTCTACCTTTTTCATAAAATTAAATGTTTTAATATGTTTTAATTTTAATGTAAATATTATTTTAGTTGCATGTTGTTTTTATGGCATTGTAAAAAGAAGGGGCCGGTACTGGACAAGCAAGGCCCACCTTGAAAAGTGCCTCCCGCTCGCCCCGCCCCACGCCGGGCCCAGCAAGGCGCGCTTGCGAGGACAATACAAAGGACTGCGCTGTGGGCGGGGTTGATGAGAAGAAGGAGGCGCATGCCGCGGTTCCAATGGCAACGCCTGCCCGGGGATCGCGCGTTTGTGACTGTGTCCCTGTGAGTTGGAATCCCCAGGCAGGCGTTGCCGTGGAAATAGCAGCGCACGCCTCCCTCCTCTCGTCAACCTTGCACACGGAGCAGTTCTGTGTATCGGCCTCTTTCTTCCAATGGGGACGTTCCCGCAAGCGCGCGACTCTGCAAGTGGCAATCCTGGCTCATGCCACCACCCCCTTAAAGGGGTTCAGCACCCCCCAAATTCTCCTGAGCCTCCCAGCACCCACCAGGGGGTGGTACTGCCCACTTTGGGAACCACTGGTCTAAATGTAGGGTGGAAACCCACACCTGATGATGCCCTCTTCCCAAGTATGTGAAAGAAGGAAGACCTGAGTGAGCAGAACTATGATTTTGCTTTAGTCCCCTCAAAGTAGAACATATGGTGCTAAGTTATGGCAGGCTGTTAGATGTGAAATAGCCCTGATTTTTTCCCCCTAAAGCCCCTTCTACATTGCCATATAAAACCCAGATTATCAGCTTTGAACTGGACTATATGGCAGTGTAGACTCATATAATCCAGTTCAAAACAGATAATGTGGATTATTTGCTTTGAAAAATCCGGATTATATGGCAGCCTCAAGACAGGGTCCTTGGGATGAATCCTCAAGCAGTTCCAAAAACAGGTCTTCCTTCCTTTCTGCATATGTGTGGCCATTTTGGGAGGGGTAGCACAGATATCAAGCAATTAAACAAATTAATCCATGAAACACCAAGTACAAAAGACCGTAACACAAACAAGATTCAGATGTGAACTCATTTTCTGTCCTATGACTTCATTGAGACTAATCGATTACAAGCATTTTTAATCCGTTACTAAAGCAATACACGAAACGTTGATGACAACAGAAATATCCTGAGATTCAGGAAATGGTTGTGAGAGGAAACAAAGTACAGTAGACTCTCAGTTAACAGACTCGCGTGGGGATTGGTAAATGTCGGATCAATGTAGTTTATGGTTGCTTGAAAGTTACTATTAAAAACAATCCTAACTAATACTAATTATTATGGATGGAAATTTGGTTTTCTGTCTTGGGCTTTTTATGTATTTTAGTATGTTGTTGAAGATGTTTTAAATTGTATAGCAGTGGTTCCCAAAGTGGGCGGTACCACCCCCTTGCGGGTGGTGTGGCGATCCAAGGGGGCACTGGGAGGCTCAGGAGAATTTGGGGGGCTCTGAACCCCTGTAAGGGGGCAGTGGTGGCACCGTGCCCCCACGCTTTCTCAAGGGGCGCACATGGGCGCAGGGCTTCAAGGCCAGGACCCAGGCAGAGAGCAGCGCGGCGCGCGGCTCCAATGGAGGAGCGTGACGGGAGAGAAGATGCCCCCACGCACCCCTCCTTTTTGTCCCCTTTTGCTCCTCCTTCTTGAGGCTTCGAAAAGGAGGGAGGGAGAGACGGACAGGGAGACAAAACTCCGCCTCCGCGCATGCGCATTTGGGCACAAGGGTGAACTCTTCTGTTTCCCGCCACTCATCTGAAAAGAGGCGAGAGAGTGAGCAAGGTGCTGAAAACCATGAGTCCGGAGAGGAGGAGGGTGTCATGCCCCAGCCTGACTCCATAGCCAAGCCAGACAGAAGCCATGTTAAATCCAAGGCAACTGACAGGCCTGGAAAGAAACCCTTGCAGAGGCCTCCTAGTCAGCCAGCGGTCAAGGCCAGACGCAGCCTTCTTACTTCCCAGACTGATAAAGAATGCTGGGAAGGCAATGCCTCGCCTTTCCCCGTTCCTCCAGGTGCAGTCGTTAACGAGCGAACATATTTGCCTGCCGAGAGAGGCCTGAGAAAGTCCGGCCCACAAACTGTTCCTGAGAAAGTATTACGCCAAAGTCAGCGCCTTCGAGACCAAAACATTGGGGGGGGGGCAGGCATGTAGCCAGGGGGCTTGGTCCCCCCGAAATTCTCAGGTGGTGAAAAGGCCTTACTGGTACATTATTTAAACTGTTATGTTTATTCATATCATGATCTGATCACCATGCTCATTATATCCCACATTAATGGGGTTATTGGGATAACCAAAAGGTTGCCCCTCTTCCGCCCAGTCTCAGCTCACGGAACTCAGCCCCCCTGAATCAAAAAATCAGGTCCAAGGTGCCGGCATCTCGCACGTTAAGCTCCATTGCCAAGCTCCATGGAACTCAAGTTCAGGTCCAGGCCGCAACGTACGGTACCAGCCAAGCCCTCGTTTGCCAAGGATTTATCCCGGATTTAAGCTCATTGGGGTTTCAAGACTATTTCTTCATTTATTGGATCTTTGAACTCTTTAAGAACTATTGCGTTGCAATACTCGGATGCTGGGAGCATCAGTGGACTATATTTTTATCTCTTTCCTTCTTCCTACTTATCTATATATATAAAGGAGGACCTGTCATCGAATGACTGCCATAGACAGAGAAACCATCCAAGGCAGAGACACCAAACTTGGCAACAAAAATAGGCCTCAGGCAAGGAAGGTTTTTAGCAAAGAAACTTCCCCCCCAAAACCTAGAAGGCCCCCAAAACAACGATACAAAAAAACCCAGCATCCTCTGCGGCTGCCAGCGAATCCCATTGGCCAACATCGGCCCACACAAAATGCCAGGAGGTTGAGTTCCCATAGTAACGGTGGGCGGACCCAGCCAAGGCTAGGTTAGAATGCATGATGTGGACTCACCATGAAGCTGCATGAAGCTTCTGAGTGTATAAATACATTTAAAAACATATTAACTATATGTATTACTGTGTTAGTGTGACTTTGGTTGGTGGTGTGCCTCAGGATTTTGTAAATGTAAAAAACGTGCCGCGGCTCAAAAAGGTTGAAAAACACTGCCCTAGACAACACATTCCAAGAAGTATTTCTTTTGCGTCGATATAAAAAAATTGAAATTCCACACAGAAACACTGAAGTCATTATGGAAGTGTGTAGCATTTACATTTTAATTTTTTCATCTGTACATATATTGTTTGAATCGCTGACAGAATCAGTGACTGAAAGACCAGGACCCAATTACAAATCACTAAATCTTATTTTAAGAGGAATGTTTCAAGCATTTGCTTAATAGAGGTGTGCAATTTGGCTAAAAGGCAGGCCATTTCAGGGTCCATTGTCGGCTGGCCCATCATTCTGTTTACTGGGAAGTTACTCAAATCGGGAGGAGTGTTGCTGTTTTCTTTCAGTAAAGATCCTATTGGCTACAATGGGAAAATGTAAAGGCTCGATCCTCAGTCATTTTAAGGCTTATTTGCATGAAAACTACATCGGTTTTAGACCCCATTTACAACTGTGGGCCTGCAAAGTTTCAAAACAATTCACCATTCTACTGATTTTTTAGAATTGTTTTAAGTTTTAAACATAACATTTTTAAAAAATAAGACAAACCGAAAGAGAGGGTTCTGAGAATTATAGTCTCCAGTTGTGTCCATTCTCAGCCAATCAGAGCATGGACATAGCCAGGCCTTTCATCAGCTGAGAAACAGAGAGAGAGGGACTTCAACTTCCATCATGCTCCATTAGGAGACTTTTCAATGCCTGCCTTCTGCAAGTGCTGCTGGGAAAGCAAGTTCCCAGCAGGGCCCTCTCTGGAGACAAAGCCTAGAAAACTTTCCAAAAACTAAATGGATGGATGCTGCTGCTGCCGGGGAGGGAGAAAAAGATGCTGCAATACTCCCACCTTCTTCAGGAGCCCCATGGCAGACTCCTGCCTCAAGTATATTGCAGACTTAACTCCATCCTCTCCAGGAGCTGATAAAATCCAGCTCCTGTAATCCATTTTGCTGGGCTTTGCGGTTCCCTCCTCCCCATCTATATATATAAAGGAGGACCCATCATCGAACGACTGCCGTAGACAGAGAAACCTTCCAAGGCAGAGACACCAAAATTGGCAACAAAAATAGGCCTCAGGCAAGAAAGGTTTTTAGCAAAGAAACTTTCTCGCCCAAAACCTAGAAGGCCCCCAAAACAACGATACAAAAAAACTACATTTCCCAGCGTACTCTGCGGCCGCCAGCAAATAGCATTGGCCAACATCGGCCCACACAAAATGCCGGGAGGTTGAGTTCCCATAGTAATGGTGGGCGGAGCCAGCCAAGGCTAGGTTAGAATGCTGAGTGAATTGAATTTAGTCAGTTGGTGTTTGTGGGTTAAACTGTCAAGACCAAGCTCTAGGAGGGAGCAGGTTCTTAGTGGCAGTCGGAGTTTGGAACTGTAGTTCTGATAGATTGTGCTTTACAAACACCACACCCACAACATGACAGCCACACAACTCGCGATGCCTGCCTCTACAGACCCACAAAACAACAGCCACACAACACACACAACGCATACATACCACTGCTAAACAGAAACCTACACAGTACAACCAACTAACACACCCCACCTACACACCGTACATCCACACCACACTACCACTGTACACTCACAACAACAAACTACACACCCAACACCACAAACCCTTCTCCAAGCTCCATCCCACCCACACACCACCAATCCTCCACTTTACAAACACCACACCCACAACATGACAGCCACACAACTCGCGATGCCTACCTCTACAGACCCACAACACAACAGACACACAACACACACAACTCATACATACCACTGCTAAACAGAAACCTACACAGTACAACCAACTAACACAGGAGGACATAACAACTACCAGGAGGACATAACACTAACACAAATAGGGCACCAGGGACACAGGCACCACTAACAAACACATACCGCCGGAATAACACAAACTTGCAAAACCCTCAAAAAAACCCAATCCTGCAACACAAAAACCCACCCCAACCAAAATTCACAACAAACATCACTGGCAAAGGCAACACCCCCTCCACATCACAACCAGCACACAGCCAGACTGAGACAACTATGTCACCACAACACACACAAAATACACCCCACAAATACCTGACAACTTCCCCAACACAAAACCCAGGACTCCACTCACTACTCACCACCACACACACCTCCAAATACACACACGTCCCAGGCACAATACTCCAGCAATTCCTACCCACACAACACAACACAACTTCCTATCACAACCCATCCCCCCAACCTTACGGGACCCCGCACACACAACACATGCCACCACCACAAACAAAAACCTACTGCACCTATACTCCAACCACAACACAACACAACACTGCACTGATACTCTACAAACACACACAAACAACCAAAACACCCCACCCACACAAGCATTCCACAACATACTACCACCCACAATGCCACCACACACCCACTAACTCACCAAAAAGTAATACCTACACACAACACAATACGCACATAACACAACCTTGCGTCTACTGCTCAACCCATTTGTATGCCATTGTGTATATCCACAAGCTCTGCAGAACGCCAGCAACACCACACACCGACAACTCCACAGGACTTCAACATCCCACCCACCAGAACAACCCACAACGACACAGCCATGACCCCACCAAGACCATAAGTAACATCAATTCCAACCCTTACATACTCAGACTTTCTCGCATCTCCTAAATAGGGCACAGCAACGCGTGCCGGGTACAGCTAGTATTATATAATATTTAAAATCATTTTCATTCAAAATTGATTCGGGCTCAAGCCTAATGCTTAATCACGCTTGATTTTCACCACACAGTGACCCATAATACTCTTTTTGTATTTTTCAAGACAATTAATGAATTGTGAAATAATTAGGAAAGCTGCATAAATAGTTGTCTGTTTTTCCGAAATACATGCAGACATTTCAAGCTAAAAAGAGTAGCACTTACCCCCTTCTCCTGATCCAGAGCCATTATCTGAAAAAAAGAAAAGAAAAACAATTATTTGGGGCTCTATTCTTTAAACCGTGAAATCCATATCCTTCAACAAACGATCACATGTGAATTATACACCAGACTAAAACTCTTACATGTTTACTGACTCACAAGAGACTTGTTTAACCCCAGTTTGAGAATTTCTTTACATATTTTTGTAAACAACGTACCATATGTCAATTTCTCTTTTCCCTCTTCTTAAAAAACAGAAACAAAATAAAACCATGAAAAAACAAGATTGAGACACTGGCTGTAAAACACAGCAAAGGTTGAAGAGATAACCCATCAGATGAAGATAATTCAGACTCCATCTTTGGCCAAGGAGATAAACACACAGAGTAGCCATTGTAATTGTATGAGACTGTTACAAGCTAAAAATCTACATTCACACAAGGGAGCAGAAGAAACAGTACTTTTATCTCTTTCTCCTGCTCCACGACATAGTCTTTAGACCAGTGGCTCCCAAACTGTTTTGGCCTACCGCCCCCTTTCCAGAAATTTTTTTACTCAGCGCCCCCCTAGAAATTAATTAATTTTAATAATAGTAATCGTGTTGGAAGGGACCTCTAAAGCCCATCTAGTCCAACTCCCTTCTACCTTCACGCAGCAGAAGCACAATTAAAGCACCCCTGACAAATGGCCACCTAGTCTCAATAATAGTCTCAATAATAATAGTAGTAGTAATAACAACAACACTAATGAAGAAGGTTGTAAGAGATTCAAAGGGGCATCTAGTCCCTTCTGTCTTTCCCTCCTGGGGCCCCTTGCGGTGTGCGAGCTTTCCGCAGCGGCAGCGACAGAGGAGGACGGAGCCCCAGCGGCAGGCTTTTCCGTGGCCTTACTCTCCTTCTCCCTTGTCCCATGTGCGGCCGCAGGGGTGGGGACAGCGGCGGGAGGAGGCAGAAAAGCCGCGCATAAGGTGAGGGGGGAGGGAAAGGAACGCTCCTCTCCTTTTGCTCTCTCGCCCCCCACGCGCCTTCATCAGTGGCAGCGGTGGTAAAGGCGCGCATGGGGCATGGGAGGAGGGAAATGCGTGCACCTTTCTCTTCTCCCTCACGTGCCTTTCCTACCTCCGCTGCCAAGGAAGGCGCATGCGGGGGGCAAGAGAGCAAGGTCACAGTCCCTCAAACTGTTGGAGGGCCGGATTAAAATTTGAAAAAAGCAGGAATGAATTCCTATGCACACTGCACATATCTTATTTGTAGTGCAAAAAACCCACTTTAAAACAATACAATAATTAAAATGAAGAACACTCTTAACAAATATAAACTTATTTCAATGGGAAGCGTGGGCCTGCTTTTGGCTGATGAGATAGGATTGTTATTGTTGTTGTGTGCTTTCAAGTCATTTCAGACTTAGGTTGACCCTGAGCGAGGGCCGAGTAAATGACCTTAGAGGGCTGTATCCGGCCCTCGGGCCTTAGTTTCAGGACCCCTGCTCTAGATGTTCAGGCATTATGACATGCTGGCTAGGAGATTATGTGAGCTGTAATCCAGAAAAGTAGCTTTGCTGAGCTTTGAACCAGAATACATATTGTGACAGCGCAGCAAGTGCCACTTGCATGGGAAACATTGAGTTTATACGGTTTTGCACTGTTATATTGTGTTTCTGAAATCCTGTTTACCTTTGCACTGCTTGCAAAGGTATTGGTTGCATTGATTGGTCCCTAATACCTGTCAATCATTGTTAACAGAGTCCAATTGAGTTTGTTCAGCCCCCTTTTACAGGGACTTTGGCAATCCAGCCATTTTGTGTATCAGAGCTCTCCAGCTTTTCTTCAAGAGGATGTGAGTGAAGGTTTGCCAGGCCAGCCCTTGGTCAAGCCATCTTCTAACACAAGACAGATTTTTCCTTGGGACTCATTCAGTAAGCCCAGCATATCAGAAGGTTGGGTAGTGTTGAGGACCCCCAAGCGCCTTCAACCAGTTAGTTGGCACCCAGAGGAAGGTTTGTGCCTTCAATATAGGCCATCTAACTGGGGCTAAGAGTGTCCTTACCTCGAGGCCACAAAGAAAGAGAGAACTTGGAAAGCCATCTGGCTGAAGCTTCCTGGACCCAAGCAACTAACTGTAAAGAATCTTTTCTTTTATCCTTTTGGGGAACCAAGTGTAGTGCCTGATTAAGATAACTCATTTTTTTTGTACCATAAAGCCTGTTTGAGTTATTTAGAGTGTCCAGCTTGGTCCTTGGGAGCCCCAAGCCTCTAAAACAGAGGTTCCCAAACTTTTTTGGCCTACTGCTCCCTTTCCAGAAAAATCTTTACTCACCGCCCCCCTAGAAATTATTTTTTTTTAAAAAAATTAATAGCAATAAAACAGAAAGATATATGTATTAATATTTCTACCTTTTTCGTAAAATATAATAAAGAAAGTTGTAAATTAGAAACATTGAAGTTTGAAATTATGAAACTATTTATTGAACTTAGAATACAAAAATAATACAAAAAAGTTAAAACATTTGAAATCATCTTAATGAGAAGGATGAACCTGGCCTGCTGCTACCAATCTAGTCATCCTCGGCTCTATTTTCGTCAGCAGTCATCTCAAACCATTGCGATTGTCTATTCTGCAATCAGTTTCTTTTTTGTTAATAAATTGGTTACTGAATCCACATTCCACTAAATATGTTGAAGGACATTATTATTATTGTTATAAGGCTCAACCAGTTGGAAGGGAACCCCAAAGGTATTATTATTATTATTATCCTTTGCTTAGTGAGAGGAGGAGGAGGGAGCAGGAGGAGAGAAGAAGAGAGAGAGACACACACAGAGATGGGTGGTAGCCTGTCACCTGGCTCACGCCACCGCCCTCACCGCCCCCTTACAGGGGTTCAGTGCCCCCAAAATCTCCTGAACCTTCCAGTTCCCCCCTAGATCGCCCCACCACCCACCAGGGGTGGTACCCCCCCACTTTGGGAACCACTGCTCTAAAGGAAGGCAAGAAGCAATCCCCCGGTGTAGAGACCACGTCCTTGCCCTTCCCTGGGTGTTTACAGACCGGGTGCGACGGCACACATATAAGAAACTCTATAATAAGGGGAAGATGGAGTATCTTGCATTCTCTACTGCCATCATGTTATCACAGGGGGAAATGAAAGGTTAAGAAATATTGTGCTAGATGCAAGACAACATCTGGAAAAGACTAAAGGATATTGCATCTAGGCATTCATGTTACCACCCTAGTACATATAACACTACTACACAAGTGAGTGGGTTTGTTTGTCCATATGTCAGAGTGTAATGTCTAAACATACAATGCAGCAGGCAGGGCACCTGTACAGAATCAACACAGCCCACCAGTGATGACGGATTTCTCAATTCATGATGGAATAAGAAAAAAAATACGAAGAGAATGAAAAGCGGACTACTATCTAACTTCTACACTTGCCCACAAAAGACAAAAACTAACTTTAATCCTATAGTATTTATTATTATTTATTTATTTACTCTGCTTCTATACCACCCCTCTCAGCCCGGAGGCAACTCGAGGCAAGGACTGCCCAAGATAAATGCATCAACAGTTACTAACACAATCATGGGCAAAAAGACTAGCAGGGCTATATAGAATACGCAACAAACCAAAGGTGTCGAAGATACACAATATATTCATATGGTCATTAAACACAATCTATACATTTTCATAACATAGCACAATACACATTACAATAAACACAAGTGTTCCTACCGCTCCCTATTAGGGGTTCATGATGATATCAGCTGTTATATATGTAGACTCAGTTCCGTGGAAATCCCGTTGTAAAGTAAAATCCGAAATGGATCCAGCCAGTTAAGACAAATCCAGCAGTCGATGGTCAAAACATAAATTTGTAATCCACATGGAAAAGGTGAAAATAAACTTGGTAGCTCCAAGGCAAAGCGGTACGAAGTATCCCAGAAGATCCGGGAGAGTACTGGCAAACGCGGAAGGGAAGAAATGAGTCCCTCCAAGCTGATGCGGAAGAGATGAAGCACGCCGACGGGTTGCCAATGCTAATTGCCAAGGCCAAGGTTCCGTTTCACCATTACTGGTTTTCCCAAGGCGCTAGGTCATGCACATAAGTGTTCCAGTATCATGAATCTTTAGAGCATAGAAATAACCCCTTCTATTTCAGTAAGGGTGACCTTTGGCCTTGGCAATTAGCATTGGCAACCCGTCGGTGTGCTTCATCTCTTCCGCATCAGCTCGGAGGGACTCATTTCTTCCCCTCCGCATTTGCCAGTAATCTCCCGGATCTTCTGGGATACTTGCACCGCTTGCCTTGGAGCTACCAAGTTTATTTTCACCTTTTCCATGTGGATTACAAATTTATGTTTTGACCATTGACTGCTGGATTTGTCTTAACTGGCTGGATCCATTTCGGATTTTACTAACACAATCATATCATATACAAATTAGCAATTAAAACACAATATCAGCGTCTCATTATTGAGTCAATTTCCGATTGCGTCGTTGTTGTTCCTTAGGTCTCAATCTCAAGGCTCGACTACTGTAATGCGCTGTACATTGGCCTACCCTTGTCGGCGATCCGGAAACTCAAGCTGGTGCAGAACGCTGCAGCATGTCTGCTCTCAGGAGCATCAAGATCTGCCCACGTGACTCCACTCTGGCGCGAACTGCACTGGCTTCCAATTGAATTCCGGGTCACCTTCAAGGTGTTAGTTTTAACTTTCAAGGCCTTATATGGTTTGGGGCCAGTGTACCTGAGGGAGCGGCTTACCCCTTATGTGCCCAGGAGATCACTGCGCTCAGAAGGGCTCAATCTATTGGATGTGCCTGGCATTAAAGTCTATAGACTTGCTAGCATGCGGCAGAGGGCATTTGCCATAGCCGCGCCAACTCTGTGGAACACCCTCCCTGAATAGTTACGAGCCATCCGGGATTTAATGCCGTTCCGCAGAGCCGTAAAGACCTGGCTATTTAGACAGGCATTTGGCCCATAACCAATGCCGTTTTATCAGCATCCTGTGAGCCGCTGCCAACATATTGTGTGGTGGCAACTGTTCTGCTCTACCTGTTTTATTGTCTGCTTTGCTATTGCTCTGCTATTGTTTTAACTGTTCAATTGTTTTATGTTTTTAATCTTTGTTTTATGCCTGGCTCTTGTGAGCTGCCGCGAGCCCCCGGGAGTCGGCGGCATAGAAGCCTCAATAATAAATAAATAAATAAATAAAATAAATATTCCTACTGCCATCGCAGTTCTGCTGGAATTTGATTTTAATTGGGGGGTTTAAATTGGTTTTATTGTATTTCATGTGTTTTATCTGTTATTAACTCTGTAAACTGCTCTGGGTTGCAGAGAGAGCGGTATATTAAGTCGAACTAATAAATAAATAAAATAAATAAATTTAATAATCATATTACATCTGCAAATGCCCGGTTAAACAGCCAGGTCTTGACCTTCTTGCGAAATGTCAGGAGGGAGGGGGCTGATCTGATGTCACTAGGAAGGGTGTTCCAAAGCTGAGGAGCCGCCACTGAAAAGGCCCTGTCTCTTGTCCCCATCAATCGTGCCTGCAAAGCAGGCGGGACCAAGAACAGGGCCTCTCCGGATGATCTTAAACATCTTGAAGGTTCATAGGGAGCGATGCGTTCAGACATGTAAGTTGGACCAGAACCGTTTAGGGCTTTAAAGCCAGCACTTTGAATTGTGCCTGATAGCAAACTGGTAAACGTCTTTATTTTTACTCAAGTTCTCTGTGGGTCCTTTCTCTCTCGTACCAGGCCATTTTCCCTCGTTTGTAAACAGCATCTCTTTGATGTCGTCAACCCGCATTTGATGAGTTTAAAAGGAAGCAGCTTCTTGCAAAAGAATAATAGGGAGGCATCACAGTCAATCCATTACAGCATTGAGAAATACAGCGTGTGAACAAATGGTTGTACGATGCAAAGAAAAGTTGCACACATCAAGCAACATAATGGTTGTGCAATTTGAGAACAAAGCCTCCGAACACTCAACTTTGGATGTTTTTTTCCCCATAACTGCAGGGCTGAAACATTTCTGGAAAACCAGACTTAACCTCAACCATTTCATGATGGTCTGTCTATATAACTGTTAAGGTATTCAGTGTTGTGGAAGCTGCCGAGATTTGCCTCATTCCTTATTCTGACTTTCCCTCAAATAATGAATTGAAAACATCGGAAATACACAAAGCACGGGGGAAGAGACTCAGGACCTTGAATCAGATCTATTGATTGCAGAATACAGAGCAAACCTCCAGGGTAGATGCGCAATGGAAAATCCTGCTGTGTATTAACTCGGACGTCCACTTCTGTGGGGAGTTAATGAAAGTGGGCAAAACTTTTCTTCAATTTCACCTTGAAAACTGTGAGTAAAATGCAAAGAAACTCTGTGTAGATGATTTTCCTGTTTGCAGCAGGCTTACATTCTTCTGTCAACAAGCAAATTAGGTCAGCAGTCTGCTCCGTGAAACCTAATGCCATGACAAATGTGTTATCATTTAAAAACACCACAAGATTCTTCATTAGCTTTGTTGCAAAAGACTAAATGTTCTATTCCTCTGGAAAGGAGAAATAGTAATGGGCAATTTCAATTGCCTTCACACAAATTGGGTAAATGCCTCTTCTGGTCAAAATCAAAGTGACGTTCAACACATGATTGGGATATAAACCTTTTTAACAAACTGAGGAGCCTTCTAACCAAACTGAAAGAAGAAAGTGCAAAAGCTGGGTTGCAGTTAAACATAAAAAACCAAAATTACAGCAACAAGACTGATTGATAACTGGCAAATAGAGGGAGAAAACGTGGAGGCAGTGGCAGACTTTGTATTTCTAGGTGCAAAGAGTACTGCAGCCAGGAAATCAGAAGAAGTTTACTTCTTGGGAGGAGAGCAATGTCCAATCCCAATAAAATAGTAAAGAGCCGAGACATCACACTGGCAATGAAGATCCACATAGTTAAAGCAATGGTATTCCCCGTCCCCGTAGTAACCTATGGATGTGAGAGCTGGACCTTAGGGAAGGCAGAGCGAAGGAAGCTCGATGCTTTTGAACTGTGGTGTTGGAGGAAAGTTCTGAGAGTGCCTTGGACCGCGAGAAGATCCAACCAGTCCATACTTCAGGAAATAAATCCCGACTGCTCATTGGGAGGGAAGGATAGTAGAGGCAAAGATGAAGTCATTTGGCCACATCATGAGAAGACAGGAAAGCTTAGAGAAGACAATGATGCTGGGGAAAATGGAAGGAAAAAGGAAGAGGGGGCGACCAAGAGCAAGATGGATGCATGGTTTCCTTGAAGTGACTGGCTTGACCCTGAAGGAGCTGGGGAAGATGATGGCTGACAGGGCGCTCTGGGGTGGGCTGGTCCATGAGGTCACAAAGAATCGGAAGCGACTGAATAAATAAACAACACAACAAACTGGAAGCAGCTAACATCAAAGCTACAGCCCCTTCTACACAGCTGTATAAAATCCGCATTGGATTATATGGTGGTGTGGACTCAGATAACCCAGTTCAAAGCAGATATTGTGGATTATCCACCTTGATAATCTGGGTTATTTGGCTGTGTAGAAGGGCCCTACCACATCCAATAGACGCCAGTGGGTAGATGCCAAAAAAGGACTGAAGTATGTTATTCACATTTGACATGTAAAACAAGACTGTCTCAAAAAAATTGAGAAACTGAGAAAAACTAAGTTGAAGGGGGAGTCAAATTGGTCAAACCTTTTCTTTAGCAAATTGAGACTTTCCACAGATATCTGGGTAGCCACTGCGGAAAACTAGACTGGACTACATGGGCATCTTATCTGATCCAGCAAGGTTCTTTCTGGATCAGATATCAATCTTTTTTCCCCAAAGACTGCATCAGGAGATAGGAGTAGAGCTCTGGTTCTCAAAGTGGGCAGTACCACTGCCTGGTGGGCGGTGGGACGATCAAAGGGGGTGGTGGGAGGCTCCGAAGATTGGGGGGCGTTGAACCCCTGTAAGGGGGCGGTGGGATAGGAAAGGGCCATGTGAATGTGTATGCGGTTTCTAGAACTGTTCACCGTGGGCGGGGTTGAGGAGAGCAAGGG
The DNA here is from genome assembly GCA_030556195.1 of Anolis apletophallus. NCBI lineage: Eukaryota > Metazoa > Chordata > Lepidosauria > Squamata > Anolidae > Anolis > Anolis apletophallus. Next base: position 21,211,609 of record JARBWK010000007.1, read on the forward strand.
GGCGGGTGCTGAGGTTTCCAGGCAACGCCTGCCCGGGTATTCCAACTGGCAGGCGCACACACTTGTGAGTTGACACATGGAACTAGGTTGATAGGTTGCCAGTTGGAATACCGGGGCAGGTGTTGCCTGGAAACCACAGCGCCCGCCCCTTTGCTCTCCTCAACCCTGCCCACGGCGCACAGAACACAATGGGCACATCATCTCCCCCTTCCCATTTTCCAGAAGTATGTAACATTGGTATTACCTTTCTATTCTAAGTTCAATAAATAGTTTCATAATTTCAAACTTGTATGTTTCTAATTTATACCTTTCTTTACTATATTTTACAAAAAAAAAAAAAGAAACATTAATACATATCGTTCTGTTTAATTGCTATTTAAAAAAATAAAAATAATTTCTAGGAGGGCGGTGAGCAAATTTTTTTCTGGAAAGGGGACGGTAGGCCAAAAAAGTTTGAGAACCACTGGAGTAGAGATTCAGGAAATCAAACAGCAATTATTTTAATATACTTGGGGAGAAATTGGTGCCTCATTCAAAACTCCTGGGTAAACTTAACAGTCATGAAGCAAGAGAACTAAAACTCTTACGGCCCGGTAAATGGGTAAGAACAAGGAGTAGAAATAAATGGACAATTCTCCTCAAATCACAAGGTAGCCTGCTATCAATGGCTGTAAAAGACAAACTAAATGACGCAGCTTGTTTAAATTTTGACAGGAGTCAACTGACAGCTGCCTGTTGACAGGAGCAGTGTTGCCCTTTCAGTTAAGAGGTGGGAAATTCAAAAAGTCGTGGACTTATTGACCCACCCTTGTAATATTTATAGTCTAGGCTGAACTTCATGCTGGTGGCTAAATTGAGCCTCCCCCCCCACTAGAGCGTGTCCAATCGAAATTCCTAAGAGCGGCTCTACAGGCTCCCAGATGTGTCCCTAACGCTACCCTGCGATTGGAGACAGGCTTCGTGAAAGTGGAAGCGAGAATATGGACAGCTATTCTCTACTACTGGCTACACCTATGCTTCTCCCCATGTGCTCTTGCCCCCCTAATCATGAGAGACGACTTCCAGTCCACATGGATTAAAACAGTAGCAGCAAAGATCGCAACGCTAGGTTTCTCCCAAGGACAATTGCTAAGCATGAGATGGGACCAAGCCAAGGATCTCATTAAGCAATGGATCCTGGACATAGAGCGCCAATCCGACCTAGCCTGTTCCCCCAGCCTTCATTGTTAGTGAAGCCACTAGATACATCACTGCCCCCATGGCATACCTAACAAACCTGGAGGTGCCCAAACACCGAAGGGCTTTTACCCTGGCAAGATGCCATGCCCTCCCATCGGCTGTATTGGAGGGGAGGTATCGGAAGACCCCCTTCAAGCAGAGACTATGCCCCTGTGGGTCTGGTGATGTGGAAACAACTGAGCACGTGCTTCTTCAATGCATGTTCTACAGAGATCTTAGATCCAATCTCATTGGGCCATGGCTTTTAAAGTACCCGGGGCGCAGTGAAAGATGCTATTCCACCCTGCTGCTTTCGGACTCTAGCACTGCAATGACTTACAGTGTTGCTAAGTTCTGTGCTGCTGCTCTTAATATCAGACGGGTGATGATTGACATCGTAAGGCAACAATATCCTGTCTTTTAAAATATATTTTTATACTGATTTCTAGTTTGATTTTAAATAACTGTTTACTGGGGAGTTGTCCTTCTCCTCTTGGGACGCTTGTGCCCGCTTTGTGCTGGTCTGTGACCGTAATAAAGGTTTTGATTGATTGAATTGAGCCTCCGAGAAGTTCTATCTCCATCTGTTAGGTTTATAAATACATTTCATAAAAATTGAAATGCAGACACTTAGAAACATCTCCAGTTTTTGTTGTCCTGGGTTCAATTCTCTGTTGCTCAGTAAAGGGATTCTAAATCTTTCCTCAAACACAGCATTTTCTCAGTAATCGCCCCTACCCTCTGGAACGCACTGCCTTCCGGATTCCGTGTCCTCACGGACATAGTAGCATTCCGGAAGGCGTGCAAAACCATCCTGTTCCGGCAGGCCTTTGGGCATTGATTGATGGCGAGATCGGGACCTACTTTGCCCTGTATAGCATGTCCTACTGCATTATACGCATTTATGCCATTGGCTGTTGTGTATTTTTATTGTTTTATTGTTTTTTTATCTGTATGGTTTTATGTCCGGATGTATCATGTAAGTCGCCCTGAGCCACCCGGGAGTGGCGACACATAAATTCGAACAATAAATAAAATAAATAAATAAAAAATTTCCTGTGATCAGTTTTTTAAAATTCATTTTCAGCATGCTATCCTAGCTTCTTTTATCACTACCATTTCAATAAGAAACTTTTCCTGTTTTCCGTTTCTTCTTTTCCATTCCCGGCAACACAGCAACACCGGCGAACTAACATCAGATAAATTCTGTGTGGGAATCAGAAAGCTCAGACAAGATGCTTGCAGAGTTAAATTAAGCCATCCTAATTAAAGTTAATTTGAATCTGTGTTTTCTAACTAATGTCAAAATGCACCATTTAACCTTCCAAACAGAGGCAATTAAATCTTCAAAATTACATGGGATAAGGCAACAGGGCATCAGAGGAAGAGAATGAAGCTACACATTACAAATCAGTATTTTCTTTACCAAGAGGAAACTTTGGTAATGTGACGGCGCTGTGAGCGCCACCTGCACAGAAAATCTTGAATTCCTAAAGGGCTTGCATTGTTAAAGTGTATTTTTACAGTCTGCACAGTTTGCAAGAGTTTCAGTTGCATTGATTGGTTTTCAGCACCTGCCAATCGTCGTTTGCAGCGCCCAGTTGTGTTTGTTCCGCCCATTTTCCCAGGGATCTGGGGATCAGCCATTTTACATTCTATAGGCTACCAGAACTTCTCTTGATAGGACGTGTTTAGAGGGTTTGCCAGACCAGGCCCTTGGTCAGGCCATCTTTCAATACCATTAAGTCTGATTTTCCTTGGAATTCATACAGAAGGCTCAGCATATTGGAAGGCTGAGTAGCTCTGAGGAGTTCCAAGCGCCTCCATATCAGTCTTTTGGCATCTAGAGGAAGACTTTGTGACCAAGTTTGGCCATCCGATTGGGGCTGAGAGTGCCCCTACCTCAAAGCCATTGAGAGAGAAAGGACTCAGAGAGCTTTTCAGCTACAGCTTCTTGGACCAATTCAGCAAGGGAACTTTAAAGTAAGAACTCTTCAACCTTATTTTGGAAAGTACATCATCAGTTATTATTTTGGGGAAAACTAAGCAATGTGCCTGAGTGAAATTAACTCAGGTTATGGACAATAAAGTGTTTGAGTTAACTAGTGTCCAGTTTGGTCCTTGGAGCCCTGAGCCATTAGAGCACTGATGAGCGTGTCCTCCTGCGGCGGGGCACGGGCCAAAGGTCCCCCCCCCATGAGACTGTAGGCGGCGTGGGCGGTACCACCTCCTGGTGGGCGGTGAGGCGATCCAAGGGGCGGTTGGAGGCTCAGGAGAATTTGGGGGGCGGTGAACAATTGGCCATTTAGGAGGGGTCGCACAGCCCCGCCCCCTTCGCTTTGACCCCCACACGCATTGCAGTGCAAAGGCTGCAGTGCAAAGGCCTCCGCATCCTCCGGCGGAGCCTCCCCGCTACCGCGGAAGAAAGCGCAGCCTTCTCCAGCGGAGGCAATTCAATCCAAACCCCTCCAGTATTTTCTGTTGGTCAAGGGGGTTCTGTGTGCCAAGTTTGACTCAATTCCATTGTTGGTGGGATTCAAAATTTATTTATTTATTTATTTATTTATTAACTTCGATTTAGTATACCGCTCACTCCGGAGCTCAGAGCGGTTTACAGAAGAAGCATAAACATCGAGAGTAGTAAAACAAAAATGCTCTTTGATTGTAGGTAAACCATAAATCCAGTAACTACAACTCCCAAATGAGAAGGGTTATTTTCTCAAAACTCCATCAGTGTTCAAATTTATGCATATTGAGTATTCGTGCCAAGTTTCATCCAAATCCATAGTTGTTTGGGTTCCCACTTCTCTTCAAATGTAGGTGAACTACATCTCTCCTAAATGGCTGCCAATTCCTCCCAAACCCCTGCAGTATTTTCTGTTGGCCATGTGGGTTCTCTGTGCCAAGTTTGGTCCAGTTCTGTAATTTGTGGGGGTCTCAGTGGTCTGTGGAAGTCAGAGCTGAATCAATTGAAGGTGCTGCAAATCCCATCATCCGTTGTCCATACTCCCCCAAACATTTTGTTTTTGTGATTAATCACTATGCTTTAATTAGGTTCAATTTGTAACAATGAAAATGCATCCTGCATATTAGATATTTGCATTAGAATTCGTAAGAGTAGCAAACTTATTTATGAAGTAGCAACGAAAATATGGTTGGGGGTCACCACAACATGAGGAACCTTATTTAGGGGTCACAACATTAGAAAGGTTGAGAACCACTGCATTAATACATATATCTTTCTGTTTAATTCTTATTAAAAAAAATTTCTAGGGGGGCGGTGAATAATTTTTTTCTGGAAAGGGGGCGGTAGGCCAAAAAAGTTTGGGAACCACTGCTTTAGAGGGAGGCAAGAAAGCAATGCACCAGAATAGAGAGACCACAACCTTGCCTTCTCACAAGGTATTCATAGCCCGGATGCAATGGCACAAGCCATCTAAAAAGGGGAGCAGTTTGAATTGCGGTCCAGAGTTGGCAATACAAGACTTCCACTAGTATAAGTTTAAAATACAGTTTTCTCTGAAGCTGGAAATTAGTGTCCAGCTTCCAGACAGTCTCCATATCTCAGGATCTGATCCCAGCTTTTCTGTTTATTCCAATTATCTGGCAGTGTGGACTCGAATAATCCAATCTAAAGCAGAAAACCTGGGTACAGATCCTGGGATATAGGGCCTGTCTGGAAGGGCCCTAAAGAACAATACTACAACAGGCTGCAAGAAAAGGATACACAACTGAACACTCAAACATACAAAATGATTATTTGCACAAATTAATCTGTTTAATGTTTTCTTTATGGTGCAATTAGTTGTTTTAATGATTGCATATGTATCACTGCCTGTTGTTAGCCACCCTGAGTCCCCCTTCGGGGGTGGAGAAGGACGGGTTATAAATAATTTAAATAAATAAATAAATGAAAAAAGATATGGGGCGGGGGGATGCCCTGACATACTTGCTTTCTCCATTCAGGGTAAGCAAAGTAAGCACCCGCTTAGAACGCCACGTGGTCAGGGGCGCATCCGGCCGCCAGGTTCGGCGCATGCACCATTGGTGTGGCGCGACTCCAGCTGGACGGAGACGCCAATCGCCCAAAATGAGGCCGAAAAGGAGGAACTTCTCGCAGCGGGAGGTGGAAGGCTCAGTCCCGGCTGCAAAAAGTTATTCGTTTTTGGCCTCGCTTAGGGCGATTGGCGTTTTGGTCCAGCTGGAGTCCTTCTGCAGCAATGGCACATGCGCGGAACTAGCTGGCCCCACGCATGCGCACCCGGCATGCATGGGCGGAACTAGCTGGCCCGAACCCGGCACACATGCGCAGAACTAGCTGGCTCTGCGCATGCGCACCCAGCGTGCATGCACACCCTCCACGAGGCCGGAGAGCGAGGGGGCACCAAAATAATGTTCACTTACGATTATAAATTACCTTCGTCCGTCCCTGTCTCCGTTGAATAATGTGTGCATTTTTCCTGTGACCATCTACATCAGGGGTGCTCAGAACAGTGATCGCGATCACCAGGGTGATCTTCGGGCCTCATCCTGGTGATCTTCAGGCCCCTGACCAGGTTTTTTGCTGTTGGTCCTCTTCACGCGCCCCTGCACGCTGCAAAGAAGTCCTCCGTCATTGCTCCTCCCCACTCCTTCCTCGCGCGCCGCCTCCAAAAGCTCCAGAGTCCAAGAGGCAGAATGGGCCCCTTCTTTTGGATTCCTCCTCCTCCCTCCGTCCTTCTCCAGCCACTCAGAGTCGTAGGAGACCAAAGGGGGCGGGCCTGGATGACGCGATGCATGGCTGGCCCCGCGCGCATGCGCAGAAGTGCCCATTCTGCCTCTCTGACTTCTCGTGAGCTCCTGGAGGCGGCACGCATGCTGGTGGCATGGAAATAGAAGCAACAACGGAGGAGGAGGAGGAGGACGCTTTGGGGTCATATCCTTACCGCATCTCAAAGGTTGGTCTTTTTACTTTGGGGTGGGTGCTTGATTGTTCTGTGGCATGTCTCTTTGTTTATTTTTAATGTTTAAAAATGGCCTTTTAGCTCCAAAGCCTCTCTGCTTGCTTTGTTCCTTGAGAAATATATGTTGGGGAATATGGAAATGTGGGAGAAATGGGGTGGTTGGATGTGTTTTTGCATGCCCCTTTGTTTATTAAAAATGGCCTTACAGTTCAACAGCCTCTCTTCTTACTTTCTGGCTGATAATATTATTATTTATTTATTTTATTTTTATTTCTTCAGTTTTGTATTCCGCTCCTCCCTACAGGCTCGGGGCGGATAACAATAAAAATACACATGGGCAGCATGTCACAGACCTGTAGCCCTACAATAAACATAAAAAACAGGTTAAAACAATTCAACATATCACAAGGTGCAGGAATACAGAGAGTATACAATATACTATCCGTTTGGGTTTAATTGAGCCTAGTCCAAAGAGGGCGGTCTTACAAGCCCTTCTAAAAGGGACTAGTTCAAATGGCTCGAACACTGTCCGGCAAAGAGTTCCACAGCACTGGAGCTGCCGCTGCGAAAGCTCCGTCGAGTCGCGGATAGGTGGCAGGAGCGGACAGATGGAATGGCCAGCAGATTCTGTTCGTCTGACCGCAGTGATCTCGGGGGCAAATACGGGTAAGGCGGTCCCTCAGGTACGCAGGCCCTAGGCCGTGAAGGGCCTTAAAGGTCAGTACCAACACCTTGAAGACAATTCGGTACTCAATAGGGAGCCAGTGCAGTTGCCGGAGAATGGGCGTAATATGCTCCCTTACTGGCGAACCCGTCAGCAAGCGGCGGCGACATTCTGCACTAGCTGAGTTTCCGGTGTCGACAGGGAAGGCCAACGTGAGGCGTTACAGTAGTCTAGTCTCGAGATGACCGTCGGCTTGGATTACCGTCGCCAGGTCATTCCCGGACAGGTAGGGTGCCAGTCGCCTAGCCTGTCGCAGGTGATAGAAGGACCCCTGCAGACCGCGGAGACCTGGGCCTCCATGGTCAGCAGGGAGTCCAACTGAACACCTAAGCTCTTAACCGAAGATGACGGGCTAAGCTGCTCGCCATCCAGGGTAGGCAACCGGCACCCACCCAGCCGGGGCGGCTACCGGACACAGGATCTCCGTCTTCGACGGGTTCACCTTCAGCCGGCTGGCACGCAGCCAACCAGTCACGGCCTCCAGGCATCGGTGGAAACAATCGGAGTACGGTGTCCGGCCTGCCGTCCATTCTCAGCAGAAGCTGGGTGTCATCCAGCATACTGATAACACTCAGACCAAAAGTCGCGGGCCAGCTGGGCCAGGGGACGCATATAGACGTTGAATAATAAGGGGAGAGGATGGCCCCTGGGGACCCACAATTAAGTGGGGACCTCCCGGAACCCCCCGCCCCCTCCACACGTTGTCCCGGCCCCGGAGGAAGGAGGCCACCCATTGAAGAGCGGTCCCCCAACTCCGGCGCTGGCTAAACGGTGGGTCAACAGTGCGTGGTCTACCGTATCAAACGCTGCTGTCAGATCTAACAGGACGAGCAGGGCTGATCCACCCCGGTCCAGCTGGCGGCGAAGTTGGTATGTGTGATAATATGGCAGTGTGGGAGAAATGGGGTGGTTGGATGTATTTTTGCATGCCCCTTTGTTTACCTTGCTGAGTATTAAATGGCCTTGCAGTTCAACAGCCTCTCTTCTTACTTTCTGGCTGATAATATGTGTGGTAATATGGCAGTGTGGGAGAAATGGGGTGGTTGGATGTATTTATGCATGCCCGTTTATTTACTTTGCTGAGTATTAAATGGCCTTGCAGTTCAAAAGCCTCTCTTCTTACTTTCTGGCTGATAATATGTGTGGTAATATGGCAGTGTGGGAATGGGGTGGTTGGATGTATTTTGGCATGCCCCTTTGTTTACCTTGCTGCGTATTAAATGGCCTTGCAGTTCAACAGCCTCTCTTCTTACTTTCTGGCTGATAATGTGTGGTAATATGGCAGTGTGGGAGAAATGGGGTGGTTGGATGTATTTATGCATGCCCGTTTATTTACCTTGCTGAGTATTAAATGGCCTTGTAGTTCAAAAGCCTCTCTTCTTACTTTCTGGCTGATAATATGTGTGGTAATATGGCAGTGTGGGAGAAATGGGGTGGTTGGATGTATTTTTATGCTCTGTTTTATGTTGTTGTTATTAAATTGAAATGTTGATGTTTTATAACTTCATTTTATGTAAACTGCCCCAAGCCTGCTGGAAGGAGCGGTACATAAAATGAATAATAAATAGAAATAAATAAATAAGAACATAGTTATACGTTTTACATTTCTGGGTAGGTGATCTTTGGGACTTGGTTTTTTAATCGGCAGCTCCCATGCTGAAAAAGTGTGAGCACCCCTGATCTACATAATGTGGTGGTTTCTATCACACAAGCACATCCACCACATTGGCTCAAAGGCTAATTTGTCTGACGAGACAAAACAGGCAAAACATCCATTAGAGCATTTTCCCCTTGCGAGTAACAGCATTCGATAACAGGAGAAATAAAACCCAGCCTCTCCTCCACACTTGCTATTAACTTTCGAAAAGAAGCACAAAACAGCAAAACTAATAAGCTTTCTAATGATTAATTTACAATCACGTCTAGCTGCCTGCACATGGGGAGCTGCTCGTACCAAATAACAATAACAACTTCACACCATGGGTGCCAAGAATAAATTTAGACCAGAACCTAATACCTGGTTCTTTTTAGAGAAGGCTTTGATTTATTTATTTTTTTGGTTTAAGAAAGGGATAAGGAAAAGGTATGAGCCCATTCCTGCAATCTGAAGTCACACATCTCAGATGGCAGTTTGCAATCCCTATGCAAGCCTGACTTGATTTCCTGGCAACATCCGTTCAGTCTTCCTCCTGTCAGTTTTGTATCCCCAACCCCTTTAAAGCTGCTGGCAATTACTCTTGACTCTCCTGTGGCAGCGGGAGGGTTTCTGCCTAATTGCCCGGCGCAAAACAGCCTGAGATACAGCCTTCAACAGTTTTCTTGGCAGGAGGCAAAAGACAGGTTGATCGGTTCTTTCCTACAGACAAAGAGTTCTCAAAGAAATCCACTCTGCTTGTTGTTCAGTAGCAAGGAAACTCAAGACAGTGTTAGGCCAAGCACAATTTCATTCCACAATATCCAGGGACAACTCACATTCTGAACAACAGAATGAACAACGGAGATCTTGTGGCTGGGCCGCCCGGGGGGGGGGGGGTAGAGACCCAGTTGCCGACGTTTGATGGCGTGGCACTTCGCCCGCAGCCGCTAGTCAAGAGCTTGGGGGTTCGGCTGGACCCCCAGCTGTCTATGGAGGCGCAGATTGCCTGCGCCTGCAAGACAGCGTTTTACCATCTGCGGCAGGCAAGACGTCTGGCTCCTTACCTCTCCCGCTGTGACCTGGCCACGGTGATCCAAGCCACGGTCATCTCGAGGCTTGACTACTGTAATGCGCTGTACATTGGCCTTCCCTTGTCGGCGATCCGGAAAGTCAAGCTGGTGCAGAACGCAGCAGCACGTCTGCTTACAGGAGCCCCAAGATCTGCTCATGTCACCCCACTCCTGCGCGAACTGCACTGGCTTCCAATTGAATTCCGGGTCTCCTTCAAGGTGCTAGTCTTAACTTTAAGGCCTTATATGGTTTGGGGCCAGTGTACCTGAAAGGAGCGGCTTACCCCATACGTGCCCAGTAGATCACTGCGTTCAGAGGGGCTTAACTTACTGGAGGTGCCTAATATTAAGACATACTGGTTGTCGAGTACGCGGCAGAGGGCGTTCACAATGGCTGTGCTGAGCCTCTGGAATTCGTTGCCTGCGGAGACGCGAGCTCTACGGGGCTTGATGGCGTTTCTCAAGTCTGTAAAGACTTGGCTGTTTAGGCAGGCATTTGGCTCCGACTGATGCCTGCTATAACCTGCCACCCTGCCGCATCTTGCCATCTGTATTATTGTTGTCTGCTGGGATTTTAATGCTGGGAGCGGGGCTTGAACTTGGTTTTATAATGCTGTTTTATGTGCTTTTATGTGCTTTTATCTTGTAAACCGCTCTGGGCTCCGGAGAGAGCGGTATACCAAATCAAATCAATAATAAATAAATAAATAAATAAATAAACAATAACACTGAATGGGTCTCCTTTCCCACAAAGATGGATACATCTTTTTGGGTGAAAGGCTGCTTTGGGGCTGTAAGGAGACACATGGGAGAGTGAAGCACCAGCAGGGTGGGAATGGATGGGGGCATCAATGGGTAGGGCTGGGAGGAAGGGTGTGAGTGTCCCATTGTCCCCAAATAAGTAATGACTTCCCAGAAACAGCCTAGGCTTAGAGTCCTTAGAAGAGACTACAACGGTTCCAAAGACAGGCTGTCCTAGACCTGAACCGCTGTCTGTTTTCATAGAGCCAAGTTCTGGGCAAGTCTGTGGACAATGGGACATTCACGTCCTTTCATCATACGTCCACACCTACAGAAATCACTTCCGAGCAGCTCTTCAGGGCATTTAGTCCATGGACTGCACAGTGGTCATTTGTGGTGTAGCACTGGGAATGTGGCACAGGCTAAGTGTCAGTTGCATAAGATCTCTCTGTCCAGTAGGTCATGAGTTCAAGGCCTGCCCGGGTTGAGTTGGGTGCTCGACCTTAAGTGTAGCCTGGTGTCAACCTTTGCAGCCCGAAAGACAGTTGCATCTGTCAAGTAGGAGATAAAGGTACCACATTAAAGTGGGGGGGCAAATTTTGACTGAATTATGAGGCCATTAAAGTACTCCAGGAATCGCTGAGGAATGTGGAAGGAACAACAAAGAGAAGCTGGAAAATGTTGAGAGATGAGGAGTGCGTCAGCTCCCCCTGGTGGCCAGAAAACTTTCCTCTGTCTATCTGTCGTATGTTCGTCTATATGTCATATGTTGAACTGCAGGGATTGCCTGCAAGTATGTGTAATGTAATCCGCTCTGAGTCCCCTTCAGGGTGAGAAGAGCGGAATATAAATAAAGTAAATAAATGATAATAAATAAAATATGATAGGATATACAGTGATACCTTAAGAGTTTAAGTGGTTCCATGACCAAGCTTTTAACTCAAAACATTCTAATCTCAAAGTGAATTTTCCCATTGAAACACATTAAAATTCTATGAATCCGTTCTGGGGCCCCAAACCTTCCCCTCCCCAATTTTTTTAGTTACTTGTTTTTAAATAAGAAAATTTACTCTATAAATAACAAATAATGTGTAAATACATATTCATGTGGGACAATAAAAAAAAGATCAACTTTAAAATGATAGAAGCACAAAGCGAAGAGGCAGAAGCACCGTTTTCTTCATTCCAGCCTCCCTTTCTTGGCCCCCCCCCCTCCCGGGTCTCTCTTTTCAGGAAGCCTAATAATAATAACAGTAATAAGAATAACAACAACTGGAAAAGCTGACACGATATGAGGATTCAAAGATCAAACTGCAAAGACTCTGGCACAAGCCAGTAAAGGTGGTCCCAGTGGTGATCGGTACGCTGGGTGCAGTGCCTAAAAACGCATTATTCACTGATACATCACACAGTCCTAGACACTTGGGAAGTGTCCAATGTGTGATCCAGTACAACAGGCAGCATAGTGATAATAAAATACTTTATTTAATAATACTTTATTGCAAATAATAATAATACTTTATTTATAACCTGCCCTATTTCCCCAACGGGACTCAGGGTGGTTTCCAGACAAAAGTAACAAAGTGGCAAACATTCATTGCCAAAACAAACAAACAACAACAAATATTGTACCAGAATATGAGATCCAGTTCAGAAGACACTCACCTCTCCTGCTACTGGGGAAGAGTAGATGACAAGTATGAATAGCACTGTGCCTAACTATGCAATTGGGTTCAAGACTAAGGATATTCACCTGCTGGCGTGTACAGATGTAAAGGAAGGTCTGGTGCTGCACAGCATATCTAATATGAGTATGGAATTTGAGAAGCATAAATAAATAATAATAAATAATAATAAACTTTATTTACAAGTCACTTCCCTCTCCCCAAAGGGGACTCGGAGCGGCTGACATGGGGCCCAAACAACAAATCACAAAATATCAAGTAAAACTTGAAATCATAAAATAAGAAATAGGATGCATAAACATGGCAATATAGCAATACATGTGAAGTGGACAGGATATTTTCAAGCAGATAATTATACAGGGTGAGATTCTTGCATCAAACAGGTAGTAATGATGTTTAGGCCAGTGTTTTTCAACCTTTCTTGAGCCGCGGCACATTTTTTACATTTACAAAATCCTGGGGCACACCACCAACCAAAATGACACAAAATGACACTCTAACACAGTAATACATATAGTTAATATGTTTTTAAATGTATTTATACACTCAGTGTGAAACCTGGGCCTGTTTCGATGAACACAACATAGATATCCTGGCAGGAATGGCAGAAAGACACAAACTTCCCACACACAACTCCCATAACCAAGAGAAAATACTATAAGAGCTTGGTGGGCATTGACCTTGGGTTTCGGAGTTGTAGTTCACCTATATCCAGAGAGCACTATGGACTCAAACAATGTTATGTTATGTTGTTGTTTGTTTTCTATCCAGAATCACAATGTTGGGAGGAGGCTCACCACTTTAAGGTCCCTAAGACAGGCATGGGAAAACTTCAGCCTTCTGGGTGCTTTGGACTTCAACTCCCACCATTCCTAACAGCCCGAGGCCCTTTCCTGCTTAAGTGGCTGAGGGGGGGGAAAAGGGCCCGAGGCTGCTAGGAATGGTGGGAGTTGGAGTCCAAAACACCTGGAAGGTCCAAGTTTGCCCATGCCAGCTTTCGACAGAGACCGCTTCCTCCCCCTTCCCCTTCGCACCCTTTCTTCCCCCTCCTGCCGAACACTTACTTTTTCTTCTACACTCGGGCTCCCTTCTTCAGGAGGGGAGGAGGGAGGGAGGAAGACATGACCAGTGCGGGCGCTACCGCGCAGACTCGCCCCATGTCTTCCTCCCTCCGCCCTCCCCTCCTGAACACTCTCACGCTGCCCCCTCGGATCAAAATGGCGGCAGCATGAGCAAAGCGAGGCAAAGCGAGCAGAGCGAGGCTGGGAAGAAGGGGCCCGAGTGGAGAAGAAAAAGTGTTCGGCAGGAGGGGGAAGAAAGGGTATTGGAGGTTCCCATTTCCCACGGCACACCTGATGATTGCTCACGGCACACTAGTGTGCCCCGGCACACTGGTTGGGAAACACTGGTTTAGGCTACACTTTATCAATCCCCTTCAAAAATATGTTCAAAGCCAGCCAGGCTTCCTGTGTGTTGGAGAGATGTGCTGCTGGCAAGTGAGATGCTGCAGGATACTATGATCAGTTTAAAAAAGGCAAACAAATCAAAAGGAACAGAAGTAGAAATTGTGGCACAATTCGTAAACTCTTTCTCTCTGCGTGTGTGTGTATGTGTGTATATACACATACACATATACACACACCTAAACAACTATAAGAAATCAATCATTTAAATCAAATTATCAATCATCCAATCAGCATACAATCTAAAGAACATCCCTGTAGATTTGCACTATGTTTATTCAAGGGGTCACCATAAGTCAAAACCAAACTGTCAGCAAAAAAAACAAAGCACTTTGATGTTTATGTCGAAACATACAATGTGTTAAAAGGAGAGGTGCCCCCTAAATGTGGCCACTCAGATGATGAGGTACTTCAGTTCAGATAAGAGATTATACCAATTGCCATTCAGCAACATCACATCCAGAGGATGTTCAAAACTCGTTCCAGATGTAGGGGGCGCTGGTGCTCCGAATCTGAATGATATCCAAAATTTTCCAGAAAGATTTTCCGGAAAATTTTTGAAAATTATTTGGAAAAATTCCGAAATTTCGGAATGGCTTCGTTAATGGCATCCGCAATTGCGCAATGTGCAAAAACCTGCAAAAAACCTGCAAAAAACCTCACGGGAGAGAAGGACCTGGGACAGGAGCTGTGTTTAACCCACTTTGGAAGCGGATTTCTTCCCTCCCCCGTCAGCCGATTCCTTTCTGAAAATGGCGGCGGTGGCTTCGAAATGGCAAATTCACTTCCGGGTTGCTTACATTGCTTCAAACCCGCTTCAAAGGTGAATTTAATCTGAATTCCTTCCGATTTTCCGACGAACCTAACCAGGCCTATTAACCACCTTGATCCATTGCACGTCTTCCTGAGACGCTGTCTATTCACATAACAAGGTGGTGTAAATGAGATGTACAAGAGGTTCCTACAGCTAGAAGATGAAAATCCACAACAGATGGAAGTCTGACCCATGTGGGACACCTCTTCTTGGTGCAACTGACAAAGTCAAAACTTTGGCATATACAGAAACCGCTATGCCGGATTGCAACCAGTGAGGTTCCAACTCATTTGTAAGATTTGTCCCTGGTTCACAGCTGCCTGTGAACTTCTTACATTTCTGGACCGACTATGTGACGAATGTTGCTGTCCTTGAGCAAGCAGGGATCACCAGCATTGAGGCCATGCTATTGAAAACACAGCTGCGCTGGGCAGGGCACGTCTCTAGGATGGAGGACCACCGCCTCCCAATGATAGTACTCTATGGTGAACTCGCCACAGGTCAGCGCAAGTGAGGCGCCTCCCAAAAGAGATATAAGGACTCCCTGAAACAACATCTCAGGCTCGGCAAAAAATGGTCCACCCTGGCCTCACATCGGGAGGCATGGAGATGCACTATCGCCAACACCTACAACTCCTCGAATGCTATCATCAGCACTGTCTTCACACAATCCTAAATATACACTGGACCGACTATGTGACGAATGTTGCTGTCCTTGAGCAAGCAGGGATCACCAGCATTGAGGCCATGCTATTGAGAACACAGCTGCGCTAGGCAGGGCACGTCTCTAGGATGGAGGACCACCACCTCCCAAAGATACTACTTGTGCAGAAGTGTTTATTTTTTATTATAGGATTGATTATTGAATGTGTATTGAAATGTTTAGATGTTTAGGGAAGATATACCGTAATTTTCGCACCATAAGACGCAGATTTTTCCTCCCAAAGTAGGAAGAAAAATCAGCTGCGTGTTATGGAGCGAAGATGCAGGCAGGGGGGAGGCGCTGGAGCAGAGGGGGTGCCGATGTACTCACGCTATATTCGCGCCCGACGGCTCCGGCGGCTCCCGCATGCCCATACCTCTCGCCGCCGTGTCGCCGCAGCCAGCCGGGCGGGGCGAGGAACGGGGCGGAGGAGGGGACTCGTGGGGCGGGCTCGCCGCTCACTGACCCGAGAGGAGGGGGAGGCCACGAGGGCGGCCCCACGGAGACGCAGCGGCAGCCGTAGCAGCAGCCGCAGCAGCAGCAGCGGAAGGGCCCGAAGCCAGAGGCGCATCTTCGTGACGTCACGAAGATGCGCCTCTGCCGAGGAGGGGGGAGGCGGCCAAGCTGTGTAAGGAGGCCCGAAAGAGAGGCCGCAGGGAAGGAGGAAGAGTTCCCCTCCCTCCGGCCTCTTTCTGGGCGTTCTACAGCGCGCCGCCTCCCTCCCTCCCTCGGCAGAGGCGCGACGGTGACGTCACGAAGATGCGCCTCTGCCGTCGCGCCTCTGCCGAGGAGGAAGGGGAGGCGGCCGCGCGCTGTAAGAACACCCGGAAAAGAGGCCGGCGGGAGGGCGGGAACACATCCGCCTTCCCTCCCACCCTGCGGCCTCTCGTTCGGGCCTCCATACAGCGCGCGCGCCTCCCCTTCCTCTCTAAACAGAGGCGCATCTTGGTGACGTCACGAAGATGCGCCTCTGGCTTCAGGCCCAGCCGCTGCTGCTGCTGCTGCTACGGCTGCCGCTGCGCCTCCGTGGGGCCGCCATCGTGGCCTCCCCCTCCTGGGTCCGTGAGCGCGAGCCCGCCCCACGAGTCCCCTCCTCCGCCCCGTTCCTTACGCCCCACCGGCTGGCTGCAGCGACACGGCGGCGAGAGGTCTGGGCATGCGCTGGAGCCGGGAGTCGCCGGGGCGCGAATATAGCGTGAGTACATCGGGCCCCCTGCTCCAGCGCCCCCCTCCATGTTAGTGTCTCCCTCCTCCATATTAGTGTAGCCAGCCCCCATTTTTTTTTCCAATTATCCACCTCGAAAATCTAGGTGCGTCTTATCAGCAGGTGCGCCTTATGGTGCGAAAAATATGGTAGTTCTTCAGTAAAGGCCCACCTTGGGGAAGAGTTGCCATAGCAACGTAGCTGTGAGGCAAAAGTGGGAGGAGTCAGAAGGCTTCTGGCAGAACGAAGGAGGGAATTCTAGTCAGTCAGGATTAGGAGCTCAGTATGTGAGGAGCTCAGGGGGAGAGTTAAGAGTTTAGTTGGTGCCTGGCTGTCAAGCCAGAAGGTTCTGTTAGATTCTACTCTGAGGAGAGGAGTAGGAATCACGTTGTTGAAACTGCAGGGAAGCAGTTAGTCTTAGAAAAAGACTGTTTTCCGTGTAGGTTAGGCCTGAGAGGCTGACCTGTAGCTAAGCCTTGGTGCTGCAGAGAGCCTATAAGTCAGTTAGTGCAGCTGAGAGAAGCTGGTAGCAACTAGGGAGAGTTGCTGAATATTCCTGATGGAATTAGATTATAAAGTGTTGAGTGTTATAGACAAGCAGTAAAGCTTGGGAAATAGGAATAGGAAGCCTAGTGGCTTAGTAACTCAAGGTTAGAGTTAATGTGTGTTGGAAACCAAGTGTTTTAAGTATGTACCTCTCCGGACGTGTAACCAACTAAGCACTGTGCACAATAAAACTGTTTAGGTTCTGGTTCAAAACTGTCTCTGTGACTTCATTTAAACTACTAGTCTCCTCACCACTCTTTACAAGTCAGTGGTCAAGCCTAAATAAATTAATGGTGGCAGCGAAATTCTTTACATTTAAACCCTTGTTACACCGCAAAGATCGACGCTAGCTTTAGGCGGCATCTTGAATCTTTTCACTACTCTATGGTGAACTCGCCACGGGTCAGCGCAAGAGAGGCGCCCCCAAAAAGAGATATAAGGACTCCCTGAAACAACATCACAGGCTCGGCCAGATTGATCACCAACAATGGTCCACCCTGGCCTCACTTCGGGAGGCATGGAGAGGCACTATCCACAATGCTGCGGCCTCTTTCGAGAAGACACACTGAATGTGTCTCGAAGAGAAACGACAACGCAGAAAGAACCGCAACTTGGAAACAACAGCACCCAAGGAGACTTTCTGCTGTGCTTTCTTCAACCGAACTTGCCTATCTCAGATTGGCCTTTTTAGTCATCAACGCACTTGTAGAAAGCGCGGGATGAGTCCTTCCTAAGAATCTTCGTTTGCGAAGTAATGCCGAAAGATAGGCAGAGAAGCGGATATCCAGAAATCTTTCTCTGGTTTGTTAGTCCAAAGGCCAAGGAATGCCTACAATTTCTATCTTAACAACAAAGAAGAGATTACTGCTGGCTTTATTATCCTCCTCTGTCCCTGCCACCAAAGACTATACGTTGCTGTAATTGCATTTCTACATAGATTGACTTTAAAATCCCGGATGCTTAAGATTCGTAATAAGAAGAGTTTGATTACTTCAGAGTGAGAGACACTAGTTGGAAATTAAATGGAGGCTTGAGAGTCTTAGCCTTCCCTGCAGCGAAATGGGTTATAAAAGGAAAGCAGGCTAATAAATAACCAATATCTAACAGAGCAATGATGTTTGCTTTTAATAATGCAAATAGTGTGTGGGTGTTTCTTATCCCAGCTTGGGAGCTGGAGTAAGAGACCTCCAGGGACTGCACTTGCCAATAAAAATGTTTCTCTGGAAAAGCACATGCAGAATTACTTTCTACAATTCAGCCATATATATACCTTGCTTGCTTTATATTACCAATTTAGCAGAAGTCCACCCTGGGAACAATTAACAAGGACAACAACATTTACGTATCAAAAGGGTGGAACATCAACATGTATCGTTAAGGACAGGACAATAAAGCTAACACTATACATATACAGTGTTCCCTTGCTACTTCGCGGTTCACGTTTAACGGACACGTTTTGCAAATTTCAAAAAAATATTAATTTAAAATATATATCATGGTATTTTAACTGTTTTGTGGGTTTTTGCCACCGTCGCTCTCCGAGGCACTTTTCCTCCTCAGTCCTCCCCTCCTCCAGCCTTGAAGGGCCTTTCCTTCCTTTCCTTCACTTTATTTTAAGTTTATAAAGACGTAAAATAGTGTATACTAGGCATGAGAAAAAAGTTATGAAAATGATTCGTTTCGTAAGAAATTTGTAAGAAATGCTACTTTCGAGCTTTTCCGCACCTGGAACGCCAACCAGGAAGTGGACTTAATTTTTCGAACTTCGGGGGCCAGGATTTTCTTAAGTGTCGTTATTAGGTCGTAAGGGGGGGCATAAGGGGGGCACCCTCCTTCTCTCTCACCACCCTCCCGCCTCCCTTGCCAATATTATGGCAAGGCAAGCCCTAAACTCGCTCCTTCGCTCGGCTGGAAGGAAGCCTGGAAAAAATGTAAACAGAGAGGATTACTCAGAAGTAAATCTGCAAAGGAGGGCACTTTGGATGAAGGGCCCTTCTTTGTGGATTTACTTCTGAGTAATCCTCTCTGTTTACATTTTTTCCAGGCTTCCCTGCCTCTCCTGCCTGCCAGCCAGGATCTAAGGCATCAAAGAGTATTGGGGTGAGAAACCAACCTAATGTATAATACAATGAATGCTACTGTAAGTGCCACTGCCTAATATTATAAGTAATCCAACTGGTCATACCTACATTCCATGCACATGCAATAATACAGCAGTAATAACAATGGGTATAAGAAGAGGTAAAATTCAAACCGAAGTATTCTGACTGGTCTCTCCTCATGCGGTGCAAACGGGGCTCGGGACATTAGCCCGGGGAAAGCCAGCGTTTTCTGCTTGGGAGCACACACATACATATTCTTGGGCGGGGGGATTTGCTGCAGAATCTTCTCTATGAGGCCGGGATTCTGCAACAAATCCCCCCTCCCCCCAAGAATATGTATGTGTGTGCTCCCAAGCAGAAAACGCTGTCTTTTCCCGGGCTAATTTCCGGGCTCCCAGAGAAGAGCCCGTTTGCACCGCATGAGGCAGGGACCAGTCAGAATACTTCGGTTTGAATTTTACCTCTTCTTATACCCATTGTTATTACTGCTGTATTATTGCATGTGCATAGAATGTAGGTATATGACCAGCCTGGGCAAACTTGGGCCCTCGCTCCCTCGGGATCGGGGTGAGAGAGAGGCAGCGAGGAGCCGGGGGGGGGCTCCTCCTCCTTTTCTTTTGCTGCTTCCAAGAATAGAATACCACCTCCCTCCCTCCTTCCTATTTGGAGAGTCCCATCTAGAATTCAGTGTGATTTATTCAAGTTTTGGCCTACAACTCCCAGAAATCCCAGCCAAGTTACCAGCTGGGAGGATTTCTGGGAGTTGTAGGCCAAAACCATCTGAATGCGCATGCTCTGGCATACGAATTACTAACGAATTTCGTTAGTAATTAAGTTACATTTTAGAACTTTTTGGGAAATTTTTTGTAAGTCTTTGATATACTAATTAAAAAAAATCCCCCCCCCCCCAATTAGATTTACGATTTGCTATTTTTGGGTTCTAAACCATGCCTAGTGTATACCTACTAAAATAATGTATAAATATTAAAATTAACAGAGCGTCCCTACTTCGCGGTTTTTCACTTATTGCGGGAGGTCCTGGAACGTAACCCCCCAATAAGTGAGGGAACACTGTACATGGAATAAGATCTCCACCATCCTATATGCCTTTACTGTATTTAAACCAAATACAGCTACGGCAGACCTCGAAGAAGAAGACAGCATATATATACGCTATCGTACTGATGGCAGCTTGTTCAACTTAAGCCATCTGAGGGCTCGCACTAAGACTCTAAACTATCTAGTCCGTGAGCTGCTTTTTGCTGACCATGCCGCCCTTGTCGCCCATACAGAAGCAGCTCTGTAGCGCCTAACATCCTGCTTTGCAACAGCTGCAGAGCTGTTTGGGCTGGAAGTCAGCCTGAAGAAAACGGAAGTTCTCTACCAGCCCGCACCACAGGAAGAACACCATCATCCCCACGTCAGCATAGGCGAATCTGTGCTTAAGTCCGTTCAGCAGTTCACCTACCTGGGAAGCATAATCTCTTCAGATGCCAAGATGGACAAAGAGATAGATGCACTATAAGTAAAGGCATAGAGTGCATTTGGAAGGCTTCACAAAAGAGTCTGGAGTAACAAACACCTGAGGCAAAGCACCAAAATCAGTGTGTACAGAGCTATCATACTGTCTGTTCTCCTTTATGAGTCTGAAACATGGGTCACCTATCGCCAACACCTACAACTCCTTGAACGCTTTTATCAGAGCTGTCTACGCAAAATCCTAAATATACACTGGACCGACTATGTGACGAATGTTGCTGTCCTTGAGCAAGCAGGGATCACCAGCATTGAGGCCCTGCTATTGAGAACACAGCTGCACTGGGCTGGGCACTTCTCTATGATGGAGGACCACCGTCTCCCAAAGATACTACTCTATGGTGAACTCGCCACGGGTCAGCGCAAGAGAGGCGCCCCCAAAAAGAGATAAAAAGGACTCCCTGAAACAACATCTCAGGCTCGGCCAGATTGATCACCAACAATGGTCCACCCTGGTCTCACATCGGGAGGCATGGAGACGCACTATCCACATTGCTGCGGCCGTCTTTCGAGAAGACACACCAAATGGGTCTCAAAGAGAAACGACAACGCAGAAAGAACCGCAACTTGGAAACAACATCACCCAAGGAGACTTTCTGCTGTGCTTTCTGCAACTGAACTTGCCTATCTCAGATTGGCCTTTTTAGTCATCAATGCGCTTGTAAAAAGCGTGGAATGAGTCCTTCCTAAGAATCTTCATTCGCGAAGTAATGCTGAGAGAGATTTAAACCAAATGCTCAGAAGTGAAATTAAATAATACGAGTTTAATTTGTATTACCAATCTGTCAAAACAATGTGTAAGAGAAAATGAGTAATATTTTATTTCAGCAGAGAAAGTGGAAACATGTTAAGAAGTAGTTAGTTCAACTAGCTGAAGCAGTGTACGATCTACGGGGCAGTACCTTCAAAGGGCTGATGGAGACATTAATACTGCTGCATCTTAACCGTGACAAAATGATATAAAGTCAGGCTATGCTGTGTTACGACTATTTATCCCTACAAGGAAACATAGCTAATCTGTATTGCTAGATGTCTTTGAAAACAATGCATTGCGGAAAGGTCTCACAGAGGGCAGAAAGGTGTTGAGGGAAGCCTATGCACCCTCATACAAGATAGGGGGAGTCAACTAGCTTTTCTTCCCCCTAATCTCCTGGTGTTTGGGGGGACAGATGCAGGGCAAGAGAGGATCAAGGAAGGCAAATTTTGACTGATTTATGAGGCCATAAAGAATCGCTGAGGATTGTGGAAGAACAACAAGGGACACTGGAAGGAAAACGCTGAGAGAGATAAGGAGTGCGTCAGCTCCCCCTGGTGGCCAGAAGTTTGCCAGAAGTTTGCCTCTGTTGTTCATCTATATATTTATTTATTTATTTATTTATTTATTTATTCAGTTTTATATTCCGCTCCTCCCTGCAGGCTCGGGGCGGATCGCAACACACAATAAAAACACAGAGTGTAACAATGATAAAATAACGGAGTTACAATTTCCTAAAACTCATAGGCATAAGCATAAGCATGCCTCTACATTTTAGATTTAACTAAAAACTTTAACTAAAAGCAAGCCTAAAAAGAGCGGTCTTGCACGCCCTCCAAAAAGGGACGAGTTCTGAAATCGCACGCGTATGGTCCGGGAGTGAGTTCCATAGCACGGGGGCCGCAACAGAGAAGGCTCGCTGTCTCGTAGTGGACAGATGGCAGGAGCAGATCGATGGAATATATGTCTAAATATGTCTATATATGTTGAACTGCAGGGATTGTCTGCAAGTATGTGTACTGTAATCCACTCGGAGTCCCCTTCGGGGTGAGAAGAGCAGAATATAAATAAAGTAAATAAATAAATACCATGCCATTAGTCACTTTCATGGGATGTGCCAGCACTAGCTTTAACTGAAATTAGCTCTTAGATTCTATATTTTTAGTAGTAGTGATAGTAGTATTAATTTGGGACCACTAAAAACAACTTTTAAAAACAAATGGCGAACTATTCCAAAGACAAGATTTTTTAAAAAAATTTTTTTTAATTACACATTTCATGATTACTATGGTTAGATACCTAAAAGGGCGACTATACATCTCTGCAGAGACATGCTAAAGTTCGCAAGACAGCTGCTTATCTTCAGCATCCTCAGATAAAGTAGGTCATAGCCTTTAAATCTAAGGCTACAAGAAATGTGCTAACTTTTAAGATGGCGTCTGTTGTAACTGATTAGCATGATCTCGTTTTCTGGAACTTCCAGCAGAAGCCCGTGGAAAACAAATGCATCGCTGCCTCTCCAGAAAAGAACAGAGTTAAACTACTGCTCAAAAGGGCAAGTTCCCAAAAAGGTCATTCGAGCCACATGGTTCAGATCTGCCCCTGGCAATGGAACAACATTGAACTGGCAATCAAAGTCAGTGATAATGACAGTCACCGTCTCTTCTGTTGAACTTAGCTTCAGCAGTGTCCTGAAGAACTGTGCAGTCATTAAATTATTGAAATGATGTAGTTATTTCCAGGTTGTTCTTACTCTACTTACTTCACCCCACTGAAGGCTGGATTAAAATAATAATAATAATAATATACTTAATTTATATTCTGTTCTATCTCCCCGAGGGGACTCAGGACGGATTACAGTACATATACATGTATATAGCAAACATTCAATACCGTTATACAATTAACAAAGACAGACAGTACATAAACAGAGGTAAAGGCTTCCCACCTTTTTCTATCTCTGGCATCTGCTTTTCTCCAAAAATTAACCTCAAAACAAACAACACCCATCTAAGTTGCCTTGTGCCCAATATGGGGAGAATGTTGTGACGACTTCGGATGCACCCAATATTCAAATCACTGCCACCAACCTAATTACTCTAATTAGGATTTTAAAAATTAACTCAGATGTTCAGTTAGGCTCCTAACTAAATAAACAGCTATGAGGAAACTGTGAGGAAACACGATGGAGACTGTGGTAAAAGTTAAAATAGAATGTATTTATTAACTTTTACAAACAAATGAGGCACAAGCTTGATGGTTAACTACTAACGAGGCAAGGAGCGTATGGTTATTCACTTTAAGGTAACGAGCGTACGGTTAACAAATTAATGGCAAAAGCGCATGGTTCCCAAAAGATCTAAGTGTGCTGGAGCATATGGTTACAACAGAGGTTCTCTAAATCTTAGATCTTAAATCAGCAATCCCTGAGTCGTGACTGGAAAAGCCCTGTCCCACTAAACTGCAACTAGTGCGAACAGATAGTTTCAACCAGGAACTTCCTACATTAAAGTTCCCTGAGTCTTGCTTCTGAATGGGACTAACAGACTCATGCTAGCTCCCTCAGTCTAAGAGCCCACCTTTCTCTATAACAAGAGACTCCAAGGTGTCAGAGCTGGAGGTTCTTAGCCTTGGAGAGGCTACGGGAACTCGCAGTCTGACTTAGCATGCAAGAGACTGGTGTGACCCTGGGAAATTCCCTGGGGATGATGTAATCTCCCAGGAGTTTTGCTGAGTCAGGACGGACATGACGCGACCTCTTCCG
This sequence comes from Anolis apletophallus, assembly GCA_030556195.1. NCBI lineage: Eukaryota > Metazoa > Chordata > Lepidosauria > Squamata > Anolidae > Anolis > Anolis apletophallus. Next base: position 21,235,512 of record JARBWK010000007.1, read on the forward strand.
GACAATGAACACTGGCTTGCATATTGCTGACTCAGAAGGGATATGATGAAATATCCACTGGACATTGGGATTGCTGAGTCAGAGGGGTATGATGCAACCTTTCCCGGACATTGCAGGGGACGAGGGGAGGGTGCTGAGTATAAAAGGTGTGTTTGGGTGATGGGACACTGCTTTGGCTTTATAGGTGTTGTACCTCTAATAAACTTCGTTGGATCAATCTGAAAACTTTGCATGATCATTGCGGAGAAATTGGAGCGGCCTCACAGAAGCCACGATCGCCGAGACCCTTGCTTGAGGACAGTGCAAGGGTTTCTTCGGGCGGTGAGGAATCGCTTCCAGGACCCGTTGGAGAGGGTGAAGGCTAAAGAGGCATTGAGGTGTTTGGCTCAAGGTTCCCGGTCGGTGACTGAATATTCGGAGGAATTCATGAGCCTAACTGGGAAAGTGGCTGAGTGGTCCCAGGCTACACTGCTGGAACTCTTTAAGGATGGTCTTAGAAGGGAGATTTTGGAATGGTGTCTTCATCGGGATGACCCTGGAGACGTCGATGGCTGGATTCAACTGGCAGGGAATGTAGAGGGGATCGTGGCCCAGGTGCAGCGTCGAAAGGCCCAGACGATGGCAGTGGGGAGGTTCCGTGGAGAGCCGAGACGCAGTTTGGGAGACGGTCGAGGATCTCGAGGAGAGCCCAGGCGTGTTGGTGCCAGTGAGGGGAAGTCCGGTGGCGTGAGGAAGCCTGTGATGGGGAGAGGCCTTTGTTTTGTCTGTTCCAAACCCGGACATTTGGCATCGCAGTGTTGGCAGAAAAAGTTACCAGACTCAAAGCGTGCTGCTGTGGCTGGAGGGGCTTTGGGTGAAAAGGTGGAACAGCCCGTTGCTGGGGTGAGTGGGGGTCCCCAGAGTATCCATTGTCCTTTGGAGCTTTGTAAAAAGGGGGACTATGAAGAACATCGGGCTTTAGTGGATTGTGGTTGTTCTGAAAATATTATCTCTCCCAGTCTTGCAAAAGATCTAGAATGTGAAACCAAAGTCATGTCAACCCCTGTGCATTTTGCTCAATTAGATGGGTCTTTCGTTGAGGGAGGACCATTTCCTTTAAGTACAAAGGGGTTAAAAGGGCAAGTTGGACCTTGGGGGGGGGGGGAGAAATAGATTTTGTGATAGCACCTGTTAAAGGACATAAAGTGGTATTAGGTATGCCTTGGTTGGAACAGGCTAATCCCAAAATTGATTGGAAAACTGGGCTGTTAGAATGTAAGCCGGTTCCAATACAGAGAGTTCTCATCGGGAAGGAGGATAAATTGCAAGGGATTCCCGAGGAGTATTGGGATTATGCTGACGTGTTTGACCCTGTGTTAGCGAAATGTCTTCCCCCTATCCGGAATGTACAATGCTGAGTGGACAGCAAGGAAACATTGTGGAAAGAATCCCATGACTACCAATAGTAAAGGCATCAAGTGTTATGCTGCCCCACAGTTTCCCCCGCTGTCCCCCGGCTTCTGGACTTCAATGTGATGAAGTCCCCAGTCAAAGGTATTTTCTATATTCTCAACCAAACAAGACAGCCTGGCACTGACTTGGGAAAGAGCTATTGATGAAGAAAATTCAGCGTTTTGTGAGTGAATGCTGAATGATTGAAATTCAAGGGAGGTAGGAAAATGGTTCAGTGCAACCGGCACATTTCTAGATTCGGTGACCACAGGCAATCCATCCTTGACAGGAAGGAGGCAAAGGTCTGAAAATGTTCTTGCTTCTAACCCTTATCACAAACAAACTCCAAAACAGCAAGAATGGGTTTTGAAAAATAAAGGAAAGAGAAGCAAACACAGTGGTTTTGCTTCTTTGGTTTTACTTGTACTTACGCTGGACCATGCCGTACTTTGCACCTACTATTTAGTGATTGTGTCTGCTCCAACTCCTCACCTGTGCTTGCCTTCCATAGCCGGAAGAACTTTTCTCCTTGGTCAGCAGGATGTTGGTCCTGAATGCCACATATGGGCATGTATGTCCAGGGGCGGATCTTACATTATACGAACTACGCGCCTGTGTAGAGCGCCACATGTTCAGGGGCGCATCTGGCTGCCAGGTTTCACGCATGCGCATTTGGTGCGGCACCAGCATGCCGGAGATGCAACTCGCCTTACACGAGGCCAAAGAGGAGAGGAAGAGCATTTGGCAGCCAGCGGCGGCCTCCAGCTGCCAAAAACTCCTCCTCTTCAGCCTTGTGTAAGGTGAGTTGCGTCTACGGCCTGCTCGCGCCGCACCAAATCCGCATGCGCGGAACTTCCACAGTTCCTCCAAACATGAGCGCGTGCTGGGAAGAGCAGAGCTTGGCAAGGCTTCCCCGGGGCCCCATGCAGCCCAGCCCGTGCGCCTGCTTCGGCATCATCGCCAGGAGCCCCCCGGAAGAGAGGACGCACTGGGAGGAAGAATGTCGGTGAGAACCGTGTGGACCTCTGCCGGGAGGGGTCGCACCATGCCTGCTGGGGAGGCAGGAGTGGGCTAGGCTGGATGGCCCTTGGGGCCCCTCCCAACTCTAGAAGTCTAGCAACAACAGTAATAAGAATAATGTACAATAATATATTACTTCCGAATATAATAATAATAATAATAATTCCTTCTTGGCATTAGGGGGTTGGACTGGATGGCCCTTGCAGCTCCTTCCAACTCTAGGAGTCTAATAATAGCAATAATAATGGTAGCAATAATAATAACAATAATAATGTATAATAATATATTAATTCCTACCTGGAAAGGGGGCTGGACTAGATGTCCCTTGGGGGTCCCTCCCAACTCTATAAGTTTAGCAACAACAACAATAAGAATTATCTACAATAATAAATTTATTGCAGTTGGGGGGGGTGCCAAAAAACTGTCCGCTTACCATTTAAAATTACCTTCGTCCAGCCCTGTATATGTCCATAGTGGCATTTTGGGCTTCATCTCACAGAATGCCTGATCATTAGCCTAACATGCTAGGGGTTCTGGAAGCTGAAGTCCGAAATACCCAAAGACACTCCCTGGATGTTTTGGCTTCCAACTCCCAGAAATCCCAGCCAATTTACTAGCTGCTAGGATTTCTGGGAGTAGAAAGCCAAAGTATCTGGGGACCCATAGGTTGAAAACAACAGACCTGGGACATAAAGTACAGCACATTCAGTCTTGCAGACATGTTCCCGAAGTGTAATCTTTGCACTCAGCTACAATGGATGGCATTGATTCTGGATGACTCCCTGGAAAATGCTCTCCCACCCTATCTTGTACTTGTGATCTTGAAGTCATCTGATCATATCACAACATATTTTTAATGTTCTTATGTCATAACCTTTTACTGTAAATTCTGTACCCAGGTTTGAAAGTTTAATGATTTATTTATTTATTCTTGATTTCAAAACAGGCTTCTCAGCTTACTCAACTCACAGTGATTCAGACAGGAAGTCAAAATATTGACTACAGTGTTTTTCATTTTGCATAAAGATTTCTTACTGTCTCTGACCCCCATAAATATAAGTTAAATCAAATTGATAACCTTAAATCTGCATTCCCCATTTTCATACTATGTGATTGACGGAAAAAAATTGGCACATACCTCAATTTGATCTCTATTATTTCCAAAAAAAAAAAAAACCTAACTAGTAATTTCAAAGGTTTCCTGAAAATAACTTTGACTTGCTCTCTGCCCAAGACAGACAGTACTGTAAAGCAGTGTTTCCCAACCAGTGTGCCGGGGCACACAAGTGTGCCGTGAGCGATCATCCGGTGTGCTGTGGGTAATTGGAACCTCCAGGAAGGGGGAGGGGGGAGAGTCTAGTGTGTTGAAGTATAAAAACCCTAAGAAACCTACCTCGATAAAGGCACAAAATTACAAACACCCCCCCTCCCACCCGTTATCTACTTGGTCTCTCCCTCTCCATGCATTGGGAAGGCCTGCTCCCCTTTCCCCAAGCAGAGACCTCCTCTTGCCTCCTGGGGGTTCTGTGTGGGAATTTTGGCCTGATTCTATCATTGGTGGGGTTCAGAATGCTCTTTGATTGTAGGGGAACTATAAATCCCAGCAACTACAACTCCCAAATGTCAAGGTCTATTTCCCCTGAAATCCATCTGCGTTCATATTTGGGCATATTGAGTATTCATGCCAAGTTTGGTCCTGATCCAACATTGTTTGAGTCCACAGTGCTCTCTGGATATAGGTGAACTACAACTCCAAAACTCAAGGTCAATGCCCACCAAACTCTTATAGCATTTTCTCTTGGTTATGGGAGTTCTGTGTGGGAAGTTTGTGTCTTTCTGCCATTCCTGCCAGGATATCTATGTTGTGTTCATTGAAACAGGCCCAGGTTTCACACTGAGTGTATAAATACATTTAAAAACATATTAACTATATGTATTACTCTGTTAGAGTGTCATTTTGGTTGGTGGTGTGCCCCAGGATTTTGCAAATGTAAAAAGTGTGCCGCAGCTCAAAAAAGGTTAGGAAACACTGCTGTAAAGTATTAGTAACTGTTCTACAGAGCTCAGAATAGTAGTTAAAAATAACTTAAAAACTGGACAATTGCTCTTGAAAAAGCAGCATTATTTCAGATATCTGTCCTTTAATGTTAAGCTCAGTTGCTCTATAGATACTCTAACCGAAGTTTTTTTCCCCTGTAAGACCTTGTTCTTGTGGCCACGTACATTTTGAAGGTTAGATCAAATGATGTTTCCCACAGCATTGTATTGGAGATGTAAGGAGAATACAGACAATTTCAAGCAGACTGCTGAGAAGTGGAAAAGTACTGGACAGATGTACTTAAGAATATAAAAGAGATAATAGAGGATAAACTAGTTGTAGAACTCATTCTCCTCCTTCAAGGTAAATTCGTCCAGAGACTCAAATTAAAACATTGAAAAGTCTGCCACTATTCTTATTGAACTTGACTTGTCAGTACTACATTAGCAATGAACTGATTAGGAACAATGGAAGAAAAATTAAAGACATAGGATTCAAAAATAAAAAATAACTTTATTAAGTTATTGAAAGGGATTACTATCAAAAGGAATCTAAGAGCGAAGGTGATGCATTGAAAATTGGGATACAGAACTGGAACAGAAACATCTATATATATAAAGGAAGAGTCGTCATGGAAAGACCGTCCCAAACAGAGAAACCTTACAACGCAGAAACACCAAACTTGCCAACAGAAATCGGCCTCAAGCAAGGTATGTTTGTAGCAAAGAAACTCCCCCCCAAAACCTAAAAGGCCCCCAAAACCACGAGTAAAAAACTACATTTCCCAGCATCCTCCGGGGCTGCCAATGACTCTCCCAGCCTCTACATTCTGACAACATGATTGGCTGCCAATAAGGGCGGATTTGCATAACTCCTGTACTGGCCACCCAACATGAACATTCCGACCCATAATAAACTGTCAGAGGAGGATAAAGCAAAGGGCTGAGGCACAAACACAAACACCCAATTCACTTCCCACAGAAAATGTACACCCCTACAAATCACAGACCACGCCCAAAATTGACAGTAAGGCTTCATTAACTTAATTTCCCTGACTAGGCCTCACTTAATGGAATGCTGTTTACGCTCTGAATTGACAGTAAGGCTTCATTAACTTGATTCTCCCGACTACGCCTCAGCTCACTGGACATTGTGTATGGCCTGAAATGACAGTAAGGCTTCATTAACTTGCTGTTCCTGACTAGGCCTCAGCTCATGGGACATTGTGTATGGCCTGAATTTACAGTAACCTACCTTGGCACACAGAGCCCCTATGACCCACGCTACATTCTACTACAGTTTGGAGGAGGGTGGACCATGGATTATGGGACTTGAAGTACCTCCATGGATAATGGGATTTGTACTACTTCAAAACCCATCATTCCCCACAGACCACTGTGGCCCAGAACCAAGACCAATAAAGACCAAACTTGGCACACAATGCCCCCCATGACCCACACTCCATCCGACTGCAGTTCAGAGGAGGCCACACCATGGATAATGGAAGTTCAAGTACCTCCACTCACTTCCAAAGTACCCCACCCACACAAGCATCAACCTCTACATCAACACAGCAGACGGAAAGACAAAAAACATTGTATATCCACAAGCTATGCAGAACGCCAGCAACACCACACACCAACAACTCCCCAGGACTTCAACATGCCACCCACCAGAACAACCCACAACGACACAGCCATGGCCCCAACAACACCATAACTAACAACAATTCCAACCCTTACTTGCATCTCCTAAGTAGGGCACAGCAACGCGTGCCGGGTACAGCTAGTTCAATATGGAAAGGGTGAAGTGAAGATAGAAAATCGTAATAAAATCATGTTTCATTTGATGTTTTTATGAATCTGAGACATCGTGTAGAACAGTGTTTCCCAACCTTTTTTGAGCCTCGGCACACTTTTGCCATTAAAAAAATCCGGGGGCACACCACCAACCAAAATGACACAAAATGACACTCTAACACAGTAAAGAATGGCTGGGGGGTGGTGGCCTGCTGGGAGCAGCTGGTGGGAGTGCCAAAGCTGGGGAGGGGGCGGAGCTCTCCCAGCAGCTGCTCCAGCCTTGAGGGGGAAGTGCTAAGCCAGCGGTGGCAGAGCCAACACAAGGTTGGCTTGGCACTGTCCCCTCAAGGCTGGAGCAGCTGCTAGGAGTGCCGAAGCCAGGGGGAGGAGGTGGAGCCAGGCCGTGCCATGCCCCGCCCCCTCCCCCAGTTTCAGCTCTCCCACAGAGGAGGAGCATGAGCGGTGGACGGGCTTCAGTGGGCGGGGCTCCTCCTCCATGCAGCTTCAGCGAGTGAGGGGCGAGAGTCATGGCAGGAGTCATGGCGGATTGGAGGCTGGCTGGGGAAACAGCCAAAGGAGGCAGCGCCCTGGCCCCTTCTTTTTTCTTCGCCCGGCCCTTCCTCCTCCTCCCCCAAGCAGCAGGAGTTCGGCAGGAGGGGGGGAGGAAGGGGGCAGAGAGGTTTTCTCGCGGCTCAGCAGGAGGTCCATCATGGCACACTAGTGTGCCATGGCACACTGGTTCAGAAACACTGGCGTAGAAGATTTTAATATTGTGATAAATGTTTTTAATGTTTATGTATGCTCATATGAATTCTTGTCCTGGCATTGAATGTTTGCTGTACATCTGCTGTGCTCCGCCCTGAGTCCCCTTTATATATTATTTATGGTAAACTCTGGGGCACCAGAGGCCAGTTTTCTGACCCTGGACAGCATGTGGGAAATACTAATTGGGTATAAAATGAAGGGACTTTAATAGTAGGGCCTTTTCAGTGGTGGCTCCTCGGCTTTGGAACGCCCTTCCTAGTGACATCAGATCAGCCCCCTCCCTCCTGACATTTTGTAAGAAAGTGAATACCTGTCTATTCGAGCAGGAATTTGCAGATAAAATATAACTGTTTAATTAGATCTATAGCAGTGGTTCTCAACCTGGGGGTCGCGACCCCCAGAGGGGTCGAGGGGTCATTTTCCGGGGGTCGCGAAGGCACCTCGGTAAGCCCCGCCCCTCTTCAAAATGGCTGCTGGCCCTGCGCCAGCAACACAGCCAGGCACTTAGGCCAGCTCCTCCTCTTCCCACAGGGCTGCGTGGAGTCAGGAGGAGGAGCTTAGAGGCAAAGACGCCAACCTTCTGGGCCTCGCCCCTGGTGAGCCTCGGAAGGGGCGGGGGTCGAGTGGAAGGCTCTCCGTATGGGCTGGCTCTTACTTCCCAAGTTTGATCCAGGTCCGTCACCGGTGGAGGTTGATTTCTCTGGTGTGGGTGAACTACAGCTTTCCAGCCCCTTCCTCTGAAAGGAGGCGACCCTGCATTCCCCAAGAACAAGCCGGGAAGGAGGAGAGGGATACACCGGACAGTCAGGGAGAAGAAGAGGAGGAAGATCAAACACGGGGGAAAGAGGGAGGAAAGGGCAAGGAGGAAACAATCGAGGGAGACGCCAGACCGCGAAGAAGGCAAAGAGGCTGCCAAACAAGAAAGAAAGAAAGCAACGGAGCCCAGCAGCCAGGCAGCAACAAAAGTCAGAAGGCAGGCAGCAGCATGGCCCTTTGGATCAAGCTGGGGGCTCCTGGGGAGGGATGGGCGGAAGAGGCTCCCCCCCCCCCAGCAGCAGAGCTCAGGCCTCTTTCTCCCTCCTCTCTCTCTTCCAACAGCGCAGGCAGGCAGGCAGGCTGTTCTAGGAGAGTCCAAACAAAGGTGCCTGGGAGAAAGTCCTGCTGGAGAAACTTCTTTCTCCTGATCCGTCTCCCCTCTTCGGGGTTTCTTTCCTTTCTCTGCTCAGCTCCCTCTTTCTTTCAGTAGCTCTTTCCCCCGTTTTGTTTTGTTTCTGCAGCCGAGAAGAGCTAGCCTTAAAGGGGAATCGCCAGTGCAAGGAGAGACTCCTTAAAGGGGAAATCCCCCCCCCCCAACTGCCACAGATTCATGGAATCACAGGAGTTGTAGTTTTACAAGGTCCTTAACCTTCCCTGTTTAAAAGAGCCAGTACCATACCAAACTACAACTCCCAGTTTCCTATCAGATTGTTTTGATTTTCAACTCTCACAATTCCTAACACCAGGCATAGAGGCAAAGTTAGCCCAAGCCTGGTAGAGAAGCATCCTGCACTTCTTCAGGGTACATCAATAGTACTGCAGAAAAACACAAAAGGCTCAGTTGTTGAGCACAAACCCCCATCACCAGATATGTGAGTGGAAAAATAACAGAAATGTTCTAAGATAGTTTAGCTTTTGTGACACATCCAGAACATGTTTTTTAATAGCAGGAGAAATTAACCCATTTCCAGCCATGCCAACAATATGTGTAGTAAGTGGGAAAATCCTGAGCACTTCTTCCTTTAATGCTAAAAGCTGCATTTAAATCAAACTTTGGCCCTCCAGGTGTTTTGAACTTCAACTCCCACAATTCCTAACAGCCTTCTTGCTGGGTTGCTGTGAGTTTTCCAGACTGTATAGCCATGCCCCAGAAGTGTTCTGTCCTGATGTTTTTGCCCACATCTCTGGCAGGCATCCTCAGAGGTTGTGAGGTCTGTTGGAAACTAGGAAAATGGGGTTTATACAGTATATCTGTGGAAACTCCAGGGTGGGAGAAAGAACTCTTGTCTGCTTGAGGCAAGTGGGAATGTTGCCATTGGCCACCTTGATTAGCATTGAATGGCCTTGCAGCTTCAAAGCCTGGCTGCTTCCTGCCTGGGAGAGAATCCTTTGTTGGGAGGTGTTAGCTGGCCCTGATTGTTTCTTGTCTGGAATTCTCCTGCTTTTTGAGTGTTATTTTTTATTTACTGTCCTGATTTTAGAGTTTTTTTTAATACTGGCAGCTAGATTTTGTTCATTTGCATGATTTCCACCTTTCTGTTGAAATTGTCCACATGCTTGTGGATTTAAGCGGCTTCTGTGTAATCTGACATGGTAGTTGCTAGAGTGGTCCAGAATTTCTGTGTTCTCAAATTCTGGCTGTTAGGAATTGTGGAAGCTGAAGCCCAAAACACCTGGGGGGGCTGAAGTTTGTCCATGCCTGAACTAGATCCATCTCAAAAGGGTATATTCATCAAGCCCTTTGCGCATGACCTTGGAAATATCTGGCTGCAGTGCAAAATGTTCTCAAATGTTAGGTTTTGGAAGCTGCATAAGATGGCTTTAAGTTTAAAGCAATATCTGCCTTAAAGGGGAAAATGCCAAGGTCTATTTTCCCTAAACTCTACCAGTCTTCAGATTTGGGCATATTGAGTATTTGTGCCAAGTTCTGTCCAAATCCATGGTTGTTTGGGTTCACAGTGCTCTCTGAATGTAGGTGAACTACCTCTCCCCGCACCACTATCAATCCCCCCAACCCTTCCAATATTTTCTATTGGTCATTGGGGTTCTGTATGCCAAGTTTGGTCCAGGTCTGTAATTCGTAGAGGTCTCAGTGGTCAGAGGTGCATCACTTGAAGGTACTGCAGATCCCATCATCCATTGTCGATACTCCCCCAAGTATATTGTTTTTTGTGATTAATCACTATGCTTTAATAATGTTCAATTGGTAACAATGAAAATGCATCCTGCATATCAGACATTTACATTACAATTCAGAACAGTAGCAAAATTACCATTATGAAGTAGCAACGAAAATATGGTTGGGGGTCACCACAACATGAGGAACTTTATTTAGGGGTCACGGCATTAGAAAGGTTGAGAACCACTGATCTATGGAATGATGACGATGTGACGGAAAGTGATTTTAACGAGACGCTGAGAATTGTATTTTTATGTTTTTAATTGTTAATTGTGGTTTATATGATTATTGTTTTAATTGTTTTAATTGTGCTTTATCTGGAGGGCAGTAATTGCCATATAAACCGCCTTGAGTCGCCTTCGGGCTGAGAGGGGCGGCATAAAAATGTAGTAAACAAATAAACAAATAAATAGTAGAGATACATAGCATTATATGGGCCGGGGATTTAGTACAGCGGTTAAAAAAAACAGCTGCTTCAATCTGAACGTTCCAAGTTTGAGACCCCGGGCTGGCCTTCGGCAGCCAGCTGTAAGCCTAACCCACTGTTAACCTTAGCAGTCAAAAGCAGTCTGTGAGTAGAGAAATAAGGTACCGCATAGCGGGGGAGATCTTTTAAAGACTTTATAACACCAATAAAAATAATGAAGATCGATTGCCGGAAGAAGCTCCAGCGGGCAGGCAGGCTCTCCGCCATAAGGAGAAGGAAACAAGGTGGAGGGAGCAGCAGCAGCACCCTGTGGAGCAACAGCACCCTGATGACGCAATGGAGCATCAGGGCCCGGAGATGTAATCTGGAAGACCATGTTCAACCAGGAAAAAGATCCTCCTATTATATGTTGTTGTCTGTCTTGTATGTCAATACTAACGACAGGGATTGTCTGCTCGTATATGTTCTGTAATCCGCTCTGAGTCCCCTTCGGGGTGAGAAGAGCGGAATATAAATAAAGAGTATTAAATCAGTTCGCTGTTAGTGTCTACTTCAGTGTTTCCCAACCAGTGCCGTGGCACACTAGTGTGCCGTGAGCGATCATCAGGTGTGCCATGGGAAATTGGCACTCTCCCCCTCCTAGCAGCCCCCTCACAGGTTTCCAAGAAACAAATTGAGCCTCTCCGCTTGGAAATGTTTTTTTTTTTACTATTTTACTGGAGTTTTTGAGAGTTGGCTCCCCCCCAAAGGAACTTTTTATAACAGCTTCATGACATCCATAGTTAACTGTAAGCAAATTTCACTCAGGGTGAAATTTCACAAAGGTCTGGAGAACAATCTCTATGAGGAGCGGCTTGAAGAGCTGGGCATGTTTAGCCTGAAGAAGAGAAGGCTGAGAGAAGACATGATAGCCATGTATAAATATGTGAGAGGAAGTCATATATATGTTGTGTTCATCGAAACAGGCCCAGGTGTCACACTTGAGTGTATAAATACATTTAAAAACATATTAACTATATGTATTACTGTGTTAGAGTGTCATTTTGGTTGGTGGTGTGCCCCAGGATTTTGTAAATGTAAAAAATGTGCCACGGCTCAAAAAAGGTTGAAAAACACTGGTCTACTTGATTCAGTGATTCAAATTCTTTCTTTCATCCAGAGCAAGTTCTTCAGTAAAATGTTATTCTTTATTTCACTGGGATACTTTGACCACTCTACTTTGCATTTCAGATCGGTGTGAAGATGAATCAGCTCCACGATGGCTAAACATTGCACAGGGATGATCTGGATTAACCTGGGGGAAAGCTGCTCAATGCAGCTTTCCCCCAGGTTAAACTAGCTGATCAAGGATTCAGGTTCTCCCCTAAGTTCAGGGTTGTCAAGACAGCTGGTCCAGTACCCAAGATGAACTAGCAACAGCTATTTTGACAGCCATCCTATGAAATGGCTGTCTCCTCCCATTTGTCCCCACATGCGGAGGCCGTCCCTAGTAGTGACACAACGACACTAGACCTGGGTAATCTTGGTTCTAAATGGTTCTAAAGTACTTACAAAACTAAAGTTCTGGTGGTGAAAACTAGGTGGCGCTGGTGCTTTGCTTCTACAGTGTTGCTAAAGTTCTGGTGAAACATTTCAGAACTCTAACAAAACTTTCAAAACTTCGTTATTATTTCATTATTGGCGATTTTTAAGACAGAACCAATTAGGAACTGCCATTTATAACGAAATTTTGAAAGTTTTGTTAGAGTTCTGAAATGTTCACCACCAGAACTTTAGCAACACTGTAGAAGCAAAGCACCAGCGCCACCTAGTTTTCACCACCAGAACTTTAGTTTTGTAAGTACTTTAGAACAATTTAGAGCCATGATTGCCCAGGCCTACTACATACCTTAAAGTTGGAGTTCTGGCAGCCTTCTGCCAGGCCATGCAACTCAAGAAGGAGGTTCAGATAAGAGTAGGGGGATTTCCACCCTTTCCCCAAACCCCCTTATCGAGCCCCATGGACAGGCAGAAGGCTGCTGTACCTCTAACTCTTAGATAACTCTTAGATATGTGGTCATGTTAGAGCTGGAGACAGATGCAACATGGAAGAAGTTGAGTCCTGTTAGGATCCCTGCTCACTGGCCCTGAACCAGCTCATTAATGGCAACTCCTTTCCGCCTTGGAGGTTGCATAGGAAGTCTCTATCAAGCCCGTACATTTTGGTCCATGTAGAAGGACCCTTATATTACTACTCAAAAATTTATTTATTTATTTATTTACTTCATTTATATTCCACCCTTCTCACCCCGCAGGGGACTCAGGACGGATTACAATGTTGTAGCAACCCAGTTCTCGTTCGTGCCTGGGGGGCAAGGGGCATCACCAGGGGTCCCACTTGCATTAGAGCTAGCTGGAGCTGAAGTAGATTCTGAGGAGGATTTGGAGGGGCTGGAAGAAGGGGATTTTGAGTTAGCTGGGCCTTCTTCCCCACAGAGAGCCTGGCGTGGGATCCTGGCTGGCCTGATCCTTACGAGGATCTGGAAGGCCAGATGGATTCTGTAAGCAGTGATAGTGAAGATTACGAACGGCCGGGGGGGGGGGGCGAGGTTCGCAAGAAAGAATGTGGGAAACCACGGAGGAGGAGGCCCGGGAAGTTGATAGGGAGTCAGACTCTCACGAAGATAGGGACGCAGGTGCTGGGAGGCAAGGACGAACCTTTGATAGGAGACGGAACATCGAGGCTAGCAGGAGGGGTTGGTTTCACAGCCTAGACCGACCGCGGTCTCGCAGCACAGATTGGAGGAGGAGAAGCCTGGGCGCCGGGGCCTCGCCAGGGGATTAAGTATTGGATCCGTGGGAACGGATCCTCAGTACCTCGGCCACGTCTATCCTATACAGATGTGTAGCGAGGCAAGTCCACGTAGCTAAGTTAGGCTAGTGGCCTGACAAGGAGTATCTTGGATCTTGTATCTTGCTTTGTTCCCTGATCCACTTTTGTTGAGCGGAGCCCTGCCAAGTCTTTGGAAACTTCCATGCTAAGTTTGCTTTTGGACATTACCTTGCTTTTGGATTACTTTTGATATTTTTATGGACAATTACCTTTTCAACTGTTTCTTATTCTTCAATAAAGTAGTTAGCTGATTATCGTCTCTGTGTGTGTGATTAAGGGGCCGGCCAAGGTCTTGCATCGTGACAAATGTACACATTCCATTTAGACACACCACACACAAGACAGACAGAGGCAATTTTAAACATCTGGCCACCAGGGGGAGCTGTTGCACGCCTTCATTCCTCCTTCATTCCTCAAGAATTATTATTATTATTATTATTATACTACAAATGATGTCTACTTTATACATTTCTGAATCTAACTACACAACTTTCCTCCTGCATAAATCTCCACTGGACTGGAACACAACTGATTTCAAACAAAGATGCAGTAGACAAGAGGGAAGGATACAGATATTCCTACAGCTGCTCTCCTTTTTATCTCAGTTCTCCAGTCTCTTTCTCCCAATAAAGTTGAAGAAGAAGAGGAAAGAAAGGATGGGTGAGGCATTGAAATTACTACCCCTACTTTCAGTTGTGATTGACAATTGAAATGCAGGTCTTTTTCCAATATATCTCCACTACGAACCAGGACGTATCCTGGATTCGGAGGGACTGTTTATGTGCCGACACGCACAAATTCCTAATCAGTGACTAGTGGTCCTGGGGAAAAACATCGGAAAATCCAATAAAAGAAATCAGAAAGACTGTTGCCATTTACTTACCTGAGTAACAAGGCCCTCTGGTAACCACGGTTATTTCTTTCTGATGTTTGCAAGCTGCTCTCCTGAGGAAGCATTCATTTTGGTATGTATCTCCATTTGACCCACAAACAGGAATATAATTTGTGTGACACTGCGAGAGGGAAAACATGTAAAGTATTATTTAAAGGAAAGAAAAAGACAGCAATTTTTATTTACTACCATCTTCACAGCCTCCTATGAATAGGGGGTGAGTTGGTACAGCTATGGTGGAAACACAGAGTTCAATTTTGTGGCTTGTGGCTTCTTCCCAGAGGCCTGTTCAATTCAGCTGCCAAAACAAACCACAGTAGCCCAAAACACTGACTCTGGCCGCAGTGCTATAGCGGCACACAGGCTATTGGTGTTCGAAAAATCCCAGAGTAAAGAAAGATTTCTCTGGAAGCAGTGCATATTTACTTCTGGATTTAGCTTAAGTATGTGGAATATGCATTTCATACAGAAATGCTTTTCTAAACCAAGAAGTCACTGACGACAAAGTACAAAATGCACTTCTAAACTAACTGTTTGTGAAAGGCTGAATTAAAGTCATATAGGGCAGTGTTTCCCAACCAGTGTGCCAGGGCACACTAGTGTGCCGTGAGCGATCATCAGGTGTGCCGTGGGAAATTGGAACCTCCAATATTTATTTATTATTTATTTATTATTCGGGTTTCTATGCCGCCGACTCCCTGAGGCTCGCGGCGGCTCACAGGAACCGAAGGTACAACTACACACAAGCAATGCGATAAAACATCTAAGACAATTAAACAGTTAAAACAGCAAAATACAAAACCCCAGGTACAGTTCAGAAATTAGATAGCGTGACACCCCCAGGACAGCGGCTAAGCGGAACATGGGCAGGACCTACTCACCGAGGCCTGCTTAAACAAATAAGTTTTGCAGGCGCGTCTAAGCGGGAGCAGGTCCTTTATAGCCCAGCGTTCAGCCGGAGAGGCGTTCCACAGTGTAGGGGCTATAACGGAGAACGCCCTCCGGCGAGTAGATGTCAGTTTAGCCGATTTCGCCGAGGTATCTCTAACAAATTAGCATCCTCGGAGCGTAGTGATCTCAGGGGACAGTGTGGGGTGAGTCGGTCCCTCAAGTGCGCTGGCCCCAGGCCATGCAAGGCCTTAAAGGTAAGAACCAACACCTTGAAGGAGATCCGGTGCTCGATTGGGAGCCAGTGCAGATCCTGCAAAACAGGTGTGATGTGGCGGCCTGCTGGGGTTCCAGACAGGAGCCGGGCGGCAGTGTTCTGCACCAACTTGAGCTTCGGGTCACCGACAAAGGAAGGCCAACGTAAGCGCGTTACAGTAATCCAGCCTTGAGATGACCGTGGCTTGGATCACCGTGGCCATGTCATTCCGGGAGATATAGGGGGCCAGCCTCCGAGCCTGTCGTAGATGAAAAAAAGCAACCTTGCTGACCGCGGGAGACCTGGGCCTCCATGGTCAGCTGGGAGTCAGATGGACCCCCAGGCTCTTAACGGAAGGCGATGGGCATAGCGCCACACTGTCCAGGGTCGGAAGCTGGACATCTACACCACCAGTGGCCCGACCACAAGATCTCCGTCTTCGCGGATTCACCCTCAACCTACTGGCACGCAGCCATCCAGTAACGGCCTCGAGGCAGTGTTGGAAATTATCGGGGTTGGAAATTATCGGGCCTGTCCTCCATCCTCAGAATGAGCTGGGTGTCGTCAGCGTACTGGTGGCACTCCAGCCCATAACTCCGCACCAGCTGTGCAAGCGGCTGCATGTAGATGTTGAATAACAGAGGGAGAGAATGGCCCCTTGCGGAACTCCACAAACTAATGAGGAGCCCTCGGAGACCACCTCGCCCCTCCTCACACGCTGAGACCGCTGGTGGAGGAAGGAGGTCAGCCATTTAAGAACTGTCCCCCTCACTCCAGCCATGGCCAGGCGGTGGATCAGTAGATTGTGGTCGACCGTGTCAAACGCTGCCGTGAGGTCCAATAACACGAGCAGCGCAGACCCGCCTTGGTCGAGCTGGCAGCGGAGTTGATCTGTGATGGAGACCAGGACCGTCTCCGTCCCATGCCCCGAACGGAAGCCGGACTGGAAGGGGTCTAGCCATGTTGCATCATCTAAGAAGGACTGCAACTGCTCCATTACTGCCCTCTCAACTACCTTGCCCAGGTACGAGAGGTTCGACACTGGTCGGTAGTTGGAGGGAACCGCAGGATCTAGTGACGGTTTCTTCAGTAATGGAGCTACCACCGCCTCTTTAAAGCACTCTGGGAAGACTCCTTGCTCAAGGGAGCTATTTACGATGTTCAACAGAGGCCCACGTAACCCCTCAGGCAGGATCTAACAAGCCAGGAGGGGCACGGGTCGAGGGAGCAGGTGGTAGGCCTGGTTGCAGCCACAATCTTATCAACAGCATCTGCGTCCAGTGGCCGAAACCGGTCGGGGTGGGCCCGCGGAGGGCCACGGGGTCTCAAGTTCTCTTACTGTATCAATTGTGGCAGGAAGGTTCCGGCGGAGATTCAGAATCTTGTCTGTGAAATAGCTCTGGAAAGCACCGGCGGTAGGGGTCTGATCGCTGCTTTTTGGGACAGTAGGGACCGTCGTCAAAGACCGAATTACCTTAAACAATTGAGCCGGGCGTGAGCTGGCAGACGCTATCATGGCAGAAAAAGTACACATTTTTGGCTGCCTTGATAGCACGCTCATAAGTATCTTTAAATAGCTTATAAGCTGATACTGAGGCTCCGTCACGGAGGTTCCTCCACACGCGCTCTAGCCGTCTCCTCTCCCGCTTCATCGACCTGAGGTCCTTTGTATACCAGGGGGATCGATGTTTGCGGGTCGGAGAAAGGCGCCTAGGGGCAATCTCGTCGAGCTCTGGCTAACGAGGTGTTCCAGGCTTGAACCTGCTCGTCAACAGAGACGCTGATAGACTCCAGATCCCTCAGAGCATTCAGGAACCTTTCGGTTCCATAAGTCTCTTCGGGCGAACCAAAATCTGTTCGGCGCCCTTGCATGGAGGGGGCGGTTGCTCAACCCGGATCCTTAGGGCACAGTGGTCCGACCATGGAACCTCTATTACGGAGGCTAGGTCCACTTGGATTCCCGTGCTAAATACCAGGTCGAGGGTGTGCCCTGCCGAGTGCGTGGGCCCCGAGTTACAGAGGGAGAGGCCTAATGTCGCCATGGTCGAAATTAGGTCCGCGGCTGCAGATGGAACGGAGGCTGCGTCGGCGTGGACATTGAAGTCTAGGAAACAATAAGTCTAGGAAACCTCAATGCCCACTCCGACACAGCCTCCAGCAGCCGCGCCAGGCTCTCTGCCGGTGCGCTAGGCGCACGGTACACCAGCAAGATCGCCAGGCTCTCCTGAGACTCCCACACCAGGCCGGCACTTTCAAGCCCCGAGGTGGTGAGCGCAGGGATCGCCCTAAGGTGCAATCCATCACGGGAGAGTATTGCCACCCCACCCCCCCCGTCCCCCGTTCCTGTTCTGGTGCGTGGCAACGTAGTCAGGGGGAACCACTTCCTGGAGACAGGTGGTATCGCTTTATGGTCTCCGTTATACAGAAAAGGTCCGCTTTGAGGTCTTCACAAAACTCCCTGATAGTGGCGGTCTTGTTCCGAATGGATCGGGCGTTAACCAAAGAGCCGGGCCGAGTCCTTCTATGACTCAGTCCGGATCTCGCAGTTAATCTCGCATTTGGCCTGCAATACCCTTTCTTCCCCTTCCTGCCAAACACTTTTTCTTCTAGATTCCCAAGCAAACCCTTTCAGTACTTTCTGTTGGTAATGAGAGTTCAATAGGCCAAGTTTGGTTCCATTCCATTGTTGCAAGAGTTCAGGATGCTCTTTGGTTGTGTGTTAACTATAAATTGAACTGAAACAAGATCATAGTTTAAAGTTAAAATTTGCTCATCTTCCTTTGGACAGTTTTTGGTTATCTGTTGCCAGGGAGTTCCTCATTTTGGCCAACAAAGCTATTTTGACATTGCTCCCGTTTTCAACCACATATCTGTGTGAGACGAGCTTCTCTAGCTTGACTGCGATAAAAACTAAAAACAGAGAGAGACTGACAGCTGTTGAGCAAGACCTTCGTGTGTGTCTTTCTGCCATTTCTGCCAGGATATCTATGTTGTGTTCATCGAAACAGGCCCAGGTTTCACAATGAGTGTATAAATACATTTAAAAACATATTAACTATATGCATGACTGTGTTAGAGTGTCATTTTGTGCCATTTTGGTTGGTGGTGTGCCCCAGGATTTTGTAAATGTAAAAAATGTGTCGCGGCTCAAAAAAGGTTGAAAAACACTGATATAGGGTCTCCTCTCTACAAGGCACTTATTTTCAAATATGGCATTGCTCTGACTATTTCTCTCTCTGATGAAGTACAGCACTTGAGAAGAGCCCTACGGGTAGGCAATATTCCAGCGAGCTTAAAGCAAGCTGTAATAAAACCGATGTTGAAAAACCCATCACTGGACCCCACTCAATTCGACAACTTTCGGCCTGTTTCCAATCTCCCCTTTTTGGGTAAAATCCTGGAACGTGTGGTGGCCTCGCAACTCCAGGTATTCTTGGAAGACACGGATTATCTGGATCCGGCACAGCCTGGCTTTAGGCCGGGACATGGTACCGAGACAGCCTTGGCCACCTTAGTAGATGATCTGTGCCGGGAGCTAGACAAGGGAGTGTGTCCCTGTTGGTTCTGCTGGACCTCTCAGCGGCCTTCAATACCGTCAACCACAGTATCCTTCTGGGATGCCTCGTGGAAATGGGTCTTGGAGGTACTGTTCTGCAGTGGCTCCGATCCTTCCTAGAGGGCCGCTCTCAGAAGGTGTTATTGGGAAACACCCTTAAAACCCCACAACCATGATGGATCCCATCATCCGTTGCTCATACTCCCCCAAACATATTGTTTTTGTAATTATTTCTGGAATTTAATGTTTGTAATTTTCACCTTTATTTACTGTATTTTACGAAAAAGGTAGAAACATTACTGCATATATCTTTCTGTTTAATTGCTATTAAAACATTTAAAAATTAACTTCTAGGGGGGCACTGAGTAAATATTTTTCTGGAAAGGGGGCGGTAGGCCAAAAAGGTTTGGGAACCACTGATCTAGAGCAGGGCTGTCCAACTTCTACCAGCCCAAGGGCCGGAATTCCGGTGACTGATCAGGTGGCGGGCCAGGCCGCAGCGGGGGGCGTGGTCACTCATGGGGCGGGGCCGATCGGGGAGGGGCTGATCGCTGGGGCAGGGCCAATCGCAGGGGGCGATTTCTCCCAGTTCTGCCGCCCTGGCTGACGCTGTAGGAGGGAGGGTGAAGCTAAGGACGGCTCCCCTTGGCCCCTCCCTATCTCCCACAGCGTCAGCCAGGGTGGCAGAAGCGGCAATTTTTCCCGGTTCTGCCACCCTGGCTGACATTGTAGGAGGGAAGGCGAAGTTAAGGAGGGCTCCCTTTGGCCCCTCCCTCCCTCCCACAGCGTCAGCCAGGGTGGCAGAAGCGGCAATTTTTCCCAGTTCTGCCGCCCTGGCTGACGTTGTAGGAGGGAGGGCGAAGCTAAGGAGGGCTCCCTTTGGCCCCTCCCTCCCTCCCACAGTGTCAGCCAGGGTGGCAGAAGCGGCTATTTTCCCGGTTCTGCCACCCTGGCTGACGTTCTGGGAGGCGATCCCCTTGGCCCCTCCCACAGCATCAGGGCGGCAGAAGCGGTGCACGCATGTGCACTTTTTTGAGGGGATTTTTTCGGGATTTTTAAAAATATTTTTATTGCAGGAGGGTAGGGGGCCGGATCCAAGGGGTTGGCGGGCCGTGTGATACTGATCTAGAGTATCCCTTCCCCCTAAAACATTTTTCAACTGTGTTAAAATTCAGGCAGATAAACAGGAAACACGTCAATGAATAATTGTGCTCGTGCTACTGAAAAAAAAAGGGGGGGGAAAGAAAAAAGCAGTCCATTTGAAAGTCAAGACTCAGAACTAAACCCAAATCCCGTGGAACCCACTGAATCAATTGATGAATGATAGGCTTACACTTATTAAACCACACTGATTTGGTGGATTTATTTGAGATGTGATGAGCAATTGGATGGAGGTCCTAGAGCGGATCCAACTCACAAGACATGCATGTTTATGAGGAAAATTACAAAGTCGAGTTCGCACAATAGGATAAGTATATGCCGTGAAGACAATTAAGAATGCTCTGCCTGCTTCCAGCTTTATGACTATAATATAGCCTCTAAAGCAGTGTTTCCCAACCTTTTTTGAGCCGCGGCAACTTTTTACATTTGCAAAATCCTGGGGCACACCACCAACCAAAATGACACAAAATGACACTCTAACACAGTAATACATATAGTTAATATGTTTTTCAATGTATTTATACACTCAGTATGAAACCTGGGCCTGTTTCAATGAACACAACATAGATATCCTGGCAGGAATGGCAGAAAGACACAAACTTCCCACACAGAACTCCCATAACCAAGAGAAAATGCTGTAAGACTTTGGTGGGCATTGACCTTGAGTTTTGGAGTTGTAGTTCACCGACATCCAGAGAGCACTGTGGACTCAAACAATGTTGGATCAGGACCAAACTTGGCATGAATACTCAATATGCCCAAATGTGAACACAGATGGAGTTCAGGGGAAATAGGCCTTGACATTTGGGAGTTGTAGTTGCTGGGATTTATAGTTCCCCTACAATCAAATAGCATTCTGAACCCCACCGATGATAGAACTGGGCCAAACTTCCCACACAGAACCCCCAGGAAGCAAGAGGAGGTCTCTACTTGGGGAAAGGGAGGCGGGCCTTCCCAATGCATGGAGAGGGAGAGACCAAGTAGACAACGGGTGGGGAGGGGGGTGTTTGTAATTTTGTGCCTTTTCGAGGTAGGTTTCTTGTGGTTTTTATTCTTCAACACACTAGACTTCCCCCTCCCCCTTTCCTGGAGGTTCCAATTTCCCACAGCACACCTGATGATCGCTCACGGCACACTAGTGTGCCCCGGCACACTGGTTGAGAAACACTGCTCTAAAGGACATACCACGTGTTGTAGATGAGTCCTTGAGCGATGCTGAAAGCATGGAGGTGGAAGCTCGGAGGGCAATACGAGTTACTCGAGAGCAGGAGTCAGAGGGCGAATGAGAGAGGGAAAGAATCCAGCAAATACTTAGTGAACCAACTGATGAGGATTCCTTTGAGGGTTTCTCTGGGGATGATGGGTCTGATCATAATGAGCCAACTATGGGAAGTGGAGATGGTGATTCGGAAGACGTGTCTAGCAATATGGGCTGGACCAAAGTACAGGAAGTGCGTGATATTTGTGCAGAACCAACTAGCAGCGATACGTTTGTGGGGTTTGCTGGGGATGGGAATTGGAGTACGGAGGACCAAACTTCGTCTTGAGGAGAGCTAAGTTGTGACAGGAGAAAGAGAGTTTGGCAGGGGAGGCAAAGGGTTCCACGTGAAGCTGCAAGGGCAGCTGAGAAGGCTAATGATGGGGCGTCGGCTCGTTCGAGTTCTGATGAGGATTGGAGAGACTTGGAATTGGGGGGTTCCTGGCAGTTGGCAAGGTGTTGCTGGGTGCCCGTGTTCTGCCCTGTGTGCTGTGTTCCTGCGTTTCCTGCGTTCCTATTGACTGACTCTTTGACATGAGTTTGGATCCTGATCTGTCTTCATGGACTTGGGTATAGTATCGGCTGGGTTCTGCATCTTGTTTCCTTTTGGCTACACCGTATATTGCTCCCCGTGTGCTAGTTTGCTGCTGCCTGCTTCATGCTGACCCTGGACCAGATTATCGACCCGGATTGGTGTTTTGTTGCTGCCGCTTCCTCCTCGCTGATGCCGGATTGGTTTGACTATGTGTTTGCTGCCTGCCCGTTTTGACTTCTGGACTTTGCTGACGTTTCTTCACTTTCTGCTTTCGCCCCCAAATTGATGACAACATCGTGTGCCTTTTTTCCTGTGTATTGCTGCGTTTTGAGCTATATCGGGGGTTTTTAGGAGAGATAATCCGGGTTTTTTGTGTTTGGGATTATTTTGTCTAGTTTGGTTACTATTTTGAGTTACTCTTACGTTCACAATGAAGTTAAAGTGTTTTTGGGTCTGTATGGCCCTTTTTGGGTACTTTGTGGCATTCTGAATAAACTTTATACTCTACTGCAGTGTTTTTCACCCGTTTGTGAGCCGCGGCACATTTTTTACATCTACAAAATCCTGGGGCACACCACCCACCAAAATGACACAAAATGACACTCTAACACAGTAATACATATAGTTAATATGTTTTTAAATGTATTTATACACTCAGTGTGAAACCTGGGCCTGTTTCGATAAACACAACATAGATATCCTGGCAGGAATGGCAGAAAGACACACACAAAGGTCTTGCTCAACAGCTGTCAGTCATGGGAAAACTTCGGCCCTCTGGGTTCTTTGGACTCCAACTTCCACCATTCCTAACAGCCTGAGGCCCTTTCCTGCTTAAGTGGCTGAGGGGGGGGGGGGAAGGAGGCTGCTAGGAATGGTGGGAGTTGGAGTCCAAAACACCTGGAAGGTCCAAGTTTGCCCATGCCAGCTATCGATTCCATCACCACATCTATCTTCAGCCTCTGGCGGTTTGAATACATGTGATTATCTTCGTGATTTTCTACCTTGTCGCTATGATTATGGTGCTGCTTCTTTAAATTGTTTGCAAACTGACTGTGTTATTGTGCGGATCCCGGAACTGACATTGGATAACATTGTGAGTATAGGCTTTGTTTTTTTGCACTCACTTCTGTGATTTCATCAAATATCACGGGTTTTCCATAGAGGAGCGCTCCGTGAACTCGCTACTTCCTAGTTTGCAACTCCTCCGCTCTCTGTGGTGACCACGCCAAACTACCTTATGTAAGACTTTTGAATTTCTCCAGCAGGATTGGGTACTTTGAATGTGTTTTTTGCATATGATTATGTATGATTAATTGTGCATTTTGTACTGTGACGTAGCAACGCTCCTTTAATAAGTAAGGGTATTGGAGATTCCAATTTCCCACGGCACACCTGATGATTGCTCAAGGCACACTAGTGTGCCGCGGCACACTGGTTGGGAAACACTGCTGTACTGGGCTTGGCTCTTTAAGGCTCTCTGTGTCGCGACACCATGCCTGATCATATGTATGCCTACATGAGTGAAATCCTCAGATTGCTACATTTAGGTAATCCTCAGACTATCTCAATATTTCTCATTACATTGGCTCATTCTTACCTGAAATTGGCATGCACATTTCACACTATCGCCTTCTTCTTTGCAAACACCACCGTATTTACATGATGATTCATCACATACTCTCACATCGGATTCCTTTACATTTAATTCTGTAAAAAAGTGAGGAAAAGGTTAAACCACTATTGTGTGTTTGAAGAAAACAGAATAGCTGACTGGGTGACAAATTTGTTTTTTAACATATGGAAAATTGCACAATGTACCAGTAGCATTGATTATCTCCAGTTTTCCTTCCTTTAAAAAGCCCAGCCTTGAATGGTTGTGCAAAAGACCATGTGACCATCAATCATAACAATTATGTTTATGGACCCTTCTACATTGACATATAAAATCCAGGTTATTTGCTTTAAAGTGGATTATTTAGCCGTGTAGATGCACATAATCCAGTTCAAAGCAGAAAATGTGGATTATCTGTTTTGCTAATCTGAATTATATAGCAGTGTACAACTGCCCATATGTCCATACTGCCCCTATATCCCAGTATCTGATCCCAGATTATCTTCTTATCCCAGATTAACTGGCAATGGAGACTCATATAATCCAGTTTTTAAAATATATATTTATTGATTTTTCAAAAAAGAAAGAAAAGAAAGTATTACATAATCACATAGAAAATTGAAATAGAAATTACAGGCTTTCAATTAATATACTGGGTGTTGGGTTAGGGCAAAGGGGGTGAGGAATAGGGGTGGATAAATTAGAGTAATTATAATAGTACAGGTAGAACAAGAAAAGAAGTAATTAAAAGGGAAATGGGGGAAGGGAAAGGGGATTTGGGTTTCAGTGGGAAAAGTTATTTACAATTTGACTTCCATTTCTTCTTATTTATCAAAACATCCTAGTTTATAAGTCCTTTATACTATTTTGTTTTTTCTTTCATTTATAGTTTATTTTGAGATATTCATCTATTTGAGTCCATTTTGTCTGTTGTCTTGGGTTTGGGGTGTTTCTCCTTAGGTAAAATGTCAATTTATCCATGTTTTTTATTTCATATATCTTTTCCATCCACTCTGTTCTCTCTGGGGTTTTATCAGTTTTCCATGTTCTGGCCAGGATGATTCTTGCGGCTGTGGACATATAAAAAAATAGCTTATCTTCGTTTTTTCCTAATCTTAAGTCTTTGTCCAATATTCCCAATAGGAAGTACTCCGGTTTTAGCCGGAATTTTATTTTTAGAACGTCTTGTATGTCATTGTGGATTTGTCTCCAAAAGTTCTTTATTTCTGGGCAGGTCCACCACATATGGAAATAACTACTAACATTTGGAATTACTTTTCTTATACATTATATTAATTTGGGGGGTGGGGGTGGTAAAAAAGCAGATACTCTAAGGTCAGATCCTGTGATATAGGCCAGTGTAGAAGGAGCCTCTGTCTCATTTTACTCTCCTCTGCATAGAATTCAAAACATTTGGAGTCCTCAAAACCATGCATGTGCCACAGCATGGGAAAGCTATTTTTTAAAATCATGACTCCCTAAATTCCTAAATTTTCAAGGCTGAAGGCAGCTCTGGGTAGGGGATTCTGTGAACTGTGACCACAAAAGTAACTTGGATCTTATGGGGAATTGGAAGAGAAACAGGGGTGAATTAATTTGGGGCAGGAAAATTGTTGACAAGGTACTCCTATTTCTCTAATTCTATGTCGTCGTCGTCCCCCCCCCCCTCAAGTCTCTAGTCCGAGAGATCATGACAGCCTTTATTTTATTGTCTCTAGGTTCTCTTCTATGACTCCTTGGTCAAAGCTGCAAGGAGCTTTGGAAGTGAGTGGACTCCTTGGTCAAAGCTGCTGGGTACTTTGGAAGTGAGTGGAGGTACTTGAAATCCCATTATCCATGGCATGTCCTCCTCTGAACTGCAGTCGGATGGAGTGTGGGTCATGGGGGGCATTGTGTGCCAAGTTTGGTCTTTATCGGTCTTGGTTCTGGGCCACAGTGGTCTGTGGGGAATGATGGGTTTTGAAGTAGTACAAATCCCATTATCCATGGAGGTACTTCAAGTCCCATAATCCATGGTCCACCCTCCTCCAAACTGTAGTAGAATGTAGTGTGGGTCATAGGGGCTCTGTGTGCCAAGGTAGTAAAGGAGAAATTGATGCTTTAACAGAAGAAATGTCAGGGAAAAGTGCTGCTTTAGAATAGTGGAGTCAGCTTGCCAGCAACAGCTCGAGAATTAGCCACTCTGATTGGTCCACACAAGCACAGGCTGTGATTAGCCCAGGGAACACCATGTGCCTCCAGATAAGAAACAGTCGTGATTGGCTTAGCATTC
This sequence comes from Anolis apletophallus, assembly GCA_030556195.1. Lineage (NCBI taxonomy): Eukaryota > Metazoa > Chordata > Lepidosauria > Squamata > Anolidae > Anolis > Anolis apletophallus. The sequence continues at coordinate 21,261,229 of JARBWK010000007.1, forward strand.
ACCATGTGCGTTTGTTTACAAAGTTAGCAATTGGGTTAGGAGATGCGCATGGCAAATGAGGTTTCCACTTGGCAGGCTTCCAGTGGGAACTGGGTAGCAAATGTATCGATTCAAGTACAGCCTGCCCATAAGGCAGATAACATAGAAGAAAAGATGAAAATTTACACTGCGCAATGTTTGTTAGCAAATAGGAGTGAGATGCTAGGAATGCTTTGTTTAATTGGGTAGAGTAATATGGGTTCATGAATGCTAGCCAGTAACAATGCATGAAGAAGGGAGGGACTGAAATATTGTCTCCATTGTTTGTATAAAATCTGTGTACTGGGAAAGATCGGGGTTCTGTCTTCCAGCAGCTTTGTTCCGCAAAGGAGGCAGGCCCATCAGCTGATGTCATGCAAATAAAGCTGGTTTCCTGAATCGCAGTAAAATTGTCGCGTCATCAGTCCTTGCGCTCGCTAGAAACAGCTGCCTAGTACAAAAGGTATTGCACACGGAGTTCTGGGACTCCAAATACTGCTACAGTAGGTTACTGTAAATTCAGGCCATACACAATGTCCCATGAGCTGAGGCCTAGTCGGGAGAATCAAGTTAATGAAGCCTTACTGTCAATTCAGAGCGTAAACAGCATTTCATTAAGTGAGGCCTAGTCAGGGAAATTAAGTTAATGAAGCCTTACTGTCAATTTTGGGCGTGGTCTGTGATTTGTAGGGGTGTAAATTTTCTGTGGGAAGTGAATTGGGTGTTTGTGTTTGTGCCTCAGCCCTTTGCCTTATCCTCCTCTGACAGTTTATTATGGGTTGGAATGTTCATGTTGGCTGGCCAGTACAGGAGTTATGCAAATCCGCCCTTATTGGCAACCAATCATGTTGTCAGAATGTAGAGGCTGGGAGAGTCGTTGGCAGCCCCGGAGGATGCTGGGAAATGTAGTTTTTTTACTCGTTGTTTTGGGGGCCTTTTAGGTTTTGGGGGGGAAAGTTTCTTTGCTACAAACCTACCTTGCTTGAGGCCTATTTCTGTTGGCAAGTTTGGTGTTTCTGCGTTGTAAGGTTTCTCTGTTTGGGACGGTCGTTCCATGACGGGAACCCCTTTATATAATAGATAATTTTGTGCATGAACACAGTTTGAGTACATCAAACCATCAGAAAACAAAGTCACTATGCCAGATACCTAAGTGAACAAGTTTGGAGTTTTTTGGATTTCAGAATTCAGGATGAAGGATGCTCAACTGTAACAAACACTTTGCATCCTTCCCATTGCGACTTCTCAGGGTGATAACTCAGTTGGGGATCACTGGCCTAACAGCATAAATATGGGCATGAAGTAAGGATGGGTGAGAGAGGGATTCAAGGAGTCAAACCCCCCCTCTCCTTTTTTCCCCTTCCTGCAGGAGAGAAGGAAGAGCAGGGGCCAGAAATAGCTGCAGCAAGTCAATTCCTTGCTTCTAAAGGCAAGATAATGGGGTCTTCCCATTTCAAAGGAGTGCTAGGAGGGTAAATACATTAAAAATTGAAAAGCTGCCAAATGCTGCTGTTAATGAGAACCAGAGATGTACCTCATACAGACAGGCAGCACCTATTAGGATTTGCAAGGTTATGCACAAAATATGTATAGAAAATGTTGAAAGATGACTGTTGCCTGGCAGTTGCTAGTATACTTCTTTTCCCCACACGACTCAACGAAACAGCTGGTTTATATTTTTCATTTATTTATAAATCATGTTATTGTGTGTTTCAGGAAAGCGTGCATAAAAAGTGGGGGGTCGTCAAGCTTTAAAGGGCGGAGGTTGAAAAATTCCAGAAACAACCACAGAAAGCACCCATTTCTTCTTTTTAGAGAGGATATGGGAAAGACGTTTATTTAGATATTTGGACCCCAAGACAATAGACAACCAATAGAACTCCTTCAGAATGGAATTGAACGTGGTGCCACCAAGCTAAACCACCAAAAAATTAAAGAGATGATCAAGGACCATCGATGCTGCTGGACTTCTTCAAAGACAGCTCAAGGTATTACATTTCATTGCAGTTCCAAATTGAGGTTGGCTGACTATTTCTAGGCCAGGGGTGCTCATTAGGTAGATCGCGTAGGGCGTCCTGGTAGATCGCAGGCAGGGCGGGAGGAAGGCTCAGTCCCGCCCCGCAGGCTCCCGACGCCGCACAGGTGCAGAAGGAGGTGGGACTGGATGGCCCTTGGAGGTCTCCTCCTATTCTAGGAACCCATTGTTATTATTATCAGAGGCAGAATGGCCATCTGTGAGGAATGCTTTGATTGTGTTTTTCCCTTATGGCAGAAGGAGGTTGGACTGGATGGCCCTTGGAGGTCTCCTTCTACTCTAGGAACCTGTTGTTGTTACTATTAGTAGTAGTAGTAGTAGTAGTAGTAGCAGAGGCTGAATGAATATCATTATCATCATTATTATTAAATAAATAATTGTTTTAACTTGGAATGACTGTGTATGATGCTGTTGAAACTGTATTTTAATGTATCTTAATGTATTTTAATTGTTGTGGGGTTTGGGGGTTTTATGCTGTTGTGATGTGGGCATCGCATTGTGCCGTACTGTAAGCCGCTCTGAGTCCCCCCTCGGGGGTTGAGAAGAGCGGGGTAAAATCCTGAAATAAAATAAATAAATAAATAAATATTATGAATAAATTCAGGGGCTTATTATACTCACATTTCCAGGTCTTTCTCAAAAAATTAGCATATAGTGCTAAAGTTCATTGTTTTCCATAATGTAATGATACAAACTAAACTTTCATATATTGCACACCAACTGAAATATTTCAGGTCTTTTTTGTTTTGTACTGATGATTACAGCTCCTGAAAACCCAAAAATACTGTCTCAAAAATTAGCATATTTGGTCGGATGGAATATGCTAATTTTTTGAGATATGTATGCCAAAATCATCAGTATTAAAACAAAAAAAAGACCTGAAATATTTCAGTTGGTGTGCAATGAATCTAAAATACATGAAAATTTAATTTTTATCATTACGTTATGGAAAATAATGAACTTTAGCACTATATGCTAATTTTTTTTGAGAAGGACCTGTAGTTGAATTTAGTCTTAAGATATATTATATGGCTCTCACTGAAATAATTTTCCAAATATTCTGCTTTTATGGCTCTCAGAGTAGTGGGTAGGTAGAGCATTTTGACTTGGTTGTTTTTTAAGTAGCTCGCATGCTGAAAAAGTGTGAGCACCCCTGCTCTAGGCTAACTCTATCAAGGAAAGGCTTCAGCTGACAAATAATAATAATTATAATATAATAAACTTTATTTATACCCCACCACCATCTTCCTCAACAGGGACTCGAGGCGGCTTACATGATGCCAATCCCAAACAACAAATTCCAATACAGTAAAATACAATAAAATAAAAACTGAAGTGCGGACAACATAGTAAAATACAGAAGCATAATAAATACAATAAGCAATGGACACAAAACGTAAGAGTGCAATAAACAATCACAGTAACTGTGAGCGGGCCAGATGTACGATAAAATGATTAAAAACTCAGGGTGAGATAAAAGGAGCAGATTATTTGCAGGGACGATCCCATAGGGTAACGGGGTAATAAACTGTCACGATGCACGGACTTGACCGGCCCCTTAATCACACACACAGAGACGGACTGAAGGCTAACTACTTTATTGAATATAAAAACAGTTCAAAGGTAATGTCCAATAGAATATAAAAGCAATCCAAAAAGCTTGAAGTAACAATGTCCAAGGTAACGTGGCAAATAGGCCAAAAGCTTAGCAAGGCTCCGCAAAACTATGCGGATCAGGAAACAAGGCAAGGCTCCGCTCAACCAGGCGGATCAGGAACAAGGCAAGGCAAGGCAAGGCAAGGCTTGATGACCACTGGCTAGCTTAGCTTCGTGGTCCCACTCCGCTTCACGCCTATTCAGATGAGACGTGGCCGGAGCACTGAGGATTCGTTCCCACGGATCCTATACTTAATCTCTCGGCCGAGGTCCCCGACGCTCTAGGCTTCTTCGTCTCCAATCCCTGCTGACGGACCTCGGCCGGTCTAGGGCCCTGGACCACCCCCTCCTACTAGACTCGATGTTCTGTCTCCTATCAAAGGTTCGACCTTGTCTCTCAGCAGCTGTGTTGCTATCTCCCTGAGAGCTTTCCTCCCTGGAAACTTCCCAGCCGCTTTCTTCCATGTTTTCCCTTTCGGGCTCCTGGGAATCTCTCCCACCCGGGTGCTCATAGCTGCCAGAATCGCTGTCTTCCATCTGCACCTGGTTATCTATGTCTTCGCTAGGGCCAAACAACATTTCTTCCCATGCCAAGCTCTCTGTGGGCGAAGGAGGCCCATCAGGGGAAAACTGCCCTTCGCCCCAGTCATCTAGCTCATCCTCTGAATCTAGTTCTGGTACTGCTGGCCCTAATGCTAATGGGACCCCGGGTCCTGACCCCTGCCCTCCAGGCACAAACGAGAACTGCTGTGCTACATAAACAGGCCTTCATACAAGGGGGAGGTGTATTCCAAGGACAAAAAGCGTTGAGGGGAGCAATAGCATATGGTTATGTGGCTACTCTCCAAAAGCGCAAAGGCAGAGCCAGGTCTTGAGATTCTCCTTAAAGCTTCCTAAGGTAGGGGCTTTCCTAATCTCTCCGGGTAACGAATTCCAGAGTCAGGAAGCCACAGAGGAGAAAGCTCTCTCCCTCGTCCCCACAAGATGAGCCTATGAAACTGGCAGGAGCGAAAGGAGGGCCTTCCCGGGAAGATCAAAGAGCTTGGGCTGGTTCGTGGAGAGAGATACGGTCACAAAGGTCACAAACCAGTGAAAGGTGCTAAAAAGTGATATGAACTACTGGATCCACTTGACACACACACAAAAAACTTGTTTGGTCAAAGAACACACTGAATTTCATAGAAGTACCTATAGGGTTGTGCGACCCCATCTAGAACAAGTTGTTCATTCCATTTTTGGACTGGGAAACCAGCAACCTACAATGTTGCCATCCTGTGAAAATAATATTCCTGTGGATATAGTTTAGGTAAAGGTAAAGTTTTCCCCTGACATTATGTCCAGTAGTGTCCGACTCTGGAGGTTGGTGCTCATCTCCATTTCTAAGCTAAAGAGTCAGCGTTGTCAGTAGACACCTCCAAGGACATGTGGCCGGCATGACTGCATGGAGTGTCGTTACCTTCCCGCCAGAGCAGTACCTATTGATCTAGTCACATTTGCATGTTTTCTAACTGCTAGGTTGGCATAAGCTGGAGCTAACAGCAGGAGCTCACCCTACTCCTCGAATTGAACCGGTGACCTTTCGGTCAGCAAGTTCAGCATCTCAGTAGTTTAACCCACTGTGCCACCGGGGGCTCCTGGGTACAGTTTAGATCAGGTGTGGGCAATTAGCGACCCTCCTGGTGTTTTGGACTTCAACTCCCAGAAATCCTAACAGCTGGTAAACTGGCTAGGATTTCTGGGAGTTGAAGTCCAAAACACCTGGAGGGCCGGTAATTGCCCACCCTAAACCTTAGAACCTAAATACTCTAATGGCACTATATTCTGCTGATCTTGAAAGCTAAGCAGGGGCAGCCTTCTTGGATGGGAGGCAACCAATGAACACCAGTTGCTGTGGGCTATATTTCAGAGGAAAGAAGAGGTAAAACCACCTCTATGTATGTATTCCTTGCCTGAGAAAACCCTGTGAAAGTCACGGGTTTGCCATTAGTCATCAGATTACTTGAAATTACAGAAACACAAACACTGATGCAGATAAGTGGACAGAAGGCACCATTAAATGTTTCGCTTCAGGCAGCCAAATATTTTGAGCTGGCCGTTCCGCAGCTGGTAGCGAAAATGCGCAGATTGGGAAGCTGCAAACTCGCCTGGAAACCTCCAGTGTCAGGAAAGCAGGAAAGTCAAATTTGACAAGTTAATCCTTCAAAGACTACTCCAGAGCTCCTTTGAAATGTCTATAAAGCCTACGTGGCAAAATCTGCCTCCGAGATTAATCAAGCGCCGCACCTGAGTGGTTTAAGACGCGAAGCGACAATTCCTGAGTGTAGCAAGATCATGGCTAATTCACTCGCGCACAGGAGAGTACGAGCATTGCTCAGCACCTAAGAACAAAAGCAGCCCTTGACCTCTATTTGAATTTGGGAAGTCCAATCTGGTCCTACTAAAACTAGTTTCAGTGTTGCTGATGCCTTGAAAAAGGGCAGATCGTGGTAGTTTTATGAGAGCATAAAAAAAACTGTATCTTTTATGCGTGTAGCAGCAACTACAGGCAAGACAGGCTATTTTTTCCCATCCATTTCCCTTTGACAAGTTTGGCCATGAAGCTCTTCTTTAACGCTATCCAGCTATTTCACCTGGTGGCACCAAAGAAAGATAAGGTAGTGTGGTCCACATCAGTGGCTTCCATATTGCCTAGTATCTACTAGCTGTACCCGGCACGCGTTGCTGTGCCCTTTTTAGGAGATGCGAGAAAGTTCAATCATCCATGGTGTGCCCTCCTCTAAACTGCAGTTGGATGGAGTGTGGGTCATGGGGGCATGGTGTGCCAAGTTGGGTCTTTATTGGTCTTGGTTCTGGGCCACAGTGGTCTGTGGGGAATGATGGGTTTTGAAGTACTACAAATCCCATTTTCCATGGTGGTACTTCAAGTCCCATCATGCATGGTCGGGGCTCTGTGTGCCAAGGTAGGTTACTGTAAATTCAGGCCATACACAATGTCCCATGAGCTGAGGCCTAGTTAGGAACAGCAAGTTAATGAAGCCTTACTGTCAATTCAGGCCATACACAATGTCCAATGAGCTGAGGCCTAGTCAGGAGAATCAAGTTAATGAAGTCTTACTGTCAATTCAGAGCGTAAACAGCTTCCCAGTAAGTGAGGGCTAGTTAGGGAAATCAAGTTAATGAAGTCTTACTGTCAATTTAGAGCGTAAAACAGCTTCCCAGTAAGTGAGGGCTAGTTAGGAAATCTAGTTAATGAAGCCTTACTGTCAATTTTGGGCGTGGTCTGTGATTTTTTGGGGTGTAAATTTTAGGTTGGAAGTGATTTGGGTGTTTGTGTTGTGGATTGGCTCAGGCCTTTTCCTTATTCTGTTTTGGCAGTTTATTATGGATTGGAATTTTCATGTTGGCTGGCCAGTGCAGCAGTTATGCAAAGCCTTTATTGGCAGCCAATCATGTTGTTCAGAATGTAGAGGCTGGGTGAGTCTTTGGCTGCCCCGGAGGATGCTGGTAAATGTAGTTTTATTTTTATTCGTTGTTTTGGGGGCCTTTTAGGTTTTGGGGGGGAAAGGTTCTTTGCTACAAACGTACCTTGCTTGAGGCCTATTTCTGTTGGCAAGTATTGTGTTTCTGCGTTGTATGGTTTCTTTGTTTGAGGTATACATCACATGACGTGAACCCATTTATATAATAGATGTCGTGGTTCAGACCACCTTAAAGGAGCCAAACCCAGTAAAGTAAACAGAAAAACGTTTATTAACAAATCACAGGCTTCCAAAAACGGTTCAAAACTGCCTAAAGGCACTGAAAAGCTGAGCAAATGAACTCAGACAAACAAAAACACAACCAGCCAGGTCAAAAGAGTCACACAAAGGAAAAACGGATTAAACTGCCGGAAAACACGCGTTACTCAAAAACTCAGCAAGCACAGGAAAATGGGAAGCAGCACGTCGTCAGCCAATCCGTCATCGTCAAACTGGGAGAGAGGTAAGCAGTACGAAGTTGTCAAAACAGACCTGGGTCAAGCCAAAAAGAGAAGCCAGCTAAGTAGCGAAATCAGACCAGACCGGAGTCAAAACAGAAAGGCAGCACACAAATCTAGCACACAGGGATTTAAGGTGGTGCAGCCGATGAGAGTATACAAGATGCGGAACCCACTAAATATGATACCAACGTCCAAAAAGAGAGTCCAAAGCCCAGAAATCCATGTCCAACGATCAGTCCAGAAGCAATCGAGCAACAAAAGGTAGAGCTCGGAGGGCAAGTACAACTCCTTGCCAGCTGCAAAGAATGGTTATTTGCAAGCCCCTTTTATTCAAAGCTCTTCCTCAGAACTTAATTGAACCGACACCCCATTCCTCTCAGCTGCCAGCACTTCTTCACGTACTGCCCTTTGCCGCCACGCCAAGCCATACGCCTTCTGTGACAACTTAGTTCACCCCAGCAAGAAGCCTGGTTCCCATCACTCCAGTTCGCATCTCCTGTGAATCCCACAAATGAATCACTATTAGTAGGTACTTCACAAACGTCCCTTATCTGTTGCACCTTAGTTCAATCCATGTCACTAGACACCTCTTCAGAGCTCCATGAGTCCCCAACCCCATCTCCCATAGACTGCTCCTCATCACCACACCCATCATCCTCTGAAAACCCTAAAAACGTTTCATCCTCTGAAGACTCATTAAGTATTTACCTGATTCACTTCTTTTCTTGCTCTTCATCTGACTCTTGCTCAAGAGTAGACCTTTTAGTATTTCTGGCTACAGTCTCTTCGCTCTCAGCCTCAGCTACAACTGATTTTCAACCATTGTGCCTCGGAACAGTAGTGTGCCGTGAGAGATCATCAGGTGTGCCGTGGGAAATTATTTTCGAACTTCATTCATATATAAACTATCGTGAGCTTCCCGAAGTAAGACAGCGTCTTACTTTCTTTTCCCCAAAGTCCCCCCTACGTCTTACTTTCGGGTACGTTCTTATATAACCCAAGACGCACCCCGTCGCCACGCCCACGCCGCCGCCACCGCCGCCGCCGCCGCCACGCCGCGCAACCGGAGGTGTGCCACGGCACACCTGCGGCACACCTCCCATGACACCTCTTCGCCAGGCCTCCAGGCAGGAGGGGGAAAAGAGCCAGGGCGGAGGAAGCAGCGACGCGTCACTGTGACGCTGCGATCGTCACCACGCCCTGGCTCCTTCCCTCTCTTGAGGAAAGGGAGGAAAGGAGCCAGGGGCGTGGAGGATCGCAGATCGTCACAGTGACGTTGTCGTCCCTTCTCCGCTCCTGGCTCTCTTCCTCCTCCTCCCAGGGTGGGAGAAGAGAGCCAGGGCGGAAATGATGTTATGACGTCACTGTGACGCTGCGATCCTCACCACGCCCTGGTCCCTCTCCCTTGCTTGAGGAAAGGAGAGGGAAAGGAGCCAGGAGGCGTGGTGAGGATCGCAGCGTCACAGTGACGCGTCGTCCCTTCTCCCCGCCCCTGGCTCTCTTCCTCCTCCCTTCCAAGGGTGGGAGAAGAGAGCCAGGGGCGAGGAGCGACGCCAGCCAGTGACGCTGCGTCACACGCTTCTGGTTCTTCCCTCCCTTGCTTGAGGAAAGGAGAGGGAAGGAGCCAGGGGCGTGGTGAGGATCGCAGCGCCACAGTGACGCGTCATCGCTGTCCCCGCCCCTGGCTCTCTTCTCTCCCACCCTTGGAAGGGAGGGAGGAAGAGAGCCAGGGGCGGAGAAGGGACGCCGTCACTGTGACGCTGCGATCCTCACCACGCCCCCTGGCTCCTTCCCTCTCCCTTTTCTCAAGCAAGGGGAGAGGGAAAGGAGCCAGGGGGCGTGGTGACGATCGCAAAGGCCACAGTGACGCGCCGCTGCTTCCTCCCGCCCCCTGGCTCCTTTCCCTCCCTTGCCTGGAGCCCTGGCGAAGAGGTGTGCCACGGAGGTGTGCATGGTGTGCGCTGCACACCTCCGGTTGCGGCGGCGGCGGCGGCGGGACGAGGTACGTCTTATATACGGGGTATGGCTTATATAGCCAACCCCCAGACACCCCCGATACGTCTTACAATCGGGGGTGTCTTACTTTCGGGGAAACACGGTAGCTGTACCCGGCACGCGTTGCTGTGCCCTATGTTGGTGATGTGAGAATGTCAGGGTATGTATGTTGTGGTAGTGATGTGAGTATGTTTGTTGTGTGTATTTGTATTTGTGTTTATGTGTGTTTATAGTTGTATGTGTGTTTGGTTTTTTTGGGGTTTGTGTGTATGTGTGTGTGCTGGTATTGGTTTGTGGTTATTTGTGTGTGTTTATATGTGTGTGTGTTTGTGTGTATGTGTGTGTTTATAGTTCTTGGTTTGTGTGTATATATTTTTGTGTAGTTTTCTGTGGGTGTTTTGTGTTTGAGTATGTGTATATATATATGTGTGTTTGTGTATGTATATGTATGTATGTGTATATATGGTGTGGTGGTGATATGTGTGTGTATATATGTGTATGTTTTAGTGTGGATGTGTATGTTTAGGTGTGTAGATATATGTGGTTGTATGTGTGTTTGGTTTATTGGGGGTTTGTGTGTATGTGTGTGTGTGCTGGTTTTGGTTTGTGGTTATTTGTGTGTGTATATGTGTGTGTGTGTGTATGTGTGTGTTTATAGTTCTTGGTGTGTGTGTATATATTTTTGTGTAGTGTTCTGTAGGTGTTTTGTGTTTGAGTACGTGTATATATATGTGTGTGTTTGTATATGTATTTGTATGTATGTGTAGATATGGTGAGGTGGTGATATGTGTGTGTATATATGTGTATGTATTAGTGGGGATGTGTGTTTAGGTGTGTAGATATATGTGTTTGTATGTGGTTGTGTTTTTGTATGTGTTTTTATGTTGGTGTTTATATGTTGTTTTGTATGTATGATTGTGTTTGCGTGTGTTTATGTGTGGATGTTTGTGTATGTATTGTGTGCAGGGGGCGTGGGGGGCCCTTCGCTAGGAGGATGGCTGGTGTCCTGTCTCTGCCTGCGGTGTCCTCCTTCGGGAGTGGCAGGGAGCTGTGCCACCGCCTCAGCGCTCTTCCTCGCCACTGTCACCTCCTTGGCTTCCTCCGCTGCCTTCCTCATGTTCGTAAGGGTCGGGTTGGGTTGGGTCCGGGAACGTTTGGGAGGCTGGGAGATGGAGGAGGAGGCGGGTCAAGGCATGGGACTATCCAGAAATCTCCGCCCCTGGTTTCCAGGAGCATCGCGGAGCCTTCTGGGAGGTGTAGTGCCATGGCCTTTTCCGCCTCCTCCGTCTCACAGGCTTGTAAACGTTCCCGGACCAAACCCACGCGTCCCGGGTCCACGAACATGAGGAAGTCAAGGAGGAAGGCAAGGAGGAAGGCAAGGAGGCGACAGTGGCGAGGAAGAGCAGTGAGGCGGCGCCCCAGGTCCCTGCCACTCCCGGAAGAGGAGATCGCAGGGAGAGGCAGCGCAGAGCAGGCGTCCTCGGCCGCATGGAGCCGGATGGGGCTGGCGCTGCCTTGGGCTCCTTGGGCTTCTGGCCCTCTCCTCCTCCGCTTCCAGGCCTGTCCCTAACCTCCGGAGGGCATTCAGGCGGGGAGGAGGTTCCGCTCTCCCAGTGGAGAGCAGGTGAATGCGCTGTGCTGGGGATCGGGCGAAGGCGCGGGCGCCGCCGGATCCTCCTCCCATAGGTTTGAATGGGCAATTTTGGGGGTCGCGTTTAGGGGTCTGCGGAAGTTGTGAGGGTGGGGGTTTGTGCCTAGTTGGTACCTCATGGCCTGGTGAAACGTGTGTTGTGGGTTTTGTGGTTGTGGGGGTTATGGTGTGGCCGTGCATAATCGTCAACCCACGACCACTCGATTTTTATATATATAGATAAGGCGCATCTGTCCCTTTAAGAAATGGAACCATAGCACTCTCGCATCACCTAAGAAGTGACGCAAGAGTGCTATGGTCGCGCCATCTTGGATTCACTCAGACGCGGCTAAGTAAACAAAGTTAGAGTTAGTGTTGCAGCTGCGCATCAAGTGACAGTGGCAATTTGGGATCAAGAGCATAGTGTGTGTCTTTCTACCATTCCTGCCGGTATATTTATGTTGAGTTCATCGAAACAGGCCCAGGTTTCACACTAAGTGAGTGTATAAATACATTTAAAAACATATTAACTATATGTATTACTGTGTCAGAGTGTCATTTTGTGTCATTTTGGTTGGTGGTATGCCCCAGGATTTTGTAAATGTAAAAAATGTGCCGCGGCTCAAAAAAGGTTGAAAATCACTGGTCTAGACTGTCAGCTTCCACGAGAGGGTACAATCACCAAATGCTGATAAAATCCATGAATGCCACCTTAGGTATATAACCTGGAGACGCAGCATCTCTCTGGTCTTTGGGTTTATAAATATTAGGTTCACATTTTAACACCAAAATAAGGGTCTCTGATTACCAAACAGTCGCAGGATCCGTAAAGTATCTTATTCGGGGGGGATACTAGGCAAACAGCCAGTTTGTCAATTTCATTTTTGCAGTGAGAAAGTTTGACAGTTCTTCAGCAAAGATTTGCAAAGCATGTTCTGGGAGATTTTCCAATGAGTGGAAAAGTAGGCCACTGACAAGGGAAAATAAATAAAATATGAGGCAAAAAAAATATATCGAGGCAGCAACATAAACAAAAAGAATGCTACTGTTTGGAAATCCAAGACTTAGCTTTACACCACAGTAACAAAACGATGCTCTAACCTTTCCCTGGTGACAAGGTATCACGTAAAATAATTGGGAGACACAGGCCAGTGTTCTAAAGTAAATCTACCCAAAAGGATTTAAATCTCCACCCAAACTGCAATTCAGATGTCTAGTTTATATACTCATCAAAGCAGCAAACCACTTTGTGTGCTGTAGTGAGTGTTGTCTATACCTGGTGTCCTCATGTCACACACTAGGATGCGAGACACATGAAGAAGACCTACAGCTGGAGCCTCAAGGGATCTAGTCAGGTCTAATCAACTCATGCTGCTATGTTACGGTCGTTTAGAAGTGGGTTAGGTGGAATGACAGAAAAATATAATCCCTGCTAAAAAGACCAGGAATCAATTTCTTAATCTCACTAGAACTACAGATTAGATTCACCAGGGATGCATCTATATGGTAGAATTGATGCAGTTTGACACACAGCCCTTCCAGACAGGCCCTATGTCCCAGAATCTCACCCCAAATTCTGTTTATCCCAGATTATCTGGCAGTGTGGGCTCATATATGTTTTTTCATGCTACGGTCACCTCTAGGTTGGACTACTGTAACACACTGTACGTCGGCCTTCCTATGTCAGCGACCCGTAAGATTCGTATTGTTCAGAATGCGGTCACCAGGATACTTACGAATGAGATGTCATATAACACGAACTCTTCAGCTTCTATTTATTTATTTATTTATTTATTTATTTATTTATTTATTATTCGGTCTTATATTCCGCTCCTCCCTGCAGGCTTGGGGCGGATTACAGCGTACAGTAAACACATACAATAAAAAAATAAAACATAGCGGTGATAAAAACGGAGATTACAGTTCTTGAAGTCAAGGACATACGCATGTCATTTACAATTCAGACTTAGCTAAAGGCAAGCCTAAAAAGGGCAGCCTTACACACCCTTCGAAAGGGGGCGAGCTCTGGGATCGCGTGAGTATGGTCTGGAAGCGAGTTCCAGAGTGCAGGCACCACGGCAGAGAAGGCTCGCTGTCTAGTAGTAGACAGGTGGCAGGAGCGGATCGATGGAATGACCAACAGGTTCTGCTCTTCCAAGCGTAGCGATCTCGGGGGGAACATACGGGGTAAGGCAGTCCCTCAGGTACACTGGCCCTAGACCGTGCAAGGCCTTAAAGGTTAAAACCAACACCTTGAAGGCAATCTGGTACTCAATAGGGAGCCAGTGCAGTTGCCGTAGGATGGGAGTAATATGCTCCCTCGCTGGTGCTCCCACCAGCAAGCGAGCGGCGGCATTCTGCACTAGCTTGAGTTTCCAGATTGTCGACAAGGGAAGGCCAACGTAGAGGGCGCTACAGTAGTCCAGCCTCGAGATGACCGTCGCTTGGATCACCGTGGCCAGGTCGTCCCTGGACAGGTAGGGTGCCAGTCGTCTAGCCTGTCGTAGATGGAAAAACGGCGTAGATGGAAAAACCTGGGTCTCCATGGATAGCAAGGGGTCCAATTGGACACCCAAGCTCTTTACGAGAGATGACGGGCTTAATTGCTCGCCATCCAGGGTAGGCAACCGGCACTCATCCAGCCCAGGTCGACCGGGCCACAAGATCTCCGCCTTCGGCGGATTCACCTTCAGCCGGCTAGCACGCAGCCATCCAGTCACAGCTTCAAGGCATTGATGGAAACAATCGGGTACATTCTCAGCAAAAGCTGGGTGTCATCAGCGTACTGATAACACTCCAGACCAAAGTCGCGGGCCAGCTGGGCTAAGGGGCGCATATAAATGTTGAATAATAAGGGCGAGAGGATGGCCCCCTGGCTACATTGGCTGCCAATTGAATGCCGGGTTTCTTATAAGGTGTTGGTCCTGACCTTTAAGGCTTTGTATGGTCAGGGACCGATGTACCTCAGAGACCGCCTTTCTCCCCTTCACCACCAGTGGTCGCCACGACCCTCCCAAGAAAATCTGCTTTACATACCGGGTCGCAGAGAAGTACGCCTCGAAAGTACAAGGCGTAAGGCCTTTTCAATCTCTGCTCCAGCTCTATGGAATTCGTTGCCACCTTACATAAGAGCCATGCGTGGCCTACGGTCCTTTATTCAAGCACTTAAGACCTGGCTCTTTAGCAGAGCATTTAACGTGTAATCTAATTTTAATATCTGTTGTGTAAGCTTACTCTGTTTTATTTTGTTTTTATGTAAGTCGCCCAGAGCACCTCGGATGGAGGGCGACTAATGAAAATAATAATAATAATAATTGATGATGATGATATAATCCAGTTTAAAGCAGAAAACTTGGGATCAGATCCTGGGATATAGGACCTGTCTGGAAGGGTCCACAATTACGTAGTATCCAAGGACGGTGCTGATGTTATTTGCCAATCTTCATTCATTAAGATAGGAGAAGAATAAACTCTGAGAAGTGGAAAGGTCTCAGAGTATTATCATCTGCAGCCTTCTCCCAATTTCTAACACTGAAACTCCTCTAATGATATGTTTACCGTGCTCTCTCAATCAGAGGGGGAATCACATTAATAATTTAATTTTAATGTCGTAATGTGCCATCAGACGGGCTTTATAACTTTAAGTTAACTTCAGTTTAAGACTATCCTATGAATAAAAGGCTGGATCTACATTGCCATATAATTCCTTGAAGTGACTGGCTTGACTCTGAAGGAGCTGGGGGAGGTGACGGCCGACAGGGAGCTCTGGCGTGAGCTGGTCCATGCGGTCACAAAGAGTCGGAAGCGACTGAACGAATAAACAAAAACAACAAATGAGTTTACTCCGTCTAGACCTACACTGCCCTTTATCCCAGAATCTAATCCCAGAATATCAGCTTTTCCCAGATTACCTGGCAGTGTGGACTCATATAATCCAGTTCAAATTCTCGTTTGCTTGAACTGACTTCCCATTCAGCTTTGCCAAAGAGATATGTATTTCTTTTATTGCCGCTGATAATTATTTCCTCAACAATCCCAATTCTTTCTGTCTTTCTTTGTTTCCTTCATCGCCTGTCCATCATTTTTTGGCTTCTTGTTGCGAAGTACAACTAACCTCACCTAGAAAGGGAGGGCCGTACTCTATTTATTTCCAGTATCTTTGTCCTGGAAAATTCCTTTTTGTTTTGACTTCAAAGACAAACAATACTTTAACCTTTTGATAGGTATGTATGCAAGTCTGACTTGGCCACAGTAGTCCATGCTCTGGTTACATCCCGTATAGACTACTGCAACGCGCTCTACGTGGGGGTGCCTTTGAAGACTGTTCGGAAGCATCAATTGATCCAACAGACGGCAACCAGATTACTAACAGGAGCAGGGCTCAGGGAGCATACTACTCCTCTGTTGTGCCAGCTCCACTGGCTGCCAGTCTGCTACTGAGCACAATTCAAAGTGCTGGCTTTAGCCTATAAAGCCCTAAACGGTTCTGGCCCAACCTACCTGTCCGAACGCATCTCCCCTTATGAACCATCTAGGACAGGGGTGCTCAGAATGGTGATCTCGATCACCAGGGTGATCTTTGGGCCTCATCCTGGTGATCTTGAGGCCCCTGACCAGGTTTTTTGCTGTTGGTCCTCTTCACGCTCCCCTGCACGCTGCAAAGAAGTCCTCCGTCGTTGCTCCTCCCTGCTCGCGCGCCACCTCCAAAAGCTCCAGAGTCCAAGAGGCAGAATGCGCCCCCACATGCTGGCGGCGTGGAAATAGGAGCAACGACAGAGGAGGAGAAGGACACTTTGGGGTCATTTCCTTACCGCATCTCAAAGGTCGGTCTTTTTACTTTGGGGTGCGTGCTTGATTGTTCTGTGGCATGTCTCTTTATTTTTAATGTTTAAAAATGGCCTTTTAGCTCCAAAGCCTCTCTGCTTGCTTTGTTCCTTGAGAAATATATGTGGGGGAATATGGAAATGTGGGAGAAATGGGGTGGTTGGATGTATTTTTCCATGCCCCTTTGTTTACCTTGCTGAGTATTAAATGGCCTTGCAGTTCAAAAGCCTCTCTTCTTACTTTCTGGCTGATGATATGTGTGGTAATATGGCAGTGTGGGAGAAATGGGGTGGTTGGATGTATTTTTATGCTCTGTTTTATATTGTTGTTATTAAATTGAAATGTGATGTTTTACAACTTCATTTTATGTAAACTGCCCCAGGCCTGCTGGAAGGAGCGGTACATAAAAATGAATAATAAATATAAATAAATAAATAAGAAAATAGTTATACGTTTTACATTTCTGGGTAGGTGATCTTTGGGACTTGGTTTTTTAATCAGTAGCTCCCTTGCTGAAAAAGTGTGAGCACCCCTGATCTAGGACATTAAGATCATCTGGGGAGGCCCTGCTCTCGACTCCGTCTGCATTACAAATGCGTTTGGCGGGGACGAGAGACAGGGCCTTCTCAGCGGTGGCCCCTCGGCTGTGGAATCCCGGGGACATTAGGTCAGCCCCCTTGCTCTTGGCCTTCTGAAAAAAACTTGGCTTTTTGAGCAGGCGTTTGAAAAGGCAGTGTAACTGACATAGGATTGGAACAATTGGACTACGAGATTGGATTATGTTATATCTAGGTCAGTGTTTCCCAACCAGTGTGCCGGGGCACACTAGTGTGCCGTGAGTGATCATCAGGTGTGCCGTGGGAAATTGGAACCTCCAGGAGGGGGGGGGAGTCTAGTGTGTTGAAGTATAAAAACCCTAAGAAACCTACCTCGATAAAGGCACAAAATTACAACCACCCCCTTCCCCACCCGTTGTCTACTTGGTCTCTCCCTCTCCATGCATTGGGAAGGCCCGCCTCCCTTTCTCTGAGTAGAGACCTCCTCTTGCCTCCCCCGGGCCTAATGCCGGATGGTTCAGCCCAGCACCGGCCCCTCCCCTCCCTCCTCCCTGGTGCACACGAAACCACTCTCGGCCTCCCTCCGGCTCCCTGCCTGCCGCCACCGCCTTCCTTCCTGCCTGCTTTGCCAACCCCAAGAGGCCCACCCGGGGCTCCCCACTGACCCCTGAGGAACTGCGCAGGTGGTGAGTGAGGCTCCTGCTCCCCACGACCCCAATTCAAGCCTGGCAGGGAGGGAGGGGGCAACCTAAGTGAGAGGGAGACTGCTGGTGTTTCAAGCCCCCCCCTCCAGAAACTGTAACTCCCAAATATCAAGGTCTATTTTCCCCAAACTCCATCTGTGTTCATATTTGGGCATATTGAGTATTCATGCCAAGTTTGGTCCCGATCCAACATTGTTTGAGTCCACAGTGCTCTCTGGATATTGGTGAACTACAACTCCCAAACTCAAGGTCAATGCCCACCAAACTCTTATAGTATTTTCTCTTGGTTATGGGAGTTCTGTGTGGGAAGTTTGTGTCTTTCTGCCATTCCTGCCAGGATATCTATGTTGTGTTCATCGAAACAGGCCCGGGTTCCACACTGAGTGTATAAATACATTTTAAAAACATATTAACTATATGTATTACTGTGTTCGAGTGTCATTTTGTGTCATTTTGGTTGGTGGTGTGCCCCAGGATTTTGCAAATGTAAAAAGTGTGCCGCGGCTCAAAAAAGGTTAGGAAATACTGATCTAGGTGATGTAATGTTGCTTTTATTATTGTCATGGTTTTAATTTCTTTGCTAATGTTTTTAACTGTTTTAAATGCTGTTTTTATGATGCGGTTGGCATTCAATTTGTTGCCTTTTGAACCGCCCCGAGTCACCTTTGGGCTGAGAGGGAGCGGTATACAAATGTGCTAAATCAGGGCTGTCCAACTGGCAGCCCGGGGGGCGTATGAGGCCCCCCAGCCCCTTCCCTGCGGCCCCCTAAGCTTTTTAATAATAAAAAAATATTTTAAAAATTACCCACTTCCGGGTTCCGGAGCAAGTATCGCGAGACTACGGAAGCCACACAGGATTTCGCTCTCAACGCGAGATCACACCTGCGTTGAGAGCGAAATCCCATGTGGCTTCCGTAGTCTCGCGATACTCCTGTTGCTGAAATCTTGGCTACTTAATCCCTGCGGCCCACGCAGACGCGATTTGGACCTTCTCGGCTGCTGCCTCGGTCGGTCGTCGCCTCTGCTCGTGGTCCGGCTACTCCTGGATCCGGATGCCTCTTATGAATTGTAAGTAAATTGGAGCCGGGGGAGGGGCGGGGGCGGAGCCGGGGCCGGGGGCAGACCCTTCGGCCCCCCAGGTCATCAGTGACCGGAATTCAGGCCCCTGGGCCGGTAGAAGTTGGACAGCCCTGTGCTAAATTAAATTAAATTATTAGCTGTTGCGATCAATCTACCTCACAAAACGTATAAGACTTGGCATTTCTTAACAATCTTCTTTAAAGTCCATCAGCAACGTGGGGGAGTTCTCTGAGCCTGTATTTAGTTGTACCCCATTTCCAGATAATAAATTTAGATTACTCACATCTTTCGACAATAGAAGTCACTGCCATTGGGGGTAATTTTTGCAACAGTCAGGAGCAAATCTCACAAGGTTAAATCTTCTTTCTTCCTTAAAAATGGCAATTAAACTTCTCTGTATCTTAATGCTTAATATAAAGGAAACTGGGATTTAATGGTTTCAGGCAGGGTGGACCTTCCTATTTCATCCCACCGCTGCCACCAATATAATGGATAGGAGATGTTTCCCAATTAGGGCAGGAGTTACTTATAATAAATCCACTTATAATAAATCAGGGCTGTCCAACTGGCAGCCCCGGGGCCGGATCCGGCCCCGTAGCCTGTTGGACACGGCCCCACCTATGCCCTCAGCCGGCATTTAAAATTTTTTTTTTTTTTAAAAATTGATTTTTTTTAAAAAATGGCGGCCGGGGGGAGGGGAGGCGGGGCAGGGAGGAGGAAGAGAGCTAGCTCCTCCTTTTCGCCCCTCCCTACCTAGGGCGGGGAGCCGAAAAAGGGCAGAAGGCGGCGCCAAGAGCAGCGTCTGGGCCTGGCGTGACGCGCTGCTCTGGCACCGCCTCTCCCTCCTTTTCGCGCCCCTCCCTTCCTAGGCCAGGGAGCCACTGAAAGGAGGAGTAGGGCGGCGCCAAGAGCAGCGCGCCACGCCAGGCCTGTGACGCGCTGCCGCTGGCGCCGCCTTCTGCCCTTTTCGGCGCCCCTTCCTAGGGCAGGGAGCCGCCGAAAGGGCAGAAGGCGGCGCCAAGAGCAGCGCGTCACAGGCCTGCCGTGACGCGCTGCTCTTGGCGCCGCCTACTCCTCCTTTCGGCGGCCCCCGGCCTAGGAAGGAGGGGGTGCCGAAAGGAGTAGGCGGTGCCAAGGGGCAGCGCATCACGCCAGACCTGTGACGCGCTGCCGTTGGCGCCGCCTTCTGCCCTTTTTCGGCGCCCCCCTTCCCTAGGGCAGGAGCCAACGGTGGGGGCAGAAGGCGGCGCCAAGAGCAGCGTGTCACAGGCCTGGCGTGACGCGCTGCTCTTGGCGCCGCCTACTCCTCCTTTCGGCGGCTCCCCGGCCTAGGAAGGGAGGGGGCGCCGAAAGGAGGAGTAGGCGGTGCCAAGAGCAGCGTCACGCCAGGCCTGTGACGCGCTGCTCTTGGCGCCGCCTACCCTCCTTTTTCGGCGGCTTTAGGCTGGGGCGGGGCCTGGGCTGGGGCGGGCCTGGGGCGGGCCGAGCGGCCCCGCAGGTCATCAGTGACCTCTTATCCGGCCCTGGACCCGCCAGAAGTTGGACAGCCCTGTAATAAATCAAGGGCTGGAACCCTTGAATGCCATGATTTGTGTATTCAGAAATTAAAACTGCGCTGCACTGGAACACTCTTCTGGCCGGAACACCTTTTGAAAACCCACTGGCCACAATCAGACTTATATTCACTTTTAAGCCTTTGGACTACTGGAAATCCCGCAGGCAAGAATGGTCTGGATTTGCATTCAGGCCTGTGCCCTGAGATAAAACTGAAGTGCTTTCTTCTTCCAAAATGTATGCTGCCACCTTTAGACTCTTAATTGCTGCAGGAACTGGTTTGAGACCTTTTTGACAGACACACCCGTGAGTCAGTTGCTTGAACAACCAAACAACGAAGTTTATTTAAGAGAATTCACAAAAATGGTTAATAAGCTTAATGGTTCAGAGATTGTTCGTGAAAGCACGTGATTACTTTAAACAGTACAAATCTTAGTTACAAAGTACAACTTATTTCTCCCTCCAAGAGTTTACTGACAGGATCTCCTCTCTGCCTAGTAAATCTTTACACTATCACAGATAGTCCCGCTCTGGATTTATCTATCTACACCTCTACACACTATCCTCCTTGATAGCTGTAGAAACTAATTCGCCAGCTAACTCTGCTAGCCACCTGACCACTTTCAGGCTTCTTCTTACTAACCCTAGCTGTACTCTACTTCTTCTGCTTCTCCTCTGACTTCCAAATCCCAGACTTCTCTGTCAGCCAGACTCCTACTGCTGTCAGATTTTTAAATGCCTTCTCTTTGGGGTATTTTTTTCTCTTTTTCCAAATTAGGTTCCGCCCCCTTCTCTACCAGCCAATCCTAACTCCCCTCATTTCCCTCCAGGTTGCACTTAGACACACCACCTTTTGGAAATGAGAATCTAAGATGGATGCCTCCATACCTCCCATCTAAAATGGCTGCCAAGGTTTTGGACCTAGCTTTTGAGGCTTCTCCTAGCCCCCCAGGTGGGGAATTCATTACACTTAACATTATAGCATGAGAACATCATGTCTTTCCTCACAATTTTGCATGGAATTTCAACCTTTATTTTTGAAGTTGGCATAGCATGAACATTTTCAGTGGGCTACCCCTTGGCTCCACCAGTGAATATGTGATTGGGTGAGGGGGTGTGCACTTGTGTGCGTAGATTTACACTTTCTTGATATATAACAGGGCTGTCTCACTTCTACCAGCCCAGGGGCCTGAATTCCGGTCGCTGATGACCTGGGGGGCCGTAGGCTCCGCCCCCGGCTCCGCCCTCTCCCCGCCGCCCTCTCCCCTCTCCCCTTATTTTAATTTAATATTAAATACATTTAATTCCATCCTCCCCTCCCCTTATTTTTATTTAATATTAAATATATTTAATTCCATCCTCCCTCTCCCTTATTTTTATTTAATATTTAATATATTTAATTCCATCCTCCCCTCTCCCCTTATTTTGATTTAATATTAAATATATTTAATTCCATCCTCCCCTCTCCCCTTATTTTTATTTAATATTAAATATATTTAATTCCATCCTCCCCTCTCCCCTTATTTTTATTTAATATTAAATATATTTAATTCCATCCTCCCCTCTCCCCTATTTTTATTTAATATTAAATATATTTAATTCCATCCTCCCCTCTCCTTATTTTTATTTAATATTAAATATATTTAATTACATCCTCCCCTCTCCCTTATTTTTATTTAATATTAAATATATTTAATTCCATCCTCCCTCTCCCTTATTTTTATTTAATATTAAATATATTTAATTACATCCTCCCCTCTCCCCTTATTTTTATTTAATATTAAATATATTTAATTCCATCCTCCCCTCTCCCCTTATTTTAATGTATCCCATCTTCCCTTATTTCATCTTTAAATATATTTAATTTTATATTTAATACATGAGGAAAGATGGGGGGAGGGAATGAGGAGCCCCCTGTTTCGGCCTACCTTTTCCAAACGCGCAGGATCCAGGAGTACCCGGACGACGAGAGAGGTGACGACCGACTGAGTCAAAGAAGGTCCTAATCACGTCTGTGGGCCTCAGCAATCCAGTAGTAGAGTAGCCGAAGAGTATCGCGAGAATACGCGATCCTCCCGGGATTTTGCTGTCATCGCTGGCGTGCGCTCGCGGTGCCCGCGACATCCCGTGGGGAGTGCGGATGCTCGCGATACTTGCTCCAAACCCGGAAGTAGGGTTTTTATAATTTTTATTATTTATTTTATTTTTCAATTTTTATTTTTTATTTAAAGTCTTAGGGGGGCGTAGGGAAGGGGCTGGAGGGCTGTTTACGGCCCCCGGGCCGCCAGTTGGGCAGCCCTGATATATAATGTTCATGAAGGCAACGCCCAACATTTTCCCTGTTGCTTCTGAAGGATTGTAAGTGGCAATGAAAATGTCCTTCATGATCACCTTCTCTGATACAACCATAAAGATTGCTCCTGACATGTTTATGAAAATCATGCCTCTTCATTTTGCACTTCAATCTAAATGCCTCATTTGCCAACTTAGGCAGTGGGAGGTAATTTAATTCTCCCCACTCTCACGGAGGAAAAAAATATGTCTGGATGTTAGTTCAGTGATTCTCTTGAAACGCAAGGCATAAATGCCAGATCCTACACCCTCCTCCAATGCATCGTCTTTAACAAATGCTTGCAACTGTTACGGAAGCCAAGAAGACTTTTATCTCAGGAAAGTGTTTTGGCTAAGAGCCAGTAATACCCTCTTTGCTAAAGTAAATCTCAGCGCATAATACTCTATCATTTTCTCCCTCTTAATCAGAGAAAACGGCATTCATATTTTCTTATTAAGCCTAATAATCTCCTCCATAAAAATGAATTAGCCACCTTAGCAATGGTCTGGTGGTAGCCTAAAAACTGGAGGCATGATCTAGAGGAAGTTAATCATTCTTAAGACTCGGCGAAAGCAGGAATACAGAAGCACTTACTTTGGTTTTATGTGACTCAGACTTGCTTCACATCCTACAAATGAAGTCTTGGGCGTTTTGAATCTCCAGGTGCTATGAGGATATTGAAAGTGTACCATGTGGCCATGCTTTAGGAAAGCCAAGGGCTACTTCAAAGTCCTTAAAGTAAAGGTTTCCCATTGATATTAACTCTAGTCGAGTCCGATTCTGGGGGTTGGTGCTCATCTCCATTTCTAAGCCGAAGAGCCGGCATCCCGAATAGACTACTGCAACGCACTCAACGTGGGGCTGCCTTTGAAAACGGTTCGGAAACTTCAGTTGGTCCAACGGGCGGCAGCCAGAATGCTAACTGGGGCGACATACAGGGAGCATACCACCCCCTGCTGTGTCAGCTCCACTGGTTGCCTGTCCATCTCCGAGCCCAATTCCAAGTGCTGGTATTGACCTATAAAGCTCTATACGGTTCTGGCACAGCTTACTTGTCCGAACGCACCTGCTTCTATGTCCCATCTCGCAGTCTAAGATCATCTGGGGAGGCCCTGCTCTCGCCAGCATCGGAAATGCGATTGGTGGGGATGAGAGACAGGGCCTTCTCAGCAGTGGCCCCCCGCCTATGGAACGCACTCCCAAATGAAATAAGATCGACTCCAGCATTCCTCGCTTTTAGAAAAAAGCTAAAGTCGTGGTTCTGGGACCAGGCCTTTGGGCAGCAGATGTAAATTGTACCTTTGGATTTGACTGGATTGACACTTTGGACTTGACTGGACTGACAATGTGTGCCGCTTGATGGCTTTAATTAATTGTGGTTGTATGTAGTGGTTTTTAATGTAATGGGTTTTTTAAATGTTTTTAATGCTTTTTAATGATGTTGATTATATGGTGTATTTTTAAATTGTATTGTGGTGTTGCGGCCTGTAGTGCTGCAAATGTAAGCCGTGCTGAGTCCCTCTGCGGGGGTGAGAAGCTACGGGGTACATAAATAAATAAATAAAAATAAATAAATAATTGTCTGTAGATGCCTCCTAGGTCATGTGGCCGGCATGATTGTATGGAGTTCCGTTACCTTCCCACCGAAACAGTACCTATTGATCTATTCACATTTGCATGTTTTCAAACTACTAGGTTGGCTGTGACTAGCAACAGGAGCTCACTCCGTCCCGTGTATTCGAACCGCAGACCTTCTGGTCAGCAAGTTCTGCAGCTTCGTGGTCTTTACTGGCTCATGTATTGTACTTATTTTGGGACTCTGGAACAACTGGCTATTAGGCCTGTGCAATCATGCTTCTAAATGTTTCTAAAGTACTTACAAAACTAAAATTCTGGGGGTGAACACTAGATGGCGCTGGTGCTTTGCTTCTACAGTGTTGCTAAAGTTCTGGTGGTGAACATTTCACCACCAGAACTTTAGCAACACTATAGAAACAAAGTACCAGCGCCACCTAGTTTTCACCCTCAGAATTTTAGTTTTGTAAGTACTTTAGAAACATTTAGAAGCATGATTGCACAGGCCTACTGGCTATATGCCTCTGAATGAATGTGTGCCATATTGGTCGAAGGGAAATTAGGATCCAAAGGACCCCAATTTTGAGGTGGCGTGGCAATATGGCACGGCATTTGAAGGATGCCCTTGGAGCTGGAGACGGGTGAGGCAGAGTGCCCACAAATGGTTATGAAAGCTGTAGCAAGAAGCCCAAAGTAGCAACCTCTGCTCCCGTCCCCTGTTCTCTTGTTTCGAGGAGAACCAGTTTAGCAAGCTATACGTTAAAAACCCAAGTAGCCTCCTTATTCCACTGATTTGTATTTAAAAAGTAATGAGCATCCCTTATTCCAGTGTTTTGCTTTTCTTTTTTTTTGAGATTTTGTAATACTTGTATTTGCATATACACAGATCCTGGACTAAAATAAATTAAAAAATGGCAATAGAGTTTTTTTCCTCCCTGCTCACCTTGTCACTTTTTTTTTGGTAGCACAGCATTGACTGAGGCTAGATTTCACTTTGAAAGGATACATTTTAACTGACTACATGATTGTATGTCAAAGGAGCCGCAGTGGTGCAGTAGGTTAAACCACTAAGCTGCAGTACTTGCTGATCGGAAGGTCGGCGGTTTGAATCCGTGACAGGGTAATAGCGCTCCACGCAGTCATCCTGGCCACATGACCTAGGAGGCGTCAACGGACAACGCTGGCTCTTCGGCATAGCCAACTCCACTCTATAGCCAACTCCAACTAAAAACTGAACACAGAAGAACCACAGTGCATGACCTAGAGCAGGACTGTCCAACTGGCGGCCCGGGGGGCTGTATATGCCCCCAGCCCCTTCCCTACGGCCCCCTAAGCTTTTTAATAAAAAATAAAAATTGAAAAAAAATTAAAAAAATTAAAGAAATACCTACTTCTGGGTTCGGAGCAAGTATCGCGAGAATACGCAATCCACACGGGTTTTCGCTGTCTATGCGAGTTCACGCCAGCATTGACAGCGAAATCCCGTGTGGATTGTGTATTCTCGCGATACTCTTCGGCTACTCTACTACTGGATCGCTGAGGCCCACAGACGCGATTAGGACCTTCTTCGACTCAGTCGGTCGTCGCCTCTCTCGTCGTCCGGGTACTCCTGGATCCTGCGCATTTGGAAAAGGTAGGCCGAAGCAGGGGGCTCCTCAGGGGGCTCCTCATTCCCTCCCCCCATCTCCCCTCATGTATTAAATATAAAATTTAATATATTTAAAGATGAAATAAGGGGAGATGGGATACATTAAAATAAGGGGAGGGGAGGATGGAATTAAATATATTTAATATTAAATTAAAATAAGGGAGAGGGCGCTGGGGAGAGGGTGGGGCCGGGGGGCGGGGCAGGGGCGGGGCCGGGGGCAGACCCTAAGGCCCCCCAGGTCATCAGTGACCGGAATTCAGGCCCCTGGGCCGGTAGAAGTTGGACAGCCCTGACCTAGAGATTCCTAGAGAGATCTAGATGTGACAGCATGACTGGAGGAAATTGGCCATGGAGTTGCTTTGGAGAACCTAAAATATTCAAGATATTTTTTTTATTCAAATCCATAAATAATCAGATTCGCAAAAGTCAAAAACACCAATGTGAAGGGATGGCTGTATTCAGCTTGCCTGGACCTCAATAGCAGCATTCTCAATACACTCATCAGAAATGGTTACAGACACACATGGTTGCTTCTGTTCTGCTTGTTGTAACAACAGAGTGTAACAGACAGCTAGAAATTGATCCACAATTGTAAATCTATATATATAAAAATCGAGACGTCGTGGGATGTCCTTTATGCACGGCCAAACTACGCCCCCCACAAACACCAATCCAACGAGACACATTCCCCCAGACCACGAGGTATTACCTTAACACAAAAAAACCCACCTCCCTACCTTCCAACCCCCCCAACACAAGCCCCCCAAAACCGCCCATTGCCTCCTGTTCTACGCTGGCCGCGAGCGCAGAACACAGGGAGAACACAGCGCAGGCGCACTCCAAAACCACCTCCCCCCACACATAACAACCCATCCCGTCTCCCTCTCCCCCACTCACCCTGAACCTTCGATCCGTCCCCGCGGAAGACCCCTAAACTGCCCCCCAACTCCCCATAGCCACCAAGTGTAGTGGCGCTTGCGGGCGCACTCAGCCACCCCACCCACCCCACAAACATCCCTCGCCCTCAGTCCTCGCTCAACAGGTGCCCGGGTCCAGGAGCGGCTGGAAGGCGACAGAGGACGAAAAAGCTAGCGGAGGAGGCACCCACGACGCAACCCGGGTTCAGAAGCGGCGGGAAACAGCGGAGGCAGCAGACACGGCCACGGGACTACACTTCCCAGAAGGCCCCCGCACGGCTCAATGGCAAGGAGGGCGAAGGAACAGGAAGTCGCCGTGCAGGGCCTTCTGGGAAGTGTAGTCCCGTGGCCGTGTCTGCTGCCTCCGCTGTTTCCCGCTGCTTCTGAACCCAGGTTGCGCCGTGGGTGCCTCCCTCCGCTGGCTTTTCGTCCTCTGTCGCCTTCCAGCCGCTCCTGGACCCGGGCACCTGTTGAGTGAGGGCGAGGGGATGTTTGTGTGGGTGGGAGTGGCTGAGTGCGCCGCAAGCGCCACTACGCTTGGTGGCTATGGGGGTTTTGGCTATGGGGCTTCCCAGGAGCAGGAGAGGCAGAAATCCCCCACAAAAGTTGCGAGGCTGCGGCCCGGAAAGAGGTGCGCTGCTGCTTCTCCTTCCCCCTCCAAGACCTTCTTCGCCTCCCTGCTTCCATTCCCCACAATGCTTTCTCCCTTCGAGGAATGGGGAAAGGAGAGGGAGGCTTCTCTCTCCTTGGCCAGGGCAAACCTCTTCCTCCCTCCCGTCTCATTCCCCCAATCACACACACTTCTATGCCACTCCTTCCCCACTCCCCCTTTCACACACATATATACATACATACACACATATACACATACACACACATATATACATATAGACACATTCACACACATATATACATACACACACATACATACACACATACAAATACACACACATATATACATATACACACATTCACACACATGTACATACACACATATACAAATACACACATACATACACACATATACATGCACACACCAATATACTCATGCACACCCACATACATACACATATACACACATGCACACAAATATACATACACATATATACACATGCACGCACATATACATATATAGACATACCCACCCACCAAGACAATTAGTAACATCAATTCCAACCCTTACACACTCAGACTTTCTCACATCTCCTAAATAGGGCACAGCAACGCGTGCCGGGTACAGCTAGTTAGATATATATTTCTTCCAGTCTTGACGTGGGTTTTAACGTTTCTGCCTCAGGAACCGAAATGCTTTGGTCAACAATCTCTGCCGAGTGGTAAGGTGAAGCCCTTGAGCTCTCCAGAAAATCAGCATCTTAACACCAGTAATATTGGAGTTTTATGAACTTGGTCATTTCTGCAGTATCCTTTCTCTTTCTTAAGGCTAAATCAGTGGTTCCCAAACTTTTTTGGCCGACCGCCCCCTTTCCAGAAAAAAAATTACTCAGCGCTCCTCTAGAAATTAATTTTTAAAATTTAAAAACAATTAAACAGAAATGTTTCTACCTTTTTCGTAAAATATAATAAAGAAAGGTGTAAATTACAAACATTGAATTCCAGAAATAATCACAAAAACAATATGTTTGGGGGAGTATGAGCAACGGATGATGGGATTTGCAGTACCTTCAGCCAATTCAGCTCTGACTTCCACAGACCACTATGGTCCCCATGAATGACAGATCTGGATCAAACGGCAACACCTGCGACTGTGTCCCTGTGAATTGGAATCCCCGGGCAGGCATTGCCGTGGAAACCGCAGCACGCGCCTCTTTCCTCTCATCAACCCCGCCCATGGCGCAGTCCTGTGTATTGGCCTTTTTCTTCCAACGGGGACGTCCTCACAAGTGCGCGACCCTGCAAGTGGCAAGCCTGGCTCACGCCACCGCCCCCTTACAGGAGTTCAGCACCCCCCAAATTCTCCTGAGCCTCCCAGTGCCCCCTTGGATCTCCCCACCACCCACCAGGGGGTGGTACCGCCCACTTTGGGAACCACTGGGCTAAATGAACTGATTGCCAGTTTTAAGCTTTATTCACATGCTTAAAATAAAAAGCTGCCTCAGAACTAATGCAGAGAAATTCTCCATTTTAAAGGAAATAGTGAAATGCATTTTGAATGCCAACAACAACAAATCTTCTGAGCTCCTGTTATGTTGGGTATGCTTACATTAGCAAAGGCGTCTAGTAGCTAAATTCAGATCCCAGTTTATTGCTCAGAGTGAGGCAGTTTCTACAGATACATTATAAAATCGGTGTGCTGCGCTTAGATATTTGTTTCCCACAGAACCAGCCATTTCTTCTGATCTGAATATACATCTAAATGAGCATCATGTACAGCAGTGTTTCACAGGGAAATCACTAGATGTTTTGTTCTTATTGTGAATAACAGAAAGTACAGCATAACAACTCCAGGCTGTCAACTAGGTGTTCGAAACGCAAAGCAGTCTCCCCCATTAGACTACTTGATAACAAAGCTTGGAAAAGTTAGCATTTTTTAGATTGCACCTTCCAGAATCTGCCAGTTAGCATAGCTTCTGATTGAGGGATCCCAGAATCTGGGTTAAAACACTTGGCAATGGTTCCAATCTGGGAGTTTTAACCCAGCTTGGAGCCCATGCCTTCTGGAGCGGATGCCGGCGACAGCCACACATGGAAGTGAAGGCCAGGGAAGGGAAACCTGCCGATTCCTTTCCAAAAATGGCAGCGGCAGCTTCGAAATGGCAAATTCACTTCCGGGTTGCTTACATCACTTCATAACCATTTCAACAGTGAGTTAAAAACGAATTCATTCCGAATTTAATAGCATTCCGAAAAAAACTAACCAGGCCTATAAAACAGTCATGCATATCTCAACTATGCATGACTGTGCCTAATATTAAGACCTACTGGTTGTCGAGTACGCAGCAGAGGGCGTTCACAGTGGCTGCGCCGAGCCTCTGGAATTCGTTGCCTGCGGAGACGCAAGCTCTACGGGGCTTGATGGCGTTTCGCAAGTCTGTAAAGACTTGGCTGTTTAGGCAGGCATTTGGCTCCGACTGATGCCTGCTATAACCTGCCACCCTGCCGTATCTTGCCATCTGTATTATTGTTGTCTGCTGGGATTTTAATGCTGGGAGCGGGGCTTGAACTTGGTTTTTATAATGCTGTTTTTATGTGTTTTTATGTGCTTTTATCTGGTTTTATCTTGTAAACCGCTCTGGGCTCCGGAGAGAGCGGTATACCAAATCGAATAAATAAATAAATAAATAAATAAAACTATCCAGGAGATGAGACCTTTTAGATTTTATGTCTGGATTGTTGTATGTTTTTCGGGTTGTATTGCCATGTTCTAGAGCAGGCCTGCCCAACAGGCAGCCCGGGGGGCCATACATGGCCCCCTAGCCCCTTGGCTACGGCCCCTTACCCTCCTGCAATAAATAATACATTTTTTAAAATATTTTTTAAAAAATTTTCAATTAAAAAATATTATTTTTATTATTATTTTTGGTCCCGCCCCTTGGCTTTCTATTGGCCGCCTCCTCTTCTCCTGAGGGAGGGGGCCAATGGGAGGGAGTGACATCTCTCGGGATTTTCTGCCTTGATATTCTGTATATTTATGCCCCTCATGTGTTCCATCCATCCCTCCCTCTCCCCTTATTTAAATAATATAATATATAATTGTATATTTATGCAATGCCGGGGGCGGGGAGGGGGCAGAGCTGGGGGAGGGGGCGGAGCCAGGGGAGGGGCCAGGGCTTGGCCCCCCAGGTGATCCGTGACCGGAATTCCGGCCCAAGCTCCGGTAGAAGTTGGACAGCCCTGTTCTAGAGGCATTCTCTCCTGACGTTTCGCCTGGATCTGTGGCAAGCATCTTCAGAGGTAAGGTGTCACAACCTCTGAGGATGCTTGCCACAGATGCAGGCGAAACGTCAGGAGAGAATGCTTCAAGAACATGGCCATACAACCCGAAAAACCTACAACAACCCAGTGATTCCGGCCATGAAAGTCTTTGACAATACATTGATTTTATGTCTGTTTTGAGGGTTTTTTGCTGGTGTCAAAAATAGTACAATAGACTCCAGGGAAGTCTTGTTGGGGAGGAGATTATACCAACATGGTGCCACACCTAAAAAGACCCTTTCTTGTAGCTGCCCATTTGCTTTATTTATGCAAAGGGACAGGTCTGAAGATGAGGCTAGGCCTCAGGAGAAGAGCTTGTCTTTGATTCCTTTGGCCCCAAGTCATTCAGGACTACAACATGAACAGTATGAATTGTTATGAGAAATATACTAGAAATTGATGTTACTGACGAAGAATTAGTATCACATGTCATACAGGCTTGTTCTAACTAGTATCCTAAGGATCCAAGAAACATCCAGTCTGTTGAACTGATTGAACAAGGACAGATTTGTAAAGGTAGCACCAATACAATCAATATATTGCAATTATCCAAGTAGAACACCAGCAGGGCATGGATAGTTATCCCTAAGCTATCACCATCCATGAAGAACCACTATTGGCATAGGAATAAATACTTTTAATGAGTCTGCTTGATTACCATTTTAATAGTTTTGTTGTTTACTTTGTTTTAATGATGTTTTAACGAGTTTGAATTCTATTTGTAAACACTAAGTGGCAGGATACAAACTAAAGCAAATAAAGTAGAGTGTCAGGCTCTTGTCGAATTTTCTCTTCCTGGCCCTTGTGAGTTACAATTCAGCTCCTATCAGGAAAAGATCCCGAAGTTTCCATCACTTACTTCCAGTATTCTTCTCTTTTTGTGCTTCCGATAAGAAGAAACTCCTAAGAAAACGACCTGTGACTTCAGCTTCATGCCATCTTAAAACCAACTTCTTCACTAACAATACACTCAAAGCTGTGTCTGCCAATATAAGTTATTACCACATGGATCAGCAGCAAAAGATAATGGGGTTTAATAAGTTCAAGTAAAGCAGAAACCATACAGCTTTGTGATGACTTATGAGGATGGTATAGTACTGCCTCCATCGGTGTTGACAGGAATCAACCCCTGGTTGTAGTTACGTGCCCTCAAGGCAACTCCAAATTATGACGACCCTATCATAGGGTTTCCCTGGAAAGATTTATTAAAAGAAAGTTGGCCATTGTCTTGTCTGAGGCACTGTGATTTGCTCAGTTTGTGACGGCGCAGCGAGCGCCACTTGCATGGAAAACATTAAGTTCCTAAGGTTTGCACTGCTGAATTGTGTTTTTGCAGCCTGCTCGCTTTGTTAAAGATGAGGTTGCATTGATTGGGTCCCTGGTACCTGTCTATCATTGTTTGCAGAGCCCAGTTAAGTTTGTCCCACCCCCTTTCCAGGGATTTTGGGAATCAAGCCATTTTGTTTGGCAGAGCCTTTCCAGGATTTCTCCAGAGAGGACATGACTGAAGGTTTGCCAGGCCAGGCCTTGGTCAGGCTATCTTCCAACACCAGACTGACTTTTCCTTGGGACTCATACGGAAAGCCCAGCATACCAGAAGGTTGGGTAGCTCTGAGGAGTCTCAAGCGCCTTCAAACCAGTCAGTTGGCATCCAGAGGAAGGTGTTTTTTTTCCAAATAATTTTTATTAACAAGTTTTTATGTTTATAAGACTTACATCATCACCACAGGGGGGGAAGGGGGTAAAGGGGGGATATCCAGAGGAAGGTTACATGCCTTCAATATATATAGGCCGTATGGCTGGGGCTTCGGGTGTCCTTACCTCGAAGCCATAGAGAAGGAGAGGACTTGGGAGAGCCATCCGGCTAAAGCTTTCTGGACTAATCTACAAAGAGTCTGTAATGTAAGACCTTTCCTTTATATTTTGGGAAACTAAGCGAAGTGCCTGAGTGAGGTTAACTCATGTTAAGAACAATAAAGCCTGTTTGAGTTAACTATAGTGTCCAGCTTGGTCCTTGGGAGCCCCAAGTCTCTATAGCAGTGGTTACCAAATGTTTTTGATCTACTGTTGCCTTTCCAGAAAAAATTTACTCACCGCCACCCTATAAATTTTTTTAAAAAAAATTAATAGCAATTAAACAGAAAGATATATGTATTAATGCAGTGGTTCTCAACCTTTCTAATGCCATGACCCCTAAATAAGGTTCCTCATGTTGTGGTGACCCCCAACCATATTTTCATTGTTATTTCATAAATAATTTTGCTACTTTTACGAATTCTAATCCAAATATCTAATATGCAGGTCAAAGCAAAGGGGGCGGGGCCAAAGAAGAGGGCCGTGCGACCCCTCCTAAATGGCCAATCATTCACCGCCCCCTTAAAGGGGTTCACTGCCCCCCAAATTCCCCTGTGCCTCCCACTGCCCCCCTGGATCGCCTCACCGCCCACCAGGGGGTGGTACTAAAGGAAGGCAAGAAGCAATCCCCCGCTCGGTATAGAGCAGGGGTGCCCAGGACGGTGATCGCGATCACCCGGGTGATCTTTGAGCCTCATCCGGGTGATCTTTAGGCCCCTGACCAGGTCAATCGCTGTTGGTCCTCTTCACGCGCCCCTGCACACTCCAAGCGCGCCTGAGACTCCAAGAGGGAGAATGGGCATTTCTGCGCATGCACGTGGGCAAGCTGAATACCGCGTCATCCAACGCCGCCTTCCTCCTTTGCTCTGTGAAGTCTGTGAGTGGCCGGAGAAGGACGGAGGGAGGAGGAATGCAGAAGGGCAAAAGAGGGGGCAGCGTGGATGACGCGATGGCATCCACGCCCGCTCCCTCTTTGGCTCTTCCACTTTCCCCCTCCCTCCCTCCTTCTCCAGCCTCTCAGTCTCGTCACAGAGCAAAGGAGGAGGGCGGCGTTGGATGACGCGGTGCTCAGCTGGCCCGTGCGCATGTGCAAAAGAGCCCATTCTCCCTCTTGGAGTCTCAGGCGCTTGAGCGTGCAGGCGGCGCGTCAAGAGGAGCAACGACGGAGAAGGAAAAAATGATCCTTTGGGAGCCATTTCCTGTCCAAATTGAAGCACAAAGGTCGGTCTTCTTACTTTCTGCCTAATAATATCTGTGTATATATGCCAGGGAGGGAGAAATGGGTACCTGTGTGCATTTTAACATGTCCTATTCTTTATATTTCTGAGAAACAAATGGCTTTGCAGCTACCAGGTCTCTCTGTTTACTTTCTGCCTGATTATATCTGTGGGGAAATGGCAGGGAGGGAAAATGGGTTCTTGGGTGTATTTTAGCATGTCCATTGTTTATATTTCTGAGAAAGAAAGAAGCCCCGTGCGGATGGAAGGTGGCAGCAGGAGTGGGTGCACATGTGCACGCATGTGTGCGCGTGCCAGGTGATCTTTTAAACTTGGTTCTCCATATGGTAGCTCCCATGCTGAAAAAGTGTGAGCACCCCTGCCTTAGGCGGAGGGAACCAATTTTACATCTTAATTAGAAAAAAATATTCCCCCAACACAGAACCTCGTGCCTTTTTGCAGCAGCCCAAAGAAATGCGGGCAGTTCCTCTGATATCAGAAGCCAGAGAAGTCAACAGTCACCAGCTGCAGGCCCTTGAAGCTCAAAAAGTTAGAAAGTTAATCACTTTCAGTGTTGTTTGTCCTCAGAAAACAACACTGAGATGAACAACTTCTCCTAGTTATCTCATCTTAAAGCAATCATATAGGGGTTTTCCTTCAAATTCATTTTTTAAAACATAGGTAGGCACCTTGTGGCCCTCCAAATGTTGTTGAACTGACGCTTCCATTGTCCCCCACCTGCACATGGCAGAAAAATATCAATAATCTCATCTTGGTCTAAATAAATAGATGCTATAGATCAGAGGTGCTCACACTTTTTCAGCATGCGAGCTACTTATAAAACAACCAAGTCAAAACGATCTACCTACCCACTACTCAGAGAGCCATAAAAGCAAAATATTTGGAAATTAGAGCCATATAATGTATTTTAAGACTGAATTCAACTATATGTGAGTATGATAAGCCCCTGAATTTATTCATAATAATTTATTTATTTATTTATTTATTGGTTCAATTTGATATACCGCTCTCTCTGGCGCCCAGAGCGGTTTATAAGATTAATACAGGTAAAAAACACATAAAATACAATAAAACAGTTAAAACCCCCCGGTTAAAAACATATAAACAAGCAGAACTACAACAGCGATAGAAGTATGCTGGCAGCAGCACAGCAAAATGATGAATAATGCGGCATTGGTTATGGGCCAAATGCCTGTCTAAAGAGCCAGGTCTTTACAGCTCTGCGGAACGGCATTAAGTCCCGGGTAGCTCGTATCTCTTCGGGGAGGGTGTTCCACAAAATTGGCGCTGCTACGGCAAACGCCCTCTGCCGCGTGCTAGCAAGTATATAAACCCTAATGCCCGGCACGTCCAAAAGATTGAGCCCCTCTGAACGCAGTGATCTCCTGGGTATATAAGGGGTAAGTCGCTCCCTCAGGTACACTGGCCCCAAACCATATAAGGCCTTGAAAGTTAGAACTAACACCTTGAAGGTGACCCAGAATTCAATTGGAAGCCAGTGCAGTTCGCGCCAGAGTGGAGTCACGTGGGCAGAGCTTAAGGCTCCTGAGAGCAGGCGTGCTGCAGTGTTCTGCACCAGCTTGAGTTTCCGGATCGCCGACAAGGGTAGGCCAATGTACAGCACATTGATGATAATATTCATTCAGCCTCTGCTACTACTACTAATAATAGTAACAACAACAACAACAGGTTCCTAGAGTAGAAGGAGACCTCCAAGGGCCATCCAGTCCAACCTTCTGCCATAAGGGAAAATTACAGATGGCCATTCAGCCTCTGATAATAATAATAACAACAATGGGTTCCTAGAATAGGAGGAGACCTCCAAGGGTCATCCAGTCCAACCTCCTTCTGCACCTGGGTGGCGTCAGGAGCCTGCGGGGCGGGACTGAGCCTTCCTCCCGCCCTGCCTGCGATCTACCAGGACGCCCTACACGATCTACCTAATGAGCACCCCTGCTATAGATGCATTTTTTAAAACCTTCAGAAGGCAAGGATTTGGAGCAAAGAAGTTGGGAGACTGAGAGGGTAAATACGCCTGGAAATATGTGTAAAAAAGCAGTTTGGATTCTGTTTGTTTGTGATATGGTGAGGAGAAACTGCAGCAAAGGAAAAGGCAGTCACGCACATGTACACAGTATTTTGCAGCCTCACAAAGCTCCCTTTCTCCCTTTCCCCTTCGAAGCATCACTGGAGCTCTCTTATGACAAACATCTGAACATCACAAACCTACTTAGCCTCTAGCCTTGTGGACGTCAGCCCATCCTGTGATAATGAATTCCATTGCTGAAGTGTGCAATGTATGGAGTACTTTCTTCAGCCTGCACTGAATTTCATGACACTCAGTTTTATTCAGCCTCTTCCTCATTCCAATGTTGATAAAAAATGAATATAATACGACCTTCACATTTCCACAAGATATATGGTCCAAGAGCACACTCCCATGCTTACCTGGATCTGCAGGTAATAGCAAATCTATATTTTAACTATATTTGGAGTGGAAGACCCTCGGGGAGAAATATTTTTGGAGTGTGGGTTAGTGAAACTGAGGATACCAAATACACAGAAATGGAGGCTGTAGTGTGCCTCCTACAGTGTGACAAAGTTCATAATCTGTAAATTCTCAGTGAAGGGCAAGGACATGGTCTCGCTATACCGGGGGATTGCTTCTTGCCATCATTTAGAGCAGGGGTGCCCACACTTTTTCATCATGCGAGCTACTATATGAACAATCAAGTTGAAAAGATCACCTGTTGTGTATGTGAGCGTGCGCGCGCATCTTGTGCCAGCTCCTACTGCAACCTTCCATCCGCACGGGACTTCTTTCTTGCCTGCCCACGAACTCGCCACCATGCGCACCCAGAAAGGTTATTCTCCTTGCCTGCATGCGCTCTCTCTCTTAATGTCTTCGTTGCCTTCCTCCTTCCTGCTGCGTGCTTTCGCGAAGCAAGAAGTCCCCATCCGGTTCTGCTTCTTGCGTGCACAGCAAGCCCCTCCCACGCACGCAGCAGAAGGGTATTTAAAGGCACACCCACCAGCGCTCCAGCCAGATATGGCTTTGGCGGCGGCTCGGAAGATGCAGGGCTGGGAAGAGGGGCTGTCTGGCTGCTGCCTGGGCCGGGAAACTCAACCGAGAGAGGGACCGACGTGAGGCTGGAGCCTCCCCACGGCAGCCTCCCCCCCTCCTCCCCCGAGGCTTCCTTACCTGGGCAGGAGAAGGAAGAGTGGAAGAGGTGCTTCCCAAAGTGACAGATGCAGTGGGGCGCCCCTTCCTTCCTTCCTTCCTTTAGAGGGTGTCACTCAGAAAGGATGCCCAAGTGAACAGCTGACAGGAAGGAGGACCCCTCCCACTGGTGGCAGTCCATGCCCGAGAGAGAGAGAGAGAGAGAGAGAGAGAGAGAGGGTGGCTCTTCCTAGCCGGATCTGAAGAGCCACCCTCTCCCCCCCGTGGGCCCTCACCACCTTTCTCCTTTGAGGGCGAGGAGGCGAGGCGGAGAAAGGCGGCGGGGGCACAAGCAGCAGCAGCAGCAAGTGGAGTCTCCATCCCTGCAGCCCCCTCCTCCTCAGGTTCAGCCCCAGGAACACGGCAGAGCCCTCCTCGCCCCCAACCAAGGAAAGAAAGCAGCCCCACACAGCTCGCCCGCCCAGGTCTCGGCTTGGAATGGGAGTCCCGAGGGCAGCAGCAGGGTTTGCGGCGGGGCTTGCTTGGCTTTGCCCCATTTTGCCCGGCCTCCTTCGCCTCTTTCTCTCTCTCTCCCTCTCTCCTTCCAGCGCCCACCTGCCTGCCTGCCTGCCAAAAGGATCAAAAAAGTTCTCAGTTTCTTTCTTCTCTCCTTGGCTCTCTCTCTTTCACACACACACACATTCCCTCCATCCCTCCCACAGCCTCGCATCCTATCTGTGCACGTGCCTTCTCCTTGCTCCCCCAAAAAGAAGCCCGTGAAGGCGGTGGTGGGAGCGCACGTGCGTGCGCATGGCAGGAGCGCGCCATCCGGCTGGTGAGGCCCAAAGATCACCTGGAAGAGGGCCAAAGATCACCTAGGTGCTCCCGATCACCATAATGAGCACCCCTGATTTAGAGGCTTGGGGCTCCCAAGGACCAAGCTGGACACTATAGTTAACTCAAACAGGCTTTATTGTTCTTAACATGAGTTAACCTCACTCAGGCACTTTGCTTTGTTCCCCAAAAGATAAAGGAAAGACTTTACTTTACAGTCTCTCTGTAGCTGTAGTCCAGGAAGCTTTAGCCGGATGGCTCTCCAAGACCTCTCTTTCTCTATGGCTTCGAGGTAAGGACATTCGAAACCCCAGCCAGAAGGCCTATGTTGAAGGTACGAAACCTTCCTCTGGATGCCAACTGACTGGTTTGAAGGCGCTTGAGATTCCTCAGAGCTACCCAACCTTCTGGTATGCTGGACTTTCTGTATGAGACCCAAGGAAAGTCAATCTGGTGTTGGAAGATAGCCTGACCAAGGCCTGCCCTGGCAAACCTTCAGTCACGTCCTCTCTGGAGAAATCCTGGAAAGCTCTGCCCACAAAATGGCTTGATCCCCAAAATCCCTGGGAAGGGGGGCGGAACAAACTCAACTGAGCTCTGCAAACAATGATTGGCAGGTGCAAAGAACCAATCAATGCAACCAAACCTTTGCAAAACTGAGCAGGCTTCAGAAACCCAAAACAACACTGCAAACCTTTGGAATTTAATGTTTTCCATGTAAGTGGCGCTCACTGCGCCGTCACACTAGTAACCACACTGTACTGGAGCAATTCAATTTTCTGATCCAGAGCATTAAGAGTGTTTCAAATGGTTTATCTTGCAATGTCTACAACGGTGCTTCAAAGAAGGACAATATTATTATCACTGCATAATCATAATATAATAATAATACTTTATGAGCCTCCCCAGGGGGACTCTGGGCAGATTCCAGGCAAAAAGGTATACATTCAATGCCTTGGTGATAAACATTCAATGCTTTGGTGATAGACATGTTTGACTTTCGGCCGAGGAAGAGAAGTTTGTGAAAAACTGTGCCGTCGCACCCGGTCTATATATTCAGGATTACTTCTTGCCTTCCTTTAGAGGCTTGGGGCTCCCAAGGGCCAAGCTGGACACTATAGATAACTCAAAACAGGCTTTATTTCTTAAAACATGAGTTATCTGCACTTAGGCACATTACTTTGTTCCCCAAAGTCTGGGACCTTCCTCTGGATGCCAGCTGACTAGTTTGAAGGTGCCTGGGTCTCCTCAGAGCTACCCAACCGTCCGATATGTTGGGCTTTCCATATGAGGCACAGGGAAAGTCTTTGTCTTGTGTTGAGAGATGGCTTGACTAAGGCTGGCCCTGGCACACCTTCAGATATGTCCTCTTCTGGAGAGATCCAGGAAAGCTCTGTAAAGAAATGGCTAGTATAGTGAAGTCCTTATATATTATGAGTTTTGTGTTTATTTATGGTTAAATGTATGATTTGTATTGTATTGACTGTAATATGCTGAACAGACTGCAGAGAGTTAAAAGGGTAATATAAAAGTGCACAGCTCTCGGAATGTTCGGTTGAGCCTAACACTGGCTTGGGCAGGTGCGCGTTTTGAATCCTGTCAGTTGGCCAGCAGCCGTTAGCCAGCAGCAGTTGACCGGTAGCCGTTGGAGAGGGCAGAGTTGGTCAGAGTGGTTGAGACTTGCTGATAGCAACTGAGAGGGTTGCTGAAGTCTGTTACCTCAAGAACCAGTAAAGACTGTATTTGGATACTGCATGAAGGCAGTTCAGCCTGGAACAGTAGAGAGATAGTAAAGGAGAAATTGATGCTTTTAGCAGAAGTAGTGTCAGGAGAGAGTGCTGCTCAGCACAGGCTTTAGAATAGTGGGGTAGCTTGCCAAGTAGCAATGACGAGAATAACCTACTCTGATTGGTACACAGGCACAAGCAGTGATTCGCCAGGGAACACCATGTGCCTCTTAGATAACAGTGGTCCTGATTGGCCTACTAGCCAATGTGCTTTTGTTTACAATGTCTCTGAATGGTTAGATAATGCGCATGGCAAATGAAGGCTTTTCTCCTGGCAAGCACTGGGGAGAAGCTGCGTAGAATTGTAACGATTTGGGAACACTCTGCATGTACAATAGATAACATACCATGGGAATCAGAATTAATACTGTGCAACACTTTTTAACAAATAGGAGTGTAATGCTAAAGAATGCTTTGTTTAATTGGATAAAAATGTGGGTTCATGAATGCCAGCCAATAACAGGGCATGAAGAAGGAGGACCTGGATGGACGCCATTGCCTGTATAAAATCTGTTGTTTGGAGGGGATCGAGGCTCTGTCCTTAAACAGCTTGTTCTGTAAAGAGGGGCAGACCCCGTCAGCTGATGTGTTTCAAATAAAACTTGGTTTCATTGAACTGCAGTAAGGATTGTTGCGTTATCCGTCCCTGCGCTCGCACGTAGACGTCGCCTGGAGTCAGAGGTATTGCCTGGGGAGTTTTGGGACTCCAAATTACTGCTACAATAAGGAGCCTATCTGTATCAGTGTTATTCAAGTGTTTGGAAGGTCATAAACAAACACTGCATTGTCGATTACCAACTTTTGACACACCGCCTGGCGGTGGCGGGGGTGGGGGGGACAGCCCTCAACTGGCTGTCCTCCTTCCTCCAAAACCGCCTGCAGCGAGTGAAGTGGGGAGGGGTGGTCTCCAAGGGCTCCCCCTTACATTGTGGAGTTCCTCAGGGGGCCATTCTCTCCCCCCTGTTATTTAATATCTACTGTATATGCGACCACTCGCCCAATTGGTGCGGAGTTTTGGGCTGGAATGCCATCAGTATGCTGATGACACCCAGCTCATTCTGAGGATGGACGCCGGGGTGGAATCTGTACCCAATAATTTCCATCTCTGCCTGGAAGCCGTAACTGGATGGCTGCGGGCCAGTAAGTTGAAGGTGAACCCGGCGAAGATGGAGATCTTGTGGCTGGGCCGCTCGGGGGGGGGGGGGGGTAGAGACCCAGTTGCCGACGTTTGATGGCATGGCATTCCGCCCGCAACTGTCAGTAAAGAGCCTAGGGGTCCGGTTGGACTCCCAGCTGTCTATGGAGACGCAGATTGCCTGCGCCTGCAAGACAGCGTTTTACCATCTGCGACAGGCAAAACGTCTGGCTCCCTACCTCTCCCGCTGTGACCTGGCCACGGTGATCCAAGCCACGATCATCTCGAGGCTCGACTACTGTAATGCGCTGTACATTGGCCTACCCTTGTCGGCGATCCGGAAACTCAAGCTGGTGCAGAACGCAGCAGCACGCTTGCTCTCAGGAGCCTCAAGATCTGCCCACGTGACTCCACTCTTGCGCGAGCTGCACTGGCTCCCAATTGAATTCCGGGTCACCTTCAAGGTGTTAGTTCTAACTTTCAAGGCCTTATATGGTTTGGGGCCAGTGTACCTGAGGGAGCGACTTACCCCTTATGTGCCCAGGAGATCGCTGTGCTCAGAAGGGCTCAACTTACTGGAGGTGCCTGGCATTAAGGTCTACAGGCTCTCTAGTACGCGGCAGAGGGCGTTCGCTGTGGCCGCGCCAACCTTGTGGAACACCCTCCCTGAGGAGATATGAGTCATCCAGGACCTGATGCCGTTCCGCAGAGCCATTAAGACCTGGTTATTTAGACAGGCATTTGGCCCATAACCAGTGCCCGCTATCATCAGCACTCTGCTACGTCGCTGCCATCGCATTTCTGCTGTCTTATCGCAGTTATTGCTGGGAATGGGGTTTTAACTGGGAGTTTTAAATTGGTTTTATTGTGTTTTTATGTGTTTTACCTGCTATTTTAATTCTGTGAACCGCTCTGAGCTCCAGAGAGAGCGGTATATTAAGTGGAACTAATAAATAAATAAATAAATAAATAATGTTAAAGATAACCATAAGATTTGCCTCTTAGGAAGTGTGACCAAATAAGCTCTGAACATACTAGAACCTCCACGCTATTGTACAAAATGATCCATTCTAATTCTTGTTCTAAAAAGTCTCAGTAACATCCTTGGGAAACACAAGCCTCCTCACAAACCCTTATATTTATGGTGGCAACAACAACAACAATTTTATTGATTAGCCAGAAGCCATATCAAATACAAACAGAACACAGACACATTGGGGTGGCAGCAAGATTGAAGAAAAAGATCCTCTTAAGCGAACGCACGCTTTAGGCTGCATCTTCACAAATTGGTGGCAGCGGTGGGATTTGAAAGGGAAGATCCACCCTGCACTGTAGTCAAGTGGTCAGTAGATGTTGAATCTTCACAAATTGGTGGCAGCGGGGGGATTTGAAAGGGAAGATCCACCCTGCACTGTAGTCAAGTGGTCAGTAGATGTTGAATCTTCACAAATTGGTGGCAGCGGGGGGGATTTGAAAGGGAAGATCCACCCTGCACTGTAGTCAAGTGGTCAGTAGATGTTGAATCTTCACAAATTGGTGGCAGCGGTGGGATTTGAAAGGGAAGATCCACCCTGCACTGTAGTCAAGTGGTCAGTAGATGTGCACTGAATCTTCACAAATTGGTGGCAGCGGTGGGATTTGAAAGGGGAAGATCCACCCTGGTAGTCATTTGAAATCTTCACAAATTGGTGGCAAGATCCACCCTGCACTGTAGTCAAGTGGTCAGTAGACCACCCTGCCAA
Organism: Anolis apletophallus; assembly: GCA_030556195.1. NCBI lineage: Eukaryota > Metazoa > Chordata > Lepidosauria > Squamata > Anolidae > Anolis > Anolis apletophallus. The sequence goes on from JARBWK010000007.1 coordinate 21,303,416, forward strand.
ATCTTGGCAGCAAATTGGTGGCATCCACCCTGGGTATTTGAAGTGGTCAGTAGAGATCCACCCTGCACTGTAGTCAAGTGGATCCAGTAGAGTCAAGTGGTCAGTAATCTTCACAAATTGGTGGCAGGGTGGGATTTGAAAGGGAAGATCCACCCTGCACTGTAGTCAAGTGGTCAGTAGACGTCAAATCTTCACAAATTGGTGGCAGCGGTGGGATTTGAAAGGGAAGATCCACCCTGCACTGTAGTCAAGTGGTCAGTAGACATCGAATCTTCACAAATTGGTGGCAGCGGTGGGATTTGAAAGGGAAGATCCACCCTGCACTGTAGTCAAGTGGTCAGTAGACGTCGAATCTTCACAAATTGGTGGCAGCGGTGGGATTTGAAAGGGAAGATCCACCCTGCACTGTAGTCAAGTGGTCAGTAGACGTCGAATCTTCACAAATTGGTGGCAGCGGGGGGATTTGAAAGGGAAGATCCACCCTGCACTGTAGTCAAGTGGTCAGTAGATGTTGAATCTTCACAAATTGGTGGCAGCGGTGGGATTTGAAAGGGAAGATCCACCCTGCACTGTAGTCAAGTGGTCAGTAGACGTCGAATCTTCACAAATTGGTGGCAGCGGTGGGATTTGAAAGGGAAGATCCACCCTGCACTGTAGTCAAGTGGTCAGTAGACATCGAATCTTCACAAATTGGTGGCAGCGGTGGGATTTGAAAGGGAAGATCCACCCTGCACTGTAGTCAAGTGGTCAGAAGACGTTGAATCGACACAAATTGGTGGCAGCGGTGGGATTTGAAAGGGACGATCCACCCTGCACTGTAGTCAAGACGTCGAATGGTCAGTAGACTGTAGTCAAGAATCTTCTTCACAAATTGGTGGCAGCGGGGGATTTGAAAGGGAAGATCCATCCTGCACTGTAGTCAAGTGGTCAGTAGACGTCGAATCTTCACAAATTGGTGGCAGCGAGATTAATAGAAAGATCATAAAGTGAAGATCGCTAGCTATCAGCAGCGAAGTCTTCACAGCTAGATTTCCAAGTCCCTGGAAAAGGGGCGGAACAAACTTAATTGGGCTCAGTTAACAATGATTGACAGATATAAAGAACCAATCAATGCAACCAAACTTTTAAAAACTAAACAGGTTTGCAGGAACACAATACAACAGTGCAAACCTTTGCAACTCAAAGTTTTACATACAAGTGGCGCTTGCTGCACCGTCACAAAAACCATCTCATGTGTTCATGGCAGAGGTGAAATTCCAGAAAAGCATTCTTTTCTCATAGCTCATTTCTCTTATCTCTATTGTCTTCCCGTGAGAGTATGCATCATGAAATCATGTACATCCACAATTCCCCATCCACAGAAAGAGAAAGAGTTACACAGAAACATTTGCAATGAGTGATAGGACTAGCTTTCTACTGCACCAGACAGTCCACTGCCAGGCTTATCTTTCTCTCTTCCATCATCTCTTCCATTGCTTTGCAGCTTTTCTGCTGCCATTCTGTCACTAATCACTTTTTCTGTAGGTTTTTCTTTTTTCCCCCTTCTTCAGGAGGAAAGTGCCTTTGCCAATCAATGAGAATATGCTATGTAGCTAATGCTCTTGAAGCGTTACATGTGGGAGACAGTTGAACAAGTAATAATGGCAACGCATCAGACCAGAAGAGAGAGCAAGACTGACGAGCAGAAATACTCAGACTGTGATAATAAGAAAGGCAGCAAACTAGTATGGAGAGTAAGTGAAGGAGCTAGAAATGAAATTATGCCTCTTGGGAGCCTTTTTGTTGTTGTTGTTTGGTTTTCCATTACATTCCCCCCCCCCCCCCCCCGGCTACATGAGGGCCAGCACGGTCAAGTCAGATACGGCGATGCTCTCTCGGAGCCCTTTCTAATAACTAATGGAGTGAAAATAGGTTGTATCCTTGCACCAACCCTATTTACAACCTTCTTCAGCATGATGCTCCAAAGGGCTATGGCAGATCTCAAAGAAGAAGACGGCATATATATACGCTATCGTACTGATGGCAGCTTGTTAACTGTCTGAGGGCTCGCAATAAGTCTGAGGGCTCGCACTAAGACTCTAAACTATCTAGTCTGTGAGCTGCTTTTTGCTGACGATGCCGCCCTTGTCGCCCATACAGAAGCAGCTCTGCAGCGCCTAACATCCTGCTTTGCAACAGCTGCAGAGCTGTTTGGGCTGGAAGTCAGCCTGAAGAAAACGGAAGTTCTCTACCAGCCCACACCACAGGAAGAACACCGTCATCCCCACGTCAGCATAGGCAAATCTGTGCTAAAGTCCATTCAGCAGTTCACCTACCTGGGAAGCATCATCTCTTCAGACGCCAAGATTGATAAAGAGATAGATCACAGATTAGCAAAGGCATAGAGTGCATTCGGAAGGCTTCACAAAAGAGTCTGGAGTAATAGACACCTAAGGCAAAGCATAAAAATCAGTGTGTACAGAGCTATCATACTTTCTATTCTCCTATATGGGTCTGAAACATGGGTCACTTATCGCCAACACCTACAGTACGACTCCTCGAATGCTTTCATCAGCGCTGTCTTCGCACAATCCTAAATATACACTGGACTGAGTATGTGACGAATGTTGCTGTCCTTGAGCAAGCAGGGATCACCAGCATTGAGGCCATGCTATTGAGAACACAGCTGCGCTATGCAGGGCACGTCTCTAGGATGGAGGACCACTGCCTCCCAAAGATACTACTCTATGTTGAACTCGTCGTGGGTCAGCGCAAGAGAGGCGCTCCAAAAAAGAGATATAAGGACTCCCTGAAACAACATCTCAGGCTCGGCCAGATTGATCACCAACAATGGTCCACCCTGGCCTCACATCGGGAGGCGTGGAGATGCACTATCCACAATGCTGCGGATTCTTTCGAGAAGACACGCCAAACGAGTCTCGATGAGAAATGACAACGCAGAAAGAACCGCAACTTGGAAACAACTTCACCCAAGGAGACTTTCTGCTGTGCTTTCTGCAACCGGACTTGCCTATCTTGGATTGGCCTTTTTAAGTCACTGACGCACTTGCATAAAGTGTGGGATGAGTCCTTCCTGAATCTTCGTTCGCAAAGAAAAGCCAAGAAAAAAAGACATTAATTAGGAAAGATCAGAGGATTGCCAGTTCACCCTCTTACATTACGAACAATAAAGCCTGTTTGAGTTAACTATAGCAGTGTTTCCCAACATTTTTTGAGCCGCGGCACACTTTTAACATTAAAAAAATCCGGGGGCACACCACCAACCAAAATGACACAAAATGACACTCTAACACAGTAAAGTATGCCCTGCCCCCTACCCCCGGCTTCACCTCTCCCAGCAGCTGCTCCAGCCTTGAGGGGGCAGTGCCAAGCCAGCGGTGCCAGAGCCAGCACACTGCTGGCGTGGCACTGTCCCCTCAAGGCTGGAGCAGCGGCTGGGAGTGCCGAAGCCAGGGGAGGGGGCAGAGCCAGGCCGCACCATGCCCCTCCCCCTCCCCTCCCCCAGCTTCAGCTCACCTACAGGCCGTGCCATGCCCCGCCCCTCCCCAGAGCTTCAGCTCTCCTACAGAGGAGGAGCATGAGCGGTGAACGGGCTTCAGTGGGCGGGGCTCCTCCTCCATGCGGCTTCAGCGAGCGAGGGGCGAGAGTCATGGCGGATTGGAGGCTGGCTGGGGAAACGGCCGAAGGAGGCGGCGCCCCAGTCCCTTCTTCTTTTTCTTCGCCACTGCCCGGCCCTTTCTCCTCCTCCCCCAAGCAGCAGGAGTTCAGCAGGAAGGGGGGGAGGAAGGGGGGGCAGAGAGCTTTTATCGCGGCACAGCAGGAGGTCCGTCGCAGCACACTAGTGTGCCACGGCACACTGGTTGAGAAAGACTGAACTATAGTATCCAGCTTGGTCCTTGGGAGCCCCAGGCCTCTAAAGGAAGGCAAGAAGCAATCCCTTGGTATAGAGACACCACGTCCTTGCCCTTCGCTGAGTATTTACAGACCGGGTGCGACGGCACAACTGGAGTGTTGACAGTTATTTAGAACATCCAAATTCTAAATTCACTCATAAAATCCACTTGTAATGAGGTTGACTTTGGGATAATTGCTAATGTTCGTCCTAATCACGGTTATTGTGAGATAAATTGAGGCACATAAAGTGAAATAAAGTGGGGAATGAGGCACATGTATGTATGGCAACCTGTTCCCTTTGAAAGAATGGCAGGATTTAAATGAGACTAACAAATAACTGTACATATTAAATATTACTGTTGGAACCTTTGTGGTTACAAAAAATTGGAAGCGAACCTAATAAAATGTTGTAGAGTGGATGATAATCAACACCGGCATGTGACAAAGGAAGTATTTCCTTACCAGCTACATTGATGGTGATATGTTTGTTGTAACTGATGTCACGTCAACTTCAACTTACGGTGATGCTATAAATGATAAACCTCTATCATTAACTGCCTTGCTCAGCTCTTGGAGATTCCAATTGTTTTCCTCAATTCAATATTTTCATCTGGGTTGAGGTCTCCCCCCCCCCAATGCCTTCCACCTTGCCATGCATTAGTATCTTTTCTAGCGAGTCATGTCTTCTCATAAAATGTCCAAAGTACAACAGCCTCAGTTTAATCATCTTGGAACAGTTCAGGTTCAGGTTTGATTTGCTTTAGGACCAATTTATTTGTTCCTTCTGCAATCCATGGTACCTGTAGAACTCGTCTCCTGCAGCACATTTAGTGATACATAAATCAGTAATATTTTCATTATTTGTTAGTTAAATGAGCTGCTTCAAGAACAGATTTCCCCGAAGGGAAGAAATGAAGAGTTCATCCATGTCTGCAATTTTGGAAAAACATGTACGGTAATATCATAATTAACTAGCTTTTTTCTTTAAAAATAATGCATAACAATTTTCGATAAGCTTTATACATATCTGTATTCTCATAACTCACAACGAACTCTGCCTGAATTGTAAAGGTAGAACAGCCTTTCAACAGGGGCGGATTAAGCCATTACGCCAATTACGCGCCAGCGTAAGGCGTCACGTACTCAGGGGCGCCAACACCCCCATTCCACTATCTTTCTCCTCTGGCGCTCGGGGAGAGCTAGAAAAGCGTGCTGCCGGAGAATGAGATGCGCTGGCTACACCACCCCTGCGTCAGTCAGGCACAAGAGCCTGCCAGCGCGCACACATGCAGCCCCTTTCGTTCTCCAAACATGAGCATGTGTGCACGCTCCTCCCCTCACACGCGCCCCGACAGGCCTACCCCCAGGAAGAGCAGAGCCGGGCGGGGCAATGAACTATATATTGTATAGAACATTTGGACCATTTCATGCGTGACGGAAATCCCTCTTATACCGGGATATACCGGGTTATACCGGGTTATTTGGTCCACCCTTCACATTTGTATTAGCGGTCTGAACATTTTGTATCTATGCATATAATTATGTGAAAATATAGTGTTTGACTTTTTATAAGTATAGAGTTTATGGGCTTTATTGTTACAAACAATTAACCATTGCCCTGGGATTTCCCATTCTAGTTTAGACATACCCCTTTAGCTTGTGTTTGTTAGCACAATAAGCTCTCCCCCTTTCTTGGTTTGCAAACTAAGCAAAGTGCCTGAGTGAGGTTAACTCATGTTAAGAACAATAAAGCCTGTTTGAGTTAACTAGAGTGTCCAGCTTGGTCCTTGGGAGCCCCAAGCCTCTAAAACAGTTGTTCCCAAACTACCGCCCCCTTTCCAGAAAAAAATGTACTCACTGCCCCCCTAGAAATTAATTTTTTTTAAATGTAATAGCAATTAAACAGAAAGATATATGTATTAATGCAATGGTTCTCAACTTCTCTAATGCCGTGAGCCCTAAATAAGGTTCTTCATGTTGTGGTGACCCCATCCATATTTTCCTTGCTACTTCATAAATAATTTTGCTACTCTTACGAATTCTAATGCAAATATCTAAGATGCAGGATGTATTTTCATTGTTACAAATTGAACATAATTAAAGCATAGGCCTTGCACGGTCTAGGGCCTGTGTACCTGAGGGACCGCCTTACCCCGTATGTTCCCCCGAGATCACTACGCTCAGAGGAGCAGAACCTACTGATTGTTCCATTGATTCGCTCTTGCCACCCATCTACGACAAGGCAACGAGCCTTCTCAGTAGTGGCCCCTGTATTGTGGAATACCCTTCCGGCTGACACCCGGGCGCTCACTGAGCTTATCCCCTTCCGGGGGGCATGTAAGACCGTTCTCTTCAGACGTGCCTTTAACTGAAACTCGGAAATTCAATCTGATTGCCAATCATTGTCTGTATGCATTTTATGAATCTTATGAATTTTATGGAATCTTAATCATTTTACGCACGCTGTTATTTTTATGTATGTTGTGTAAACCGCCCCGAGCCTGCAGGGAGGAGCGGAATATAAAATCGAACAAATAAATAAATTAAATAAATAAAAATAAATAAATAGTGATTAATCACAAAAACAAAATGTTTGGGGGAGTATGGACAATGGATGATGGGATTTGTAGTACCTTCGACCAATTCAGCTCTGACTTCCACAGCCGAGACCCCATGAATGACAGACCTGGACCAAACTTGGCACACAGAACCCCTATGACCAACAGAAAATACTGGAGGGGTTTGGGAGGAATTGACAGTGATTTAGGGGAGATGTAGTTCACCTACATTTGGAGAGCACTCTGAACCCAAACAACCCTGGATCTGGAACAAATTTGGCACAAATACTCAATATGCCCAAATTTGAATACACGGAGCAGTCCCATATTGCCCCTTCCTTCCAAGGGACCCGTTGGATTGGAAGTGGTGATACAGGACTGCGCCGTGGGCAGAGTTGAGGAGAGGAAGGGGGCACACACTGCGGTTCCCAGGCAGCGCCTGCACGGGGTTTCCAACTGGCAGGCACACACTCGCGAGCTTGTGAGTTGAAATCCCACCACCGCCCCCTTACAGGGCTTCAGTGCCCCCCAAATTCTCCTGAGCCTCCCACTGCCCTCTTGGATCACCTCACCGCCCACTAGGGGGTGGTACTGCCCACTTTGGGAACCACAGCTCTAAAGGAAGGCAAGAAGCAATCCCCGGTATAGAGAGACCACGTCCTTGCCCATCACTGGGTATTTACAGCCCGACTGCGACGGCACATCCAGTCTTAAACAACATAGAACCAGTACGCCCAAATAATTTCTACACTAGCTACCCATGTTAATAAGCTTTTGCATAACAAAACCAACAGAGGTGTTTTAAAATCTCAAAGTCGGCACAAGAGCTGACATTAGAGGGGAATACATAGGTTTTGCTCCAGTTCCAGTCCTTAAAACAACTCTGCCGCACGCCACACAGTTAAAGCAGCATCTTATTAATTCTCCTTGACACTCATTACTCTGAGCAGAATGAATATAAATTGAAAAGGTTTTCAACTACCTCTCCTACGAATCCTAGTCCTGGAGCTTTTCTTTCCGAAAAAAGAAACAAACCTTCTGCCTTCTGTAACTTACGTAACGTCACCAGGTCAAGATGAATAGAGACTGAGAGAGAGAACAATACCTTTGAACAATGGTGTTCAATCTCTTAAAAGAATATTACAATGGTAACTCAAAACAGAAAAGTGCTTCTTTTATACTATATTCCAAATGCACAAAAGTACTAAATTATAACTTCTGCGTACATGGGAGGCATGTGTAATTAAGTTATTCTCCTGACAGGTTTATTCATCTATAATATCTAAATAAAGGTGAATTTGTCAATGCTTTACATTGCATGGATGCAGATGATATTATTCAAAGCAAGACTAATTTATCTGAGTCTTGCAATACAGTTCAGTCTTCTTCTCCATGTCCTTGATATTCACAGGTTCACTTGTCTATGCCTTTTTTTTAAAAAAAAAAACAACATTGGGAATATCTAGGTACTCCAGTGTGATCTTATATTGTTCGTTCAGACAAGCACACCATAGAATAGAAGTCTATGGGTCTCTCTAGACCTCCAGTGGTGTTCTATGGTCTGCTTCTGCCCAAAATATAAGTTTTGCTATTATCTGTAATTTTAGTTACCTATGCGGTAGTAGTCTTGAACTATAGCCCCTATGGATACAGGGTCATTCTATACTTTCATTTTGAATATATTGGTATTTATTTGATTATCTTGCTTTGCATTATGGGTTGGATCCATACATTCACTAAGGATTGCGTCCAGTGTTTGCCATGCTTAGAAAAAAACATCCCAGTAACATAGTGAAGAGGGGTCTCAATGAAATAAATGTAAGGCCAGGCCCAATAGGACTATTCCACTGGCAGCTGGTTCCATCAGTGGAACTTGTGGAAGATAGTTTGCTTTAAAACTTTCTCCAAAGATCTGGGAAACCTTCCAGAGCAAATTTTCAGCCTCAAAGCATCATGAGTAGCTTAGCTCCTGTGACGGCGCTGCAAGCGTCCTTGCATATAGGATCTTGAGTTTGCAAGGTTTTTGCACTGTTCTATTGTGCTTTTGCAAGCCTGCTCAGTTTTGCAAAGGTGAGGTTGCATTGATTGGTCCCTAATACCTGTCAATCATCATTTACAGAGCCCAGTTAAGTTTGTTCCGCGCCCTTTCCCAGGAATTTTGGGAATCTAGCCATTTGTATTACAGAGCTTTCCAGCGTTTTTCCAAAGAGGACGTGAACGAAGGTTTGCCAGGCCAGCCCTTGGTCAAGCTATCTTCTAACACAGACAGACTGAGTTCCTTGGGACTCATACAGCATAGAATATGGGAAGGTTGAGTGACGCTGAGGAGCCCCAAGCGCCTTCAAACCAGTTAGTTGGCATCCAGAGGAAGGTTTGTGCCTTCAATATAGGCCATCTAACTGGGGCTAAGAGTGTCCTTACCTCGAGGCCACAGAGGAGGAGAGGACTTGGAGAGCCATCTGGCTACAGCTTCCTGGACTAATGCTACGGAGAGACTGTTAAGTAATATCTTTCTTTTATTCTTTTGGAGAACCAAGCAAGGAGCCTGAGTGAAAATAACTCATGTTATGAACAATAAAGCCTGCTTGAGTTATTTAGAGTGTCCAGCTTGGTCCTTGGGAGCCCCAAGCCTCTAAAGCAGGGCTGTCCAACTGGTGGCCCTGGGGCCGTACACGGCCCCCCAGCCCCTTTCCTGCGGCCCCCTCATCTTTTTAATAAAAAATAAAAATAGGAAAATAAGTCAAATAATAAAATAAAAAAATTACCCACTTCCGGGTTCCGGAGGAAGTCTCGCGAGACTAAGCCAGCCACGCGGGATCTCGCGTTGAGAGCAAAATCCCGTGTACCTGGCGTAGTCTCGCGATAGTTAATACAGTTGCCGAAATCTTGGGATTCAGCGGCTATGCCAGGGCGAGGCCGTACAAGACCAAGGCAAGGCCTGCGAGGAGCTCCACCTGGGCCTGCGAGGAGCTCCGCCTGGGCCTGCTCCAGCTCCTGGCCGCCCTGCTTGGCACCAGCAAGGGCCCAGCCGTGGTTCCCTTCCTGCCCGAGGCCTCTGCCGCCTTCCGCGCCGGCCTCCGGGACCCCTTCCCGCCCGCACAGAGGCAGGCCTGCGACGTCATCGCCGCCTCCACCCGCGCCTCCCCAGGTAATGAACCCACAGCCTCAGGGGTTGGGAGGGTTCCCCCAGGCAGGAAGCATTAATTATATTTTATTAATGTATGCATATCCCCTCCCTCCATCCATGTCACTTTCTGATATTATTATAGTTTATTAATGTATTTATATTCCCTCCCTGGAGTAGGGGGAGGGGGCAGAGCCGGGGAGGGGGCAGAGCCGGGGGCGGAGGCAGACCCTTTGGCCCCCCAGGTGATCAGTGACCGGAATTCCGGCCACAGGTCCGGTAGAAGTTGGACAGCCCTGCTCTAAAGGAAGGCAAGAAGCAAACCCCCGGTACCGAGAGACCACGTCCTTGCCCTTCTCTGGGTATTTACAGACTGGGTGCGATGGCACAACTCCACTTACGACAAAGTCTGGATCCAGCCCCAACTATCCCGGGTAATTTATCTCTTCCATCTTCTGGTAACTGTCTCCTTTAAGAGGAACAGACATATTTTCATGACTGTAGTTTCTCTACAATAAGCATGTAGTGTCCACCCTCCAAAACAGGTTCCAATGTGGCTACTGAGGAACAGAATAGACTCTTTTAAATCACAACAAATCCAAAACATGGCAGAGAAACAGCATTTATCTAGATCTAAATAGATGCACTGAACAAGTATCTTTGGAACAAAACCAGACTACCTGGTAATAAACACATGGTCACCATTAATGACTGAGATAAAGCACAAAGGACAGTACTTTTATATCACCTCAAACACAATCACAGCTTGTACAGTTTGTATCTCTCGTAGTGTACATAGGTGTCTTCGTTGCTTATTGCCTAAAGGCAACTATAGCGAAAGCGGTTGATCAGGGGGTACTTTTAAACCGACGCTGACCACCAATTATAGAGGAAGGCGAAATTGATTTTACCAATTAGGCACCAATATTAAAGGATGGAACCAATTATAAAAGAATGGAGGGTTAATTCAGGAGTATTCTGGAAACCTCAATAATCAAACTTGCTGTCACCAATCTTAATGTACTAAGGATTATAGTTTGCTGAGAGATGTTAAAACTGTGTAAAGCTATATTACTCTACTAGCTGTACCCGGCACGCGTTGCTGTGCCCTATTTAGGAGATGCGAGAAAGTCTGAGTATGTAAGGGTTGGAATTGTTGTTAGTGAATTGGGTGTTTTATGTTTGTGCCTCAGCTCTTTGCCTGCAGTCCTTCGGGTTTGACTTGTACCATGGCCAGGACGGATCAGCTTGGGGAGGGCTTGTCCTGTCAGGGGATCTCTATCTTCACAGGTGCGTCCAGTGTCTGTTGGGGGACTGTTAAAAATCCTTTCCGTATCCTTTTTAGCCACCTTTCTCAAGATCTTCATGTCTAGCTTACTTTCTGCTCCTCTCTTTTTCAAGATGTCCTGCTCTGTGTCTTTTGCACCCATTGGTTGATGTCCAATGAGGCTTTCCTCATGGACAGGCCACCTGAGGGAGCTCTTCCAGCGCTGGGCATCAGAAGGTACTTGGTGATGACCTCCATCCCTTGGAGCCAGCATATAGAGGGGCTGGAGCACCCTCCTTGGCAAACCCCATTGTTGCTGGATGGTCCTCTTATTAATGTGGAATTCAAGCCACTGGAGATCTTTTGGGAAAGGAAGAAGAGCTCCCCTTGAATGGTGTTGATCTCCATCATGGTCTTCTGATTTGAAAGTGTTGGAGGAGGCTCTGGCACTCCTCTGACAGTTTGTTATGGGTCGGAATGTTCATGTTGGCTGGCCAGTACAGCAGTTATGCAAATCCACCCTTATTTGCAGCCAATCATGTTGTCAGAATGTAGAGGCTGGGAGAGTCTTTGGCAGCCCCGGAGGATGCTGGGAAATGTAGTTTTATTTTTACTCGTTGTTTTGGGGGCCTTTTAGGTTTTGCGGGGGAAAGTGTCTTTGCTACAAACGTACCTTGGTTGAGGCCTATTTCTGTTGGCAAGTTTTGTGTTTCTGCATTGTAAGGTTTCTCTGTTTGAGGTAGTCTTCACATGACGGCTCTTCCTTTATATATATAGATTGGCCAAAGACACCTTTGAAAACCCACTGGCCCCAAGTATAAAGTAATGGTGAGGAGATTCTGAGGTGATTCTTCCCTGTCAGGAACTGCTTCTTCTCTTCTTTAATAGAGGCACACATGAGGCATTACTTTAGAACAAAACATTGTATGTTTATTATTGTCACGATGCACGGACTTGACCGGCCCCTTAATCACACACACAGAGACGGCCTGAAGGCTAACTACTTTATTGAATATATGAAAACAGTTCAAAAGGTATAATGTCCATAAAAATAGCAAAAGCAAATCCAAAGGCAATAGATGATCAATAGTCCAAACACTTGGTAAGTTTCCAAAGGCTTCGCCAGGCTCCGCTCAGCAAAGCGGATCAAGGAACAAAGCAAGGTTGCAAGATACAAAACAAGGCTTGAGTAGGCCACTAGCCAGACTTGGCTCCGTGGTCGAGCTTCGCTACACGTCTGCTCAGATGAGACGTGGCCGAAGTACTGAGGATCCTTTCCCACGGATCCTATACTTAATCTTTCTGCCGAGGTCCCCGACACTCTAGGCTTCTTCGTTTCCAATCTCTGCTCTCAGACCTCGGCCTGTCTAGGCTACGGAATCATCCCCTCCTGCTAGTCTTGATGTCCCGTCTCCTATCGAAATCACGGCCTTGCCTCCCAACATCTGCTCCCCTATCTCCGTGAGAGCTCTCCTCCCTGGATTCTTCCCAGCCGCTTTCTTCCATGTTTTCCCTTAAAGGATCCTGTGAACCTCTCCCCCCCGGCCGTTCATAAGTTTCGCTATCACTGCTTTCCATTTGCACCTGGTTATCTGTCTCGGCATAAGGGTCAGGCCAACCTTCATCCCAAGCCAAGCTTTCTGTGGGAGAAGGAGGCCCAGAGATGGGAAACTCTCCTTCTGCTAACCCTTCTAAATCCTCTTCAGAATCCATCTCCGCTGCTGCAGGCCCCAATGCCAATGGGACCCTGGTCCTGTCCCCTGCCCCCCAGGCACGAACGAGAACTGCTGTGCTACAATTATTGAGAACTGGAACAAAACTGGCTTGAAGCTTAATGGTTACAATAGTTGGCAAGAGGCTTGATGGTTTCTTTTAAACAATAGCACAAATCTTAGTTACAGTAAATAGTCTCCGCCCCCCCCCCCCCCCCAGGAGACTATCAGGGTACGCCCTCTGATTAGTATTTCCCAATACCAGCTCAGATAGTCTACCACAAGACTTATCTGGCCACTTCCATTCACACTATTAACTGTAATAGTTGTGAGGTAAACACGCTAACCTTCTCTCTTAGCAACCTGTTACTTCAGGCTTCTTCTGACTACCTAACTAACTCTTCTTCTTCTAAGAGCTGACAGTTAGTTCTTCTGTCACTAAGCCCAGCTAATTCTCAACTACTCTTTCCCTTTGACGGTCAGACCAGAACTGAGCTTGTCAGATTTCAAAACTCAACATAAGCAGAGCATTTTTTCTTTCTGTAACCAAGTTTGGCTCCTCACACTCTCCCTCAAGCAATCCTAGGCATTCCTCATTTCCCTCCTAGAGGCTACTAACCACACCGCCTTCAGGAAATAAGCCCCCCACTCAAAATGGAGGCCAAACTTTTTAGGCCTACTCCTGCAGGCTTTTTCCCGGCCTACTGGGTAAGGAATCATCATAACGACCCTATGAATTTGATAGTGTTTTCTTAGACAAGGAACACTCAAGATGTAGTTTTGCTAATTCTTTTCTCTAAAATACAGCCGACAGTCCAGTGTCCACCCTTCCTCTTTTTTTTGGTAAGGTGATTGAGAAGGCCTCCAATTCCAGGCAGTCTTGGATGACATACACTTCCTTGACCTATTTCAGGGCTGTCCAACTTCTACCGGGTCCAGGGCCGGAATAGAGGTCACTGATGACCTCGGGGGCCGCTCGGCCCGCCCAGGCCCGCCCCAGGCCCGCCCCCAGCCCAGGCCCCCCTCTCCTAAAGCTGTCATTCTCCCGGGCAGCGCGTCACAGGCCTGGCGTGACGCGCTGCCCTTGGCGCCGCCTACTCCTCCTTTTCGGGCGACCCCACGCCCTTCCTAGGGGCGGGGAGCCACCGAAAAGGGCAGAAGAGCGCGCCAAGGGCAGCAGCGTCACAGGCCTGGCGTGACGCGCTGCCCTTGGCGCCGCTCCTCCTTTTCGGCGCCCCGCCCTTCCTAGGGCGGGAGCCGCCGAAAAAGGGCAGAAGGCGGTGCCAAGGGCAGCGTCACAGGCCTGGCGTGACGCGCTGCCCTGGCGCCGCCTCTCCTCCTCCTTTCGGCCCCGCCCTTCCTAGGCGGGGGAGCCGCCAAAAAGGGCAGAAGGCGGTGCCAGGGCAGCGCACCACAGGCCTGGCGTGACGCGCTGACCTTGGCGCCGACTACTCCTCCTTTTCGGGGTGGAGAGAGGGACGGAGGCGGTGCAGGGAGGAGGAGCTAGCTCTCTTCCTCCTCCCTGCCCCGCCTCCCCTCCCCCGGCCGCCATTTTTTTAAAAAAAATTATAATTTTTTTAAAAATTTAAAAATGGCGGCTGGGGGCATAGCTGGGGCCGTGCCCAACAGGCTTGGGGGCCAGATCCGGCCCCAGGGCCGCCAGTTGGACAGTCCTGACCTATTTCAAACCAGCTTCAGAACAGTTGAGACTGTTATAGTGGCCTTCGTGAATTATCTCTGACACAACACTTTTTTTTCTTTTTTCATGTCAGGGGTAATTTGAGAAACTGCAAGTCGCTTCTGGTGTGAGAGAATTGGCTGTCTGCAAGGACGTTGCCCAGGGGACACCCGGATGTTTTGATGATTTACCATCCTTGTGGGAGGCTTCTCTCATGTCCCTGCATGGGAAGCTGGAGCTGATAGAGGGAGCTCATTCGTGCTCTCCCTGGAATCAAACCTATGACCGGTCGATCTTTAGTCTTGCTGGCACAGGGGTTTAACCCACTGCGCCACCGGGGGCTCTTGTGACAGGGGGAGTTTGTCTCTGTTAGTGCTTCTAGACCTCTCAGCAGCTTTTGATACCATTGACAATGGTATCCTTCTGGAATGTCTGGAGGGGCTGGGAATTGGAGGCATTGTGCTGCAGTGGTTCTGGTCACATCTCTCAAGCAGGTTTCAGATGGTGGTGTTTAGGGATAGCATCTCCTCAAAAAAAGAGTTATGTAGCATCCCACAAGGTAGCATTAAATCCCCAATTTACATGAAACCGCTGGGAGAGTTCACCTGTATTTATTTATTTATTTATTTCGACTTCTAACCCGCCATTCCCCAGAGGCTCGGGGCGGTTCACAAGAAGCATAAAAGCGAAAAGTACAATACACCAGTGTTTCCCAACCTTTTTTGAGCCGCGGCACACTTTTTACATTTGCAAAATCCTGGGGCACACCACCAACCAAAATGACACAAAATGACACTCTAATACAGTAACACATATAGTTAATATGTTTTTAAATGTATTTATACACTCAGTGTGAAACCTGGGCCTGTTTCAATGAACTCAACATAGAATGGCAGAAAGACACAAACTTCCCACACAGAACTCCCATAACCAAGAGAAAATACTATAAGAGTTTGGTGGGCATTGACATTGAGTTTTGGAGTTGTAGTTCACCTATATCCAGAGAGCACTATGGACTCAAACAATGTTGGAGCAGGACCAAACTTGGCATGAATACTCAATATGCCCAAATATGAACGCAGATGGAGTTCAGGGGAAATAGACCTGGACATTTGGGAGTTGTAGTTGCTGGGATTTATAGTTCCCCTACAATCAAAGAGAATTCTGAACCCCACCAATGATAGAACTGGGCCAAACTTCCCACACAGAACCCCCAGGAGGGAAGAGGAGGTCTCTACTTGGGGAAAGGGAGACGGGGCTTCCCAATGCATGGAGAGGGAGAGACCAAGTAGACAATGGGTGGGGATGGGGGGTGGTTGTAATTTTGTGTCTTTATTGAGGTAGATTTCTT
Organism: Anolis apletophallus; assembly: GCA_030556195.1. Lineage (NCBI taxonomy): Eukaryota > Metazoa > Chordata > Lepidosauria > Squamata > Anolidae > Anolis > Anolis apletophallus. The sequence continues at coordinate 21,319,000 of JARBWK010000007.1, forward strand.
AGGGTTTTTATACTTCAACACACTAGATTCTCTCTCTCCCCCCCCCCCCCCCTTCCTGGAGGTTCCAATTTCCCACGGCACACCTGATGATCGCTCACGGCACACTAGTGTTGGGAAACACTGCAATACACAAAGGAACACACAATACACTGTACAATAACACAAGGAGTGAGGGAGGGAGAAATACAGGGCCGATCAACCACTCGCTAAGTCAGGCATGTAGGCATGGGGTGGGGTGTTATCGGTATGCTGATGACATCCAAATAGATTTCTTCATGCATTCAGAAACAACCCCAGCTAAGGAAAGTGTGTCTCCTCTAAATGAATGTCTGGAGGAGGTAATGGGCTGGATGAAGAAAATCAAATTGAAACTGAATCCAGATAAAACAGGTGCGTGCCATCAAGGGTCCGAATCTGGAGGTGGAGGTGTGTCAACCAGTTCTAGGTGGGGTTACACTCCTCTGGAAAGACTGTGTTTGCAACTTGAAAGTGGTCTTGGATCTCAAGGTTGGAGTTCTACATTGTGCTTTATTTATTTATTTATTATTGTGGCTTCTAGGCCGCCAACTCCCGAGGGCTCGCGGCGGCTCACAACAGGGTTAAAAACATCAATATCAACATACAATTAAGCAGCAGCAACACATTAAAAATACAATAAAATACAGCATAAAACAGATAAGAAGCAGCATCACACCCGGGCAGACGGAACAACATGTTGGAGGGCTTACTCATTGAAGGCCTGCCTAAATAGATGGGTCTTGCAGGCCCGTCTAAATTGCAGTAAGTCCCTCGAAGCCGGCCGGCAGGGCGTTCCATAGCGTAGGGGCTATAACTGAGAACGCCCTCCGGCGGGTTGCTGTCAAATCGCGCCCGACTTTATCGTTGGTATTACCAAAAGGTTGGCATCTTCGGATCGGAGTGGTCTCGGAGGGCAATAAGGGGTGAGGCGGTCCTTCAGATACGCTGGCCCCAGGCCGTATAAGGCCTTAAAGGTAAGAACCAACACTTTGAAGGCGATCCGGTGCTCAATGGGCAGCCAGTGCAGATCCTGCAAGATTGGTGTTATACGGCAACCTGCTGGAGCCCCAGACAGGAGCCGGGCGGCAGCGTTCTGCACCAGCCTGAGCTTCCGGATCGCCGACATAGGAAGGCCAACGTAGAGCGCATTACAGTAATCTAGCCTCGAGATGACCGTGGCTTGGATCACCGTGGCTAGGTCGCCTCGGGAGAGGTAGGGGGCCAGCCTCCTTGCCTGGCGGAGATGGAAGAAAGCAGCCTTGCTGACCATGGAGACCTGGGTCTCCATGGACAGCTGGGAGTCCAGATGGACACCCAGGCTCTTCACCGACGGCACTGGATGCAGCGCCGTCCCGTCCAGGGTCGGAAGCCGGACCTCCACCCCGCCCGGGCGGCCCAGCCACAAGATCTCCGTCTTCGCCGGATTCACCCCAACCTACTGGCTCGCAGCCATCCAGTAACGGCTTCGAGGCAATGCTGGAAATTATCGGGGACGGACCCCGGTCTGCCCTCCACCCTCAGAATGAGCTGGGTGTCATCAGCGTACTGGTGACAGACCAGCCCATAACTCCGCACCAGCTGTGCAAGCGGCTGCATGTAGATGTTAAATAACAGAGGGGAGAGGATGGCCCCTGAGGGACTCCACAAACCAATGGGGAGCCTCGGAGACCGCCTCACCCCTCCTCACACGCTGAGACCGCTGGTGGAGAAAGGAGGTCAGCCATTTAAGGACTGTCCCCCTCACTCCAGCCATGGCCAGGCGGTGGATCAAAAGATTGTGGTCGACCGTGTCAAACGCTGCCGTGAGGTCCAATAACACGAGCAGCGCAGACCCGCCTTGGTCGAGCTGGCAGCGGAGTTGATCTGTGATGGAGACCAGAACCGTCTCCGTCCCGTGCCCCGAACGGAAGCCGGACTGGAAGGGGTCTAACCATGTTGCATCATCTAGGAAGGATTGCAGCTGCTCCATTACTGCCCTCTCAACCACCTTGCCCAGGTACGGAAGATTCGACACTGGGCGGTAGTTGGAGGGAACCGCAGGGTCCAATGATGGTTTCTTCAGTAATGGAGCTACCACCGCCTCTTTTAAGCACTCTGGAAAGACTCCTTGCTCAAGGGAGCTGTTTATGATATTCAACAGAGGCCCACGTAACCCCTCCAGGCAAGATCTAACAAGCCAGGAGGGGCACGGGTCGAGGGAGCAGGTGGTAGGACGAGCTGCAGCCACTATCCTATCAACAGCATCTGCGTCCAGTGGCCGAAACCGGTCGAGGGTGGGCCCGGCGGAGGGCCACGGGGTCTCCAGCTCTCTTGCTGTATCAACTGTGTCTGGAAGGTCCCGGCGGAGGCTCAGTATCTTGTCTGTAAAGAAGCTCTGGAAGACACCGGCAGTGAGGGCCTGATCACTATTTTTTGGTAGCCCTTTACATTGGGCTACCACTATACCAAGTTCAGAAACTCCAGCTGGTTCAAAATATGGCCGTCAGATTGGTTAGAGGCACATACAGGAGTTGGCATATTACAGTCACTCCACTGGCTGCCAATTAGTTTCCAGGCAAGATACAAGGTTTGGTTTTGACCTTTAAAGCCCTACATGGTTTGGGCCCAGGCTACCTAAAGGATCACCTACTGCCATACAGTCTGCCCCAAACACTTAGATCCTCTGCGGGGGATGTTTACTCCAACCAGCCATAACCTGACCGGTAACCATCACCCAGAGGACCTTTTCATCGGCTGCTCCAAAACTATGGAATGACCTGCTGGAAGAATTATTATTATTATTATTATTATTATTATTAGAAACATAATAAGATGAGTCCACAGCAGACACTCTGCTGGCTGTTGTATTGGATCATACGTTGGGCACTTATTATTATTATTATTATTATTAGCCTATAAAGCCCTAGACTGTTCTGGCCCAGCTTATCTATCTGAACGGATCTCTCCCTATGAACCCACCAAGGAATTGAGATCATCAGGGGAGGCCCTGCTTTCGATCCCGCCAGCTTCACAAGCACGTTTGGCGGGGATGAGGGACAGGGCCTTCTCCATGGTGGCCCCGCGGCTGTGGAACTCCCTGGCTAGGGATATCAGATTGGCTCTCTCCCTCCTTACCTTTTGGAAAAAATTGAAAGCTTGACTCTTTGAGCAAGCATTTGGAGCTTCAGCTTAATTAGTAAAAGGAATTGGAAATGATTTTGGAACAACAAAGACCAGGAATGCACAACAGACTGAATATGACGACACAGTTTCTTTTAATTTTTTTTAAAAATTATGGTTCATTATTTTAATGTTTTGATGTTTTAGATGTTGGTATGCTATGTTTTTATTCGATTGATATGCATATTAGTGATGGCATCGAATTGTGCTGATTGTTTGCCGCCCCGAGTCGCCCTTGGGCTGATATGGGCGGGGTATAAATGATGCAAATAAATAAATATTATTATTATTATGATTACTTACACAACAAAATTAGTACACTGTAAATGATTGTGATTATTTATTTTTAAAGCACCTGGTAATCCCTCCCCATCCAGGTACTAGCCAGAGTTGATTCTGCTTAGCTCCCAAGATCAGACAAGGTCTGGGGCCAGGCATGTAGCCAGGGGGGGGGGGGGCTAAGGGGGCTTCACTCAGGGTGGTCCGCGAAAAGGCCTTACTGGTACATTATTTAAACTGTTATGTTTATTCATATCATGATCTGATCACCATGCTCATTATATCCCACATTAATGGGGTTATTGGGATAACAATACAAAAGATTTGCTAGGGTAGACCCTCTTCCGCCCAGTCTCAGCCCCCCCCCCCCCCGAACCCAATTCAGCCCCCTCCGAACCAACATCCTGGCTACGGCCCTGTCTGGGGACTTGAAAAATTTAGCTACATATTATTGCAATGTCCAAAATCCTTTATATCTTCTTTAAAACAAACAAATATCTGCTGTGAAATGTTAACTAGATTAAATGTTTTTGGTGTTTTCTTTGCATATGGTATTTTTAAAATGCAATTTAAAACTGAATCATTGCCTATTTGGCTTCCTGTGTGTTTATCTTTGAAATGCATGCATAAAAACCACTAGCTGAATTTATCTAACTCTAGTAAAAGCAAGGAGCTATACAATCTCCACCCATCCAATCGTTCATAAAAGCTTAGAATGTCAAACTGAATATTAATAAGGATGCTGTTCACATTTTTCCTGTCTAAAGGACCACAGTTAAAACCACTTTAAGCCAGCAGTTAACATTATTCCAGCTGTTAACCTCAGGAAAGAAAAACAGAAAGAACAGTAGGCTTTCTTTTCTACCTCCATGTTATTTCCGAAGCCAAGGGAGACTACAAAATGCATGCCATAGTTTACACAAGTTGTTTCGCAGCCACACCCAAGCCCCAAATTAAATTTATTGTGAATGCTTCCACTGAATAAACGGCATAGTTGTCACTTGATCATGGACACCAAGTGATGGCTCCATGAAGGAACAAGCCAGTCACCTGACAGTACAAAATGCCTTTTCATGGGGTCCACCCTGCAACATTTTACTTTGCCTGTAAGGGATTTGGATGGTGAACTTAAACCATGTGCGTGCATGCGCAAGTTTGTTCTTGCTGTGCTCAGTAGGGCTGGTTGATCCATAAAAAAATTGTTTCTAAACTTGGGGGGGGGGGGAGCCGCTGTTGTTACGAAAATGTTGGGGGAAATTTCGAAATTGATTCGTTTTTATTTGCGAAATTCATTATTCTTTCGTTATTGGTGCCACGCATGCACAGTGTGTAGGGGATGCCCGCCTTCATGCCCCCTCGCCAGCTCAGAATCAACCCGCAATATCTCTAACGCGGGTTGATTCTCAGCTGGCGAAGAGGGATGGAATGCATGTCCTCCACTCTCTCTCTCTCGCCAGCTGAGAACCAACGCGGGTTAAAGTTAACCCGCGTTGGTTGTCAGCTGACAACGGAGCGTGGGGGGCAGAGCCGCCACGCTCCCTCGCCACCTGAGAACCAATGCGGGTTAAAGGTAAGAAAGGGTGGAAATAAAAACAACGTAATAACACGCCCTTTACAGAAATGGTGGACCCGGTTTTGATTTAGAAACGTCACTTCCGGGTTGCTGGCCGTGGGTTGAATTAGGGTCTAAACTGATTTTAATACGAAATAATAACGGTTTTCTAAGGATAACGACCGGAGATATCCACCCCTAGTGCTCAGCATCATTTGTTTGAGGCTCCCTTTCTTCCCTTTCCCCCAGTAAGTCTTGTCATTTACTGTTTGCAGAAGAAGTAGTGACAGGAATCCAGATCAAAGAAGTACACAATGTTACATGTCACAACAACATCTCCAGCACTTAATAAGGCACATGAGATTCTTTCTGTTTGCACATGAAATACTCTGTATTTGCAATGTACCTGTAAAAGCCAGTGACTTTTTCTTGGCTTTAACAAAAAGACAGTAACCTTCAGAAACCTCCTTAGGAACAATCTTTGTGCAATCGAGAGCTCGTTCACTTGCTTATCCTTCTCACGGATAGGTGTCACGATGCGCCAGCAATGCCCTTCACCTACACATGCAGGATGAAATCTCTACATAAAAGACTAAATGTATATAAAACTGACACAAAAAGTGACACCAATAACTTCTCGAAATGTTCCAATTTCCTCCAGAGAAGAAATATAATTATTGTTGCAGCTGTGGACATTATGTATTCATTTGGGCCTCTCCTCTCAACCACTAGCAGCATCTACATCTGAAGAACACTGTGAACCCAAACAATGATGGATCTAGACCAAATTTGGCACAAATACCTGATAGGCCAAAATTTGAATACTGGTGGGGTTTCGAGGGGGCTCTCCCTCCCTGCTTGGAGTCTCAGAAACAGCCCCCCCCCCCTTTTGTTTGATTTTGTCATTTGAGAGTTGTAGTTGCTGGGATTTATAGCTAACCTACAATCAAAGAGCACTCTGTACCCATCCCACAATGGATCTGTCAACACTGAATAGTCGTGGTGTTGGGGGGGGGGTGTTTTTGAATTCTGGGCGTTGTAATTCACCAACACTCAGAGAGCACTCTTTACCAAACTGGTGATGGAACTAGTAAACTTGCCACACATACCCAACATGCCACTTTGAATACTGGTGGGGTTTCGAGGGGACTGACCTCACGCCTGCTCTCCCTCCCTGCTTGGAGTCTCAGAAACAGCCCCCCCCCTTTTTTTGGCTGAGAGGCCAGCCAATCATGGAGGAGGAGGGCTTTTGGTGGGAGGAAGGGAAGGACAATTGGAGAGAGCTTCAGCCTTTTCTGCCAAAGGGGTTCCTAAGACCATCAGAAATGTGTGTTTTCTGATGGTCTTTGGCGACCCCCTTGAAACCCCTCTCATGACACACACCCCCTCCCCAGGGTCCCGACTCCCAAGTTGAGAAATGCTGGTGTAACCAAATGCGGTGAAAACACTGGCCATCTTACTTTTCTGTAATATGTATCACACCTTTTGATAAAAGAATTCCGGAGAGCTCAAAAGATTTAACAGAATTTTGTGGTCTCGGCATTGGTTTGTTTTTGTTTTTTTACAGTATTTTTTTCTTTTGACCAAGATGTCCACATTTGATTGCCTCAGCAGATAACAGATGAATCAAAGTAAACCAGAGTAATTTAGTCCTCACCTCTTTTGCATGGCAGACATAACAGAAAAAAACAACTTTCCATCTAAAGCAAGTAAGAGTCCTATGGAAGACTAACCAAATAACTGTGGCAGAAGCTTTCATGGATTAGAGCAGTGTTTCCCAACCAGTGTGCCGCGGCACACTAGTGTGCCGTGAGAGATCATCAGGTGTGCCTTGGGAAATTAGATTATAATCTATCTGATGTCATGTATAAAGTTTGCTACTCTGTCTCTGGAACCTCAGTGCGCAGGTCCCTATTTGGGCCCGTTCCGCTCCGGCGGGGAGCACTTCTGGTCCAGCCCGGTCCAGCCCTGTTGGCGCTATGCGAGGTGTGAATCAGAGAGCAGTGGAGCCCGAGCACTGAAGGCAGGCAAGCAGACAAGCAGCCGGAGGGGCAGGTATATAAGCAGGCAGGCAGGGAGTCAGCCAGCTAACGGGGGAAAGGAGGGAAGGGGGAAGGGAACTCGAGGGAGAAATATGGGTCCGCCAAAGGTCATCCAGCCTGACCCCCTTCAGCCAAGCAGGAAGGCACCAGCCAAGCCCTCCCGACAGATGGGCATGGAGACTCTGGCTATACATTAAGGTAGGCAGCATCTTTATTAAGGGCTTGGAAGAAGGTTTAGACTAGATATGGTCAAACTTGGGCCTTCCTCCAAGTGTTTTGGACTTCAACTCCAACACTGTGTCCTGTTCTGGGCACCACAATTTAAAATTAAGATATTATAATTGTATATTTACATGACATGTAATATTGTGAATAATATTGCGACAGAATTGTTATAATACAATGTGGTATGTAATTGTTGTACTGTGACAATGACATAGTATGTTGTATTTGATATTATAGTATAATATAGTATGGTATACGTATATTGTGTATACATATAATATTGATAATGTTGTAATGTAATGCAATATAATAATAATATTGTGAGAACTCCCCAATGTTCTGTAAGGACCACGCGCAGACGGCAAATCGATCCCACTAGATTTATTGAAGGTATAACACTATTGATGCCAGAACTGGCATCACAAGGAACAAACACACTTTATATACAAAACACACCCCCATCACCTGTCCATCATATCAAAGCCCCACCCCCATGGCTTGCAATGTACAGGAGAGTTTGCATCATATCCCCTCTGACTCAGCAGTCCCAATGTCCAGAGGATATTTCATCATATCCTGCCTGAGTCAGCAAGATGCAAGTCCGTGCTACTCATGTTGGTGTGGTGTGACCCAAGGCTATCCAAAGCCAACACCTGGAGCTTATCTTATCTATGAGCTGAGCAATGCAGGCAGCCCAGGCATTCAGTGAAATGCTGGCAGGTCAGGAAATCAGAGCAACGCCAGCTCTGATCTTACTGATCCTGACAAATATACTGTATAACTATATATTTTGTGTTCATCGAAACAGGCCCAGGTTTCACACTGAGTGTATAAATACATTTTAAAACATATTAACTATATGTATGACTGTGTTAGAGTGTCATTTTGTGTCCTTTTGGTTGGTGGTGTGCCCCAGGATTTTGTAAATGTAAAAAATGTGCCGCGGCTCAAAAAAGGTTGAAAAACACTGGATTAGAGACATTAACTGGGTGGATGAAATGCTATCATTGATTCTTATGCAAGTACATGAGCACAGGACAGGAGAGACAGTGTGGGCAGAAGGACATGAAATACAAAGAGCAGGAGGAGGTCCGCCACATGTCAGATTTGCATAAGAATGAAAATAGCATTATCATTACCTGTGGCTGGTAATCATAATATCAGATTCTGAATCAAAATTATGATTGGCTACTCCTTGACATGCTGTCATCTTTTAACACCCCTATTTCACACCCTTTCTATGTATGATTATGGCGGATGGACAGTGAAGAAAGCTGACAGGAATAGACTCAACTCATTTGAAATGTGGTGCCAGGGGACAAATATCATGGACTTCCAAAAAGACAAATCAATCAGTCCAAGCCTGACCTCTCCAGTGAAGACAAAATGGCTAAACTAAGGTTATTATGTTTATGATATATTATAATAAGATATGATTCATTAGAAAGGACAATAATGCTTGGGAAGGTAGAAGGTAAGAAGAAAAGAGGAAACCCGCATTACAAGCTGATACACAAAGGGCAAATCTACATTTATTTATTTATTTATTTATTTATTGGGATTTCTGCACCGCCGACTCCCAGGGGCTCGCGGCGGCTCACAAAAGCCAATGGCACAGCGCCAGAGGGTTAAAAACATAAAACACATAAAAACACAATTAAAACAATGCAATACAGCTAAAACAATAGAGCAGCAGCAGATACAGCAGCCCAGTGGGTGTACACACGAGCCTACTCACCGAAGGCCTGCCTAAACAAATAGGTTTTGCAGGCCCTTCTAAACGGGAGTAGGTCCCTCAGGGCTCTGGCTTCGGCCGGGAGGGCGTTCCATAGCGTGGGGGCTATCACGGAGAACGCCCTCCGGCGGGTAGATGTTAAATGAGCCAACTTTACAGATGGAATTACCAGGAGGTTGGCCTCCTCGGACCGTAGTGATCTCGATGGGCAATATGGAGTGAGACGGTCCCTCAGGTACGCTGGCTCCAGGCCGTGAATGGCCTTAAAGGTAAGAACCAGCACTTTGAAGGCGACCCGGTGCTCGATAGGCAGCTAGTGCAGATCCTGCAAAATTGCTGTTATGCGGCAACCTGCTGGGGCCCCAGACAGGAGCCGGGCGGCAGTGTTCTGCACCAGCTTGAGCCTCCGGATCGACGACATAGGCAGGCCAACGTAGAGCGCATTACAGTAATCTAGCCTCGAGATGACCGTGGCTTGGATCACCGTGGCTAGGTCGCTCCGGGAGAGGTAGGGAGCCAGCCTCCTAGCCTGGGGGAGGTGGAAGAAAGCAGCCTTGCTAGCCATGGAGACCTGGGCCTCCATGGACAGCTGGGAGTCCAGATGGACACCCAGACTCTTCACTGACGGCGCTGGGTGCAGCGCCGCACCGTCCAGGGTCGGAAGCCGGGCACCCACCGCGCCCGGGCGGCCCAGCCACAAGATCTCCGTCTTGCCGGATTCACCCTCAACCTACTGGCTCGCAGCCATCCAGTAACGGCTTCAAGGCAGTGTTGGAAATTATCGGGACGGACTCCGGCCTGCCCTCCATCCTCAGAATGAGCTGGGTGTCATCAGCGTACATTGACTCATAACCTCAGGCAGATCCAGCATGTCAGACAGGGGCTCCATCAGCTACTGCAGAGGCTGGAGAGAGTACCAACTCCCTCCAGTGCTGAAGTTTGACACCAATGGATGACCACCCTAGCTGTCCCGCTGATCATGTCACAGCAAACTCTGGCCATGCTGGGATGTCCACCGTCACATGCTGGGATGCCCGCTATCATGGGATGGGGAGTGGAAGAACCACCCCTCCTCCTGTCTTCCCAGTGTGCTGACCAATGTTACAGCACATGACAACTGATAGGTGCAACATGGGGGGGGGGGGGTTGAGACACTGCCATCCTATGCTTCCAAAAAAAGTAAACATGGAGTGGCAGTCGGGACAGTTGCAGCTGCTTTCAGAACTGCCCCAACTGTTCCCACAGGCAGAATTTGGACTTTCCCCCAAATTTGGCTAAAGCAGAGCAAGGCCGCATTAAGAGGGCCTTCCCCCATGTAGCCCTGGATCAACCCAATGTGACTGATGCACCTCTATATTGACTTAAGTGTAGGACATTTGCCTGAAAATACGGGATTTTTCACACAAATAAGGAACACATCATAAAAACGTCTAAATCAAACCTTAGGTATAAATAGTTTTATTCACAGAATAAGATCATGACTGAAATTCATAAAAGAAACTGACTTACACCCTCTTAACAGTACATAGTATATTTCTGCATATTTTGTCATACCTAATACATTTTACTGTATGTACTACATACACTACTACTCTCTCTCTCTCGGCATTACTTCGCGAACGAAGATTCAGGAAGGACTCATCCCACGCTTTTTACAAGCGCGTTGATGACTAAAAAGGCCAATCTGAGATAGGCACGTTCGGTTGCAGAAAGCGCAGCAGAAAGTCTCCTTGGGTGATGTTTTTCCAAGTTGCGGTTCTTTCTGCGTTGTCGTTTCTCTTCGAGACCCATTCGGCGTGTCTTCTCGAAAGAGGCCGCAGCATTGTGGATAGTGCTTCTCCATGCCTCCCGATGTGAGGCCAGGGTGGACCATTGTTGGTGATCAATCTGGCCAAGCCTGAGATGTTGTTTCAGGGAGTCCTTATATCTCTTTTTGGGCGCCTCTCTTGCGCTGACCCGTGGCGAGTTCACCGTATGTACTACATACACTACTACTACTACTACTAATAATAATAATAATAGCTTTATAATAGCAATACAATGCATTGGGTATGACAAAACATGCAGAAAAGACACGCAGGAGCCCAGTTTACATTTTGGAGAAGTTCGTAGGGACTGCATTACAGTCAGGATGGGATCAAATATACCAGCAAATTTTAGAGCGGCACATGCCGTGATTGCCTGGGGGTGGAAAGAAAAAAGAAATGGACCCTTGAAAAATGGTATGAATATGTGTGGGAACAAGTTCAGCTGGAAATTATGGATATTATAAGAAATGAAAAACTATGGACAGAAAAGCAGAAGAAAATCAAAGAAATATGGTTACCCTTCAAAAACTGGATACAGGAAGCTAAACCAGAAGATGAACATTGGGGAAAAACTGGACAGAATGCAACGATGGCTCAAATAAATGAAGGACTAACTGGTCAACGGGGAGGGGAGGGGTCAGGGGGAAGAAAAATGTATTGTAACTAAAGCAATGTAAAGTAAGAGTAAATGTAGTATAACAATACAATAAAAAATCTTTTAAAAAAATATACCAGCAAATGTTACAATAAAGCACTTACTGTTGGCCTTGGAAGAGAGCACATTTGCCATTGTTGTGGCTAGCGGGATCTTTCTTTATAAACAACTAGCTTGGGGACCCGGCGGTGCCCGGGTCATTTGAGAAGTGCAGCAGGATGTAGAGTGGGTCACTGGGGGTCCTGTGTGCCATGTTTGGTCTTTATCCATCTTTATTGGGAGTTACCGTGGTATCATGAAATTACTGAAGGTAGTGCAAGTCCCATCCTCTGTGGTCCAACCTCCCCCAAATTGCAGTAGGATGTATATTGGGTCATGGGGGCTCTGTGCGTTTGATCTGTAAGTTTGATCTGTATTGGTGAATGGATGAGGGTTGTATTGTTTTTAGGTTTGGTGTTGAAGTGAGTGAAGGTACTTCAAGTCCCATCATCCGTGGTCCATCTCACACAAAACTGCATCAGGATGTTGAGTGGGTCAAAGTGAGGGCTCTGTGTGCCAGGTTTGAGTGGGTTGATCAGGTGATTGGATTAGGTTTGCAGCAGTCTTGGAAAGTGAGGGAAGGTACTGCAAGTCCCATCATCCATGGTCTGCCCTCCTCCAAACTGCAGCAGGATGTAGAGTGGGTCATGGGGGCTCTGTGTGCAAAGTTTGATATTTATAGGTCTTTGTTAGGGGCCACAATGGTCTTTGGGAAGCAAAGTGCTTGGAAGTACTACAAAAGATGTCAAGGGCATCATGGGGGTTATGTGTGCCAAGTTTGGTTCAGATCCGGCTGAGGCCTAGTCAGGAGAATCAAGTTGAGGGAGCCTTACTGTCAATTCAGGCTGAGGGCTAGTTTTTAAAATCAGCTGAAGAAAGCCTTTTTGTAAAGAACTCTGTCTGGCACCTTTGAGATTTGGGATGTTGGAATGCTGGCCAATCCATGGCCCAGCCTCCCTCAAACTGCACCAAGGCGTAAAGTGGGTCTTGGGGGTTCTGTGTGCCAAGTTTGGTTTTGTTGTCTCATTGTTGGGGGCTGCAAAGTGTATTGGACCTAAACTCCCACCATGCCTGACTGCCTCAGGGCTTTTCCTTACTTCCCTCTGGCACTTTTGAGTCTCGGAATGTTCGCGTTGGCTGGCCAATGGGAGTTGTTTATGCAAATAACCCCACAGTGGGAGCCAATCCGAAAGCTGCCACATGTCCTTCCGCCCTCCGCCCTCCGGACACATACAAACATACATACATACAAACATTCCGCTTTATAAAGGTGTAGAGATAGAGATAAGAAGTGACAGAGACAGAGAGATCCAAGAAGTGACGCAAGGAAGGGCAAAGAGGCCAAGGGAGACATAAATAAGAAGGGCGGAAATTTAAAGGAAGACACACCATCAAATGAGATAAACGCGAGAAGAGATGACAAGATTTAAACAAGGAACAGAGACCGGAACTGACAAAAGCTACAGAGACAGAAGCTAAGGGAAGGGCAGAAGTAAAGAGTGCGGAGAAAGGTGGAAGTAGAGAGAGGATTGGATGAGGACATATACGGGACAGGAGCTGAAAATACGAGGCATGACATTCAGAGCAAAAATACGGGACGTCCCGTATAATATGGGACAGATGGCAACTCTAATTCAAGTTCATATCAAAACATTCAAATTCATACCAAGACATATAGAGAAGTTATTAAAATTTACACTAATAAGTTCTGCTACTTTTAAGCCCCACAAAGCACACAATTTTTAAATAAAAACCAGATGGGGTAAAGTCTTCCTACGTCAATCTAGATCAGAGCTATAATTTTAGAGCAGAGTTTTAGCTGCATGATATATCTTCTGCTCAGCATGAAGTCTCACCCTTACATGACACTGTATCCTCAGTGATCAAAGTCCCTTCCTGCACAATCAATCTTCTCTCACACAATCTCAGGGAGGTAGGCCCATTCTCACATACAGAGGACCCCCAAAAAAATCTGGTAACAATAAGTTTCTGCTGTTTAAATAACACAAAAACTTCCTTCTGTACAATTAGGATTAAATGGTAGCAATGACCCCAATGTTGCTGGTTCACAAAGGAAATGGCTTGACATTCTTTTTGGCATCAGCTGAACTTTGGTTCTTCTAGGCTTTTTAATTACATATTTTCACAGCATACTTTGGCATCTTCCATGGGAATATCACAAGCAGTTATAGATATTTATTTATTATTTATTTACTTTATTTATATTCCGCTCTTCTCACCACGAAGGGGACTCAGAGCGGATTACAGGTACACATACTTAGCAGACAATCCCTGCCGTTTTTGACATACACACATATAGACAAACAGAGGCAAACTCTGGCCACCAGGGGGGTCTGCCGCACTCCTTATCTCTCAGCGTTCCCATCGTCCCTTGTTCCTTCCGCATTCCTCAGCGTTCCTGGAGTTCTTTAATGGCCTCATAATTCAGTCAAAATTTGCCTTCCCACTTAATGTGGTATCTTTATCTCCTACTTGACAGATGTAGCTGTCTTTCGGGCTGCAAAGGTCGACAACAGGCTACACTTAAAGGTCGAGCACCCAACTCGACCCGGGCAGGCCTCGAACTCATGACTTACTGGTCAGAGAGATCTTATGCAGCTGACACTTAGCCACACTACATTTGGTGTTTGCATAATTTTTAAACCACCATTTACTGTTCTCTCTGCATCCGCCTCTCCAATGCAGAACAACATTTTGTGCTAAACAGACCCACTGTCTATGAAAGTCTAAGCCACAATAAATATGGCGGTGTTTTAAGATGCAACCGTGCGCCTTGTTTCTCTGCTGCAATACATGAAACATGGCACCTCAACAGGAATCCTCTTGCTGCTGCACAAAAATATAATTGCCAATATATTCTAGATTTTCTCGCAAGCATGCCAGAGGTGCAGCATGCATATATTATTCAACCGTTTTGTCATTATTTTATCTTTTCTTTCTTTCCTTCTTTCAAATGTGCTGTGGAACTAAAGGGGGGGGGATTTCAGTAGTAAAATTTTTTTAAAGGGAGGAAAGAAGCAATTTGAAACTAATTCGCACATTTCAGCACAAGTTCGCATGGACTCCAATTCACTTCACTGGGTGCGAAGCTTGTGCTGAAATATACCTGTTAGTCTCAAGGATCTTGCTGTCTTCCTCCTCCCTCCACCCCCAAGCCTTTTTCCTTTTTATGTTGAAACAGAGGATGCTGAAACACAGCGATTTTCTTGGAAAGTAGCCAAACAATATTAGTCAGTTCATCCACGGAGACAGAAACAAGTAAAAATGAAAGAGTCTTCTTTTATGAATGGCAGGAGGAAATCTAAAAGTGATGAACGGTAATAAAGAAGTGGGGGAAGGGGAGAGAAAATTTGATTAAAGCCTAGATTTGATGAGCTTATGGAAATCTAAAACATAAACAATGCTTTGGGTCTTGCTGCAGTCTTCATGTCACACCGTGCCTTCAGTGAGTATCCCAGTGGCTTTTGAGATTTTTGGCTATGCCTGGGGCATCATGGCAGTCTGGATAGGTGGATCAGGTCCAACTCAGACCCATCTGCTGTCCAGATGGACACCCTCAGTATCACTCTTTACCGACATTAATGAGAATGGGGCACCCACGTGACCAGAAAGTAAGAAGGGAGATTGACCCCTTCCTTTTTGTTGGCTCTGTTGCCACCTTTTTCTGCCATGACGTATGTGACAGGCAGAGTTCCTTGGCCAACTAGAGCAGCGTTTCTCAACCTGGGGGTCAGGACTCCTGGGGGGTCAAAAGGGGGTGTCAGAGGGGTCACCAAAAATCATCAGAAAGCACAATACAGTAGAGTCTCGCTTATCCAACCTTTACTCATCCAACATTTTGTATTATCCAACACAATCAGCCTCCTGCCCGGATACATTTGGGCATATTGAGTATTCGTGCCAAGTTTGGTCCAGATCCATCATTGTTTGAGTCCACAGTGTTCTCTGGATGTATGTGAACTGCAACTCTAAAACTCAAGGTCAATGCCCACCAAATCCTCCCAGTAGTTTCTCTTGGTCATAGGAGTTCTGTGTGCCAAGTTTGGCTCAGTTCCATCATTGGTGGAGCTCAGAATGCTGCATGATTGTAAGTTAACTATAAATCCCAGCAACAACAACTCCCAAATGATAAAATTAACCTCCACTCTCAAATCCATCAGTTTTCAAATTTGGGCATATTGGGTATTTGTGCCAAATTTGGTCCAGCAAATACATTCTGCATATCAGATCTTTACATGACGATTCACAACAGTAGCTAAATTGGGTTGTTGTAGATTTTTCGGGCTATATGGCCATGTTCTGGAAGCATTCTAGAAGCATCCCCTCCTGACGTTTCGCCTGTATTTATGGCAGGCATCCTCAAAAGTTATGAGGTCCTCTGTGAGAAGCTAAATTACAGTTATTGTGCCATCACACCCAGGCTGTAAATACCCAGAGAAGGGCAAGGACGTGGTCTCTCTATACCAGGGGATTGCTTCTTACTTTCCTTTAGAGCAGGGGTGGGCAATTACCGGCCCTCAAGGTGTTTTGGACTTCTACTCCCAGAAATCCTAGCCAGTTTACCAGCTGTTAGGATTTTTGGGAGTAGAAGTCCAAAACACCTGGAGGGCCGGTAATTGCCCACCCCTGCTTTAGAGTCTTGGGGCTCCCAAGGACCAAGCTGGACACTCTAGTTAACTCAAACAGGCTTTATTGTTCTTAACATGAGTTAACCTCACTCAGGCACTTTGCTTTGTTCCCCAAAAGATAAAGGAAAGATCTTACTCCACAGTCTCTCCGTTCCTTTGGTCCAGGAAGCTTTAGCCGGATGGCTCTCCAAGTCCTCTCCTTCTCTATGGCTTTGAGGTAAGGACACCCGAAACCCCAGCCAGATGGCCTATACTGAAGGCATGAAACCTTCCTCTGAATGCGAACTGACTGGTTTGAAGGCACTTGGGCTACCCAACCTTCTGGTATGCTGGGTTTCAGTATGAATCCCAAGGAAAGTCAGTCTGTCTGGTGTTGGAAGACAGCATGACCAAGGCCTGGCCTGGCAAACCTTCAGTCACGTCCTCTCTGGAGAAATCCTGAAAAGCTCTGCCAAACAAAATGGCTTGATCCCCAAAATCCCTGAGAAAGGGGGCGGAACAAATTCAGCTGGACTCTGCAAACTATGATTGGCAGGTGCAAAGAACCAATCAATGCAACCAAACCTTTGCAAAACTTAGCAGGCTGCAAAAACACAATTCAGCAGTGCAAACCTTAGGAACTTAATGTTTTCCATGCAAGTGGCGTTCGCTGCGCCATCACAGTTATGAATGAGCAGTGAAAATAATTTTATGGTTGGGGGTCACCACAACATGAGGAACTGTATTAAGGAGTCACAGCATTAGGAAGGTTGAGAAACACTCAGGCAACACAAAGGATGTGAAGATGTGCAGGCCCAGATTACCCACGAGGCCAGATGAGGCCATGGCCTCGGGCGGCGGGTTTTGGGGGGCAGCGGCTTCGGCCCTCCGAAAATTAAAACAACAACAAAATACCACCCCCTCGCAGCGCTTTCCCCCCGCCCTCTCCCGAGAGAGTCAGAAGAGGGCGGGGGGAGAGCGCTTCGAGGGGGCGGGGAGGAGAGAATGGAGCCCTCCCCTCGCCTGGGCCGCCCCTTGCAAAGGAAGGAGGCGGCGGGAGGAAGAGGAAGCTCCGCCCGCCGGCGGGCATGCATGCATGCGCA
Source organism: Anolis apletophallus (assembly GCA_030556195.1). NCBI lineage: Eukaryota > Metazoa > Chordata > Lepidosauria > Squamata > Anolidae > Anolis > Anolis apletophallus. The sequence continues at coordinate 21,336,243 of JARBWK010000007.1, forward strand.
CGCACGCCGCCAGCGGGCTTCCCTTCTTCCTCCTCCTCCTCCTGGCCGCCTCCTTCCTTTGCAAGGGGCGGCCCAGGCAGTGAGGAGGAGGGCGGGACTTCCTTCCTCCTCACGCCTTCCTTTCGGTCACGGGAGGAGCCATGAGGAGGTGGACGGAAGGCGCGCGGCACCGTAGGGCTTCCGTCCACTGCCTCCTCCGCCTCCCGCGACCAAAAGGAGGGCGCGAAGAGGAGGGCGGGACTTTCCGTCCACCTCCTCAGCCCCTCCTTCCGGTTACGGGAGGAGGCGGCGGCGCGGAAGCCACACGCCCGGGCTGCTGCCGCACATGCGCAGCAGCGCCCTGGGGGCATGGCTTTCTGCGCCCTGGGGCCGTGGCTTTCCGCGCCCTGGGGGGGCGGCGCGGGGCGTCTTGGCCTCGGGCGGCCGAAGACCTTAATCCGGGCCTGAAGATGTGGCAGCCAAGGTGGACTGTTACTGGCCTCTCTAGTAAGATGGGAAGAGATTGTCTCTCAATCCACAGATGTCTCCAAGGGCATCATATGAGGGGAAACAGGGGGGGGGGGGGTGAAGCAGTGAAATAGTACAACTTGCAAGTTCAGCTGAGAATTTAGAAATAGTTTAAATATCTAAAAAAAAGATTTTGGAAAAATTATCAAAATTATCAGTATGATACAATGGTCGAATGGTGGACTAGGACTCTGAGAAACCAGGCTTGAATCCCTCACCATTAAAGCATGGAAACCTACTTGGTGACCATAGAAGAGCCACATCCTCTCAGCCTCAGAGGAAGTAAATGTGAACTCTCCTCTGATTACATCTTGCCAAGAGCAGCCTGTGAGTGGGAAGCCATGCTAGTTAGTGTGCAGACGTACTGCCTTCTCCCTGAGCTGCCTACCATTCGTTGTCTCTTTCCTTTCTCTCTCCCCCTCACACCCCATTCATCATTCTGATGACACTTTGCTAGAGCTTGAGATTAAAAAGACAAATCTTCTACAATCACACGACAAAAATGCAAAGAGAATGGCATACGTTCCTCATACGCTTTCAGCAGCCTGTACTGTTTTATAAAATGTCCATTACTTTGTTGATCTACATATATTTCAATTATCATTGATGGAAGTTCTTTCCAACAGATTGCATGCATATGGTGTAATGCTTCTTTACTGTCAAATATATGCCAGTCATTCCAGAAAATGCTGTAAAGCGAGGGGGGGAAATATGAAGGTGATTTTTAATACCTGTGTTTTGCCTTCTTGCAATGCATCATGATGTGATGTTTGCATTTGTCATTCACTTGATCATTTTGAGTAGCAATTAACTAGGAAATATAGTATAGCATCAAGTTGGTTATATAGGTATCACTGATATATGCATAGACTCCCATGCTTCCCTGGTCTCAGGTAATGACATGCTCAATAAACAATTGCAATATCTGCACTTCCAACTTTATGTTTATATCACTCAGACTACCAATGATTCACCAGCTCATCAGTTCAGGTTGGTAGACATGGTGAAAATGTCGGATTACCAAATGGAAATTCTGGATTCAACTCTCTACTCAGACTGCCTGCTAGCCTTGGGGAAATATGTGTTTGATTTACCTTCCAGGGTTGATTTGAGACTTTGGGTGCATCTTGACAGGGCAGAAACAGTGATCCAGAGTGGGCTACTCTGGATCAGCAATGACGGAGGCCACACAGCATAACCCTGAACCACCCCAACTAGGGTTCCCATATGAATAAGGGACAGGTCCCTAAAAATAGGGATTTTTCCCAAAAATAATATTTTCGTATTGAACACTTCATAAAAACTTGAAAATCATCAATTGATTTTCAAGTTTTTACCTGAAGTGTCCCTTATTTTTGTGAAAAGTCCCAGTATTTTTAGGGGGGCACCTGTCCCTTATCTTATATCAAAATATGGCAACCCGCTAACCCCAACAGCTGTGTAGTGGCTGTGCATGTAAGCAGCGCCAGACCTAGCTTGGTACCACTTGCTCAAGACCCTTGCCTTGTCCCCCCACCCCACCTGCCCGCCCGCCCCAATTGGCACAAAAAGAGCAATGTTTGTTGCGCAGCACTTGGAGTTACGATATCCAGAATGATGAACCAAAGGGGGAGAAGAGGAATCAGTCACCACTCTTAATAATAATAATAATCATCATATTTATTTGTACCTCGCCACCATCTCCCCAATGGGGACTCGGGGCGGTTTACATGAGGCCAAGCCCAAACAACAAATTACAGTACAATAAAATCAAAATATCAACAATAAACACAATAAATACATACATATGAATAAAAGAACAATATACAGATAGCTATCTAAAATCACAAATGACAAGGTGGGCACAAATATAAAATGTTAAAAATTCAGGGTGAGATAAGGGGAGTAGCTTCTTTGCGAAGGAGAACACATATAAAGGTGGAGGGAGGAAAATGGACTCCAAAAACAGGGGCGTTGAGGAGAGCAGTGGTAAGAAAATAAATGACTACTCTCCAAAGGCACAGCGGAAGAGCCAGGTTTTGGGGTGTTTTGTAAAGTCTCCAGTGGGGGCTTTCCTAATCTCTCCAGGCAAGGAATTCCAGTGTGGGGGGAGGGGGGCACAAAGGAGATGTCTCTCTCCCTTGAGCCCACCAGACATGTCTGTGAGACTGGCAGGGGCTAAAGGAGGACCTCCCCCGTGGAGCGAAGGGTTTGAGCTGGTACATGGGGGAAGATACGGTCACGAAGGTAGGCGGGTCCGAACTCTTCCTCCACCCTTCTCCAATCATCTCCGCACTCTGGAAATTATCATTTCAGACACGAAGCAATGAATAGCACTGTTTTCATGGCAAAACAGAAAATTGCGGGGGAGACAAGGCAGATGACAGCCCCGGTCCCCAGGCTGTCTGAGTCTAGGGACTGCATGATGGAATATAACCAACCAATAGGAAGCTGCACAGTTGATTACATGTACCTGATGGCACTGGTTATTCCAGAGTTTTTGGATTGCTCTGGTGTATTCAGCAACTTCTATTAATGTGGTTCAAGGCTTTGTTAAGTGGTATTAGCCGGCATTACATCAAATCATCTCCATGCATCATGCCACGGAGCTGATTCAGGCCCTCTTCAGCTTATAGTGCCAATGAAGATTTATTTATTGATTTTTATTTACTTATTTATTTACTATGTTTTTATACCACCCCTCTCAGCCCGAAGGCGACTCGAGACAGTGCACATATGGCAACAAATGCCCATAGATAAAATACATAACACTTAATAAAACAATCATATAAAAGCAAAAATCACAGTTAAAATATAAATACAAATCTCAGCATCTCATTATTGAAATCAGTTTCCGTTGCATCATCACCGTTCCAAAGGTCTCAATTAAATTATGACATTTCATCTGCAAAAGCCTGCAAAAGCCTGCTCAAACAGCCAGGTCTTGATGCACCCTAAGTCTTACCTAAGGCAGGGCAATAGCAGTAACCTAACCAAGAAAAAATTACTAAGCACATAGAAGAACAGGCATTGCTGAAGGAAAATCAACATGGTTTCTGCAAAGGCAAATCATGTCTTACTAACTTGATAGAATTCTTTGAGGGTGTAAATAAACACATAGATAAAGGGGGACCCAGTCGATATTGTTTACCTTGACTTTCAAAAGGCTTTTGACAAAGTCCCTCACCAAAGGCTCCTAAATAAGCTCTTCAGCCATGGAACCAGGGGACAGGTCTTGTCCTGGATTGGAACCTGGCTAAACTGTAGGAAACAAAGGGTGGTAATAAACGGACATTTCTCTGGGTGGAAAGAGGTGAGAAGTGGCGTACCCCAAGGTTCAGTTTTGGGTCCGTTACTTTTTAATTTATTCATTAATGACCTGGATGTAGGAGTGAATTCTGAGGTAGCAAAGTTTGCAGACGACACTAAATTGTTCAGGGTAGTTAAAAATGAAAGTGATTGTAAAGAGCTCCAGAAAGATCTCTCGAAATTGAGTGAATGGGCAACAAAGTGGCAAATGCATTTTAACCTAAACAAGTGTAAAGTCATGCACATCGGGGCAAAGAACCCCAACTACACCTACCAATTGATGGGGTCAAAGCTTTCCGAGACAAACCAGGAAGGGGATCTTGGGGTTTTGGTGGACAGCTCAATGAAGATGTCAACCCAGTGCGCTGCAGCAGTGAAAAAAGCAAATTCTATGCTTGGCATGATCAGGAAGGGAATCGAAAATAGGTCGGCAAATGTTGTATTGCCTCTCTACAAATCTATGGTAAGGCCACATTTGGAGTACTGTGTACAATTCTGGTCACCGCACCTCAAGAAGGATATAACGGAACTGGAAAAGGTACAAAGAAGGGCAACAAAAATGATCCAAGGGATGGAGCAGCTCCCTTATGAAACCAGGTTGCAACGCCTTGGTCTTTTCAGCCTTGAACGACGGGCGTTTAAGAGGTGACTTGATCGAAGTGTATAAAATCATGCATGGGATAGAAAAGGTGAATAAAGAAAAAATATTTTCTTTGTCACAAAACACTAGGACTAGAGGGCACTCCCTGAAGCTCCAAGGTAGGAAAGTTAGGACTAATAAAGGGAAATATTTATTCACCCAGAGGGTCATTGGGTTATGGAACTCACTTCCAGAGGAGGTTGTGACAGCTGTCAGCCTGGACAGCTTCAAGGCAGGATTAGACAGATTCCTGGATACCAAGGGAATCAGTAGTTACTGAAAGGGACATCCAAGTGCCACCTCTGTGTTGATGGAGGCAGGCAGGATTTTCCCGGTACTGGTTGTGGGGGTCGGGGAGCAGGTGAGGGTTTTGCCCTCCTTTCTGCTAGAGATCCCTGTGTACAACTAGTGGGCCACTGTGTGACACAGAATGCTGGACTAGATGGGCTGAGGCCCGATTCAGCATGGCTCTTCTTATGTTCTTATGTTCTTATGTTCATTGACAAGGTTTTCATCAACCTGAAATGAGTTAAAACGTTCCAGGAGGACAGGGAAATATCTAAACCACCCCCCAAAGGGGCTTATAAAAATGAAAGTACTTACCCGGCTGCTATTCCCCCTTCTTCGGAGCTCTCCTGATGCGTAGGAATGACGTGCCAGGAGAAGGATGGGGGCCAGAAGCGATTTTCCTCCTCCCTCTTCTCCTGGCGAGTCATTCCTATGTGCCATGAAAGCTCTGAAGAAGTGAAAATGGCAGCCAAATAAGGACTTTTATTATTAAACCCTTTTGAGGAGGAGGGATTGGGGTGGTTAGATCCCTCTTGGAAAATGCAAGAGGGCTGAGCGGACTGCCCCCTCTGAAGTGCCAGATGTTTGGACGCCCCACGCAAAATTCCGGGAGGGTGCGCGTTTTGTGCCCTGCCTGGATGGGCCCTAAAACATCTGAAGGATCCCAGTTTGCCTAGAATAAGGTATAACCACAGCTTTTTTGGGTTTTTTTTGTTTTTGGGGGGTTTTTTTGCTGAACATCTATTTATTGGCCAGTAGTATTTCAAGAGAATGTAAGACAAGATTCCCATGTCAACCACAACTTTTAAAATTGTGAAAATTAGAAAAACTACCATGAAATGATAAGGTTTAAACAACCCCCCTCCTTCTATTCCTACGCCACTCTAGATCAGAGCTATACACACTAATTTTAGAGCAGAGTTTTAGCTGCATGGTGTATCTTCTAGTCAGCATGAAGTCTCACCCTTTACATGACACTGTATCCTCAGTGATCGAAGTCCCTTCCTGCACAATCAATCTTCTCTCACACAATCTCAGGGAGGTAGACCCATTCTCACATACAGGGAACCCATTAATCTGGTAACAATAAGCTCCCACTGTTTATATAACGCAAAAACTTCCTTCTGTACAAGTGGGATTAAGTGGTAGAAATGACCCCAATGTTATATGTTCCCTAAGGAAATGGCTTGACATTCTTTTTGGCATCAGCTGAACTTTGGTTTTTCTAGGCTTTTTAATTACATATTTTCACGGCATATTTTGGCACCTTCTATGGGAATATCACAAGCAGTTATAGATACACTACATTTGGTGTTTGCAGTTACTAGTATTTTGAAACCACCGTTTTCTGTTCTCTCTGCATCTGCCTCTCCAATGCAGAACAACATTTTGTGCTAAACAGCCCCACCGTCTATGAAAGTCTAAGCCAGTGTTTCCCAACCTTATTTGAGCCGAGGCACATTTTTTACATTTACAAAATCCTGGGACACACCACCAACCAAAATGACACAAAATGACACTCTAACACAGTAATACATATAGTTAATATGTTTTTAAATGTATTTATACACTCAGTGTGAAACCTGGGCCTGTTTCGATGAACACAACATAGATACCCTGGCAGGAATGGCAGAAAGACACACACGAAGGTCTTGCTCAACAGCTGGGAGTTATAGTTCTCCCGCAATCAAAAAGCATTCTGAACTCCACCAATGATGGAATGGAATCAAACTTCCCACACAGAACTCCCATAACCAAGAGAAAATGCTGTAAGAGTTTGGTGGGCATTGACCTTGGGTTTTGGAGTTGTAGTTCACCTATATCCAGAGAGCACTGTGGACCGAAACAATGTTGGATCAGGCCCAAACTTGGCATGAATACTCAATATGCCCAAATGTGAACACAGATGGAGTTTGGGGAAAATAGACCTTGACATTTGGGAGTTACAGTTTCTGGGATTTATAGTTAACACACAACCAAAGAGCATCCTGAACTCTTGCAACAATGGAATTGAACCAAACTTGGCATATTGAACTCTCAATTTCCCACGGCACACCTGATGATCGCTCACGGCACACTAGTGTGCCACGGCACACTGGTTGAGAAACAATGGTCTAAGCCACAATAAATATGGTGCCGTTTTAAGATGTAGCTGTGCTCCTTGTTTCTCATAGAATCCTAGGGTTGGAAGAGACCTTGTGGGCCATCCAGTCAAATCCCCTGCCAAGAAGCAGGAAAAATTATTTGTTTGTTTGTTTGTTTTGGGATTTATTAATAGCCCATCCCAGTTGGCTCTGGGCGATTTACAATAAAACACAAGCTGAATGCCTGAACATCTAAAAACATCTAAATATCTAACATCTTCAAACATCTAAAAACAATTAGCATCTAAAACATCTAAAAAGCCATTGACAATGTAACAGTTCTCAGCCGAACGCCCTCTCAAACAGCCACGTTTTACAAGCCGTGCAAAAGTCTTTTAGATCACGGGTGGCTCTGATGTAAGGAGGGAGGGCGTTCCAGAGTGATGGGGCGATCACCGAAAAAGCTCTACACAGGTTGATGTCAAATGAGCATCTTTAGGGCCTGGGACCTGTAATAGATTCTGGTGGTCTGATCGAGGCGATCTCCAGGGTCAACACGGAGAGAGGCGTTCCTTTAGGTATGCCGGCCCTTGGCCATACAAGGCCTTAAAGGTTAGAACCAGCACCTTGTGAGTAATACGAAATTCGACCGGAAGCCAATGCAGTTGGTATGGGACAGGTGTTATATCGTTCCTCACGGGAGTTCCCGTGAGGAATCTAGCCGCCACATTCTGTACCAGTCGAAGTCTTTGGGTCACCGACAAGGGAAGGCCAACATAAAGGACATTACAGTAGTCAAGTCTCAAAGTTACTGTGGCATGAACTACTGTGGCCAGGTCATCCCCAGACAAGAGGCCCCAGGCATTCAAAGCAACCCCGACAGATGGCCATCCAGCCTCTGCTGCAATACATGAAACATGGTGTGGTGACCTCACTTCTCGTGTATTCCTTAATTTCTCTCAGGAGGGTTTTCTGTGTTATTGCTGCCACCATTCATGAAGAGAGTAGCCCAGAAATGGAATGAGAGAGAGGCTTGCTGGTAGATGAAACAGTGTCTTCTTTTATTTGTGTAATTCTTATTGTATATGCTTATTGGTTACATAAGATCAATCGCTTGCAGAACATTTCAAAATGGGTTTCCTTCATACCAGACTGTTATGTAGATACATAAGAACAGGTTTCTTTAATCAACTCCCCAGCTGCTTCACAGCTTTTCCTTTCTCTAGACCTTAACTCACTATTTAGTGCCACTTTTTACTTCCTGACTACCTTTCAGGGGTCTAAATCCTATTAGTCTAGTCCCACATTCTTAGGCCTAACTATCCTAAAACTCCTCCAGCAACTAACTCTACACAAAACGGAATCAACCCTCCTCTGATCCCTTCACTCACCAACTGCTCTCTTTTTTAAACCAACAATCGTTTTCCCTCAGTGACAGTTGGCTCCGCCCCTTTTTCCTCAGCTTGGAGCTAGGTTGCTATGGCAACGCCTGGGGCTTCTGTCCAATTCTCAGCTAATACTAATAAACCTATCTAAAACTTATACTTTAACTAACCATTTCGTTACATACGCCCACCTTTAAATAAAACAATTTCAAAGCAAGTTTACATCAACACACACACACACACACACACATATATATATTCAAATACTTATACATTTCCCTGTTTTCCATACTTACACACATCAAAACCAATGAACACATTTCTTGAAAAAACACATTGCCATTTCGTCACTTCATTACACATGGCACCTCAACAAGAATCCTCTTGCTGCTACTGATGCACAAAAATATAATTGCCAATATATCCTAGATTTTCTAGCAAGGATGCTAGAGGTGCAGGATGCATTTATTATTCAACTGTTTTGTCATTATTTTATCTTTCTCTCTCTCTCTCTCTCTCTCTCTCTCTCTCTCTCTCTCTCTCTCTCTTTTTTTCTACGAAATCTGCTGTGGAACCAAAAGGGAGAATTTCAGTAGTAAAATTAATTATAAAAGTGAAATAAAAAAGTAAAAGTGGAGTGAAAGGGGAGAAAAGAAGCATCCTGAGACTAATTTGCACGTTTCAGCACAAGTTCCTGTGGACTCCAATCCTCTTCACCAGGTGTGAAGCTTGCACTGAAATATATCCAATCCATTAGTCTCAAAGGTCTTATTATGTTCCTCCTCCCTCCACCTCCAAAACTTTTCCTTTTAATGTTGAAACACACACAAAAAAGTTTCCGCAACTCTTTACTACTGGTTGTGCTAACTAAGGGCCCTTCCACACAACTCTATATTCCAGAATATCAAGGTTAAAAAATCCCACAGTATCTGCTTTTAATTGGGTTATCTGAGTCCACACTCAGATAATGTGGGATGTTCTGCCTTGATATTCTGGGATATGGGGCTTTATGGAAGGGCCCTATGACTGGTTAAGATATTATATAAGTCTACATTTAATATCTATATATATATAAATGGTCCTGTCGTCGTGAGTACCTTAAAAACAAAAAAACTACTGGGCCAATACCCACCAAATTTGGCAGCAAAACGTCTCACAACGCAAGGTGTGACCAACAATAAAAAGCCCCCCAAAGAACCCCTTAAAATTAATTAAATTAACAAAATACAGATCCTCCGTTGTCCAGCTCTGGCCCCGCCCTCTATCTCTTGCCACACTCCCCCTCCTTCCCTCTAGCGTTCCTTCCTTCCTTCCTTCTTTCCCTTTGGCAAGGGAGGGGGATGTGGAGGAGGGGCAATAAGAGGCCCCGCCCCTGCCCCAGCCCCACCCCCTACTCCAGCCTGTCCCTGCCCCTTCCCCGTTATGGCCCCGCCCCCTCTCCCTCGCCACACTCCTCCCTCCTTCCCTCTTGCATTCCTTCCTTCCTTCTTTCCCTTTGGCAAGGGAAGTAGAAAGGAAAGAAAAAGGGAAGGGAAGGCAGGAAAGAGGTAAAGAAGGAAGGAAGGAGAACAGACAGGAAGGAAGGAGAGAAGAAAGGAGGGGGGAAGGGAAGGAATGAAAGAGAGGAGGGAGGGAAAGAAGGAAGTGGGAAGGAAGGAAAGAAAGAGGTACTGAAGGAAGGAAGAAGAGAAAGTAGAAAGGAAAGAAAAAGGAAAGGCAGGAAAGAGGTAAAGAAGGAAGGAAGGAAAAAAGGAAATAAAAAGTGAAAGAAGGAAGGAAACGGGGAGGGAAAAAAGGAGACAAAGGAAGAAGTAGAGAAAGAGGGAGGGAAGGAAATGAGGAGGAAGGATGAAACCAAAGTGTGAAAGAAGGAATAAAAGAAAGAGGTAGAGAAGGAAGAAAGGAGAGAAAGGGGAAGGGGAAGAAAAAGGGGGGAAATAATAGGTAGGCACCTCTCTTTCATAATAGTCCAGATATCTACCTCTTCTTACTATAGGCCACAGCAACATGTGGCAGGGCACACTATAAAATTGGCATATTACTGCAAATATTGTCAGTCCTGAACCAAAGGATCGAGGTTCTTTTGTACAGTGCACCCTAAGATCCAATACTATGCATAATTAAACCCCAAATTAGATGGTTTCAATATCAAACCTATTACAGACCCAAGTAAATTACTCCAAGAGCCCTTCCACACAGCCATATAAACCAGAATACCAAGGCAGAAAATCCCACAATATCTGCTTTGAACTGGGTTATCTGAGTCCACACTCAGACAATGTGGGATTTTCTGCCTTGATATTCTGGGATATAAGACTGTGTGGAAAGGCCCTGAGTCCACACTCAGATAATGTGGGATTTCTACCTTGATATTCTGGGATATAGGGCTGTGTGGAAAAGAACCAAGTGTCAACTCCCAGATCTAAAAGAGAAGACAATTTAAAAAAAATTAAAAAGGAGAAGACATCAGATCCAAGCAGAAGTCCTCCAGACATTTCCAAAATTCAGCAGGAAGTCTAGCTTTTGGAGTTTTAACAACTCATTAAAGATGTTCTAAACACTAGATTTTTATCTCTGAAAAGACTGCGAGACTTATGAGTTTGTCATTCAATACGCGTTGCAGTTGCAAAGGATTTGTGAATATATTTAGTCTCCAAAAACACAGGCATATACTACGGTTCAAAGAGTGTCATCAACTGCTCTGTCCATGGCATCAGAATAACAAATGCAGCTGCAGCAGTCACTTCAACAAACTGTGTGGTCTAAATCAGTGGCGGAGAATTGACAACCCTCCACTCACTCTTCCCCTGGAAATGTTGCTCTTCTTTACTGTTCAAAGCAGAGAAGGCTATTTACTAGGCCTGGGCAAGCATGGTTCTAAATGGTTCTAAAGTACTTACAAAACTAAAGTACTGGTGGTGAAAACTAGGTGGCGCTGGTGCTTTGCTTCTACAGTGTTGCTAAAGTTCTGGTGGTGAACACTAGGTGGCGCTGGTGCTTTGCTTCTACAGTGTTGCTAAAGTTCTGGTGGTGAACACTAGGTGGCGCTGGTGCTTTGCTTCTACAGTGTTGCTAAAGTTCTGGTGGTGAACACTAGGTGGCGCTGGTGCTTTGCTTCTACAGTGTTGCTAAAGTTCTGGTGGTGAACACTAGGTGGCGCTGGTGCTTTGCTTCTACAGTGTTGCTAAAGTTCTGGTGGCGAACATTTCAGAACTCTAACAAAACTTTCAAAACTTCATTATTTTTTATTGGTGATTTTTAAGACAGAACCAATTAGGAAGTGCCATTTATAACGAAATTTTGAAAGTTTTGCAGGGCGAGGGCCTCCGCCAGGAGACCAGGGACCCGCAACACCACCATGGAGGAATTCCACCCCCATAATGATGAGGTAGTAGTAAGACGTTTCCTCGCCCTCCTTCCCCCGGGAAAGGAGCAGCCCCCTTCCCTCTCCTCGATTCTCTCCCTGGGTCCTTCCCAGAGGAGAAGAGAAGGCCATCGAGGCGTTGCATTTGTTTCCACGTGCCTACAGCCTCCGATGGCCTGCTGCTCTGCTCTCCTCTGCTGCGGCAGTGGCTAGGTTCGCTTTGCGATCCTCTGGGCTGGGGTCATTGGGCCATTCCATCTTGGGATCCTTCAGGATGTCAGCCTTCATCTTGGTCCGCATCTTGTCTTCTTGAATTTTATTTTAATTTATTTTAGTGGGTTTTATTATTATTGTATAATAATTTTATAATAATAATATAATAAATAATATAATATAATGTTATATTATATTATAATTTCAACATATTATAATGTCTATATATATATACTATAATATAATAATTATGATATTAATACTAATAATATATGAATATTTCTTGATATATTAATATGTTAATATTAATGATGTGTAATATATAGTACATATAGTAAATAAATAAATAATGTATGTTAGAATGTAGTTCTGCCTTTAGGTGCGGCCCTCCATAATATTTTTTGGCTCTCGTGTGGCCCCTTGGAAAAAATAATTGCCCACCCCCAATTTAGAACCATCATTGCCCAGGCCAACTATTTACATTTCACAATTATAGTACTATGGGCCCTTCCACATAGCCATATAACTTGGAATATCATGGCAGAATAACCCACAATATCTGCTTTGAACTGGAATATCTGAGTCCACACTGCCATGTATCCCAGTTCAAAACAGAAAATGTGGGATTTTATTCAGCTGTGTGGAAGAGGCCTATGATTCCATGTTAACTACCATGTCTGCATCCCCTGGAATTCTGGAGTTTGTAATTTGTTCAGAGGCTCTAGAGGATTTCTCTGATGGATAATCTTCTTTAAAGTGACATTAACATGCTATATCTGTGTAGTGTGAAAACACCCACAGACTCTGGTTCCACAACCTGTGAATGAAGATGAGCATCTCACTCAGGGCCCTTCCACACAGCCATATATCCCAGAATATCAAGGCAGAAAATCACACAATATCTGCTTTGAACTGTGTGCCATCACACCCGAACTGTAAATACTCAATAAGAGCAAGGACGTGGTCTCTCTATACCGGGGGATTGCTTCTTGCCTTCCTTTTGAGGCTCGGGGCTCCCAAGGACCAAGCTGGACACTCTAGTTAACTCAAATATTATTATTATTATTATTATTCATTAACTTCATTTCATGCGGACCCATCTGCCCAAGGGGACTCGGGGCGGCTTACATGGGGCCGAGCCCAATAACACACAAACAGGCTTTGTTGTTCTTAACATGAGTTAACCTCACTCAGGCACTTTGCTTTGTTTCCCAAAAGATAAAGGAAAGATCTTACATTACAGACTCTTTGTAGCTTAGTCCAGGAAGCTTTAGCGGGATGACTCTCCAAGTCCTCTCCTTCTCTATGGCTTCGAGGTAAGGACACCCGAAGCCCCAGCCGGATGGCCTATACTGAAGGCATGGAACCTTCCTCTGGATACCAACTCAGAGCTACCTAACCTTCTGGTATGCTGGGCTTTCTGTTTGAGTCCCAAGGAAAGTCTGTCTGGTGTTGGAAGATAGCCTGACCAAGGCCTGGCCTGGCAAACCTCCGGCTGGACGCCCAGCTGTCCATGGAGGAGCAGATCGGCTGCACCTGCAGGACAGCATTTTACCACCTACGGTTGGCTAAGCGTCTGGCTCCCTACCTCTCCCGGCACGACCTGGCTACAGTGATCCAAGCCACGGTCATCTCTAGGCTCGACTACTGTAATGCGCTTTACATTGGCCTTCCCCTGTCGACGATCCGGAAGCTTAAGCTAGTGCAGCATGCTGCAGCGCGTCTCCTTACGGGAGCCTCAAGATCCGACCGCGCGACCCCGCTCTTGCGCGAGCTGCACTGGCTCCCGATTGAATTCCGGGTCCTCTTCAAGGTGTTAGTTCTAACTTTTAAGGCCATTTATGGTTTGGGGCCAGTGTACTTGAGGGAGCGACTTACCCCTTATGTGCCTGTGAGATCACTGCGCTCCGAGGAGCTCAACCTCTTAGAGGTGCCTTCCCTCAGAACCTGCAGATTGGCCACCACACGGCGGAGGGCATTCTTTGCAGCTGCTCCAAGTCTTTGGAACGGCCTCCCGGAGGAGATCCGGGCCATTCGTGTCCTTTTGCCCTTCCGTAAGGCGGTGAAGACCTGGCTCTTCAGGAAGGCGTTCGGCCCCTAGCTCAATCACACTGTGCGCCAGATCGCCTATGGCGCCCAGATGTTCATCATGCCCCTCTAGCCTTCGCTGTGGGCCACTGCCTCTTTGTGTTTTAACTGCTTTAATGTTTAATGTTTAATGAGTTTTAACTGTTTAACTTGTTTTACCATATTCATTGTGTCTATGCTTCCTTGTAAACCGCTCTGAGCTCCGGAGTGAGCGGTATACTAAATCGAAGTTAATAAATAAAATAAATAAATAATAAATTATGTCATCTTTGGAGAAATCCTGGAAAGGCTCTGACAAACAAAATGGCTTGATTTCCAAAATCCCTGGGAAAGGGGGCGGGACAAACTCAACTGAGCTCTGCAAACAATGATAGACAGGTGCAAAAACCAATCAATGCAACCAAACCTTTAACAAACAGAGCAGGCTGCAAAAACACATTTTAACAGTGCAAACCTTAGGAACTTAATGTTTTCCATGCAAGTGGCGCTTGCTGCGCCATCACAAACTGGGTTATCTGAGTCCACACTCAGATAATGTGAGAGTTTCTGCCTTGATATGCTGGGATATAGAGCTGTGTCGAAGGGCCCTGAGTCCTCATAAATCACAGCTTAAATACAACTCTGGAACTGGTCTGCAATTTCATCTCAACTTCTATAAATGCTTTTTAAAATACCCAAGGCCATGAAAAGCAGGTGAAGGCCAAGGGAAGCATATGCTGGGATGGTAAACTATGGCTACTTGTCCATTAAAATGATCAATGTCGCCTTTGCATTACTGGCATCATCTGTCAGCCAAGCTCTTGATTCCCCTACTTCCCATCTTCTCTAGTATTTCATTATTATGAGATCTATTTCATTACTTTCATTTCCCATATGCCATTACTAATACACTTTCGCAAAATGTCCTTTTTCCGCTCCTGTTTCAGTGCACTTGGGCGGCCGTGGGGGAGGCAGAGGAGGGGGGAGATTGTTTGAAGTATGGTAATGGATTTCCCGGTTCATTCCATCCTTGAACATTTGTCAACCTTGAGATACAGGTTTTTCAAAACAAAGTGGCTCCTTTCCTTACATGCCCCTTTCTACTGTTCATCGGACAAAGCGCAGCAATCCACTCAGAGGAGCCTACGTGGAGTGGAAAGGGAGTCATTTGGGAGTGCCACAATGGCAGGCAACCTGGTATGGAACTAGATGTGAACTAGATCACTCAATGGGAAACTGCCGGGAGACTCATATAAGAACAGAAGCCAGAGGAAAGAAAGCTTTCGAGGAAATCTGTGGAAAAGCTGTAGTTCTGGGAGTACAAGCTTAGCTTGAAGAATGCAACCAGATGAAAGATTTAAAGGTCGGTCAGATGGTCTTTTGTTGTGATCACTGCTCTATGGCTATACATCTGGTACCTTCATGACAATAATCCAATTATGGATTATGGATTGGAGTTGCACAATAGGTAACAGCAAATGATTCTTCACACTATCAATAGAGAGTATTTAGATGGTCTATATGTGTACCCAGATCATTGAATTATGTACACAAATAGGTTTGTTCATATGTAACATTCATCTCAAGTACCCTGTCGTGGTTCAGCCCTCCTTAAAGGAGCCAAACCCAATAAAGTAATCAGTAAACGTTTATTAACAAGTCACAGGCTTCCAAAAGGCACTGAAAAGCTGAGCAAATGAACTCAGACAAATAAAAACACAACCAGCCAGGTCAAAAGAGTCATACAAAGAAAAAGCAGATTAAACCGCCGAAAAACCCACAAACACAGGGAAATGGGAAGCAGCACATCGTCAGCCAACCCATCATCGTCAAACTGGGAGAGACGCAAGCAGTACGACGTCGTCAAATCAGTCCTGGGTCAAACCGAAAAGAGAAGCCAGCAGAGTAGCCAAGTCAAACCAGCCCGGAGTCGAAAAAGGAAGGCAGCACACAAATCTAGCACACAGGGATTTAAGGTGGTGCAGCCGATGAGAGTATACAAGATGCGGAACCCACCAAATATGATACCAGTGTCCAGAAAGAGAGTCCAAGGTCCAGAAATCCACGTCCAACTATCAGTCCAGCAGCAATCCAGCAACAAAGGGCAGAGCATGGAGGGCAAGTACAACTCCTTGCCAGCTGCAAATAATGGTTATTTGCAAGCCCCCTTTACTCAAAGCTCTTCCTCAGAACTTAATTGAACCGACACCCCATTATCATTCCTCTCAGCTGCCAGCACTTCTTCACGTGCTGCCCTTTGCCTCTCACGCCAAGCCATACGTCTTCTACGACGACTTAGTTCACCCCAGCAAGAAGCCTGATTCCCATCACTCCAGTTCGCATCTCCCGTGAATCCCACAAATGAATCACTACTAGGAGGTTCTTCACAAACATTCCATATCTGTTGCACTTTAGTCCAATCCATGTCACTAGACACCTCTTCAGAGCTCTGTGAGTCCTCAACCCCATCTTCCATAGACTGGTCCTCATCACCACACCCATCATCCTCTGAAAACCCTAAAAACGTTTCATTCTCTGAAGACTCGTTAAGTATTTGCCTGATTCTCTTCCTTTCTTGCTCCTCATCTGACTCTTGCTCACGAGTAGACCTTTTAGTATTTCTGGCTACAGTCTCTTCTCTCTCAGCCTCGGCCTCAACTACAACATACTCAATGCCCAAAGCCTAAATACCTCAAAAGTCAATTGTGGTTAGCATTTGAATAGGAGGCAACCATGACTTCCAGGTGATGTAGATCAATGTTTCCCAACCTTTTTTGAGCCACGACACACTTTTTACATTTGCAAAATCCTGGGGCACACCACCAACCAAAATGACACAAAATGACACTCTAACACAGTAATACATATAGTTAATATGTTTTTTAAATGTATTTATACACTCGGTGTGAAACCTGGACCTGTTTCGATGAACTCAACATAGATATCCTGGCAGGAATGGCAGAAAGACACAAGCTTCCCATAACCAAGAGAAAATGCTATAAGAATTTGGTGGGCATTGACCTTGAGTTTTGGAGTTGTAGTTCATCTATATCAGAGAGCACTGTGGACTCAAACAATGTTGGATCAGGACCAAACTTGGCATGAATACTCAATATGCCCAAATATGAACGCAGTTCAGGGGAAATAGACCTTGACATTTGGGAGTTGTAGTTGCTGGGATTTATAGTTCCCATACAATCAAAGAGCATTCTGAACCCCACCAACGATAGAACTGGGCCAAACTTCCCACACAGAACCCCCAGGAGGCAAGAGGAGGTCTCTACTTGGGGAAAGGGAGGCAGACCTTCCCAATGCATGGAGAGGGAAAGACCAATTAGACAACGGGTGGGAGGGGGGGTGTTTGTAATGTTGTGCCTTTATCGAGGTAGGTTTCTTAGGGTTTTTATACTTCAACACACTAGAATCCCCCCCTTTCCTGGAGGTTCCAATTTCCCATGGCACACCTGATGATTGCTCACAGCACACTAGTGTGCCTCGGCACACTGGTTGAGAAACACTGATGTAGATTATATTTCAGAGGAATAAACCACTGACTATTGCTTACCTGAAAAAATTGTGTTAAATTCATGGGTTTGCCAGAAATCAACAGGCAAGTGTATGCGCAGAGGACCCAGGTACAGTTATTCACATGTAATAGAATGTATTCATATGTAATAGGTAAAGGTTTTCGTCTGGCATTAAGTCTAGTCGTGTCCGACTCTGGGATTGGTGCTCATGTCCATTTTTAAGCCGAAGAGCCGGCGTTGCCCGTAGGCCACATGACCTCTAAGTTCATGTGGTCAGCATGACTGCATGGAGTGCTGTTACTTTCCTGCCAGAGCAGTACCTATTGGTCTACTCACATTTGCATGTTTTCGAACTGCTAGGTTGGCAGAAGCTGGCTAACAGTGGGAGCTCATGCCGCTCACAGGATTTGAACCTACGGTTAGCAAGTTCAGCAGCTCAGCGGTTGAACCCGCTGCAGCACCAGGGTCTCCTTCTTGAAAAATAATGAAAACTCTGAAATCCCATAATGAATATGTTTACATTCTATTACATATCATTTTTACATATGTAACATAATAAAGACATATGTAATCGAATGTAAACATATTCATTAAGGGATTTTAGAATTTTCATTATTTTTCCAGAAGCCAAGCTTCATTACTAGCAAGAAAATAAATAATTTAAAGCATTTTTGGAGAAAAAAATATTAAAGTTAACCAATACAGTCAGACCTGTGTCTTCTTAGAATAACATGTACTGAATTCCTCAAACCACCATATGACTTCTCTAGACTCTGGAAAGCAATGAATCAACTGCATCACCCCAGTGCTTCAAGTGGCGTGACATCAGTTCCGAATTTTTAAAAAAATCAAATTGTGTCCTAAGAGGAGGATTTCCTGCCCATCACAGCAAGGGGGAAAACATGGCCTTGGATCTCGGTCAGGCCAAGGCAACTGCCTCGCTCCTGTCTTCTACATCGACTAGTTCACAGAAACCACACACACCTCATGCTAAAAAAAGAATATTGCCATCTGTCTAAGGTTCTGCATCCACATACAGGTATTTATGTGGAGGTATTCCACTATCTTCCGCTGGTCCAAGAACTCAGGACTATCGGATAACTGCATTACATACGTACATCTATGCTAAGAAAGACACTATCCTGTGCCTTGCTCATAGTAAATATGTTATCTACATTCTTGTCCTGCCTCCAGTAAACTGATTTCCCTTCTGTTTCTTAGCTGGACTTATGCACCCCTGTGTTTTTTTTAGTTTAAATGCTCTGGAGTTGTCCCAATGCATCCCTTTTGGCATCCAAACAGCTATCCAGGCCAAGGACATATTGGTGCCACCATGACCGTGTTACCAGTCACAAGTACCTTCCATGCAGAGGGTAGCTGGGGCATTACTTTTCCCAGTCACATTGCTGGCTGCCCTGTTGTGACCTCACTAGAAGCAGTATCACTGTCAACCTCTCCAAGAGACTTGCTTGCGGCTGGCAACACAGCGGTGGGTCTGTTGGATGTGTGAACACTGGATTGGGCTGGGTTCAGATGTCACGCCTCCAAAATAATGGGATCATTCCGGAGCTTCCTGGAAGATCCAGAGTAAACCCTTGCACTGGATTAACAGCTGGAGCAGCACTTATACTATAAATTGACCCATATGTTGTGTGGATTTAGGATTGCCACCTGTTCCGTATTATTTATTTATTTATTTATTTATTGGGCTTCTATGCCGCCACTCCCGGGAGGCTCGGGGCGGCTCACAAGCACTGGATAAATCCGCATAAAAACAAAATTATAAGTTAAAACATAGCATGAGAATACACAATAAAATACAGTAGGTGTTAAAAACCTTGGTGTGTAATACAACACAACAGGTACCAATTTACGTACGGGGCGGGCTGCGCATAGGAAGTCCTACAAGTCGAAGGCTTGTTGGAATAAGTAGGTCTTGCAAGCCCGCCTGAAAGGAAGCAAATCCTGGATGGCGGCCGTTTCATCGGGGAGGGCATTCCATAACATGGGTGCAATCACGGAGAATGCCCTTCTACGGGTCGCTGTCAACCTGGCCGACTTATACGGGACGTCCCGTATTTTTGCTCTGAATTTCGTGTCCCATATTTTCAGCTCCTGTCCCATATTGTCAGGACAGATGGCAGCAGGAGGCGAGGCCAGGCTAGCAGTGAGGAAGGAAGGAAGGGAGAACTCTATGTGAATGCCCGGTAGCTGCCGCTCTCCCCACACAAACACCGGGCCTGGTCCGCCTTACTCACCTGAGCCGACAGCGCCGGCATCTTGGCGCCTTCCCTGCCCACTCTAGCCCTACCTCTTGAGCATACAGAGAGGTGAGCGCAGAAGGGGAGCAGAAGGGGGAGAAGGGGGATTTGGTTGCACGCGCCGGGAGTGACGGACCAGAAGAGGCAGGCCTTCCTGGAAGGAAGAGAGGGTGGAAGGGGTGGTGCGGTGGCAGCAGGAGGCGCTCGCAGAGAGAGGGAGCCAGAGTGAGGTTCGCACACACGGCGGCTTGCGTCTCGGGCCTGCTGGGGATTCTGGGCCTTGCGTAACGGTCGCGGCGGCGAAGGAAGAGGAGGCAGCTGCGTGGGAGGGGATGAGGTGTCAGGTCTGCGGAGGCGACAGTGGGAGGTTTCTCTGGGAGCATGGGAAAAAAAGGAGGCCATGTGAAACATAACCTCAGTTATGTTTTATGAAGTGTCCCTTATTTTTTGTGAAAAATCCCGTATTTTTAGGTAAATGTCACTTATTTCTTATATCAAAAAGTGGCAACCCTATGTGGATTCCCTGCAGCTTTTGAAAGATGGGTCCACTTTATTTGGTCCTTGTAGACACTGCTTTTTTTCACCTTCCCTTGGATGACTTGCCTTTAGACTGGAAATCGGAAGACAATTTATTCATAACATGCACCGTAGTTAACAGACACTCTGGAATTAAATGACAACAAAACAGAAGGCATATCCGTCTGTACAAAAGGTGTTACACACCCTAATAAGAATGCAGATTCAGTGTACCACTGCTCGCCTCTCCCAAATTGCCAAAAGCTCTTTGCGAGCTTTTTACCCTGCCTACAGTACTAAGTAATTTCTCTTCTGATATTTTGTCATTTTCTTAGAAAGCATGAAAACTACTGCTCGCCCACCTATTTTGTAAGTTATAGGCAGGACAAATGTGCAGAACTCCCAACTGCGTCATTAGTCTATTAGCCTTGCTTCTTTGAAATTAGTATGAGTTTGGCTAAGCAAACTCCATAGGTCGAAGTGGGCAATGGTTGGTTTATTTATTTATTTATTTATTTATTTTATATTCTGCTTTTCTCACCTCGAAGGGGACTCAAGAGTGGATTACAGTACACATACTTGCAGAC
The DNA here is from genome assembly GCA_030556195.1 of Anolis apletophallus. Taxonomy (NCBI): domain Eukaryota; kingdom Metazoa; phylum Chordata; class Lepidosauria; order Squamata; family Anolidae; genus Anolis; species Anolis apletophallus. The sequence continues at coordinate 21,356,970 of JARBWK010000007.1, forward strand.
AATCCCTTCAGTTCAACATACGACATATAAACATGTGACATTTATCACAGTACAGTACAGTACATACATTTTGACATATTACACACATATATAGATGAACAGAGGCAAACTTTCTGGCCACCAGGGGGAGCTGATGCACTCCTCATCTCTCAGTGTTTTCCAGCGTCCCTTTGTTGTTTCTTCCGCATTCCTCAGCAATTCCTGGGTTCTTTTTAATGGCCTCATAAATCAGTCAAAATTCACCTCCCCACTTACTGTGGTACCTTTATCTCCTACTTGAAAAATGTAACTGTCTTTCGGGCTGCAAAGGTCGACAGCAGGCTACACTTAAGGTCGAGAACCCATCTCGACCCGGGCAGGCCACGAACTCATGACCTACTGGTCAGAGAGATCTTATGAACCTGACACTTAGCCAGCTGCACCACATTCCTGGTTCACCAGATGTTGGGGAAGTATCAATCCCACTCGCTCTAGCCATTAGGAGCCCCCATGGCGCAGTGGGTTAAACCAGTGTTTCCCAACCTTTTTTGAGCCGCGGCACACTTTTAACATTAAAAAAATCCGGGGGCACACCACCAACCAAAATGACACAAAATGACACTCTAACACAGTAAAGAACGGTTGGGGGTTGGTGGCCTGCTGGGAGCAGCTGCTGGGAGTGCCGAAGCTGGGGAGGAGGCAGAGCCAGGTTGTGCCATGCCCCGCCCCCTACCCCGGCTTCACCTCTCCCAGCAGCTGCTCCAGCCTTGAGGGGGCAGTGCCAAGCCAGCCGTGCCAGAGCCAGCACAATGCTGGCTTGGCACTGTCCCCTCAAGGCTAGAGCAGCTGCTGGGTAGTACTGGGGCCATGCCCCGCCCCTCCCCCAGCTTCAGCTCTCCTACAGGCCGTGCCATGCCCCGCCCTTTCCCCCCAGCTTCAGCTCTCCTACAGGCCATGCCATGCCCCGCCCTTTCCCCCCAGCTTCAGCTCTCCTACAGAGGAGGAGCATGAGCGTTGGACGGGCTTCAGTGGGCGGGGCTCCTCCTCCACGCGGCTTCAGCGAGCGAGGGGCAAGAGTCATGGTGGGAGTCATGGCAGATTGGAGGCTGGCTGGGGAAACGGTCGAAGGAGGCGGTGCCCCGGTCCCTTCTTCTTTTTCTTCGCCACTGCCCGGCCCTTCCTTCTCCTCCCCCAAGCAGCAGGAGTTTGGCAGGAAGGGGGGGAGGAAGGGGGGCAGAGAGCTTTTCTCATGGCACAGCAAGAGGTCCGTCACGGCACACTAGTGAGCCACGGCACACTGGTTGAGAAAGACTGGGTTAAACCCTTGTGCTGGCAGGACTGAAGACTGACAGGTCGCAGGTTCGAATCCGGGGAAAGCATGGATGAGCTCCCTCTATCAGTTCCAGCTCCCCATGTGGGGACATGAGAGAAGCCTCCCACAAGGATGATAAAATATTTTTTTAAATCATCCAGGCGTCCCCTGGGCAATGTTCTTGCAGACGACCAATTTTCTCACACTAGAAGCAACCTGCAGTTTCTCAAGTCACTCCTGACACAGAAGAAAACGCTAGCCATTAAAGCCCATGGTGAGGGATAATGGGAGCTACAGTTTGCAGACACTGTCCACTTCTACTACAGATTTGGAAATTAGGGGCGAGGAAAGTGCCATGCATGAAGGGGCTGAGGGATTGTTTTCTGTTAAAGCAGGGATGGGCAAAGTAAAGCCCCCGGGGCTATATTTGCAGCCGTTAGAAATATAAACAAATTGCTCCTAAATGCCTCAAATGCCCCCTAGTGGCTGTGTAAGGGACATTACCATCATATTTTTGCTTCCGTGTCTCAACCTAGATCCAAGCAAGACCTTTTACGAAACATGGAAGCGGTCCAGACTTCTGCTTACTTCCTATTGTTAGTGATATTCTAGGCAACTATCGTGAATTTCAATATCATTTAAAATTAGCTTATTGATTCTTGTAAATTCTTTGTGAAGTCAGATGTATGTTTTTATATTAGATGTAATTTAAATTAATTTTAAGTGAGTTGTTTGCTAATTTGATTTGTTATGAGGGTATACACTGGATTTATGTGCGTCTAAAGTTATATACGTTGGCTTTTTTGGGATTTGGGCAGTCTGTGAATTTATTTTATTTGTAATTCTTATTGTATAGGCATTGAATGTTTGCCTTCTGTGTTGGACTCCACCCTTAGTCCCCTTCGGAGATAGGGTGGAATGCAAATAAAGTTTTGTTGTTGTTGTTGTTGTTGTTTAAAAGGTAGCAATTCTACAACACCCTCTTTAGTGAAGGAGGAAGCAATTCCTATAATTTATCTAAAGTTAAACAGTGAAGTTGAATTTTTAAAGAACACACAGGCCATTCATATCCTGACTGGTATTGCAGCATTGTGGTTGTCCAGATGCTTGGAATTCCCATGAACATCACTCCCATCCAATGAGGTTTAGGGCCCTTCTGCACTGCCATATAATCCAGAATATCAAGTCAGATAATCCACATTATCTGCTTTGAACTGGATTATCTGAAACTCCAATGCCATATAACCCAGGTCAATGCAGATAATCTGGATTTTATACAGCGGTGTAGAAAGGGCACAAGAGTCAGGTATTGTGGAGCCGAAGCCTAAAAGAAAAACCCAAAAAGCTCTCTGCTTTAATCCTAGACAAAGTACATATGGCAAATCTTCTTAATTAATGCCCAATCAGAAAATAGCAAACAAAATGAAAACATTGGCTTTCAATGCAACAACTAATGTGAGTGCAAGTAAATGGAAGAGAATCTTCCTATCATCTGCTGCATCATTCACCATCTATGGCTCCCCAAAAAGCATCTCCAAAGGGCTACGAGGTGGGAGAGAAAGAATGAGAAATCGTCATTCCATGAATGCCCTTTATGTTAACACCTCTTAGGATTCAAGCTTTGCACGGCTAAGAGGCATGACTCAAGTACACTTTTTACAATACAATACAGCCCCCGTATTCAGAGAAGACAAGTTCCTGAAATTACAGCGGGAACAAAAATCTTGGATAACAGCAAACCCCATTGATTTGCACTGAAGTACCTAAACCAGTGTTTCTCAACCAGTGTGCCGGGGCACACTAGTGTGCCGTGAGCGATCATCAGGTGTGCCGTGGGAAATTGGAACCTCCAGGAAGGGGGGGGGGGAAGAGTCTTGTGTGTTAAAGTATAAAAACCCTAAGAAACCTGCCTCGATAACCCCCCCCCCTCCCCACCCGTTGTCTACTTGGCCTCTCCCTCTCCATGCATTGGGAAGGCCCGCCTCCCTTTCCCCAAGTAGAAACCTCCGCTTGCCTCCTGGGGGTTCTGTGTGGGAAGTTTGGCCCAATTCTATCACTGGTGGGGTTCAGAATGCTCTTTGATTGTAGGGGAACTATAAATCCCAGCAACTACAACTCCCAAATGTCAAGGTCTATTTCCCCTGAACTCCATCTTTGTTCACATTTGGGCATATTGAGTATTCATGCCAAGTTTGGTCCTCATCCAACATTGTTTGAGTCTATGGTGCTCTCTGGATATAGGTGAACTACAACTCCAAAAGTCAAGGTCAATGCCCACCAAACTCTTATAGCATTTTCTCTTGGTTATGGGAGTTCTGTGTGGGAAGTTTGTGTCTTTCTGCCACTCCTGCCAGGATATCTATGTTGTGTTCATCAAAACAGGCCCAGGTTTCACACTGAGTGTATAAATACATTTTAAAAGCATATTAACTATAGGTATGACTGTGTTAGAGTGTCATTTTGTGTCATTTTGGTTGGTGGTGTGCCCCAGGATTTTGCAAATGTAAAAAGTGTGCCGCGGCTCAAAAAAGATTGGGAAACACTGACCTAAACCATAGAAAAGGTAAATGTCTCCCTTGACATTTAGTTAATGTCAATCCTATTTACAACCAACCCTATTTACAATCTTTTTCAGCATGATGGGCTACGGTAGATCTCGAAGAAGACGGCATATACTGATGGCAGCTTGTTCAACATAAGCCATCTGAGGCCTCGCACTAAGACTCTGAACTATCTAGTCTGTGAGCTGCTTTTTGCTGACGATGCTGCCCTTGTCGCCCTTTCGGAAGCAGCCCTGCAGCGCCTAACATCCTGCTTTGCAGCAGCTGCAGAGCTGTTTGGGCTGGAAGTCAGCCTGAAGAAAACGGAAGTTCTCTACCAGCCCGCACCACAGGAAGAACACCATCATCCCCACGTCAGCATAGGCAAATCTGTGCTTAAGTCCGTTCAGCAGTTCACCTACCTGGGAAGCATCATCTCTTCATATAGTGCATTTGGAAGGCTTCACAAAAGAGTTTGGAGTAACAAGCACCTGAGGCAAAGCACCAAAGTCAGTGTGTACAAAGCTAGCGTACTGTCTATTCTCCTTTATGGGTCTGAAACATGGGTCACCTATCGCCAACACCTACGACTCCTCAAACGCTTTCATCAGCGCTGTCTTCGCACAATCCTAAATGTACAATGGAATGACTTTGTGATGAATATTGCTGTCTTTGAGCAAACAGGGATCACCAGCATTGAGGCCATGCTACTGAGAACACAGCTGCGCTGGGCAGGGCACATCTCTAGGATGGAGGACCACTGCCTCCCAAAGATACTGCTCTATGGTGAACTTGCCACGAGTCAGCTCAAGAGAGGCGCCCCCAAAAAGAGATATGGGGACTCCCTGAAACAACATCTCAGGTTTGATCACCAACAACGGTCCACCTTGGCCTCACATCGGGAGGCATGTAGACACACTATCCACAATGCTGTGGCCTCTTTCGAGAAGACACGCCGAACGTGTCTCGAAGAGAGACGACAAAGCAGAAAGAACTGCAACTTGGAAACAACATCACCCAAGGAGACTTTCTGATGTGCTTTCTGCAACCGAACTTGCTTATCTCAGATTGGACTTTTTAGTCATCAACGCGCTTGTAAAAAGCGTGGGATGAGTCCTTCCTGAATCTTTGTTTGCAAAGAAAAGCCAAGAAGAAGTTTAGTTGAGTCAGACCCTGGGGGTGGTGCTCATCTCCGCTAAGCTGAAGAGCCAGCATTGTCTGTATACCTCTCCAGGGTCATGCAGCCGCATGACTGCATAGAGCACCGTTACCTTCCCGCCGAAGTAGTACCTATTAATCTATTCACATTTGCATGTTTTCAAACTGCTAGGTTGGCAGAAGCTGGGGATAACAATGGGAGCTCACCCCATCCCATGAATTCAAACCGCCAACCCTCCGATCAGCAAGTTCTGTAGCTTACTGGTTTAACCTGCTGTGCCACCACAGCAGTTCCTCTATGGCAACTTCCAGTGAAATCACACAGGATCACTGGAGCTAGAACATTCCTAAAGAGGACATAGTTGCAGGTAGGTAAAACCACGAGTACAAGTTCCCGGGTTCCAGGGATCAAGCTTTATTTTCTTTTATGTTAAAACGCCAGTAAACATGTGACCACTGGAGAAAAGGGTTTGCATTTTCTCACTGTAATTATCCTGTCTCACTCATGGAAATTTATATCGAGTACAGATGTCAACTTCCATTTGTAACCTTTCCATGTTTTGCCACCACTTCTTTTCTCCCCTTCTATTTTATTGTTTTCCTCAGTCATCTCAATAAAAGAGGAAAAGGCAAAATAAATGCATGCAGCCATCTGAATGGGAGCATCAGGGGTGGTTTGGATGGTTGCCTGGATCTCAGAATAACTCAGTGACACAAGGAACCAACCGGAATTGATCATGGAATTATTCAGTGTTTACTAGTCCAATGAGATATCTAGTCACAGAGAAGAAAGAACTACGAAATGCCATATGTGTGTGTGTGTGTGTGTGTGTGTGTGTGTATACTAGCTGTACCCGGCACGCATTGCTGTGCCCTATTTAGGAGAGAAAGTCTGAGTATGTAAGGGTTGGAATTGATGTTACTTATGGTCTTGGTGGGGTCATGGCTGTGTCGTTGTGGGTTGTTCCGGTGGGTGGGATGTTGAAGTCCTGTGGAGTTGTCGGTGTGTGGTGTTGCTGGCGTTCTGCAGAGCTTGTGGATATACAATGTTTTTTGTCTTTCCGTCTGCTTTGTTGTAGAGGTTGATGCTTGTGTGGGTGGGGTATTTGGTTGTTTGTGTGTGTTTGTAGAGTAACAGTGCAGTGTTGTGTTGTGGTTGGAGTATAGGTGGAGTTGGTTTTTGTTTGTGGTGGTGGTACATGTTGTGTGTGCAGGGTCTCGTAAGGTTAAGAACATAAGAAGAGCCATGCTGAATCGGACCTCAGCCCATCTAGTCCAGCATTCTGTATCACACAGTGGCCCCCAGTTGTACACGGGGATCTTGAGCAGAAGGGAGGGCAAAACCCTAACCTGCTCTCGACCCCCCACAACCAGTACCCAGGGAAATCCAGCCTACCTCAACCAACTCCGAGGTGGCACTTGAATGTCCTTTTCAGTAACTACTGATTCCCTTGGTATCCATGAATCTGTCTAATCCTGCCTTGAAGTTGTTCAGGCTGACAGCTGTCACAACCTCTTCTGGAAGTGAGTTCCATAACCCAATGACCCTCTGGGTGAAGAAATATTTCCCTTTATTAGTCCTAATTTTCCTACCTTGGAGCTTCAGGGAGTGCCCTCTAGTCCTAGTGTTTTGTGACAAAGAAAATAATTTTTCTTTATTCACCTTTTCTATCCCATGCATGATTTTATACACTTCGATCAAGTCACCTCTTAGACGCCGTCTTTCAAGGCTGAAAAGACCAAGGCGTTGCAACCTGATTTCACAAGGGAGCCGCCCCATCCCTTGGTTGGGGGGATGGGTTGTGGTAGGAAGTTGTGTTGTGTTGTGTGGGTTGGAATTGCTGGAGTATTGTGCCTGGGACGTGTGTGTATTTGGAGGTGTGTGTGGTGGTGAGTAGTGAGTGCAGTCCTGGGTTTTGTGTTGGGGAAGTTGTCAGGTATTTGTGGGGTGTATTTTGTGGGTGTTGTGGTGACATAGTTGTCTTAGTCTGGCTGTGTGCTGGTTGTGATGTGGAGGGGGTGTTGCTTTTGCCAGTGGTGTTTGTTGTGAATTTTGGTTGGGGTGGGTTTTTATGTTGCAGGATTGGGTTTTTTTTGTGGGTTTTGCAAGTTTGTGTTATTCTGGGGGTATGTGTTTGTCAGTGGTGCCTGTGTCCCTGGTGCCCTATTTGTCTCCCTCCTAGAGATTGGCCTTGACAGTTTAACCCACAAACACCAACTGACTAAACTCAAATCACTCAGCATTCTAACCTAGCCTTGGCTGGCTCCGCCCACCGTTACTATGGTAACTCAACCTCCCTGCATTTTGTGTGGGCCGATGTTGGCCAATGGGTTTCGCTGGCGGCCACAGAGGATGCTGGGAAATGTAGTTTTTTTATCGTTGTTTTGGGGGCCTTCTAGGTTTTGGGGGGGAAGTTTCTTTGCTAAAAACCTTCCTTGCCTGAGGCCTATTTTTGTTGCCAACAATGGTGTCTCTGCCTTGGAAGGTTTCTCTGTCTCTGGCAGTCATTCAATGACGGGTCCTCCTTATATATATATATACACACACAGAGAGAGAGAGAGAGAGAGAGAGAGAGAGAGAGACTTGAATTCCAATTAGCATCAAGATAGCATCTATGTGACTTAGCAACAAATATTTGTCCAGGCAAAATGGAGAGATGGGAAACATGGCTCCCACAGGACTATTTTATCACCGTTTAGAAAAAGGAGACGTTGCCAAAAGAGAAGACAAGTCTTTAACCCTTGGAAAGAGCATCTATGCAGGACCTAAAGCAAGACTAGATGCATTAATTCGGCCCAAAATCTGTACTGCAGCCAAATACAGGTTTTGGTGCAAAAAATAAATAAAAGGGAGAATTCCAACTGGAATATTTAAAATACACAAGAAACGTCATCCAGTTGAAAAATAAACCACAATGTTGACCAAATTTGGCTTTTATTTTGCATTTCAATAATAATAATAATTTATATTCTGCTCTTCTCCCCGTGATAACTCAGAGTGGATTACAGTGTAAACAGATACCGGCAAACATTCACTGCCTTGTTACAATACAATGACACACGCAAACACAAAGGCAAAGGCTTCTCCTTTCATTTCCGGCTTTGGAGGCAGTGCTCATCTCTGGCTCTGGGGGAGGTGCAGTTCTCCATTTCCAAGCCGAGGAGCCTGCAATGTCACCTCCTGGTTATGTGACCTGCTTGGAGTGTCTTATGCCTTTCCCGCCAAAGCAGTACCTTTTTATCTACTCACATTGGGGTTGCCAACTGTCCCGTATTGCACGGGACGTCCCGCTTTTGGCCCCAAATTTTGTGTCCCTTATTTTCAGCTCCTGTCCCGTATTGACGGGACAGGAGGCAGCAGGAGGCGAGGCTGAGCCAATACATACACACACATACTTCCTCCTTCCTCCTCCTCCATTCCTGCTACCCCTTTTGGCTTCTCCCGTTTCCTCTCGCCTCCCCACGCGTGGCTGGGAATTGTAGTCCAAGGCTGCCTCCTCTTGATTGAGAGGCGTGCGTGGCCCTTTTGGCCGGGACTCCATTTTTCAAGAGCCCTCGCTCCCGGGGGAAGGAGAAGGAAAAGGAAGAGGGAGAAGGGGGCCTGCCGGTCTTCATGGCACTGCCGGTGAGCGGCCTGTGGGAGCTGCAGGCACGGCGCAGGAAGATGCGGGCCCGCATGGAGCTGGTGATCATGGAGACCAAGAGCGAGGTCTGCCGCGCCCTCGCCCACCTGTACCGCAGGGCCGCCTTCACCGTCGATCGCTGGGAGAAGGAAGGTGACCCCCTGCCAGGCACTGTAAGGCCCGGTAGGCCTGTAAATATAGCACACTCACTCAGGTAGTTAACAAGAGGAAATGAGCTTTATTTATCCTTACTCCGTAGCGGGTAAAGACCAAACTGGCCTTTTCCCGCCCATTTCCACAACTTAACTATTCCAGTCCCGCCCCTCCCCCCGAGCATCCCTGTTCATTGGTTAACGTTCCTCGGGCCCGCCCCTCCCCCCAAGTGTCTTTTCTTATTGGTTCCTTTTCCCGCCTTGTGCTGGTTCCAAGATGGCGGCGCCGGCTGACATAACTCCCTCCCCCCGAGTGACTCCTTTTGTTGGCTGTGCGCTGCCTCCAAGATGGCGGCGCCGTCCATGCCGTTAGCCCAGCAAAGGGCTCGGACGGTGCTGACAGGCACACAAATCACAGCCACACTGGGGCTGAGGGGCGGGTGGGGGTCTCTGGGGGGCTTTTGAGCTGGAGGGGCATCTGTTGGGAGTGCTTAGTTATTTATTATTTATTTATTTCCAGCATTTTACCCTGCTCTTCTCAACCCCCGAGGGGGGACTCAGAGCGGCTTACAAAAAGGCACAATTCGATGCCCACAGTAAAACACATGCCCACACAGTAAAACACAATATAAAACCCCAGAAACATTCAACATTAAAATACATTAAAATACAATTACACTAAACATCATACAAATTCAATTAAATTAAAAACAGTGTTCCGTCCATAAAAAGCATTGAGCCCTATTCATCAACTTTCCAGGAGATTGTGCCTCCTTGCAGGATGGCCCAAGTAGATGATATTGCCCTGAATGCATGCGAAAGGAGGCTTCTGTTAGACCCCAGTCTAAAGATCAGTCAACAGTGTGATGCCGCAGCTGAAAAAGCCAAGGCTGCATCGAAAGGAGTATAGTTATTTATTTATTTATTTATTGTTTCAGCTTGATAGACCGCCCTATCCGAAGCTCAGGGCGGTTTACAGCACGCAAGCACAACCAGTTAAAACACATAAAATGTGACATCATAAAACAGTTAAAACAAAAGTTAAAACAATTAAAACAGTTTAAAAGGTCCGTCCCCGTCCCCGTCCCCCCCCCACACACACACACAATAAAACAACAAGTTAGGGTTGGCTAATGAATGATTTTCAAGTTTTTATGAAGTATCCCTTATTTTTGTGAAAAATCCCGTATTTTTAGGTAAATGTCCCTTATTTCTTATATCAAAAAGTGGCAACCCTAACTCACATTTGCATGTTTTCGAACTGCCAGGTTAAAAGGAGAATATTTTTCTACATGTTCTCTATGAATTCTGTTATTTTTTCCTGTTTAGCAGCACAGCTCGTAATAATACTGAGTCCCCTTCTAGACTACACTGTAAACGCAAGCTAATAATATCAATACAATAATATCAAACAGCAATGAGGGGTTCCCCATAGAGGGAACCCCTCATTGCTGTTTGATATTATTGTATAAAAGTGATATTTTGTTACATATACTGTGACATTTATTAGCTTGCGTTTACAGTGTACTGTGACACAAGATAGGTATATTTTTTTCTGTTTTGCATTGCCCCTTCTAGACTGCCACATAAAATACAGATTATCTGCTTTGAACTGGATTATATAATGTGGATTATGTGGCAATGTAGAAGGGGGCCTGAGATCTGTTCTACCGAGACCTCACTTCAACAGTCTGCACTCCTTGGTCGAAACTGACTTGGCTTACTAGCTTTCAAAAGGAAAATTCAGCAAGATTCCTCCCCCAAATGATACACCACAAGCCAGTCATCACATGGCTGTAACACGGGGGCAGGGGAGGGAATCAAGCGTGTAAGAGCAGAGCTTTACGCAAATATACTACCAACATGCGTGGGATCAGAAGATATAGACCACAACAAGTAAGCATGGAGAGAACAAACAAAGATGAAATTTGCTTTCTGAAATAGCTTTTGCGTTATTTGCTTCCTTGTGAATTTGCTAACCAATATTAGCAGAGTTGCCCATATTGAACACCACCACAAAGGGCTGCATAAATTATTATTTTGGGGAAAAAATAAAATCCAGAAATGCACTTCCTATTATAACACTGTGCATAAAGTAAACTCAGTTAATCGCAGCTTAAAGGCACACAGGACTGCAGTCTTAGATCTATGGTGGAGACACAGCGCCCTTCTACACTTCCAAATAAAGCCCAGGTTATCTGCTTTGAACTGGATTATATGCCAGTGTAGACTCATCTAATCCAGTTTAAAGGAGAAAACCTGGGATCAGATCTTGGTATATACCGTATTTTTCGCACCATAAGGCACACCTGCTGATAAGACGCACCTAGATTTTAGAGATGGAAAATTGGGGGAAAAATGGGGGCTGTCTACTATATGGGACACTAATATGGAGGGGGGGAAGGCGCTGGAGCAGAGGGGGGGCGGCGATATACTCACGCTATATTCGCGCCCCCCGGCGGCTCCGGCGGCTCCCGGCTGCGCCGCGCATGGCCAGACTCCGCTGCCGTGTCGCCGCAGCCAGTCGGCGGCGCGGAGGAACGGGGCGGAAGAGGGACTCACGGGGCGGGAGGGAGGGAGGGAAGGAGGAAGAGGCTGCAGCGCCTCCGCAGGGCTCCCTCCCTCCGGCGAGGCCTTCCTCCTCTTCCTCCTCGGCAGAGGCGCGACGGAGTGATGTCACGAAGATGCGCCTCTGGCGAGGAGGAAGGGGAGGAAGGCCTCGCCGGCCGCGCGCTGTAAGGACGGCCGGAAGAGAGGCCGGAGGGAGGGAGGGAAGGAGGAAGAGTTCCCTCCCTCCCTCCCTCCGGCCTCTCTTCCGGCCGTCCTTACAGTGCGTGGCCGGTGAAGCCTTCCTCCCCTTCCTCCTCGCCAGAGCGCGACGAGTGACGTCACAAAGATGCGCTCTGGCTTCGGGCCCTTCCGGAGACGCAGCGGTAGCAGCAGCAGCGCCCCCGGAAGGGCCCGAAGACAGAGGCGCATCTTCGTGACATCACTCCGTCGCGCCTCTGCCGAGGAGGAAGAGGAGGAAGGCCTCGCCGGAGGGAGGGAGCCCTGCGGAGGCGCTGCGGCCTCTTCCTCCTTCCCTCCCCCCCCCCCCCCGTGAGTCCCCTCCTCCGCCCCGTTCCTCCGCGCCGACTGGCTGCGGCGACACGGCAGCGGGAGTCTGGCCATGCGCGGGCACAGCCGGGAGCCGCCGGGGGGGGGGGCGAATATCGCGTGATTATATCGCCCCCCCGTGCTCCAGCGCCTCCCCCCCCTCCCTGCCTGCATCTTCGCTCCATAAGACGTGGCTCATTTTTCTTCCTACTTTGGGAGGAAAAAAACTGCGTCTTTTGGTGCGAAAAATATGGTAGATCTTGTCTGGAAGGACCCTGTGGTTCCTTCTGCACTGCCATATACTGCAGATTATCAAATCAGATAATCCACATTATATTAGACGAGTCTACACTCATCTAATGATAACTTTACATGAAGGTTCTTGTGCCTGACTCCAGTTTGAAGGATTTTTTTCCCTCCTTCACAAATAATTTCACAGCACTGCTATCTCACCCCCTGTTTGTATCCCTTTCTTGTCTATTTTAATCTGTACATGCGGCCCGCAGACTTTTTTGTGTTATGTTTTTTTGTAATTTTATTGGTTGTAGTATTTTATATCTTGCGTTTTATGTAATTGTTTATTTATTTATTTATTTTCTATTTTTATATGCCACCCTTCTCAACCCCGAAGGGGACTCAGAATGGCTTACAGCAAACAACAATACTGCCAGAGTGGCTTACAGTGTACATATAACAATATTGCCGGAGCGGCTTACAACAAACTGAGAAAAACAACAATTAACATTACAACATATCGCAATATTGTTAGCAATATTGCATGTAATACAAATATACAAATTATAATATCACAATATAATTATTGTATCACATTATTATTGCCTTATGTTTGATTTTACCTTGTTGTTGTGTTGTCGGGTTTGGCCTCATGTAAGCCGCCCCGAGTCCCCATTGGGGAGATGGTGACAGGGTATAAATGATGATGATGATTATTATTATTATTACACTGGATTAGATGAGTCTACACTGCCATATAATGCCAGGCAGGTCACAACCGAAGGGTCTGACAAAGAGCGTCAAAGGGCAGGATGGGCTCTCTAAGCATTTTGGCAACCCATCCTAAGAGAAGGAAAACTCTAAATTCAAACCTGGGCAGATGGTGCTCGTCTAACCCTGTAAGGTCAATCATCTAGAGAAGGAAACTCGAACCAAACCTATGACCTGAGGATCTCATCCTAAGCTTGCTAAGCCCCGGCAGACGACCCTTTGGTTTAAAGGGTGAGGCCAGTTCTGTGCACGCTGCGCTCCACCAGAAAAATCCATTGCACAGGCTCGAAGGACACATCCAACTTCTGAAAAAGCCCTTTAACGTACTTGTAGAAAGCGTGGGATGAGTCCTTCCTGAATCTTCGTTCGCGAAGAAAAGCCAAGAAGAAGAAGATTGTTTTGGGGCTTGGCCTCATGTTAGCCGCCCCGCGTCCCCTTATGGGGAGATGGAGGCGGGTTATAAATAAAGTTTATTATATTATTATATTATTCCTCTCCGTTGGCGCCCCCTTGTCCTGGGGGAGAGGCTTGGGTACCCTAATGAAGTTGTGAGCTATGCTTGTGTTGGCATAATAGCCACCGGTAGGGCCTCCCATGCCAAGACAGGTCACAACCGAAGGGTCTGACAAAGATCGTCAATGCCAAACTAAGCAAGGGGCAACACCGTAGTGAATGCGATAAGGCAATTCAGGTAAAAAAATACTAAATTCGAATATTATCAAAAGATAAATATATCGTTGGTATATCCAAAGTACAAATATCACAGTGGTAGGTGCTTGGGATCTGTAGGCTGAATGAAGAAGTCCGTTTATGACGGAAGGGGGTTATTTTGATCACGGAGACCGTTGCCGCGCATGCGCATTGCGCCTACGAACCTTTGGAAGCGTTTTTCATGAACTACAGAGACCAGCCTGCCCTGCAACTCACCATTGTGTCAGTTTGCACATGCGCATTGCATCAAGGGTTACATTAGAACAGTCTCCGTGATTAAAATAACCCCCTTCCGCCATAAACGGACTTCTTCATTCAGCCTACAGATCCCAAGAACCTATCAAGGTAGTTTACATTCGAACTGTAGCGATTGGGAAGCCAAGGAGCTATTATTTTCTTGGCTACAGACAAATGTATTTGAATATTGAAATGTTTATACTATGTGTATCATGCTAAACTGTACCTGACTTGAATGTTTGACTTTACACTTTGCTACTATATGATTTAATTGTACTCAAGATATTGCATTTCCTGTTTCCCATTGTAATATTTGATTCCCACTGTGATATTTGTACTTTGGATATACCAACAATATATTTATCTTTTGATAATATTCGAATTTAGTATTCTTTACCTGAATTGCCTTATCAAAGATCGTCAATGGGCAGGATGGGCTCTCTAGCCTTTTGGCAACCATCCTAGGAGAAGCAAAACTCTGATTTCAAACCCGGCCAGATGGTGCTCGTTTCACCCTGTTATGTCAGCCATCTAAGACAGGGCTGCCCAGGAAGTCAATCGCGATCGACCAATCGATCCTGGGACCGAAGGAGGTCGATCCCAGCCGGATTATTATTTTATTATATTATTATTTATTTATTTATTGTTCAGTCACAGAGGACTGCAAGCTTAGATCATGATCCTCGACACACTTATTAGGGAGTATGTCCCACCGGGACTTAGCTGAACAGCAGAAGAGAAGCCGGAGAGGCTAGTACAGTTAGTAACAGACACTATCCAAAGTGAACCATCCCACCAAGTGCTTCAAGCTGCTTGCATAGCGGCAACTGCCTCTGCTTCTCCGGGAAGACAATGGAATTGGAGGACAACAAGTACCTCTCATGAATCTCTCATCAATCTGGCACTAGCGGTGGCACGTAATTTCAACTGGCAATCAACTCAGAGCAATCATCCATGCTTTTGAGATAGAAGAAGAAAAAAAGGGAGAGTGTGAGAGAGAGAGAGAAACAACCGCTTGAAGGTAAAACACCCAAGTCTGAGACAGAACAAAATAGAGATACGTTGAAGAAAAATATTGTTATAGAAGCACAAGCCACATTGTCGTCTAACGTTCCCCCCTTTGAGATCCCTACTAATGTGGGGGGAACCTTATGATTAAATGTGCCCCGCTGCCCCTTTTATATTTCTATTAAGGACTGAAAAGCTAGATAAAGCAGCCAAGAGACATATTTTTTCATATTTAAAAATTTGTGGGATTTTTTTTAATATTGCAATTCACTTCACAGCAACGAACCAGAGCTAGATTTGATGCAAGGATGTATATAATAATTATTAGTGCTGAAACAGCACCAAAACAAACAGAAACAAAACAAAACTAGGTGCTTTCTTAAATACGTTACGGATACAGGAGCCCCTCGGCCATCTCTTTTGTCCTCCCCCCCCCCCCCCGATCCATTTTCTGAAGCCATAGAAGTGGGCGAAGGAAGCTAAAGGTGAAGAGTGTAGTTTGCATTCATTAGCCGGGGTGATGGGCCTGAACACACATCCACTCCGCAGGCGGAAACAAAAGACCTCGCCTCCTGTTTGGGGAGCAGGGGAGGGGGCGCGAGAGAGTCGACTTGTATTTCCTCTGAAAGGGGAATAATTTCCCCACTGGTGCCACAACTGAAATAAAAGCACGTTTTTTTAAAAAAAACCAGAGCTGCAAGGTCTTTTGTTCCCAGCTGCAGAAAAAGGAACTGGCACTCCCTCTCGGCACTGGTTCCAGAGGCATGAACTGTTGACACCTCGCTGCCCACACAAGGTCAGGGTGTCCATTCCCAGATTGACCAGAAGCCTCCCTCCCTGCGTTCAGCACTCCGGCTTTGCAAGAAAGGACATATGCCCGGAGAGAATGGAACATGCTGAGTCCCTAAAAGGATGGATAGATGCAGGGATGGATAGATGGATGGATATATATTTAAAGGAGGGAATGGTGAGGGAAGTCAGTGCCTGTGTTGGGAAAAAAACACAGGGATGATCATGGCAGTCGTGGGAAACATGTGCATGAAGGAAAAAGTGTCAATGAATAATAATAATAATTAATAATAAAATAATAATTAATAATAAAATAATAATATTAATAATAATATGTGCATGTGCATAACATGTGCATGAAGGAAAGAGTGTCAATGAATAATAATAATAATAAATAAAATTAATAATAATAAATTAATAATAAAATAATTAATAATAAAATTAATAATATTATTATTAATATTATTAATATTATTTAGATAGATATTTAAAGAAGGAGGGAATGGTGAGGGAAGTCAGTGCCGGTGTATGGAAAAAAACACAGGGATGATCATGATAGTCGTGGGAAACATGTGCATGAAGGAAAGAGTGTCAATGAATAATAATAATATTATTTAGATTAGATTATTTAGATAGATAGATATTTTAAGAAGGAGTAAATGGTGAGGGAAGTCAGTGCCTGTGTAGGGAAAAAAACACAGGGATGATCATGGCAGTCGTGGGAAACATGTGCATGAAGGAAAGAGTGTCAATGAGTAATAATAATAATAATTTAGATAGATATTTAAAGAAGGAGGAAATAGTGAGGGAAGTCAGTCCCTCTGTAGGGAAAAAACACAGGGATGATCATGATAGGGGGCCTGGGGCCAGCGTACCTGAGAAACCGCCTCACCCCCTATTGCCCTCCGAGACCGCTCCGATCTGAGGATGCCAACCTTTTGATGATACCAACAATAAAGTCGGCGCACTTGACATCTACCCGCCGGAGGGCGTTCTCGGTTATAGCTCCTACGCTATGGAACGCCCTTCCGGCCGGAACCAGGGCCCTGAGGGATCTGCTCCCATTTAGACGGGCCTGCAAGACTCACCTGTTTAGGCAGGCCTTCAGTGAGTGAGCAGGCGCTGTGGCACGCTGCGGTGTCTGTCCTGGTGTGATGTTGCTCTGGTCCTGTTATGCTGTATTTTAATTGTTATTTTAATGCTACTGTTATTGTTTTAACTGTTATGCCGATATTGATGTTTTTAACCTTGCTGTGAGCCGCCGCGAGCCCCTGGGAGTTCGGCGGCATAAAAGCTGCAATAGTAAATAAATAAATAAAATAGTCGCGGGAAATATGTGCATGAAGGAAAGACTGTCAATGAATAATAATAATTATTATTATTATTATTTAGATAGATAGATATTAAAAGAAGGAGGGAATGGTGAGATAGATATTAAAAGATGAAGGAAAGAGGTCAATGAATGGTGATAGGATAGAAGATCATAGTATTAAAAGCCTGTGCAGGGAAGAAACACAGCGATGATCATGATAGTCATGGGAAACATGTGCATGAAGGAAAGAGTGTCAATGAATAATAATAATTATTATTATTATTATTAGATTTAAAAGAAGGAGGGAATGGTGAGAAGTAGATAGGGAAGAAACACAGCGATGATAGATAGATAGAAGGAAAGAGTAGAGTAATAATAATTATTATTATTATTATAGATAGATATTAAAAGAAGGAGGGAATTATGATGGAAGTCAGTGCCTGTGCAGGGAAGAAACACAGCGATGATCATGATAGTCGTGGGAAACATGTGCATGAAGGAAAGAGTGTCAATGAATAATAATAATAATATTATTATTATTATTTAGATAGATTGATAGATAGATATTAAAAGAAGGAGGGAATGGTGAGGGAAGTCAGTGCCTGTGCAGGGAAGAAACACAGCGATGATCATGATAGTCATGGGAAACATGTGCATGAAGGAAAGAGTGTCAATGAGTAATAATAATTATTATTATTATTTAGATAGATATTTAAAGAAGGAGGGAATGGTGAGGGAAGTCAGTCCCTCTGTAGGGGGAAAAAACAGGGATGATCATGATAGTCACGGAAAATATGTGCATGAAGGAAAGAGTGTCAATGAATAATAATAATAATATTTATTCATAACCTGCCTCCATCTCTCCAAAGGGGTCTCCGGGCGGCTAACATGAGGCCAAGCCCAAAAGAACAATACAAACACAATTGAACATAAAACAGCAAAGGGAAAAAAATTAATAACAAAATATATAAAAATGACAAATAAGATAAACAATATAACAACACATAGTATACTCAACGCATGTGGTTTTGTAGCTTGCGTTTTATATACAGTGTTCCCTCACTTATTGCCAGGGCTTCCCGCAATAAGTGAAAAACCGTGATGTAAGGACGCTCTATTTATTCAAATATTTATACATTATTTTAGTAGTTATACACTATTTTAAGTCTTTATAAACTTAAAATAAAGTGAAGGAAAGGAAGGAAAGGCCCTTCAAGGCTGGAGGGAGGGAGGACTCAGGAGGGAAAGTGCCTCGGAGAACGGTGCCGGCAAAACCCCACAAAACAGCGAAAATCCACAATAAGCGAACCGCCAAGTAGCAAGGGAACACTGTACTTCTTTGAACCCAGGAAGTGTGTCTTGAACTTACCTGGAAGTAAAAACTTCTGATGTGAGGAAGGTAAGGCTGGTACACTGCTCTATATCCCAGGATCTGATCCCAGGTTATCTGTTTTGAACTGGATTATAGGAGTCTACACTGCCAGATATTATGGGATAAGAAAATAATCTGGGATCTGAACCTTGGATATAGGACAGTGTAGATCCAGCCTAAGAGTTTATGATAAATTATTTATTTACATCATTTATATTCCACCCTTCTCACCCCACAGGGGACCCAGGGTGGATTACAATGCACATATACAGGCAAACATTCAATGCCATAGACACACAACATATAAAGACAGACACTCAGAGGCAATTTAACATTCCAGCTTCTGGCCACTAGGGGGAGCTGTCGCATTCCTTCATTCTTTTGTGTACTTCCTAGAAATTTTATAGCCTCGTAAATCAGTTAAATTAGCTTCCCCACAAAGTGGTACCTAAATTTTCCAACTTGACAGATGCAACTGTCTTTCGGTTTGCAAAAATTGACAACGAGCTACACAATTTGGTCGAGAGCTCACCCCGACCCGGGCAGGCTTCGAACTCATGACCTTCTGGTCAGTAGAGATCTTATGCAGCTGACTCCCAGCCAGCTGTGCCACAGTCCCGATGTTTAGTAGTCATTTGCGGCCACTTCTACACTACCATATAATCCAGATTATTTTCTAAAATGTATTTATTTAAAACTTTTATATCCCAATCTTCTCACCTCCATAGAGGGACTCAGAGGATAATCCAGATTACCTGCATTGCATTGGATTATATTAATGTACACTGCCATATAATCCACTTCAAAGCAGATAATCTGGATTTTATATGGCAGTGTAGTAGGAGCCTAAATCCCATTCAATTTGCTGTGACTCAAGAACAACTTGTTATGGGTGAAAATTCATTTCCATTTGGGTTGCAATCCTACACCTGAGAGCAACAAACCCTTGTGCTTACTTCAAAGACACATTCAAGGCTGTGAATAACAGCTTACTCCTAATAGCAAGGTGATCCTATGCATATCTACTCAGACCGGTTTAATAATTATTATTATTATTATTTACAATATTTCTACCCCGATAAATAATAATTCAAGGCTGTGAATAACAGCTTACTCCTAATTGCAAGGTGATCCTATGCATATCTACTCAGACCGGTTTAATAATAATAATAATAATTATTATTATTTACAATATTTCTACCCCGATAAATAATAATTCAAGGCTGCGAATAACAGCTTACTCCTAATAGCAAGGTGATCCTATGCATATCTAATAGCAAGGTGATCAGACCTGTTTTAAATAATAATAATTATTTTCTACCCCGATATTAATAATTCATTTGTGAATATCAGCTTGCTCCTAATTTCCTACATATCTACTCAGACCTATTATAATAATTATTTACAGTATTTCTACCTCGATGAATAACAGCTTGCTCCTAATAGCAAGGTGATCCTATGCATATCTACTCAGACCTGTTTAATTATTATTATTATTATTTACAGTATTTCTACCCGATATATAATAATTCAAGGCTGTGATAACAGCTTGCTCCTAATATCTATCTCAGACCTGTTTAATTATTATTATTATTATTATTTACAGTATTTCTACCCGATATATAATAATTCAAGGCTGTGAATATCAGCTTGCTCCTAATAGCAAGGTGGTCCTATGCATATCTACTCAGACCTGTTTTTATTATTATTATTATTATTATTTACAGTATTTCTACCTCGATATATAATAATTCAAGGCTGTGAATAACAGCTTACTCCTAATAGCAAGGTGATCCTATGCATATCTACTCAGACCTGTTTAATTATTATTATTATTTACAGTATTTCTTCCCCGATATATAATAATTCAAGGCTGTGAATAACAGCTTGCTCCTAATAGCAAGGTGATCCTATGCATATCTACTCAGACCTGTTTAATTATTATTATTATTATTATTTACAGTATTTCTACCCCGATATATAATAATTCAAGGCTGTGAATATCAGCTTGCTCCTAATAGCAAGGTGGTCCTATGCATATCTACTCAGACCTGTTTTTATTATTATTATTATTATTATTTACAGTATTTCTACCCCGATATATAATAATTCAAGGCTGTGAATAACAGCTTACTCCTAATAGCAAGGTGATCCTATGCATATTTACTCAGACCTGTTTAATTCAATATAATTCAATATAACTTGCACCCTGAGAAGTAAGTATGGGCCTCGAGCTTAGAAAGCACAATGCAACGTTACACCTTCTGAGAAATCCCATGCTCCAAAACAACGCACTGCTGGGTAGCTATGTAGAGGATCTGACCCCAAGGGACCTTTTTCTTAAAGGTCGAGCATCTCTTATCTTGGAATTTCAAAATATTCCAAAATCTTGGGGCTGAGATAGTGACAGCTTTGCTCTCTGGTGGTTCAATGTGGTCAAAGCTAGTTTCCCGCGCTGCGTTATTAAAAACATTGTCTAAAATGACCTATGTGAATAAGTTACACATGACACATACCTGTATTTACTGGAGTCTCATGCACCATCGAATCTAACGCTCACCTCAATTTTCCAAACCCTAAAACCCAAAAAAGTATTTGCTGCCAAATACACTGTCAAACAGCAAAAAGTGCACTAATTCCTTCTTTTAAAAAAAAAAAAGCATTAGAACACCAAAACTTTCATCAATGGAAAAGAAAATTTCGGGATTCATTTGTGCTGTAGAATGAATCCACTTTCAACTGCCGTGGCTCAGTGCTATGGAGGCTGTAAGGATGGCTCATGCAGGCCCGGATTAGCCATAAGGCCACTCTAGGCCATGGCCTAGGGCGGCACCTTTGGGGGGGCAGCAGGTCCGGACCCCCCAACAGTTTTTTAAAAATTAAAAAAAAACAAAAAAATGTTTTTAAGGGCACATGCACGCGGGGCAGGGAGGAGCTGGGGGCAGGGTGGAGCCGGGGGCGGGGGCAGAGCCTTTGGTCTAGGGCGCCAAAAGGGCCTGATCCGGGCCTGGGCTCAAGCGGGCTGCCAAAAATGCTGATGCCTCACCAAACTACAAATCCCAGCATTGACTAGCCATTATTAAATTAGTGATGACGTCCCTCAAAGAGAAGCTCTAGGTGCAACTCCTGAAGGAGCTTCCCCTTTGGCTCAGCACTAAGGGTCCTTCTACACAGCCATCTAACCCAGAATATCAATTTATTGATTTACTTAAAACTTTTATATCCCGATCTTCTCACCTCCATAGAGGGACTCAGACCGCTTACAGCAAGGATTCAATGCAAATAATACAAATTAAAACATCCTACAACAATACAATATTAAAATACATATAGGTAAAATACATATAAGCCAAATCGCCAAAATAAAAATATGTTCAACTCAGTCCGCATACGTGGTTGCTCACTGTGGTCTGTAACCAGTAGGCCTGTGCCATCATGGTTCTAAATGGTTCTAAAGTACTTACAAAACTAAAGTTCTGGTGGTGAAAAGTAGGTGGCGCTGGTGCTTTGCTTCTACAGTGTTACTAAAGTTCTGGTGGTGAAAACTAGGTGGCGCTGGTGCTTTGCTTTTACAGTGTTGCTAAAGTTCTAGTGGTGAAAACTAGGTGGCGCTGGTGCTTTGCTTTTACAGTGTTGCTAAAGTTCTGGTGGTGAAAACTAGGTGGCTCTGGCGCTTTGCTTCTACAGTGTTACTAAAGTTCTGGTGGTGGAAACTAGGTGGCGCTGGTGCTTTGCTTTTACAGTGTTACTAAAGTTCTGGTGGTGAAAACTAGGTGGCACTGGTGCTTTGCTTTTACAGTGTTACTAAAGTTCTGGTGGTGAAAAGTAGGTGGCGCTGGTGCTTTGCTTTTACAGTGTTGCTAAAGTTCTGGTGGTGGAAAGTAGGTGGCGCTGGTGCTTTGCTTCTACAGTGTTACTAAAGTTCTGGTGGTGAAAACTAGGTGGCGCTGGCGCTTTGCTTCTACAGTGTTACTAAAGTTCTGGTGGTGAAAAGTAGGTGGCGCTGGTGCTTTGCTTTTACAGTGTTGCTAAAGTTCTGGTGGTGAAAACTAGGTGGCGCTGGTGCTTTGCTTTTACAGTGTTGCTAAAGTTCTGGTGGTGAAAACTAGGTGGCTCTGGCGCTTTGCTTCTACAGTGTTACTAAAGTTCTGGTGGTGGAAACTAGGTGGCGCTGGTGCTTTGCTTTTACAGTGTTACTAAAGTTCTGGTGGTGAAAACTAGGTGGCACTGGTGCTTTGCTTTTACAGTGTTACTAAAGTTCTGGTGGTGAAAAGTAGGTGGCGCTTGTGCTTTGCTTTTACAGTGTTGCTAAAGTTCTGGTGGTGAAAAGTAGGTGGCGCTGGTGCTTTGCTTCTACAGTGTTACTAAAGTTCTGGTGGTGAAAACTAGGTGGCGCTGGTGCTTTGCTTCTACAGTGTTACTAAAGTTCTGGTGGTGAAAAGTAGGTGGCGCTGGTGCTTTGCTTTTACAGTGTTGCTAAAGTTCTGGTGGTGAAAACTAGGTGGCGCTGGTGCTTTGCTTTTACAGTGTTGCTAAAGTTCTGGTGGTGAAAACTAGGTGGCTCTGGCGCTTTGCTTCTACAGTGTTACTAAAGTTCTGGTGGTGGAAACTAGGTGGCGCTGGTGCTTTGCTTTTACAGTGTTACTAAAGTTCTGGTGGTGAAAAGTAGGTGGCGCTGGTGCTTTGCTTTTACAGTGTTGCTAAAGTTCTGGTGGTGAAAACTAGGTGGCACTGGTGCTTTGCTTTTACAGTGTTACTAAAGTTCTGGTGGTGAAAAGTAGGTGGCGCTGGTGCTTTGCTTTTACAGTGTTGCTAAAGTTCTGGTGGTGAAAACTAGGTGGCGCTGGTGCTTTGCTTTTACAGTGTTGCTAAAGTTCTGGTGGTGAAAACTAGGTGGCTCTGGCGCTTTGCTTATACAGTGTTACTAAAGTTCTGGTGGTGGAACACTAGGTGGCGCTGGTGCTTTGCTTTACAGTGTTACTAAAGTTCTGGTGGTGAAAACTAGGTGGCACTGGTGCTTTGCTTTTACAGTGTTACTAAAGTTCTGGTGGTGAAAAGTAGGTGGCGCTGGTGCTTTGCTTTTACAGTGTTGCTAAAGTTCTGGTGGTGGAAAGTAGGTGGTGCTGGTGCTTTGCTTCTACAGTGTTACTAAAGTTCTGGTGGTGAAAATTAGGTGGCGCTGGCGCTTTGCTTCTACAGTGTTACTAAAGTTCTGGTGGTGAAAAGTAGGTGGCGCTGGTGATTTGCTTCTACAGTGTTACTAAAGTTCTGGTGGTGAAAAGTAGGTGGCGCTGGTGCTTTGCTTTTACAGTGTTGCTAAAGTTCTGGTGGTGAACGTTTCAGAACTCTAACAAAACTTACAAAACTTCATTATTATTTCATTATAGGTGATTTTTAAGACAGAACCAATTAGGAACTGCCATTTATAATGAAATTTTGAAAGTTTTGTTAGATTTCTGAAATGTTCAACACCAGAACTTTAGCAACACTGTAAAAACAGACCTGGGAAATTGCCGGCCCTCCAGGTGTTTTGGACTTCAACTCCCAGAAATCCAAGCCAGTTTACCAGCTGGTAGGATTTCTGGGATTTGAAGTCCAAAACACCTGAGGGCCGGCAATTGCCCAGGTCTGCTGTAAAGCAAAGCACCAGCGCCACCTAGTTTTCACCACCAGAACTTTAGTTTTGTAAGTGCTTTAGAACCATTTAGAATCATGATTGCCCAGTCCTAGTAACCAGTCTCAGCCATTATTCTGGGAATGCTTCGTTCCATAGCCAAGGTTTCAGTAGCCTCCTGAAGGACAAGACGAAGGGTGCAGATCTGATCTCACTCGGGAGAGAGTTCTATAGCCGGGGGCCACCACAGAGAAGGCTCTCCGAATGATCTTTGCATCCTTGATGGTTCATGGGGGAGAATATGTTCGGACAGGTAAACTGGGCCGGAACCGTATAGGGATTATCAAGGCAGATAATCCACAATATCTGCTTTCAACTGTGTTATCAGAGTCCATACTGCCGTATAATACAATTCAGTATGGATTTTATACAGCGGTGTGGAAGAGGCCTAAGATATTACGCGAATCTAATTTGCAAACTACTTTTGACAAGGTAATTTAGCCCTCGATCGGCTGTGAGTGAGTGCGAGGCAGGTGAGCAAGCAAGCGCAAGTGCCGCAGAGAAGCTGCTGGCGCTTCGGTGGAGCTCACTGCTGGCCCGGCCTTGCCTCCTGCTGCTACCTGTCCTGTCAATATGGGACACGAGGTAAAAATACATGACACGAAAATTACAGCTGAAATACGGGACGTCCCGTATAATACGGGACACGTGGCAACCCTAGTGTACACCAAGCCCTTCCAATATTTTCTGTTGGTCATGGGAGTTCTGTACGTTTGGTTCAATTCCATCCCATGTAGCCAGGGGGGCTAAGGGGCTGTAGGCACCAAGCCATTATTTAAACTTCCAATATTATATCCCACATGGGGTTGTTACAAAAGGTTTGGGGTAGTTCCACTGTAGTCTCAGCCCCCCGAACCAAACTCAGCCCCCGTTTGGCTACGGCCCTGATTCCATCATTGGTGGAGTTCAGAATGCTTTTTGATTGTAGGTGAACTATAAATCCCAGCAACTACAACTCCCAAATGTCAAGGTCTGTTTCCCCCAAACTCCACCAGTGTTTACATTTGGGCATATTGAGTATTCGTGCCACGTTTGGTCCAGATCTACCATTGTTTGAGCCCACAGTACTCTCTGGATGTAGATGAACTACAACTCCAAAACTCACGGTCAATGCCCACCAAACCCTTCCAGTATTTTCTGTTGCTCATGAGAGCTCTGCGCGCCGAGTTTGGTTCAAGTCCATCATTGATGGAGTTCAGAATGCTCTTTGGTTGTAGATGAACTATAAATCCCAGCAAGTACAACTCCCAAATGACAAAATCAATCCAGCCCCATGAGTATACATTTGGGTGGATCAGGTAATTGTGCCAAATTTGGTCCAGTGAATGAAAATACATCCTTCATATCTGATATTTATATTACGATTCATAACAGTAGCAAAACTACAGTTCTGAAGTAGCAATGAAAATACGTTGTATTAAGGTTGGGGGTCACCACAACATGAGGAACTGTATTCAGGGGTCGCGGCGGCATTAGGAAGGTTGAGGAAGGTGAGATGGAGCGGGGTACAATTCTAGTACATGAACAAATAAATAGAGACGTCATATTTTGAGATCCCTGTGTGGAAATGCAAGTGTATTTCGAACTCCGAAACACTCCTAGACCCCTTTCACACAGCTGAGCAAAAATCCTACATTTTCTGCTTCGAACTACAATATGTGGCAGTGCGGACTCAAATAACTCAGGGCCCTTCCACACATATCTGCTTTGAACTGGGTTATCCGAGTCCACACTGCCATATATTCCAGTTCAAAGAATATGGGATTTTATTAAGACGCGTGGAAGAGGGTCTCAGATAACTCAGGTCCCTTCCACACAGACATATAACTTGGAATATCAAGGCAGAATAACCCACAATATCTGCTTTGAACTGGGTTATCTGAGTCCACACTGCCATATATTCCAGTTCAAAGCAGATTTTATTTATTTATTTATTTACGACTTTCTCACCCCGAAGGAGACTCAGAGCGGCTTACAAGTAAAATGTAAATACAATATATTATATTATTGCCATAGCACAATATTACTATTATATATTGCATTGTACTATTGCATTACACTGTAATATTATTAGTAAAATTACATGCAATATAAAATATATCATTATAATATCATATTAGTAGTAGAAGTATTATATTGTATTACATTATAATATTATCAATATTATAATATGGGATTTTATTTAGAAGTGTGGAAGGGGACCTCAGATAACCCAGGCACTTTCCACACAGACATATAACTTGGAATATCATGGCTAATATAAATAAAATCCAATAATATTATCTACTTTGAACTGAGTTATCCGAGTCCACACTGCCATATATTCCAGTTCAAAGCAGATAAAGGGGGATTTTATTTAGAAGTGTGGAAGGGGGCCTCAGGTAACTCAGATCCCTTCCACGCAGATATATAACTTGGAATATCAAAGCAGAATAACCCACAATATCTGCTTTGAACTGGGTTATCCGAGTCCACACTGGCATATATATCCCAGTTCAATGCAGATAATGTGGGATTTCATTGAGTTGTGTGGAAGGGGGCCTCAGATAACTCAGGTTCTTTCCACACAGACATGTAACTTGGAGTATCATGGCAGATATAAATAAAATCCAATAATAGCTACTTTGAACTGGGTTATCTGAGTCCACACTGCCACATATTCTAGTTCAGGGCTGTCCAACTGGCGGCCCCGGGGCCGGATCCGGCCCCGTAGCCTGTTGGACATGGCCCCACCTATGCCCTCAGCCGCCATTTTTAAATTTAAAAAAAATCATTTTTTTTAAAAAAAATGGCGGCCGGGGGGGAGGGGGAGGCGGGGCAGGGAGGAGAAAGAGAGCTAGCTCCTCCTTTTAGGCGCCCCCTCCCTACCTAGGAAGGGAGGGGGGCGCCAGCAGAAAAGCGGCGCCAGCGGCAGCGCGTCACAGGCCTGGCGTGACGCGCTGCCCATAACACCGCCTACTCCTCCCCCGGTGCCCCCTCCTTCCTAGGCCGGGAGCCGCGAAAAGGAGCAGAAGGCGGCGCCAGCGACGGCGCGTCACAGCCTGGCGTGACGCGCTGCTCTTGCCGCAGCCCTACTCCTCCTTTCGGCTCCCGGCCTAGGAAAGAGGGCGCCGAAAGGAGGAGTAAGCGATTGCCAAGAGCAGCGATCACGCCAGGCCTGTGACGACGCTGCCGTTAGCGCCGCCTTCTGCCCTTTCCACTCGGCGGCTTTAGGAGGCGGGGCCTGGGCTGGGGGTGGGGCCTGGGGGCGGGGCCTGGGGGCGGGGCCTGGGGGCGGGGCCGAGCGGCCCCGCAGGTCATCAGTGACCTCTTATCCGGCCCTGGACCCGCCAGAAGTTGGACAGCACTGTTCTAGTTCAAAGCAGAAAATAGGGGATTTTATTGAGTTGTGTAGAAGGGGGCCTGAGATAACTCAATATATTCTTTGAACTGGGTTATCCGAGTCCACATTGCACTATATCCCAGTTCAAAGCAGATAATGTGGGATTTTAATGAGTTGTGTAGAAAGGGGCCTGAGATAACTCAATATATACTTTGAACTGGGTTATCCAAGTCCACATTGCCCTATATCCCAGTTCAAAGCAGATAATGTGGGATTTTATTTAGAAGTGTGGAAGGGGGCCTCAGATAACTCAGATCCTTTCCACACAGACATATAACTTGGAATATCATGGCAGATATAAATAAAATCCGATAACATCTACTTTGAACTGGGTTATCCGTGTCCACACTGCCACATATTCTAGTTCAAAGCAAAAAATGGGGGATTTTATTTAGTTGTGTAGAAGGGGGCCTGAGATAACTCAATATATTCTTTGAACTGGGTTATCCGAGTCCACATTGCCCTATATCCCAGTTCAAAGCAGATAATGTGGGATTTTAATGAGTTGTGTAGAAAGGGGCCTGAGATAACTCAATATATACTTTGAACTGGGTTATCCGAGTCCACATTGCACTATATCCCAGTTCAAAGCAGATAATGCGGGATTCTATTGAGTGGTGTGGAAGGGGGCCTCAGATAACTCAGGTCCCTTCCACACAGCCATATAACTTGTGAGAAAATCCCACAATTTCTACTTTGAACTGGGTTATCCGAGTCCACACTGGCATATATATCCCAGTTCAAAGCAGAAATGGTGGGGTTTTATTTAGTTGTGTGGAAGGGGGACTCAGGTAACTCAGGTCCCTTACACACAGACATATACAGTAACTTGGCAGAAAACCCTACAATTTCTACTTTGAACTGGGTTATCCGAGTCCACACTGGCTTATATATCCCAGTTCAAAGCAGATAATGTGGGATTTTATTGAGTTGTGCAGAAGGGGGACTCAGGTAACTCAGGTCCCTTCCACACAGCCATATAACTTGTGAGAAAATCCCACAATTTCTACTTTGAACTGGGTTATCCGAGTCCACACTGCCATATATACCCCAGTTCAAAGCAGATAATGTGGGATTTTATTGAGTGGTGCGGAAGGGGGCCTAAGATAACTCAGGTCCCTTCCACACATACATATAACTTGGCAGAAAAACCCACAATATCTGCTTTGAACTGGGTTATCCGAGTCCACACTGCCATATATATCCCAGTTCAAAGCAGATAATGTGGGATTCTATTCAGGTGTGTGGAAGGGGGCCTCAGGTAACTCTGGTCCCTTCCACACAGCCATATAACTTGGAATATCATGGCAGATATAAATAACATCCAATAATACCTACTTTGAACTGGGTTATCCGAGTCCACACTGCCATATATCCCAGTTCAAAGTAGATAATGTGGGATTCTCTTGAGTGGTGTGGAAGAGGGCCTCAGAGAACTCCGTCCAAAGCAGCGATGGGGGGCGCCTGTGCCTTGACGCCCTGGGAGAGAGGGCTGTGCGGTCCCAAGCAGCGCTGCGGGAGCCTTCAAGAGAGAGAGCGTGGCCATGGCTTGTCGGGACAGAAGGGCTGGGGGAGCCGCTCCGGAGCCCCTGCTCGGCCCCTGGTCCAGAGGGCGAGGAGGCGGAGGAGCCAGCCCGGCTGCCCGCCTTCCTTTCCTTCCCTGGAGGGAGGGAGGGGTCCGGGGAGCCGCCTTTTGTCCGGCAAGGGCAGGAGGAGCGAGCCCACCCCGAATGGCTGCTTCCACGTGCGGAGGAGAAGCTTGAGTGACACCTCCTCCAGGGGATGGGGATGGGGACGGAGCGGAGGGAGGACGGGAGAGGGAGGAGGGGGTCTCGGGCTCTCTCTCACCTGAGCAGTTGCCCCCCGCCTTGCCCCTGCTGCACTCCGAGGAGGCGGGCGCTGCCGGGGAGAGCGGGTTGGAGCCCCGCGCCGGGGACAAGGCGGCCACCGCCACCGCCAGCGCCAGCATCAGCGCCCCGCCGCCGCCGCCTCCGTGGCAAGCAGACCCAGGCGAGGCCGCCATGGCGGGGGCTGCCCTGGACAGCGAGGATTCCTGGAAGGGCGATCACCGGCCGGGCCGCAGCATCCTTCCCTGCCCGCCTTTGTGCGCCTCTGCCTCTGCCTCTCCTCCTCCCGATGCTGATGCCGAGGCTCCTCCGGCTGGGGCTACAACAAAGGGATGGGAGGCGGAGGAGGGAGAGGGGTCCACGTGACGCCCAGGCAGGCCCACAGCCTCCTCCTCCCCCGGGACCGGGCCGGGCCACGCCCCTTCCCCTCCCCCGCCCCCTCCCCAACTCCATCACCAACCCCCCATCCCTCTGGAGAAAGCCCGCTGGCAAGTTGGGAAGGGGAAAGGGGTCCCCACTCCACCAGTGAGACATTCACCCAGGAAGACAGGCATCAAACCCTGGGGAAGGGGGTGCAGAGCCATGGAAGGAGAAACCCATAGAATAAGGCAGGGGTCGGGAACCTTTTGGATTCAGAGAGCCATGAAAGCAAAATATTTGGAAATGTGTTTCAGTGAGAGACATCTATATATATAAAGGAGGACCCGTCATCCAAAGACTGCCATAGGCAGAGAAACCTTCCAAGGCAGAGACACCAAACTTGGCAACAAAAATAGGCCTCAGGCAAGGAAGGTTTTTAGCAAAGAAACTCCCCCCCAAGCTAGAAGGCCCCCAAAACAACGATACAATAAAACCTACATTTTCCAGCGTCCTCCGCGGCCGCCAGCAAATCCCATTGGCCGACACAAAATGCTGACGCCGCTTCCCAGTGCAGGCCCTGCCCCCTGCCATCCCCACAACCACTCCACCCCCCGCTCCCGGACTGGCCCCGCCCCTGCCATCCCCACAACCACTCCACCCTCTTCCCCCGCCCCTGCCATCCCCACAACCACTCCACCCCCTCCCTGGGCTGGCCGCCCCTGCCATCCACACAACCACTCCACCCCCTTCCCCATGGCTGGCCCTGCCCCCTGCAATCCCCACAACCCCCCCACCCCTTCCCCCCGCCCCCCCCCCTGCCATCCCCACAACCACTCCACCCCCTCCCCGGGCTGGCCCCCCCTGCCATCCCCACAACCACTCCACCCCCTCCCCCCGGCTGGCCCCCCCCTGGCTGGCCCCGCCCCTGCCATCCCCACAACCACTCCACCTCCTCCCTCCGGGCTGGCCCCGCCCCCTGCCATCCCCACAACCACTCCACCCCCTCCCCTGGGCTGGCCCCGCCCCCTGCCATCCCCACAACCACTTCACCCCCTCCCCCGGTCTGGCCCTGCTCCCTGCCATCCCCACAACCACTCTTCCCCCGGCCCCGGCCCCGCCCCTGCCATCCCCACAACCACTCCACCCCCTCCCCCCTGGGCTGGCCCCGCCCCTGCCATCCCCACAACCACTCCACCCCCTTCCCCTGGCTGGCCCTGCCCCCTGCCATCCCCACAACCACTCCACCCCTTCCCCGCCCCTGCCATCCCCACAACCACTCCACCCCTTTCCCTCGGGCTGGCCCCGCCCCTGCCATCCCCACAACCACTCCACCTCCTCCCCCGGGCTGGCCCCGCCCCTGCCATCCCCACAACCACTCCACCCCCTCCCCCCAGGCTGGCCCCGCCCCCCTGCCATCCCCACAACCACTCCACCCCCCCCCGGTCTGGCCCTGCTCCCTGCCATCCCCACAACCACTCTTCCCCGGCCCCGGCCCCGCCCCTGCCATCCCCACAACCACTCCACCCCCTTCCCCTGGGCTGGCCCCGCCCCCTGCCATCCCCACAACCACTCCACCCCCTTCCCCTGGGCTGGCCCCACCCCCTGCCATCCCCACAACCACTCCACCCCCTTCCCCTGGCCTGGCCCTGCCCCTGCCATCCCCACAACCACTCCACCCCCTCCCCCGGGCTGGCCCCCCCCCTGCCATCCCCACAACCACTCCACCCCTTCCCTGGGCTGGCCCCACCCCTGCTATCCCCACAACCACTCCACCCCCTCCCTGGCTGGCCCCGCCCCTGCCATCCCCACAACCACTCCATCCCCTTCCCCTGGCCTGGCCCCGCCCCTTGCCACCCCCAAAACCACTCCATCCCCTTCCCCCGGGCTGGCCCCACCCCCCAACCCGTGCTCGCGACAATTTATTAAAAATAACTGCTGCCAAAACAAATCACCTCAGGACAGCCTCCCACACACCACAGCCAGTCGGACTGCCGAGGACACACAGTGCCTAAAGGACAGGCTCCTTCAGCCTCGCCCACACTGACCAAACCAGTAAAACTGACAACTGGTAATCACCACAAACCACTGACCACGGTACAATCAGCCACACAATCACAACATTTTTTTAAAAAAAATACACACTCCTCCAGACACTACAACTCTCACAACCACACTCGAGAAACACAATCCAAAAGACCAAGGCAGCACAAAATACCACACAATGCCAATATGCAGAAGATACACAACTATGTGCACAGAGCACATACATACCACTCACCGGACAAAAGACACCCACAACAAAAGACACCCACTTAACAAACACCACACCCACAACATGACAGCCACACAACTCGCGATGCCTACCTCTACAGACCCACAACACAACTCACAACACAACACACACAACGCATACATACCACTGCTAAACAGAAACCAGCACAGTAGAACCAACTAACACACCCCACATACACACTGTACATCCACACCACACTACCACTGTACACTCACAACAACAAACTAAACCACAGAACCTCTACATCAACACAGCAGACGGAAAGACAAAAAACATTGTATATCTACAAGCTCTGCAGAATACCAGCAACACCACACACCGACAACTCCACAGGACTTCAACATCCCACCCACCAGAACAACCCACAACGACACAGCCATGACCCCACCAAGACCATAAGTAACATCAATTCCAACCCTTACATACTCAGACTTTCTCGCATCTCCGAAAATGGGCACAGCAACACGTGCCGGGTACAGCTAGTTATATATATATGAAAACGGAAGTCCTCTACCAGCCCGCACCACAGGAAGAACACCATCATCCCCACATCAGCATAGGCAAATCTGTGCTTAAGTCTGTTCAGCAGTTCACCTACCTGGGAAGCATCATCTCTTCAGACACCAAAGTAAAGGTTTCCCTTGACAATAACTTTAGATAATGTCAATCCTATTTACAACCAACCCTATTTACAATCTTCTTCAGCATGATACTCCAAAGGGCTATGGCAGATCTCGAAGAAGAAGACGGCATACTGTATATATACGCTACCGTACTGATGGTTGCTTGTTCAACTTAAGCCATCTGAGGGCTCGCACTAAGACTCTAAACTATCTAATCTGTGAGCTGCTTTTTGCTGACGATGCTGCCCTTGTCGCCCATTCAGAAGCAGCCCTGCAGTACCTCACATCCTACTTTGCAGCAGCTGCAGAGCTGTTTGGGCTGGAAGTCAGCCTGAAGAAAACTGAAGTTCTCTACTAGCCCGCACCACAGGAAGAACACCATCATCCCCACGTCAGCATAGGCACATCTGTGCTTAAGTTCGTTCAGCAGTTCACCTACCTAGGAAGCATCATCTCTTCAGACTCCAAGATTGATAAAGAGCTAGAGCACAGATTAGCAAAGGCATAGAGTGCATTAGGAAGACTTCACACCAGAGTCTGGAGCAACAAGTACCTGAGGCAAAGCACCAAAATCAGTGTGTACAGAGCTATCATACTGTCTATTCTCCTATATGGGTCTGAAACATGGGTCGCCTATCGGCAACACCTACAACTCCTCGAACGCTTTCATCAGAGCTGTCTTCGCACAATCCTAAATATACACTGGACCGACTATGTGACGAATGTTGCTGTCCTTGAGCAAGCAGGGATCACCAGCATTGAGGCCATGCTACTGAGAACACAACTGCGCTGGGCAGGGCACATCTCTACGATGGAGGACCACCGCCTCCCAAAGATACTACTCTACGGTGAACTCGCCACGGGTCAGCGCAAGAGAGGCGCCCCAAAAAGAGATGTAAGGACTCCCTGAAACAACATCTCAGGCTCGGCCAGATTGATCACCAACAATGGTCCACCCTAGCATCACATTGGGAGGCATGAAGATGCACTATCCATAATGCTGCAGCCTCTTTCGAGAAGTGAACAAGTCTTGAAGAGAAACGACAACACAGAAAGAACCACAACTTGGAAACAACATCACCCAAGGAGACTTTCTGCTGTGCTTTCTGCAACCGGACTTGCCTATCTCAGATTGGGCTTTTTAGTCATCATCACGCTTGTAGAAAGCGTGGGACGAGTCCTTCTTGAATTTTCGTTCGCAAAGAAAAGCCGTGTGTTTGTGTGTGTGTCTGGAGTTACACTTAAAATGGACTTGTTTTGACTTACATACAAATCATTTATTTATTTACAGTATTTATTTATTAGATTTATCAACCGCCACTCCCAATGGCTCGGGGCGGTTCACACTCAAAACAAAGCAGTACAATAAAAGCAATAAAACATTTACAATAAAATACAATTTAACCTGTGTATTAGGACTCGAAAGCTTGCTTGAACCTATTGTAATAACTTGATAACAAACTTGGATAATCTTACCTTGTTCGTAATTTGGGGAATGCCTGCACACACCACTTGAACCGCGCTTGTTCAACACTATGGGATCCTGGGGGGTTGTTTTTGTTGAGGTATCGACTCTCTTGGTCAGAGACGAATGAAGATCGCTTAAAACAGAGCTTTAAAACATATCACGATAATGGCACACTTTTTAGGCAACCATCATTTCGCGACACAGTAATTCAATTGTATCTGCATACTGAAGGTTACACCAACTCCTTTAAAGAGATACGGGCACATATGTAAATTTTAGTATTTAATTGCATGGTGTAATGAATTCCCTGTCTGGATGGCTTGGTAAAACCTGAAAAAGTAGGCCCAAGAAATTGGCAGCCATTTTAGATAGGTGTCAAGGGGGCATCCATCTTGGATCTCATTTCCAAAAGGGGGCGTGCCTAAGAGTAAGCCTGGAGGGAAGTGAGGGGAGTTAGGATTGGCTGGTAGAGAAGGGGGTGGAACCTAACTTAGAAAAAGAAAAAAAGTGACTTGAAAGGGGGCGTTTTGAAAAACCCTGTCAGAGGGTGAGTCTGTCAAGGAGTCTGTTGGAGAGAGTGTAAGAGAGCACTTTGCGGGAGTTTGTGTTAGAGAGAAGTAGCCTGAAAATTGGTCAGGTAGCTAGCAGAGTTAGCTAGTGTAGAACAGGGCTGTGCAACTGGCGGCCCGCGGCCCGTATACGGCCCCCCAGCCACTTCCCTGCGGCCCCCTAAGCTTTTAAAGAAAAAAGAAAAAAAGAAAAAAATTTTTTTAAAAAAATCCAAAAGCAAAAGTGCGCATGTGCGCGGTTTTGCCCGCTTTGGGAGGGCGGGGGAGCCCCCCGTGGCTCCTCCCTTTCTCCCAAAGCGTCATGCCAGCATTGGGTGAGGGGGCGGAGCCACGAGGATCCTCCTCACAGCTTCGCCCTCTCCCCCAAAGCGTCACAACAGCTGTTGTGATGCTTTGGGCAAGGGGGAAGAGCCGCGGAAGCCTCCTCGCAGCTTCGCCCTCTCCCCCAAAGCGTCACAACAGCTGTTGTGATGCTTTGGGTGAGGGGGCAGAGCCACGGAAGGCTCCTTGTGGCTCCTCCTTCTCTCCCAAAGCGTCACAACAGCCTCGGAAGCGGGTGAAATCGCCCACTTCCAAGGCTATTGTGACGCTTTGGGAGAGGGGGCGTGGCCGGGGGTGTGGCCGTGTGGCCCCCAGGTGATCACTCACCAGAAGTCCGGCCCTTGCGCCGGCAGAAGTTGGACAGCCCTGGTGTAGAAGATTATACAGCTTTCAGGGCAATAGTGTGTAGAGGAGTGGAGATCGATACAGGGAAGGACTATCTGTTGTGGAGTTAAGATTTGCTAGGCAGAGAGGAAATCCTGTCAGTAAATGCTTGGAGGAAGAAAGGAGTGGTGTTTTGTAACCAAGATTTAAACTGCTTAAAGGAATCATACGCTTTTGTGCCAATAGTTTTGAACCGCTAAGCTTAATGCCTATTTTGTAAGTTCTCTTAAATAAACTGCATTGTTTTATTGTTCAACACATCTGCCTCACATGTGCCTCTGTCAAAAGAGTTTTAAAGCAGTTTCCTGAAGCAATCACAAACGTTTAATGGTGGCAGCGTACATCTTGAAGAAACAATATCTTCAGTATTGCCTCAGTGCACAGGCCTGAATGCAAGTCCAGAGCATTCTTGCCTAAGATACCTCTAGTAAGCCAAAGGCTTAATATTGATTATAACAGTGTTTCCCAACCTTTTTGAGCCGCGGCACACTTTTTACATTTGCAAAATCCTGGGGCACACCACCTACCAAAATGACACAAAATAACACTCTAACACAGTAATGCATATAGTTAATATGTTTTTAAAATGTATTTATACACTCAGTGTGAAACCTGGGCCTGTTTCGATGAACACAACATAGATATCCTGGCAGGAATGGCAGAAAGACACAAACATCCCACACAAAACTCCCATAACCAAGAGAAAATGCTCTAAGAGTTTGGTGGGCATTGGCCTTGAGTTTTGGAGTTGTAGTTCACTTACATCCAGAGAGCACTGTGGACTCAAACAATGTTGGATCAGGACCAAACTTGGCATGAATACTCAATATGCCCAAATAAGAATGCAGATGGAGTTCAGGGGAAATAGACCTTGACATTTGGGAGTTGTAGTTGATGGGATTTATAGTTCCCCTACAATCAAAGAGCATTCTGAACCCCACCAATGATAGAACTGGGCCAAACTTCCCACACAGAACCCCCAGGAGGCAAGAGGAGGTCTCTACTCCTCTTGAGGAGGACCCGATATTAACTGGGCCTGTCCCAGTTAATATCGGGTCCCACCCATAGTGCTGGACACACTTTAGATCTGGTTTTCTGCCAGGGATGGGATGAAAGTGGCGGAGTGGAGGAACTGACCATCATTCCTTTGCCATGGTCCGACCACCACCTGATCAAGTTTAGACTCACTGGGCCTTTCCACCTCCGCAGGGGTGGTGGACCTACTAGAATGGTCCGCCCCAGGAGACTTATGGATCCGAACGGATTCCTGACGGCTCTTGGGGATTTTCCCGCCTCCTCGGTAAGTGACCCTGTCGAGGCTCTTGTCTCACTCTGGGACAGGGAGATGACAAGGGCTGTTGACACGATCGCTCCAGAACGCCCTCTTGAGTAACCGAGCTAAACCAGCTCCTTGGTTCACTGAGGAGCTGGCAGCAATGAAGCGAAAAAAAAGGAGGCTAGAGTGCGTGTGGCGTAGGAAACGTAGCGGATCAGCTCTGGCGCGCCTGGTCTCTTCTTTGAGGACCTATGACGCTGCAATCAAAGCCGCACAAAAAAATCTATTGCGGCCAAGGGGGCCGCCATAGCTTGAGGATGTGGACAAGATCCTTGGAGAGGCGAGGCCCACGACATGCATCCTAGACCCCTGCCCATCCTGGCTGATCAAGGAAGCCAGAGGGGGTTTGGCAGAGTGGGTGAAGGTGGTGGTTAATGCCTCCCTTCGGGAAGGCACCATTCCAGCCAGCTTAAAGCAAGCTGTTATAAAACCGCTGTTGAAGAAACCTTCACTGGACCCCACTCAATTAGTGAACTATCGGCCAGTTTCCAATCTCCCTATTTGGGCAAAGTCATGGAACGTGTGGTGGCTTCGCAACTCCAGGGGTTCTTGGCAGACACTGATTATCTGGATCCGGCACAGTCTGGCTTTAGGCCGGGGCATGGGACTGAGACAGCCTTGGTCGCCTTGGTAGATGATCTACGGCGGGACCTGACAGGGGGAGTGTGTCCCTGTTGGTTCTGCTGGACCTCTCAGCGGCTTTCGATACCGTTGACCACGGTATCCTTCTGGGTCGCCTTGCAGATATGGGGCTGGGGGTACTGCATTGCAGTGGCTCCAATCCTTCCTGGAAGGTCGTACCCAGAAGGTGTCATTGAGTGACACCTGTTCGGCTCCACAGCCGTTGTCCTGTGGAGTCCCTCAGGGTTCAGTACTGTCCCCGATGTTGTTCAACATCTACATGAAACCGCTGGGAGAGATCATTCGGAGTTTCGGAGGAAGGTGTTATCTGTACGCAGATGATGTCCAGATCTGTCACTCCTTCCCACCTGTCACCAAGGAGGCTGTCCAGACCCTGAACCGGTGCTTGGCTGCTGTGTCGGACTGGATGAGGGCTAGCAAATTGAAACTAAATCCAGACAAGACAGAGGTCCTCCTGGTCAGTCGTAAGGCCGAACAGGGTATAGGGTTACAGCCTGTGTTGGACGGGGTTACACTCCCCCTGAAGACGCAGGTTCGCAGCTTGGGAGTGATCCTGGACTCAGCGCTGAGCCTGGAACCCCAGGTCTCAGCGGTGGCCAGGGGAGCTTTTGCACAGTTGAGACTCGTGCGCCAGCTGCGCCCGTACCTTGGGAAGTCTGATCTGGCTACGGTCGTCCACGCTCTGGTCACATCCCGAATAGATTACTGCAACGCACTCTACGTGGGGCTGCCTTTGAAGACAGTTCGGAAATTGCAATTAGTCCAGCGGGCGGCAGCCAGACTACTAACGGGAGCTACATACAGGAGCACACTACCCCCTGTTGTGTCAGCTCCACTGGCTGCCTGTCCAATTCCGGGCTCAATTCAAAGTGCTGGTTTTGACCTTTAAAGCTCTATACGGTTCTGGCCCAGCTTACTTGTCCGAACGCATCGGCCGCTACGTCCCATCCCGTAACCTAAGATCATCCCGGGAGGCCCTGCTCTCGCTCCCGCCGACCTCTCAGATGCGGTTGGTGGGGACGAGGGACAGGGCCTTCTCGGTGGTGGCCCCCCGCCTGTGGAATGCGCTCCCTACGGAGATACGGTCCACCTCATCCCTCCTGACATTCAGGAAGAAGGTGAAATCCTGGCTCTGGGATCAGGCATTCCCTCACCAGCACTAGGCAGCATGTGAGACGGAATTTTAATGGGAGGGAGGAAGGGGGTCAATGTTTCTAGGGTTGAATACTGTTTTAATTGGAATGATTGTAGATGTGTTGAGGGATTGTATTTTAATGCCTTAATGTTTTAATGGGTTGTGGGGTTTGGGGTTTTACGCTGTTGATGTGGCATCGAATTGTGCCTGCTGTAAGCCGCTCTGAGTCCCCCCTCGGGAGTTGAGAAGAGCGGGGTAAAATCCTGAAATAAATAAATAAATAAATAAATCTACTTGGGGAAAGGGAGGCGAGGCTTCCTAATGCATGGAGAGGGAGACACCAAGTAGACAACGGGTGGGGATAATTTTGTGCCTTTATCGAGGTAGGTTTCTTAGGGTTTTTATACTTCAACACACTAGACTCCCCGGAGGTTCCAATTTCCCACGGCACACCTGATGATCACTCACGGCACACTAGTGTGCCCCGGCACACTGGTTGGGAAACACTGGATTATAAGTCTGGTGGTGACCAGTGGTCTTTAAAGAGGTTTTCCGGTCAGAAGATCATTCCAGCTTATCACAGCGTTGATTTTTGGGGTTCTGAATACCCCCGATTAACCTCTTCCCTCGTTACGTTTGGTGTACGTTAGGGTGGGGTAGATTGAGTGAGTTTGGCCCTGCCCTAACCGACCGGTTACTCTCCTTGTTATTCATGGCAACTCAATATATCTCATGGAAACCTTTCAGTTATATTTTAAAGAATATCTGATTTATTGCTTATTTCATATATATTCAGAGGTTTCTCCTTGTGTTTTCAATCTACACACTGCAGCCGACTCACTAATGTGTCGCAACACACCATTTTGAAAGCTCCAGTACAGATGCGCCTATGACTCTATTAGTTTATTCTCTTTGGGACAGCGACAATCGGAATTCATCAGACAGCACGGCCTTTAGCTCTGCTGACCGGCTGGCGGTGCTAGTAGTAGTTCAAGAAGTAAATAAATATTCCAAACTGTGTTTATTGCAGCTATTTTTTGTTATTGTTCTTAGCCGCAACCTTAGGTTTTGATTTATTGGGAAATATGCAAGCCCGACTAAGCACAATCTAGAGGAGCAATACACAAAGGGCTGTGCTGCATAGCTCCAATCCTAAAATATTGTCACTGAAAGGAAATCCCAGTGTGTTCATTATGACTTCCAAAGAGGGGAGGAGAGGTTATTGGTTGAGTTGGGAGCGCCTTGAAACTTAATCCTTCTGGAAAACAATCTGTGCAAATAGGCAGTTAATGGTGAGGCCTCCTTGGAGGGGCAGGAGGTACTTGGTTTTGGTTCAAGTCAAGAGGAAGGGGCCTCTTAATGTCCCCAACCATCAAGTTCAAATGAACACCAGCACCTAGTTAAGCATTGTTGCTTTGAGCAAGCTTAGGGCTGTTTGTTGCCTGTAAAATGGATTCTCCTATATAGAAAAGTACATGATTGATGTCAAGAGGCTGAGAAGGAAGTACCGTATAAAATACAGAGAACTTTTTTGCCAGAGCTTTGGAAGAAGGTATTGCCATATGATAAGCTGGGACCCCTCAATCAAGGTCTCCATTTAACTATTTTTGTCTTACGAGGGTTGACAAAAATGCCTCCACCTTCGTTACTTGGATTTGGATGGGAATCTCTCTATATAATAAAGCAGAATGTTTGTATGTTTGTTTGTTTGTTTGTATGTATGTGCCAGCATTCTGATTGGCTCCCGGCCTCTACATTTGGCAAAATGATTGGTTGCCAGTGAGGGAGTATTTGCATAACGCCTCTAATTGGCCAGCCAACACGAACATTCCGACACTCTAAACTGCCAGAGTGGGGTAAGGAAAAGGCCTGAGGCAGTCAGGCATGGTGGCAGTTTAAGGCCAAAACACTTTGCGTGCCCCAACAATGAGAGAACATCATCAAACTTGCCACACAGAACCCCCAAGACCCCTCTACATCCTGCTGCAGTTTAAGGGATGACTGACTTGAAGTACTTTAACTCACTTCCTTAGATCATTGTGGCCCACACCAATCAGGGCCACACTTGGCACACAGAGGCCCAATGGCCCACTTTACAGCCTGGAGCACTTTAGGGCAGGATGGGCCACGAATGATGGGATTTGCAGTACCTTCACCCAATTCACTTCCCACAGAACCCCTACAAATCACAGACCAGGCCCAAAATTGACAATAAGGCTTCATTAACTTGATTTTCCTGACTAGGCCTCAGCTCATGGGACATTGTGTATGGCCTGAATTGACAGTAAGGCTTCATTAACTTGATTTTCCTGACTAGGCCTCAGCTCATGCGACATTGTGTATGGCCTGAATTGACAGTAACCTACCTTGGCACACAGAGCCCCTATGACTCACGCTACATTCTACTGCAGTTTGGAGGAGGGTGGACCATGGATGTTGAGATTTGATGTACCTCCATTCAAATCCTTCATTCCCCACTGACCACTGTGGCCCAGAACCAAGACCGATAGAGACCAAACTTGGCACACAGAGTCCCCATGACCCACACTCCATCCGACTGCAGTTTAGAGGAGGGTGCACCATGGATGATGGGATTTCAACTACCTCCACTCACTTCCCAAGCCCGCTGTGACCCTCATCCAGTGACTGATCAGGACCAAACTTGGCACACAAAGCCTCCGTGACCCACTTTACATCCTGCTGCATTTTGGAGGAGGGTGGACCATGGATGATGGGACTTGAAGTACCTTTACAAATTTCCCAAGCCCGCTGTGACCCTCATCCAGTGACTGATCAAGACCAAACTTGGCACACCGAGCCCCCATGACCCACTCTACATCCTGGTGCAGTATCGAGGAGGCTGGACCACGGATGATGGGACTTGAAGTACCTCCACTCACTTTCCAAGAATGCTGTGACCCTCATCCAATAACTGATCAAGACCAAATTTGGCACACAGAACCCCC
The DNA here is from genome assembly GCA_030556195.1 of Anolis apletophallus. Lineage (NCBI taxonomy): Eukaryota > Metazoa > Chordata > Lepidosauria > Squamata > Anolidae > Anolis > Anolis apletophallus. The sequence continues at coordinate 21,398,264 of JARBWK010000007.1, forward strand.
ATGACCCACTCTACATCTGGTGCAATTTGGAGGAGTATGGACCATGGATTCTGGGACTTAAAGTACCTTCACTCACTTTTTGAGACTACTGCAAGCCACATAAACAACTGATAAGGACCAACCTTGCCACACAATGCCTTTCTCAAATAACCTGGGCAGGGCAGGGCCGGGTCCCCAAGCTAGTATTTCATAAATCAAAGGCAGAAATAATCCTTAAAACGGGGTTGGGAACCTATGGCTCGCGAGCCTGGTGTGGCTTTTTCGATGATTGCATCTGGCTTGCAGGCGCAGCAGGCCCCAACATGAGCAAAAACACCCAAACAAAAAGGCCAGATGCTGGGCCTCAGGCCCCTCCCTGCCCTAGGAGTTGCCTGAAAGCAGCCCTGGGCCACGGAAAGAGCCACGTGGCGGCCCCTGCTGGGCTAGAAAGCCACAACTAGGAAGGCAGGGAGGACCGGGGTAGGCGGGGTCCACATGGACGGCGGGCCGAGACCCTCCCCTGTCTGACCGAAAGCCAAGCCAGAGCCAGCGGCGAGAAGGGGGAAAGGGGGCAGGCGCAGCCCCCCCCCCCACGAGCCCTTCCTCCTAACAGAGAGAAAAGATGGCCAAAAGCTAGGAGCTGGGCCGCAGGCGCGGACTGGCAGGTCCCCTAAAACAGAGAGGCTGGATGCAGGGCGGGCCCCCGCCGAACTTGGGAGGAGAGCTTCCCCGAACAAAGGAAGGAGCGGAAGCCAGGGCCGTAGCCAGGATTTTGGTTATATACTCACATTTAGGAGTTGAGTTTGGTATTATATGGGTGGGCTGAGACTGGGTGGAAGAAGGTCTACCCTAGCAAACCTTTTGTATTGTTATCCCAATAACCCCATTAATGTGGGATATAATGAGCATGGTGATCAGATCATGATATGAATAAACATAACAGTTTAAATAATGTACCAGTAAGGCCTTTTCGACCACCCTGAGAAAACCTGGGGGCTGAAGCCCCCTTAGCCCTCCCCCTGGCTACATGCCTGGCGGAAGCCATTCAGGTAAAGCTCCCTGCCAAGGGCACAGCTGGGCACGGGGGAATCCTTTTCTCATAATTTGTACATATATACTCACATTTAGTTGAGTTCAGTCTTAAAATATATTGTATGGCTCTCACTGAAATAAATTTCCAAATATTTTGCTTTCATGGCTCTCTGAGTCAAAAAGGTTCCCGACCCCTGCCTTTGAATGTGCTCTTTAACTACCGCTATTCACTTTTCCACATAATCACCAGACAATTGGATACATTTCTGCCAATGATGAAGCCATCATGGAAGAAGTCTGTGCGCTTTCATTTCAGGGGTCAGCATCCTGGGTACCCATCCCATCGTGCACAGATCTTCCGACGGCCAATCAAAACAATAATATGACCCACACGTTCTTGTGAAATGCCAATTATGCTTGAAATTTCTTTCTGAGCGATACATCGATCGTCCTGAATCAATCTGTAAACCTTTTGCTTGTGAAACGCGTAGCTTCAACACTGGGGAATTGATGTAATGGGAGGCAGGAAATAGATGCAGATCTCTTGATTTGGTGAAGAGGTAAAGCAGAGACATGACCTCTCTTCTCTCGTTAGTTTGATCCCCCCGTAGATATGTGACTTTTTCTGGCTGTCATGTAGAATTGGAAGTCAAGGATGATGTACACAACAGTTTTGTCATTTCTGTGGAATCCGCAGCATTGAGACTCTTAAACCAGAGATGGGTAACTGTGGCAAGTCTGGGGGCGAATTTTTTAATTCTGGGACTGTGTGGAAAACCAAAAGTGACCGGAGGTGGTCAGATATCCTCTTCTGGTTTTGAAAAACGATTTTACATTGTGTAACAATATAGAGGACCCTTGCAGCTTTTTTCTGAAAATGAGTTCTCTAAAGATTTCTGGGGAGATCCATTCTGATAAATACAGAGCCATGGTCTTCTTTATTGAATAGTATCTTGCTAAGAGCCTTTCAACTTGCCCCTCTTCCACTACTATCTCATGCTTCATTTTGAATGGTCTCATCATAAGGTTTTCATGATAGAAGGCATTCGGAAAGGGCTTACTAGCGCCTCCTTGTGTGCAGTGGTGATACTGCTGTTTTCTCTGGAAGTGCATCTACACCAGGGGTCGGGAACCTTTTTGACTCAGAGAGCCATAAAAGCAAAATATTTGGACATTTATTTCAGTGAGAGCCATATCATAGAGAGATAGATAGATAGATAGATAGATAGATAGCCTGAGCAAACTTGGGCCCTCCGGAGGTTTTGGACTCCAACTCCCACAATTCCTAACAGCTGGAATTGTGGGAGTTGAAGTCCAAAATACCTGGAGGGCCCAAATTTGCCCAGGCCTGATATTTAACCATGTGCTACAAATACATATCTATAACCATGTGCTACAAATACAGTGAAAGGGGGAGAAAGGGAGGAAAAAATGCCCCTCTTCCTTTCAGACCGGAACGGGGGCTTGTGGAAGCGCTCCTGACATCACAGAGGGCCGCGTGGGTGATGTAACGGCATGTCACCGGCCTGTGACCTGGCCCGCCTCCCACCCCACCTGTTCACCTTGCTGGTGACTCGGCCCAGCCTCACGATGCCCAGCTTAAAGTCGGTCATGGCCGTGGCCGGCCCCCGGGAGAAAGCACAAATGGGCCAGGTGGCCGAGGTGGTTGGAGGGGGAGGTGGGGGGGCTCTCCTCTCTCCAGAGCACTGCCGCCCTGACGCGGGCGCGTCCACGCTGCTCCCCTCTCTCTCCCACCTCGATGCACAGACGGTTGCCTCTCTCGTGGAATGCGGGTTTGGGGGTGAGGGCAACGCCATGTCCCGAGTCGCCCCCTCAGAGGCTCCTCACGCGGGAGAGGGAAAGAGGCGTGAGGCGACGGAGGCAGGACAGCAGCACCATGCAGCAGTAACGCCACCACAGCCTCCTCTGCCTGCCGCCACCTGCGCCTCAGACGCCCCCTCCGAGGCCCCTCGCGTGGGAGAGGGAAAGAGGCAAGAGGTGATGGAGGCGGGGCAGCAGCACCATGTAGCAGCAACACCAACGCCGCCGCCTCTGCTCGCCACCACCAGCATCTCAGACGTCCCTTTCAAGGCTGCGGTCAATCAGTGCCTGAGCCACATGCTGACATCATCGCCCTCCGTGGCAGCGGCCAATCGGCACCCAAGCCAGATGCAGTTATCAAAAGACCCACATCTGGCTCGCGAGCCATAGGTTCCTGACCCCTGATATACACTGTACATTTAATGCAGTTTGACACCACTTTAACTGACATTGCTCAATGCTATGGAATCATGAAAGTTATAGTTTGGTGAGGCAATAACACTCTTTGGAAGGGAAAGTTTTTAAAACTACAACTTTCATGATTCCTTAGCAATGAGCCATGAAAGTTAAAATGGTGTCAAACTGAATTAATTCTACAGTGTACATATGCATCCTAGGAGATTGTCTGCTAGTGTCTCCCCCAAGTCCTGCTGTTGCCCTGTAGTGTTCCTACTAGAGCTTTTACCAATGGAAACTCATTCTCTTCTGCTGACGTGGCTGTTACTTCCTGAAGAGGTGTTGTTGACGATTTAGTCTGACCTTGCTGCAATCAAATTATGGTGGGGTGTGTTTCTGTTCCAAGCAATAAAAGATCAATGTGGGAGATCACTTTCACAATATTATTTCAATTTATTTCATCTTCATTCTTTTCCAATTATGCGTGGATGGTGGATTGAAGATCCATATGGCATCAAAACATTGGTGTTTTCCTTTACAAAATTATAATCCATAAGGTAACATGTCATCAAATATAATTCGGATTACACTGAATGTCGGGTCGACGGTATCAAGCCATCCGTTTCGCCGTTTCCGGCTTCTTCGGGACCTGCCACATACTATCTACTGTCCAATCCACTGGTCCAATATCTATTAGATTAAACATAAATAGTTTTCAATGGATAAACGGTCGTTTAACCCCCTGGGGGCTTCGCATTTTAGGGAGGTTATCCAGAAGCATTCTCTTCTCCATCAGGATATTAAATTAGCCTTGGGAGAAGAGAATGCTTCTGGATAGCCTCCTAAAATGCGAAGACTCCCAGGGGTTAAACGACCGCTTATCCATAGGAGAAATTTTGATATAATTTGCACCTGGCGCCAGGTGCGGAGGGAGTCCCCTTAAGCGCGGCTTTTCTCAGTAGCATGGTCCAACCGAATGGGAAAGTGGCTGCGTCCACATACATATATGCTATGACTGAATATTTTGGGTATGTATTGATTGTGCTATATGTATGTAATGCCTTTTGAAATGTATTGATGTATATTGCCTCTTTCCTACTGTTTTTTGGGAATGTGTTTTCTTATGTGGGATCACACCTATATGTATAGGTTACAAAAATGTATATATAACAGGAATATGGGATTATATATTGAAAACTATTTATGTTTAATCTAATAGATATTGGACCAGTGGATCGGACAGTAGATAGTATGTGGCAGGTCTGAAGAAGCCGGAAACGGCGAAACGGATGGCTTGATCCTGTCGACCCGACATTGAGTGTAATCCGAATTATATTTGATGACATGATACCTTATGGATTATAATTTTGTAAAGGAAAACACCAATGTTTTGATGCCATATGGATCTTCATTCCACCATCCACGCATAATTGGAAAAGAATGAAGATGAAATAAATTGAAATAATATTGTGAAAGTGATCTCCCACATTGATCTTTTATTGCTTGCTGCAATCAAAAGCTTGACTGTCAGTAGCAATGTTGTCACTTGAACTGCCAGGGCCCAATGTTAAGGGGTAGCACAAAAGGGGCCGCAGTGGCGCAACAGTTAAACCATTGAGCTGCTGAACTTGCTGACCAGAAGGTTGGCAGTTCAAATCCGTGGGGCAGGGTGAGCGCCTGCTGTTAGCTCCAGCTCCTGCCAACCTAGCAGTTCAAAAACATGCAAATGTGTGGAGATCAATAGGTACTGCCTCGGAGGGAAGGTAAATGGTGCTCTGTACAATCATGCTGGTCACATGACCCAGAAGGTGTCTGTTATTGAACAGGAATTTAAAAAGGGGCTTTCCTGGAGAAGGCCAAATCAATACAGATCCACCAAAGAGGATCCGGTACTCTGCCAAGCAAAGAAACACCCACTCTGCAAAGTTTCCCATTTGCTCAAATAAATCTCACCAAAGTTGAAGAAGATGCCACCGAGTTGTTTATTCGTTCCAGCTGGAAAGGATGCCTAGCCGCAATCATTTACCCAAAAGCTGACATAAAGCATACATGCAATACAGTATATTTTATAGAGAAACAGAGCAGGTTCAAGTGTCGCGTCCCCCGTCCCTCTGCTGGCTTCCAGCTGATTGGATGGAGTCATCAGCTGGAAGGGAGGCGCTGCCGGCTTGGCCACGCCTCAGCCAATCAGGCCTCGAGCTTTCGTCCAATGAGGCAGGACAAGCGAGAAACAATGAGCGAGGAAGAAAAGATGAGCAGATTTCAAGTGAAGGAAATAAACATTTTTGGTCTGGCGCGGATGCCCAGACCCCAGGAGTCCTTAATCCTTGATATATATCTTTGAATGTATCTTGCCATGGGTTTCGGTCCAAAGGAAATGAAGACAAAAGAGGTGGGGCAGATTGTGACATCCCTGCTTTTCGAAGGCAAGGAAGTCACTTGGTGATGAATGTCAAGCTGACCAGGGGGCAAAGCTTATCAGATGGCCGAACTCTGAGATCTGATCTCTTATGCCAACAGAGACATTCATCCTCGGGAGGGGGGGACGGGACGGGACTCCGAGGCCCAGGGGAGGATATCAACTGCTCATTGTCCATGCAAGACTGCCCTTGATTATCTCCAGTATCAGGGGATTAATTTACCTCGGAAAATAGGAAAATTTCCTGAAGTTTTGATGAGCCGGGGTTACGAAAAGGTGACATTTTATATTTCATGTAGGCAAGGGGAAACATATAGGGAAATATAGGGAAACACATACATGTTGGGGGAATAGGAATCATACCCAACCCACCCCCCCAATCCCCCAGAGTCTATTAGGAGACAGAAGTCATAAGAAAAGTCCATGGGGTTTGAAAGGGGAAAGTTTCCATAAAGGTTTGAAAAGTCATTTGAAAGTGGGCAAGAGTTCATGAAAGTTCATAAGAGTGGGTTACAGGCAGGGGCGGTCCGTCCATGTAAGCAACCTACGTGGCCGCGTGGGGCGCCATCTTGGAGGGGCGCCGCCACGCCGGCCGCACCGCCGTAGCAAACCTCCCTGCTGCCTGCAGCAGCTTCTGAGCATGCGTGGAGATTTTCGCGCATGCCCAGAACCTCCGGAGCGCTCTCCCTTGCCCTGTGCAACGCCCCGTGGGAGGGGCCGGCAGCGGGCACCAGGAAGCGCTAGGAGAGGCCTTCGAAGGCCATTCTAGCGCTACCTGGTTTCCCCTGCCGGCCCCACCCACGGGCTTTGCACAGGGCAAGGGAGAGCGCTCTCCCGCCCTCTGCAACGCCCCGTGGGTGGGGCTGGCAGGGAAACCAGGAAGTGCTAGGAGGGGCCTTCAAAGGCCTTGAATGCACAGGGCAGCGGCGGCGCGTGGGAGGAATGGAAGGAGCGCACAAGGTACCAAAAGATTTTTGGGGAGGGCGCAAAAATAATGTTTGGGGGGACCGGGGGGCAAAATAATGTGTTGGGGGGCAAAATAATTTTCGCCTACCATGCGAAATTACCTTAGACCGCCCCTGGTTACAGGGGTATTGCCATGTGGGGCCATGGGAAGAGCCTTAGGTTCCCACATGGGGAAGAGATAGGGGATTATGGGATCATTTCAGCCTGGGGTCCTTGGTAAAACTATGAATTTCTTTGGTTTTTTGAACTATCTTTTACACAGTCCGGGGGGGGGGGTCACCTCCGATACCATGTCTATGGACAATGCAGGCTCTTCGGCTTAGAAATGGAGATGAGCACCACCCCCAGAGTTGGAGACGAAGGGGAAGCCTTTACCTTATTTGTGTGTCTGTGTTTCATTGTTTCAAGGCAATGAATGTTTTGCCAGTGTCTGTATATGTTGAAGTCTGCCTTGAGTCCCCTCGGGGAGATAGGGCGGGATACAAATAAAGTGTTGCTATTGTTGTTGTCGTCATCACTTTACAAGGTTTTTGGCCCTCTTTGCCAAATAGATCTGGTTCCTCTCCAAATTACAACTTCTATGACTCCATAGCAAGCGGTGTCAAGCTGTAGATGCAATGAAGTCTTATAAAGTCTTTTAAAGGGAGGCCAGCCCAGCCTCCCCTTTTGTCCTTATCTTCTGTTTCCTGGGGTTTGGGGGGAGGGTTGGGGGGGCATTGGAAGAATGGTGAAAGAGGGCTGCAGAAAGACAGGCTTTCAGTGTTGGTTGTAGCAGTATGTCTGCAGTAAACAATGCAATAAGGCTTGACCTGGGGGGGAATTTAATTTTACATGAAATGGTCTTATTGTAGTTGTGTGGCTTACCTACAACAGGCGAGGTAAATAGCTGTCCCCAGAACATACTAGGTATGTGTAAAGAGAAAAACAGAAAGACAAATTCAATTTCTCACTTATTAATCGCCCTCCATTAAATGCTCCAGGCGATTTACATAAAACATTGCATAAGAACGTACAGCAGTAACCATGTAGACTGTATTAAACCAGGCCCGGATTACCCATAAGGCCACTCCCCCTCAAAATTCAAAAAAATCCCACCCAAAATTTTTAAAAAGTCAAAAAAAGTCAACAAAAAGGGCGCCTGCGCGGCCGCCCCCTCCCTTTGCTCTGCTCGGCTCTGCTTTAGGAGGGAGGGAGGATTGGCTCTGCCCCTGACTCCACCCCTCCTCACCTCCAGCTCCGCCCCCGCCTCATAGCCAGCGCGGAGCCGATCCTCCCTCCCTCCTAAAGCCGGCCTGAAAAGGGCGATTTCGGTCGCTTCTCAGGCCAGCATGGTGGCTGAGGGAGGGAGGGAGGCGCCGCCGTGGGGAGGCCCCACATTGGCTCCGGGGGTGGGGCTTTCCTTCGTCCTCCTCCCCGCACAGACGAGGCAGGCGGGGGAGAGGGAGGGTGGGAGCCGGGGGGGCGGGGAGAAGCCGCGCCGCCGCCTATTCCTTCCTTGCGTGGCATGACGATGGAAGGGAGGAGGGCCGGCGGTGCGGCTTCTCTCCACCTCCTCCTCCCTGCCTGACGACGCTAAGCCAGGAAGGCGGAGAGAAGCCATGCCGCCGGCCCCCTCCCTTGCGTCGCGCCAGCCCCGCCAAAAAGGGGTGGGCAGCGCGCAGGACACGTGGTGGGAAGACGCCTCTTTCTCCTCCTCACCCCGCCCTCCTTCCTTCAATCTGGCAAGGGGGCAGGGAGGGACGGAGCCAGGGGGCAGGGAGGGGCGGAGCCAGGATGGGGAGGGGCGGAGCTGGGGGTGGGAAGGGGCGGAGGCAGACCCTTTGGCCTTGGGCGGCAAAAGGGCCTGATCCGGGCCTGTATTAAACAATAAAAGCTCTGCTAAAGAGCCAAGTCTTAAGCGCCTGAGCAAAGGGCCCCAAGTTGCGCATGGCCCTCATGTGGGGAGGCAGAGTTCCACAGGGCAGGGGCAGAGATGGAGAAGACCCTACGTCTCTTGAACTCGAGGCGTACTTCCCTGGGGCCCGGGACATGCAGTAAGTCTAGTTGGATGAGTCTTGGCGACCACTGGCGGTGGAGAGGGGAGAGGCGGTCTCTGAGGTATGCCGGCCCCTGACCATAAAGTGCCTTGAAGGTCAGAACCAACAGCTTATACAGGGCTCGGGATTCTGTTGGAAGCCAGTGCAGATGTAGTAGAGTTGGAGTTATGTGGCATCTCAGATGTGTCTTTGCGAGTAGCCTGGCTGCCGCATTCTGAATAATGTGGATCCTCCGAGTAGTCGACAGGGGAAGACCAACATACAAGGCATTATGTAACTGTTGTATGGATGACTGTAGTCAAGGCTTCCTCTGAGAGGTAAGGTGCCAGTTATCTCGCCTGTCGAAGGTGGGAAAAGGCTTGCTTACTAACAGCAGCGATCTGGGCCTCCATGGACAGCTGTGAGTCCAGAACGACACCCAGGCTCTTGATAGTAGAAGATAGATGCAGGGGGGCACCGTGCTGTTGAATATTGAATAATTACAGAACGATCTGTAAGTTTCACAATAAAATAGAAATCATAAAACATACTATGGGAAGCTGCTGAAAGAAAAAAATAATGATCGCTGGATCCATTTGGGAAGAAGCCTTCAAGTGGTATGTGGAAGGTTCCGAATGTTCTCGTTTACTTTTGCCAGCTTTACCATATTGTTTCATTTCACATGTGTATATTTGTTAGTTTTGAATAAATAAATTCCTGAAACCTGTTGAATTGCCTTTCTTTGCTGTGGCGTAGGAATCTATCGCTATTCTTTCTTCATTAATTCTGGTTAAAGAAGTAAATCCCAGAAACACACGTGCCCCTCAGAAATACATAATCCCACCGCCATAGGAAAAAGGCAACATTGCCTTATTGGATATGGAAAGGGATGTAATTAAAAGGCCAACGGTATCACAGATGGATTTTTGTTTGCAGTTTTGGAATTGCGCTAGCACTGTTAAGCAAAGTCCCATGACAAACCTGAATAATGTAATTTTATCCTCAGAGATAAGATCACTTATTTATGCATCCTATGCAAATAAAAAATGCATGAGGTTGCATCCTTTCATTTTTACTACTAAATCAGTGGTTCCCAACCTTTTTTTTTTGACCAGGGACCACATTGACCAGGGACCACTCTCCAACATTAGTACCAAAAGGTGTTTCGAATCTGTTTTTTTGTTAACTTTAGATTTGGTTTGGTTATTTTGGGTGCTGATTCAGAAAATTGCATTGGATGGACCACATCAGCACTAATTTCTGATACAGAACACATGCCATCCAGTAGCTGCCATCTGTTTGCCCACAGAAAACCATATTTAATAAACCTCAGCACTATAAGAGGGTTTTGCGAGATCATGTAGTTATATGTAGTTATTTTACTTGTATTTTAATATTTTATTGTTTTTATGATGTTTTAAATTGTAATTTACAAAACACACAGAGTGTAAACAATATATAGCAAATAACAAGTCTTTTTTTAGTATTCAAAAGTGATAATACACATTCATAAGTACAAGTGTCAAAATTTCAAAATTACATATACTGTATATATAGAACATGCCCACAAAGGGCTCCTACCCCATACGCCAATAGCGTTTATCAATGTCCAAGACAATTCAAATCCAAAGGGAAAAGTTCAAGGGTTCATTGAGTAAGAGTGGATTTCCAGGTAAGTAGGAGGGGGGGCACAAACATGTTGTGCCCAAGCCCAGCAGGTAGGCTCTCCTTCCAGGAGAGAGCTGGCAAGCCGTGTTGGAAATACGAAGGACTGAAGAGTCGCAGAGTTGTTTGCAGGCGAAGACCAGTAGTGGTTTCAATTCATATTAATGATGGGAATTATCACTGGACCGCCTTGGTATGTCAATGGGCCGACGGGGATAACGCTGTACAATGGTCCCAACTCCCGTTTCGATCCTCCACAACGGGTCTTTCTCAAGATCATAAATGTCAGGCAAAGCAACTCGTATCCATCCTGGTGCAAATGCAAGGTCTGTAAACAAGTGACCAAGGTGAGTAGACGGCTCGGGAAAAGTAAAAAAACACCCAAAAGCAACTCATACAATCATACACATAATTATACATATATAATAGTAGTGATACAAAAATGGAAGGTAACATTACCTAGATCATAGAGGCAAATGTGTACTTCTACGTCATGACCAACGGCCGAAGCAAATAGGCAGTCAGGTTATAAGCCCGCCCCGGGGCCCAGGTGAAGCAGATGTAATGCAGTTTAGTCTAAATCTACCGTAGGAGATCTGTTATACTGATTCTATCGTTTAACCCAATTGGTATCTCTGTACAAAGCCTTTGGATATAGCGGGTTTCTGTCCCACGGAGATACATGTCCACATTGCCGGGGGGGGACCTGAACTTTCTCAATGCCAAAGAAAAGAAGGTCATCCGGTCCATGTCGCATAGTTTTAAAATGGACATACAGAGGGGAATCCTCACAAAAAAACCCTTATTTTGGATCGATGTTCAGAAATCCTAACGTTCAAATTTCTTTTCGTCTCACCCAGATATACTTTGCCACATGGACAACAAATCCCATACACGCATGATTCCGTTTTACAAGTAAAAAACTCCTTAAAGATAAACATGCGACCAGTGCCTGGATTAAAGATCTCCTTATGTGGGTATACAAATTTGCATTGGGCGCATGTCCCACACTTATGTGTCTTAGGTGTAAGGTTACTTTTCTTACGGAATTTGGCATTGAATCCTTGCTGTTAACCGGCCTGAGTCCCTCTGCGGAGGTAGAGAAGATCGGTATATAAAAGTTTTAAATAAACAAATAAATAATAAATAAATCAATTGCTCTCATTGCAACGCTGTAGTAATGGTGAGGCCGCGGACTGTATTTTAGTTCTTGTGGACCACTGGTGGTCCACGGATCACAGGTTGGGAACCACTGTACTAAATAATAGAGAGTTGAAGACTCCTGCTAATGTACTTTATTAGCTAAGATCTACCGTGTTTCCCCGATAGTAAGACACCCCCGATTGTAAGACATATCGGGGGTGTCAGGGGGGTCGGCTAATATAAGCCGTACCCCGAAAGTAAGCCGTACCTCGTCGCCGCGCCGCCGCGCCGCCGCCGCCGCAACCGGCCCATCGGCCGTGGCACACCTCCGCGGAGCACCTTTCTGCCAGGCCTCTGACGCGCCGCCCCTTCGCCACGCCTCTTGCTCCTTTCCCCATCCCTTCCTTCGTCAGAGTGACGCGCCGCCCGCCGCCACGCTTTTGCTCTCTTCCCCTCCCTTCCTTGGACGAAGAAAGGGAGGGGGAAGAGAGCAAGAGGCGTGGAAGCGGCGCCATGTCACTCTGACGCGGCGCCGCTCGCCACGCCTCTTGCTCTTTTTCCCCCTTTCTTCATCCAAGGAAGGGAGGGGAAGAGAGCAAGAGGCGTGGTGAAGCGGCGCCGCGTCAGAGTGACGCGCCGCCGCTTCGCCACGCCTCTTGCTCTCTTCCCCCTCCCTTTCTTTGTCCAAGGAAGGGAGGGGGAAGAGAGCAAGAGGCGTGGTGAAGCGGCGCCGCATCAGAGTGACGCGCCGCCGCCACGCCTCTTGCACTCTCCCCCCTCCCTTCCTTCATCCAAGAATTCTTTCAGGGTATGTCCAATATAAGCAGTACCCCGAAAGTAGGACGTAGTGGGGCTTTTGGGGGTAAAAAGAAAGTAAGACGCTGTCTTACTTTCGGGGAAACACGGTACTAGTAGATTCTAATGTGCCTTTGGCCCATCACTTGCTCTAGAGGTATCACATCATTAAATATGAGGAAAGAAAAACAAAACGAGGGATAGGAACAAGTTGAGAAGCAGGAAGACTTTGCTTAAAATTGCTGCAATCGTGGTAAGGAAGGATGATGTGCTAAACAAAAAAATGAGTAAAATTAAGTAATACTGTGGGAAGAAAACTAAGAAACTTTTTTTTGCATGTCAAGAGCAATTTCAGAAACTGTAAGTGACAGAATTGACCATCTGCAAGGACATTGCCCAGAGGACAACAGGATGTTTGATGTCTTACCATCCCTGTGGGAGGCTTCTTCCATGTCTCTGCATGGGGAGCTAGAGCTGACAGAGGGAGCTCAACCTGCTCTCCCCAGATTCGAACCACTAACCTGTCAGTCAGCATTCCTGCCAGCACATGAGTTTAACCTGTTGTGCCACTGAGAGCTCCAACTGATGAACTGTAGTGAGAGCAATAATAATGTGAATAAAGAAGTGGGGGAAAGACATCACATAAATATGTATTTATTTAAACTTTCTCAGGGTGAGAAAAAATGTTCTAAGCTGAAAGGAAAGATAAATTCAGGAAGAGCCCTATATTGATCCCTCCATCGACCTTTAGGAATATGCCATATAGCCCCCACAAAACCTGGGGGGGGGACTGTCTATGGCTCATAATGTGTCCCAGAGGTCAAGGGACATTTTTATCATGTTTTTGTCTCTTTTCCCCAAAAGTAGGTGACATGGAAGTCAACTTCTGGGTCATTTAGTGTTGGATAAAGAGGTTTTCCTATACCTATAATCAGAGGCGGATCTAACGTTACGTGAACTACACGGCCGCGTACGGCGCTACACGGTCAGGGGTGCATCTGGCCGCCAGGTTCCGCGCATGTGCGTTTGGTGCGATGGTGCCTCCGGCTGCCCAACGCTCCTCCTTTTCGGCCTCGTGTAGAGTGATTCACGTCTCCGGCCTGCTCGAGTTGCGCTGCATCAAATGCGCATGCGTGGAAGTTCCACGCATGCGCATTTGGTACAGCACGAGCAGGCTGGAAACGCAGTGCGAATAGCCTTACACGAGGCAGAAGAGGAGGAGCGTTTGGCAGGCGGAGCCTCCGGCTACATGACCCTCCTCCTCAGTCTCCAGCCTCGTATATTCCGCCCATGCGCATTTGGTGCAGTGCGTGGAGGCAAGAGCAGCAGCGTGAGGAGGCTCACCGCACAAGGCCAGAGAGGAGGAGGGGTTGGCGTTGTTGTTGTGGCAGCCATTGCAAAAGCAGAGCTGACCAGATCTGCGAGGAGCACAAGGGCGAGCACAAGGTCAGCAGCCAGGTCTGTTCTAAATAAATTCTAATTAGCGTTGCAGGCCTGGGCAGAGCTTGGGCCTTTCTTTTGAGAGCTGATTTGGACTCAGGCCCCTTCATTTTCCACCTCAGCAGCTTAAAAGGAAAGGGCCAGCGGCTGCAAGAAATGGTGGAAGTTGGAGTCCAAATCGCCCTGACCAGGCCACAGAATCTCCGTCTTCGACGGGTTCACCTTCAGCCAGCTGGAACGCAGCCATCCAGTCACAGCTTCAAGGCATTGATGGAAACAATCGGGTACGGTGTCCAGCCTGTCGTCCATTCTCAGCAGAAGCTGGGTGTCGTCAGCGTACTGATAACACTCCATACCAAAGTCGTGGGCCAGCTGTGCCAGGGGGCGCATATAGATGTTGAATAATATATGTTGAATAACATATATATATATATATATGTTATATATATGTTATATATAATTATATTATATTATATACGTGCCCAGAAGATCACTGCGCTCAGAGGGGCTCAACATGTTGGAAGTGCCTGGCATAAAGACCTACTGGCTATCCAGTACGCGGCAGAGGGCATTTGCAGTGGCTGCGCCAACGTTATGAAACTCGTTGCCTGAAGAGACGCGAGCCCTGTGGGACTTGATGACTTTTCGAAGGGCTGTTAAAACCTGGCTGTTTAGGCAGGCATTCGGCCTTGACCGATGCCCGCCATAACTTGCCACCCTGCCGCGTCACTGCTGTTCTGCTCCAGTTTTATTGGGGGAGTGGGGTTGAATTGGTTTTAACGTTGTTTTAATGTTGTTTATCTGTTTTTATCTGGTATTTTATTGCTGTAAACCGCTCTGAGCTTCGAGAGAGCGGTCTATTAAGCTGAAATAAATAATAATAATAATAATATGTATTATGATTAGGCCTTTTTTTTCAGTGATTGGTGATTGGGGGGGGGGAGGGTGCACCAAAATAATGTTCGCTTGCCAATTAAAATTACCTTAGTCCAGCCCTGCCTATAATAGCCTACCCCCACACACACACACACACTTACACACACACACACTTCCTTGGGATGTTTGGAGCAAAATCTGGGCCATGAAGGCATCTACATTTTCCATACATTTGTCAGGGTTCTTTGCTCCAACTGTGTTGCAATGGGTTTTGTCTTCTCTTGAAAGAATACACCAAGACACAAAGGGGTTGAAGATACCAAACATCTTTATTGTTCAGAATACAAGAATCTAGCACTACTGCCCATCTATATAGGGCCTTAGCTACTGTACGTAGCCTGCCCCTTCCCACATACGGGGCCATCTTCTCACACCTCAGGGCAATTGACTCTTATGGCCGGTTGATGTGTCCTTGCACCATCCTGTCCTCCCTTTCAGCCATTGGCCATGTGCTCTATGACTGTCAGTAGACGGGGGGGGGGGAATAGTTGCATGGCATGAGTGATCATGGCAACATTACAGCAAGGTGACCACTGGAAAGTGACCATAGAGTTGTGGAGGAAGACATAGATTCCTAGAGAGAACATTTCCCTTGGGGTTTTGAGATCCACAAGTGCAATTCTATAGTCAATGTCTGGAGAGCTTGTTCTCTCAGGTAAAAATATTAACAGTGTTTTTCTGTTTATAGTTCTGCTCCCCATGGAAGTTGAGATCACACTAGATATTTTTGCTTTGTGCCAGTCAGAAGAAGCCTGAGTCCCATAGTTTTATAAAACCATGGATATCTCTGCTAGACATCTTCAATCAATAGTGAGAACTCATCTTAGATGTTTTATTGAGGAAGGCAGAGCATCAAATGCCATCCTTCCTATTCACATCAAAGTATATAGCATCTCAAGGCAGGCAGGTTATTCTGGCACATTAAACAGAAAATCCCAGAAGTTCTCCTCTTCTCAGGTAACAAAAATACAGTAAGGAAAACAAAATATCTAGTAACCTGGTTCTTATAGTATGTGATTTTAGCTACCGCATGGACCATGAGTTCGGGGCCTGGCGTGTATAGCTCCAAAGGACTGCATGGAACACAGATGAGTTGAAGGCGATGATCAGAGGCTTTATTCTCAATCACCAAAGAGGATGTCAGCAAAGACAGCGCTCCAAAAATCTGACATGCTCCAACTGTGAAATACAGGTTTTTTAATAGCACTTTGGCAGCTATTCTAGACAGGCACACTGGTTTCCAGTTGATCCGAAATACTGCTGGCTAGGATCTACTTTCTGATAGGTCCAAAACTCCACTTGACATCATCTCTGGTTGGTCCCAGATTTGGTGGGAAATTTAATAAACTGTCAATGGATTATTTTGAAGGTTTGTATCTGTTTATTGAACCGCTTAGGAGAGGGGTGCAAACAGAAAGGAATGCAGTTTGACAAGAGATTATGGGCTGAACTGGGTTTTGATATCTCATCTCTGGTTAATGCAATGAGTACCAGTCAGGTAAACCAAAGGGCGCTCAGGGTGTTGGTGGTTTCAACATTCCCAGAAATAAAATCAGATCATATTAGGAAAAACAGGAAAAGACCCAGCAGCTTTTTCATAAGCCTGTTGTCGAACTACGATTTTGGACTGACCCTGCCAACCGCCTGCGGAGCCCAGTCGAAAGAGGGCCCGTGAACACCCTGGCGAGCCTGGAGCAACTCAGGTCCCCCAACCTTCCCGTGCCCAGAAGTCAGATTATGCTCACCACGATGCAAGGTAAAAGCCACGAAATTATTTATTCTACTCAGCTGAAAAATAAAACCCTGATTCCGCAAAGTCCGCATACATTGGCATTCAAAACATGAGTTTTTAAAGGTTACAGAACTGTCAAACATTTGAATTTCCCGCCCGCCTCCTCCCGGCCAGCTCGTCGATGATTGGGACCAGCTGATGGGCGGGACGCAGACCGGCTCCCTATCAGCTCCTTCTCCATTTGCCTGTACTGGCCAATCAGATGCCTCTCACCAAATATGGGGTTCCGGAATGAGGAGGTTGGGTGATGGCTGTCATCAGGAAGGATTATGGAGAGTAAACAAAGCGTCCTTCCCAGGTGTTTGCCTGGGGCAGAAAGTCCGGTTCTGGCTTTTGTTATCAGGAAAGTGTAATTATCAAGTTGGCATGTTCCTTCCTCATGTTTGAGTGAGGAAGAAAGGAAGGTCGGATTAAGATGATCTGCTTAGATGGCTGAAATGACAAAAGTCTTATGGTGGGCCTTGTCTGGTTTCCGAAGCCAAACAGGGGGCCCCGCAGGCGGTTGGCGGGGTCAGTCCAAAATCGTAGTTCGACAACAAGCCTACTATATCATGTGGCTTCCTGGGGTATTGTAAAAGGATTATGCTAACTAAGATGTAACTGTCCCCTGGCGTCTGAGGTGTGTATGGTGATTGTGCCACAATCCAAGGGGTTTAATGAAATATATTCTGCAACTAGGAATAAAGTCAACATGGACTCCCTGATTCATCTCTATAGGGTTCATAATTTGGGGGACAGGTTTTCATCAGTGGTTGCATGGGCCTTTCCAGACAGGCCCTATATCCCAGGATCTGATCCCAGGTTTTCTGTTTTATATTGGATTATACAAGTCTACATTGCCAGATAATCTGAGATAAACAGAAAACCTGGGATCAGATCCTGGGATATAGGGCCTGTCTGGAAGGGCCCACAGTTTCACCCTATCGAATTAGTCAATAGGATTAGTCCTGCCAGAGGCAGCTCAACGCACTCAGCGGAGTAGGCGGCTGCTGAGAGCACCAGATCCACAGGGGTGTGCCGGTGGCGGCTGGAAACTCTGCCTCCATGCCGGCTGGAAACTCCGCCTCCTCGCTTGCGGTGTTTCCAGCAGGCGCGGAGGCAGAGTTTCCAGCAGGTGCGGAGGTTCCACACATGCTGGAAACTCCGCCTCTGCGCCTGCTGGAAACTACACCTCCCCGCATGCGCATTTGGGCGTCTGGGCGGGCTCCTCTCAAGGCAACTGAGAAGAAGCGAGAGAAGCGCTGAAAACCACGAGGCCACCGCCGGAGCCATGGTAACTCCCCATGCGATGGCCGTGCTGCTGCTCCTGGTGCTGGCCACAGGGCGCCCTGCCCTTGCCCTCGCCTGCTTTTGCGAGCTTCGGCCGGGTGAGCAGAGCCAGCTGGGGAGGGCCATTTGGGCTGAGACCTACCGGTACCTGCGTTGAGCAAGGCACCATCTTTACCTCATCTTTGCAAAAAAAGGATGAAGCCTTCGTAGCCTGGGCTCCGTTGGCCATATGGTACATCTACCCTGTGGAACCAGCCCGGTTTGAGGCTATGTCAACTGTTATGGGAGCTTGGGAGTTGTAGTGTTATACAATATTTAGTCTCCACCAAACTACAACTCCCATGATCTCACAGCTTCAGTGATTAATTTGGGGGGGGGCACCAAAATACTGTTTACCTACACCTGAAAATTACTTCGGGCCGGCACTGAGTCCTGCCAGCAGCTTCCATAGAATTGGATCCTAGAGTTCTCTGGAATTACATAATCTTCATTTAACAAGTGTTAAGATGTATCTTATAACTGCTCATGCAACCAATTGGCGGGGGCCGTCCGTCCATGTAAGCAACCTACGCAGCCGCGTGGGGCGCCATCATGGATGGGCGCTGCTACGCCGGCCGCGCCGGGCGCCATCATGGATGGGTGCCGCCGAAGCGGAACTCCCTGCTGCAGGCTGCGCCGCCGAAGCAGAACTCCCTGCTGCTGCCTGCAGCAGCTTCTGAGCATGCGCGGACATTCGCGCGCATGCCCAGAAGTGCCGGAGCTGAACTTCAGCTCCAGCAGTTCTGGGCATGCGCGAAAATGTCCGTGCATGCTGCAGGCAGCAGCAGGGATCGGCGCTGGCCGCGCCGCCGAAGTGGAACTCCCTGCTGCTGCCTGCAGCAGCTTCTGCCCATGCGCAGAAATGTCCGTGCATTACGGAGGCGCAGGGCAGTGCGGTGGCGGTGGGACCAAGTGATGCGGCGGTGGGGGGGGGGGCGCCAAAATTTTCTTCGCTTACCCCCCCCCCCGGAATAGGTTAGGCCGCCCCTGCCAATTGGGGAGGGGGTATCCTAGAAATAGCTCACAAGTAGTCTGGATGTTGGCATGAAGGTGTACCCAGAGTCCAAACATGAATAAAGTTACCCATAAATACAACCCACAAAATCCAAACAATTACTTTTAAATAAAACAATGTCTTAGTGGTTCTATCTGCTTATGTTTGTTGCAGGTGACTGGCAATGTTTGTTTCTATTCTTGGCTTCTATTTCCTTTGATTTTGTATCCATGTTCCTGTGACTAGTAATTACAGCCAAGCACATTTATAGATTATATTATTGACATTTTTTTCCCGGAGTCCATCACAATGCATGCTGTGCACAACTTCATCAAAGACTACAACTTCTATTTGATTCTCTCTTGAAAATTTAGGCAATTGGAGAGGCAGAAGACAATTCCCTGCATTTCCATTTCACCCCCTTCCTATGTCACTTAAAGGGCATTCCTCTGCCTGAAAGCAGATGAAAAGTGTACCTTAGAGCCTCAGGGTATTTTCACCACTTTTTGTTTCCAAATACGGAAATGTCCTTCAAACGTTGTCCAAAAGCAAATCATGGAAAAATTACTTTTTTGGACTGTAACTCTCAAAAACTCCCAAACAGTATGGCCAATATAATTTCCAAACTTTGTGAGAAATCATCATCATAGGCTGTGAGTCGTGGCTGAGTATGATTGCCTTCCAAATGTGGGGTCTTGGCAGTGGGTCTGTAGAGACCCTATTATTGATCTGCATGTAAGGACATTGATTCCCAAATGGAAGGCGATCCCGACAAAGGTTGCCTTGATGCACCTTTTGTCGCAACACCTTTCACTTGACATGTTTCTCCCTTTTGTCCTCCATTTGTGCCTCTTCAAATTCCGCAACACTGTTGTGCCAGAAATATGTGATCAGTCAACTGAGGCTGGGCCCAGGTTGCTGGGGCCCTTGGGCAAGAAAACCCACTTAACGGTATTAACTTGAAAGGGGGAGAATTAGTGGAACTACACCTTATCACCTATAAAGCCCTAAACCAGGGCCGCCCAGAAAGTCAATCGCCATCGACGAGTCAATCGTAGTGCCAAATTAAGTCAATCACAGCACCTTCCTTCCGCGCCGCGCTCCTTTCGCACAGCACACCTTCCTTCCGCCCTGAGGCGGCTCCCCCTCAGTGCTGTCGCAGCGTGGCCTGATGAGGAAGAGAGAAGGAGGGCAGCAGAGCAAAGGAGGGGGCGGGCGCCCGGCCCGCGCATGTACTTTTGGAGGTCTAGCTTCTTTCTGCATGTTTATATATCTGTGGAGTAATGTCCAGGGTGGGAGAAGAAACTATTGTATGTTGGGTGCAGGTTTGAATGTACCATTGGCCACATTAGTCAGCATTGAATGGCCTTGCAGTTGAAAGGACTGGCTTCTTTCTGCATGTTTATATATCTGTGGAGTAATGTCCAGGGTGGGAGAAGGAACTATTGTATGTTGGGTGCATTTTTTAATGTACCATTGGCCACATTGATCAGCGTTGAATGGCCTTGCAGCTTCAAGCTTAATTATTTATTATGTGTGTTGTGCAATATTGGTTTATTCAGTTATGCAAGGTACATCAACATACATTGTACATACAAAGAATCCTTAATAAATTAGAAAATAGTTATATGTTTTACATTTCTGTGTAGGTAGATTTTTGTGACTTGGTTGTTTTATAAGTAGCTCGCATGCTGAAAAAGTGTGGGCACCCCTGCTCTAAACGATTTGGGACCTGCCTACCTTTGTTGTCGAACAACGACTATAGACTGGCCCCGCCAACCGCTAGCGGAGCCCAGTCCAGAGAGTTCGTGAATACCCTGGCGAGCCCGGAGCGGCCTGGATCTCCCAAACCTTCCCGTCCCCGGAGGTCAGATTATGCTCACCAGGCCAGTTAGTCTAACCTCAGTTCCAGGCAAAGTGATGGAAACCATTATTAAAGAAAAAATTACTAAGCACATAGAAGAACAGGCATTGCTGAAGGAAAATCAACATGGTTTCTGCAAAGGCAAATCATGTCTTACTAACTTGTTAGAATTCTTTGAGGGTGTAAATAAACACATAGATAAAGGGGACCCAGTCGATATTGTTTACCTTGACTTTCAAAAGGCTTTTGACAAAGTCCCTCACCAAAGGCTCCTAAATAAGCTCTTCAGCCATGGAATCAGGGGACAGGTCTTGTCCTGGATTGGAACCTGGCTAAACTGTAGGAAACAAAGGGTGGTAATAAACGGACATTTCTCTGGGTGGAAAGAGGTGAGAAGTGGCGTACCCCAAGGTTCAGTTTTGGGTCCGTTACTTTTTAATTTATTCATTAATGATCTGGATGTAGGAGTGAATTCTGAGGTAGCAAAGTTTGCAGACGACACTAAATTGTTCAGGTAGTTAAAAATGAAACTGATTGTAAAGAGCTCCAGAAAGATCTCTCGAAATTGAGTAAATGGGCAACAAAGTGGCAAATGCATTTTAACCTAAACAAGTGTAAAGTCATGCACATCGGGGCAAAGAACCCCAACTACACCTACCAATTGATGGGGTCAAAGCTTTCCGAGACAAACCAGGAAAGGGATCTTGGGGTCTTGGTGGACAGCTCAATGAAGATGTCAACCCAGTGCGCAGCAGCAGTGAAAAAGCAAATTCTATGCTAGGCATGATCAGAAAGGGAATCGAAAATAGGTCAGCAAATGTTGTATTACCTCTCTACAAATCGATGGTAAGGCCACATTTGGAGTACTGTGTACAATTCTGGTCTCCGCACCTTAAGAAGGATATAACGGAACTGGAAAAGGTACAGAAAAGGGCAACAAGAATGATCCAAGGGATGGAGCGGCTCCTTAAGAAACCAGGTTGCAACGCCTGGTCTTTTCAGCCTTGAAAGACGGCGTTTAAGAGGTGACTTGATCGAAGTGTATAAAATCATGCATGGGATAGAAAAGGTGAATAAAGAAAAACTGTTTTCTTTGTCACAAAACACTAGGACTAGAGGGCACTCCTGAAGCTCCAAGGTAGGAAAATTAGGACTAATAAAGGAAATATTTCTTCACCCAGAGGGTCATTGGGTTATGGAACTCACTTCCAGAAGAGGTTGTGACAGCTGTCAGCCTGAACAACTTCAAGGCAGGATTAGACAGATTCATGGATACCAAGGGAATCAGTAGCTACTGAAATGGACATCCAAGTGCCACCTCGGAGTTGGTTGAGGTAGGCAGGATTTCCCTGGGTACTGGTTGTGGGGGGTCGGGAGCAGGTCAGGGTTTTGCCCTCCCTTCTGCTAGAGATCCCCGTGTACAACTGGTGGGCCACTGTGTGATACAGAATGCTGGACTAGATGGGCTGAGGTCCGATTCAGCATGGCTCTTCTTATGTTCTTATGTTCTTACGATACAAGGTAGAAGCCACGAAATTGATTCTGCTCAGCTGAGTAGGATGCGACCGCAAATTCCCTGATCCCGCAAAGACGCATACATTTTCATTCAAGACATGAGCTTTTAAAGGTTACAGAGCTGTCAAACATTTGAATTTCCCGCTCCGCCCCCTCCCGGCCGGCTTGTTGATGATTGGCTGGAACCCTGGAGTCAGCTGATGGGCGGGAAGCAAGCTGGCTCCGAGGAGCCTATCAGCATCTTCCTCCATTTGCCTGTCCTGGCCAATCAGAGGTGATGCACCATATATGGGGTTCCGGGAGGAAAGAGGTTGAGCAAGCTGTCATCAGGAAGGATTATGGAGGGCAAACAAAAGAAGTCCTTTCCAGGTGTTGACCTGGGGCGAGAAGTCCAATGTTTGCTTTTGTGATCAGGAAGTACATCTATCAAGTCCGTATATCCCTTCCTCATGTCTGAGTTGGGAAGAAAGGGGAACCTGATTGGGATGATCTAATCAGGTGGCAGGAATGACAAAAATCCTATGGTGGGCTTTTGCCTGGTTTCCGACGCCAAGCAGGGAGCCCGCTGTGATTCATAATTTCTTATTGTCCAACACCCTAAGATTTAACCTAGCCAGTCGAAACTCAGAAAACTAGGCAATTTCGGGGTCAGCCAAGTGTGGGGACAGGATAAGGACCGAATCTCCATAACAAGGGCCTGGCTGACATTCTATTTCCCATGCAAACGTGAAATGTTGAAACAAAGATTTGTAGGCGGCCCAAGGCGTCAATGGGACGCATCCTCTCAGCAAACATAACAAAACGTAATCACAATGGCAACCTTTCTGGCTATCATAGGGAGTGGGGTGGGGTAGGTTTACACGGGGTCAAGGGAGAGGCCTGTAGGGTTACATTCCTATAGCTAAAATAACAGTAATAACCAGGGGTACATTTATACAAAAATGAATTCCTTCGGACGCGGGGCTAGAACCCGGTGCCTCTAAGTTTTGCAGCTGTCAGTTCAGATCACAGATGGGGGCCTCTAACCCCTTGGCCAAATTCATATTACTTGCTTTCTTATAACTTTCCCGAGTCTAAAGGCACCCCGTCTGTCCTTGTGAGAATACGGAAAAACATGGGGAACCCTTGCCCATGGGGTGGCACGGAGTCACCAAAATGCCAGGCCTGGATACCCTCCAGCCTGGTGGACAAAACAAGGGGTCCTTTCCCTCCTCCCTTTCGGGCCTCGAACCGGTGGGGAGCTCCCAGTTCCCGCGGCCTCAGCCTAGCCTGCTGAGCCACCGTGGGTTCCTCCGGGGGGGATGTTCTCCCGGCATATTTGAGGCGCCCGTAGGTCGGGAAGAAAAATAAAAAAATAAAAATACAAAACAGGACTTCTCCGTGGTAAACGAGGGAGGAGGCTTCCCCGGAATGGGGGAAGGGATTGCTGGGGCCCTGGGCCTCGAGGGGAGCGCGGTGCTCGGGAACAGGCGTGTGTGGGGGAAGTTTGGGATTGTTCACTCCAGGAACGGCATGCTGCGGGAAACTGGTAAAAGTGTCTGGTTCTGCGATGGGACTTTCCGGGTTCGATTACACCTTCATGACCATATCTCTCTCCATGAACCAGCCCGAATTCTTCGATCTTCGGTGGAGGCCCTCCTTTTGTCCCTGCTTGTCTCACAGACCTGTCTGGTGGGCATAAGGGAGCGAGCCTTCCCCTCTATGCCCCCCCCCAAACTCTGGAACTCATTGCCCGGAGAGATTAGAAAAGCCCCCACCTTAGAAACCTTTAAAAAGAACCTTAAAACCTGGCTTTTCCGCTGCGCCTTTAGGAAGTAGCCACACATCCTTATACTATTGCTCCTCTCAACGTTCTTGTCTCTGGAGTACAATCTCCCCCCTTATATGAAGCCCTTTTTACAACCCATGTCTATACGAGCTCTCCCTCGCAAATAATCTGCTCCTTTTTATCCCACCCTGAGTTTTTAACATTTTACCTTGCACATACGGCCCCGCTCATTGTCACTGTGACTGTGGATATTGTATTTGTATATTGCTCTTTTTATTTTTTTTAAATTTATTTACTATGTTTCTATACCGCCCCTCTCAGCCCGAAGGCAACTTTTTATTCATATATTTTTGTATTTTACTGTGTTGTTGCTTATGTTTTGATTTCTATTTTATTGTAATTTGTTGTTTGGGCTTGGCCTCATGTAAGCCGCCCCGAGTCCCCGTTGGGGGAGATGGCGGCGGGGTATAAATAAAGATGATGATGATGATGATCTATTATATAAATGGGTTCACGTCATGTGATGTATACCTCAAACAAAGAAACCATACAACGCAGAAACACAATACTTGCCAACAGAAATAGGCCTCAAGCAAGGTACGTTTGTAGCAAAGAAACTTTCCCCCCCAAAACCTAAAAGGCCCCCAAAACAACGAGTAAAAATAAAACTACATTTACCAGCATCCTCCGGGGCAGCAAAAGACTCACCCAGGCTCTACATTCCGAACAACATGATTGGCTGCCAATAAGGGCGGATTTGCATAACTGCTGCACTGGCCAGCCAACATGAAAATTCCGATCCATAGTAAACTGCCAAAACAGAATAAGGAAAAGGCCTGAGCCAATCCCCATAACAAACACCCAAATCACTTCCAACCGAAAATTTACACCCCAAAAAAACACAGACCACGCCCAAAATTGACAGTAAGGCTTCATTAACTAGATTTCCCTAACTAGCCCTCACTTACTGGGAAGCTATTTACGCTCTAAATTGACAGTAAGACTTCATTAACTTGATTTCCCTAACTAGCCCTCACTTACTGGGAAGCTGTTTACGCTCTGAATTGACAGTAAGACTTCATTAACTTGATTCTCCCGACTAGGCTTCAGCTCATTAGACATTGTGTATGGCCTGAATTGACAGTAAGGCTTCATTAACTTGCTGTTCCTAACTAGGCCTCAGCTCATGGGACATTGTGTATGGCCTGAATTTACAGTAACCTACCTTGGCACACAGAGCCCCGACCATGCATGATGGGACTTGAAGTACCACCATGGAAAATGGGATTTGTAGTACTTCAAAACCCATCATTCCCCCACAGACCACTGTGGCCCAGAACCAAAAAAGGGCACAGCAACGCGTGCCGGGTACAGCTAGTTATTATATAAGAAATTATTTCGCATATTTAGTATTTGCATTATTTGGTCCCACATTAGTCTGCTAGAATTCTCTACACATCAAAGGCTGTTTATTTTGGCATTGAAAAATATATCTTGGGGGGCTAATGGCAGGCTAAAGTCTCTACTATGGATTCTGTAGTCAGAAAAAGCTGAAATAGCCACAACCAACTAGGAGACAAGCTCTCAATGGTTTCTTTCTCTCTCAGGGCAAGGTGACAGCATTGAGGTAGCCGAAACGTTCTCCTGAAATGCAATCTTACTGGGTGACCATTTGAGCAGTATGGTGTCAGGAATCTTTCAAAGGAAACGTGGTCTGTGATGTCTCCATTTTCTGAAATAGTTAATTATCTACCTGTTTAATCTATTTGCATCTCAATAGAGATCTTCTGTCTCAGCAGTGAGTGGGAAACATCTGTGAATTGGCTTTCGTTCTTTGACTAAGAAGTGAGAAAATAATGCTTATTTTCACGGTTTTGAAGTGAGTTATGGTTCACCCAGAACTGTATGTATTTTGTACAATTGAAATTTTACTTTTTCAAATAACCCGGGCAATGCTTGGTACTCAAGCTAGTAAAATATAAAACACACATATGGAATATGCCAACCTATTAAAACCACTACGAAACACCAAACAAAGCTAACTAATGCTGGATCTACACTACCCTATATCCCAGTATATGATCCCAGAACATCTGTTTATCAGAGATTATACGGCAGTGTAGACTCATATAATCCCATTCAAAGCAGGGCCTTTCCACACCGCCCTTTATCCCAGGATGGGATCCCAGAACGCATCTCTCCCTATGAACCATCCAGGTGCTTAAGATCTTCTGGACAGGCCATGCTCTCGGCCCCGCCTTCTTCGCTGACCCAACTGGTGGGTACGAGAGACAGGGCTTTCTCAGCGGTGGCCCCTCGGCTATGGAACACCCTCCCTAGGAACATTAGATCAGCCCCCTCTCTCCTAACATTTCGGAAGAAAGTCAAGACCTGGCTGTTTGAGCAGGCTTTTGCAGATGAAATGTAATTCTTTAATTGAGACCTATGGAACGATGACGATGCAATGGAAACTGATTTTAATAATGAGATGCAGAGATTTGTATTTTATAATTTTTGCTTTTATTATGGTTGCTTTTATTAATTGTTATGTATTTTATCTGTGGGCATTCGTTGACATGTGTGCACCGCTTCGAGTCGCCTCTGGGCTGAGAGGGGCGGCATAAAAATATAGTAAATAAAATAAATAAATACATGGCAAACATTCAATGCCATAGACACACAACACATATAGACAGACAGTCAGAGGCAGGGCCGGTCTTTCCATTAGGTGGAGTAAGCGGCCGCGTAGGGCGTCGCCACCTGGGAGGGGCGTTGCCACCTGGGAGGGGCGTTGCCACCTGGGAGGGGCGTTGCCACCTGGGAGGGGCGTTGCCACCTGGGAGGGGCGTTGCCACCTGGGAGGGGCGTTGCCACCTGGGAGGGGCGTTGCCACCTGGGAGGGGCGTTGCCACCTGGGAGGGGCGTTGCCACCTGGGAGGGGCGTTGCCACCTGGGAGGGGCGTTGCCACCTGGGAGGGGCGCCGCTGTGCTAGCTGCACTGCCGCGCCTCCGCAGCCAGCCCTGCCGCCCGCGGTGCGCCGGCTGTGCCTCCGCATGTGCCTCCGCATGTGCGCTGGCTGGAGGCATGCTCGGGAGCTAGTGCGGCCCGCGCCACGCCTCCACAGCCGGCCGCGTCGCCAGGCTGGATGTGCGGCGCTGCCGGGCTGGACGCACCAGCGCCGCCGCTGGGGCGCACCCGCGCCGCCGCTGGGTGCAGCCGCGCATGTGCGGATGTCCGCACATGCGCACTGGCTCGGCCGTGCCTCCAGGTGGAGGCGCGCCTGGAAACCAGTGCGCATGTGCAGACATTCACGCATGCGCAAAAACGCCACGCATGCGCGGGCGCGGCCAGTGGCCACGGGGGAGGGATAATGTTCGCTTACCCCCCCCCCGTGATAGGTCGGGCCGCCCCTGGTCAGAGGCTATTTAACATTCCAACTTTTGGCCACCAGGGGAGATGTCGCTTCACCGTCCATCTGTGACACTGAAGTAGTACTTTCCGCATTCCCTGTCTGCTTTTGCTGGAGATTTTTTTATGGCCTCATAAATTTTGTTAAATTAGCCTCCCCACACATAGGTGCTACGTAAATTTTCTACTTGACGGATGCAACTGTCTTTCGAGTTGCAAAGGTCTACAACAAGCTACACAATTGGCTATAAGCTCACTCCGACCCGGGTTGGCTTTGAACTCATGACCGTTCGGTCAGTAGTGATCTTTAATGCAGCTGACACCCAGCCAGCTGCGCCACAGTCCCGGTGCTTCCATATTCCATATGAATATGGTATGTTCAGCCTGATGGAAACAATTGTTTTCCACGCACAGTGGAGACCCCTTCTTTACTCAACTGTAGATTGGCTTGTCAATCACAGGTCAAACTGCAGCTCATAGAAAAACAGTTGTTCCCCCCTTAACTGACTCTTATTCTTATCTTGATAGGGCTGGGCCTATTCAGAACATCAAAGTCTTTTGAGATATAACATCAAAGGCCCTTTCAGAGTAGTTAGAACATGCCATTTCCTTCTGCAACATTTCCATGATGGATTCATCAGGTGTTCTACATAAATGCATACCCTGGCAGCTGTCCACCAGCCATATAAAATCTCCACGCTAGACAAGGGCATGGAGTAACGGCTGGAGATGCGAACAATGGTGGTGATTGTTGCATATTCTAAGATGTATAGTATTAACTTGGCAACCATAACCGCCCCCACACACTTTGGGCATTTAAGGTGTTGTAATGTGCGTTGCTTGTTTTCATGCTGAAAGGAGTTTCCTCTGCCACTTACTCTCTTTCTTTTCTTGGTTCAATAATTGCTCTGGCGCTGCTATCACTATTTTAAACCATTCCCCTAAGTATCATAAAACCTACATTGCGACTGATCTGTACTGACTGTAATTATCTTGAATGCATAGAGCAAATTACCGAAGCTAACAGTTCAATTGCTACAACTGATTTTATGCAGGGTTTATTATTATTATTATTGTTATGGGGCTTACATAACACACAGAGAACATAAGAACACAGGAACGACCTTGTTAGTTCAACACTTAAGGAACAGCTAATCCAGCATTCTGTTTCTAGCATTTGCCAGCAAGATGTCGTGAGTGTGTCCTGTTGTAATACCACTATGCTCTCATGCTCCCAGCAATCAATAGTAACTCGGTATGTAGTCAGGAAGGAGTCGTTTGGATTGCTGTGGCTAATATCCATTGATAGATCTCTCTTTTTCTTATTTTGCCTATAATACACACACCTAATGAGCACTTAGCATGATAAGCCGTGACTGGTTGGCTGCGTGCCAGCCGGCTGAAGGTGAATTCGTCGAAGACGGAGATCTTGTGGCCTGGTTGACCTGGGCTGGGTGGGTGCCGGTTGCCTACCCTGGATGGCGAGCGACTTAGCCCGTCATCCCTTGGTAAGAGCTTGGGTGTCCAACTAGACCCGTTGCTGTCCATGGAGACTCAGGTTTCCATGGTCAGCAAAACGTCATTTTTCCACCTACGACAGGCTAGGCGACTGGCACCCTACCTGTCCAGGGACGACCTGGCCACGGCGATCCAAGTGACGGTCATCTCGAGGCTGGACTACTGTAACGCCCTCTACGTTGGCCTTCCCTTGTCGACAATCCGGAAACTCAAGCTGGTGCAGAATGCCGCTGCTCGCTTGCTGGCGGGAGCGCCAGCGAGGGAGCACATTACTCCCATCCTCCAGCAACTGCACTGGCTTCCCATCGAGTACCGAATTGCCTTCAAGGTGTTGGTTTTAACCTTTAAGGCCTTACACGGCTTAGGGCCTGCGTACCTGAGGGACCGCCTTGCCCCGTATGTTCCCCCGAGATCACTACGTTCACAGGAACAGAATCTGTTACTGGTGCCATCAATCCGCTCCTGCCATCTGTCCGTAACCAGGCAAAGAGCCTTCTCTGTGGCAGCCCCGGTGCTGTGGAACTCCCTCCCAGATGACACCCGAGCGATCACAGAGCTCATACCCTTTCGAAGGGCTTGTAAGACCGCCCTCTTTAGACTGGCCTTCAATTAGATATGGCTACCCAGTATACCTTGTACCACGGGTCTCAAGGTAATGCCTCTGTATTTTATCATGTATCTCGTGATGCGATGTGTTTTATGTTTTTATTGTATGGCCGCATGGTTGGTACATGCCGCCTATTTTATATGTTGTGATCCACCCTGAGCCTGCAGGGAGGAGCGGAATATAAGATTGAATAAATAAATAAATAAATAAATAATTAGCACCATGCATTAAAAAGAAGGGCCCAAATACATATGCTGCTCAGGACATTGCTTGTTGCAAGAATGTTTCTTGCTGCAAAGAATAGGGATTGGGCATGACATGTTCCTCCACCTCCATAATCCCAAATAGAAATAGTCTGGTTCCACCCAATGAAATTGTTATAACTTCTCTGGGTGAGGGGAAGATCCTATATGTTTTTATATTGTATTTGATGTGTTTCTTAATGCAGTGTTTTTCAAACTTTTTTGAGCCGCGGCACATTTTTTACATTTACAAAATCCTGGGGCACACCACCAACCAAAATGACATCAAATGACACTCTAACACAGTAATACATATACGGTAGTTCATATGTTTTTAAATGTATTTATACACTCAGTGTGAAACCTGGGCCTGTTTCGATGAACACAACATAGATATCCTGCCTTGTGTGCTTCGGACATAGAAATCCTGTCTTGTGTGCTTCGGACATAGAAATCCCGCCTTGTGTGCTTCGGACATAGATATCCTGTCTTGTGTGCTTCGGACATAGAAATCCCGCCTTGTGTGCTTTGGACATAGATATCCCGTCTTGTGTGCATCGGACCGGGTCGCCTGGGCCGACGCTGCCCTATCATCACCACCTGGTGCTTCAAGGCCGCTGCTCCCCTGGGTTTCCCTCAGGCAGGGAGAGAGGCGCAGGGGCAGGCCGCTCCCTTCCGAAGCCGAGAGGCAGGCCGCGAAGTGTAACGACTCTCCAACACACGGTAGGGATCACACGAAGATGTTTTCTTGGTCCAACACGATTTTATTGAAGGTACGAGACATGTGAAGCTAAAGCACCGGCCCGCCCCCCAAACACACCTTTTATACCCCCATAGCCCCTCCCTACCCATGCAACATCTGGGCAGGGTTACATCAGCCACAAGTGAGTCAGCAATCCCAGTAGTCCACAGGGCATGACCCCAGGGGTCACAAAGTCAGTGTCACCAGTCCCAATGTCCAATGTCCTTGCTTGGAGGAGTTACCTCACTTCCCTCTCAAGCACCTGGAAGTTGCATCACTCCCAGTATGACTCAACAGTCTGAATGAATCTGGGACAAAGGTCATCCTGAAGCTAAAGTGAAGGTCGCTGCTGCCTCATGACAGGCTTGGAACCTGGACTTCATCCAAGCTCAAGGTTCCCAATCCTGACATAGCGGTCTCCTCCACCTCGTCCTCCCCCTGAGGAAACAAAATATCATTCAATCTAAAGGAGGAAAGGGGCTCACGTACTTCTTTAACAGGCTACAATGAAAAGTGGGATGTACTTTCCCAAACTTTTAGGCAACATAAGGGTATATGACACTTTATTTACAACAGTTTCAACTCTGAAAGGCCCAATGTATTTAGGACTCAATTTCTTTGACTTGTAACCCAACTTTAAATTCTCTGTTGATAACCACACTAAGTCTCCCTCGCTATACTCCTCCCCTTTCTGCCTTCTGCGGTCCCCAAACAGCTTATATGACTGCTGTGCCTTCTTTAATACTTCCGTCACCTCCTTCCATTCCTCCTGGGCTCTTATCCTCCATTCCTCCTCCCCTTCCTTTCTTAAATCTAACAGCTGGGGTAAAGGGGCCACCTCTCGTCCGTACACTATTTCAAAAGGAGACTTCCCAGTAGAAGAATGTACTGAGCTATTATATGCCATTTCCGCATAGGGTAGGAGGTCCGCCCAGTTGTTCTGCTCCTCATTACTAAACATCCGCAAATATGCTCCCAAGGATTTTTGCACTCTCTCCACGGCCCCATTACACTCAGGGTGATAAGCAGTGGTCAAACGCCTCTGAGCCCCCAATGCTTCCAAAAACCGGTTCCAAAACTGAGCCGTAAACTGGACCCCGCGATCACTCAACACCTGCTCCGGACATCCATGCAGCCTGTATACATGCTGAACATACAGCCCAGCCAACTTCTCTGCCGAAGGCAACCCCCTCAAAGGGATAAAGTGGGCCTGTTTCGAGAACATATCCAGCACAGTCCAGATGAAACGATAACCCCGACTTGAGGGCAGCTCCCCCACAAAATCCGTGCTAACATGCGTCCACGGCCTCACCGGCTCTACCACTACTTGAATCAACCCCTGCGGCTTCGCAGAGGGAACTTTATTCCTTGCACACACCTCACAGGCCTCCACATAACGCCTCACCTCCGCCTTCATCCCAGGCCACCAAAACCTCTTCTTAATCGCTAGGATAGTCTTCGTCAGCCCCCAATGACCCGCGGTCTTATGGTCATGGTGCAGCCTCAACACTTTCACCCTCAAACTCTGAGGCACATAAGTCCTACCCTCAACCATCCACAGACCATCCAACAACTGGCACTCCTTTCCGTGTTCCTGCAACCACTCGTCCCCTACATAACTCCCTTGCAGCTCCAGCCTCCACTCATCTATGACTTCATCCTCTTGTTTCACTCCCACCACAGTGTGGGACCTGGTTTGCACAGCCAAACCCCAATGCTCTTTAGCAAACACTCCCTCCGCTTTATGCAAGCCATTCTCTCCCACGCTCGGGTAACGGGACAACGCATCAGCAACCACGTTCTCCTTGCCTTTGATATGTTGCAGCCTAAAATTAAATCTATTGAAAAACTGAGACCACCTCACTAATTTCGGAGACAACTTTTGGGGATTTCTCAGATATTGCAAATTCTGATGGTCTGTCATCACTATAAACGGAAAAGCAGCTCCTTCCAGGAAATGACGCCACGTTAACAATGCATTTCGTATGGCAAACGCTTCTTTCTCCCATACTGGCCACTTCCTCTCATGCTCCCCAAACTCTTTCGAGATAAGCACAAGGTCTTAACCTCCCTTGATCATCTGCCTGCATCAAAGCTCCCCCATACGCCCAGGCAGAAGCATCACATTGAACAACAAAGGGTCTATCTACATCTGGGTGCCACAACAAAGGCCCCTCAGTAAATGCTTTCTTTAACCTCACAAATGCTTCCTGGCATTCCTCAGTCCAATCTAATCTTGCACCTGGAGACTTGACTTTCCTTGACTCCCCCTGCCTTTAGTTTTCAGCAACTCTGTGAGGGGAGAGTCACAACTGCAAACTCAGAAATGAACGCCCGATAAAAGATTGCCAGCCCTAAGAAAGCCTGCAGCTGCCTACGCGTACGTGGAGCCTCCCAGCTCAACACATCCTCCACCTTGGCAGGATCCATTTCAACTCCTTTCTCACTAATTCTATAGCCCAAAAAATCAATCTGCTTTTTACCAAACTCACACTTACTCAGCTTAACATACAACTTTGCCTGCCTCAACCGCTCCAAAACTTCACGCACTAACTGCACATGCTCTTTCTCTGTGGCTGTCACTATCACAATGTCGTCTAAATACACAAACACCCCTTTATACAAAAGGGGTGCAACACCTCGTTAATCAACTGCATAAAAATACCTGGAGAGCCTGCTAAACCGAATGGCATGACGGTCCATTCGTACAACCCGAGGGGGCAAGAAAAAGCTGTTTTCCACTGATCACTTTTTTCACTCTCACCATATGAAAGGCATCAATCAAATCCAGCTTGGAAAAAACCTTACCTCCTCCCAACTGCCCTAACAGATCCTTGATTAATGGTAAAGGATAGCAGTTGGTAGTACTAACAGCATTCAACCCCCTATAATCGATACACAGTCTCAATTTTCCATCTTTCTTTTCCCGAACAACACTGGCGCGGCAATGGGGGACTCAGACGTCCTAATAAACCCTTTTTTCAGGTAATCATCTATTTGTTCCCTTAAGGCCAATTTCTCTTTAACCGTCATAGCATAAATTTTGGGTTTCGCACAGCTCCTTCTTTAACCTCTATGCTGCATTGCACATTCCGAATGGGGGAAGGTTTTGAGCTAATCTGGGGTTGAATACGTCTGCATAATCCTGATACTCAACTGGCACTCCCTGCACTTCGCTTTCAACCCTTTCCTTCATATTAGGAGCACACTGCACAGTCCCCTCCTTCCAATCTATTTTAGGATTCACCTGTCCCAACCAAGGCATACCCAATACCACCTCATGTCCTTTTATAGGGGCCATTATAAAATCAATATCCCCCTCCCAGGGTCCTACCCGGCCCTTTAAACCTTTTGTCCCCACAGAGAAAGGTCCTCCCTCTATAGACGACCCATCCAACTGTGTAAAAGTAACCGATGTCTTTAATGGCTGTGTCTCACCTCCCCACTCCTTCACTAACTTGGGGGACATCATATTCTCTGAGCACCCACAGTCCACCAAGGCTTTCCTATCTATCACTCTATTCCCCTTATAAATCCCCAGGGTACATTGGATATTAGTTCTCACCCCAATGCTTTTACTCTCATCTTTGTCCATAAGGCCTGCTTTAGCTGCAGCCTCTTTCACTGGGCCCAATCCTGACTTTCGCCGGCATTGGGAGGCA
Organism: Anolis apletophallus; assembly: GCA_030556195.1. Taxonomy (NCBI): domain Eukaryota; kingdom Metazoa; phylum Chordata; class Lepidosauria; order Squamata; family Anolidae; genus Anolis; species Anolis apletophallus. Next base: position 21,432,292 of record JARBWK010000007.1, read on the forward strand.
AAATGTCCAGGCTGATTGCAGGAAAAACAAAGTCCCCTTCCGAACATAGGCTTCTTCCCACCGCTGGATCGATCATCATTGCCTCGCTTAGTCTCTCCACCTCTGGCTCGGTCCTGAGCCACCCCACGGCCAGCTCCACGAGACCTCATAGGCTGGAATCTACGCCGCTGCACTTGGGCAAGGATTCCCTCCACCTTGCCAGCCAACTGGACCCATCCGTCCAGATCCCCTGGATCATCACGGTGTAAGCACCACTCAAGGATCTCTTTCCGTAGACCATCCTTAAACAGCTCCAAAAGCGTGGATTGGGACCATTCCGCCACCTTTCCCGCTAGTCCCATGAACTCCTCGGCGTACTCCGTCACCGATTTGGATCCCTGAGACAAACAGCGCAACGCCTCCTTCGCCTTGATCCGCTCCAGCGGATCCCGAAACCGATTCCGGATTGCACGCAGGAACTCTCTCACCGATCTCAAGCAAGGGTCCCGCCGGTCGTGGCACTGCACATACCACTCAGCCGCCCGACCCTTGAACACTGCTCCAACGGCCCGCACTTGGCTGCCCTCGCTGGGATAAAGATGACCGTAGTCTTCCATGTGGTCTTGCACCGCTGCAATGAAGAAGGCGACTTTACTGGCTTCGCCCTCAAACTCCACCCGCAACGGCTCCTTCTTCATACGGCCACCGAACTCTTGGGAAACTACTCCTCTCCCTGGATAGTCCCTCGGACCGGAAATGCCTCTTCCCATCCCTGCTGGCTGCTCAATACGCCTCACCTCTGGGACTGGGCTCACTGGACTTCTGTCTCTGTTCCTCACTCCCAAAGGAGATCTAGGACACTCGACTGAAGATCCACCATCCATCCACGCATGGTAAGTGAAGTCTCCTCCTCCCGGGGCCTTCCACATCGACTCTCTCTGATCTCTCTGGAACATCACCTGAGACATCCGTTTGACCGTCTGCACCACCGCTTCCATCTGGCAACTCAACACATCCAGCCTAGATGGTGACTCAGGTTCTGGGGTCTCACTACCCCCTTCTGTCAGGTCCTCCTGACCCCCTCTGGCACCGCATGCCTCCAGATCCTCCTGGACCTCTACCGGACGAACGCTCCAACGATCTCCGGCCTGCTGAGCGCTCCTACGCTCCCCAATCTGCTGAGCGCTCCTACGCTCCTGGATCCGCTGAGCGCTCCTACGCTCCTCGATCCGCTGAGCGCTCCTACGCTCCTCTTCCTGCTGGGCGATTTCACGCTCCTTCCTCCGGCAGGCCAACGTCTTGCTCACCTGAGCGTCCCACAGCCTTTGCCCTTCACGGAGCTCTCTCTCCATCTCATGCTCCGACGCCATCGCCCCTCCGGAAGCATCTGGGACTCCCACCTGGTCCAAAGTGGTCCATTCCCACTCTTCAACTTTCCGGACTTCGTCGGGATCTACCACAAACTGATCCAAATACGCTTCTTGCTTCCAAGCCAACCTCTCCATTGCTGGGATAGTTGAAAAGGGGCTTTAGCTTCTGTAACGACTCTCCAACACACGGTAGGGATCACACGAAGATGTTTTCTTGGTCCAACACGATTTTATTGAAGGTACGAGACATGTGAAGCTAAAGCACCGGCCCGCCACCCAAACACACCTTTTATACCCCCATAGCCCCTCCCCTACCCATGCAACATCTGGGCAGGGTTACATCAGCCACAAGTGAGTCAGCAATCCCAGTAGTCCACAGGGGCATGACCCCAGGGGTCACAAAGTCAGTGTCACCAGTCCCAATGTCCAATGTCCTTGCTTGGAGGAGTTACCTCACTTCCCTCTCAAGCACCTGGAAGTTGCATCACTCCCAGTCTGACTCAACAGTCTGAATGAATCTGGGACAAAGGTCATCCCGAAGCTAAAGTGAAGGTCGCTGCTGCCTCATGACAGGCTTGGAACCTGGACTTCATCCAAGCTCAAGGTTCCCAATCCTGACAGACCTGAGAACCTCGCTGCCACCATCCTTAGCTTGCTAGGCCTCGGCAGACGAACCTTTGGTTTAAAGGGTGAGACCAGTTCGGTGCACGCTGCGCTCCACCAGAAAAATCCATTGCACAGGCTCAAAAGACACATCCAATCTCCTTAGTCATCAACGCGCTTGTAGAAAGCGTAGGATGAGTCCTTCCTAAGATCTGCGTTCGTGAAGTAATGCCAGAGAGGACTCAACTAATCTAAGTAAATATGTAAACAAATATAAATTACACAAATATAAGCATCCTGTACGTCAATAGTTCTCAATCTGTGTGGTCCCAGGTGTTTTGGCCTACAGCTCCCAGAAATCTCAGCCAGTTTACCAGGATTTCTGGGAGTTGAAGGCCAAAACATCTGGGAACCTACAGGCTAAGAACCACTGCTGTAGGTATTCATTGCAGCTGTATGTGTGAGAGAACAAGAGTGATTAGGGAGAGGGACTTGTTGGGACACTTAGTATTCAATTATAAAATCAAACCCATATTCAGAAGATTCAGTTTCAGGAAGGACTCATCCTACGCTTTCTACAAGCGCGTTGATGACTAAGAAGGCCAATCTGAGATAGGCAAGTCCAGTTGCAGAAAGCACAGCAAAAAGTCTCCTTGGGTGATGTTGTTTCCAAGTTGCGGTTCTTTCTGCGTTGTCGTTTCTCTATGAAACTCGTTTGGTGTGTCTTCTCGAAAGAGGCCGCAGCATTATGGATATTGCGCCTCCATGCATCTCGATGTGCGGCCAGGGTGGACCATTGTTGGTGATCAATCTGGCCAAGCCTGAGATGTTGTTTCAGGGAGTCCTTGTATCTCTTTTTTGGGGCGCCTCACTTGCGCTGTCCTGTGGTGAGTTCACCATAGAGTAGTACCTTTGGGAGGCGGTGGTCCTCCATCCTAGAGACGTGCCCTGCCCAGCGCAGCTGTGTTCTCAATAGCATGGCCTCAATGCTGGTGATCCCTGCTTGCTCAAGGACAGCGACATTCGTCACATAGTCATGACCTACTGACTTTAAAAATGTATTCTTAAGAGTACAACATAATGTTGCCATTGTTATAAACTTGTTATAGAAACCACACATTCCTGCATCCAGTCTGATTCAACGTGCACATTTGAAAATGAAAATGTCAGATTGTATACATATGGGAGGAATTTAATAAAATGTATGCTGACTGTCTTATATGTTTATTTCACATTTTCAGTTGCTTCTGCTAAGAATTATTTTCCAAGAACACATCACACCTAGGGGACATTTTAAAGTGTTTTCATAATTTCACTTATCTGCTGCAGAGAGAGAGAGAGAGAGAGCACGCACAGGTTGTGGCACAGACCATGATCTGCTAATGTCAAAATCTCAGAGAAAAGCTAAAGAAGAGCACTAAACCAACAATCATACTGAAATACTGAAGAGGATTCCTGCTGAATTTTAAAATATTGTAAAAAAATATTTGCATTAATTGTCAGCTCTGGACATGGGCCTTGTCATGGAGGAATGCAAGAAGACTACCTATAGCCAAAAATAGAGCCCTCCAAGGATGACAGATTAAATTATCCCAACAGTTAAGAACAGATGAGAAGCAAAAGTAAAAGAGGATAGCAATAGGGTTCAATGAGTTGTGCACAGAGACAAGAACTATTACAATGGCCAATGCAGGGAAATAGAAGACAACAACAAAAAAGGAAGAACAAGAGTCCTCTTCTACAAGACCAGAGAAATAAAAGGGAAATGTGAAGCAAGAATAGGGGTGCTCTGTGACCAGAAGAGAAATATATTAAATGTCCAAATAAAAATAAAAAGACCACAGAACAATACACTGAAGAACTATATAAAAGGGTAACAGCTTCATTCAAGGAAAAACAAGTTGAAGTTGAACCTACAATTGTAGAAAGTGAAGCGGAAGAAGCATTTATTTATTTATTTATTTAATATTCCGCTCTTCTCACCCTGGAGGGGACTCAGAGCGGATTACAGGTACACATACTTAGCAGACAATCCCTGCCGTTTCCACATACACAGTACACATTGTACACAGTACACACAGTACACACATATAAACGAACAGAGGCAAACTCTGGCCACCAGGGGGAGCTGACGCACTCCTCATCTCTCAGCGTCCCTTGTTGTTCCTTCCGCATTCCTTAGCGTTTCCTTAGCGTTTAATGGCCTCATAATTCAGTCAAAATTTGCCTCCCCACTTAATATGGTACCTTTATCTCTTGACAGATTCAACTGTCTTTCGGGCTGCAAAGGTCAACAGCAGGCTACACTTAAAGGTCGAGCACCCACCTCGACCCGGGCATGACCCGATGATGAATTGAATGGTAACACGACATGGTTAATGCTCACGATAATGTTTTTAGGCTGTTCGGTTTTTAAATATTTTGTAATATTTTAAATGTGAATTTTATACTGTATATTAATTGTGTATTGCTTTTTTTAGTTGTTTTTAATTGTTATTGTGTTGTGGCATTGAATTATTGCCAACTGTAAACCGCCCTGAGTTTTCCTTGGGCTGAGAAGGGCGGTATAAAAATGTCCTAAATAAATAAATAAATAAATAATGGGAAGACATGACTCTCTAGAAAAGACAGTAATGCTTGATAAGATTAAAAGCAGTAGGAAAAGAGGAATACATTGCAGGTGGATAGACTCAATCAAGGACCCCATGGCCCTGAATCTTCAAGACCTGAGTGAGGCTATTGTTGATAGGGTGACTTGGAGGTCTCTTATACCTTTAGTCAAAGTTGACTTGATGGTAATTAACAACAAGATGTGTATGTAGCCAAAGTAACTGTTTCACATTCAGTTGCAGAATCCAAGGGAATGGTAAACATGAGAACTAATCAATATTCAATTTAAAAGCCTTGTTTCATTTCTGTGCCAGAATAACCCAAATCACACACACACACACACACAAATTATGTTAGTGCTATACTAGGCAAAAAAAATAATTTATGGGGGGAAAAAACCCCTGTAGTCCAGATATGTAAATATTGCTTAGGTGATAATTGTTAACAGGATTTGTAAATCATGTCTTATGTTTTATTATTATTTTAAAACAATTAAATTATATGGAATGACTACTGAATTAAAGCTATTTTACAAGCAAATCTTAACATAGTAGGAACTTGATATCTACATGGGTTTGCTTCTAGTATCCACAGTGAATAATACCAAAATCATTCGATGCCAGAGGCATATTATAATAGCCTAGTTAAATGGCATCCCAGATATAAAATGGTAAAACTAAGGTTTGCTTTTTGGAAGTTTAAAAAAAATATTTTCAAGCTATGGATGGTTCAATCTATGAATGCAGAATGTGTGGATATGGAGGGCCAAGTATGTTATGAAAATCACTACCGATATAAATTAGATATGTGCTGAATAAATATTCTCAGCTACCTAACTTCTGCAAAATTTATTTTATTTATTTACTTACTTTATATAGACCAGGGCTGTCCAACTGGTGGTCCAAGTATGGGCCGTTTATTTTATTTATTTACTTACTTTATATAGACCCCCCAGACCCTTCCCTCCAACCCCCAAGCTTTTAATAAAAAATAAAAATCAAAAAATAAAATAAATAATAAAATTTAAAAATACCTACTTCCGGGTTCGGAGCAAGTATCGCGAGAATACGCAAACCACACGGGATTTCGCTGTCAACGCGAGATCACGCCGGCGTTGACAGCGAAATCCCATGTGGATTGCGTATTCTCGCGATACTCTTTGGCTACTCTACTACTGGATCGCTGAGGCCCACAGACGCGATTAGGACCTTCTTTGACTCAGTCGGTCGTCGCCTCTCTTGTCGTCCGGGTACTCCTGGATCCTGCGCGTTTGGAAAGGTAGGCCGAAGCAGGGGGCTCCTCAGGGGCTCCTCATTCCCCCCCCATCTCCCCTCATGTATTAAATATAAAATTAAATATATTTAAAGATGAAATAAGGTGAGATGGGATACATTAAAATAAGGGGGGAGGGGAGGATGGAATTAAATATATTTAATATTAAATTAAAATAAGGGGAGAGGGGAGGATGGAATTAAATATATTTAATATTAAATTAAAAGAATTTAATATCTTATCCCTGCATTTTATCTCAGTAAAAGATTATATTTGACTGTATGGATTCCCCTTTTGAATGCCCACCCTGCATTTAATGTTAGTAAAAGATTATATTTGACTGTATGCATGCAGGGGCGGGGTGGGGGCGGAGCCGGGGAGAGGGTGGGGGCAGGGGCGGAGCCGGGGCGGGGGCAGACCCGGGGGCGGGGGCAGAACCTACGGCCCCCCAGGTCATCAGTGACCGGAATTCAGGCCCCTGGGCCAGTAGAAGTTGGACAGCCCTGATATAGACCCTGCCTTTCTTCTATGGGGACTCAAGGTAGCTAACAATCTTTGGCCGTAGTTTTAAAAAAGCGCAATACAAAACTTTTAAAAAAACCAATTAAATAATACAGTGTGGATTTAGGTAAAAACAGATTAAAATATCATTAATACACTTAATAGATCCTTTAAAACTCAGGATCCCACCTCCACACCCCAGAATCCCATCCACACTTCCCCAGCAGTGTGCCCCCTTATCCTTCCCCAAATAGCTGTTGACAGAAGAAGGTGTTGACCTGAGGCCATCTTGGCCTCTTTTGGGAAGGAGTTCCACAGTTTGGGAATAGCCAGGGCTGGATCTTGCAGTAAGCAAGGTAGGCACGCGCTTACCACTCGCCCCATTCAGGGGCGCATCCTAGTTGTCCCTGAGCCCCCTCCGACTCTCCCCTGCCACCGGCCGGTCCGTGCGGCGTCCGCCTCCATGCCAACTCTGAGCACGAGCAGCATAGCCTGAGGTCCGGAGGAGCTGGATGAAGGGAGGAGAAGGAAGGCAGAGCGCAGAGGGAAAGAGGGGGCGAGAGAAGGAGCAGCAGTCACCAGCCATAGCCAGCCTGGTCGGCCAAAGCGGCCGGGGCCCGTTCCCAATTCTGCCAGTTGCCTGAGTGATGGCTCCCATGCCTTTTTCACTGCCGCCATGACGTCAAGCACGCCATTTTCCCTACCATTTCAGTGGGAACGAGAGGGGACGTGGTTCTGCCCCGACCACTGCCCCCTCTCGTTCCCACCGAAATGGTAGGGAAAATGGCACGCGTAATGTCATGGTGGCAGCAGAAAAGGCATGGGAGCCATACACACCGTGTATGGCTCCCATATAGGCCATAGCGGTGACGCCGCCACACTGACCGCCGGGCACGCATGTGCACCCTCCACGAGGCGGAAGACTAAGGAGGACCGTGAGCGAGGGGGTGGAGAGCGAGGGCCAGAGAGCAAGGGGGTGGCAAAATAAGGTTTGCTTACTATTTTAAATTACCTTAGTCCGGCCCTGGGAATAGCTAAACCTCCTGGTCATCCCAAATGTGAGGACCTACCATCTGTCCGCAACCCGCCGCCAGGCTTTCTCTGTTGCAGCCCCTACCCTGTGGAACGCACTGCCCGCCGGCATCCGTGCCACCCAGGGCCTCCTCCCGTTCAGGAGAGCAGTTAAGACATTGCTGTTCCAACAAGCCTTCGGAGTTAGCTAAACTGTAGCTCACACCGCCTAGCTGTCAGCCCACTGTGACTCCATTTGTTGCTTCAACTGTTCTAATTGTAATTCCATCTTAATGGTATTACTGTGGTTTATGAGTTATCTGACAATTGTATTTACTTAACTGTTGTAAGTCGCCCCGAGCCGTTGGGGCGACAGACAAATGCGAAATAATAAATAAATAAATAATAAATAAAAATATTACATTTATCGACTTGTTTAGAACTAGCATAGTACAAATAAATATAACAGTATATATCTGGCTCTCGAACCAGGCATTTGACTAGAGGGGAACGGCAATATGAAAGAGAAAAAATGGTTAGACATTGCAACACTGGATTCTCCTGGCTTGGCTTTGGCGTATTGGCACATTAATTTATTGTTTAAGAATTTATTGTTGAATCTGTATAATGTTTTAAATGGATTTTATTGCTTTAATTGTGATTTTATTGGTATATATATGGATAGTATCTTCGAATACTTATGTAAGGCCACCCTTGTGGGGAGAAAGGCGGGATAGAAATGTAATAAATAAATAAATAAATAAATTTATTTATTTCATCAAACTTGTATACCGCCACTCCCCGGAGGCTCGGAGCGGTTTACAGAAGTTTGAGTGGCCCAATGGCAACATCAAAACAACACGATGTACAGTAGACATGGAAAAAACAGAAGGATGGAGGAAGGGGAGGAGGGGAGGGAAGGAGTCAACAGCGATGTCCACTAAGGCACCACCCCGCCATCGGATGAGGGCAGGCGGGGAGGTCCCAGCAGGATCGCTGGTACCAGGGCGCAGGCGGAGAGCGGGAACCGTCGTCTCCCACATGAGAGTCCACATTGGGGGTCCCAGTCCGTACGCGCGGTGTCCTTGTCAACTTTCACGGTAGTCTAGTGGGCCCTTTGGAGCTGCGACTGCCTATAGCAGGAGCTCCAGAACGTCCTGGTTAAGAACGTTCTCCGAGGCCTCGCCGCTCTCGTTGTTAGTCGTCCTTCTTCCGAGGTGCTGGCTCTGTGATCCCGGTCCTTCCGGTCTCTCCGGCAGGGGGCTGGGCCTGTCCTCCAGTCTGAGGCGCGGGGGATGGCGTACTCGCCTTCCTTCCGCTTCCGGCGTCGTCTCCTCCTTTTCCGGGGGCCGCGTTTCTCCCTAAACAGGTCATTGCTAGGGACAGGGTCATCCGAGGGCGGGACTTCCAGAGCTTCCGGCGGACTACTGCTTCCAGGTGCTGCTTCTTCCTGGGGTCCCAGCACATGGAGTGGTTGGGCGTCTTCAAGGACGCACGCCATGTTCGGTCTTGCCTCCTCCAGAATGCTCCCCCAACTTCTCCCAGCACGGCGCCGACTCCTGGAGGCATCTCGAGGAGGGGCCAGGACGGCAGAAATGTCGAACTCAGCTAGTGACGAACCTGCCAGCGCCGGCGGACCTCCGGGGGTCGGCGGTGAGTCCTCAGGGCTTCTGGCTGGGTCCTCCGTGGAGGGTGTGTGGGTGGACTGGGGATCGTCCCAATCATCAGCGCTCGATGGCATCATAAGGGTGTTGTCCTCCGCGAAGGCCAGTACGTCCCCAGAAGCCGGGGTATATAGCAGTGGGCTGAACCACACAGATCGACAATCTATTGCAAATGAGTATTGCAGCCTTGAGGTTGTCTTGTGAAAGGCATTTTGAGCTTGTGCTATTTTTGATAAAAGTCTAGCACCACAGTTTGTTGGATACTGACAGCATAGCCAGCTAAGAACCTAAAAAATCACTAACATCTAATCATCTATCAGCGGGATCTCCTTATAACATACAGGCATCACTATGAATGCCAATTCAGACCCAAAATCACTACATGTTTTGGGCACCAAGAGAACATTAAAACCATAATGAGATCAGGGGCAAACCTTGCTTGACTGACTGTCACAATATCATTAGTGATATACCACCTCTTAGACCCGTCCTTACCATTCTAGGACCCTCTACAGCTGATCTACTGCAAATTATGTTGCCTCCAACAAGGAAGGCAATGGCAATGGTGATTGATTCCGGGAGATATAGTTCAAAACTACTTGAGGACATTTAGTTGGGGAAGGACTTCTTCTCTTTCTAATGATGCTGGGAGCTGTCCAACAAGACAGAAAACAAGAGAGCTGTCCAATCAAGCAATTACAGTTCCAGAAAGCTAATCTAGATGAGATGTTGTCCCAAGAGTGGCAAGGTGGCAGTCAAGAAGCTGTATACAATATGCCCTACCCTCTGTTATATCAGTTGAACAATTGCTGAGTCATGAATTATGATGTGTAGCATATCAATGTTGCTTCTTCATAGACATGGTTTCACAACAGGATTGCTCTTATTGTATCTCCTCTTAAATAGGTTCTGAATTGTGTCTTCCCAGCATGCAGCGGGGAGGAGTTATGCAAATGCGCTGTGACTGCCGCCATCGCCGCCATCGCCGCCATCGCCTCTTGGGGCCCTGCGCCCTCTTCGCCAGGAATGGTAGATCCTGGCGGCAGCACCTTCTCCTTCTCTTTCTCTTCGTCCTCCGCCACGGGCCTCAGGGGAGGCAGTGGAGGTGGGCCTGGCCCTGGCGCCGTGGACCCGGCCTCGCTGCCCCCGGGGGATGCCCACCTCATCGCCCTCATCGTCGGGCAGCTCAAGAGCCACGGCTTCTTTGACGCCTTCCGGAGGGACTGCCTCGCCGACGTCGACACCAAGGTCTGCCTTGGCCCCGCGCCCTCCTCCCTCTTCCTTTCTTTTTCCCTCTCTTTTTCTTTCATTCTTCCCCCCTCTCTCTCTACCTTCCTTCCTCCCTCCGTCTTCGTTCCCTCCTTCCTCTTCCATTCTTTCCTTCTCTCCTTCCTTTTCCCTCCCTCTCTCCCCTTCCTTCTTTCCTCCATTCTCCCTCTTCCTTCCTTCCTCTTCCTTCCTTTCTTTCTCCCCTTCACCCTTTCCTTCTCCTTCTCCTCTTCCTTCTTTCCTTCATTCTCCTTCCCTCTTCCTTCCTCTTCTATTATTTTTCTCCAAGTCTTCCTTTTCCTTCTCCTTCCTTCTTTTCACTTCCCTCTCTCCCCCTTCTTTCTTTTCTTCTTTTCCTTTCATTATTTTACACTTTCCTTACTCCCTTTCCTTTCTTTTTCCCACCCTTTCCTTCCCTTCCCATTTCCTTCTTTCTTTCCCCCTCTTTGTCTCTCTCTCCTGCTTTCCTTTTCCTTTTCCATAATTCGTTCTTCTTTTCTTTCTTCCTCTCCCCCCTCCTTTCTTTCCTCTTTCTTTCTTTCTTTCTTTCTTTCCCCCTTCCTTCCTTCTGTCTTCTCTTCCTTCCCAGAGTCCTGAGCATGCCTTTTGCAGAGACAGGTCTGAAGTGTCCGGTCATTCTGCCGGGGGAATCCTTTTCTCATAGTATGTACGTATATACTCACATTTATTTGAATTCAGTCTTAACATATATTATATATATTACATTGCTCTCACTGAAATAAATTTCCAAATATATTGCTTTCATGGCTCTCTGAGTCAAGAATGTTCCTGACCCCTGCCCTACACCAGGGCTGTCCAACAGGCGGCCCGCGGGCCGTACACGGCCTGCCAGCCCCTTGGATGCAGCCCCCTACCCTCCTGGGATAAATAGTATTTGAAAAAAAATTGGAAAAAAATTGGAAAAAAAATTGGAAAAAAATTTCGGGGGACGGGGCCGCTCGGGGGGCGCTCGCAGGCATGCACGGGAGGGCGGGAGGGCGCCTCGCCTCTCCTGCGTGGGAGCCTGCCCCTTTTCGGCGGGGCTGGGTGACGTCAGACGCCGGCGCCGAGGAGGAAGAGGTGGAGGCGCTGGTGTCGGATGTCTCCCAGCCCTGCCAAAAAGGGGCAGGCCGCGCAGGATGCCGGGTGGGAGAGGAGTCCTGTGCAGCCTGCCCATCTTCGGCGGGGCTGGGTGACGTCGCCAAGCCCCGCCGAAAAGGGACGCCGCGCTTGGTGACGCCGGCGTGGCGCCGGGTTCCTTCCACCTCTTTCTCCTCACCGCTGAGAAGGAAGAGGTGGAAGGAACCCGGCGCCACGCCGGCGTCACCAAGCACGCCCTGGCGCGCATGCACGGCGTCCCTTTTCAGAGAGGCTTGCTGACGTCGCCAAGCCCCACCAAAAAGGGACGCTGCGCTTGGTGACGCCGGCGTGGTGCCGGGTTCCTTCCACCTCTTCTTCCTCAGTGGTGAGGAGAAAGAGGTGGAAGGAACCAGCCGCGCCACGCCGGCGTCACTGCTGCACGGCGTCACTTTTCGGCGGGGCTTGGTGACGTCAGCAAGCCTCGCCGAAAAGGGGCGGGCCGCGCAGGACGCCAGCGTCATGACGTCAGGCGTGCTGACATCAGCACGCCGTCAGGAGCAGCCCCGCCCCCGCGAGCGTCCCCCCCCGCTGCGGCCCCCCAGGTCATCAGTGACCAGAACTCCGGCCCCTGGGCCAAAAGAAGTTGGACAGCCCTGCCCTACACCATGTGGCTTTCCATAACAGTGGTATAAAAAGCAGAGACTTGGGTTGGTCAGCATTCTGGAGCAAAAGTTGTATTACCTGCCTTCATACTCAGCATGTAAGTCCTAAAGAGTTACAAGCTACCACAATAACATGCAAGTGTTAACTTCCTGGCTTCTTCCTCTCCCTGTTATCTGAGTCACATCCATTCTGCAGTGGGAAAATACATGAACCAATTATTCTGGTGTACTTAGTGTTCCTTGTTCTTTATGTTCTGCTTGCCTTTCCAAATTACCATGCTTCCCAATGGTGTCTTGTAGCACCTTATAGTCGCATTAACCTTTAAACATACCAAAAAACCATTTATTTGAGTCTGCTTTTTGTTTGTTGCTTCAAACACTTTAAAACCCCACAACAATCCTGGGAATATCTGTGCGTGAAGTTATGTGCAGTCCAAATCATGCATGTGTTAAATTGAACTGACTCCCACACAAGCATGCACACAATCGTAGGCCTGGTGTCCCGCTCTATCCCATTTCAGATGGTAAAACTGCAGTTCGCAGAAAGAGAAAATGTAATGCCTTTTGCAGAGTGTAAACCAAAAGGCAAATATCTCACCAGTTGGAGACAACAGGAAGCCATTTTCTAGCAACAGAAAGAGATAACACGCTGCTGAAGTCTTCTCTAAGGCTGACTCTATACCTGGGCGATATCCCAGCTCCAGTGAGCATTATGACGCCGTTAAAGCTAAACTTACCATTTTAATCTGAACTAAAATTGGTTTTGAAAGCCACACTTTCCTACGTCTCTGAAATGTTGGCATGGCTATTATCAAAAATAGGCATGGCTGTTATCAAAAATTAGACCCTCAAAATTATGAATTATAACAGTGTTTCTCAACCAGTGTGCCGAGCCACACTAGTGTGCCGTGAGCAATCATCAGGTGTGCCGTGGGAAATTGGAACCTCCAGGAAAGGGGGGGGGGGGAGTCTAGTGTGTTGAAGTATAAAAACCCTAAGAAACCTACCTCGATAAAGGCACAACATTACAAACACACACACACCCCTCCCCAGCCGTTGTCTACTTGGTCTTTTCCTCTCCATGCATTGGGAAGGCTCACCTCCCTTTTCCCTAGTAGAGACCTCCTCTTGCCTCCTGGGGGTTCTGTGTGGGAAGTTTGACCCAGTTCTATCATTGGTGGGGTTCAGAATGCTCTTTGATTGTAGGGGAACTATAAATCCCAGCAACTACAACTCCCAAATGTCAAGGTCTATTTCCCCTGAACTGCGTTCATATTTGGGCATACTGAGTATTCATGCCAAGTTTGGTCCTGATCCAACATTGTTTGAGTCCACAGTGCTCTCTGATATACGTAAGTGAACTACAACTCCAAAATTCAAGGTCAATGCCCACCAAACTCTTATAGCATTTTCTCTTGGTTATGGGAAGTCTGTGTCTTTCTGCCATTCCTGCCAGGATATCTATGTTGAGTTCATCGAAACAGGTCCAGGTTTCACACTGAGTATAAAAATACATTTTAAAAACATATTAACTATGTGTATTACTGTGTTAGAGTGTCACTTTGTGTCATTTTGGTTGGTGGTGTGCCCCAGGATTTTGCAAATGTAAAAAGTGTGTCGTGGCTCAAAAAAGGTTGGGAAACACTGAATTATAAGATGCAGCTCCATTGAGACACATACCACAGCTGCATTGCTTTAAAAAAAATTTTGCCCTGTAATAACCTTTTTTGAATTTCCTTGAAATGATACCTCATTCTACCTCAGATTTCAGGAAATTATTCCTCAAATTACGAGGGCGGGTCAATAAGTCCGTGACTTTTTGAATGAAACACAGGTTTTTGGATAAAAAAATCATTTTATTTTTCAACGTCGTCTCCTTTGAGCTCTATACACTTTGCCCAACGTTTCTCCAATTATTTATCCCTTCCAAAAACTAAGATTTGTCGAGGTCATCAAAATACGTATTTGTTTGTGAGATGATTTCATTGTTGGAGTCAAATCTCTTTCCACCGAGCCATTTCTTCAGGTTTGGAAACAAGAAATAGTCACTCGGGGCTAAATCCGGAGAATAGGGCGGATGAGGGAGCAATTCGTATCCCAATTCATGGATTGTTGCCATGGCAACTGCACATGTGTGCACCCTTGCATTGTCCTGGTGCAAGATAATTTTTTTCTTGGCCAAATGCAGTCTCTCCCCCCCCCCCCCCCACAAATCCTCTTTAAATCAACCCAATAAGTTGATTGTTTTACCCTTTTGAAGGTAGTCAATGTGGATTATACCGTGTGCATCCCAAAAAAACTGTCGCCATGACTTTATTGACTGACAAACCCATCTTGGCCTTCTTTGGCGCCGATCCACCCTGAGAAACCCACTGTTTTGACTGCTGTTTGATCTCTGGTGTGTTGTGGTGGATCCACGTTTCGTCCATGGTTACAAAACAGCGCAAAAACTCATCCATATTGTGATTGAACAACGCCAAACTCTCCTGCGAAATTGCGTTTGTGTTTGATTGCGAGCAAACGCGGCACCCATCTTGCGGAAAGCTTTCTCACACCCAAGTGATCCTTTAAAAATGAAACCACTGAGCCACGTGAGATGCCTATGGCTTCCACAATCTCTCGCACTTTCAATCTCCAATCAGCCAACACCATATCGTGAATTTTTTCAATTGTTTCAGGCGTAGAGACGTCAACTGGGCATCCAGAACGTTTGCTATCTTCCATGCTTGTACGGCCACAACGAAATTCAGTAAACCACTTTTTTACCATTGAAATGGATGGTGCAGAGTCCCCATAGTATTTATCAAGCTTAGCCTTGGTTTGAGTGATGATTTTTTCCACAAAAATAATGCTTAATGAGCGCATGAAATTCACTTTTTCCCATTTTCCCCTCAAATCACGCGGTAGTCTGCTATCAATGGCTGTCAAACACAAGCTAAATGACGCAGCTTGTTCAAATTTTGACAGGAGTCAACTGACAGATGCCCGTTGACAGGAGCCATGTTGCCCTCTCAGTTAAGAGGCGGGAAATTCAAAAAGTCACTGACTTATTGACCCGCCCTCGTAACATAATCATTTCACAATGAACTGGGAGACTCGGGGTGACACAAAATGGGTTTGCATCAGAGTCCCTGGGACCTCTTTCCTATTTCACCTGATTTCACCTACTACTCTACTACTCTACACACCCAACTCTACTACTCCTTTCAACCTAATTCCAAGGAAGCTCCTTGAGTGCTGGACGAGTGCCTGGCCGCTGTGATGGTCTGGATGAGGATAAATAAGCTGAAGATCAATCCTGACAAGACAGAGGTCCTCCTGGTCGATCGTAAGCCGGATCGGGGCATAGGGTGGCAACCTGTGCTTGACAGGGTTGCACTCCCCCTGAAGTCACAGGTCCGCAGCTTGGGTGTCATCCTGGACTCATCGCTAACGTTTGAAGCCCAGGCGTCGGCGGTGGCTGGGAGGGCTTTTGCACAATGAAAACTCGTGTGCCAGCTGCAACCGTACCTCGTGAAGTCGGATCTGGCCAAGGTGGTCCACGCCTTAGTCACCTCCAGATTGGACTACTGTAATGCACTCTACGTGGGGCTGCCCTTGAAGACGGCCCGGAAGTTTCAATTGGTCTACGGGTGGCAGCTAAATTACTAACTGAAGCATCCTACAGGGAGCGGTCCACCCCCCTGTTCAAGGAGCTCCATTGGCTGCCGTTCATCTTCCGGTCTCAAGGTGCACGTTCTTACCTACAAAGCCTTGAACAGTTTGGGACCCGCCTACCTTCGTGACCGCATTTCCATCTACGAACCCAGGCGATCTCTTCAATCATCTAGAGAGGTCCTGCTCTCGCTCCCACCCTCTTCGCAGGTGCGATTGGTGGGGATGAGGGAGAGGGCCTTCTCTGTGGTGGCCCCCCGACTCTGGAACTCGCTCCCTAAGGATATCAGACAGTCCCTCACATTGGCAGTCTTTAGGAGGAGCTTGAAAACGTGGCTGTTCCAATGTGCCTTCCCGGAATAAAGTAAATAACGCCCTGCTCTGATCAACCTTTGCAAAATGTCCACAGAAGCACTTTAATCACCTGTTGGCTTCTGCTCCATTCATTGAGACAGGCCCTTTTCTGTGGATGTCAATGGGAGCCGAAAGATGCTTATTCCAGGCAGCTTACTCCTGAGTAAGAGTCAGGGGCGGTCCAAGGTAATTTCCAATGGTAGGCGAACATTATTTTGGCACCCCCCAAACATTATTTTGCCCCCAAAACATTATTTTGGCGCCCCCAAACATTATTTTGGCACCCCCAAAAAACATTATTTTTTTGAAGTGGTACCTTGCGTGCGCGCTCCTTCTGCTCCTCCCATGCGCCGCCGCTCCCGCGGGGCATTGCAGAGCGAGGAGGGGCCTTCGAAGGCCCCTCCTCGCGCTTCCTGGTTCCCCCTGCCGGCCCCTCCCACGGGGCGTTGCAGAGGGTGGGGGAGCGCTCTCCCTTGCCCTGTGCAACGCCCCGTGGGAGGGGCCGGCAGCGGGCACCAGGAAGCGCGAGGAGGGGCCTTCGAAGGCTCCTCCTCACTCTGTAATGCCCCACGGGAGCTGCAGCGCGCGGGAATTCGCCCCACTTACAAGATGCCGCCCTAGGCAGCGGCCTAGTTGGCCTATATCTGTGACCGCCCCTGGTAAGAGTTCTGTGACAAAATGGCCAGTATTGATAGGGTTGTACCCAAATTGTAACAGCAAACCCTCCTTTTGCATTAAGTCTTCATAAATAAAAGAAGAAGACAAAGACTATCAGAAAGAGATCCAGCAGGTTAAGCGCTGTCAGTACCCATCAACATCCTATTGTGTAAGTAAAAGTTTAACTGCGTCTTATCAAAATCAAGGTGTACAGCCAAGCCAAGACAAACACAGGTGCACACATATTTAGACAGCACAGTTTTAAATGTATCAAAGGTCTGTGAGCCGTTGGATCGCCAAATAGGCTTATCCACATATATAAACTTAATGTTAAAAAACATTGGAGACACCACACTTTCTGGATCTAGGTCAGTGGTTCCCAAACCTTTTTGGCCTACCGCCCCCTTTCCAGAAATTTTTTTACTCAGCGCCCCCTAGAAATGAATTTAATTTTTTTTAAATAGCAATTAAACAGAAAGATATATGTATTAATGTTTCTACCTTTTTCGTAAAATATAGTAAAGATTTTCTGCCAATTCCAGAAATAATCACAAAAACAATATTTATTTATTTATTTATTTATTATTTCGGCTTATTAGTCGCCACTCCCGTCAGGCTTGGGGCGACTGACATATGTTCAAAACACGATAAAATGGCAAGATTAGCATTCATAATTAAAACTATACCATAACGCGCACACACCAAGATTACTCCTGTGGTAGAAGGCCTAGAGTTATTGCTGACCAAATGCTTGTACAAACAGTTAGACCAGTGTTTCCCAACCAGTGTGCCGGGGCACACCAGTGCGCCGTGAGCGACCACCAGGCGCGCCGCGGGAAATCGGAACCCCCAGGAAGGGCGAGTCTAGTGTGTTGAAGCACAAAAACCCCAAGAAACCCACCTCCACAAAGGCACAAAACCACAACCACCCCCCTCCCCACCCACCGTCCACCCGGCCTCTCCCCCTCCATGCACCGGGAAGGCCTGCCTCCCCCTCCCCAAGTAGAGGAGAAGTTTGGGGGAGTATGAGCAACGTATGATGGGATTTGCAGTACCTTCAGCCAATTCAGCTCTGACTTCCACAGACCACTAAGACCCCCATGAATGACAGATCTGGATCAAACATGGCACACAGAACCTCCATGACCAACAGAAAATACGGGAGGGGTTTGGGAAGAATTCACAGTAATAGAATCCTAGGGTTGCAAGAGACCTCCAAGGGTCATCCATTCCAACCCCACAGGGTTGGGCGGGGTTGACGAGAAGAAGGGGGTGCGCACCGCAATTTCCACAATGCCTGCCCGGGGATTCTGGACGCAGACACACACTCGCAAGCGTGCAACTCTGGCCAGTCGGGACAAGTAGCAACCCTACGTCTGGCTCACACCACCGCCCTCTTACAGGGATTCAGCGACCCCCAAATTCATCTGAGGCTGCCGCCTCCCCCCTGGATCTGCCACCACCCACCAGGGGGTGGTACCGCCCACTTTGGGAATGACGGATCTAGGTAATCACCTACCAATCTGTCCCTCTCCTCAACCACCACTAATACGACCTTTATCTTAATTTGGGGGGGCTGAACACATGTTGCAAATTTTTATTATTATTATTTACATCATTTATATTCTGCCCTGCTCACACTGCAGGGGACTCAGGGCGGATTACAATGTACATATACAGGCAAACATTCAATGCCATAGGCACACAACATATACAGACAGACACCAGAGGCTATTTATGCTGTTTTTCTTTGAAAAACAGCATAAATAATAGATTTTTATTTTTTTAAAAACATTAAAACTTAAAATACACATCTTCATTTTGAAAACACAGGAACATAGTGTGCTCCATCAATACTGGAATTGAGGTAAGGATGAATTATTGTTCAGTTGTAGATTTGATTTAACTTAAACATCCAAGCCCTAACACTGAGGGCCCTTTCAGACAGGCCCTATATCCCAAGACATGATCCCAGGTTTTCTGCTTTAAACCGGATTATATGAGTCCGCACTGCCAGATAATCTGGGATAAACAGAAAACCTGAGATCATATCCTGGGATATAGGGCCTGTCTGGAAGGGGCCTTGGAGAACCAAGATCTTGAGAACTTGGATAAGTGCTGTTACATGGGAACAGGGTAACACCTTTATGAAGACTTGTATCCCCTTGTCAGGATCCGCCTTAGAGAACTGTGACAGTATAATATTGTGACCACATAATATTAACTAAATAGCTTAACAAATACAGCAGATCGAATTAAGAGAGTTCTGTTGTGTCTTTATTTGTCTGCAATATATATAAATTGTACAATAATGATGACTTTCACAGTGAACTAACCAACTGAATTCTGAGCCTGGAGCCCCAGGTTTCGGCAGTCGCCAGGGGAGCTTTTGCACAGTTAATTAATTAATTAATTAATTTTATTTATTGTTTCAATTTCTATACCGCTCCATTCCCATAGGCTAGGGGCAGTTTACATCATATAAAAACAGCGCACAACGCGAAAAAAATATGATATTACTATTCAGTAATACAAGTAAATTAAATTGACCAGAGATGTTACTTGTGCACCAGCTGCGCCCGTACCTTGGGAAGTCTGATCTGGCTATGGTCATCCACGCTCTGGTTACATCCCAAATAGATTACCTCAACACGCTCTACGTGGGGCTGTCTTTGAAGATGGTTCGGAAACTCCAATTAGTCCAACGGGCGGCAGCCAAGTTACTAACTGGAACGACATACAGGGAACATACCACCCCCTGTTTTGTCAGCTCCACTGGCTGCCGGTCCAATTCCGAGCTCAATTCAAAGTGCTGGTTTTGACCTATAAAGCTCTATACGGTTCTGGCCCAGCTTACCTGTCCAAACGCATCTCCCTCTACGTCCCACCGAGTAATTTATAGGCCTGGTTGATCAAGGAAAAATGGTTCAAGACTCTTTTCAGATGTAGGGGGCGCTGGCAATTACCGTATTTTTCGCACCATAAGACACAGTTTTTTTCCTCCCAAAGTAGGAGGAAAAATCAGCCGCGTCTTATGGAGCGAAGGGGGGGGAGGCGATAGTAAGCCTTTCCCTTAGCCGCCTCCTCCTCGGTCCCGCCTCCTCCTCCTCTGCCTCGTCGTCGCCGCCGCCCCCGGCTCCGCCCGCCCGCCTCCGCCGCCCACCGCCTCCGCCGCCCCGCCGCCCGCCGCCGCCCGCCGCCTCTGCCGCCTCTGCCCGCCGCCACCTACCTCTGCCTCCCTCCCTCGCCGCCGCCCGCTCGCCTGACGCGTCTGATGCAGGCGCGTCTGACGTGTCTGACGCAGGCACGCCTGGCGCGCTGACGCAGGCACGCCTGGCGCGCTGACGCAGGCACGCTTGGCGCGCTAGGGACCTAATGCCCATGCGCGCGCAGGCCCGAGCGCGCCAGGCGCGCCTGCATCAGACGCGCCTGCGCCAGACACGCCAGACGCGCCTGCGCAGACGCGTTAGACGCGCTTGCGCGACGGCGGCAAGGGAGGCAGAGGTAGGCGGCGGGGCGGAGGCGGCGGGGCGGAGGCGGCGGGCGGCGGAGCCGGGCGGCGGCGACGGAGCCGGGCGGCGACGGAGGCGGAGGAGGAGGTGGAACCGAGGAGGAGGCGGCCAAGGGAAAGGCTTAGGGCAGAGGGCGCCGAGGAGGATCCACCCTTCCGGGTGGGCAGGCCGCGCTTCAAGCAGGCAAGCGCCGGGGCCCACTTTTTGGCCCAAAATATTTTTTTTTTTTCCAATTTTCCTCTTCTGAAATCTAGGTGCGTCTTATCAGCAGGTGCGCCTTATGGTGTGAAAAATACGGTAGATTCTCAAATGATTTCCGTGGGAGAGAAGGACCTGTGGCGGGAGCCGTGTTTAATCCAGTTTGGAAGTGGATTTCTTCCTTCCCATGTCAGACTGACGTGGGAAGGAAGAAATCCGCTTCCAAACTGGGTTAAACACAGCTCTCGCCCCAGGTCCTTATCGCAGGAGGGAAAGGAAAGGAAGGGAATCCATCCACATTGGTTTGAAAAGCTGAATAGTTTCCGATTCACTTAACGATTCTGGCAGAAAAAGCTTCGAAATGGCAAGGATACTTCCGGGTTCCCAAATCGCTTTGAAATGGCTTCAAAAGAAATTTGATCTGAATTTATTCCGAATTAAGAAGATTCTGAATGAACCTATGTCGCACCCCAAGGGCTTCAGACAGCATCTTTCCTTGGGTCTGCATTTTGCCCGCCTGATTCTGAGAAGCTTTTCAGCACAGCTGTGTTAACTCCCAGCCCCTGTCAGGGGCCTCTTTACTGCTCTCCTGCACTGTCCAAGGGAGATGCCATGCTGAAGGCATGTCAAGGCCAAGCAAAGCCCACCAAGCTGATAGCAGAAGCGGGTACTCGGAGCAGTAAGCGCTACTCCCCAGTCCAGGTGGTTCGCACTAACGAGGGCCTGCATTCTTCAGGACTGAGGTTCTCAAAACAACCCAAGGCTCATCCATCATCCAGTTTGATGTCCGACGCACTGGTCCCTGCTGACAGAAATCCTATAAAAGCTGTGAGATCCTGCTTAGCAGTATCTCGTACCAACGACCGCTATTGCCATGATGTCAAAGTGAACCGGGCCTTTCGGCCAGCTACTAAGATCCAGCCAGCCAGCCTTCCTCGGCTGCCTCGTTCCAGCATCTAGCCTTGTTCCTGTTCATCGTCGAGCCCTGCAGGAAGCTGCATTGCTTTTGCATTGACTTTGCCTGCAGTACCTAAAGCCGCCAACCTTCTTGCGCCGGTTGGGGGCTCAGAGACTATCGCATCCCGCATTTGTTCCTGAACTTCCTCCGCTTGAGATCCTGCCGTTGCGGATACTCAAGCCTTACTGATTCCAGTGTCTGCTGCTATCCGGAGGCTGCATACTAAAGGCCTCTTGGACTTATTATCCACTTTGCTACTTTATAATCAATAAAGCTTGTTGTACCTCAGCTGCCTTGTTTGTTGTCCGGGGGGGTCAAGTGCCAAGAAGCCTCAGAAGACGACAACCTAACCAGGTTCATTTAGCAATTTATGATAGTCTGGGGAGGCCCTGCTCTCGCTTCCATCAACATCGCGAATACGTCTGGCGAGGACGAGAGACATGGCCTTCTCAGACGTAGCCCCCCCACCAATGGAACGCACTCCCAATTGAGATAAGGTCGAGCCCATCCCTCTTGAGCTTCAGAAAAAAACAAAAATCATGGTTCTGGGACCGGGCTTTCGGATCATAGACTTAAGAAGCACTGGACTGGACTGGACTGGAAAGATGTTACGGTTGATGATATTGTAATATTGTTTTATGGTTTTATGCATTACTGTTTTAATTATTGCTGTTGTATTTAATTGTGATTTTATTATTGTAAGTGCCATGTAGCGACATTGCTTCACCACTATATGTAAGCCGTCCTGAGTCCCCCTTCGGGGGTAGAGAAGAGACGGGATAGAAATGACAGAAATAAATATATAAATACATAGTGATTAATACGAGATTAAGAGTTAGAAATAATGACATCTCAGAATCAGTTTGCCATCATCTATTTTCTTCAGAAGGATAAGTAATCAAAATATGTGCAAAGCCTACACTTCTGTATTAAAATAATAATGAGTTTAAACTAAGAGTCACAAGTGATAGACTTATTAAAGGTTCATGTATTTGTAAGACCTTTTAAACTAGATAATAAATTAATTTAACATCAATGTGTATTAAATTAAAAGGTGTTATATAAGTGCTATACCAAAACAATTTTTATTATTATTACCATTTTGCTGCAGACAGAAGTCTTGCCCTTGATTTTCTTTTTCTGTCATATCCTTTTGCCTTTATTCCCACTTTTACCATACCTCATCTCAATATCACAATTACAATAATATTCGGATAGTTTTACCATAGCTCATCATAAAATAATTACACTAATATGCAGTTTTCTAACATGTTGAAAAGGGACCATGTATATATACTGTATATATATGTATATGTATATGTGTGTGTGTGTATGTGTGTGTATATATATATATTCTCTCTCTATATAGATATTCTATATATATATATATAGATATTATATTCTATATATATTCTATATATTCTCTCTCTCACACACACACACACGCATATATATACTGTGTGTGTGTGTGTGTGTATATATATATATATATATATATATATATATATTCTAAATCAAACATCTTATCAAGCTTATTGTAAAGAGCATTGTGTTGTCAAAGGCTTTCCTGGTCAGAATCACTGGTTTGCTGCAAGTTTTTCAGGCCGTATGGCCTGTTCCAGAAGCATTGCTCTGGACAATTGCAAAATGCTTCTGGAACATGGCCATGCAGCCTGGAAAACTCACAGCAACCCATTAATCACATTTATTTTCTTTCTTTTTGAAACAAAAAAAATTTCATCTTTCCAGTGCACTGTCCAACTAAGTTACAGACAAGCTATAACCAGGTGATGTTCTGACATGTGTATTTCAAAATATTTACTGTAGTTAATAGATAAATGGTACACTCCAGGTCATTGACTTCAGCAGTGATTACCCTCAGGTATGTGGGAAGAGAATTGGAGCCGTAAAGTCCCATTTATTCCAGAGAGATTTAAACTTAGAACAAAAGAACATAAGAACATAAGAAGAGCCATGCTGAATCGGGCCTCAGCCCATCTAGTCCAGCATTCTGTGTCACACAGTGGCCCACTAGTTGTACACGGGGATCTCTAGCAGAAAGGAGGGCAGAACCCTCACCTGCTCCCGACCCCCCACAACCAGTACCCGGGGAAAATCCTGCCTGCCTCCATCAACACAGAGGTGGCACTTGGATGTCCATTTCAGTAGCTACTGATTCCCTTGGTATCCATGAATCTGTCTAATCCTGCCTTGAAGCTGTCCAGGCTGACAGCTGTCACAACCTCCTCTGGAAGTGAGTTCCATAACCCAATGACCCTCTGGGTGAAGAAATATTTCCCTTTATTAGTCCTAACTTTCCTACCTTGGAGCTTTAGGGAGTGCCCCCTAGTCCTAGTGTTGTGTGACAGAGAAAATATTTTTTCTTTATTCACCTTTTCTATCCCATGCATGATTTTATACACTTCGATCAAGTCACCTCTTAAACGCCGTCTTTCAAGGCTGAAAAGACCAAGGCGTTGCAACCTGATTTCATAAGGGAGCTGCTCCATCCCTTGGATCATTTTTGTCGCCCTTCTTTGTACCTTTTCCAGTTCCGTTATATCCTTCTTAAGGTGCGGAGACCAGAATTGTACACAGTACTCCAAATGTGGCCTTACCATAGATTTGTAGAGAGGCAATACAACATTTGCCAACCTATTTTCGATTCCCTTCCTGATCATGCCAAGCATAGAATTTGCTTTTTTCACTGCTCCAGCGCACTGGGTTGACATCTTCATTGAGCTGTCCACCAAAACCCCAAGATCCCTTTCCTGGTTTGTCTCGGAAAGCTTTGACCCCATCAATTGGTAGGTGTAGTTGGGGTTCTTTGCCCCGATGTGCATGACTTTACACTTGTTTAGGTTAAAATGCATTTGCCACTTTGTTGCCCATTCACTCAATTTCGAGAGATCTTTCTGGAGCTCTTTACAATCAGTTTCATTTTTAACTACCCTGAACAATTTAGTGTCGTCTGCAAACTTTGCTACCTCAGAATTCACTCCTACATCTAGGTCATTAATGAATAAATTAAAAAGTAACGGACCCAAAACTGAACCTTGGGGTACGCCACTTCTCACCTCTTTCCACCCAGAGAAATGTCCGTTTATTACCACCCTTTGTTTCCTACAGTTTAGCCAGGTTCCAATCCAGGACAAGACCTGTCCCCTGATTCCATGGCTGAAGAGCTTATTTAGGAGCCTTTGGTGAGGGACTTTGTCAAAAGCCTTTTGAAAGTCAAGGTAAACAATATCGACTGGGTCCCCTTTATCTATGTGTTTATTTTCACCCTCAAAGAATTCTATCAAGTTAGTAAGACATGATTTGCCTTTGCAGAAACCATGTTGATTTTCCTTCAGCAATGCCTGTTCTTCTATGTGCTTGGTAATTTTTTCTTTTAATAATGGTTTCCATCACTTTGCCTGGAACTGAGGTTAGACTAACTGGCCTATAATTTCCTGGATCACCCTGGATCCTTTCTTGAAGATCGGAGTTACATTTGCCTCCCTCCAGTCCTCGGGTACAGTGCCTGATCTTAGAGAAAGGTTATATATTTTGGCTAGAATTTCAGCAATTTCACACTTGAGTTCCTTAAGAACTCTGGGGTGGATGCCATCTGGCCCTGGTGATTTGTTGACATTTAGTTTAGTAAGGCATGTGAGAACATCTTCCTTGTTTATCTCTATCTGGTTTAATTCATTTAATTCCCTCCCTGAAAAACTGACTCAGCTGCAGGCATATGTTGTCTGTCCTCCTGTGTGAAAACGGAGGCAAAGAAGTCGTTTAGCCGCTCAGCAATCTCCTTGTCTTCACTTATTGTCCCTTTCTTACCATTTTCGTCAAGTGGCCCAACTGCTTTTCTAGTTGGGTTCCTGCTTCTGATGTACTTAAAGAAGTTTTTGCTATTTTTTAAAATATTCTTAGCTATGTGTGCCTCAAAATCTCTCTTGGCTTTCCTGACGGTTGCTTTGCATTTAGTTTGCCAGAGCTTGTGTTCCTTTCTGTTCTCCTCAGTAGGAAGAGCCTTCCATTTCTTAAATGAGTTTTTCTTCTTTCCAATCACATCTTTTACTTCATTTTTAAGCCATACTGATGTCCTCTTGGACTTTCCCGGCCTCTTTCTTATTTTAGGAATGCATTTTAGTTCGGCTTGTTTTAAAGTATTTTTAAACAGTTTCCAAGCATTTTGGAGGGATTTGATTTTTTTTTACTGCTCCTTTTAGTTTGTTCTTTACTATTTTTCTCATTTTGGTGAAATTCCCTTTGTGAAAATTTAAGGTCTCTGTGTTAGTTTTCACTGACAGTTTGCTATCCAAACTTAAGTTGAAGGTTATTGTGTTGTGGTCACTGGTACCTATGGGCTCAGTTACAAGGACATCTTGAACGAGATCTTGTTCATTAGTTAGCACCAAGTCCAGGATCCCCTTTCCCCTGGTTGGTTCCATGACCATCTGCTCAAGGGAATAATCGGCTAGCATGTCGAGGAACCTTGTCTCTCTTTCATGCGTAGAACAAGAATTTAGCCAATCTATTCGGGGATAGTTGAAGTCCCCCATTATGACTAATTTATTGCTTTTTGAGGCCTGTTTAATTTCATTTTCCAGATAGCAGTCTGCCTCTGGAGTTTGGTTGGGAGGGCGATAGCAGATCCCTAGTGCTAGATTAGTTTTTTGTCCTGGGATTTTTACCCACAATGTTTCTGTAGGTGAGTTTGTTTTGAAAGCATTCATTACAAATGCTGATCAGATAGAAAGAATCACAGCTCGCCCTCCTACACATTAACAGTTGGGTAAAAATGTCTCAAAATGCAAGTGATTTTTCAACTACACAATTATAGTACAATCATTTCACTTTAATTGCCATGGTTCCATCCTATGGAATCCTGGGCCTTGTGCTATGGTAAGACACTAGGTCGGAGCAATCATGGTTCTAAATGGTTCTAAACTACAGTTCTGGTGGTGAACACTAGGTGGCGCTGGTGCTTTGCTTCAATAGTGTTGCTAAAGTTCTTGTGGTGAACATTTCAGAACTCTAACAAAACTTTCAAAACTTCATTATTGGCGATTTTTAAGACAGAACCAATTAGGAACTGCCATTTATAACGAAATTTTGAAAGTTTTGTTAGAGTTCTGAAATGTTCACCACCAGAACTTTAGCAACAGTGTAGAAGCAAAGCACCAGCGCCACCTAGTGTTCACCACCAGAACTTTAGTTTTGTAAGTAGTTTAGAACCACTTAGAACCATGATTGCCCAGGCCTATAAGACACCTACACCGCAAGTTTCAGAATTACATAGGATGAACCCATGGCAGTTAACTTGGAATTGTAGCACTATAATTATGGTATCTAGTGGGAAAACACTCATGTGTGCCACTGCATGAACAATTGAGGTTTCTATTGACCTCATCACAAGGACTGCCTCATCATGGTGATTCTGGTGGTGCATGTTGGGGGGGTGTGAGGAACCCTCACGCTTTGCATCACCTGACTCACTCTATTCACCATTCCACGGCAGGAAGTGTCAACCATCCACAGGGCCGGACTAAGGTAATTTTAAATAGTAAGCGAACATTATTTTGGCACCCCCCATCAATCACTGAAAAATAAAAGGTAGAAGGCAGAGGTAAATAAAAGAGAAGTTTATTTTATGGCTGCAACAACAACAATGCCAACCCCTCCTCCTCTCTGGCCTCGTGCGGTGAGCCTCCTCACACTGCTGCTCTTGCCTCCACGCGCTGGACCAAATGTGCATGGGCAGAATACACGAGGCTGTGGACTGAGGAGGAGGGTCATGTAGCCGGAGGCTCCACCTGCCAAACGCTCCTCCTCTTCTGCCTCATGTAAGGCTATTCACACTGCGTCTCTGGCCTGCTCGCACTGCGCCAAATGCGCATGCGCGGGACTTCCGCACACGTGCATTTGGTGCGGCGCAACTCGAGCAGGCCGGAGATGGGAATCGCCCAACACAAGGCCGAAAAGGAGGAGCGTATTGCAGCCGGAGGTGCCGCACTAAATGCGCATGCGTGGAACCTGGTGGCCGGATGCGCTCCTGACCATGTGGCACCCTATGCAGCCACGTAGTTTGCGTAACGTTAGATCCGCCCCTGACCATCCAGCTTCCCCCATTGTTTCTGGCAGAACATGAAAGTCTCCTGTGTTGCCGCCATGGCGGCATGCTCCACTTTGTCTTCCTTTTAAGCATGGAGCCACATTGGAAGTAGCTTTGTGTTGTGTATAGGGAGCCAGACAACTCCGTGCTTTTCCAGCATGTGAGCTACTTATAAAACAACCACGTCAAAATGATCTACAGTACCTACCTACTACTCAGAAAGCCATAAAAGCAAAATATTTAGAAATTTATTTCAGTGAGAGCCATATAATATACTTTAAGACTGAATTCAACTAAATGTGAGTATAAAAGGCCCCTGAATTTATTCATAATAATGATGATGATATTCATTCAGCCTCTGCTATTACTACTACTACTATTAATAATAATAATAATAATAGTAACAACAAGAGCAATAGGTTCCTAGAGTAAAAGGAGACCTCCAAGTGCCATCCAGTCCAACCTCCTTCTGCCTTACGGGAAAAACACAATCAAAGCATTCCTCATAGATGACCATTCAGCCTCTGATAATAATAACAACAACAACAACAACAATGGGTTCCTAGAATAGGAGTACATCTCCAAGGGCCATCCAGTCCAACCTCCTTCTGCACCTGGGCAGCGTTGGGAGCCTGCGGGGCGGGACTGAGCCTTCCTCCTGCCCTGCCTGCGATCTACCAGGACGCCCTACCTAATGAGCACCCCTAGTGTACTGATTCTTACCTTAGTAGGCCTGGCCGAAGCCTGTGAGGGAGGCCTGTGTAAACAGTTTGGCATCCATCTTGAGAGGGGAGTGTCAGCAAGGCAGCCATGTTAGGAACGTATTGCTAGAAAGGGGGAGTGGTTTGGAACTTTCCAAGGGATAAACAGTTCTGTCCCAGGATTGGTCAAGAGCAGAGGGGAGGAGCCAAACTGGAAAGCAGGAGAAAGGGTCTTTTAAGAAGGAGTCTGGATGGGTTGACAGAAGGCGCCAGACAGGAATTTGAGCTCTCTTCTGGTTTAGAGAGAGAGATTGGCTCAGAGACTGAAAATGCTAACTGAAAATGCTAACTGAGTTAGTTTGGTCAAAAGGTCTGAGGGACTTCAGGTTGCTAATCCAGCACCCTGAAACATGGCGAAGGGCGCCTCGCCGCTCCCGCCCTGCCGCGCATGCCTGCGAGCGGTCCCGTCCCCGCGGGCAGCCCCGCCCCCGCGAGCAGCCCTCCCCCCGGAGATCGATTTTTTTCCCCAAAATTTTTTTTTCACATTTCCCCCCAAAAAAACAGCTGATTTCTTGCAGGAATGTAGGCGGGCCACATCCAAAGGGCTGGCGGGCCGTGTGCGGCCCACGGGCTGCCTGTTGGACAGGTCCATTTTAGAGGAAATAAAAAAAATGACAGGAGACTTGAAGGCAAACACACACATTTCTTTCTAGCCAGCCTGATGGCCAGATGCTTTGCATTATGACACAACCCTGCAGAATTATGGACTGAGCCTAAGCTTTGCAGTTAATTACAGCTGAGAGTATAAAGTGCATTATTAATAGCAACTGCAGAGTTGCAGAGGAAAGAGCCTTACATATATACGAAAAGCAAAGGAAAGCGATTGAGCATTAACATCTTTCATGTCTCCTGGTATGAAACTGGTTAAACCTAATGAACTTATTATGACTAATAGACCATCTTTAGAACTCAGGCATTTTGTTCATAGCATCACGGTTAATGGAACTAAGTAAGAAATAAATGAGATGCTTGAAATATTCATGACTACTCATGAGAAAGATATGGTGAGCAACATAATGGAGGCAGAAAACCACTTGTAAGGCCATCCTTGTAGCAAAGAGGAAAAATTCCTCCAGGGCTCAAATTGTAGCTCAGGTTGCATATATTCTGGTGGCAAACATGTCATGTACTGTATATAAAGGTTATTCTGATTATGATGGATCATGACGTTTGAGAGAGCAATGATTAATCAAGAATAGTTGTGTTAAATGGCAATTTTTCCAACAAATGCCATTAGGTTATTGGAGTCAAATTCCAACGTTGCCCAGAAAAGGAGGATGTGTTTATAATTAGGATGAAAAGTATACAAGTTAACTGCTGATTTAATGAATAAGTAGGGAAGAAGGGAGATGAAAATGACTGAATTGAAATGTTTGAAATAACCACCAGAAAAAAAATTTGTACGGATTTCTTGTAATAATAATAATTATTATTTATTTATACCCCGCCACCATCTCCGCAAGGGGACTCGGGACAGCTTACATGAGGCCAAGCCCAATTACACGTAATAACAACATAATAGCAAATAAAACAATAATACAATCAATATACTACACACAAGCAATAACAGACAATTTAAAACCATTCTGGGCAGGCCAAATGTGAAATATTAAAATTTTAAAATAAATGACATTGGATGCGAACAGGTAGAATGTATGTAAACAGGAAGGTATTAAAGGATAATGTGCGGCAGACACCCAACAGGTAATTAAAGCGCCTATGAGGACATTTTGCTAGGAATTTGTCACAGCAGGGCGTTATTTGCTTTATTCAGGGAAGGCACATTGGAACAGCCACGTTTTCAGGCTCCTCCTAAAAACTGCCAATCGGGGGCTTGTCTAATGTCCTTAGGGAGCGAGTTCCAGAGTCAGGGGGCCACCACAGAGAAGGTCCTCTCCCTCATCCCCACCAATTGCGCCTGCGAAGGCAGAGGGAGTGAGAGTAGGGCCTCTCCAGATGATCGCAGAGATTGCCTGGGTTCATAGACCGAAATGCGGTCACGCAGGTAGGCAGGTCCCTAACAGTTCAGAACCTGCACCTTGAATTGGGACCGGAAGATGAATGGCAGCCAATGGAGCTCCATAAACAGGGGGGTTGACCGCTCCCTGTAAGTCGCTCCAGTTAGCAATCTGGCTGCCGCCCGTTGGATCAATTGAAACTTCTGGGCCATCTTCAAGGGCAGCCCCATGTAGAGTGCATTACAGTAATCCAATCTGGAGATGACTAAGACATGGACCACCGTGGCGAGATCCGACTTCACGAGGTACGGTCGCAGCTGGCGCACGAGTTTTAATTGTGCAAAGGCCCTCCCAGCCACCGCCAACGCCTGAGCTTCAAATGTTAGCGATGAGTCCAGGAGGACACCCAAACTGCGGACCTGTGACTTCAGGGGGAGTGCAACCCTATCAAGCACAGGTTGCCACCCTATACCCCGATCCGGCTTACGATCGACCAGGAGTATCTCTGTCTTGTCAGGATTAATCTTCAGCTTATTCATCCTCATCCAGACAATCACAGTTGCCAGGCACTCGTCCAGTACCCGAGGGGCTTCCTTGGAATTAGGTGGAAAGGAGTAGTACAGCTGCGTGTCATCTGCGTAGAGATGGCACCCAACTCCAAAACCCCGGATGACCTCTCCCAGCGGTTTCATGTAGATCACTGATTCTCAAAGTGGGCAGTACCACCCCCTGGTGGGCAGTGAAGCAATACAAGGGGGCGGTGAACCCCTTTAAGGGAGCGGTGAACACCTTTAAGGGGGCGGTGAACAATTGGCCATTTAGGAGGGGTCGCGCGGCCCTCTTCTTCGGCCCTACCCCCTTCGCTTTGACCTGCGTATCAGATATTTGCATCAGAATTCGTAAGAGTCGCAAAATTATTTATGAAGTAGCAACAAAAATATGGTTGGGGGTCACCACAACACAAGGAACCTTATTTAGGGGTCATGGCATTAGAAAGGGTGAGAACCACTGCATTAATACATATATCTTTCTGTTTAATTGCTATTAAACTTTAAAAAACAATTTCTAGTGGGGCGGTGAGTAATTTCTTTTCTGGAAAGGGGGCGGTAGGCCAAAAAAAACCACTGATGTAGATGTTAAAAAGCATGGGCGACAGAATGGAACCTTGCGGGAACCCACAGGTCAAAGGCCAGGGGTCTGAGTAGGTGTCCCCCGGCTTCATTATCTGGGAATGACCTACCAAGAAAGACCGAAGCCATGACAGAGCCATGCCCCCAAGACCCATCCCAGACAGCCATCCCAGAAGGATACCTTGGTCAATGGTATCGAAAACCACTAATATGTCCAAGAGAACCAGCAGGGTCACACTCTCCCTGTCCAGCTCTCTACGGAGATCATCCACCAACCTTCCCCCCCCCCTCCATTTTTTCTAGGTTTTTACAGGCCTTTCCATCTCTCCCACCAAAATGGGCAGGATATCTCTGAACGCAGCCATTAGTTCATGATTACTTAGATATTTTACACATTAGAAGCTGCTCAGCGAACAGTTCAACAGTCCCCTTTGTCTGTGCATAGCTTTTTCCACCAGGAATGTGGCGCAGCTGGCTGGGAGTCGGCTGCATAAGATCTCTACTGACCAGAAGGTCATGAGTTCAAGGCCTGCCTGGGTCGGGGTGAGCTCTCGACCAATTGTGTAGCTCGTTGTCTCTCTATATATGTTGTATGTCAATGGTATTGAATGTTTGCCTGTATATGTGCATTGTGATCCGCCCTGAGTCCCCTGCGGGGTGAGAAGGGCGGAATATAAATGATGTAAATAAATAAATTATTTCCCTGTTTTTGGATTTCAAATACCATATTTTCTGGTGTATAAGACTACTTTTTAGCCCAAGAAAACCTTCTCCAAAGTCAGGGATCATCTTATACGTGGAAGTCGTCTTGTACGCGGGAGTCGTCTTATACGTGGGAGTAGTCCCATACGCCGGGAGTCGTTTTATAGAATGGGTGCAGAAACTTCCAATCCGGATTGGAGAATCTGTGGTTGCCGCATATGGTAGGGGTAACTCAAAAGTGGCAGTGGCCGCGTCTCTGCCGTATGCCGCGACTGTATGAAAGCATTAAGGACAACGCTGTACAAGTACGGTAGAAGAAAATCCATTCATCAGGATTCGTGGATTTAATGCAGTCCCGATGGTGAGGTGAATGGGCGCCTCACTGGGAAGGTTTAAGTGAAGGGCGGAACAAGCTGCAGGCGTCCGGATCTCCCGGGGTATGGAAAAAAGAGATAGAGTGGCTCTGGGCCCAGAAAAACACACCTCTTTTACATTTCTGGCCCGCCCTTGTATCCTATTACCGTTCCTCCTCCTCTGCCTTTCAGATCTCACTCCTGAAGACTGCAGTGAAGCGGTTCAGGTGCGCATGTGCGAGATCTGAGAGGCAGAGAAGGAGGTACAGTAATAGGAAAATTACCATATTGAAATCAAATTTGATGCTTTTCAAATTTTTATTTGGTGTGCGTTGGAAGAGGTCATCTCGAGACTTGACTACTGTAACGCTTTGTACATTGGCCTTCCTCTGTCCGTGATCCGGAAACTCAAGCTGGTGCAGAACGCTGCAGTGCGCTTGTTGGCAGGCTCTCCAACATGCTGCCACATTACGCCCATTCTGCGCGAACTGCACTGGCTTCCTATAGAATTCCGGATCACCTTCAAAGTGTTGATGTTGACCTTTGAGGCCTTAAATGGTCTGGGGCTAGTGTACCTAAGGGACCGCCTTTCCCTATATTGTCCCCCCAGTTCAGAGACACAAAACCTCTTAGAGATCCCGAGTTGCCGAAGTTTCCACCTGACTGCAAGTTTCCACCCGAGTTGCCGAAGTTTCCACCATTCCGCGTTATTGCGCCAACTCTGTGGAATGCTCTCCCACCCAAGGTTCTCGCTGTGCCCAGTCTCCTGGCCTTCAGAAAGGCCTGCAAGACGCTGCTATTCAAGCGTTCGACTGTTAACTTCACGGGCACTCCACTGCAATTTTTGCAGACTTACATGACCTGCCTGGTCTGATATTGTGAATGTGATGAGTTTTAGATATGTATTGTTTTATATTCTATTTTAATGGTATTTTATTTTATTTATTTATTTATTTATTTATTTATTTATTTATTCGGCTTCTATGCTGCCACTCCCGGTGGGCTCGGGGCGGCTCACAACACCGAGAAACACATCAAAAAACAGCACAGAATAAAAACAGGGCATAAAAACATCATTAAAATATCACTAAAATCGCATAATAACACAGCAGTAAAAAACAGCGACCTGGGGTATGAGACTCTTCAAACAGGGGGTGCATAGCACTAGGACCTACACCTGGAAGGCAAGGTGGAACAGGTGGGTCTTGCACGCCCGCCTGAAGGGAAGCAGGTCGTGGATGGCACGCGTATCTGCCGGAAGGGCATTCCAGAGCGTTGGTGCAATCACTGAAAATGCCCTTCGACGGGTAGAGGTGAGTTTGGCAGCCTTTGCGGAGGGGACAGCCAGAAGGTTGGTATCCTCGGAGCGAAGTGATCTCATAGGGCAGTATGGGGAGAGACGGTCCCTCAGATTTTAGGTCATAGGTGCTGTTTAATATACGTGTTTTTATCTGTATTTACTTGTTTTCTAGTGTTGTAAGTCACCCCGAGCCGCACGGGAGTGGCGACAGACAAGTTGAAACAAATAAATAAAAAGAGGGGTAGTCTTATCCGGCGAGCATATCCCAAACTCTATATTTTAACTGGAAATGTTTGGGGTCGTCTTATACACTCAGTCGTCTTATCTGCCGGAAAATATGGTACACTTGTGATTGTTGTTACTGTGAAGTGGCAGCACTCTGAGAGTGGATGCCAAACTTCCTCCAAGGCTACACATTGCTTTGCCAGGAGCAATAGGCCAACATGGGCTTCATCATGTCAAGTGGGTTCCATGCTTTAACTTGGTAGGGTTTCTCTTATTTCAGACTCTAAATAAACACCATACCTTTCTATTTATTTTATGGATTATTTGATAAACAATCTTTTCTGAGAGGGCCAATTCAGATGTTTCTAGTGCTGTTTCTTTGTTTACATGTCTCTTTGTTCTTGAGAGTTCTTGTCCTTGCCCAATCTATTGCAAATTATCCGTGGATATCTGCACCTAATCCCTGCCTCTCCTGGCATCAGTACCGCCACTTGTTTCTTCTTGGAGAGGATTGAGTGTGCATTTGTTGCCCTTCCATCACTGAGCTGGGAAAGAAGTATTTTTTTAAATTGATGCCATGTTTCAGCTAGAAGTGCCATGGGGATATTTTTTGTTTTTCCAGGGGGGGAAAAGTACCCTAGTCGCAAAATGCAAACAGCTGGTGAAACTGGGGAGCACATACAAAAGTGAGGGAGGGTGTGAGGTTTACTGTTCACCTTTCTAACACCGTGGCAGGGCAGGCTATCCCACCACTGCCACCAAATGTGAAGATGTCTGGACACACGCCGGCTACTTCTCGACTTTTTAAAAACTGTGTGGCAGGACTGCCACCAATTATCAATGTTTTGCTTGTTCTATTATTATTATCTTGCTGCCACCATTTGTCAATGCTTGACCACTGGATGTGAGGGTCCTTGTGAATAAACGACTTCCACAGATGTTTTTGTTGAAAGTATTTAACAGTTTATTTTACACAAATGGGCTAATAGCTTAGGTGGTTTCAAAGGTGCTCCGAAGAGGTACAAACTTGCAACTTTAAACAATGTAACACTGGGGGTTTTCCCCTGATACAGTTACACACAAGTAACTACTTAATACTGGGTTACTCTCAACCCTGGGACTAAACTCTGTCCCACACACTTGGGTTTCCCTCTACCCACACACAGAACTGAACTGCACACTGCAGTTCCTACAGACAGCTTGCTGCTTCAGCAACTCTAATTCCTAACCAACTCTGCTCACAGCAGCTGGCCAACTGACATTCTCCAACTGTCAAATTCAAACTGAACATTCTAAAACAACAGAGTGGCCTCTGTTGTCATGGCAACAGCCTCTGCCTAAAGCCTGCTGCTGGGAACATTCTACGGCTCACTCTCTGCAGCTTTTAAAGAATGTTCCTTCTAAATACATAAACAAACATGTGATTAACATATAAATAACCACCTCATCACACACCTTCCTTCCTCCCGAAATTATTTTTAATTCTCTCTGTCCAGAGTAAATTAAAAATAATGCCGTGTGGAAGACATTACATAAAACTTATACACTTTACATAACTATATACATACTATATACAGAGGGTCTCCCAACCAAAAAGATCCTGACTATTTGTTTGAAGTTGTTCTGTCCTTTTCCTGTTACTGTTCGGTCATTTTGGAGTGTATCTTACTGAAATTAGTGGACATTGTTCAAAACTCTTTGGTTAGCAGTGTCATAAAATTCCAACATTGCTGATCCACTTCTATGTAAATTCTATGTACATTCTGGAGTATTATAATGTCCCCTCTATTAGGATGATGGTTAAAATGAAGTGCCTGTTTTATTTATTTGCCATATTTGTACCCCATCCTCTCACCCTGAAAGGGACTCAGGGCGGCCTTACAACAGGCAGCAATTTGATGCCATACACATAGACATCCATAAAATACACAAATACAATTAATGCTTCTGGAACATGGTCATGCAGTTCGGAAAACTCACAGCAACCCAATGATTCCGGCCATGAAAGCCTTCAAAATCCCAGTGAAAACATCAATTATTAAAACATCAATTAAAATCATGCGATCCAAATC
Organism: Anolis apletophallus; assembly: GCA_030556195.1. Lineage (NCBI taxonomy): Eukaryota > Metazoa > Chordata > Lepidosauria > Squamata > Anolidae > Anolis > Anolis apletophallus. The sequence goes on from JARBWK010000007.1 coordinate 21,468,253, forward strand.
ATAATCCAGGGCTGTTCCATTTGTCAATCACATTAATTCATTGTCATTTATTGCACTGCTCCAATTACTGATCAAAGGCTTGATCCCAAAGCCACGTCTTAAGCTTTTTTCCTGAAGGTCAGGAGAGAAGGGGCTGATCTGATCTCACTGGGGAGGGAATTCCATAGCCAAGGGACCACCACTGAGAAGGCCCTGTATGTTATTCCCACTAGTCGCACCTGCAAGGGGGGTGGGATCGAGAGCAGGGCCTCCCCGGACAATCTTAACCTCTGAGGTGGATCACAGAGAGAAATACGTTCAGATAGGTAAGCTGAGCCAGAACTATCTAGGGCAGGGGTCAGGAACCTTTTTGACTCAGAGAGCCATGAAAGCAAAATATTTGGAAATTTATTTCAGTGAGAGCCATATAATATACTATATATAATATATTTTAAGACTGAATTCAACTAAATGTGAGTATATACTACATACTATGAGAAAAGGATTCCCCCGGCAGAATGACAGGACACTTCAGACCTGGCTCTGCAAAAGGCATGCTCAGGACTCTGGGAAGAAAGAGAAGACGGAAGGAAGGAAGCCAGGAGCAGCCCGACAGGTCCCCTGCAGGCACCAAGGCGATGGCCTAAAACAGAGAGACCGGATGCAGGGCGGGCCCATACCATGTGCCCTTTAAGAAGGGGCAGCTCCGTCCCAGGGAGGCTCTTGCACTTAAGCTGGGTCCAGGTGAGTTTTCACAGGAGGAGAGGAAGGCTCTGATCTACTTCCCTCTCTTTCTTTTCCCTCTTTGCTTCCTCCCAGCCCTTGCTTTCAGCAATTGGGGGGAAATGGAGAGGCGGCTGGGAGAGTTTGCCTGGCAGAGGAGCCCCTAAAGTTCAGGGAGGAGTTGAAAAGGAGGTGGGTTTGGAAGGAGGAAAGGAGGCTCCTTACATTATTATATTATATGGCTCTCACTGAAATAAATTTCCAATAATTTTGCTTTCATGGCTCTTTGAGTCAAAAAGGTTCCCAACCCCTGCTTTAGATGAACTGTACTGGTGGTACCCTCTATGCCCCAAAAGCTATGAATGCTAATGATTCTGAGATGTTATAAATAAAGACAAAGATTTTTTCAGCATCAGCTTGAATTAAAAAAATCCTGGCTATATTGGACAACCAACTATTTATTTGTTTATTTATTTACTTATTTATTTATTTATTTATTTGGACTTGTACACTGCCACTCCCAGCGGCTTGGGGCGGTTAACAACACAATTCAATAAAACAAACAATGGGCAAAACATACATATAATAGTAAGTAAAACAGCAAAATAAAAACACAGCTAAAATCACAAGCTGAAATTACAAGCTTTCGAAGGCCTGTCTGAACAGGTGTGTCTTGCAGGCCCTCTGAAAGGTGACCAAATTTCGGAGAGCCTGCGTTTCCGATGGCAACGTATTCCAAAGAGCCGGGGCAATGATTGAAAATGCCCTGCGCCTTGTCAAAGTCAGGTGGAAAGACTTCGCACTAGGGATGTCTAGAAGATTCTGGTCTTCTGAACGAAGTGATCTCGGAGGGTTATATGGAATCAGGCGATTTCGTAGGTACACTGGCCCCAGACCATACAAGGCCTTAAAAGTAAGAACTAACACCTTGAAAGTGATCCGGTATTCAATTGGTAGCCAGTGCAGGTTCTGCAGTATAGGTGTTATACGGCTGCTCGTGGGTTCCCCCTGCAAGCAGCCAGGCTGCAGCATTATGCACTAGCTTGAGTTTCCGGATCACATTCAAGGGAAGGCCAACGTAAAGAGCGTTACAGTAGTCAAGTCTTGAGATGACCGTGGCTTGGATTACCGTGGCCAGATCGTTCCGTGAGAGATAGGGAGCCAGACGCTTTGCCTGTTGCAGATGGAAGAATGTGATTCTGCTGACATTGGAGATTTGGGTCTCCATTGACAGCAGAGGGTCCAAATGGACACCCAGGCTTTTTACTAATGATGACAGGTGTAATGCCTCGCCATCCAGGGTCAGAAGTTGGATTTCCCCATCGCCCGGACGACCCAGCCAAAGGATCTCCGTCTTCGCCGGATTCACCTTCAACCGGACATGTAGCTGGGGCTAAGCCCCGAAATTCTCAGGATGGTCCGTGAAAAGGCCTTAACTGGTACATTATTTAAACTGTTATGTGCATTTAAATCATGATCTGATCACCATGCTCATTATATCCCATATTAATGGGGTTATTGGGATAACAATACAAAAGGTTTGCTAGGGTAGACCCTCTTCCACCCAGTCTCAGCCCCCCCGAACCAAACTCAGCCCCCCCCCCGAATCAAAATCCTGGCTACGGCCCTGCCTTCAACCTACTGGCTCGCAGCCATCCAGTAACGGCTTCAAGGCATAGATGGAAATTATTGGGTACGGATTCCGGCCGGCCCTCCATCCTCAGAATGAGCTGAGTGTCGTCAGCGTACTGGTGACACTCAAACCCAAAGCTACGTACCAGCTGAGCGAGCAGTCGCATCTAGATGTTAAATAGCAAAGGGGAAAGAATGGCTCCCTGAGGGACCCCACAAGACAAGGGGGATCCCCTTGCACTGAATATATTGCTGTGTGTCATTAAGCAAAGTTTAGTTGCTAGCCTTGATGTGCAAAACTAAAGAAAGAATTAGAAAAACAGAAAAGGAAGAGAAAACTAACTTCTCCTACCTTCAATTTGACAGGCTAAATATTCCCTTGAGGCACAAGAAGGAAACAAAATATACACATAGGTACAATAAATATGTGTGTTCTGGTACTGTTAGTCATTGAGCTATCAAGAGAAAAGGTGACTGTTGATATATTTTCCCTGCATGGTGCCGTGTTGCAGTTCCAAGAAAAAGAGATCTTAGTAACTGTGTTTATTTATTTAGCAAATGACGATGCTATAGTTTGCCAACGTGTCAGCAAATACATAAATACATAATTGGGTAACTGTGTTTATTTATTTAAAAATATCTGCATCCCGCTATAGTTTGTCTTAAAAGTCTTCAGTGCAAAAATACAGCTTCACAAAATCCTATTTTAAGGGTAAAAGCCATATGAGCAATTGAATATTCTTTTTAAAAAGGAATCTTTCAATATCTGTTTTCATTAATGGCTAACAGTTACCTATGGTTAAAGGCATAGCCTTGTGAAACCAAAGTACTAGACTGGATTCTTCAGTCCATCTGTGTCACTGAAATTAATCAAACTGAAATTCTAACAACAGATAAAATTCCGTCAAAGTCTAACTAAATAACTAACTAACTAATTTTATTATTTATGAGTCGCCCTCCACAGATGTGCTCCGGGCGACTTACACAACATGACCAACACGACAACAAAAAGGAGGACAGGAGGGTGGGAGAAGGGAGGGGGGATAGGGTGAGAAGCCAGACAGCGATAGCCCGCTAAGGTACCATCCCGCCATCAAAAGAGGGCAGGCAAGGTTCCGCCGTAGCTCTACCGGACACTTCAGCCATCTCTTAGGTCTTGTCGCCCATCATGGTCGGCATGTCTCCAGTGCTAGGGACTTGCCTCTCCCGGTTTGGACCCCGGTTTGGACCCCGATCCTCTAGGGCACCTCCAGCATTGGGGGCAGGCCTCTCCAGGTCCAGCTCCGTGGCTCTTGTGGGAAAGTCCCAGGATTTGTCCCAGGTGAAGTCCTGGTCTAAGAGGGGTTCCCGCAAGGGGTTACCCCAGCTGTCGGGTTTTTGATTCAGGATTGGGACCTCCAATGCAGGGATCCCCAGTATCCCTAGTAGACCCCCGAACCTCTTCCCAAAATCCATGAAGTGGGCCATAAGTTTGGTGTACTCCTCGACCAACTCGGTATACGCTTGAGGGTCGAGTTGGTCAGAGGGAAGATCCTGGGTCATTTGCCGCGGCCTTAATGGCGAGCTGCTCTTTTGGGTCACCGGTACCTTAGATAACCGGGATCCCTGATTAGCTGCCAGCTTAGCCTCAGCCCTCTGGAGGGTCGGTGGGGTCGGTCTTAAAGAGCGTCTTCTACCGAGCGATCTTAAGAAACGAGCACTGGAGGCAGTCACCGTCCGGATGACCCATCCGTCTTTGGGTGGCTTCGGCGTCTTAGGTGTCCTCTGGGGCAGCTCTGTAGCCTTCCCCAACCAGACCAGGCTGCCCGGGGTCTGTGGGTCTCCAAAAACGATTCCCTGAGACTGCCGGTCAACCGACGTCTTACCCGGAGGGGAGCGGTGGGACCGACCAGTCATATCTATGAAGTCTGAGAGGCTAAGCTGGAGCTCACCCGAAGGGAGCTCCACAGCAGTTGCCATCTTTCTATGTTTTCTTGCCAAGTCAAACATGTCTAAGTCCCAGTTATTTCAATGAAAGAGATTTAAGCACATGCCTAGTTGAAATAGTTGGAATTTACATGTAATCCTATCCATATCTACTCAGAAACAAGTGCAATTAAATTCATCGATCTTATTCTCAGGTTAATGGGTAGAGGAGTCTAGAATTTAAAATTCTTAATTAACTTTACTGGATCATGCCAATCATTATTTAAAAAAGAGTTTTATTAGTAAATATTATATGGCAGTGGAAAGCTAGGTTTTCTGATCCAAATTATTGGTGATTAAAGCAGCAATTTACTAGTGTTCAGTTCAGGATTCTGTGAAGCTGTGCTATTGATTTGAAATAACGGGCAATTAAAATGTCAGCACAGTCAGAATGCCTGAAATAGATAGAACATCCAAATATATATTTGCAGATGTGAATTTTAATTGTAACATGAGGAATCTTTGCTATTTTCAGTACCATTGACCTAGCGTTTCCCCATGTTTTGTTGTCATTATTACAGACAAAATCCTTCACATCTTTAGATGGTGGCAGATCAGAGTTTCTTTAATGGCGGTGGCTGATTTCAAGGTCCAGTTTGCAACCCTAGTATTAAATGAGCTGTCCAAGGTGCTGAGCGTTAATCTGAAGATAGGTTCAGCACTTTGGACAGCTGCTTAAAAGAGCCCATCACTGATATGGGAGTCTTTAGCTGCTTCTGCCCTAGGGATATGGTCTAATGCCATCGTGATAACTGGAGTCAGTGTGGCTAGTGGTCATACTTTAGTCCAAAAGCAGTTGACATTTGGTCAATTTAGGCAGGCAAATCATGTCAATTAAGGCACAGCACCACAAAACAGGGTTCAGAATTTACTGGAGAGGAAGGTCAATGGTAGAAGAATAGGTTGTAAATCATGAGATGATGATGGTGATAATAATAATAGAAGCTGCCCTGAGCCTCCTTGTGAGAGAAGGGCAGGGTAGAAATAAAGTAAATAAATAAAAATAAATAGTTTATTTATATCCCGCCGCCTCTCCCTAGGGGACTTGGGGCAGTTTACAGTGTGATAGTGTATTCCAGTGGTTCCCAAAGTGGGCAGTACCACCCCCTGGTGGGCGGTGGGGCGATCTAGGGGGGCGCTGGAAGGCCCAGGAGAATTTGGGGGGTGCTAAACCCCTGTAAGGGGGCAATGGGGGCAGTGGCGTGAGCCAGGTGACAGGCTACCACCCATCTCTGTGTTTGGGAACCACTGGTGTATTCCATCACACTATTTGCCCATTTACTAGCACAGTAACTGCCTGGCACAGCTTTCCAGACACAAGTATTTCTCAGCAAACTCCAACTGGTACCTCATCTAGTTAACTGGGGGTGCCAGGAACTGAATGTGGGGTCTTCTTTTATGCAATGTATGAGGAATTATGGGAACTGGTTTATATTAGTATACTGTTTTATGTAAATATATGTTGTTTTTATGCAAACATATATTGTTCATGTAAGTGTATGCTGTTTTGTCACAGCACTAATGTGTGCTTTTTGTGAGGTGTCCCAAGTCACTCGGGAAGATGGTGGCGGGATATAAATGAAGTTTATTTTTATTATTTTTTAAACAAGTCCAATGATGATAGCAACATGATTTATGGGGAAGAGAAGTGGAGGTCTTAAACAGGCACATATTTCCCAGTACACAATATACACAGAATAGAGCAGTCGGGCGCTGAGTAATCCATCTAAGGGAAAGGCCAAGAGAAATCGGAAGGAGAAAGCACTATAAATCCCAGAATTTTACAGAATATTTCCATGACTGTTAAAGCGGAATAATACCAATGTAGAGTGATGGGATTGCGAAACATAATTCACAACTTTCAGAAATGACATACCCAGACAGATTAGAGTTTTCATAATAAGCCAATAAAATATTTCATTTATTTATTTATTTATTTATTTATTTAATTCTAGACCACTTTTAAGCTTTCTATTGCAAAGTGGTCATCTGTATATTAGAGCAAGAACTTCTTTGTATAGGGCAGCCCACAGATTTATTTTTGTGCTTCCTAAGCTCCCCTCCCCGCCCAAATTGTTTGGTTCCTCTCCTAAAACCATTTATTGGCCACAAATGCTCCCTTTGAAGTTGGAGCCCAATTTTTTTTACACACTCACAACTCTCATTTTAGGCCCCAAAGAACTAACTTTTAGGTCCAGGAGGCCTTGTTGCTGAGAGATCGGATGAGAACCAGAGCTTAACATCTACCTGGCGCAGAGCCTTCTCTGTCGTGGCGCCATCCATTTGGAATGCCTTGCCAACTGAAGTGCGTGCCCTGTGAGACTTGTCATCTTTCCGCAGGGCGTGCAAAACCCATCTATTTTGCCTGGCATTCGATTGCTGAAATTCGAAATTTTGATTTAGCCTTAACTGATGTTTTATTTCTGTTTTATGTGGATTGTGAGCCGCTCCGAGCCCTTGGGGAGTAGCAGCATACGAGACCTATATATATATATATATATATATATATATATATATATATATATATATAAAAGCTGTACCCGGCACGCATTGCTGTGCCCTATTTAGAGATGCGAGATGTAAGGGTTGGAAATGATGTTACTTACGGTCTTGGTGGGGTCATGTAGGCATGAATTAAGACTTTCTATGTGTGCTCCAAATGATGTCATCTGGAAGCATGAGTTGTATTGTCTTATATAGCGGAGGAAGTGTTTTGATTCTGGAGTGTGTTCACTCAGCAAAGTCTGTAGTGGTTGTGGAGGAGTGGCAAGTGGTGGTAGATAGACTTTACCACTAGGCAGCACATTCCTGTTGTTTCTGCTGGGTATTTCAGGGCTTTGCAGTGTGTGCAGATGTGCGTTAAGGTGCCAATGTCGGCCTCTGGCACCATGCTGTAATCTTCTGCAGCGTTGTAACTGAAGGCTAGGCAGTGGAATTGGTTGTGGTGTTTTTGAAGTTTGTTTTCTGTGTTGCGACGTCGTGTTTCTGCGCTCCTTGCGCTGCTGTTGTGTTGCATTTCTGCGTCTTTGTTGTTCCTGGCTGCGCGCTTCTTCTTGTCGTGCAGTTCTTTGCATTTGGTTCTCAGCTGTGCGTCGCGCAGTGACCTGTTGTCTGTGTCTCTGCTGCGCAGTGTGTTTCTGTTCTGGCGTTTGTTCTGCCCTTTTTTGTTTGATGTATGTAGCGTTGTGAGTGTGTCGTCCGATGCTGTTATTTTTAGAAGGCATGGCTTGTCTTTTGGGTCAGTTTATGTCTGTGTGGAAGGAAGGAATGGTTTTAGTTTGTGGTGTTTGTAGGTGTTGTGTGTACGGGGTCCCGTAAGGTTGGTGGGATGGGTTGTGATTGGAAGTTGTGTTGTGTGGGTAGGAATTTGCTGGAGAATTGCTCCCTCAGAGTTTGGTTTTGGCAGTTTAACCCTCAAACACCAACTGAAATCTCTCAGCATTCTATCCTAGCCTTGGATGGCTCTTGCCAGCGTTGCTATGGTTACAGCAGTTATGCAAATCCGCCCTTATGGCAGCCAATCATGTTGTTCAGAATGTAGAGGCTGGGTGAGTCTTTGGCTGCCTCGGAGGATGCTGGTAAATGTAGTTTTATTTTTATTCGTTGTTTTGGGGGCCTTTTAGGTTTTGGGAGGAAAGTTTCTTTGCTACAAACGTACCTTGCTTGAGGCCTATTTCTGTTGGCAAGTATTGTTTTTCTGCGTTGTATGGTTTCTTTGTTTGAGGTATACATCACATGACGTGAACCCATTTATATAATAGATAGATAGATAGATAGATAGATATATATATATATATATATAGAGAGAGAGAGAGAGATTAGGATGGCAGGTGGGTGCAACCTTTCAAAGTCCCTGGGGTGGCCATTCAGTCCTCAACCTTGCTTTTTAAAAAATGTATATAAACAGAAGTAGTAGCTAAAAACAGTAACAAGAGAGTAAAGCATAATGCTATTTGTTTCAAGGTTGCAACAAAGAAATAAAATGAGGAAATTGAATTGTTTGATATTGACACAGAAAACATTAAAAATACTAATCTAGCATTAAATTGAGAGGGAAAGTATCCTTTCTCAGTTGCTTCGTATGCCTTGCCGTCCTGTACAATCGAGGCAAAAGAGTTAACAGTTCCAACCCTGATCAAAACCTAGGTCCAGAATTTATGTAGATGTTCCTCAATTTCAGGCTGAAATTCACCATACTATTAAAGTAATGAGATTACTCTGGATAAAAGCTCAAGCTTTAAATACTGCAGCTGCACTAAAGCAGACGCCTTCAAAATACTTCTCAGACATTGGAAAGGTGCCAACAGAACACTTTAAGTCCAGATATAAACACAATGGTGCCAGGGTTGGCAGATCTTTTTGGTGATAGATCACTTATTCTGAGGAAAGATCATCTGGAGAAGACATCTCGGCATTACTTCGTGAACGAAGATTCTTAGGAAGGACTTATCCCACGTTTTTTTTTACAAGTGATGACTAAGAAGGCCAATCTGAGATAGGCAAGTCCAGTTGCAGAAAGCACAGCAGAAAGTCTCCTTGGGTGATGTTGTTTCCAAGTTGCGGTTCTTTCTGCGTTGTCGTTTCTCTTCGAGACCCATTCGGCGTGTCTTCTCAGAAGAGGCCGCACCATTGTGGATAGTGCATCTCCATACTTCCCGATGTGAGGCCAGGGTGGACCATTGTTGGTGATCAATCTGGCCAAGCCTGAGATGTTGTTTCAGGGAGTCCTTATATCCAACTGAGTGTTCATGGCCGGGGAATAATAGACTATAGTTGTGCCATTGTTAAGATCCACGTGTACCTTCCTGGCTGTTAGAATTCTGGAGAGCCAATGAACATCTGTACAGCTTACCAGGGGTGGGCAATTACCGGCCCTCCAGGTGTTTTGGACTTCAACTCCCGAAATCCTAATAGCTGGTAAACTGGCTGGGATTGCTAGGAGTTGTAGGCCAAAACACCTGGGGACCCACAGGTTGAGAACCATTGGCGTAGGGCAGGGCTGTCCAACAGGCGGCCCGGGGGCCGTACACGGCCCCCCAGCCTGTTGGACACAGCCCCCGCTATGCCCCCCGGCCACCATTTTTAATTTTTTTAAAAATTACAATTTTTTTAAAAATGGCGGCTGGGGGAGGCGGGCAGGGAGGAGGAAGTGAGCCAGCTCCTCCTCCCTGACACTGCAGATCGCCCCTCCCTCCTGTCCCCTCTCTCCGCGCCGACACTGCGAGATCGCAGCGGCGGGGGAGAGGGGGAGGGACGGGAGGAGGAGGCGGGCAGGGAGAAGGAGAGGGAGCCAGCTCCTCCTCCCTGCACTGCCCTCTTCTTCCCCTCTTCTCGCCAGCGCCTATGCAAATCGGTTTGCATCGGCACCGGTGAGAGAGGGACAGGGGCGGTGCAGGGAGGAGGAAGAGAGCTAGCGGCTCCTCCCTGCACCACCCTCTTCTTCCCTCTCTCGCCGGCGCCCGATGCAAACTGGTGAGAGAGGTACAACGGGCGGTGCAGGGAGGAGGAGCTCGCTCTCTTCCTCCTTGTACCACCCCTTGTCCCTCTCAGCGGCGGCGATGCGAACCGGATCGCATCGGCGCCGGTGAGAGAGGGACAAGGGGCGGTGCAGGGAGGAGGAGCCAGCTCTTCCTCCTCCCTGCCCCGCATCCTCCTTCCTCCCCCTTCCCACCATGGCGGGTGGCGATCTCCGACCGCCGCGGGGAGAGAGAGGGCGAGCCGAGGAGAGGCTCCCGCGGCTCACCCCTCTCTCCCCGCCGCAGCCGGAGATCGCCACCCGCCACGGTGGGAAGGGAGGAAGGAGGATGCAGCCGGCTTCCTCTGTAGCCACTCCTGCTTCTCCTGGCTCGGATCCTGGGCGGCAGGCGAGCCGGCTTCCTCTGTAGCCACTCCTGCTTCTCCCGCTCGCCCTGCCGCCCGGGATCCGAGGAAACGGTGCGAGCGGGAGAAGCAGGAGTGGCTACGGAGGCCCGGCTGCCTTCTTCCTCTGTAGCCACTCCTGCTTCTCCCCGCTCGCGCCTGCCGCCCAGGATCCGAGGAGCGGTGCGAGCGGGGGGAAAGAGGAGGGACTACGTGAGCGAACGGCCCCCCCCCCCCCCCCCCCCCCCGAGCAGCCCTGACCCCGCTCACTGATCACCTCCGGCCCCCCCAGGTGATCAGTGACACTTCTTCCGGCCCTTGGGTCGGAAGAAGTTGGACAGCCCTGGCGTAGGGCGTCCTGGTAGGTCGCAGGCAGGGCGGGAGGAAGGCTCAGTCCCGCCCCGCAGGCTCCCGACGCCGCCCAGGTGCTGCCGGCCAGTCAGCGTGGTGGCGGTGTGACCGGCGTCGCTATGGCCCATATGGGAACCATACACGGTGGCCCAGCAACTAAAAATCCCAAATGACAAAATCATTTTTTTTAGTGATGGTCACTCCTTGTAGGTGTCTTGTGGCCAAATTTGGCAGCAATTCATCCAGTAGTAAGAAATCGGTTTGTGTGTGTGCCAACTGTAAAATAGGATGTGTGGAAGGGCCCTGGGTGATCGGAGGTCCTTTCCACACAGTTGAATAAAATCCCATGTTCTCTGCTTTGAATCAGATTATATGGCGGTGTGGACTCAAAAAACCCAGTTCAAAGCAGATATTGTGTTATATGTTTCACATTTTTGTAGTGTGTAGGTAGATCATTTTGACTTGGTTGTTTTATAAGTAGCTTGCATGCTGAAAAAGTGTGAGCACCCCTGCTGTAGACCAATGAGAATGTGTCTTTCATTTTCTGTCAAAGTGAAAAAAGCCTTGCAACCCCATTTGGGTGGTGGGACAGACCTTTTTATGCTCCATGCATTCTGTCCCTATTGCTTTGGCTCGCAATAAACAGCTTCTGCAGTTGGGATTCAACTGGTGGTGTGGCTTTCATTACATCGCCCTCTTGAGCCCAGGGAACTTCTAGCAACATGCAGAGAGGTGGAGGAGCGCCAGTGAGCCATTGCCCCTACACTTTAACTATGCGGATCTTGGATTTTCGTTGCCAGTGTGATGTCTCTAATCTTCTAATATCGAGATTGGTCATTTCTCTCCTCCCAAGAAGTAAACGTCTTCTGATTTTCTGGCAGCAGTCTGCGTCTGCAGTCATCTTCGTGTCTAGAAATACAAAGTCCATCACGGCCTCCACGTTTTCTCCCTCTATTTGCCACTTATCAATCAGTCTGGTTGCCATAATCTTGGTTTTTTAATGTTTAACTGCAACCCAGCTTTTGCGCTTTCTTCCTTCACTTTGGTTAAAAGGCTCCTCAGCTCTTCCTTGCCTTCAGCCATCAAAGTGGTATCATCTGCATATCTAAGGTTTTTAATGTTTCTTCCAGCAATTTTAACTCCAACCTTGGATTCGTCAAGCCTCACATGTTGCATGATGTGTTCTGCATACAAGTTGAATAGGTTGGGTGAGACTATTCAGCCCTGCCGTACGCCTTTCCCAATCTTGAACCATTCTGTTGTTCCATGGTCAGTTCTTACTGTTGCTACTTGGTCATTATACAGATTTCTCAGGGGACAGAAAAGGTGGCTTGGTATCCCTATACCCCGAAGAACTTGCCACAAATTATTATGATCCACACAAAGGCGTTAGAATCTATCTATCTATGTCTATAATAAAAGTCAGTGTTTGCAGCCGAGCGGTGGTGCAGTGGGAGGAATGTGTGCCAGCGTTTCGATTGGCTGCCACTCTGGGATTATTTGCATAAATGGCTCTGACTGGCCAGCCTCCCAACATTCCAACACTCCTAGGCAGCACAGAGAGGAAAGGAAAGGGCCTGAGGCTGGAGTTGAAGTTAGCCAGTTGACAATTTTTTCAGTTGGAAATGGAATGCTCAGTACCTTCACCCAATACACTTCACAAAAAACCACAGGAACCCCTACAAGTCACAGACTAGGCCCAAAATTGACAGTAAGGTTTCATTAACTTGATTTTCCTGACTAGGCCTCACCTAATGGGATACTGTTTAAGGCATGAATTGACAGTAAGGCTTCATTAACTTGATTTTCCCAACTAGGCCCACACTCCATCCTACTGCAGTTTAGAGGCTCACACCAATGATGAATCAGGACCAAACTTGGCACACAGAGGCCCAATGGCCCACTTTACAAACCTGCTGCGGTTTACGGCACGATGGCTCACAAATTATGGGATTTGCACTACCTTCACCCAATTCATTCCCCACAGAACATTGCAGCTTCTACAAATCAGAGACCAGGCCCAAACTTGGCACACAGAGTACCCATGCACCACTCTACATCCTGGTGCAGTTTTGAGTGGGATGGACCACGGATGATGGGAGTTGAAGTACCTTCACTCACTTTCTGAGACCGCTGCAACCCTCATCCAATGACTGATCAAGACCACACTTGGCACAGAGAGCCCCCATGACCCACTCTACTTCCTGGTGCAGTTTGGAGAACAGGGGACCATGGATGCTGGGACTTCCACTTCCTTCCATCACTTCCAGAGACCGCTGCAAACCTCATCCAGCGAATAATCAAGGCCAAATGTGACACACACAGCCCCCATGACCCACTCTACATCCTGGTGCTATTTGGAGGGGGATGGTCCATGGCCAATGGGACTCGCAGTACCTTCACTAAGTTCTTGAGACCACTGCAAGCCACAGAAACATCTAATAGGAACCAACCTTGACACACAATGCCTTCCTCAAATAACCCGGGCACCGCCGGGTCCCCAAGCTAGTCTGTATACCTTTATAAAACGGAATGTTTGTGTGTATGCGGAGGGCGGAAGGGCGGATATGTGGCAGCTATTTGCATAAAGTCCTTTGATTGCACAGCCTCGCCACTCCAAAATTCTAAGGCACCAGACAGAGGGCATTGCTAGCCACTGATTAGCCAGCATCCCAGAATCAGGCCTCTACATTCAAACAACAGGATTTCTTCCCACTGAGGAAAAAGCCAGCAACCCAGAATCAGGCCTCTACATTCAAACAACAGGATTTCTTCCCACTGAGGGGCAACCCAGAAAAAACAGCCAGCATCCCAGAATCAGGCCTCTACATTCAAACAACAGGATTTCTTCCCACTGAGGGGAAAAAAGCCAGCATCCCAGAATCAGGCCTCTACATTCAAACAACAGGATTTCTTCCCACTGAGGGGAAAAAAGCCAGCATCCCAGAATCAGGCCTCTACATTCAAACAACAGGATTTCTTCCCACTGAGGGAAAAAAAGCCAGCAACCCAGAATCAGGCCTCTACATTCAAACAACAGGATTTCTTCCCACTGAGGGGAAAAGCCAGCATCCCAGAATCAGGCCTCTACATTCAAACAACAGGATTTCTTCCCACTGAGGGAAAAAGCCAGCAACCCAGAATCCAGGCCTCTACATTCAAACAACAGGATTTCTTCCCACTGAGGGGAAAAAGCCAGCAACCCAGAATCAGGCCTCTACATTCAAACAACAGGATTTCTTCCCACTGAGGGGAAAAAGCCAGCAACCCAGAATCAGGCCTCTACATTCAAACAACAGGATTTCTTCCCACTGAGGGGAAAAAAGCCAGCATCCCAGAATCAGGCCTCTACATTCAAACAACAGGATTTCTTCCCACTGAGGGAAAAAAGCCAGCATCCCAGAATCAGGCCTCTACATTCAAACAACAGGATTTCTTCCCACTGAGGGAAAAAAGCCAGCATCCCAGAATCCAGGCCTCTACATTCAAACAACAGGATTTCTTCCCACTGAGGGGAAAAAAGCCAGCATCCCAGAATCAGGCCTCTACATTCAAACAACAGGATTTCTTCCCACTGAGGGGAAAAAGCCAGCAACCCAGAATCCAGGCCTCTACATTCAAACAACAGGATTTCTTCCCACTGAGGGGAAAAAAGCCAGCATCCCAGAATCAGGCCTCTACATTCAAACAACAGGATTTCTTCCCACTGAGGGGAAAAACCAGCATCCCAGAATCAGGCCTCTACATTCAAACAACAGGATTTCTTCCCACTGAGGGGAAAAAGCCAGCATCCCAGAATCAGGCCTCTACATTCAAACAACAGGATTTCTTCCCACTGAGGGAAAAAAGCCAGCATCCCAGAATCAGGCCTCTACATTCAAACAACAGGATTTCTTCCCACTGAGGGAAAAAAGCCAGCATCCCAGAATCAGGCCTCTACATTCAAACAACAGGATTTCTTCCCACTGAGGGAAAAAACCAGCAACCCAGAATCAGGCCTCTACATTCAAACAACAGGATTTCTTCCCACTGAGGGAAAAAAAGCCAGCAACCCAGAATCAGGCCTCTACATTCAAACAACAGGATTTCTTCCCACTGAGGGGAAAAACCAGCATCCCAGAATCCAGGCCTCTACATTCAAACAACAGGATTTCTTCCCACTGAGGGGAAAAAGCCAGCATCCCAGAATCAGGCCTCTACATTCAAACAACAGGATTTCTTCCCACTGAGGGGAAAAAGCCAGCATCCCAGAATCCAGGCCTCTACATTCAAACAACAGGATTTCTTCCCACTGAGGGGAAAAAGCCAGCATCCCAGAATCAGGCCTCTACATTCAAACAACAGGATTTCTTCCCACTGAGGGAAAAAAGCCAGCAACCCAGAACCCAGGCCTCTACATTCAAACAACAGGATTTCTTCCCACTGAGGGGAAAAAAGCCAGCATCCCAGAATCCAGGCCTCTACATTCAAACAACAGGATTTCTTCCCACTGAGGGGAAAAAAGCCAGCATCCCAGAATCCAGGCCTCTACATTCAAACAACAGGATTTCTTCCCACTGAGGGAAAAAGCCAGCAACCCAGAATCAGGCCTCTACATTCAAACAACAGGATTTCTTCCCACTGAGGGAAAAAAGCCAGCAACCCAGAATCAGGCCTCTACATTCAAACAACAGGATTTCTTCCCACTGAGGGGAAAAAGCCAGCATCCCAGAATCAGGCCTCTACATTCAAACAACAGGATTTCTTCCCACTGAGGGGAAAAAGCCAGCATCCCAGAAACCAGGCCTCTACATTCAAACAACAGGATTTCTTCCCACTGAGGGAAAAAAGCCAGCAACCCAGAATCAGGCCTCTACATTCAAACAACAGGATTTCTTCCCACTGAGGGGAAAAAGCCAGCATCCCAGAAACCAGGCCTCTACATTCAAACAACAGGATTTCTTCCCACTGAGGGGAAAAAGCCAGCAACTCAGAATCAGGCCTCTACATTCAAACAACAGGATTTCTTCCCACTGAGGGGGAAAAAGCCAGCAACCCAGAATCAGGCCTCTACATTCAAACAACAGGATTTCTTCCCACTGAGGGGAAAAAGCCAGCAACCCAGAATCAGGCCTCTACATTCAAACAACAGGATTTCTTCCCACTGAGGGGAAAAAGCCAGCAACCCAGAATCAGGCCTCTACATTCAAACAACAGGATTTCTTCCCACTGAGGGGAAAAAGCCAGCATCCCAGAATCAGGCCTCTACATTCAAACAACAGGATTTCTTCCCACTGAGGGGAAAAAGCCAGCATCCCAGAAACCAGGCCTCTACATTCAAACAACAGGATTTCTTCCCACTGAGGGGAAAAAAAGCAGCAACCCAGAATCAGGCCTCTACATTCAAACAACAGGATTTCTTCCCACTGAGGGGAAAAAAGCCAGCATCCCAGAATCCAGGCCTCTACATTCAAACAACAGGATTTCTTCCCACTGAGGGGAAAAAAAGCCAGCAACCCAGAATCAGGCCTCTACATTCAAACAACAGGATTTCTTCCCACTGAGGGAAAAAAGCCAGCAACCCAGAATCAGGCCTCTACATTCAAACAACAGGATTTCTTCCCACTGAGGAGAAAAAAGCCAGCAACCCAGAATCCAGGCCTCTACATTCAAACAACAGGATTTCTTCCCTCTGAGGGGAAAAAGCCAGCAACCCAGAATCAGGCCTCTACATTCAAACAACAGGATTTCTTCCCACTGAGGGAAAAATGCACCATCAACATTCCCTCCCCACTTGGCTCTGTGAAAACAAAATGGATTCCTGTATTCTCCTCCCCCTCAGCTTTTAGAAAACGGCTGCCTGCCATGCACCCTTTTAAAGTTACCAATAGCAGGCCATAACATTACAGCCCCCAAAATAGAGTTTAGGGCAGGATGGCCGACGAATGATGGGATTTGCATCCCAATTCACTTCCCAGAAAACATTGTAGCCCCTACAAATCCCCTTCTCCCAGATAGGCCCAAAAGGCATCCATCTTCTCTCTTCAACACAGTGTCAGAGAAAGGCAACTTCTGACAGGATCTTTAGAACAGGCACTGTCACTCTACAAAGTAAGGCCCTACTTCACTCAAAAGACACAAGAGAAAACAATAAATACCTTTCTCTAATGCCTTTTAATGCTTATATAAATAATTCTGGCCCAAAGCCCCTCACCCAGCCTCATTGGACCTTACTGCTAATTCCATGCAGGCCTTTTCCATTTTTTTTACTCCTTTCTGTTTTACACCGGTATACTTTCACAGGCCAGGGCGGATATGTGGCAGCCACTTTCACAGGCCACAGCGACCAGCGCGGGTGATGGACCTGCACCAAACTTGGTACACATAACCCCTCTATGACATGACCCACGTATTATGGGATTTGTAGTACTTTCCAAGACTTTGGTTCCCACAGACCACTGAGGCCACCAAAAAGGACCAATACAGACCACACTCAGCACACACAGCCCCCATGACCCACTCTACGTCCTGGTGCAGTTCGGAGGAGGGTGGGCCATGGATGATGGGACTTGAAGTGCCTCTACTCACTTCCCAAGTCCGCTGCAACCCTCATCCAATCACTGATCGAGACCAAACTTGCCATACATAACCCCCATGACTGCCTTCACGTCCTGGTGAGGTTTGGGGAGGACTGACAATGGATGATGGGATTTGTAGTACTTTACACCCCTCTGTTACCACAGACCACTGTGGCCCCCAACAAACACCGAGAAAGTCCACACTTGGCACACAGAGCCCCAGTGACCCACTCTACAGCCTAATGAAGTTTGGAGGGGACAGAACATGGATGATGGGACTTGCAGTACCTTCCCTCACTTCCCAATCCTGCTACAAACCTAATCCAATGACTGATCAACACCAAATCTGGCACACAGAGCCCTCATGACCCACTCTATAGCCTGGTGCAGTTTACTGTGAGACGGACCACGGATGATGGGACTTGAAGTACCTTCACTCACTTCCGAAAAACAATGCATCCCTCATCCATTCACCAATACAGTCCAAACTTAGCACACAGAGCCCCCATGACCCAATCTACATCCTACTACACTTTGGGGGGGACGGGACACACAGAGATGATGGGACTTGCACTACCTTCAGTAATTTCATGATACCACTGCAACTCCCAATAATGATGGATCAAGACTAAACTTGGCACACAGAGTCCCCATGACCCACTCTACATCCTGCTGCACTTCTCAAATGACCCGGGCAGGGCCGGGTCCCCAAGCTAGTAGTCAATAAAACAGAAATAGATGTTTTTCTGAACAATTTGGTCTCTTGTTCCTCTGCCTTTTCTAAACCACGTTTGTACATCTGGCAATTCTCACTCCAAATATTGCTGGAGTCTACCTTGCAGGAGCACTACTGATGCCGTGATGGACGGGATTCAGCTGCAGGTAGTTTCACAGTTCCTTTTTCCTCCATCTTGGGCCGGGTGGCACAAGAACAAAAAGCCCACAAAATGGCCCCTTCTTCCTCTCTCTTTACCTCTGCCTGAGCTCCATTTTCTCCTGACACAATAATAGCCACGGCAGCAACAGTAAGCACCCATTTCCTGTAAGCAACATCAGTTTTCCCCTGAGGGCATCACCTGCCCTCTGCCACATTGTTCAAAACAAAAACTCACACAGCTGCTCCAAAGGTGGGGGGCACGAGTGACCTTTTACCCAGTCACCATGAGGAGGATTTTCCCCACAGTTACCAGTTTGAGAGATCTAGTTTCCCCAAGTACACTGGCGCATTTTGCCCTTTTCTTCCTGCTACATAACCCGGACTATCCCTGGACTGCTCTCCCCAGCTGATTCCAGCATAAGCCCTTGCCACATCTTACAGATTATGGACCCAAAGGGACTCTCTTTCTGGACAAACCGTGTCCGATGCTTTTCCGGAGGGGTTTTGCCCAGATGGCAAGGGGACTGAAAGGGAACCCAGGTCTTTTGGGCTTTGGGAGAAGCAGTTCGCCAAGGACCTCATGTAACCCGGACTTTCTTGCTGTTTCTCTGGGTTATGCCACGTGCAAGCGGGCTCACCCAGGATTACTGCCCACAGACTCTCTCCCCTACATCGTAGATTTATAGTTTCCCCAAGGACCAGAACTTCGCCCCAGTTGGATTGCATTCAATCTTTCCCCGTTTTGCCTCATGGACTCTCAATGACTCTACTGCCCTATTGCACCCCAAGAAAGACTGTGCCCCAAGCCTCTATAGTTCCCAAGGACGGAGATTACATCAAGAGGGACTACAACTCCCAGAATGAAAGCAGCATTGGCTGATGTGTTAAAGATTATTTTCTCTGGGAACAAGAGCTGCATGGGAATGTTATTGGGATGATTGCTGGGGACATCTGGTCTGTCTTGTCTAAATTGTATCCTTATGTGGTCCCCCTTTTGTGTCACAATAACGTTAAGATAAATGCCCTCAGCTGAGCGTTCCAGAGATTAACAATGCAATATCTTTTCCCATCCACTTTTCCCTTGCACAAATAATAATTTTGGGAGGGACGCTGGGTTCCTTCGTGGGGAAAGGCCCACACTCTTGCCCAGGACTCCCCGCATATGTCTCTGTCCCCATCGGAGCTTGGCCACGGATGGGACATGTGTCTGGACATGTAATCATAACTCAGAACAAGGCTGTTTCACTGTGGAATTCGGAACTCCACAGCCAACCCAAATAGACATTTTTTTGACCATTTAAAACTGAGAAACCATGCTTCCCGCTCAGCCAGTAACTCCCAGACAAAGGAAGTTTCGGCCAGGACAAAGACAGCCATTAAGGTATTCAAATCAAAGAATAGACAGGAAGGCTTGAGCCCCACATCGGACGCTCGCCGGCCGCTAAGCATTCTTTAGCAACAGGTAACTTCCTTCACCCAGCCGTTTTCCTTTGTGTCCTTTCCCGCCCTGCACAGCCAGCCAGGATTGGCTGATTCAAATCTAGGCACACTTTTTTCTGATTGGTTAAAGTGCGCCGGCCGCCTCCTGGTCCGGCTGACTTTGACAGCTCAGCCTATCAGCTGGAGCCACACGTGGGCAGGGAGGGTGCTCAATTCAAATGTAAATGACTGGTTTTCTATATATTTGTGTGCACAACCCATTAAAGCATGTTTTGCCTTTGGAATCCTGGCATGGCATCTCATCCTTATCAGCTGATTAAGATCCTTCTCTCGGTTTTTGGCATTCTTCCAATCTGGGTGAGCTTTGATCTGGGTTACCTTGGGATTTGTAGTTCTGGGAAGATCATCCAGATTTTGGGCCTCGATCCTCGCGTTTTAGGGGTGGCCTGGGCTCTGTCCCCCTATGGGAAGGGTCCCCTATATTCTGTCGTTCGGTAACACTACCTTACCGGCATGTGAAATTTTGTAACATAGTGTAATTTTACATTTTTCTACTGTTGGTAGTCTTTTATCCTGTTGTTTGCAAACAATCACTGCAGACCATAAAGAGCAATAAAAGGTGGCACTCCCAGAACATCTTTCTTAATTGGGTGAATTCAAGTGCATACATTCCTGGTGGAAAAAACGTTCAAGAACAAATACCAGAATAATAAACTCTTAAGGGTATGTGTATTATGTGTATGTTGTATGTATAAACACAAGCACACACACACCTATGTGTATGTACATATGTAAATCTAAACACATAGGTAGGTTGATAGATATGGAGTTTGTTTCCAAAAGGTACCAAATTATCTATGTCTCTGTGGCTCTTTCCACACAGCTGTATAAAATCCACATTGAACTGAGTTACATGACAGTGTGGACTCAGATAACCCAGTTCAAGGCAGATATTGTGGATTATCTGCCTTGATATTCTGGGTTATATGGTTGTGTGGGTGGGCTGTGTTTGTATTGGGAGGGATTGTGTGTGTGTATATATATATGATCCCCACAGAGAGCTTGACAGGGGGAGTGTATCCCTGTTGGTCCTCCTGGACCTTTCAGTGGCCTTCAATACCGTAGAACAGGGGTGGGCAATTATTTTTTCCAAGGGGCCACACGAGAGCCAAAAATATTATGGAGGGCCGCACCTAAAGGCTGAACTACATTCTACATAATATCAATTGAATTTCTTTAATAATAATAATAATAATAAAAAGGCACTACATTGGCATTTTTGATATATTAATAAGACTGATAAGAGTATATGTTAAGAGCAATGAAAAAGAGAGGTTGTCATAGGAAAAATGACATTGATTCACTAAAATTTTACAAAACAATGGTTAAAAAATGTAAACATTTGTATCATTTGTGATTCATTATATTAATGATCATTTTCAGTCACATTCGCTTCAAAGCACATTTTGAGTTTTACTTATTCCTGGAAAGAGGTTCTTGGTTATAGTTTACTTGCAATCAAAGAGCATTCTCAACTCCACCAATGATGGAACTAAACCAAACGTGACACACAGGACTCCATGAACAATAGAAACACTAGAAGGGTTTGGTGGGCATTGACCTTGAGTTTGGGAGTTGTAGTTCACCAACATCCAGAGAGCGCTGTGGACTCAAACAATGTTGGATCAGGACCAAACTTGGCACAAATATTGAATATGCCCAAATGTGAACACTGGTGGAGTTTGGGGGAAATAGAGCTTGACAATTGGGAATTGTAGCTGCTGGAATTTATAGTTAACTCACAATCAAAGATCATCCTGAAATCCAGCAACAATGGAATTGAACCAAACTTGGCACACTGAACTCTCAAGTACTGAAAGGGTTTGCTGGGCATTTACCTTGAGTTTGGAAATTGTAGTTCACCTACATCCAGAAAGCACTGTGGAATCAAACTTGGCACATTTGGATCTGGACCAAACTTGGCACGAATCCTCAATATGCCCAAAGAGGCAGAAGAGAAGGGGAGGGGCGCGAGAGTGAAGGAAAGGAAGGAAAGGCCCTTCAGGAAGGGAGGGAGGACTGAGGAGGGAAAGTGCCTTGGAGATCGGCGGCGGCAAAATCCCACAAAACAGTGAAAATACCATTATATATATATATTAAATTAATATTTTTTGAAATCCGCGAAACAGCGAGTCCGCAATAAGCGAACCGCGAAGTAGTGAGGGAACATTGTATACTGTTTTTAAAAAAAATAAAATTGATGACATTGCATTGTTGTCAACACTGTGAACCGCCCTGAGTCCGCTTCGGGATTGAGAAGGGTGGGATACAAATACTGCGAATATTTATTTATTTATGTATTTACGACATTTATATGCCGCCCTTCTCACCCCGAAGGGGACACAGAGCAGCTTACAAGTAAAATGTAAATACAATATATTATATTACTAGCTGTACCCGGCACACGTTGCTGTGCCCTATTTTGGAGATGCGAGGAAGTCTGAGTATGTAAGGGTTGGAGTTGTTGTTAGTTATGGTGTTATTGGGGTCATGGCTGTGTTGTTGTGGGTTGTTTTGGTGGGTGGGATGTTGGAGTCCTGTGGAGTTGTTGTGTGGTGTTGCTGGCGGTCTGCAGAGCTTGTGGATATACAATGTTTTTTGTCTTTCCGTCTGCTGTGTTGATGTAGAGGTTCTGGGTTTCCCAACTCTGGAGCACGCTACGTAGAGTTGTCCGTGGGAGAAGCATTCTGTGTCAAGGTCTATGCCACAGATTTGTAGTGTTTGTCCTTGAGCCTTGTTTGTGGTGATGGCAAAAGCTAGTGTAGTGCAGTGTCTTTCCGTTCTGGCGTTTGTTCTGCCCTTTTTTGTGTGATGTATGTAGCGTTGCGAGTGTGTCGTCCGATGCTGTTCTTTTTAAGAGGCATGGCTTGTCTTTTGGGTCAGCTTATGCCTGTGTGGAAGGAAGGAATGGCATACAAATGGGTTGAGCAGTAGGTTGTGTTATGTGCGTATTGTGTTGTGTGTAGGTATTACTTTTGTGTTATTCTGGGGGTATGTGTTTGTCAGTGGTGCCTGTGTCCCTGGTGCCCTATTTGTCTCCCTCCTAGGTCTTGACCTTGGCAGTTTAACCCTCAACTGAAATCACTCAGCATTCTAAGTGGCTTTGCCCACCGTTACTATGGTAACTGATGTTGGCCAATGGGTTTCGCTGGCTGCCGCAGAGGATGCTGGGAAATGTAGCTTTTTCGTATCGTTGTTTTGGCGGCCTTCTAGGTTTTTTGGGGGTGGGGGAGTTTCTTTGCTAAAAACCTTCCTTGGCTGAGGCCTATTTGTGTTGGCAAGTTTGGTGTCTCTGCCTTGGAAGGTTTCTCTGTCTCTGTCAGTCGTTCGACGACGGGACCTCCTTTATATAATAGATTGTGCTATAATATTATACTGTAATATTATTAGTGACTAGCTGTACCCGGCACGCGTTGCTGTGCCCTATTTTGGAGATGCGAGGAAGTCTGAGTATGTAAGGGTTGGAATTGTTGTTAGTTATGGTGTTGTTGTTTGATGCGTGTGTGGGTTGGGTACTTTGGAAGTGAGTGGAGGTACTTGAAATCCCATTATCCATGGTGTGTCCTCCTCTAATCTGCAGTCGGATGGAGTGTGCGTCATGGGGGGCATTGTTCGCCAAGTTTGGTCTTTATCGGTCTTGGTTCTGGGACACATTGGTCTGTGGGGAATGATGGGTTTTGATGTACTACAAATCCCATTATCCATGGAGGTACTTCAAGTCCCATAATCCATGGTCCACCCTCCTCCAAACTGTAGTAGAATGTAGCGTGGGTCATAGGGGCTCTGTGTGACAAGGTAGGTTACTGTAAATTCAGGCCATACACGATGTCCCATGAGCTGAGGCCTAGTCAGGAACAGCAAGTTAATGAAGCCTTACTGTCAATTTTGGGCGTGGTCTGTGATTTGTAGGTGTGTAAATTTTCTGTGGGAAGTGATTTGGGTGTTTGTGTTTGTGCCTCAGCCCTTTGCCTTATCCTCCTCTGACAGTTTATTATGGGTCGGAATGTTCATGTTGGCTGGCCAGTACAGGAGTTATGCAAATCCGCCCTTATTGGCAGCCAATCATGTTGTCAGAATGTAGAGGCTGGGAGAGTCGTTGGCAGCCCCGGAGGATGCTGGGAATTGAAGGTTTTTTTAACTCGTTGTTTTGGGGGCCTTTTAGGTTTTGGGGGAGTTTCTTTGCTACAAACGTACCTTGTCCAAGGCCTATTTCTGTTGGCAAGTTTGGTGTCTCTGCGTTGTAAGGTTTCTCTGTTTGGGACGGTCGTTCCATGACGACTCTTCCTTTATATATATAGATATTACATGTAATAAAATATAAAATTATATTATTAGTATTATTATATCGTATTACATTATATTATCAATGTTATATGTATATACAATATATTATATTATTGCCATAGCACAATATTACTATTATATATTACATTGTGCTATAAGATTATACTGTAATATTATTAGTAATATAAAATATATAATTATATATTGTATATACATATAACATTGATAATATAATGTAATATGATATAATAATTACAGGCCTGTTTCCAACTTGCCTTTCCTAGGCAAAGTAATTGAGAGGGCAGCAGCGGATCAGCTGCAGCGGTTCTTAGAAGACACAGCTGGACTCGATCCTTTCCAGTCCGGCTTCCGTATTGGGCATGGGACGGAGACCGTGCTTGTCGCCATTACAGACCAACTTCGCCGCCAGCTGGACCAGGGTGGGTCAGCCCTGCTTGTTTTGTTAGATCTAACAGACCATGCATTGTTGGCCCACCGTTTAGCCGTGACTGGGGTGAGGGGGATTGCCCTTAAATGGGTGACCTCCTTCCTCCAGGATCGGGACAACGTGTGGAGAGGGGGAGGAGGAGAGGTCTCCGGGAGGCTCCCATTAAGTTGTGGGGTCCCCAGGGGCCATCCTCTCACCCTTACTATTTAACATTTACATGCGCCCCCTGGCCCAGCTGGTTCGCGACTTTAGTCTGGAGTGTTATCAGTATGCAGATGACACCCAGCTCCTGCTGAGAATGGACGGCAGGCAGGATACCGTACCCGATTGTTTCCATCTATGCCTTGAAGCCGTGACTGGTTGGCTGCATGCCAGCCGGCTGAAGGTGAACCCGTCGAAGACGGAAATCTTGTGGCCTGGTCGCCCTGGGCTGGATGAGTGCCGGTTGCCTACCCTGGATGGCGAGCAGCTCAGCCCATCATCCCTCGTAAAGAGCTTAGGTGTCCAATTGGACCCTTTGCTGACCATGGAGACTCAGGTCTCCACGGTCAGCAAAACGGCGTTTTACCATCTCTGCCAGGCTAGGCGACTGGCACCCTACCTGTCCAGGGATGATCTGGCCACGGTGATCCAGGCGACGGTCATCTCGAGGCTGGACTACTGTAACGCCCTCTACGTGGGCCTTCCCTTGTTGACAGTCCGGAAACTCAAGCTGGTGCAGAATGCTGCTGCTCGCTTGCTGGTGGGAGTACCAGTGAGAGAGCATATTACGACCATCCTGCGGCAACAGCACTGGCTGCCTATTGAGTACCGGATTGCCTTCAAGGTGTTGGTTTTAACCTTTAAGGCCTTGCACGGTATAGGGCCTGAGTACCTAAGGGACCGCCTTACCCCGTATATTCCCCCGAGATCACTGCGCTCAGAAGAGCAGAACCTGATGGTCATTCCATCACCCCGCTCCTGCCACCTGTCCTGTACAAGACAGCGAGCCTTCTCAGCTGTGGCTCCCATGACTTGGAACTCGTTGCCTAGTCATGCTCGGGCGATTCACGAACTCGGCCCTTTCCGAAGGGCCTGCAAGACCGCCCTTTTCAGGCTAGTGTTTGGCTAGCCTGAACATAGATGCATATCAGCGTCCGAACTAAGATCTAAGACCTGTGATCTGCTGGCTACTGGCTATGTGTTGCGTGTTTTATTGAATTTTACTGTATGTTTTATTGTGTGCTTTTATTGCTACTGTGATCCGCCCCGAGCCTGCAGGGAGGAGCGGAATATAAAACCGAATAATAAATAAATACATAAAAATATATCATAGTAGTATTATATTGTATTACATTATAATATTATCAGTATTATATGTATATGCAATATATTATATTATATGCAGAGTGCAGGAGGCAATCAATCAATCAATCAAGGTTAATTTGGGTCTAAGGATCAGAAAGAAACCCTGGCTGGCTGGCTGGCATTTAAAGCTCAACCTGGTCCGCGCATGCGCAAATTACAGCCGCGCACCTCCTCCTCCCCCGGCCCCTCCCACCACGTGCAAAGAAAGAGCCTCTTTTGTCTGGCCGGCCTGGAGAGAGGCGGGAGGAGGCCGGAGCCCATTGGTTCCCGCGCAGGGCTCGTGACGCAGCCTCGCGTCCTGATTGGCCGCGCCTGCTTTGCCGGGAGGGCGTGGGAGGAGGGGCTTTGGAATGCTGCATTCCTCTCCCCGCCTGGTCTGTAGGCCGGCTCGCGGGGCTGGCGAGGCGGTGCGCGAGACGACGGGCGGACGGGGCGCCGCGTGCCGGGGAAGGAGCCAATGCGGAGGAAGAGAGGGCGCGCGGCCTCTGGGCGGGGTAGGTGCACCTGGAGGGGGGCTCCTCGGGAGGGAGTGCGCATGCGCGGAACCCTATCCGCCTCGGGTTTGTGTGGGAACTCGGGGAAGGCGGGCAGGCCCTGGATCCATGGAGCCCGTGAGGGCGAGGGACAGAGCCAAGGCCCCGGCTGCTGCTGCTGCCTTTGTGCCTTTCCTGCCCATTCATGCAGGGGGCCTTTGGCCTTCAGCCCAGGGGGAGAGAGAGAGAGAGAGAGAGACCCTCCTTTGGCCAGGCTGTTCCAGTTCAAGCTTGGGCAGCTGACACCCTGAAACTACAACTCCCAGAATTCCCTAGCAGCCTCCCTCCTCTGTCTCTGGGACCCTTGCCGTGTTTGTGCCCATTGGGCATGAGTATTATTAGGAATATAATCAAAACATTGATACATATAATTATAATTATTAATTATTAATAATTATATCTATACTTATATCTACTAATAATTATACATATTTATATTTCTTAATAATTATATATTTCTTAATATATTTCTTATAATATATATAAGTATGTTTATTAATAATTTTATAATTATATCTATTAATAATTATATATAGGTATATTTATTAAAATTATATATAGGTATGTTTATTAATTTTTTATAATATTATATATATATAAGTATGTTTATTAATAATTTTATATATTTATTAATAATTATATATAATTATATTTATTAAAATAATTAATAATTATATATAAGTATATTTATTAATTTATTATATAATTATAATTATAATTATATTAATAATTATATTAATTATCTAATAATTATATATATTATATTAATAATTATATATAAGTATGTTTATTAATAATTATTAATAATTTTATATATATAAGTATGTTTATTAATAATTTTATAATTATATTATTATAATTATATATAGGTATATTTATTAATAATTATATATAGGTATGTTTATTAATAATTATATATAAGTATATTTATTAATATTATATATAAGTATATCTATTAATAATTATATATAGGTATATTTATTAATAATTATATATAAGTATATCAATAACTATCTATATAATATATTTATTAATAATTATATATAAGTATGTTTATTAATAATTATATATAATTATATCAATAATTATATATATAATATATTTATTAATAATTATATATAAGTATGTTTATTAATAATTATATCTATAATTATATCTATTAATAATTATATATAAGTATGTTTATTAATAATTATATATTATATATGAGTATATTTATTATTAATAATTATATATATTAATAATCATTCATATATATATATATACACACACACACACACTAGCTGTGCCCTGCCACGCGTTGCTGTGGCCTATAGTAAGAGTTTTCGAAGTAGAAGTAGATATTTATTGATTTATTGATTTATATTTATTATATATCTGGACTATTATGAAAGAGAGTTTCCTACCTCCTCCTTCCCCCCTTTTTCTTCCCCTTCCTCTCTTTTCTTCCTTCTAAACCTCTTTCTTTTATTCCTTCTTTCTCTCTTAGGTTTCATCCTTCCTTTTCTCTGTTTCCTCCCCCCCCTCTACTTTTTCATCTCCTTTCTTCCTTCCCTGTTTCCTTCCTTCTATCACTTTTATTTCCTTTTCTCCCTTCCTTCTTTACCTCTTTCCTGCCTTTTTCTTTCCTTTCTACTTTCTCTTCTTCCTTCCTTTGGTACCTCTTTTCTTTCCTTCCTTCCCTCTTTCCTTCTTTCCCTCCCTCCTTCTCTCTTTCCTACCTTCCCCCTTACCCTCCTTCAAAGGATTCTCCCAGACAGCAACCAGCCAGGCTTTGGAGCTGTAAGGCCAATCAATGCTAATCAAGTTGGCCATTTGCAATATTCATACTCCAAGACACAAGTTCTTTCTCCCACCCTGGACATGCCAGATATATAAACCTCACTTGCCTAGTTTCCAACAGAACCCTCAACCTCTGAGGATGCCTGTCATAGATGTGGGCGAAACACATATCTTTTTGAACATGACCATACAGCCTGAGAAACTCACAGCAACCTCATACAATCCAGTTCAAATCAGATAATCTGGATTATCTGATTTGATAATCTGGATTTTCTGCTTTGATAACATGGATTACATGACAGTGTAGAAGGGGCCTCAAAGCTGGTTTAGTCAGTTACTTCCTCTGAAATATATCCTATAGCAGGGCTGCCCAACTTCTAACTGGCCAAGGGCCGGCATTCAGGTCACTGATGACTTGGGGGGCTGTCCACGGCCACGCCCCCGGCCACGCCCCTGGCCACATGGCTCTGCCCCCTCTCCCAAAACATCAGAACAGTGGTTCTGACGCTTTGGGAGAGGGGGCGGAGCCGCGGAAAGCTCCCTGCGGCGTCTCCCTCTCTCTCAAAGTGTCAGAACAGCTGTTCTGACGCTTTGGGAGAGAGGGAGGCGCCGCAGGGGACCCCCTCCCTTCCAAGGCGTCACGGCAGCCGCGGAAACCGGCGATTTCGACAGCTTCAGCGGCTGCCGTGACGCTTTGGGAGAGAGGGAGGCGCCGCGAGGGACCCCCTCCCTTCCAAGGCATCACGGCAGCCTGGATGGCTCGCAGGGGAAGTAAGAACCGGGCGCTCACTTCCCCTGCGAGCCATCCAGGCTTTCGGGAGGCTTTTCGCCCGGCTCTCGCGTCCCTCTGGTCAGAGGGACGGAGAGCCGGGCAAAAGTTCTCCTGCAGGCCTGGATGGCTCGTGGGGGAAGCAAGAACGGGGTGCTCGCTTCCCCCGCGAGCCATCCCCCTTGTTCCCCGGCGCCGTGGCTATCGGGACACCAGCAGCGCCGGGAAGGAGGAGGAGGAAGGGAAGATTCCTTCCCTCCCCCCCGCCGCTGCGAACCGGATCGCAGCGGCAGGGCGGAGAGAGGGACAGAGGGGGCGAGGCAAGGAGGAGGAGCTGGCTCCCTTCCTTCTCCCTGCCCCGCCTCCTCCTCCTCCCCTCCATCCCCCCCCCCCCCCCGCCGCTGTGATCTCGCAGCGGCGGGGCAGAGAGAGGGGCGGAGGGGACGGTGCAGGGAGGAGGAGCTGGCTCCCTTCCTCCTCCCTGCCCTGCCTCCTCCCTCCCCCCCGGCTGCCTTAAAAATTATATATTTTTTAAAAAAATCTTTTTTAAAAAAAATCATTTCAGGAGGGTAGCGGGGGCCGTGTCCAAGAGGCTGGGGGGCCGTATACGGTCCGCGGGTCGCCTGTTGGGCTGCCCTGTCCTATAGTATCTGGTATTTATTAGTGGTTCCCCATCCAATACTAAGCAAAGCTGACCATGCTTAGTTTCAAAAACAGGATCTGGTGCTTTTAGGATATATGCACTTCTATGCAACATTTCATTATTAATTGAGTAGGATCTGTGTGTAAGCATGCATAGTTTGCCCTGAGATAGATATGCTGTTGCTAATGCCTACAGACTGAATATGATGACATAGTTTAAAAAAATAAAAATTTTATTGTCATTGTTTTTGATGTTTTTAGATATTGCAATGATATGTTTTTATTCTATTGCTGTATTGTTTATGTTTTATAAATGGCATCGAATTGTGCCGATTGTTCACCGCCCTGAGTCGCCTTCGGGCTGATATAGATGGGATATAAATGATGTAAATAAATAAATACAGCTCTCCTAGGGCCAGCCCTTTGTTACATCTTTTAGCGGTTGGTTTACCTGCTATTCGTCAAGGAAACCACCCCCTAAAATGCTCTGTAGGGTTTATCTACTAGCTGGGCTCAAACATGCTGATTCCTTTGTCCCCTCCCACCAAGGGAATGTGACCCTGAGAACTTGGAAGATGAATTTGACTCAGACTGGGAGTCTGTGCTGGAGTCTAGATTGAAGGTGTTCAAGTTGTGGAAGTCCAATGACCAATGTTCAGCTGTGGGTCCTCAGTGCCAAACCTAGATGTGTGTTTCTGGTTTTGTAAGAACCCATTTTGGTGTGGCACATGATGCAGGAGAGTATTGTACCTTATTTTAATGCTCCAGGAGTTTTCCAGTTTTGGCCAACAATATTTTCAGTAGAGAGGGAAGCTTAGGATTATCTTGATTTGGCACAGTCTGGCTTTAGGCCGGGACATGGTACTGAAACAGCCTTGGTTGCCTTGGATGATCTACGCCGGGAGCTAGACAAGGGGAGTGTGTCCCTGTTGGTTCTGCTGGACCTCTCAGCAGCCTTCGATATCCTTGACCACGGTATGCTTCTGGGACACCTCGCAGAAATGGGGCTTGGAGGTACTGCTCTACAGTGGTTCTGGTCCTTCCTCAAGGGTCGGTCTCAGAAGGTGTTACTGGGTGACACCTGTTCGACTCCACAACCGTTGTCTTGTGGAGTCCCACAGGGTTCAGTACTGTCCCCAATGTTATTTAACAGCTACATGAAGCAGTTGAGGGAGATCATCCGGAGTTTCGGAGTAAGGTGTTATCTGTATGCAGATGACGTCCAGATCTGTCACTCCTTCCCACCTGTCACTAAGGAGGCTGTCCAGACCTTGAACCGGTGCTTGGCTGTTGTGTCGGACTGGATGAGGGCTAACAAATTGAAATTGAATCCAGACAAGACAGAGGTTCTTCTGGTCAGTCGAAAGGCCGAACAGGGCATAGGGTTACAGCCTGTGTTGGATGGGGTTACACTCTGCCTGAAGACACAAGTTCGCAGCCTGGGAGTGATCCTGGATTCATCGCTGAGCCTGGAACCCCAGGTTTTGGTGGTGGCCAGAGGGGCTTTTGCAAAATTAAGACTTGTGCGCCAGCTGCGCCCGTACCTTGTGAAGTCTGACTTGGCCACTGTAGTCCACGCTCTGGTTACATCCCATTTAGATTACTGAAATGCGCTCTATATGGGGCTGCCTTTGAAGACGGTTCGGAAACTTCAGTTAGTACAATGGTCATCAGCCAGATTACTAACTGGGGCGACATATAGGGAGCATACCACCCCCCTGTTGTGTCAGCTCCGCTGGCTGCCCATCCATCTTCGAGCCCAATTCAAAATGCTGGTTTTGACCTATAAAGCTCTAAATGGTTCTGGCTCAGCTTACTTGTCCGAACGCATCTGACCCTACGTCCCGCCTCAAAATCTAAGATCACTCAGGGAGGCCCTGCTCTCAACAGCTCAAATGCGCCTGGCAGGAACGAGGGATAGGGCCTTCTCGGTGGTGGCTCCCAGACTATGGAATACTTTTCCAACTGAATTAAGATCGGTCTCCTCCCTCCTGGTTTTCAGAAAGAAATTAAAGGCATGGTTCTGGGACCAGGCTTTTGGGCAATAGATGTAGCAGCACTTAAGGGACAAATTGCAATGGTGATATGACTGTTGAGACTGGTTTTTATTGTTCAATTTTTGTATGGTTTTTAACTTTGTATTGTTTTTATGATGTAATGTTTTAATATGTGATTTTATTGTTGTAATTTTGTAATAGCCTCTAATTGGGCTTAATTGTAATGCCGTCCTGAGTCCCCCTTCGGGGGTTGAGAAGTGACGGGATATAAATGCGAGAAATAAATAAATAGAGAGGGGAGCTTAGGATCCACTTGTGGACTGGGGCCATAGTATTCCCACCTGTATGCTAGATTATTCCTTTAATATGCTCTTTTCCCTTGTTCCATTTCCTAAGTTTTGGACCTGTTGCGCAATAATAAATACATGTCTTCTTGAAATGATACATTTTCATAGAGCTGCTTCATCATGAGCCATGGATAAATATCACTATGTAACACAATTTTTGTTTGTGGGTTATAAATATTTCTTACTTTATTATTTTAAAAACATGGAAAAACTTTATCAAACTGCAAAAAAAATATGTTTGTGCTGGACATCCTGCAGCACAGTTTGCTATAGTTTTTCAATTAATATCTCATAGAGTCTCAACCGATTCAACATAGTTTATGGCAGCCACAAAAATGAAGTTTCTGGAGTAGAACAATGACTATCAAAATAAATACCGCACAGTTAAACAAGAAATAACACTTTCAAACCAGGAACAAATCTTTCCCCAATTTTGTTACATAGTGTAATCACGGATAATAAGTTGAAAGTCTCAAAAATGAATTTCTTCAACATAATACATATCGACCAGTAACAAGGCACATCTTGTTCTCACTAACAAAATGTTAAGGTCCAGGAACTTTATTTTACATCTAGCAACTTATTCACTTGAGTTCATTAAATCGTGTACTGGTTTCATCTGAACAAACATGGAACATCAAGGAGAGAACAATCTTAAGGGTGAGGAGAGAGGCTTCGAAACAGAGGACAAGCTATTCTTATTTGAAATGGTCTGTGAGAACCTTAAAAAATCAGATTCTCCAACTGCTACTAGTCATGGAATAGATCTATGGCTTGCAAGAGAATTATTTAGTAGGTTGTAATGTTGGAGATCTGGACTCACCATGTGTGAACTCATCACCTATTAAAATGCGATATATTCTATAAACTGCTATAATTCTTCAATACTGGTCTAGACATGACTTAAACTGATGACATTATTTCTTCCAATATAAAATGCTCTTTTATTACTGTTTTATTGCTGGTGGCAATTACCTGTAAACTTCTTACTGGCCTGTAGCCTTCAAGACTTAGTAGGGTTTTTTTTTTCTTGTGCCACATTCCGTATGCGCCTCCTCCCAATTAAAGTGTATGGATGAAACTCTGCTTCATCTTCCCATAAGGTCACGTTGGTGAGAGAACAGATGGAACAGAAGTGTTCATACTGTAAGACGGAGCCAAGTCTTGTAAAGGTTTAGAAATGCTGGTAAGAAACCGAACCTGCTCAAACAAGCATTTGAGATGGAAATTTGCTGATATATTGTTTTGATGTTGCTTTTATAATTCAATGTGTGGGATGGGGCAATGTCACTGTTTTAAAACAATAATTGGTTTCTTTCTCAGTCACCTAAAGTTTTGGTTGGACACAAAGACAATTAGTGAGACTGGAGCCCCTTCCACACCGTGAACTGCGATATATGGCAGTGTGGACTCAGATAACCCAGTTCAAAGCAGATATTGTGGGATTTTCTGCCTTGATATTCTGGGTTATATGTCTGTGTGGAAGGGCCCTGGGTGATAAATATGAGCAACTTATATTGAACATGGTCTTTATTTATTTGTTCAGTTTTGTATCGCGTCCTTTCCCGAGGGCTCAGGATGGTTTACAGAGAATATAAAAACACACTTTAAAACGACAGAAATAATTAAACTTAACTAAAAATTATAAAACTGTTTACAACTGATTAACCAGATCAGACCCCGAAAGCCTGCTGGAATAAAAACGTCTTGCACGCTCTCAAAACCTGCACATCTTCTGGCAGAGCATCCCAAAGAGTTGGAGCTATGATTGTAAAGGCTCGCCGTCTTGTTGATGTCAGCTTGTTGATGTGATTGTTTGTCTATCTTGAAAAAATGCTGAAGTAGTATTTGTATTGTCAGGATAGATTTGTAATTGTGAGGCAGAATTGATGGTAAAGTAATTTCTGCCACTATGTTATCCTTTCATTCACCGATATTACTAAACCCATTTTCGGAGTGTTAATCCCAGTGTATCCAAGCCAGCACTATCCTTGTAAAATAAGAAAGTATAGGAAGGCTTGGGGATCCCAAGGTTTGCAGAACTATCCCCCCCTCCAAAAAAAACATGAGTGGGGGCGTAATAAAGGGAGAGGAAACACAAAATAGCTCGGTGAAAAATGAACACATTCAGGGCATGTAGAATTGTGACATTTAGAGTGGATGGGAAAGTAGGTTGTGGGAATTGAATGATTGATAGAGAGAGTGGCTGACTTGCTGAAATCCTAGATAGGATTCTACTCAAAATTGCTCTTTAGTTATACCCCGCCACCCAACGGGGACTCGGGGCAGCTTACATGAGGCCAAGCCCAACAACACAACAGCAAAATAAAATCAATCAAAAACAACATAATCAATTACATAAAACATAAACTGAAATAAAGCCAGCCTCCTGATTTGTGGGTTTAACTTTTGTAGATTTTATTAATATGGGCTCCCTAGGAATGTCTAGGTGTGACTCTGTAAACCAGAAGTTGACCACAGTATTGTACTGGACAACCTAGCTCTTTCAAGTTGAAAAAATAGTGTGTGTTTTTGGGGGAGACGACGACGGACGGACGGGACGGCTCACAGTTTTTCCACCTTGTGCTGGTCCTGCACCTTAACCTGCAGCAGATGTGGAGGGCTGACTGATGTCACATTTTGCATTGTGCAATAGAACATTTGTAGTTTTGCGGTGATTTTCTGTTAAATGTTACATGTATGGGTACTGAATCAATTACAGAATAGAAAAGCTGAGCAGTTTTCATGCTTCCTTTTTTCCTTCCCTCTCTATAGGACTTGACAATGGCAAACAAGCTTCATATAATTTTTCTCCTCTTGCTTCGTGGAGCTGGCAGCCATGGCTTGGAGCCAGCCACTATTTCGCAAACAGCAGAGAAATTCATTCCTGAGATGGCAGCTGGGATCAATGTTGATTTAGCCAAGTATATGCAGAGATGTCACCTTCTGGAACTCTTCTCTCGTTATGGGGAGAACAATACATTAACTATTGAAGGGTTTAGAAAACTGTTAAGAAATATGGGCATTGAGAAGATGAAAAGAATCTCCCTAGATCATGACCACCAACACCACCGTCATAATCATGTTGCTCCCACAACAAACTCTGAGAAAGCAGGTTGCCCTAGTGATGAATCTGGCAATGGAAACAAAGAAGTCCATAATAATCATGCAAGAGAGCATACAGAGCATACGGAGCATCAGCCAGGTCCTGTGCATACTAAGAGCACCACAGTTGCTATGACTGCATCCACCTACACCTTGGGCACAGAGGGCGGCCCTCTGGTAGAGCATTCGGAGGCCACAGAATTGAAATCTACACATACAAGCTTTGCCAGCCCCAATCCCAGTGTAGAAAGCAACAACATGAGTGTACTGTTACATGGAAAAACAAATGAATCGCTCGCCGTCGTGAAGGAATCTGAAAGAGGAAGTTATATGTATTCCAAAATAAGAAAACCAGTTACACAAGAGGTACTTACTTAGAACTCATTATCCTTGACAAGTTGTCCACTGCTGGTCTCAATGCCTTTTGCTGGGTTTTCTGTCTCTGCTATTATAAATACGCATGCAAAGGTCAAGATATTTTTCAGACAGAGTTGTTCCTGGAGTTTTGTGCTGGAATTCTTTTTGTCTCTAGATTTATGCAATTTATAACTCAGAAGCTTGGTTTTCCCACTTTGGTGGGTATTGGGTATTATAGTTGGGTGTTAGTAATGCGCACACACTCCCCTTTATTTCCATATGCTCGGGTAAGCATGCTCCAGAACTCACAGGATCACATTGCTGCATTGTTGCCTTCTCTGGAGCACCAGAAGGTTACAGTGCATTGTCATAGCCTGTATTTAGGGCAAATAGAAGTGATTAACATGAATTATAGTTGTATTTGCTGCAACCCCCCACACACACACAAACACACACATTTCAAAAAGGAAGCCCCTATAAAGAGATAGAGATGAAATGGCTTTTTGGGGTAAGCGTGTTTAGGTTCGTCGGATAGATCGGATGTAATTCGGATGTTTTTGACTTATGAAGCGATTCCAACGAGAATTAAGCAAACAGGAAGTGGATTCGCCATTTTGAAGTCTCCGTCGCCATATTCGGATAGGGTTCATATGTCATTTCCGCCCTTCTCTAGCTGCCTCTCCTCATTGGCTGATGGCAAGCTGGTGGTTTGTGTGAAATCACTAGATTTCCACCAGCCAATCGGGAAGGCAGCAAGAGAAGGGCGGAAATGACATAGGAGCCCTATCATCCCTGATCGACCATTTGTTGACCTGCATTCAGAGCCGGTAGCCACAGCCCACGGCCTTCAATCTTTTTAAAAATGTGTAATATTTAATGATTACTGCTTTAAAAGTTTTAAATTTTTTGTCCCATTGCGTTTAAAATGTTTATTAATGTGTTAAATGTGTTCAATGTTTTGTACCAGCGTGGCTAGTTTTGTCAGTAGTAGCAGTCAAAAATGGAGGGAAAGGGAAACCCCCAAATTTTGACTGTCAGTTCTGTTGGTTTTCACGCATTGCGGATGCCATTACCGAAGCCATTCCGAATTTCGGAAGTACATCCGAATCAATTTCGTAAAAATTGTTGAAAACTTTGGAAGTCTATCAGA
Organism: Anolis apletophallus; assembly: GCA_030556195.1. Taxonomy (NCBI): domain Eukaryota; kingdom Metazoa; phylum Chordata; class Lepidosauria; order Squamata; family Anolidae; genus Anolis; species Anolis apletophallus. The sequence continues at coordinate 21,504,457 of JARBWK010000007.1, forward strand.
TACAAGGCCGAGTTTTGAAGCAGTTTTTTCCATGATAAAACAAGCCTAGTAAAGACTTATTGTAGAGGGAGAGGATAGGCCACTGGGGAGGCCGCTTAGTGCCCACCCTTGCAGTAAGCAATCGCACATAAAAAACATGGCAGCAAAGCATGATTCCTAAATTAGTCCATAGCCGTGATGTTCTTTTTCAGATTACTTCCCGTTTGCTTTCTCTGTTTATTTTGAAACATGGTTCTTAAAGGGCAGGGAGGAACGGTTTTTGCTGGGTTTTTTTTACTGCTTTTATTCACACCGGAGCTTTCAAAGTTATGTGCAGTAAAATAGATTTAAACATTCCTTTCAGAACTGTAAAGGCCAATTTAAAAACCAATTTTAGGGACCAAAGATTTCTTAGAATAATGTAATTTTGTTTACCTAAACCTTATCGCTCTGAAAACCTGGATTAAAATTTGAATTTCCTGCAGCCAATTTGGTTGATTCCAAAGCTGGTTTTTGTTGCTATTTTTATACATTTGAAAATTGGGCAGGTAATATGGAAAATATCTCATTTTAAGGTGTAGATGTTAGAAGTGACATAGTAGGCCTTGCATCGTATTGCCTAAAATCAGACAACAATCCAGAACTCCAGTCTGTTGCTTGGTTATCTCGAGAGAATAAATAAATCTGTGTGTTCCTTGGTAATAAATCAAGGGACAGAAGTCAACTCTGGATTAAGTGAGAGTCTGAAAGGATCTGATATTCTACAAAGCTAAAATGAGAAAAGTTTAACTGGAAGCCTTGTTCTGTTAACTGGCCATGTAACTGAATTTCTTCTCTCTCATTTCCAGCAAACGGTTGCACCAGCATTTTCATAGTCAGCTATGAATAAGTTCAACCCTTGTAAATCCTTTTGTCAGATTTCTCTAAATACCGTTATTTTCAGATCCCTGTAGGTACAGTCTACATCTGTCATTTCTGTCACCGCAGTCAAGGTATCAAAATTTCCATTGAACAATCGCTCACTTTCTCCAAGATAACACTTTTTAATGTATTTATTTGCTAGTTTCAACTTACCTATCCAAGCTGAAAATAGGAATTTCATAGGATATAATGTTTTAAAAAACTACCTACTTACGCAGTACTATTCTGTGTGGCATAAAGCATAAACTGGTAGACCTAGAAGGGTTTAGCTCAGCATTTGGGTTGCTGTACTGGAATCCAGTACTTCTGGTTTATTATTTACAAGAATGCATTAACATTAGTAATGATGCAATATTAAGTCTCAAACTTGCATATTAACTTGAATATCCCAGAAGTTAAAGGGTTTTAAAAAGCCTACAGATGCCTAAAGTGAGTGTTGAATGACCAGATCTATGAACGGTGTTCAGAAGTCATATTGTTTGTCATAAACTTGCTTTTATTTTATTTTATTTTACTTTATTTTAAGTTATTTGAGTTTGATAGGAGTAGTGAAAATATTTGGTAGAGGATAACTTTATAAAAATTATTTTAGTTAAATAAATAATTTTATTTATTATTTATAAAAATAATATAATGTTATATTATATTATGTCAATATATTATAATATAATAATTATAATGTAATGTAGTATAATATAAGTATGATATAATATAGTATAATATGAGTATGGTATAATATATTGTATATACATTGATACAATATAATACTACTAATGATATTGTGATATTATAATTGTATATTTGTTTTACATGCAATATTTCTAATGATATTGCGATATAATGTTATAGTGCAATGTGATGTGTAGTACTGATATTGTGCTATGGCAGTAATGTAGTTTGTTGTATTTCCAGTTTGCTGTAAGCTGCTCTGAGTCCCCTTCGGGGTTGAGAAGGGCGGCATATAAATATTGTTAAATAAAGAAATAATATTTTCTTATTTGTTTGTATTTGGAATTCCATCAACCCAAAGGTCTTCTGGAACAAACTCTATTATCTCTTTTTTATTTTATTTACTTCTTAACTTACTCAGTTTCAAATTTGAGCTGCTCAAAGTTAGTACTAGGAAACTTTGTATAAGGTTAGCAATTTTTTTGTTTTCTCTTATTTATTTATTTTTTTTTATGTCAAAAGTGTTTCATAAAATGCTGTAAAGCAATGCTTTTGGGTTAGCTATTTACAAGAAGATTTGCCCAGGGGACGCCTTACTGTATTTACTCAATCTTCGAGGAGGCTCTTTCCGTGTAATGAACATAGGTAAAGTTGATTTTTGCCTGTTTTGTTTCTTTTCTTAAAACAGGACACTTGAAGCTTATCAGTTACTTGAGAGCTTTTACAGTTTCAAATTAGATCTCCTAATGATTTTGCTTTCCTGAATTTTACCCCTCTTTTGCAGTGCTTCAATGCATCTAAGCTCATGCTTTCTCATGGAATAAATACACAAGTTTTGTTGACAACCACAGACTTCAGTTACCTTTGTCCAGCTATTGTTAATCAAATTGATGGCAGATATTGTTTAATTCACGCAACAAGTGAAAAGGCAGAAAATCCTCCAAAAACATTCTCATTGCAAGTAGGTAGGTTTCCTGGTGATGTCACAGTTTCTTTATTAGCACCTCATATTTAGTAGTAGGTACTGTTTCCACTCAGAAAATTTATTTTTGGATTTTTCAAAATGTTTTTGTGTGGCTCTAAGAGTGTTCAAAAGCTTTATTCAATGTTTGGTTGAGGTGATTGTTAGAATGTTTTGTCTCTCTTTTTCAGCTTGGATTGGAGGATTTATAGCCATTTCCGTCATCAGTGTTCTTTCATTACTGGGTGTAATATTGGTGCCTCTTATGAATCGTGTCTTTTTCAAGTTCCTTTTAAGTTTTCTTGTGGCATTAGCCGTTGGTACTTTAAGTGGAGATGCTCTGTTACACCTCCTTCCACATGTGAGTATCACTTGTATCATTTTGTTCATATTAAGGGAACATGTGGTATTGTATTAATTTAAGGCAGGGGTCGGGAACCTTTTTGACTCAGGGAGCCATGAAAGCAAAATATTTGGAAATTTATTTCAGTGAGAGCCATATAATATATATAATATATTTTAAGACTGAATTCAATTAAATGTGAGTATATACGTACATACGATGAGAAAAGGATTCCCCCGGCAGAATGTTGGGACACTTCAGACCTGGCTCTACAAAAGGCATGCTCAGGACTCTGGGAAGGAAGAGAAGACGGAAGGAAGGGGGAAAGAAAGAAAGAAAGAAAGAGGAAATAAAGGAGGGAGGGGGAGAAGAAGAAAGAAAAGAATGAACCATGGAAAAGGAAGAAAAGAAAAGCAGGAGAGAGACAAGGAGGGGAAGAGAAAGAAGGAAATTGAAAGGGAGGAAAGGAAAGGGTGGGGAAAAGAAAGAAAAGGGAGTGAGGAAAAAGTAAAATAATGAAGGGAAAAGAAGGGGAGAGAGGGGAGTGAAAAAGGAAGGAGAAGGAAGGAAGACTTGGGGAAAAGGAATAGAAGAGGAAGGAAGAGGGAGGGAAGGAGAATGGAGGAAAGAAGGAAGAGGAGAGGGGGAAACGAATGAGAGAAGGAAAGAATGGAAGAGGAAGGAAGGAATGAAGAGGGTGGGAGGAAAGAAGGTAGGGAGAGAGGGAGGAAAAATAATGAAAGAAAAAGAGGGAAAAGAGAAAGGAAGAGGAAGGAAGGAAGGGGGAGAAGGGCGCGGGGCCAAGGCAGACCTTGGTGTCGAAGTTGGTGAGGCAGTCCCTCCAGAAGGTGTCGAAGAGGCTCTTGAGCTGCCCGATGATGAGGGCGATGAGCTGGGCATCCCCCGGGGGCAGCGAGGCCGGGTCCGCGGCGCCAGGGCCAGGCCCGTCTCTGCCGCTCCCCCGAGGCCCATGGCGGAGGAGGAAGACGAGGTGCCGCCGGGCTCCGCCATCCCTGGTGAAGAGAGCATAGGGCCCAAGAGCAGCGGGGGATGAGGAAGAGGCGGTAGTGGCGGCGCGGAAGCGACAGTCGCGGTGCATTTGCGTCATCCCTCCCCACTGCATGCTGGGAAACCGAGGCCTGGGCTGCTCTGGAGAGCCAGATGCAGTCATGAAAAGAGCCACACCTGGCTCGCGAGCCATAGGTTCCCGGCCCCTGGTTTAGGGTAAATGCTATCACGAAGACAAGCCTGCAAGTAGGGAAAGGAAACACTCCTTTATTTCAAATGATTTAACGTAATGATTCTATAGTCTGCATCTAATTTCAAGGCTTAGTTATTTCATGTTCTTTTCCTTAAAGATATAGGCATAATCCAGCTCTGATAAAGATAGTGAAAAGAGGCCAAGTGGCATCAGAGCATGAAGTACTCTATAGCAGACCTCTTGGCTTCTGCAGCCGCACAGGTGTTTTGGACTTCAGCTCCTAGAATTCCTGACCATTGAACAAGCTGACCAGGACTTCTGGGAGTTGGAGGCCCAAATACCTGGAGGGCCGCAGGTTGAAGGGACCTGTTCTATCGCAGGTATGTCGTATCTGGTGAAAGGGATAGCTGGACAGTTGGAGAGATACTCAGGACAACGGAGGTGGTGGAGAAAGTTAAAATCCTTCTCTTGCCATTGCCCCAGGGGTGTTCCTGCTATTTACATTTTTAAAGTGTGTGTTAATTAATTTTCTGTATTTGATATTGTGCAAATGTTAAGAGCCCTGTCAGATCAGACGAAAGGCTTGTTCTGGTTCAACATAATTTTTTTCCACAGTAATGAACAGATATGTCTGGGGAATCTGCAAGCTAGTAATTAGGGCACTGATCCATGTGATTGGCATTTTGCCCCTGATTCAAAAGTAGTAGTTTTAATTTTCTTTCATGAAATCCTTCTTTCCCACTCGATGAGAATATATCAAGTTCTGGTACTGTGCGATAAGGGGAAATATTATTTTCCACCATTTTGATATCATGAGTCAGACTTACTTTGGCGCTTCTTGTGATTTTCAGATTGCCGGCGCTTTGTCTTCTGGCTAATCCAGTCATCTGCACGCAAAGCTCTCTTGAATCCTCTGAGAATTGCTATCAGTTAATCATATTAAACATTAGACTGCATTGTTAATTAAGGCCAGATGAATTACCTTTGCCCCAGCTTGTCCTGTTTGGAAAGCTGACTGAATTTGTTGTCTTTTCCTTCTTCTTTTCCCACCTTTAGTCTCATGGAAACCATCATCACCATCATGAGAAGCCAGTAGCAGAACACAATAAAGACTCTTCTTTTAAGCATCTTGTATTTCAAAGTTCGGAAGAAAACGCGTATTTGGATTCTACCTGGAAAGGCCTCACTGCACTTGGAGGACTCTATTTTATGTTTCTTGTCGAGCACTTAATCACTTTAATTAAGCAGTTTAAAGATAAGAAAAAAAAGGTAGGAAAACAAATTTTAATACATGACTTTACTGTCCCCGCATCACTTGAAAAAAGAGGGACTTCCAATTGTATCTGTCCAACCTTCAGACCTACCTGAGTCGTAATGGAGGGGAGTCTTTTCTTTCACAGCAGTTTTACTTACTATTTTGGCAACCGTAGTTTTGTTGCCAAAACTGTCAGCAGAATTGCTGTGCTTTATTAGTGTTGGTTTCCATAGGAAAGATAATCTTCTGCTTTATTCCCTTCTGCTGGAATCTTTGATTCAAAATGCTTATTCTATTATGAGGTGGGCAAAGTAGGGCTCAAGTAATCACAGGCAGTTCCCTAGGATATTGCAATAGCCTCATACTCCCTTACCTCCCCCATTTAAAAAAAGTTGGGGGTGAGGGAGTATTTGCTGACAAAGCTCAATTTCCGTCTGAGAAGCAGTTTTACCAGGGTTTACCAAGGCTTTCAGATTGATTTCCCAGAATGTCCTTTTTCTCGTTGCATTCTTCCTTTAACATCATTTTTTCATTTCTCTAGAGACAATCTGGCTATTGTCTTCATGTTTCTCTAGTACTGAAACTAACAGTCTTCACGTAATCATGGAGTAGCATACATTAATGTTGGCAATGTTGCCTTTTGTTATATGCTGCCAGAATAAGTACAATTCTCACAGTTGATAAGAAATTTCATTTAATTTTAAATTTAAGACTTCTTGTAAAATTAAAATAAATTATTCTTCTCCCCCCTCCTCATAATTCTAAATAATTTTATTATACAGTGAGTTTAATTTACTTTTCCATAATTATATAATGAATTTTAAATGAAATATTTTTCCAGATAATAATTTATTGAGTCCGAGTCGGTTTGAGGGAGTTTTATTTCTCATTAGATCATTTTAAATGTGCCCATCAAGTAGTCAGTAAACTTGGAAAGTGTCACTTGTCCATCAAACTTTGTCTGCTCATCCTGTATCAGATATGAAACACAGTTATTTTTGTTTTTAAAAATAGATTTGTATTAAAAAAATGCATTGCTGTTGCAATGAGCATTATAATCTGAGCTATTTGAAATGTTTCATTTTGGCTGAAATAAAAAAGCCAAAGCTAAATGGTGTTGCTTCTACAGCTTTTTAAAATTTATGTGAGATTTCCCTAAAGTATTTACTGTAAACTTTTTCTTAATAATAATACTCTATTTGTATTCTGCTTTTCTCCCTAAATGGGACTCAAAGCACCTCACATTATATGACATAAAAAATATACGATGTAAATTAATAACCTATAAAAACAAATTTTCAATAATAAACGTATTTTAATAATAATAATAATAACTTTATACCCCACCCCCTCTCCCTGAAGGGACTCGGGGCGGCTTACAACTATCTACAAATGCAGAAAATAATATAAGGAACAGACAAAAACAACAATAAGTAACTATTACATAAAATTAAAATTACATACTAATAAAACATTAATAAATAGCAGTTTAAAAGCTATTTGCCATCTAAAAACAATATAAATATAAACAACGTTTAAACCAGTGCATTCCGGTTGTCAGAGTAAGCAGCATTAAGTTCTAATAGTCATTCAAATCCTGTCCAGTGATTAAGTAATACTCTAGCCATTGTCAAAAGCTTGCGTAAATAGCCAGGTTTTTAACTCCTTCCTAAAGGTGAAAGGAGTAGGTGTTTCTCTTACTTCCTTGGGGAGAGCATTCCAGAGTTGGTGGGCCACTATCGAGAAGGTCCTCTCCCTCGTCCCCACCAACCTCTCTTGTGAGTGGGTGGGGTGGGATCAAGAGGAGGGCTATTAAAGACATGGACAAATTGACATATTGGCTCAAACAGAATAATGGAAGAGGTTTGAAAAGAACAAACTGGAAAGTAATAGAGGAATATGTGAAGAAAAAATTATAAATTATATCCCTATTTTGTTTCTACTTCATATAAAAATAGAGATGGACAAATAAACAGTAAGTATGGAGGATGAACATATAAAATATCTAAAAGGTTAAGCAAAATATATATGTTATATGACTAAAAATACTATAGAAGACTACACATAAACAATGGATATTAAGAATTCAAGAGGAGTGGAAGAAGAATGGAAGTCACAGAATTTTTATTTTTATGCTTTTTTTTCTTTTTAAAATCCCCCCCCCCCATTTCTCCCTATTTTTCCCGTCTTTCCCAATCTTTTTATTTTCCTACTGTTCTATAATCTTATATTGTTCTCCCTCTTTCATTGTATTTTTATTAAAACAATAAAAAAATTATTTTTAAAAAGAAGGGGCCTCCCCAGCCGACCTTAAGGTGTGCGGAGGTTCATAAGGAGAAATGTGGTTAAGTAAATAGGCAGGACCTGAGCTGTATAGGGCTTTGTAATAACCTGCACTTTGAATTGGGCCCAGAAACAAATTGGCAGCCAGTGGAGCTGCTTTAAGAAAGGGGTCATATGTTCCCTTCAACCCGCCCCGTAAGCAGTCTGGCTGCAGATCTTTGCACTAATTGAAGCTTCCGGACCATCTTCAAAGGCAGCCCCACGTAGAGTGCATTGCAATAATCCATACAAGATGTAACGAAGGCATAGACCACCTGGGTTTCAAGTGTCAGTACTGAGTCCAGAAGGACCCCCAACTACTGACCTGTGTCCGGGGGGGGGGGATACCCCATCGAGCACAGATTGCCACCTTATACCCGGCTGGCCTTATGGCTGTCTTGATTAAGTTTCAGTTTGCTAGCCCTCACTCAGCTCATCACTGCTGTCAGGCACTGGTTCAGGACTTGCAGTGGAAATGACTAATAGAGTTGTGTGTCATCCGTGTACATCTTAAATTGTTATCTATTCTGCATTATCAGTTGCTGTCTGTATGCTCTATCAATACTTTCTGTGTGTAACTAAAATAATGTCTGTATGTGGGGATTCCTTTGCTGCCAGAAAAAAAATGAAGATGATGAAGCAGAGATCAAGAAGCAGCTGTCCAAATATGACTCTCAGCTTTCAAATAATGAAGAAAAAATGGATATAGATGACAGTAAGTTTGAGTAAAATGTACATTTATGCTAGTTAAAAGGTTACAAATGGTTATTTGCAGTCTTTGTGATGCTTTACATGCTGTTTTAACTGTTATTACCTATTTATACTTTGTTTTTATATACAGTATGTGATTTTAATTGTGTTTTAGTGTTGTAAGTCGCCCCGAGCCGCACGGGAGCGGTGACAGACAAATCTAAACAAACAAACAAATAAATCTGCACATGGGATTTCTGCATGTGCAAAGCAGTATCTTAGAATGTGTTGAAACAGTGCATCTCAGGCAGTGTGATGTGTAATACCAGCAATATTTTTCCCATATTTTTTTTCACCCTTACTCTGAAACTACTTGGAAGGCACACAACAGCAGCAATCTGAATTAATCATTAATTATACTCCTCGCCCTCGAATAAGAGCTGTGCCAGAGAGTTTGGCCATCTAGATGTTTATTTCCGAAAGGGTTTTCTCCTTTACAAATAATTGGCCCCTTCCCTCTGTTTTTAGCTGTGTTCCCCTTATTTTAATCTGTACATGTGTCCTGCTCATTGTCCTATGTTATAAATTGGTTTTTTAAATTGTACTTTTCTATTGGTTGTTGTACTTTGCAGTTTATGTCTTATGTAATTGATTATGTCATTTGTTTGATTTTACCTTGGTTGTTGTATTGTTGGGCTTGGCCTCTTGTAAGCTGCCCCGAGTCCCCATTGGGGAGATGGTGGCGGGGTATAAATAAAGATTATTATTGTTGTTGTTACTGATATGGTGAACAGCTTTTTATTGCCATTGCTTCTGATCCCCCAGCAAATTAATGCAGTCTGAGATGTTCTGAAGACTCCAAAGTTTAGAGCAGTGGTTCCCAACCTGTGGATCCCCAGATGTTTTGGCCTTCAACTCCCAGAAATCTTAACAGCTGGTAAACCAGCTGGGATTTCTGGGTGTTGTAGGCCAAAACACCTGGGGACCCTCAGGTTGAGAACCACTGGTTTAGAAAACAAACAGAACTGGCAGACCCATCAAATACAGTGAAAAGAAGGGAATCACAAGGCAAATAGCATTCAGGCTTCTTTAACATATATGTTGTAGAGTTCTCAAGTTCCAAATACAAGATAATAAACTTATCCAAATGTTACACAGTCAATTATATATTAAACATAGAATTATTGTTTTTACATATATACTATTGCTGTCTTTACATTCATACAAAGCAATCACAGGCGGTAGACTCACATGCAAGTGAGAGAGACGTCGCAAACGGGCGGAAAGGAGTTCCTGCGTCATAAGAAGGGGACATGGTGCTTATGACTTTGGGAGACATCTGGGACCGTGACCATGGATTGTCTCCCCAAGATGCTTTAAAATCATTATATTGGCATAAAAAAACGGGACTCTTTGATTGTTTACTGTATATATATATATTGTGCTTATGACTTTGGGAGACATCCGGGACTGTGTCCTCTTCTTATGACGCAGGAACTCCTTTCCACCCGTTTGCGACGTCTCTCTCTCACTTGCATGTGAGTCTACTGCCCATGATTGCTTTGTATGAATGTAAAGACAGCAATAGTATATATGTAAAAACAATAATACTATGTTTAATATATAATTGACTGTGTAACATTTGGATAAGTTTATTATCTTGTATTTGGAACTTGAGAACTCTACAACATATATGTTAAAGAAACCTGAATGCTATTTGCCTTGTGAACCACTGGTTTAGAGGCATAGCTTACATCAATAACTTGTGTCTCAGTCCTTCCCATGTGCTGATTGTATGAGTGATACATTGTTTTCCAAGAACAAGTTCTCACTGATGCAGGATACTATTTGTAGTATTTGTTATGGAGTGACATTGAAAATAAATGTCTCTGTTCCTAAAAGCAGAAAGAGATTGCAACTCACTGCGAGTGATACATTGCTGCTGCTTAAGGCATAAACAATTCATTGAATTGCCCATTAAAACCTCTTCTAATTCTTCATGATATTAGAAACCCAATTTTAAAACATTGCAGTGCTTGATTTTTAAATTTTTTTTTTGCAAAGGGAGCATTTTTATATTGCCACATCTAATAGATGTTGTTGTTTGGTGCTTTATAGATACCCTTTTTGTGCTTGAATGAATTCTTGGGAAGCTTGGCTTGTTTTGTGTGCTTAGTGATGCAACACTGAGTGATCCTTCAGCTCAGTGGTTCCCAAAGTGAGCGGTACCACCCCCTGGTGGGCGGTGGGGCGATCTAGGGGGGGCGCTCGAAGGCTCAGGAGAATTTGGGGGGCGCTGAACCCCTGTAAGGGGCGGTGGGGGCAGTGGCGTGAGCCAGGCGACAGACTACCATCCATCTCTGTGTCTCTCTCTCTCTCTCTTTTCTTCCCTCCTCCTGCTCCCTCCTCCTCCTCTCGCCAAGCAAGGGATAATAACAATAATAATAATACCTTTGGGGTTCCCTTCCAACTGGTTGAGTCTTATAACAATAATAATAATGTCCTTCAACATATTTAGTGGAACGTGGATTCAGTGCGATAACCAATTTATTAACAAAAAAAGAAACCGATTGCAAAATAGTCAATCGCGGTGATTTGAGATTACTGCTGACGGAAATAGAGCCGAGGATGACTAGATTGGGAGCAGCATACCAGGTTCATCCTTCTCATTAAGATGATCTCAAATGTTTTAACTTTTTTTGTATTACCTTTCTATTCTAAGTTCAATAGTTTCATAATTTCAAACTTCAATGTTTCTAATTTACAACTTTCTTTATTATATTTTACGAAAAGGTAGAAATATTAATACATATATCTTTCTGTTTAATTACTACTAAAAAAATTAAAAATAATTTCTAGGGGGCGGTGAGTAAATAATTTTCTGGAAAGGGGGCGGTAGGCCAAAATTTTTTGGGAACCACTGCTTTAGCTGATCTCTTAAATGGAGGACTGGTTTTTAATTGAAGCCAGGAAAGAATAAGTAACTGGTGTCTATCATTGGTTTGAAGTTTTAAAATGTCTTTTTCCCGATAGTACCAGAGCCCCACATAAATGAAAACTACACACAAAGACATGCTATTTTTTTAAACAAACAAAACTTACCTCTGGCAATCTAAAGGTCCTCCAGCTTGATGCTGTGGTCAATATCTGCCAGAGGCTGGCCATAGAATTATGCTGAAAGGCACATAGAGTTGTTCTCTCATGGAATCTCTAGGTCTTTCAGCATGACTCTGTGGTCCGTTTCCATAAAAATGCTCTGGAGAACCTAGAGATTCATAAAGAGAACATTTTAATCAAATCTGAAAGTAATCTAATTCGCAAAGATCATGTCTGCAAGTGTGAAAGGTCGACTGTATTCATTTCTCTAGTGCAGTGTTTTCCAACCAGTGTGCTGGGGCACACTAGTGTGCAGTGAGCAATCATCAGGTGTGTCGGGGGAAATTGGAACCTCCAAAAAGGGGGGGGGGGGAGTCTAGTGTGTTGAAGTATAAAAACCCTAAGAAACCTACCTTGATAAAGGCACAAAATTACAAACATGCCCCCCCCACCCGTTGTCTACTTGGTCTCTCCCTCTCCATGCATTGGGAAGGCCCGCCTCCCTTTCCCCAAGTAGAGACCTCCTCTTGCCTCCTGTGTGGGAAGTTTGACCCAGTTCTATCATTGGTGGGGTTCAGAATGCTCTTTGATTGTAGGGGAACTATAAATCCCAGCAACTACAACTCCCAAATGTCAAGGTCTATTTCCCCTGAACTCCATCTGCATTCATATTTGGGCATATTGAGTATTCATGCCAAGTTTGGTCCCGATCCAACATTGTTTCAGTCCACAGTGCTCTCTGGATATAGGTGAACTACAAATCCAAAACTCAAGGTCAATGCCCACCAAACTCTTATAGCATTTTCTCTTGGTTATGGGAGTTCTGTGTGGGAAGTTTGTGTCTTTCTGCCATTCCTGCCAGGATATCTATGTTGAGGTCATTGAAACAGGCCCGGGTTCCACACTGAGTGTATAAATACATTTTTAAAACATATTAACTATATGTATGACTGTGTTAGAGTGTCATTTTGTGTCATTTTGGTTGGTGGTGTGCCCCAGGATTTTGCAAATGTAAAAAGTGTGCCGCGGCTCAAAAAAGGTTGGGAAACACTGCTCTAGTGTATGTATAAAAAGAGACAGTTACTTTCACTCATCTGTTGCTGGATGGGATTCTGTTTGTACAGTAGGACTTGCCTCTCCCTGACTCTGTCCCATCCTCAAAGGTGCTCGTGGGACTCCTCCAACCTCTGAAGTAATAATAATAGTAATAGTAATTTTATTTCTTATCCACCTCTCCTCATGGCTCGCGGCAGGTTACAGAATAATTAAAACACTTAAACATTGTAAAAATACCACAAATACATATATTAAAATGCATTTCTATAAAATATACATATTGAAACATATTTCTATAAAATATGTATTAAAATACGCAAAACAGAGATTAAACAAAGGACATAAATTTAAAATTCAAGTATAAAAACTGTCTGCGTAGGCCTGCTGGAAGAGGTAAGTCTTTAAATGTAGATAATGTTATTGTAACTAATGTTATTTTAATCTGTGGTTTGTGTATGTTTTTATCTTTTTATTATACTGTATCCCCTACCTATGGCATCGAATTGTTGCCATGTTAGCTGCTCTGAGTCCTCCTGCGGGGGTGAGAAGTGCACGGTAAAAATGACATAAATAAATAAATGATTTTTAAATGCCAACAGCTCATTTAGATGTTGGAGCTCTTCTGGCAGATTGTCCCACAGTCTTGGGGTGGCCAATGAAAAGGTCCTCTGGGCGACTGTGAGCAGCCGCGTTCTAGCTGGTTAGAATAACCTCCCCCCAGAGGACCTCAGTGTTTGGGATGGATTGTATGGAAGAAGGCGATCCTTTAGGTCAGTGTTTCCCAACCTTTTTTGAGCCGCGGCACACTTTTAACATTAAAAAAATCCGGGGGCACACTACCAACCAAAATGACACTGTAACACAGAAAAGAACGGCTGGGAGATGGTGAGCTGCTGGGAGCAGCTGCTGGGAGTGCCGAAGCCAGTGGAGGAGCCAGGCCACACAATGCCCCGCCCCCTCCCCGGCTTCAGTTCTCCCACAGCTTTGCCAGCCTTGAGGGGGCAGTGCCAAGCCAGCATTGTGCTGGCTCTGCCACCGCTGGCTTGGCACTGCCCCCTCAAGGCTGGCGAAGTTGTGGGAGCACTGAAGCTGGGGGAGGGGGCAGAGCCAGGCTGCGCCCATGCCCCGACCCCTCTCCCCAGCTTCAGTTATCCCACACCTTTGCCAGCTTTGAGGGGGCAGCCAGCATTGTGCTGGCTCTGCCATCACTGGCTTGGCACTGCCCCCTCAAGGCTGGCGAAGCTGTGGCAGTGCTGAAGCCGGGGGGAGGGGGCAGAGCCAGGCTGCGTCATGCCCCCTCTCCCTCTGGTTTCAGCTCTCACAGAGGAGGAGCATGAGCGGTGGACGGGCTTCAGTAGGCGGGGCTCCTCCTTCAACAAGCAAGGGGCGAGAGTCATGGTGGGAGTCATGGCAGATTGGAGGCTGGTTGGGGAAACGGACGAAGGAGGTGGTGCCCCGGCCCCTTCTTCTTTTTCTTCACCGCCGCCCGTCCCTTCCTCCCCCTCTCCCAAGCAGCAAGAGTTCGACAGGAGGAGGGGGGAAGGAAGGGGGGCAGAGAGCTTTTCTCGCGGCACACCTGATGATCGCTCACGGCACACTAGTGTGCCACGTCACACTGGTTGAGAAACACTGCTTTAGGTAACCTGGACCCAAACCACGTAGGGCTTTAAAGGTCAAAACCAACTCCTTGTACTTGCCTGGAAACTAATTGGTGGCCAGTGGAGTTACTTTAGGATAGATATAATATGCTCCTGTAGCCAGCCTAGCTGCTGTAATGTGAAGGTTACCAGTGTGTGCACTACCATCTTAAGGCCCTCCAAATCTAGGAAGGGGTGCAGGTGGCGTATCAGCCGAAACTGATTGTAAGCACTCCTGACTGTTGCATCTACCTGGGCTGACATTTGGAGGGACAGATCCAGGAGCACTCCCAAGCTGCAAACATAGTCTTTCAGGATTGGTTGACACACCTCCATCCCCTTGATAGCAAACCCCTCTGTTTTGTCTGTATTCATTTTCAATTTGTTTTTCCTCATCCATCTCATTACCACCTCCAGGCATTCATTCAGAGGGGACATGCAATCCTTAGTTAAAGCTGTTTTAGAAGGCATGGAGAAATATATGAGAACGATGTGAAAGCACTTGTTCCATCCATGTTCGCTTCCTGTGAGAGTGGGCAAAACCGTTGAGTTATTCTGGCTCAATAGACAGTTTGGCTGATGACACATTCAGGGGTTCCCACCCAGATGTAGGAAGATGGCAGTGGGTGCTATAAAATAAGAGCTCACTAATTGCTGTAGATGTTGAGATGGAAGATAGTGGAACTGCTTGATAAGCTGGCTCAGGTGCAAGACTATCCCATATTATTCATGGCTTAGAAGCTGAATTTCTTGATTCTACATTTATCATCATTGTTTATCACGGTACCTGGTTACTATGATGACTAATAATTCACTGGCAACTTCTTTCACTTCACCACTAGAGGTTACTAGACCCATAATTTCAAGACTGATCTTTTCACAAAGGTTTTGTTCTTTCTAGCTTTGTGTTCTGGAGAGATGGTTCTGTTGTAGGGCCTTTGCACTCTCGACGCTTTTCATAGATAATGGAGTTAATTCTTACTGTCCTTCAAAAAATTGTTAACTTTTCTTTCATATCTCTTGGGGCAAATGTAATCTTCATATCCTACTTACAGCCCCAAATATTCCCCATAATTCTGTGTTTAAAATTGCCATTGTATTTTATTGTTGACAGTTAAATATACACTATAGTGAATGCTATGAAGCTGGCTGTAGTGCATGGGATGATCAGTACCACATTTAATTCCCCATATCATTAGAGTCAATCTATTTAATAATAACCAAGTATACATTTAAGGATAAGCAGATACAGGTATTTTATTTCTTAATATGTGGGTGGGATTTTATTTTTGTTAATAATGATTTATTTATGTATTTCTCACATTTATATCCCGTCACTTCTCAACCCCCGAAGGGAGACTCAGGACGGCATTACAATTAAGGCCTTATTAGAGGCTATCACAAAATTACAACAATAAAAACACATATCAAAAAATCACATCATAAAACCAATACATAGTTAAAACCATACAAAAATAAAAAACCAGTCTCGACAGTCATATCACCATTGCAGTTTGTCCCTTAAAGTGCTGCTACATCTATTGCCCAAAAGCCTGGTCCCAAAGCCATGCCTTTCATTTCTTTTGGAAAACCAGGAGGGAGGGGACCGATCTTAATGAAATCAGTCTTTCTAAATATGGAATAATTATGTATGGGTGATTATTTGTTAACTTTACATGCCTAATTTTATTTCTTAGCCATGTATTTTAAATATAAAATATAAATGGAAAAACTATCAGTGGTAATATTCTCAATGTTTCCAAGTTGACTAAGCCATAACTCTTAAGCTAGTAGTTCTCAACCTGTGGGTCCCCAGGGGTTTTTGGCCTACAACTCCCAGAAATACCAGCTGTTAGGATTTCTGGGAAGCCAAAATATCTGGGATCCCACAGGCTGAGAACCACTGCTTTAAGCCCAAGTGCTTGCCCATCCTGGAAGATGCCCCCTCACCCAAGAGGAGTTGCCCAACCCCACTCTTTATTACAGAGACCCAAAAGGGGGTGACGGCCTCTGGTAGGGTTGCCACTTTTTGATATAAGAAATAAGGGACATTTACCTAAAAATAAGGGATTTCTCACAAAAATAAGGGAGACTTAACAAAAACTTCTCTTCCCCCGGGGGGGGGGGGGCTTTCTGTGGGTCCCACTCCCCCAATAATGTCTGATACTAACAACGTGTTTGTACCTGTTGACTGAGGGCACTTCCACACAGTCATATCCCCCAGGAGTGGAGAAGCGGAGCTTCTTTCCTGAGGGAAGGTGACGCTGCGTGGGGCTCGTGCTCTGGAAGAACCTCGGAAGCCTTTCCTCCAGGCCTGGCTCCACCCCCAGGCCTTATCCACCTCAAGCCACACTTCCCTCGCTCCTCTTCGCCTCCAGAAAGGCCCTCCACTTCTTGCGAAAGTCTGCGGGCCTTCTCTGCATGGTGTGTCTCCTCAGGCCAGGTCCCGGTGGAGGGAGGGAGGCGGACATGCCTCGGCAACCAGGCCCAGTAGCTCTGGCCCCAGCGCCACCAGCCCCGTCCCGCTCATGTCCAGCTCCTCCAAGGCCGGGAAGCGGGTGCCCAGCTCTGCCTGAAGGCGACAGCCACTACGTGGGCACCGCCAAGTGCCTCAAAGAGGGAGAGGGGGCAAAGGGCCGGTCGCCTCTACCACTGCTGCCTCTGGCTCCTTTCCTCCGCCATCTCCTGCAGCCTACCGCGGTGTCCAGGCACCCTCGCCAGCTCCCCTCAGTAGCCAAGGGGCGGGACATCTGGAGAGCGCAAACTGCGCCCTTCCGCACTCGAGCCCAGCTGGCCCACGCCCGCCTGTTTGGTCTTGCTTCTCGGCCGTGCGCCTGAAGCAGCTCCATTGGAGCGCAAGCGCCGCAGAGAAACTGGTAACAGTGCGGCCCGACCTTGCCTCCTGCTGTCACCTGTCCTGTTAATATGGGACGCGACCGAAAAAAACGGCACACGAATTTTAGAGCTGAAATACGGGACGTCCCGTAGGATATGGGACATGTGGCAACCTTAGCATTTGGTGTCCTGTAACTTCCAAGATTTAATGTGGTCTCATGAAAGAGGTTACTTACATTGGAGTTCAAACATAAAACATTTTGAGACCAGTGTTCTTTCAAAGTGCAATGTGGCCACTTCACACAAGAGAGCAGTCTTATGCCCTTCCCTGTACACTCTCTTGTAAGCAGGATTGCATGGCAAAATCTCAGCAGCAGCTGGTCCCTGGATTCAACTTACCTTGCAGTCAATCATTGCTTTTTACAGACGTCAAACATGGCTTCTGGTGTTGTGGGGCTCTGTTCAGGTGTAGCCTTTTAAAACAAGTTTCCATACAATCTTAATAGGAGGGCCAAATACCCTAAAGGGACCAGATTCCATCTGATGGTGAAAGCAAAAAGAGTCAGCCCTGGTTACTACTTGGAAACTGCCAGTGAAATCCAAGTGCTGTAGGCTGTATTTCAGAAGAAGGAACTGGCAAAACCACCTCTTAGTATTCCTTCCCTAAGAAAATCCTAAGAATTCAAGGGCGGAGTACCATACATTAACAGATAACTTGAAAGCACATACAATCCAATATTTGAGATACTTCATTAAATACGTTTCTAATTTACAAATGTAAATTGATGCCACCAAAGATCATAAAATGAATGAGAAACAAATATTTGGCCGGGCTACACTGTGTGCTTCCAATGGCGGTGTGTAAATATAGAAACAGTCAACGTTTTCCAAGAATAGAATAATTAAATGTTGAAAATGCTGTAGTAGGCAGGAAGGTCATGTAAATTCCTGTAAACCCTGGCCTAAATGTATTTGAGCATTTACACAAGTATTGGCTTACCAATTGATTCAGTACATCTCTAGTTGGGACAAATACTTGTTTTAAGGTCTCTTGAGGTTTGTGTCTTTCTGATTTATTTGGAAATGTTTCTTAGTTCTCCTTTTCCCTTGTTTTATCAAGGACCTGAAGTTTATTTGGAGACGCACGCACAAGAGCAATCAAATTTCATCTCTCAGAAGCCAGTGGTGCAAGAAGAAGAAGAAGTGATGATAGCTCACTCTCATCAGGAGACTGCTGACAACGAATATGCATCCAGAGGGTGCAGAAACAAATGCCACTCACATTTGCATGACACTCTGGGACAGTCGGACCATCTGAGTCATCATCACCATGACTACCATCATATCTTGCATCACCATCACCATCAGAACCATCATCCCCACAGCCATAGTCAGCGCTATTCACGAGAAGAACTGAAGGATGCTGGTATAGCGACCCTAGCCTGGATGGTCATTATGGGAGATGGACTACACAACTTCAGTGATGGTCTTGCAATTGGTTAGTGTTTCTTCTTTTGTTTTTGTTTATGCATTTGCTGCTCTAAATGCCCCATTTTTGTCAGGATTGTCCTCTTCACAGTTTCTTTGCCAGGCTTCTATTATGTTCAAATCTGTTTCTGTGACATGTAGGGCTCACCATATGTTTTTTAGTCTATAATGAGTATTTTACAGGATTCTTTATATGTTATGATTTCTATTTATAACTAAGTAAAATGTACTCACCTCTGTCAGCTGTCAAAATAACAGCCATGTGTTTTAAACAAGTAGTGATAATAAAGTAAAGGTAAAGTTTTCCCCTAACATTAAGTCTAGCCATGTCTGACTCTGAAATCAGTGGGATTTAGTGGTAGCTATCTTGCCATGTTCACTTCAGTGGATTTCTGATATAATAATGATTAACTCGGAATCCAACCTGTTTTTTTTTCCTTTTGTTGAATTTGCAGGATGTTGTTTCATAGTGTCCCCTTAATTTATCTAGATGTTGAATATTACATCTTGTCATATTTCATGACCTTATATATTTAATCTTTCCCACATTTATTTATTTCTCAACTTCTAAATAAAATTCCCGTATATACTACTGTAACGTGCTCTACATGGGGTTGCCCCTGAAGACTGCTCAGAAAGACTGCAATTAGTCCAACGCTCGGCAGCCAGGTTACTAACGGGAACGGGGTAGAGGGAGCGCACAACCCCTTGTTGTGCCAGCTCCACTGGCTGCCAATTCGTTTCCGAGCACAATTCAAAGTGCTGCTTTTATCCTATAAAACCATATACGGTTCCAGCCCAGTTTATCTGTCTGAACAGATTCTCCCCTAAGAACCATCAAGGATGCTAAGATCCTCCAGAGAGGCCCTGCCCTCGGTCCCGCCTCCTTCGCAAGCACGTCTGGTGGGAACGAGACAGGGTCTTCTCCGTGGTGGCCCCTCGGCTGTGGAACTCTCTCCCAAGTGAGGTTAGATTTGTCCCCTCCCTCTTGTCCTTCAGGAGGCTAGTGAAAACCTGGCTTTGGAACGAAGCATTTCCAGAAGAAGGCTGAGACTGGTTATAGACCAAAGTGAATGACCACATTTATAGAATGAGTTGAACTTGTTTTAGTCGGCGATTTTGGCTTCTATGTATTTTTATCCATATGTATTTTAACTGTGTATTGTTGTTGGTTGTTTTTAATTTGAATACTTGCTCTAAGCCGGTCTGAGTCCCTCTACAGAGTTGAAAAGGTCAGGATACAAAAGTTTTAAATAAATAAATAAATAAAGCAGAATTTGATATAAAGACTATAAGAGACCTATGCTGTGAAACTAATAAGTGTTATAGCCTTGAAATGGACCCCCTGTGGCGCAATGGGTTAAACCCTTGTGTTGGCAGGACCGCTGACTGAAATGTCTGCGGTTCAGATCCGGGAAGCGGGATGAGCACTTGTTAGCTCCAGCTTCTCATGCAGGGACATGAGAGAAGCCTCCCACAGGATGGTAAAATATCAAGTGTCCCCTGGGCAACGTCCTTACAGATAGCCAGAAGACTTGCAGTTTTTCAGGTTGCTCCTGACATGAAAAAAAAGCCTTGAGATCTCACTTAATACGGAATTATATATTTTACTGGCCATTTTATTTATTTACTTTATTTATATTCCGCTCTTCTCACCCCGAAGGGGACTCAGAGCAGATTACAGGTACACATACTGTACTTAGCAGACAATTCCTGCCGTTTACGCATACAACATATAGATGAATAGAGGCAAACTCTGGCCACCAGGGGGAGCTGACACACTCATCTCTCAGCATTCCCAGCGTCCCTTGTTGTTCCTTCCGCATTTCTCAGCGTTCCTGGAGTTCTTTAATGGCCTCATAATTCAGTCAAAATTTGCCTCCCCACTTAATGTGGTACCTTAATCTTCTACTTGACAGATGCAACTGTCTTTCGGGCTGCAAAGGTCGACAGCAGGCTACACTTAAAGGTCGAGCACCCACCTCGACCCAGGCAGGCCTCGAACTCATGACCTACTGGTCAGAGAGATCTTATGCAGCTGACACTTAGCCAGCTACGCCACATTCCCGGTATCTAGGATGCACGTCATTATTTTACTCATGACTTACCCGTGTGAATCCTTGAAACTTTCATCAAATACTATGTCCAATTCATCAAAAATTGCATTTTTAAAATAAAAAACCATGATTTGCTGGTGGATCTTAAAGTTGCACAGAGATATTTCAGATGTTCTATGTGATAAAATACCAGGTTTAATCAAAATTGTTGCAATTCGTGTATATTCTAAAACAAAAAACACAGAAGTGAGGTTTTTTGAGTGGAGAGAGTCTCCTGAAGTCATTGTGAAATCTGATTAAAGCCTTGCTGCTTCTAACACAGAAAGTTCATTCAGTTTCAATCAAATGCTTATTTGTTGAATGAATGAATGAATGAATGAAATATATAACATCAGAGTAAAAGAAGCTGAAGTGCAAAAGTGTACAGAGTGATATTTACCTTACTTTGGCTATGTACAAAAGATGAATGGTGTGATTTTTTTTTTAAATGCCTTTTTCCACACCCCAGCATTTGGCCATTTCTGCCGAGCTATAATTGGAAACTCCTGATGAGATTGTTGTTCAGTAATGTTCTTTATCTCCTCCAAGGTGCTGCATTTACTGAAGGTTTTTCCAGTGGCTTAAGTACTTCTGTTGCAGTCTTTTGCCATGAGCTGCCACATGAATTAGGTAAGGCATGCATGTTTGAGTGAGTAATAGGGTTTTGTTTGTGTGCTTTAATTGCATTAGTGATATCATGGGGTAAAACAAGTAGAAACTGAGAGATTTTGTCTGTTTAATTACGGTCTGGGCAAATGACAGTAATTTCCTGTTCTCTAATGCTGTTCTAATTTGCGTATGATTTGTGTAAATACAGAAATATACCCTTTAATCTTTCTTATATTTTCTACAGTTCAGCTTCATTTGAAGATGTCAGGTTCTACTACTAGGAGAAACAGGGAGCTTACTTTATCCAGACCATGCATAATTTTACTTACCTCTGTTGTGTGTTTGAACAAAAAATATTCCAGTTCTGTAACGTTTACTCAGTTATTTTAACCTTTCTTAATTTTTTACCCCTCAATCAATCAATCAATCAATTTTTATTATTTGCTTAGTCGCCCTCCACCAGCGGTGCTCTGGGCAACTTACAATATAAAACCAATAAAACACTTAAAAAGAATTACAATTAAAACAACTAATCAAACGCTCTGCCAAAGAGCCAAGTTTTCAGTGCAACAGTAAAGCATCTCAGTTCGCGCATGGCTCGGATTTCGGGTGGCAGAGAGTTCCACAGTTTTGGGACGGAGGCTGAGAAAGCCCTCCGCCTAGTGGCCTCCAGGCAGATTTCTCTAGGGCCCAGTCTATAGAGGAGATTCTCTTTGGAGGATCGAGGTGACTACTGGGGTTGATAGGGGGAGAGGCGGTCCCTAAGGTACGTTGGTCCCTGGCCGTACAATACCAGCACCTTGTAGGAGATCCGGAATTCGATCGGTAACCAATGCAGCTGACACAGGATAGGTGTTATATGACATCCCACAGGGGTTCCTGTAAGGAGCCTGGCAGCTGCATTTTGAACTATACTAAGTTTCCAGGTCACTGACAAAGGAAGGCCAAGGTACAGTAGTCCAGTCTTGAGGTGACCGTGGCATGGATCACTGTGGCTAAGGCCTCTCCGGAAAGATAGGGCGCCAGCCGCCTAGCCCAGCGAAGATGGAAAAACGCCTGTTTGCTGATGGCGGAGACCTGGGCCTCCATCGTCAGCAAGGGGTCCAAAATGACATGGTGGCAGATGGAACAAGAGGCTCACCGTCAAGGGTAGGCAGCAGTTGCTCCACTCCCACAGGGTGGCCAGGCCACAGGATCTCTGTCTTCGCCGGATTCACCCTCAGCCTGCTAGCATGCAGCCATCCAGTCACGGCTTCAAGGCAGAGAGTGAAATTATCGGGTACCAAAACTGCCTCGGTCTCCAAACACAGAAGGAGATGCAGGTTAAGGCTTAAAATATGTTTCTGGGCATATTTTGAGTGAGCAGAAGTTAACTAATATGATAATGGTTTGGTTTGGTTTGTCATCTCTGTCTCTTTCCTTCTCTCTCAGGAGACTTTGCTGTGCTTCTGAAAGCTGGCATGACTGTCAAGCAAGCTGTTCTTTATAATGCCCTCTCAGCTATGCTGGCATACCTTGGAATGGCTACTGGGATACTCATTGGCCACTATGCTGACAATGTTTCTATGTGGATCTTTGCATTGACTGCTGGGCTGTTCATGTATGTTGCCCTCGTTGATATGGTAAGTATGTAGGCAGTGTTGAAATTGTTGCTGCGCTTCTATCAAATGGATGCTGCCAAAAGTTTGCTCTAGAACACAAGCAAGAACTCTCAGTATATCCTTATTTACTTATGTAGCCAATTCCTAGATTTGGTTGTAAAAGAAATTAGGGTTTTCTTAAATTACTGAGAAGTTTCACACAAAGAGTATGTGAGCATCTGAATGTGTGTAGTCTATCTAGCTCACATATTTGTAGTGGATAAATGTATCCAGAAAATAGAGGTAATTTCTGTGTGTGGTATAACAACCAGACACCTTTTTTTAAAAAAATTGACGCACTGGGGAAATTTTCTGAAATACCAAACAAAAAAATTGGCAGAAGGGAAAACCCAATTACGCCAATATGGTCTGAGAATGCTGGGATCCTAGTCTGGTAATTCTGTTCAGAGTAAAAGCAGAGTGGGAAGCAAGCAAATTAGGTAGTGGAAGCAAAGAGTGTAAGGCTGGATCTACACTGCACCGGGAATGTGGCGCAGCTGGCTGGGTGTCAGCTGCATAAGATCTCTACTGACCAGAAGGTCATGAGTTCGAGGCCTGCCTGGGTTGGGGTGAGCTCTCGACCAAATGTGTAGCTCATTGTTGACTTTTGCAACCCGAAAGACAGTTGCATCTGTCAAGTAGGAAATTTAGATACCACTTGTTTGGGGAGGCTAAATTTAACCGATTTACGAGGCCATAAATCTCCAGGAATACACACATAAAAAAGAATGAAGGAATGTGACAGCTCCTCCTGGTGGCCAGAAGCTGGAATGCTAAATTGCCTCTATGTCTGTCTATATATTATTTATTATTTATTTATCAAATGGCATTGAATGTTTGCCTGTTATATGTTGTATTGTCAAATGGCATTGAATGTTTGCCTGTATATGTGCATTGTGAAGGGCGGAATATAGAAGGATGTAAATAAATAAAATAAATAAATAATTGAACTGAATTATATGGTCAGAGTAGGCCCATATAATGTAGTTCAATACAGTTCAAACTCAATTACACGCAGTTCTTACGTTACGAACAAGATAGGTTCTGTAGGTTTGTTCTTAAGTTAAATGTGTATGTAAATCAGAACATGTACTTTTAAAAGTCTAACTCCAGAAATAGATTAGACAGACAGACAGAAACGCTGGATAGCATAGGGAAGGGTTTTGTGCCCCCAATCCAGAAGATTTCAGCTCACTTTCTGTCAGAGGAGACCCCTTTTCCCCATGATAACTCTTTCAGGAGTGAATTTCCCTTCCTGGGGGTAGATTTCTCTCACTTTCTGTTGTCTCAGCCCTATTTGTCACTATGAGACATTTGTCAGTCGGGTTTTGTAACTTGGGGACTGGTTTTTATACTTTTTTGAATGCAGTTTTACATGGCATTATATGGCAGTGTCAATCCACCTTACAGTATTTAAGAGCTTATAGTCTGCATATTGTTATATTTGTACAGTAGCTATTCCTGTTAGGGGATGAGGATATAATAGGTATGATTTATAACGTTATAGATTGCTAACTGATATTTGAAAATTACTTAGAACATGCCTTTGCCTTTTTAATGTTTTCATATCCATTTGTGTTTTGTTTTTACATCCAGGTGCCTGAAATGCTCCATAATGATGCTAGTGATCATGGATGTAGTCGGTGGGGATACTTCCTATTACAGAATGCTGGGATTTTGTTAGGTTTTGGTATTATGCTTCTTATTTCTGTATTTGAACATAAAATTGTGTTCAGCATAAACCTCTAGATTTGGATCTGATCTGACACTTGGTGCAGTTTTGCTTGCACTGGAGGAAATATTAGAAAATTTTGGCCAGTTCTTCCTTCTGCAGGCCCCTGCGCCCTTTGAAAATCGGCTTGAAACATGAATGGCCCTCTGAGATAAACGTAAGACATGGAGTGCTCCCGGGAAGGAGGAAACACAACATTTTGCTACCCCTTTTTTCATTCAGTGAGGCACCGCTACCACATCCCAGCCACTTCCATGTATAGAAGATTCATGGACATGAGATTATAAAGTAAACGCTGCTTTGTTTACTTTCTGTTTCAGATGTTAAAAATGTTACTGTTAGGCACTTCCTTCCTTTGCTATACCAATTAACTGCCAACGGACAAGGCACGTAGATTGGACTTTTCTTTGGATTGTGAACTCATTGCACTCATTGCACACATGGTGCGGTACTGGCATTTTACCATTTTACTAAAAAAATAATGGATACTAAAACTATAAGGGATGAATTGTAAACTGTTTGACCATTATTTAATATTGAAATTGTATCTACAGCATGCAGTGTCAATTTTTTTGTCTTGTATATGGTACAAACGTGTGAAGTGGTACTGCTTTTAATGTCCCTAATATGGAATAACCTAAAGGTATCATTTCCATTGCTGCAATCAACAGAAAAAAAATAGTACTCAGAGTACGTCAATTCTTAGGCTATAAACAAGTTTCTCAATGAAGATATTTAATATTGCATTACCATTAAAATTACATGATTTTTGATCTATGTCTATTAAAGTTTTACAGAAACGTTCAGTTGACCTAAACATCTAAATCTAGCCAAACATCTGCAGTGAACAAATCTGTGCAGTTCCCTGTGGGAATTTGACATATTTTTCACAAACCATGCAGTAGATGGAAGTGGAAAGGTTTGGCAGGAACATAAAGGTGATGAACAAGGCAGACTGCCAAAGACGGTGCTGTGTTAATGGAATAGTTAGTTGAAAGGAAAGACCTTTTCAGATAAAAGTAAGATGCTAGTAGGTAATCTTGCTGTCTGCTTTGTATTGTAGTTCTTTCTAAATTTAGCCGTGCATGTGAGCCTTCTGAAGCCAATGGGTAGAGAGAGTAAATTGTTGATTCGGAACAAGTTTTTCACACCATGCATATGCCAAAGATAGAAACAGTGATGGAAAGAATATACTTCACTTC
Organism: Anolis apletophallus; assembly: GCA_030556195.1. Lineage (NCBI taxonomy): Eukaryota > Metazoa > Chordata > Lepidosauria > Squamata > Anolidae > Anolis > Anolis apletophallus. Next base: position 21,530,189 of record JARBWK010000007.1, read on the forward strand.
CGAAGTAACTGGATGCTTGCGTACTTGGTGCTATGATAAGATTTCATTATGAGTGTAACATAGACTTGCCGAAGTCTGAAAACGTGATGTGAGGTATTTCACACTTTGACTTCATACAGTAACAGATTTGTTTATCAATATAATATCTTAAAGTGTCACCATCCACTATAATCCCAATTTGGGTAGAAAGGTGAGATACACATTAAATAATGTTTTTTTGAAAATGTGCTTCAAATGTCTTGTCTTGTGAGGTTTGTAAGCACTTCAAGTGTAAAAAGTGTTTTATATTCTTTATTTGTCTCCCAAAAACATAGCCAATCTCTATATAGTCACCTCTCTGTATTTGCAGGTACAGCCACCCAGTTTCTAAACATTTTTTTAATAATTCCAAAAATTAGGCCTTGATTTTACCATTTTATATAAGGGACACAATTCTACTAGACCATTTGGTTTTGGTATTCACAGATTTGTGTCTAAACAACCAACTCCAAAGTATACCAAGGGCCATTGTACATAAATGAAGCTAAATGTTAGAGTTGAGTTACTCAAATTTTGTATTTCAAATCTATATATTTACCTTTATTTAATGTACGTACATATATATTTATTCCAAGTTGAAGTTCAGTCCAATGCATTCTACAAAACAGGACATGTATGTAAATATTAGTGGGTCAAATCCATGGATCAGAAGCATTTGGGATAAAATGTAGCTTTGACATTTGTAAGGTGGATGTTAGAAAAAGGTAGGTTTCTAATTGTATAAAAAGAGGACTTGTAGCAAAAGTCTTGTATCTACATTTTTAGAAAAAAAATGCTCTTGACTCCTTCTGAAATTTGGAATTCATCCTCTATTTGACACGGCACTTAACTGTCTAAAAGTCTTGAAAGAGTAGAGGACTGGAATATACCTCTAAGTCGGATATGTATTATTAACTGGCTTACCCTGGACATTTTTTTTTATAATAAACATTTCAATGCATTGCAGTTTGCTTATTTATACTTAAGAGAATAATTTGTAACATCCTAGTATGAAATAAGAATTGTAATATATATTAAACAGGCACATTTTCTGTTCAAAACTAAAGTATAATTTTAACCCACAGTATAATTTAAACCCAGACTTTGAAAAAATTAAAGAGAGGGTGGATTGCCATCTGTTAGAGGTACAGTACTTTGTGCTTTTCCTGCATGGCAGGGGTTGGACTAGATAGCCCGTGTGGTCTCTTCTGATTCTATGATTCTAAATATGAAATTTGATGAAGGAATGACCACCACATCAATGCCAGAGTACATTTTATTAAAAAATAAAATTCTGTTGGAGTAGAAATCCTTGAACTTCCTTGAAGGCAGGCCAACACACCCTGAGATATAGCCCTTCAATCTATTTAAAGACCTCCAAGGAAGGACCACCACCCATCGTGTTGGTTGCCACCATTCTCAAATAGCTCCTACAGTCAAGAAGTTCTTCCTAATGTGGAAGTCGTAAAAGCATAACCTTCTGCATATCTTGTTATGTGCCTTCACGTTGTTTTTGACTTATGGTGACTGTAAGGGTAAATTATCATGAGGTTTTGTCTTTGCTTTCAACTATGGTTGGGACAGTAACTATTGGGTTTTATGGCTGAGCAAAATGTGGCCTATGCGTGGTATGTACCCCCAGAGTATTTGTGACTCCCAGACCCACAAGGGCCATTTTTTTTCCAAACTATGCAAAACATTGTTTTCCATTCAAAAAGTCTTCTTGAATCCCCCTAGGGGTCAAAATGAAATTTTGCAATACTTTTGAAACAATATTTTCATTAAATGTTCTCAAAAGCTCTTTCTGGGCTGAGGAAGGCTCCCAAACATGCCATGTGTTGGAACCTTTGTTTTTGCAGAAGCAGGTTTGGCCTTTCAGGTTCTCCTTGAAAGCTGATGGAGGCATAGTCTTCCAGGATCGACATACTTACTATCCTGATTGCTGGGCATTTGTGACACAAATCAATGTTCATTCTACTCTTGCTGTAAGAGAAGACATTATCAAGAAAAAGAAGGATCAAGTTATTTCAAGGACCCATAGAACACCTGGCTTCATTGATGTCTATAAGTGATACAAGAAATGCCAATCTACTTGCTTTTGTCATCCCTCTTGGATTAGCATTTTTAAAATCCTTGCACTGCAGTATTCCAGTACCATCAAAGTTCCAACAATGTCATTCTGTTTACATTTAGTAGAATTTAAGGAGTTATAACACTATGTAACAAAATTTGGAAAAAAAAATCTGTTCCTGGTTTGAAAGGTTTATTTCCTGTTTAATTGTGCTGTGCTTACTTTGAAAGTAGATGTTATGCTCCAGACACTTTGTTTAGTACTGTTCCCCTAAAAGGGGGCGCTAGAGAGAAGATAGTCCATTTTATTTATCGCCCATCCCAGGTGGCTCTGGGCGATTTACAATAAAACACGCAGCTAAATATCTAAAACATCTAAACTATTTGAACAATCTAAACACTTCCTCAGCCAAACGCCCTCTCAAACAGCCACGTTTTACAAGCCGTGCGAAAAAATTTTAAATCACGGGTAGCTCTGATGTAAGGAGGGAGGGCATTCCAGAGTGATGGAGCAATCACCGAAAAAGCTCTGTCAGATAGGTTTTCTTAGGGCCATGGATCTGTAATAAGTTCTGATGGTCTGAGTGTGGTGATCTCCATGGTCGGCAGGGAGAAAGGTGTTCCCGTAGGTACGCCAGCCCCTGGCCGTACAAGGCCCTGAGGGTTAATACCAGCACCTTGTGGGTAATCCACAACTCGATCGGAAGCCAGTGCAATTGGTATAGAGCAGGTGTTATATTGTTCCTCACAGGAGTTCCCGTGAGGAGTCTGGCCGCCGCATTCTGCACCAGTAGAAGTCTCCGGGTCACTGACAAGGGAAGGCCAACATAAAGGGCATTACAATAGTCAATTCTTGAAGTTACTGTAGTATGAACCACTGTGGCGAGATTATCCCCGGATAGGTAAGGTGCCAGCCGCTTAGCCTGCCGAAGATGGAAAAAGACCTGGGCCTCGATTGTCAGTAACTGGTCAAAAATGACACCAAGGCTTTTGACGGTGGTAGATAGAAGAAGGCTCACCGTCTTAAGGTAGGCAACTGGACATCCTCCAACCCAGGGCGACCCAGCCACAAGGTCTCTGTCTTCACTGGATTCACCCTCAGTCTACTGGAACGCAGCCAACCAGCTTAGAGGGGGAGAGGTTAAAGGTATTTAAACCATTTACCCATATTTTCCTGTTATGCCCCCCACCCGTGTCACCATCATGGAAACAACCCTTGTTTATGAAATGGGAAGTGGGGAGGGGGAATAATCAGCAAAAATATGGAAAATGGTTTTCCTCCTTCAACTCGCTCCCCCCATAAAACGGACTATCCTCCTCTGTCTTAATTGGCTGAGACTCGATGAGATATTCATTGAAAAACAATAGCAAAATGTGCTGCAGGATGTCCCGCAAAAACAAACCTTTTCCATGTTTTTATGATGGAACCATGTTTCCATGTTTTTATGATGGCGGGGGTGAGGGGGACAGCCCTCAACTGGCTGTCCTCCTTCCTCCAAAACCGCCTGCAGCGAGTGAAGTGGGGAGGGGTGGTCTCCGAGGGCTCCCCCTTACATTGTGGAGTTCCTCAGGGGCCATTCTCTCCCGCTGTTATTTAACATCTACATGCGACCACTCGCCCAATTGGTACGGAGTTTTGGGCTGGAATGTCACCAGTACGCTGATGACACCCAGCTCATTCTGAGGATGGACCCTCGGGTGGAATCTGTACCCGATAATTTCCATCTCTGCCTAGAAGCCGTAACTGGATGGCTGCGAGCCAGTAAGTTGAAGGTGAACCCGACGAAGACGGAGATCTTGTGGCTGGGCCGCCCGGAGGGGTAGAGACCCAGTTGCCGACGTTTGATGGTGTGGCACTCGCCCACAGCCCCTAGTTAAGAGCCTTGGGGTCCAGCTAGACACCCAACTGTCGATGGAAGCGCAGATTGCCTGCGCTTGCAAGACAGCGCCACCATCTGCGGCAGGCGAAACGTCTGGCTCCTTACCTCCCCGCTGCGACCTGGCCACGGTGATCCAAGCCACGGTCATCTCGAGGCTTGATTACTGTAATGCGCTGTACATTGGCCTACCCTTGTCGGTGATCCGGAAACTTAAGCTGGTGCAGAACGCAGCAGCGCGCCTGCTGTCGGGAGCCCCAAGATCTGCGCATGTGACCCCACTCCTGCGTGCACTGCACTGGCTTCCCATCGAATTCCGGGTCTCCTTCGCGGTGGTAGTTCTAACTTTCAAGGCCTTATATGGTTTGGGGCCAGTGTACTTGAGGGAGCGTCTTACCCCATACAAACCCAGAAGATCACTGCGCTCAGAGGGGCTTAATCTACTAGAGGTCCCTAGTATTAAGATCTGTAGGCTGTCGAGCACCCGGCAGAGAGCATTTACAGTGGCCGCTCCGACCCTCTGGAATTCTCTGCCGGAGGAGATACGAGCACTACGGGGTTTGTTGGCCTTCCGCAAGTCTGTGAAGACTTGGCTATACAGGCAGGCATTTGGTCCCAACTGATGCCTCCTTAGTTGCCAGCTGCCAACATACCGTCCTGCCATGTATTGCCTCTGCGTATTATTGCTTGCCGGGATCATTTGTGGGGAGGGGGCTTTTGGGTATACGTCTTTTATCTGTTTACTGATGTTTTATTGATTTTATGCTGTAAACCGCTCTGGGCTCCAGAGAGAGCGGTCTACCAAATCGAATTTATAAATAAATAAATAAAATAAATAAAATGACATTCATAACCCAGGAACAAAAGTTGTGCTATGTAGTTCAATTTAACACAAGACTCTTTAATGCTCATCTTTATACCTTTACCTTTTCAACAGTAATTAAGACTGGCCATGTTTTTGAGGAAGAAAGAAAAGTGAAATCTGGTACGACACTCAAAACAGGTTGAAGTTGTAGAAAAATTGCAGGGACATCAGAGCTGGAAGTCCCTTTGATTGTGAAAGTAACAAAGAAAGTGGAATGGCTTCCAATAATAGGACTAATGCCTCTTCTGCGTGAAAGTACACCTGTGAGACTAAGTGAGGGGTGGAGGTGTTGCAGTGACCAGGATTAAATAGGAAAGAGTATGATGGGAGGACCAGAGCAGTGGGATGGTTTTCCTGCAAAGTATTCACAGTTAAGTACCATCTCTATTACACACATTGTCTGGTAAGTATAGTTTCCACATTGAGCAGTCCTTCCACTTTTCACAAGGTTTCCACCCTTAGTAACGTTTTCCTAACAGCAGCTTAGAAGGGAACTAGCTAGCTCAGGCCTGGGCAAACTTTGGCCCTCAGGTGTTTTGGACTACAACTCCCACAATTCCTAACAGCCGGCAGGCTGATAGGAATTGTGGGAGTTGTAGTCCAAAACACCTGGAGGGCCAAAGTTTGCCCAGGCCTGAGCTAGATGAACAGGAACCACCAAATGGGTTGCATTTATTTACTCTGAGTAGCTGTAATGACCTGGAAGTTTATCTGGGGCCACAGCCACAATGACACTGGTTCCTCACGTTATGCAACCAAGTTTCAGGGTGCGGTGTCATCTGTACGCAGGTGATGTCCAACTCTGTCACTCTTTCCCACCCACTACTAAGGAGGCTGTTCAAGTCCTGAACCGGTGCTTGGCCGCTGTAACGGACTGGATGAGGGCTAACAGATTGAAACTTAATCCAGACAAGACAGAGGCACTCCTGGTCAGTCATAAGCCCGAACAGGCCATAGGGTTACAGCCTGTGTTAGGCGGGGTTACACTCCCCCTGAAGGCACAGGTTCGCAGTCTGGGAGTGATCCTGGACTCATGGCTGAGCCTGGAGCCCCAGGTCTTGGCGGTGTCTGGGAGAGCTTTTGCACAGTTAAAGCTTGTGCGCCAGCTGCGCCCGTACCTTGGGAAGTCTGACTTGGCCACGGTAGTCCATGCTCTGGTTACATCCTGAATAGACTACTGCAACACTCTACGTGGGGCTGCCTCTGAAGACTGCCTGGAAGCTGCAATTAGTCCAAGGTTCGGCAGCCAGGTTATTAATGGGAGCGGGGTACAGGGAGCGCACAATGCCCTTGTTACACCAACTCCACTGGCTGCCAGTTAGCTTCCGAGCACAATTCAAAGTGCTGGTTTAAACCTACCAAACCCTATACGGTTCTGGCCCAGTTTACCTGTCCGAACAGATTCTCCCCTACGAACCATCTAGGACAGTGTTTCTCAACCTGGGGGGTCAGGACCCCCAGGGGGGTCGCGAGAGGGTTTCAGAGGGGTCGCCAAAGGCCATCAGAAAACATATATTTCTGATGGTCTTAGGAAGCCCTTTGGCAGAGAAGGTCGAAGATCTCTCCGCTTGTCCTTCTCTCTCTTTTTGGAAACAGACTGCGGATTTTCCCACCTAAAGCTCTCCTCTGCTGTGATTGGCAGGCCTCCCTGTTAAGGGGAGGGCCAGGCATGCAGCCGGGGGCTAAGGGGGCTTCCGCCCCCCCGAAATTCTCAGGGTGATCCGCGAGAAGGCCTTACTGGTACATTATTTAAACTGTTATGTGCACTTATATCATGATCTGATCACCATGCTCATTATATCCCACCTTCATGGGGTTATTGGGATAACAATACAAAAGGTTTGCTAGGGTAGACCCTCTTCCACCCAGTCTCAGCCCCGAATCAAAATCCTGGCTACAGCCCTGGGGAGGGCTGTTTATGAGACTCCAAGTGGGGAGGGGAGAGCAGGCGTGCTTGGCACATGGCAGTATGATGCGCATGTGTGGGGTGAGGGAGAGTGTGTGAGGTGGAATGGAGGTTCATGTCAGCTAGTGTCTTCAAGGCATGAGGGTTCTGTGTAGGGAGTTTGACCCAATTCTATCATTGGTGGGGTGCAAGGGGCTCTTTGATTGTAGGCAAACTATAAATCCCAGCAACTACAACTCCCCAATGTCAAGATCTATTTTCCCCAAATTCCACCAGTGTTCAAATTTGGGTATATTGAGGATTCGTGTGGTCCAGATCCATCATTGTTGAGTCCACAGAGCTCTCTGGATGTAGGTGAACTACAACTCCCAAACTCAAGGTCAATGCCCACCAAAATCTTATAGCATTTTCTCTTGGTTATGGGAGTTTTGTGTAGCAAGTTTGGTTCAATTCAATTGTTGGCGAGTTCAGAATGCTCTTTGATTGTAGGCGAACTATAAATCCCAGCAACTACAATTTCCAATTGACAAAATCACCCCCCCAAACCCCCCAGTTATGAAGCAGCAATGAAAATAATGTTATGGTTAGGGGTCTCCACACCATGAGGAACTGAATTAAGGGGTCGCAGCATTAGGAAGGCTGAGAAACACTGAGCTAGGACATTAAGATCCTCCGGAGAGGCCCCGCTTCTCAGCCCCGCCTTCTTCGCAAGACGAGAGGCAGGGCCTTCTCTGTGGTGGCCCCTGGGCTGTGGAACTCTTCCCCCAAGGGATGTTAACTCTGCCCCCCCCCCCCCCAAAGTCCCTGTGGACGACATATGCAATACCCTCGAGCCCGGAAGTTCCTGCTCCGGAAAAGCTACCCCCCTTCTCTTTCCTGTTTCTTTGCTGCTGGGGATACTCTTCCGGGGCGTCCTTGGCTTAGCGGAAGGAGAAAGCGGGCCCCGACGGCGCGCGCGGAGAGCCCTCGCGGGGCTGACGGGAAGGAAGTGAGCTCGGCGCATGCGCGCACAGCACGAGACGCAGGGAGGGAGGGGGGGCATTTCGACGCGCCGGCTGCTGCCATGGCAACGGTTCCCGGGGTGACGGAGCGCTACTTCACCCGATGGTACAAGGCAGGTAAAGAAGGAGAGGGAGAAGCAGCAGCAGCCTGGGAGGGAGGGAGTGGGAGGAGGAGGGAGCCTGGCATCCCCATGGGCAGGCACCAGGCAGGGCCCAGGGCCTCCTTTCTCGCTCTGGGCCATTCCACACTGCTCTTTATCCCAGATTATCTGCTTTGCACTGGAATATATGAGTCCCCACTGCCAGATAACCTGGGATAAACAGATAACCTGGGCTCAAGAGGCAGTGTGGGAGGGCCCTGGGGAATGTTGACCCATTCTGCTTTGTAAGTCAGCTATTTTGAATTTATTTTATTAGAAATAGAAATAAACAGTATTGTTATTATTATTTATTTACAGCATTTATATTTATTTATTTACTAGCTGTACCCGGCACGCGTTGCTGTGCCCTTTTTAGGAGATGCGAGAAAGTCCCATCATCCACGGTGTGCCCTCCTCTAAACTGCAGTGGGATGGAGTGTGGGTCATGGGGGGCATGGTGTGCCAAGTTGGGTCTTTATTGGTCTTGGTTCTGGGCCACAGTGGTCTGTGGGGAATGATGGGTTTTGAAGTACTACAAATCCCATTTTCCATGGTGGTACTTCAAGTCCCATCATGCATGGTCGGGGCTCTGTGTGCCAAGGTAGGTTACTGTAAATTCAGGCCATACACAATGTCCCATGAGCTGAGGCCTAGTTAGGAACAGCAAGTTAATGAAGCCTTACTGTCAATTCAGGCCATACACAATGTCCAATGAGCTGAGGCCTAGTCGGGAGAATCAAGTTAATGAAGCCTTACTGTCAATTCAGAGCGTAAACAGCTTCCCAGTAAGTGAGGGCTAGTTAGGGAAATCAAGTTAATGAAGCCTTACTGTCAATTTAGAGCGTAAACAGCTTCCCAGTAAGTGAGAGCTATTTAGGAAATCAAGTTAATGAAGTCTTACTGTCAATTCAGAGCGTAAACAGCTTCCCAGTAAGTGAGGGCTAGTTAGGAAATCAAGTTAATGAAGCCTTACTGTCAATTCAGGCGGGAGAATCAAGTTAATGAAGCCTTACTGTCAATTCAGAGCGTAAACAGCTTCCCAGTAAGTGAGGCCTAGTTAGGGAAATCAAGTTAATGAAGCCTTACTGTCAATTTAGAGCGTAAACAGCTTCTCAGTAAGGGAGGGCTACTGTCAATTTAGGAAATCAAGTTAATGAAGTCTTACTGTCAATTTAGAGCGTAAACAGCTTCTCAGTAAGTGAGGGCTAGTTAGGGAAATCAAGTTAATGAAGTCTTACTGTCAATTTAGAGCGTAAACAGCTTCTCAGTAAGTGAGGGCTAGTTAGGGAAATCAAGTTAATGAAGTCTTACTGTCAATTTAGAGCGTAAACAGCTTCTCAGTAAGTGAGGGCTAGTTAGGAAAATCAAGTTAATGAAGTCTTACTGTCAATTTAGAGCGTAAACAGCTTCTCAGTAAGTGAGGGCTAGTTAGGGAAATCAAGTTAATGAAGTCTTACTGTCAATTTAGAGCGTAAACAGCTTCTCAGTAAGTGAGGGCTAGTTAGGGAAATCAAGTTAATGAAGTCTTACTGTCAATTTAGAGCGTAAACAGCTTCTCAGTAAGTGAGGGCTAGTTAGGGAAATCAAGTTAATGAAGCCTTACTGTCAATTTAGAGCGTAAACAGCTTCTCAGTAAGTGAGGGCTAGTTAGGGAAATCAAGTTAATGAAGTCTTACTGTCAATTTAGAGCGTAAACAGCTTCGCAGTAAGTGAGGGCTAGTTAGGAAATCAAGTTAATGAAGTCTTACTGTCAATTTAGAGCGTAAACAGCTTCTCAGTAAGTGAGGGCTAGTTAGGAAATCAAGTTAATGAAGTCTTACTGTCAATTTAGAGCGTAAACAGCTTCTCAGTAAGTCAGGGCTAGTTAGGGAAATCAAGTTAATGAAGCCTTACTGTCAATTTAGAGCGTAAACAGCTTCCCAGTAAGTGAAGTCTTACTGTCAATTTAGAGCGTAAACAGCTTCTCAGTAAGTGAGGGCTAGTTAGGGAAATCAAGTTAATGAAGTCTTACTGTCAATTTAGAGCGTAAACAGCTTCTCAGTAAGTGAGGCCTAGTTAGGGAAATCAAGTTAATGAAGTCTTACTGTCAATTTAGAGCGTAAACAGCTTCTCAGTAAGTGAGGGCTAGTTAGGGAAATCAAGTTAAAAGTCTTACTGTCAATTCGTAAACAGCTTCTCAAAGTGAGGCCTAGTTAGGGAAATCAAGTTAATGAAGTCTTACTGTCAATTTAGAGCGTAAACAGCTTCTCAGTAAGTGAGGCCTAGTTAGGGAAATCAAGTTAATGAAGTCTTACTGTCAATTTAGAGCGTAAACAGCTTCTCAGTAAGTGAGGCCTAGTTAGGGAAATCAAGTTAATGAAGTCTTACTGTCAATTCAGAGCGTAAACAGCTTCCCAGTAAGTGAGGCCTAGTTAGGAAAATCAAGTTAATGAAGCCTTACTGTCAATTCAGAGCGTAAACAGCTTCCCAGTAAGTGAGGCCTAGTTAGGGAAATCAAGTTAATGAAGCCTTACTGTCAATTCAGAGCGTAAACAGCTTCTCAATAAGTGAGGCCTAGTTAGGGAAATCAAGTTAATGAAGCCTTACTGTCAATTCAGAGCGTAAACAGCTTCTCAATAAGTGAGGCCTAGTTAGGGAAATCAAGTTAATGAAGCCTTACTGTCAATTCAGAGCGTAAACAGCTTCTCAGTAAGTGAGGGCTAGTTAGGGAAATCAAGTTAATGAAGCCTTACTGTCAGTTTTGAGCGTGGTATGTGTTTTCTTGGGGTGTAAATTTTCGGTTGGAAGTGATTTGGGTGTTTGTGTTGGGGATTGGCTGAGGCCTTTTCCTTATTTTGTTTTGGCAGTTTATTAAGGATCGTAATTTTCATGTTGGCTGGCTAGTGCAGCAGTTATGCAAATCCGCCCTTATTGGCAGCCAATCATGTTGTTCAGAATGTAGAGGCTGGGTGAGTCTTTGGCTGCCCCGGAGGATGCTGGTAAATGTAGTTTTATTTTTACTCGTTGTTTTGGGGCCTTTTAGGTTTTGGGGGAAGTTTCTTTGCTACAAACGTACCTTGCTTGAGGCCTATTTCTGTTGGCAAGTATTGTTTTTCTGCGTTGTAAGGTTTCTTTGTTTGAGGTATACATCACATGACATGAACCCATTTATATAATAGATTTACAGCATTTATATTTATTTAATTTATTTATTTCCGGCATTTTACCCCGCTCTTCTCAACCCCCGAGGGAGGGGGGACTCAGAGCGGCTTCCAAAAAGGCACAATTTGATGCCAACACAGTAAAACACATAAAACACAGTATAAAACCCCAAAACATTACACATTAAAATACAATTACATCAACATATCATACACATTCATTTAAGTTTTTTTAAAAGGTGCTGCCTTGTGCTAGTGTGCAAACGCCTGGTCCCATAGCCAGGCTTTTACTTTTTTCCTGAATGTCAGGAGGGATGGAATTGATCGTATGTCGCTAGGAAGTGCATTCCACAGACAGGGAGCCACCACCGAGAAGGCCGTCTCCCTCGTCCCCACCAGCCGCATTTGAGAAGTCGGCGGGAGCGAGAGCAGGGCCTCCCCGGATGATCTTAAATTACGAGGTGGGATGTAGCGGCAGATGCGTTCGGACAAGTAAGATGGGCCAGAACCGTAGAGCTTTAAAGGTCAAGACCAGCACTTTGAATTGAGCTCGGAAGTGGATAGGCAGCCAGTGGAGCTGACACAACAGGGGGGTGGTATGCTCCTTGTATGTAGCTCAGTTAGTAATCTGGCTGCCGCCCGTTGGACTAGTTGTAATTTCGAACTGTCTTCAAAGGCAGCCCCACGTGGAGAGTGCGTTGCAGTAATCTATTCAGGATGTGACCAGAGCGTGGACGACCGTAGCCAGATCTGACTTCCCAAGGTACGGGCGCAGCTGGCGCATGAGTCTTAACTGTGCAAAAGCTCCCTTGGCCACCGCGGAGACCTGGTGTTCCAGGCTCAGCGATGAGTCAGGATCACTCCCAAGCTGCGAACCTGCGTCTTCGGGGGAGTGTAACCCCATCCAACACAGGCTGTAACCCTATGCCCTGTTCGGCCTTGCGACTGACCAGGAGGACCTCTGTCTTGTCTGGATTAAGTTTCAATTTGCTAGCCCTCATCCAGACCGACACAGCAGCCCCGCCCTTCTCACCCCCCAGGGGACTAAAGGGGGCACATCGCAATGCACACAGGCAGGCAAACATTCAGTGCCATAGACCAGTGTTTCCCAACCTTTTTTGAGCCGCGACACACTTTTTTACATTTGCAAAATCCTGGGGCACACCACCAACCAAAATGACACAAAATGACACTCTAACACAGTAATACATATAGTTAATATGTTTTTGAATGTATTTATACACTCAGTGTGAAACCTGGGCCTGTTTCAATGAACTCAACATAGATATCCTGGCAGGAATGGCAGAAAGACACAAACTTCCCACACAGAACTCCCATAACCAAGAGAAAATGCTGTAAGAGTTTGGTGGGCACTGACCTTGGGTTTTGGAGTTGTAGTTCACCTAGATCCAGAGAGCACTGTGGACTCAAACAATGTTGGATCAGGACCAAACTTGGCATGAATACTCAATATGGAGAGTATCAAATAGGTAACAGATATACTTTTATCTTCTTAATTTCTATTAAACAATATCCACAAATTATGTTGCTACACAGCAAAGCAGCAGTTATACACCAATATCCAGGTAAGTACCACACATGAATTGAGAATACGCCTAAACATCAATGGACTATTCCGAATAATTCAATCTCTTAGTAGAGTCCCAGCAAGAGCACCCCCGCAAATAATAACGAAGCTATGAAAGTCTTTCAAATAAACAAGAATAATGCTTATCAGCATAGATGCGGTGAGTGTCCAAATCTGATTCAATTCCTCTCGTCAATTCAGTTTCAGGGGCGGGTATCAACCTTGACATTTGGGAGTTACAGTTTCTGGGATTTATAGTTAACACACAATCAAAGAGCATCATGAACTCTTGCAACAATGGAATTGAACCAAACTTGGCATATTGAACTTTCATTCCCAACAGAAAGTACTGAAAGGATTTGCTTGGGAATTTACCTTGAGTTTTAGAGTTGTAGTTCACCTACATCCAGGGAGCACTGTGGACTCAAATAATGATGGATCTGGACCACACTTGGCATGAATACTCAATATGTCGAAATATGAACACACATCGAGTACCTTTTTCTTTTTTAGGGTTTTTATACTTCAACACACTAGACTCTCCCCCCTCCCCTCCTGGAGGTTCCAATTTCCCACGGCACACCTGATGAACGCTTACGGCACACTGGTTGGGAAACACTGCCATAGAGCAGTGGTTCCCAAACTTTTTTGGCCTACTGCCCCCTTTCCAGAAAAAAATGTACTCACCGCCCCCCTAGAAATTAATTTTTTTTTAAATGTAATAGCAATTAAACAGGAAGATATATGTATTAATGCCGTGGTTCTCAACCTTTCTAATGCCGTGACCCCTAAATAATCTGTTCCTCATGTTGTGGTGACCCCCACCCATATTTTCGTTGCTACTTCATAAATAATTTTGCTACTCCTACGAATTCTAATGCAAATATCTAATATGCAGGATGTATTTTCATTGTTACAAAATGAACATAATTAAAGCATAGTGATTAATCACAAAACCAATATGTTTGGGGGAGTATGGACAACGGATGATGGGATTTGCAGTCAGCTCTGACTTCCACAGCCGAGATCCCATGAATGACAGACCTGGACCAAACTTGGCACACAGAACCCACATGACCAACAGAAAATACTGGAGGGGTTTGGGAAGAATCCACAGTGATTTAGGGGAGATGTAGTTCACCTACATTTGGAGAGCACTCTGAACCCAAACAACCCTGGATCTGGACCAAATTTGGCACAAATACTCAATATACCCAAAGTTGAACACTGGTGGAGTTGTGGGGGATTGGTTTTGTCATTTGGTAGTTGTAGCTGCTGGGATTTATAGTTCACCTATAATCAAAGAGCATTTTGAATTCTACCAACAATGGAATTGAGCCAAACTTGAGCAATAGAGAATACGGGACCTTGGAAATTGGGAGCTGCTTGCATTTTCCTTCGTGCCATGGCCATCTCCCAGGAGGTGCCTGCAAACGCCGCAACTACTCGAGGAGCATTAGCAGATGCGGAGGCTTTCCTTCTCCGCTGGACCAATTGGCAGGCACACACTCGCAAGCGCGCAACTGTCTCAGCCTGCCAGTTGGAATCCCTGGGCAGGCGTTACTTGGAAACCGCAGCACGCGGCCCCTTCCTCTCAACTCCACCCACGGTGCAGTTTCATAACGCTCTTTCTTCCAAGAGACCCGTTGGATTGGAAAGGGCGATACAGGACTGCACCGTGGGTGGAGTTGAGGAGAGGAAGGGGGCATGCGCTGCAGTTTCCAGGTAGCGCTTGCACGGGCTTTCCAACTGGCAGGTGCACACTCGCGCACTTGCGAGTTGGAATCCCGCCACCACCCCCTTACAGGGCTTCAGTGCCCCCCAAATTCTCCGCCCCCTTGGATCACCTCACTACCCACTAGGGGGTGGTACCACCTACTTTGGGAACCACGGCCATAGACACACAAGATATAATCATAATAAATCATAATAATAAACTTTATTTATACCCGCCACCATCTCCCCGATGGGGACTCAGGGCGGCTCACATGAGGCCAAGCCCAAAGAACAAATTACAATAAAATAAAAATCAAAACATCAACACAATAACACAATAAAGATACATACATATAGATAAAAGAACAATATACAAATAGATACCTAAAATCACAAATGACAAAGCGGGCTGCATGCACAATATTGAATGTTAAAACTCAGAGTGAGATAAGCAGAGTAGCTTCTTTGCGAAGGAGAGTACCTATATAAACATGGGGGGGGGAATGGACTCCTAAAACGGGGGCATTGCGGAGAGCAATGGTAACAAGTTAAATGACTACTCTCCAAAGTCACAGCAAAAAAGCCAGGTTTTAAGTGTTTTTTAAAGGTTGCCAGAGTGGGGGCTTTCCTAATCTCTCCAGGCAAGGAGTTCCAGAAAGACGCACAGAGGCTATTTAACTTTCCAGCTTCATAAGGGTATGCTTCAAATTCTGGCCACCGGGGGAGCTGTTGCTTCACCATCCACTAGTGACACCGATGAAGTACTTCCTCATTCGTTTTGCACGCAGCTGGAGAGTTTTATGGCATCATAAATTAGTTAAATTAGCCTCCCCACATAAGTGGTACCTAAATTTCCTACTTGACAGGTGCAACTGTCTTTCGGGCTGCAAAGGTTGACAGCAAGCTAGACAAATGGTCGGGAGCTTGCTATGGACCCGGGCAGGCTTCGAACTCATGACCTTTCAGTCAGTAGTGATTTTAATGCAGCTGACTCCCAACCAGCTGCGCCACAACCCGGTCCTGCATTTTGGACTTGATAAAATGATCTCTCTTTGTCCCTTTAATAATCCATTGCTACCATTTTCCTTCTTTTTCTCCTTTTTCTCCTCCTTATACCGCTTTGGCCCCATTCACACGTCCCCTATATCCCAGGATCTGATCCCAGATTATCATTTTATCTCAGGTTATCTGGCAGAGAAGACTCATATAATCCGGTTTTGTAGATCCATTTCAACCTGGCTTCAGGCCGTGGTTGCCTTGGTGGATGATCTATGGACAGGGGGAGTCATGACCTGTGCACCGTGGGGTTCCGCAGGGTTCTTCCTTATCCCCAATGTTATTTAACATCTACATGAAACTGCTGGGAGAGATCCTCCAGAGTTTCAGAGTTCAGTATCATCTGTCTGCGGATGATGCTCAACTCTACTACTCCTTTTTATTGGATGCCAAGGAAGCCATCTAGCACTTGAACTGTTGCCTGAAGTCGGTAATGGACTGAATGAGGATAAACAATTTGAAGCTTAATGCAGATAAAATGGAGATATTCCTGGTCTCGTGTAAGATCGATCTGGGAATAGGGTTACAACTTGAGCTGGACAGGGTTACTCACCCCCTGAAATCTGGGATCAGATCCTGGGATATAGGGCAGTGTAAAGGGGACCTTTTGTGTGTGTGTGTGTGTATGTGTGACTCTCCGTTCCAGCTCACGATAACCATATTTTAGCTGCTCTCCTAATTTTACTGCAATTAATTACCAAGGTGCCGCGAAGGGCTGACTCAGCTTCCAAATTAGATGAGATCTAGCGCATTTATAGAGTACTAGCCGTCCCCTGCCATGCGTTGCTGTGGCCCAGTCTGGTGACCTGAAAAATAAAGTAATGAGAAAGTATTGGTTTCTAATCTGTGTAATTCCTTTATGCTTGTGGATAAACAGCACGTGTTGTTGTTTCTTTGTCAATGTTGATGTAGAGATTGCCTGGTTTGTCTACTCTGGAACATGCAACATATAATTGTCCTTCTTTAGGGGTCCCTTTCAAATCTATGATACTATATCTGTCATATATAGTGTGTGTGTGTGAATCCTATGTCTATCTATATAGCTGGATGGGAGTTGGACTGGATGGCCTTAAGGCAGCATTTCTCAACCTGGGGGTCGGGACCCGGGGGGGGGGGTCCGCAAGGGGGTGCCAGAAGGGTGGCCAAAGACCACCAGAAAACACAGTATTTCCTGTTTCTCGTGGGGGTTCTGTGTGGGACGTTTGGCCCAATTATATCATTGCTGGGGTTCGGAATGCTCTTTGATTGTAGGTGAACTATAAATCCCAGTATGTGCAACTCCCAAATGTCAAGGTCTATTCCCCCCAAACTCCATCTGTGTTCTTATTTGGGCATATGGAGTATTTGTGCCAAGTTTGGTCCAGATCCATCATTGTTTGAGTCCACAGTGCTCTCTGGATGTAGGTGAACTACAACTCCAGAACTCAAGGTTAATGCCCACCAAACCCTTCTAGTGTTTTCTGTTGGTCACGGGAGTCCTCTGTGCCAAGTTTGGTTCAATTCCATCGTTGGTGGAGTTCAGAATGCTCTTTGGTTGTAGGTTAACTATACATCCCATCAGCTACAACTCCCAAATGACAAAATCTAATTTTTTGAGTGATGATCACTCCTTGGGTTAGGTGTCTTGTGGCCAAATTTGGTGTCAATTCATTCAGCATATTTTGAGTTATTTATTTAATTCATTCAGCATATTTTGAGTTATGAATAACTCAAAATGCACAGAACATTTATATATATATATAGATTTAAGTGTCTAAGGCCCCGTGCACTCTGACTATTCAGTTCAGTATCTCAGTGTTTTTCCTGTGCAGATGATTACGTAGGAAATCCTGGAACCAGTTTGAGTCCTGGATGGGCCTTACACAAGCCACAGTGCCCTGGTGAGCATTAAGGGCATGCTCGTGTGCTTTTGTGGGAGTTTGTCTGGCCACCACCGTTTTACACTAGCTTCAAACAATCATAAATGGTCAGTGTAAATGGGGCCGAAGACTAATTCATAGCTTCAAGCAGGGGAAGCCTCACATAATTCCACTTAGCCTGCACTTTGCTAATTTTGCTCTAGAGATTACCAAATAATGGGTATCGTTTTTTTCTTTAGATGTAAAAGGCAATCTGCGTGAAGATCATTGTGTATTACAGCATTCTAACAGGTAAGCTCTTCAGAGCCCCATTGTCCGATTGCTTACTCAGATAAGCTCCTGTGTCCAATAGGATTTAATCCCAAATAAGGAAACATAAGATTCCAGACATATTTTTCTTTTTCTTTGCCGAGTATGAAAACAAACACAGGGAAACATTTGGGGGGGGGGGGGGGATTGATATGTTTATTATGGTTACAGACCAGAAGTTAAAACGTTGAAACATTAAAACCAGAAGCTTAAAGACCAAGATATGCAACAGAAGGAGCCCCCAGGGCGCGGGTTAAACCGCTGAGCTTGTTGACCAAAAGGTTGCAGGTTAAAATCCAGGGAGCTGTCAGCCCCAGCTTCCGCCAACCTAGCAGTTCAAAAATATGCAAATCTGAGGTCAATAGGTACCGCTCCAGCAGGAAGGTAAAGCCGCTCCATGCGGTCATGGTCATGCCAGCCTTGGAGGTGTCTATGGACAATTCTGGCTCTGGCTTAGAAATGGAGATGAGCACCAACCCCCAGAGTCGGACACGGCTGGACTTAATGTCAGGGGACAACCTTTACCTATGCAACAGAAACATGGAGTAGTAGGACTCTAGAATAAATCATCTCCCCATTGTTTATACTTTTGGCTTTTTCAGACGTATGGTGGAATCTGTTACTATTGAGGGGTGATCTAGTGGACTAGTGAAAGAACAGGCCATTAATTGGAAGTTCCTTGCCAAATGTCCTCAGAAGCGCTTTAATTACCTGTTGGGTCGTCTGCCCCACATTATCCTTTCAAACCTTCCTGTTACACACATTCTACCTCTGTTCGCGTCCACTATTTATTATTTTAAATTTTTAATATTTCACATTTGGCCCGGCCAGAATGGTTTTAAATTGTCTGTTATTGTTTATGTGTAAGTTATATTGATTGTATTGTTTTATTATTTGCTGTTGGTTTGTTTGATTATGTATCATTGGGCTTGGCCTCATGTAAGCCGCCCCGAGTCCCCTTGGGGAGATGGTGGTGGGTATAAATAAAATTATTATTATTATTACTATTAAAAGGATTGGAGAGTAATGGCTGCTAGACATGTTCACTGGAAGCTTGTTGGTGGCATACACCTATGCATATATTTTTACAGTTGCTGTGAAAACAGTAGTGTAACGAAGCGAAGTATCGATAACGCCGCCTAAAAGCTAGCGTCGATCTTCGTTTATTCGCACACCAAATTGAGTGAACCGTGTAGTACTGTGACAGGGCAGCCACCAACTATCACGGTTTTCCTTGTTTATTACTATTAACTTGCTGCCACCATTTGTCAAAGCTTGACCACTGGATGTGAGGGTCTTTGTGAACAAACGACTTCCACAGTGTGATGAAAGTGTTTAACAGTTTATTTTACACAAATGGGCTCAAAGCTTAGGTGGTTTCAAAAGATCTCCGAAGAGGTATAAACTTCAAGGTTTCAACAATATAACAATGGGGTTTTAAATTCCCCTTACACAGTTACACACAAGTAACTACTTAATACTGGGTTACTCTCAACCCTGGGACTAAACTCTGTCCCACACACTTGGGTTTCCCTCAACCCACACACAGAACTGAACTGCACACTGCAGCTCCTACAGACAGCTTGCAGCTCCAGCAACTGTCAATTCCTAACTTACTCTGGTCACAGCTGCTGGCCAACTGACATTCTCCAACTGTCAGATTCAAACTGAACATTCTAAAGCCAGAGTGGCCTCTGTTGTCATGGCAACAGCCTCTGCTTACAGTTTGCTGCTGCGAACATTCCACGGCTCACTCTCTTCAGCTTTTAAAGAATGTCCCTTCTAAATACATAAACAAACAAACATGTGATTAACATAAATAACCACCTCATCACAAGTAGTCCCTTTCATCTTGTCTGCAATGACACACCTTTATGTACAAATTGCTTGAGAGCTGCTGATGTCCCCGTTTACATACTTTTATTGGCTGAAGCAGCTCTGCAAAGAAGGCAGAAATCTTCCAGACCTCTCTGCCTGGCTCTCCAGTGGCTAAATGGGAGGGGAGCGATTTGCACCAGTAGCTGCCATATCAGTTCCATATGTGGAGGGAAGGAAGTGGATGTAGAGTATAATATTTCATCAAGTTGATGCAAAATCTTCCCCTTTAACAGGGATGGATTACTTTCTGGAGCCCGTTTTTCTTCTACCATTTTTCTTCTGGCCACAGCACTTTCAGTTCAGAAAACATGTACCGTATATTCCGGGGTATTAGACAACTGGGGCTAGAAGACGACCCCCAAATTTGAAACAAAAAATACATAGTTAGGGATATACTTGCCGTTTAAGACAACTCCGCATTCCATGGTGATGACTGAGGGCGATCTGCTCTCTTTCCTCCCTCTCTGGACGCCATAGCAGAGGGTCCGAGAGGAGCGGCAGCCCCTCTAACCTGCAGCCCTGCTCGCCTTGGGCCCAAGGAAGTGCCTTTGGATGGCGACTCCCGGCAACCCCGGGCTGCAGCGTGCATGGGATGGGCTTCTGAGGCAGTCTGGTAGCCGTAGGAGCCAGGAAACTACGGCTCCGAGAGTGCCTCAGCAAGCCCATCCCACATACGCCGCAGGAGGTGCCTCCCATCCCACACATGCCGCAGAAGGCATGCCCTGTGGTGTGCGTGGGATGGGCTTGCTGGTTCCTACGGCTACCAGACTGCCTCAGAAGCCCTCATCCCGCAGGTGCCTCCCATCCCAGCCCAGGGTGCCCTGTGGCGTGCGTGGGATGGGCTTGCGCCATCTACCAGACTGCCTCAGGCCCATTCTTGGGCCCAGGGGTGAGTCGCCATCCGAGGGCCACAGGGCCAGTCCAGCAGGCTGTCTGTCTCCATGGCAATACGGCCTGCCACTCCTCCCTGTGCCCTTCCTCCGCCCTCCTCCTCCTCCCAAGGTACAGTAGTTTAATTTTATTATGTTATTAAAATTTTTAGGTTTTTAAATTTTATATCCGATGTACTAGACAACCCCCAACTTTTAATAAGATTTTTCAGTCCTAAAAAGTTGTCTTGTACCCTGGTAATTAATACCAGTTTGGCAGACAGGGGATTTTTGCTAAAAATGTGAAAACGGGCATCATTTTTAAAACGATTTTGTCCTTTGAAGGTTCAGTTTTGTTCGGAAGGCTGGAGATCTCTCTCCTTCTTCCTGAAATTTTGACAAATACCTCAAAAACATCTAACTATAGTTACAGAAAGTTGGATTACTTTATTCTGGTGGAATGTTCATGTTTAACTTTGACCAAGAGAAGTTTTGTTTTGAACAGGATGTCTTATTCGCAACAGGACGGAGGTCACTGCCTCTTGAAGTAAAATCACTGTTCTTAACAGAAATATTTTATTTCACCTGGGTTTTTATTGCAGTAACTGCATTTAAATCATTTTATATTGAAAAACCTTGTAACTTTTTACTAGGTCAGCTATTGCCTTCTTTTATACTGGCTGTTTTATTTCTCTGGCTGAAATTGTGAGAACATCAGGGTTTCTCACGCTAAATCTGCGGAGCGTGAGTCGAGGAACAACTACTATAATACCATGTTGCATTCATTTGTTTCCCTCGTGGCGTCAGACCGTTGCTTCACGCAGAGAAAGAACTAAAAAGATGATTGTTCTAATGTCTTTTCTTGTAGAATCTGTGTTATCACTATAGCGGATGACCATCCTGTTCTTCAAAAGGGAAAACAAATTGAGAGTATTAGTTACCAGATAAGTGCCAATTGCAGCCGACTACAAAATAAAGTCTCTGGGAAATCCAAACGGGTATGAACGATTTTTGACTTGATTCCTCGGTGTAAGCAATGCTGTTTAGGAAGTTGTATTTGTTTGGTGTTTAAAAAAACTATTCTGGTAGCTCTGAGCAAGAGTGACTTTATCATCAAGATCAGTTACAGACCCCAAGGTTCTCTTTTCTTTAGGGGACTGTATTCTTTAAGGCAGCATATTCCATTGCAGAACAGCTTTCAGGAAATTCTTCAAAATGTTAACTGGAATTTTTTTTTCTTGGATTGAAATGGCAGGATAAAAGATTCCACCTAAACATTTTGTGATGGTGCAGCAAGCGCCACTTGTATGAGAAACTTTAAGTTGCAGAGGTTTGCTCTGTTGTATTGTGTTTCTGCAAGCCTGCTCAGTTTTGCAAAGGTTTGGTTGCATTGATTGGTTCTTTACACCTGTCAATCATTGTTTAACAGAGCCCAATTAAGTTTGTTCCGCCCCTTTTCCCAGGAACTTTGGCAATCTAGTCATTTTGCTTATCTGTTGCACCTTAGACCTGAAGGATCCCTCAGTAAACCACTTTAGACCAGCCGTGATTAAATGCTTTATTTAGAATAAATGAAAAGAAGTGACGTCACCCCGCCGAAAAGGGGCGGGTCGCGCAAGATGCCGGGCATGCACGCCAGGGCGGGAGGCGGACCGGGGGATCGGCGAGCCGCCCTCCGCCGTGACTCTAGCTCTTGCAGTGGCCGCGCCGCTGAAGGAAGGTAAGCCCGGAGCTTACCTTCCTTCAGGCGCGCCGCTGCAAGAGTCAAGGACACGGCGGAGGGCGGCTCACCGATCCTGCCCTGGCGCGCAAGCCGCGAGCGGCCCTGCGCGAGGAAGAGGCGGGGGAAGTCCCGCCCCTAGGGCATCTGACGTGGCTTCGGAGGTGAGCCTCCTCCTCACTTGCGTCGCCCCCCCTCCTCGTGCCCCCCCCCCCCAAGATCAAAATTTTTCAATTTTTTCTTTAAAAACCTGATGTCTTGCAGGGGGTTAGGGGCCCGTGGGGAAGGGGCTTGGGGGCCGTGTACGGCCCCAGGGCCGCCAGTTGGACAGCCCTGAACTAGATGACCCTTGCAATCTCTTCCAACTAGGATTCTATGACTATCAGTACCATGAAGAAAGGGAATCCATTGTGCAATGTGAGATCATCCATATATATGTGCCTTGCTGGCAAATGGCACTTATTGCTGGTCAGTAGGAATCCCTATGGGGAGATATGGGAACCGATTCTGAATTCTTGTTGGGAAAAAGGAAACTGGAAGGTAAACTAAGATCAGAGCATAGAGTGCAAGAGAAATGGCTGGTTTACCAAATAAAGAAACACGTCTCTTTTTGTGTGCATGCCTCACCAACTTAATTTTGGTATTCATGCTTCTCTTTCCACTGCTCTGAGTCATGACAGCTTAGAGAGGATAGGTGATACTATTCAGAACAAGAACAAACAGACAAAGTGTCGAGGGCTTAACTCTAATTCAAACATACTGAAATGTGTGGGACTTAGTCTTAACAAATCAAATACTGGTTGTCACAATTTATTTGGACACGGCAGAGCGGTTCCATAAAGCAAGGAAACAAAATAAGCAAAAATTAGCCCACCACCTACTTCTTCCCATATATGTGTAATATTAACTTGTGAGATACATTATGTCAAGAGACAGTAGAATACATAAGGTCAGCCTATTGTTAAGATCTTCCGGGGAGGCCCTGCTCTCGCTCTCGCCTTCCTCGCAGATGCGTTTGGTGGGGACAAGACAGGGCCTTCTCAGTAGTGGCCCCTTGACCGTGGAACACCCTACCTAGGGATATAAGATCAGCCCCTTCCCTGCTGTCTTTCCGAAGGCAGGTGAAAACCTGGCTTTTCGAACAGGCATTTCCGAGCACAGCATAGCTTTACAAACTTTCGGAATGACCCAACGATGAAATTGAATAACAACACGGCATGGCAACGCTCACAAGAATGTTTTTAAGGCTTGTATGTTTTTTTAAAAAAAATGTTTTGTAATATTTTAAATTTTAGATTTGTATTGTATGTTCATTGTTTAATGCCTTTATGGTTGTTTTTAATTGTTAATTGTGTTGTGGCATTGAATTATTGCCAATCTTAACCCGCCCTGAGTCGCCTTTGGGCGCGGTAAATAAATAAATAAAAAATAAATAAATAAATAAAACTGATGATCTGTAATATATAATGTAAATTATTTTTATATATTTTTGTCCTGGTCAGATATAGATACTTAAGATATATGTAGAATAGCTTGTTCAGTTTTAAAGCATACTCGGTGTCACAAATTAGCCGCTGTTTGCTGTATGTCTTTTTCATGCAATCCTAATTTCTCCATGCTCTGTTTCTGCAGGGAGCTCAGTTTCTAACAGAACTTGCCCCTCTATGTCGAATATCCTGTACAGATGGAGATGAATACACCATATACAGGTACTGCTGCAAGGCTTTTTTGATACTTGCCTTGCTTTTATTGATCAGATTACTAAACTGGACATTTTTTGCAGCTGTATACGAGGGAAATTGATAGAAGTAAATGAAAACATTTTGGAAAACCCATCTCTCCTTCAAGAAAAGGTGAGGCCTTCAAATGCATTATGAGCCACTTCTGAACCTTCCCTGCGCTGTTTGTCTCATTTCTGTTTTCCCCCTTAGCCTTCCACAGAGGGATACATTGCAGTTGTGTTACCAAAGTTTGAAGAGAGCAAAAAAATAACCGAAGGACTCTTGACGCGGAAAGAATATGAAGAAGTGTTGGCAAAACGTTTACTCCCACTTCATGATACAATACAGAGTGAGAACTAAATACATTTCATAGCAGACATATGAATTGTATAATATAGATTCCAGTATATCCCACAATAAAGTGAATTTATGGACTTTCATACCTAAAGTGGAAGGAGTCAGGAATTGGACAAAAAATACTGTAAAACTGGAACAGCATGATATGACAGGTTTTTTTTTAATCCAGCCAGATGAGACCTGATAAAGCTAGGCTTTAAGTATATAAAGTATCAAGTATTTGCTTAAATAATAACTTCCAGTGGTATGAACAAAACCTGATTGGATTATAGCAGTATTGTATTTAAAGGAGCACTGCCAAAATACTTTTCCAGTCCTCATTATCAATAAAAAGCTTTTGTTTATTTAAATCGCGTAATCTGTCATTTAAAAAAAAAGATTCCTAAATTTGATTACTTTGAATCAAACTTGTATTATTTTCTTGTCGGGGATTTTAGCATTGAAGCATGCACCTGAATGAGGTACTCTGCTTGACAGCCAAGGCTAAAGCGAAAATCTTAACCAGCAAACTCAGCAGTCCTGATTTCAGATGTGGATCTGGTCCTCAGGACATTTCTTCACACTCCCCATCTTTTGGCACATGCCTCCAGGGAAAGTGGAGATACAATTGGGGTGACTGAAAAAGAACTGGCAAATGTTCCCCTACCATTTACTTTTTGCCACACAGCTCCACTTTGCACCTCAAAGTTGAACAGAACTGGGAATCCTTTTTGCCACTTGTTTGGCTTCTATTCTAAGGAGGAATGACCAATATGTGTGTGTAATGAGTGGATTGAATCTAGCAAGAACAAAGCCACCATCCCAAAAATGAAAACTTGGGAATTGCATTATGGGAGAGCAAAGGAGGTGAGATATTACAAAGTTCGTGGCAATAAAAAATGCTGATGAGAGGGGAAACCCCCCGGTGAACCAAACGGAGAACCCTGGGTGCAAGATGATATGTCTATATAGTCAAATACAAAAACTTTGTAAACTAAGGAACTTGAAGCTCAACCCATTACATCCATGATGAAGCTCCAGCTGGTGAAGAACGGGCAATGACAATCAAAACAAGCTAATGATGGCTGACAAAATCTCAACAGAAGGAACACCCTCTTCCTTATCAAGTGTGTGTCAGGCCTTCAGGGTAGGCCTGGGCAATCATGGTTCTAAATGGTTCTAAAGTACTTACAAAACTAAAATTCTGGTGGTGAAAACTAGGTGGCGCTGGTCCTTTGCTTCTACAGTGTTGCTAAAGTTCTGGTGGTGAACACTAGGTGGCGCTGGTGCTTTGCTTCTACAGTGTTGCTAAAGTTCTGGTGGTGAACACTAGGTGGCGCTGGTGCTTTGCTTCTACAGTGTTGCTAAAGTTCTGGTGGTGAACACTAGGTGGTGCTGGTGCTTTGCTTCTACAGTGTTGCTAAAGTTCTGGTGGCGAACATTTCAGAACTCTTAACAAAACTTTCAAAATTTCGTTATAAATGGCAGTTCCTAATTGGTTCTGTCTTAAAAATCGCCAATAATGAAATGAAATAATAATGAAGTTTTGAAAGCTTTCTTAGAGTTCTGAAATGTTCACCACCAGAACTTTAGCAACACTGTAGAAGCAAAGCACCAGCGCCACCTAGTGTTCACCAACAGAACTTTAGCAACACTGTAGAAGCAAAGCACCAGCGCCACCACCAGAACTTTAGTTTTGTAAGTACTTTAGAACCATGATTGCCCAGGCCTACTTTAGGGATATGTAGCATCTGTCTACCCACCTGTTTTCTCCCCAGCAGCTGGCCTCAGTGGAGGAGGGATGGTGAGTATGCATGCTGGATATATGGATTGTGAGTGAATGTTTGAGCAAAAGGGCCGGAGCCATAACAATCAAAGAGTGATAGTAATGGGGCTAGAAGTAGAGCAATAGTTGGGGGATTAGATCATGGGAATAAGTAAACAAAGTAGGTAAAGGGGGTTGAGAAGAAGGAGGGGGTTTTGCCTGAGGATATTAGCAATGCCTTTCACGAGTAAAGTTGTGAAGTAACTTTCTCTCCATCCTGTATTGATCTGGATAATAAAGGAATCTGTTTCCGAGGGATCTGCAGCCCAGGACAGAAAGTGAATATGATGTTGCCTCTCTGTCTGTGTAACCCCGTAATTCCCAAAGTGGGCGTTTCCACCCCCTGGTGGGCGCTGCAGCGATCCAGGTGGGCGGTGATGGCCACAGGTGCATTTTTTGTTTTGCTTCTTTTGTATTACCTTTCTATTCTAAGTTCAATAAATAATTCAATAATTTCAAACTTCAATGTTTCCAATTTACACCTTTCTTTACTATATTTTTACGAAAAAGGTAGAAACATTAATACATATATCTTTCTGTGTAATTGCTATTAAAATCTAATTTCTAGGGGGGCACTGAGTAATATTTTTTCTGGAAAGAGGGCGGTAGGCCAAATAAGTTTGGGAACCACTGGTGTAACCAATGCAGCTATTCTAAAATCACTACTGGTGTCAGTATGCCTACTTCTTTCCCTGAAAGTGCCTGGTGGACTCTGTCCCATTGAAAACGGGACATTTTTAAGGTCCAAAAAAAATTATATCCTAACAGTATGAGCAGTGAAACTTCAGACTGATGCACTTAATGCTATATCAGTTAATACAATAAGTATATGTACACCTCAAAAGAAGCTTGGAGAAGAATGTTTAATCTCTACCAAAAATGTAAGGAAAGGGAATGCCCCCTTTGTAGCAATGGACGCTAATAGCTACAACTTTCTTCCAAATGGATCTTTGCTCTACACACTCTGAAAGTGAAGGCTCAAGCATTGCATTCAAGGCCACTGTCTACGACCCAGTTCTTTCACTAAATAGCTTAGCGGTTATTTTCGATAGTTGCTTAGGTCCCACACTATTCACATTTCTAATATGAAGATGCGTGTAATATAAAAAGAAATATGTCTAAAGAAGACTCCTAACTGTAGCTTGTTTCTATTATCACTAACAATCACCTTTATTTTTAGTTTTCCATTGGTAAGCATATTTTATAAAAAATGAGGTTTTGGAAGGCTTTCATTATTAAAGCTTTATTGCAACTAAACGACACTTCTACAAGAAGGGACAACAGCATGGGTGCCTTTGGACCCATCTAGCTCTTGAAGACAGTGTTTCCCAACCGCTGTGCCGTGGTACACTAGTGTGCCTTGAGCGATCATCAGGTGTACCGTGGGAAAGCCTCCAATATACCTGTAGCACCCGTGGGCTCGTTCGTGCCACTGGGGGGGGGGGTGACGCGCCGGGGGTCCCGTTGGCATTGGGACCCGCACAGGCTGGAAGGGACTCGGAGGATGAGTTGGAAGGCCCAGAGCAAGATTGGTCAGCCGTGCCTTTGCCCATTTCACCTGTAGAGAGTTTAGCCTGGGATCTCGAGTGGGAGCATTCTCCCGGGGAAGGAGCGGACCAGGTGGAAATGGGAGGCAGCGAAGCAGATAGCGGAGATAGTTATGAATTCCCAAACGGCCGAGGTTCCCAAGAGCTGGCCGGGCAGCAGATGGAGGCTAGCGGCTGGGAAACTCCGGGAGGCTGCTTCTCAGGAAGATCGCGATACTGGACTGGAAGAGCGGGGCCGTTCTCATAACAGACGCAGGGACATAGAGCAGGGCAGGATGAGCTGGCATCTGTCCCTAGACCGTCGCCGTTCGGAAAGTAGAGACTGGAGACGCCGGGCCCTAGATCGTCGGGGTTCCAGGCCGAGGGATTAAGAACGGCCCCGTGGGAACTGATCGTCAGTTCTCCGGCCACGTCTGATCTGAAGGGCGTTGAAGCGGAGTGAATCTTGGAGCCTAGTTTGGCTCGCCTTAGACCAAGACCTTGCCTTGTTTCCGATTCGCATTGGTGCGGATCCCTTGCTTCGTTCCGGATTGAATCCGGGAGCCTTGCCAAGCTTTTTACCACATTCGTCTTTGGATTTACCTTTTGGAACTTTGCTTACTTTACTGAACTGCAGCTTCGTGCTGATTCCTCTATTCTATGAACTTTTTAAGTGAATTGCCTTTTTGGATTTGTTTTATTCAATAAACATAGTTAGCCTTTACTACGTCTCCGTGTGTGTGTTAAAGGGGCAGTTCTAAGTCGGCGATTGTGACAATACCCTTTTACTCCTCCTGCCGAACTCCTGCTGCTGCTTGCGGAAGGAGGAGGAGGAAGGGCCGGGTGGCGGCGAAGAAGAAGGGGCCGGGGCGCCGCCTCCTTCGGCCGTTTCTCCTCCATGCGCGCAGGCCAGCCAACCTCCGAGGGAGGGAAGAGTGACGTCACTCGGGCCCCGCCGCCTTCCCAGCGGTCGCCATTTGAGGAGGAAGAAAGGCCGGCAGAGAGGCTGAGGTGAGCGGAGGGAGGGTCGGAAAGGGGTGGAGTGTCCCCCTTCCCTATGAGGAAGAGGCCCGCCCATCATTATTTGAGTCCACAGTGCTCTCTGGATGTAGGTGAACTACAACTCCCAAATGTCAAGGTCTATTTTCCACAAAATCCAAGTGTGTTCATAGTTGGGCATATTGAGTATTCAGATCCATCATTATTTGAGTCCACAGTGCTCTCTGGGTGTAGGTGAACGACAACTTCCAAACTCAAGGTCAATTCCCAAACCAAACCCTTTCTGTTGGTAATGAGAGTTCAATATGCCAAGTTTGGTTCAATTCCACTGTTGCAAGAGATCAGGATGCTCTTTGATTGTGTGTTAACTATAAATCCCAAAAACTGTAACTCCCAAATGTCAAGGTCTATTTTCCCAAAACTCCATCTGTGTTCACATTTGCACATATTGAGTATTCATGCCAAGTTTGGTTCTGATCCAACATTGTTTGAGCCCACAGTGCTCTCTGGATATAGGTGAACTACAACTCCAAAACTCAAGGTCAATGCCCACCAAACTCTTATAGTATTTTCTCTTGGTTATGGGAGTTCTGTGTGGGAAGTTTGATTCCATTCAATCATTGGTGGAGTTCAGAATGCTCTTTGATTGCGGGTGAACTATAACTCCCAGCAACAACAACTCCCAAATGACAAAATCAATTTTTTGACTGATGGTCCCTCCTTGGGTTAGTATTAGTATGTTTTGTGCCAGGATATCTATGTTGTGTTCATCGAAACAGGCCCAGGTTTCACACTGAGTGTATAAATACATTTGAAAACATATAAACTATATGTATTACTGTGTTAGAGTGTCATTTTGGTTGGTGGTGTGCCCCAGGATTTTGTAAATGTAAAAAGTGTGCCGCGGCTCAAAAAAGGTTGAAAAACACTGCTTTAAGAGACACTGCCTTTCTCACCTTCCACTCACCCCTGTTGCTCAGCAAGTTGTTAAAGTGGTATATGTGGCGAGAGAACCTAGTGGTAGGAGATAGCCCATTACTCTCCTTTTTCAAAGCGGCCCTCTGCTATTAATAGACCAGGATCCTAGGCTAACACAAGCTAATTGACAACAGTAGCTTGTCATATGACATATCCAGTTCATGTGTATAAGCATCCATAGCAGCATCCTTGGGATCTGAAGAGTAACACATTCATGGGCGTACATGATTACAAAAATAGCAGTATTAACAGTGGACAAAAAGCTATTTACTTTACAAAAGTATTCAGCCATTAAAGTTGACCGTTGCTTCTGTTAATGGCGAAGGACTGTGACATCTATTAGATGCGAAAAGGTTACAACAGCTTCTTCTAACATGGTTTCACCTTTCTCAAAAGAAAGCAATTGGGATGGTCTTTGTGTCCAACTCCCCTTAGGAAATCTTTTCATTCCCCTAAAGCACCTTTAGAAGTGTTTGTTGTCCCAAACTGTGAGGTTTGCTACATGTTGTTCCAGGGACCTGATGCCAAAAAGGTCCGTTCTCCTGGCTGAGCCACTGGCTTCTTTTGCAGCTGTGTGAAGGCCATTTTCTCTCCAAGGGCGATGCGCTCTGAAATAGCCATTCCCTGCCTTGTGCTGGAAAAAAACATACTGTTTTTCAAAAAAAAAAGAGAGAGAGAGAGAGGCCTTTCATGTTTATTTTGACACATTTGCATGCTTGTCAACTCACCTTTCTATGCAACTTGCAGCTGAGTGGAAGAACTTGAGCCAGGATATCCAGAATACATTTTACATTGTGAATACAGGTGTCTACCTAAATACAGAAGATTTAAGTGATATAAGTTTATGAAACATTTTCTGTAAAAAGTATATTTGCTGTTAAGCACATTCAATAGTATTATTTATTTATTTACATTATTTACGTTATTTGTATCCGCTCATATCAGCCCGAACGCGACTCAGGGCGGCGTACAAAGTCGGTACATATCGATGCCATATATAAAATACATACATTGATAAAAACAAAAAAGAAACAGTTACAGTACATTTAAAACCCTAAAAACAAAGGGCAGTAATTTATTTATTTTTTAAAAAACTATGTTTTCATATTCAAGTCCTTATCCGTTCCATCGTCTTTACCGTTCCTGGGTCATTTTCCAATTCAAGTTGTCTAGATTATGTTGCGGTTCTGAATGCTTGCTCGAAGAGCCAAGTTTGTGCCGTTCTTGTTTATTTCAGTATGAAAAAGTACTCCCAGTTCAGGATGGGTGCTTGACCTTTGCAGCCCGAAAACAAACAGGGCTGGCTGGCCAAACCAATTACAGAGGCGAGAAAGGAATCACAAAGCAAATAGCATATAAGCTTCTTAAGCATCTATATCAGGGGTGCTCAGTATGGTGATCGGGATCACCAGGGTGATCTTCAGGCCTCATCCTGGTGATCTTCAGATCCCTGACCAGGTTTTTTGCTGTTGGTCCTCTTCACATGCCCCTGCACGCTGCAAAGAAGTCCTCCGTCATTGCTCCTCCCGCTCCTGCTCGCGCACCGCCTCCAAAAGCTCAGAGTCCAAGAGGCAGAATGGGCCCCCTCTTTTGGATTCCTCCTCCTCCCTCCGTCCTTCTCCAGCCACTCAGAGTCATAGGAGACCAAAAAGGGCGGGCCTGGATGATGCGATGTATGGCTGGCCCCGCGCGCATGCGCAGAAGCACCCATTCTGCCCCTCGGACGTCTTGTGAGCTCTTGGAGGCGGCACGCATGCTGGCGGCGTGGAAATAAGAGCAACGACGGAGGAGGAGAAGGACGCTTTAGGGTCATTTCCTTACTGCATCTCAAAGGTCGGTCTTTTTACTTTGGGGTGGGTGCTTGATTGTTCTGTGGCATGTCTCTTTGTTTATTTTTAATGTTTAAAAATGGCCTTTTAGCCCCAAAGCCTCTCTGCTTGCTTTGTTCCTTGAGAAATATATGTTGGGGAATATGGAAATGTGGGAGAAATGGGGTGGGTGCTTGATTGTACTGTGGCGTGTCTCTTTGTTTCCTTTTATTTTAAAAATGGCCTTTTAGCTCCAAAGCCTCTCTGCTTGCTTTGTTCCTTGAGAAATATACTGTATGTTTGGGAATATGGAAATGTGGGAGAAATGGGGTGGTTGGATGTATTTTGCATGCCCCTTTGTTTACCTTGCTGCGTATTAAATGGCCTTGTAGTTCAACAGCCTCTCTTCTTACTTTCTGGCTGATAATATGTGTGGTAATATGGCAGTGTGGGAGAAATTGGGTGGTTGGACGTATTTTTATGCTCTGTTTTATATTGTTGTTATTAGATTGAAATGTTGATGTTTTATAACTTCATTTTATGTAAACTGCCCCAAGCCTGCTGGAAGGAGCGGTACATAAAAATGAATAATAAATATAAATAAATAAATAAGAAAATAGTTATACGTTTTACATTTCTGGGTAGGTGATCTTTGGGACTTGGTTTTTTAATCAGTAGCTCCCATGCTGAAAAAGTGTGAGCACCCCTGATCTATATTATCGAATTCTCAAGTTCCAAATTAAAGATAATACACTATTCAATATTAGTACAGTAAATTATATATCACATATATTACTATTGTTTTTTTACACACAATATTGCTGTCTTTACATACATGCAAAGCAATCACGGGCGGTAATCTCACATGCAAGTGAGGAGAGACGTCGGAAAAAGGGCGGAAAGGTGTTCCTGCGTCATCGGAAGGGGACACGGTCCATGGATTGTCTCCCCATTATGTTCTAAATATATAAGACTGGCATCAAAAACCGGGACTCTATTATTGTTTACAATTTGTGCTTATACTTTGGGAGACATCCGATGATGCAGGAACTCCTTTCCGCCCTTTTGTGATGTCTCTCCTCACTTGCATGTGAGTTTACCGCCTGTGATTGCTTTGCATGTATGTAAAGACAGCAATATTGCATGTAAAAAAACAATAATAATATATGTGATATATAATTTACTGTACTAATATTGAATAGTGTATTATCTTTAATTTGGAACTTGAGAATTCGATAATATAGATGCTTAAGAAGCTTATATGCTATTTGCTTTGTGATTCCTTTCTCGCCTTTACAGCCTGAAAGACAGTTGAATTCGTCAAGTAGGAGATAAAGTTACCACATTAAAGTGGAGAGGCAAATTTTGACTGATTTATGAGGCCATTAAAGAACTCCAGGAACGCTGAGGAATGCGAAAGGAACAACAAAGGGATGCTGGAAAATGCTGAGAGATGAGGTGTGTGTCAGCTCCCCCTGGTGGCCAGAAGTTTGCCTCTGTTCGTCTGTGTCGTCTGTTCGTCATTTGTTAAACTGCAGGGATTGTCTGCAAGTATGTGTACTGTAATCCGCTCTGAGCCCCCTTCGGGGTGAGAAGAGCGGAATATAAATAAATAAGTTCCACAGCTGAGGGGCCACCACAGAGAAGGCCCTGTCTCTCGTCCCCACCAGGTGGGTTTGTGAAGCAGGCGGGATCGAGAGCAGGGCCTCCTCCGACGATCTCAAGTTCCTGGCGGGTACATAGGAAGATATGCACTTGGCAAGATAAGCTGGACAGGAACCATTTAGGGCTTTATAGGCTAAAGCCAGCACTTTGAATTGTGCCCAATAGCAAATTGGCAGCCAGTGGAGCTGACGCAACAGCACAGTTGTATGCTCCCTGAGCGCCGCTTCTGTTAGTAACCTGGCTGTCGCACGCTGGACCATTTGGAGCTTCCGAGCCATTTTCAAAGGCAACCCTACCTAGAGCGCGTTGCAGTAATCTATACGGGATGCAACCAGAGCGTGGACCACCGTGGTCATTCACACTCTACTGCATGTTTTCCCTTTAGGATATTTCCATCCTGAACTGGGAGTACTTTTTCACGCTGAAATAAACAAGAACTGCACAAAGCTAAACAGTGTATTTGTTAATTTATACTGGCTTTTTACAGAAATTTAAGTTCAGTTGAATTAAAAATGTTGATTCAAGTCTAACTTGTCTGGCTTTCAATGAAATATAATTTCAATACTTCACTGGTGAAAGAAGCATATAGGATAAGAGAACTAGATGATACAAATTGGGTAACGTATAAAGCTTTGCTATTCTGGAATGGACAAAGATACATATTGAAAGCTAAGGAACAATTGGATAGGGAAGGCAAGGGATTGAACTGGTTTCCATACATGCAAATAAAAGAAAAATTCAAAGAGGATGAGAAAATCAGATTTGAAAGTCAATATAATGAAATTGAAGAACGAAACGAAAGTTCTGGTGGTGAACACTAGGTGGCGCTGATGCTTTGCTTCTCCAGTGTTGCTAACGTTCTGGTGGTGAACATTTCAGAACTCTAACAAAACTTTCAAAACTTCATTATTATTTCATTAGGAATTAGGAACTGCCATTTATAATGAAATTTTGAAGCAAAGCACCAGCGCCACCTAGTTTTCACCACCCGAACTTTAGTTTTGTAAGTATTTAGAACCATGATTTCCCAGGCCTACACAGTTTATTCAGGATTTAACAAATAAATTATAAACAGGGTTTTGTAACAGAACTAAGATAAAATCAAAAACAAAAATCTGAGGCAGGACTCCGTTTAAGAGATACTAAACAACTTACCTTTGTAAAAGTTGCAGCCTTACCCGGGACAGTAGTTTTAGCTGTTACCTGAAGCTGTTGATATGCGGGGACCATCTTGTCAATTTCTTGCAGAAGTAACGGTTTGTCATCATCTTCTAGCTGAAAGAGATGTTGGTCAGCTATGAATACGTTAATTGGTTTTAAGGATTTTATCTGTTTAATTTTAATACTGTTCATGTTTGAATCTATTTTAATGTTTGTACATTTTAGGTCAAGATAGTATTGTATTGGCTTCATTGTGAGATGCTTTGAGTCTCTTTTTTAAGACAGAAAATGCAGGATATAAATCATAATGGTTTGGGTCCAGGTTGCCTACAGGATTGCCTTATCCGGCATGATCTGCCCTTTAAGGCACTGAGGTCCTCTAGGGGAAGCTTCCCCCAACCAGCCAGAACCCAACTAGTAACTGTCACTCAGAGGTCATTTTCATCGGCTGCCCCACGTCTTTGGAATGACCTGCTGGAAGAGATCTGACAGCTAGATGAGCTGTCAAAATTGAAGACCCATCTCTTCCGGCAGGCCTACCCAGTCAACTTTCAATCATGAGTTTTGATTTACGTTTTATTGCTGCTGTATGTTAATTTTGTAATTGTGTTTGGTTTATGTTTTTTTTATATAGGTGTGTTTTTATCTATGTACTAGCTGTGCCCTGCCACGCATTGCTGTGGCCTATACTAAGAATTTCCGAAGTAGAGGTAGATATATAGACCATTATGAAAGAGGGGTACCTACCTATTCCTTCCCCCTTTTTTCTTCCCCTTTCTTCTTTCTCTACCTCTTTCTTTTATTCCTTCTTTCACTCTGGTTTCATACTTCCTTCTCTCTTTCCTTCCTTCCCTCCCCCCTTTCTCCACTTCTTCTTTTGTCTCCTGCCTTCCCTCCCTGTTTCCTTCCTTCTTTCACTTTTTATTTCTTTTTCTCCTTCCTCCCTTCCTTCTTCACCTCTTTCCTGCCTTTCCTCTCTACTTTCTCTTCTTTCTTCCTCTGGTACCTCCTTCCTTCCTTCCCTCCCTCCTTCTCTCTTTCCTTCCTTCCCCCTTTCCCTGTTTCATTCCTTCCCCCCTCCACCACATCCTCCTCCCTTGCCAAAGGGAGAGAAGGAAGGAATGAATGCAAGAGGGAAGGAGGGGGAGTGCAGCAAGGGAGAGGGGGTGGGACCAGAGTGGGGAAGGGGCGGGGACAAGCCTGGAGTAGGGGGTGGGGCCAGAGCTTCCACCGTTTACTTTGCCCTCCTCGTCTTCCTCCTCCTTCACTTCCAAGCCTTCTCATCCTCCTTTATTATCTTTCTCTCCTTGTCTTCTTCCCTCCCTCTTTCTCAGCCAGCGGTAGCAGTGATACACTAGCGGGAGCCAGCCAGGCACTATTGCGCATACACCGGCCACCTTGGGCGCGGAGCAAGCTGGGAAGTGTAGTCTCCCCAACTGTTTTGGAATTTGTAAGTGATTGTCTTTGCTTTCTTAAATTTTTCAGAGTGTTGGTCACACCTAGGACTGTTTGGCGTTGTGTGGCCAAATTTGGTGTGATTTCCTTCAGTGGTTTCTTTGTTTTTAAGGTTCTCATTACGGACAGAGTATTTTTATATATATAGATTTTATTGTATGTATTTTATGTTATGTTTTGGCTTTGTTGTACCCCACCTCAAGCCATCAGGAGGTGGGTAATTAATGTATAATCATCACCATCATCATCAGTTAGGCACACTATATCTGGAAGATTGTAAGATGTGAAAAAATACAATGGCTATTCTAGCATGAAATGATGAAGACAAAGAGATCGCTAACAAGCATGAGTTTCAATGTTTGGGAATTGTAAAGTACCTGATTAGAAAATGAAAGAAGAGTTGAGGTAAGCTTTAATCCTTCTGTTGCAAAGGCCTAACATAGAGAAAAGAGAGATAAATTGAGCCTTTCTTCCAAATAAATGCCAAAAAAACCCCATTCCCTTCCTCTTCCCTTCACTACATATGCTCGGCCTGCTGCCTTGTGACTCAACTAGTCAAATACAGTTCAGAAAAGGATGCATTTGGCAGCATTCCTAATGTTTTTCCAGTCCCAGGAAGCCATTTAATGTTGAGCTCCCAAATAAAGCTGATGAGTCGTGTTTGGCTTAATGGGCCACAAACTGGAAGCCCATAACAAGGACATTTAGGGAACAGCTTTTAAATTTGTAGTAATACTCTGCGTACACTTGTGCATTACGAGACAACCACATTTTTAGGGTAGAGAACTATTGGTCTTTCAGATGTTTTTGACTGCAGCTTTCATAATATTTCACCATTGGCCAAGCTGGGATTTCTAGAAATTGACGTGCAGAACATCGATATGGCCAAGGACTCCAACCCCTGCTCCAAAGGAAATTCACAAATAGTTTCTTGGAATAGTTCATGGAAGATGCTGGATGGGACTTAGCAGCATTCCTGCTGCTCAAAACTAATAATTTTGGTTGCATTGTTACCTCTGCTTGCTGAAATAAATCCTGGGTCGTCTTCAGCAACCCCTCCCCTCTACAAAGGAAAGAAAAAGAAAATACAATTTCATCAACAGCTTGAATATAATTTAACCTACAGTTCCTATGGACCTTGGGGGCTAAGAAGACTAAAAGTGTCAATTATTCAAGAATGGCTCTACTGTCGTCTCGATGCCTAGATTAGGAAAGACTATTCCAGGCTTGGGGATCAGTTTTTCTCATAAGACAATCATAGTAATTTTGTATTCACAACAGAGCGGCTGGTTTTGCAGGACTTGATCTGGAATCATGTCCACAATTCAGCATAAGCCTGTTTGTAATCAGTGGCACTTATTTTCGAGGAAATATGCACAGGATTGAATTGGTGGTGCTTCAGGAAAAGCAAGATCTTTACAAATATGGCAGTTTGCGGAGGGTTGAACAGATAATTTCAACCAAGGAGAAAAGGCAGAATGTCAGCAATAATATTTGAATTGTTTAGGTTCAGAATAGGGAAGAACAGCCACTTGAAATGACTGCCAAGCCATTCTCACATTTTTGGATTCCACCTATCTTATCAAATCATCTGAATGGAAAAAAATCAGGAATACAAGGTTCTCTACAGTTATTTTTGAGTCTTTTAGAGCTGTTGTTCACCACAGTGTTTCCCAACCTTTTTTGAGCTGCGGCACACCTGGTCACTCGGGGTGTGGCCTCCACCTGGGCCCCGCCCCCTTTCGGCCCAGGCCCCTCCCTCTTCCTCCTTTCCCTCCTGCCTGCCTGGCTTCTCGGGGGCGATGGAGCTGCGTGACTTGGACCAGAGCCTGTGCGTGGTGACGGGGGGCGTCGCAGGGCCTGGGCCGGGCCGTGTGCCTCCGCCTGGCCGCGCTCCTCTCCCCAGGCTCAGCGATGCTCCTCTCGGGCCAGGTGGAGGGCCCGCTGCGGGAGGTGGAGGTGCTGCTCCACCGGGACTGGCCGTGCCTCCACCCGTGCGCCCTCCCCAGCCCCACGTCACCCAAAGCCTCCTCCGCACTGCCCGGGAAGCCCACCGGCAGATGGAGGGTGAGGGGGAAGAAGGCGCGGGGCCGCCCCCGGAAAGGGTCCTCATGGTCAACAACGCCGGTGAGCCAGGCAGGAGGGAGAGGCCGGCAGGAAGAAAGGAAGGAAGGAGGGAGGGAGGAAGAAGGAAGGGAGGAGGGAGGGAGGAAGGAAGGAGGGAGGGAAGGAGGGAGGAAGGGCCTCCCACGCAAGGGGAAGGCACTCCAGGGAACACTAGGAAGAAAGGGGGGAAGAGAGGTTTTTCCACGTCACACCAGCTGATCGCTCACGGAACAGCGGTTGGGAAACACTGGTTCACCAGACCCATTTCCCAGAAGCCTCAGCCTCACTGAGAATCCATGACTCCCAGTAGAGGATTCTGGGAATTGGGTTAGGAATATAGTAAATCAGACACTCGAACTGTATGGAATCTGAAATATGGTTAAGCGTGGCAACTTTGGAAACAATTGTGGCTTGCCTTATTTCTCTGCATGCTAGAGCATTAGAGTCCCTCAGTATTGATGCTCCAAGAAAGCATTAGACTGGTTTCTACAAAAGGCCAACAATATGTAATATTTTTTTCAAGATCATCTTTGGCATAATGTGTCATTTAGGCTTTAAAAGAACATATATGAGGGAAAAGGAAATAGAATAATGAAAAAGATTCAATATTCCCCAAGGAGAACTCTTGGATGGGGCTTTCTAAATATAGCAGCTTGCAGATTTGATCAACAGAAACACCCGCATAAACGCTTGGGATGTGGGAACAGCCCGTGTAGAATGGGCCTTAACGCCAAGAGGCAATTCTCTATGAGCTAACTGATAAGCCAGTCGGATTGCCAGGGCTATCCAAAAGGCTAAACGTTGGGAGGAAAGAGGAAGTCCCAGGAGTCTTCCCTATACTGGAGAGACAACTAGGGGATTTCCTATGGGGAGCTGTCCTATGCAGATAAAGGACAAAGTCCTCTTTAACGTCAAGGGAGTGGAGGGCAACCTCCAGAGGAGATGGTTTGGGAAAAAAGTCGGAAGGACAATGTCCTCAGTCATATGAAAATGAGAACAACTTTGGGGAGAAAGGTGACATCCGTCCGAGGGACCACCTTGTCTTCGTGGGCAGCCGAATGAAGGGGGATCAGGACGGAGTGCCGTGATTTCACTGGCTCTCCTGGCCGAGGTAATGGCCACAAGGAAGGCAGTCTTCAAGAGAGATGGGAAATATGGCAAGTTGCCATAGGCTCAAAGGGAGGCTTGGACAGTTGTGAGAGGACTAGTTCCAAACTCAGGACGGAGGTGGAGGGGGAAAGGTTTCTTATAACCCTGTAAAAACATGCCCTCAGGGGGTCGCTAAATCGAGACGGAAGGCCAAACTTCTTCCTGTACCAGGACAGGGATGCCAAATAATTTGACGGAGGATAGGGTAAAGCCTTTAGTGGAGAGTGAACCAGGAAGTCTAGGGAACAACAGAGACGGAGCCGACTGTGGCAAATGGCCCAGCAGTTGCACAAGTGGAACTTGTTCCACTTATATGTGTACGCCCTCCTAGTGGAAACCTTCTGAGCTGCCTGGATTATCAGGCGGACAGGGTCGGAGAGGTGGGGACAAGGCCTGATCCTCACGCTGTGAGGAGGAGAGATGGAAGGTCGGATGCAGGACAGGGCCTTGCTGGAGGGAAGGTCAGGGTCTAGTGGTAGACGGATGAAATCTCCCTGAGAGGCCTGTAGAAGGGTGTGAACCACGGTTGACGAGGCCACCAGGGGCTACCAGGATACAGTCCGAGTTGTGGGACAACAACCGCTAGCACCCTGGGGAGAAGTGGAAGTGGAAATGCATACAGGAGACCCGAGGACCAGTGGTAGAGGAATCGTCCCCTAAACAGTCTGGGGGATGCGTGAGGTTGAGTCTGGCACAATACCTGCGGCAGAGGGTGTTGAGGTGCGATGCAAACAGGTCTAGTTGGGGGGTATTCCAACGCCTGACCAGTGAGCGGAGTGATGGGGGCTGAGCTGCCACTCGTGAGTGGTGAACACGTCCTGGTCAGTGAGTCGTTAAAGGTGTTTTGTAGGCCCGGAGATGGATGGCTTGGAGGAGCAGTCGTGGAGAATGCACCACTCCCATATCCGAAGGGATATGGAGAGAAGGGTAGGTGGTGCGGGTTCCCCTTGTTTGTTGATGTAGCATTTCACCGAGGTATTGTCCGTGAGGACTTGAACTACCTGGTTGGAGACTAAGTCACGAACGACCGCAGGGCCTTCTCTGTGCTGTAAGCTCAGGGCATTTATATGAGTCTTTTTCTTGGGATGATCAACCACTGATGGTCAGAGGTTGGATGTGAGCTCCTCACCCTGTGGACGATGCATCTGTGACTGAGGGGTTGAACACCCAAAGACATGGCCAATCCAATTAAAAGTGTAGAGAGTTTCTTGTATTCCTCTGCCTGCTGAGGATCAGCCTCAGGCTCAGGCAGAGTGGAAATAGGAGTAGCATCAGAAGCAGTCTCTATATCCATGTCATTTGATCATCAGGGAGGGGGGGGGGGCAGCTAGGAGAGCAGGAGCTTGAGTGGGAGGGGCTGGGGAGGGGCTGATACAGGAGGAGGAGGTGCCACGGATTGCGGAGCACAGGAGGGAAGCCACGGATACCGACAAGCCTCTCCAGAAGGGAAAGGCTCAGGAGGAAAAAGGTGCCCAAGTAAGGGTAAGGGGGGAGGAAAAGCAGAAGGGTATCCATAAGGATACCCATAAGGCGGTTCCCAGGTGGTAGCTCGGTCACCGAAGCCCTCCTTAAGAGGGGCTCCGTGACCGAGCATGCTCTTCAAAAGAAAACGGAGAGGAAAGGAGGAGGGTGCCTGAGAGGCTTGAAAGGAAGTGAGGCTCGGTAACCGAAGAAGAGCAGGCTGGGGAAGATGAGGGTGGAGAAATGAGTGCTCTCTTCATGAGGCAATTGCAGCGTCTCAGCTGCTTGAAAAGGAAGTGGGGCTCGGTAACCGAAGAAGAGCAGGCTGGGGAAGATGAGAGTGGAGAAATGAGTGCTCTCTTCATGAGGCAATTGCAGCGTCTCAGCTGCTTGAAAAGGAAGTGAGGCTCGGTAACCGAAGAAGAGCAGGCTGGGGAAAATGAGGGGGGAAAAATGAGTGCTCTCTTCATGAAACAATTGCAGCGTCTCAGCTGCACACAAGG
The DNA here is from genome assembly GCA_030556195.1 of Anolis apletophallus. Lineage (NCBI taxonomy): Eukaryota > Metazoa > Chordata > Lepidosauria > Squamata > Anolidae > Anolis > Anolis apletophallus. Next base: position 21,570,894 of record JARBWK010000007.1, read on the forward strand.
GGATAGGAGGGCTGGGGGGCGCAGAGCCAACCAGTTGCCTCACAGTATTTTGTGCCATGATCGAGGGGCTGGAGGGCCGAGGACCAACCAGTTGCCCTGTAATTTTCTGAGCCAGTTTGTTCACAGTATTTTGTGCCATGATCAAGGGGCTGGAGGGCCGAGGACCAACCAGTTGCCCTGTAATTTTCTGAGCCAGTTTGCTCACAGTATTTTGTGCCATGATCAAGGGGGCTGGAGGGCCGAGGACCAACCAGTTGCCCTGTAGTTTTTCTGCCAGAGGCTCTTTAGATTTTTCTTTTGGCAGCAATCTTGGAAGCCTTGGCTTCTCAGCTTTAGCTTTTTCTTCCGGAGTGGCTCTATGGCTGGACTAGAGGCCGACTCACGGATGGCACCTTCGGACAGAGCACTCAAGGGACTGGCATTTTCAGCCCCTGAAAGCAGAGAAGGCTGGCTCGCAGAACAGGAGAGCCCGGTCTCTGAGGAAAGTAAGGCCTGATCAAAAAAAGGGGAGGCCTTCAGCTTAGAATCACTGTTCTTCAGGGTTCTATTAGAAAAAATCCTGCATATCCTGCAGGACTGGGGAATGTGGGAATCTCCCAGACAGAGGAGACATTTAGGATGTCGATCCTCTTGGAGTAAGGTTGCTCCACAGTCAGAGCACCTTCAAAAGATAAAGAAGACATTTCTATACTTATCTGAATGGTCGAGGCAATCCGTGGAGTTCCAACAGGAGCTAGTAGTCGGAGATCCTTTCGCTGTCAAGGCGGAAAAAGGACTGACTAGGTAGCTACAGTGGGGGATGAGGGAGGGCGGGGAGTGGGAGGGGCATATGTAAATCTTTAGTTTTAGCTAGTATGTCCGAGATTCTACGCATGCGCGGGAGTAAACCCATTTGTGTGCATTTCACAGACCACACGAAGGAGAAACAATATTATTATGAGGCTTTCCAATTAAGAGCATTACTAGAAATGAGTTTAAAAACAGAAGATAAATGGATAAAAGTAAAGAACGAAATAAATGATGGTCGGGGAAAATACGGTTTATACACCAGAGATATTAATAAAATAGACAAAAAGCTTGCATATGATTGTTGGCAAAAACGGAAAAAACTATGGGCATATAAATTAGCAGGGAAGACTCCAATTAAGAGCATGGGACTCCCCGAAAGGTTAGCAAATAGCTTAGAAGAAAAGGGATTAAGAAGAGTAAAAGATGTGGAAACAAGATGGAAAGATTATAAATTGGACAGAGTTTTTGGAAAAGGGGGGGGGGAATTGGTTAAAAAATTAAGAGCGATTTGGGGAAAAGTAAAAAAAGAAGGTGCTCTGCCCACTGAAGAACTAAAGGTAGATAAATTACTAAATGCAAGAGAAAAAACAAGCAAATGAACAGTGGCAAAAATATACAATTTAATGGTGGAAGATAAAGAGTTCATGATTAGAGCAATATGTAACAAATGGAATGGAGTTAAATCATTACAGGCACATGAAGTAGAGGAAATAATAAGGAATACGAATAATATAAAAATAGAAAAATATAACAAATTAGAAAAACAGATGATATTAAGAGGGTAAGAACTCCCGAGCAATTGGTTTATATGGTAAAAGGAAGGAATTCTAAGTGTTGGCACTGTAATAAAGAAAAAGGTACTTATGCACATATGTGGTGGGAGTGTTCTGAAATAAAAAAAACTTCTGGCAAATGATACAAGGAAAAATACAAGAGATATTCCACATAAATATTCAAATTAATAATGATTTGCTACTATGGGGAGTGTTGGATCATCCAAGTATAAAAACCAAATTTCAGGAGTTATTTAAGGTAACAATAAGAGCAGCCCATGCGGTGATTGCTAGAGGATGGAAAGACAAAACGAAATGGACATTAAGTAATTGGAATGACTATAAGTATGATCAAGTGTTATTAGATATTACGGGAGTTATGACTAATCAAGCAACAAGGACAAACAAAAGGACATCACAGATAGATGGAAGATCTATTTCAACTGGGTGAAAAATGGAGGAGTCAACGTTCACATCATACAAAAAAAAAACACAAAGACTTTACCAGTGGTTGGATCTGCAAGATTAGTAGAAATATACTGTGGTTGAGGAGGGAGGGGGAGGGAGAGAAAAATGTAATCTATACCAATGTAATGTACTATAATGTCTTTATTATTTATTGAATAAAAGACAAAAAAATAAAAGAAAAAATAGATGTGGATGGGGACATGGGGGAACACGAAAAGAATGACTTTCTGCCTTTTGCGTATTGTTTTTTCCTTGATAATCTCTGCCCATTCTGTGATTACCTTGTGAATAAATACATGGAATAGGCCATGCTAGATAGGCCTTGAGCATGCCGTACAATCTCATTTTCTGGGTCTTCCCATTTCTCCATCTCAGAGTCAACACGAATTGCCAGCTTATGCAGTTCTACGCCTATTTTCCCAAGTTTGTTTTGTTCCTGAGAATGACATAAGAGTTATTCTCTTTTCTTCATTGTACTATACAGGCCTATAAATAGTGCAAATATGTATCAGTAGATATATAACCAGCATCTTACCTCACTGTCGAGTCTGACTGGCTTTAAGGCTTTCAAATTTGAATTATGTTTCTGTTTTAAAAAAATGAATACAAAGGTTTACTGAATTGGATTTGATTCTAGTAAATTATTTATTTTGAATTTTAGAGTCTAACAAAGTTACCATCAGAAATAAAATATAATTGACTAAATGGGGGTCAATGAAATAATATAATTACTGTTTAAAGAGGCCAACTGCTTTTCGCATCAATGTGTAGTTTCTTCCTATATGTTGTTTTAACGCATTTAAAATGACCTGCCCACTTTTAAGAACCAGCCTCTGGATTGGGCAAAGAAGGTTTCATTCAGCTGCCATTCGGCAAACAAGGAGGGTTGCATTTTCACCTCTCTCCTGCCAGCAAGTGAAATTACGACGACAACTTGCAACATGGGTGCTGCTTATGATTGTGGCTTGGCAGAGGATACAAACACCGATCCTTTCTAGGCCTGGGCAATCCATGGTTCTAAATGGTTCTAAAGTACTTACAAAACTAAAGTTCTGGTGGTGAAAACTAGGTGGCGCTGGTGCTTTGCTTCTACAGTGTTGCTAAAGTTCTGGTGGTGAACATTTCAGAATTCTAACAGAACTTTCAAAATTTCATTATTATTTCATTATTGGTGATTTTTAAGACAGAACCAATTAGGAACTGCTATTTATAATGAAATTTTGAAAGTTTTGTTAGAGTTCTGAAATGTTCACCACCAGAACTTTAGCAACACTGTAGAAGCAAAGCACCAGCGCTACCTAGTTGTCACCACCAGAACTTTAGTTTTGTAAGTACTTTAGAACCATGGATTGCTCAGGCCTTTGCTCTCCAGTTGGAAGCAGAACAATTGGATTGGTGGCTGGCTCCTAAGGTAGGCTGAAAAGGCATTTCTGTACCCAACATATATTCAATCCTGAATACTAGTCTGGGTTTTAAAAATATTGTATTTAATGTTCACAATAAGAGCATAAAAACACAGTAAATATAAATCTCCCGTCTTCTTATTACAGGCAGAACCCAAGTTACGCACAACGTAGGTTCTGTAGTTTTGCTCTTAAATTGAATTTGTATGTAAGTTGGAACAGTGACATTTCTTAAGTGTAACTCTAGCCGAAAAATGTATATTCTTTAGTTTTGGATAGCATAGGGAAGAGTTAACACGCCTGTCCCTGTGATAGTAAGATTTTGAAATTGGCTTGTTGTGGAAACAAAGATTGGTGATAAAGTTTCAGTGGAGAGTGTTAAGGAAAACTTCCAAAAATACAGCAGAGCATCCAAAATACAAACAGCATTGAGCTCCCAGAAGAGTGTGAAGTGATGTGGTTGGAAAAGAATTCACAGCTTAGGAGGCAAACATACAGAGTTCAATCTTTAAAAAATATATAAATTACTAGCTGTACCCGGCACGCGTTGCTGTGCCCTATTTAGGAGATGCAGGAAAGTCTGAGTATGTAAGGGTTTGAAATGATGCTACTTATGGTCTTGGTGGGTGTGTGCATGTGTATATGTGTGTATGTAGTGTATATATGTGTGTGTATATGTATATATGTGTAGGTATGTTTATATATGTATACGTGTGTATGGTACTGTGTATGTGTGTGCATGTGTACATACACATGAGGGGGGAATGGGGGGGAAGAAGGGGTCTGAGGCTGAGAGAGGAAAAGAAGGGGCTGAGGGTGAGGGGAGAAGAGAAGGAGCCTGGGGCTGACGTGAGGGGGGTTGGGGCCATAGGCTGAGGGGGAGAAGGAAAGGTCCTGAGGCTGATGGAGGAAAAGAAGGGGGCTGAGGAGGGAAAAGAAGGCGGCAGCAACGGCCCGGTCCTTTCCTCTTCACCCTCTGCCATCCGGAGGGCAGTGCGGCGAGCAGCGTCCCACGCCTCGTCCTTCTTCACCCTCCGTCCTCCGGAGGGCAGGCTCAGGGGCGCGGAAGCTTCTCGGAGTAACCAGGAGGTCTCCGTGTGGTAGCCGGTGCTCCGTGGCGGCCGCCATCTTTCCTGGCGGCACTTCGGGCCAGGAGGGGGTGGGACCTCCGGTCTGCATTGTTTGGGTGTCACTTTCCGGCCGGACCATTTTCCTGACGGATTGACTTCCGTCGGAGCCTTTTCGGCCGGACCTGAAGTGGTTCAGCCGCCATGTTTTTTTTTGTAGTTTTTGGGGTTTTTTCAGTGTTCCTTCCCCGGAGAGCCCCAGAAGCGACCGATGCGGCGGAGAGCGGCTGCGGGTCTCCCTCTGTGGGGCGGCGGTGGTGGCGGGTGGGGCGCCGCCGGTGTGGCGGTGACGTGGCGGGTGTGGGGGGAGAGCGGGGGACGGGAGGGGTTGGGGGGGGGAGTCAGTGTGCGCAGTGTGTTTGCTCTCCCTCTGTCCTGCGTTGTGGGGGGTTGGAGTGCGCCTGCACGATGGCTCTCCCTCTGTTCTGCGCTCGTGGCCAGCGCAGAACGGAGCCAATGGGCGGTTTTGGGGGCTGATTTTGGGGGTTGGAAGGTAGGAAGGTGGGTTTTTGTGTGATGGTAATACCTCGTGGTCTGTGGGAATGTGTCTCGTTGGATTGGTGTTTCTGGGGGGCGTAGTTTGGCCGTGCATAAAGTCCTTTGCACGACCACTCTCTTTTTATATATATAGATAATAGATTTATTTACAAAAATAATAACAAATAGATACATTCCAACTGTCATTCAGGAGTCGGGGGAAGGCGATTCCTTCAGCCTATTCCTAAGCTAACTAGCTGTTCTGCATTGAGGTCTGTAGACTTGAGCAGTGTGGGGTTGAATTCCAATACAGACACCTTTTCCCCCATGATAAGTCTTTCAGGATTTCCCTCCCTAGTGGTAGATTTCACTCACGTCCTGTTGTCTCACCCCAGTTTGTAACTAGAATTCATTTGTAAGTCAGATGTTTGCAACTCGGGGACTGCCTGTACTTCATAACCCAGACCTGGGCATCTTGCGGCCCGGCCGCCAATTCTAACCGGCCCGCGGATCCTTCGGTGCCCGTGGAGAAGGGCATCAGAGCGGGGGGGGGAGGGGCATTTCTACAAAAGGAAGGGCTGCTGCCGCCGGCATCCCATCGCCGCCATTTCACAGCAGTGGGGCCTGCGTCGGCAGACAGCCCGCCGCTCCGGAGAACGATTGGAGGAGCAGCGGTTTTGGAGTGCCCACCATCCCAGGAGCAGTCGTCGACCTGTGGTGGCTGATCGCCCTGGTGACCTGGAGGACGTTCGAGGGAACGCCCTGACGGAACAGCTATTGGCTGGGGGTGGGAGCGGGCGGAGGCCTGCAGCATCAGATCGTCTGCTGCTCTGCTCATCCTCTGGGGCACCTTGTCTTCTTGAATTTTATTTTAGTGGGGTTTATTATTATTTTATAATAATTTTATAATAATAATATATATGTTATATTATATTATAATTTCAATATATTACAATGTCTATATATATACTGTAATAATTATGATATTAATACTAATAATATATGAATATTTCTTGATATATTAATATATTCTTATTAATGATGTGTTAATATGTTAATGTATTGTTATTTTATTATAATAATAATAGTATGATTACAGTATAATGTGTTGTATATGCATTTGGTATTGGTGTCGTAATGTAACACAGTATAATACTGCCAATGATAATGTGATATAATATCGTGATATTATAATTTGTATATTTGTATTACATGCAATATTGCTAATCAATATTGCGATATGTTGTAGTGCAATATGATATGTAGTGCTGATGTTGTGTTATGACAGTAATGTTATTTGTTGTTTTTCAGTTTGTTGTAAGCCGCTCCAGCAATACTGTTATATGTACATTGTAAGCCACTCTGGCAGTATTGTTGTTTGCTGTAAGCCGCTCTGAGTCCCCTTCAGGGTTGAGAAGAGTGGCATATAAAGACAGTAAATAAATAAATAAATAAATAAATAAATAAATAATGTAGATTCGAATGTAGTTCAGCCTTTAGGTGCGGCCCTCCATAATATTTTTTGGCTCTTGTGTGGCCGCTTGGAAAAAATAATTGCCCACCCCTGTCATAACCCCTTACAGGTGAGGTAAGAGAGCCTTCCAGAGGCATCCAGAAACGTATCAATGTTTGTGGCTGTGGCATGCAAGCTGCATTTAATAACATTTCATAATGGCTTGTCTATCTTTCACAATCTAATTTAGTGAGTGAATACATAAATGCAAATGGTCAGTCGTAAAGCTGAACAGGGCATAGGGTTACAGCCTGTGTTGGATGGGGTCACACTCCCTCTGAAGATGCAGGTTCGCAGCTTGGGAGTGATCCTGGACTCATAGCTGAGCCTGGAGCCCCAGGTCTCGGCAGTGGCCGGGAGAGCTTTTGCACAGTTAAGACTTACGCACCAGCTGCACCTGTACCTTGGGAAGTCTGATCTGGCCATGGTGGTCCACGCTCTGGTCACATCACGAATAGATTACTGCAACGCACTCTACATGGGGCTGCCTTTGAAGACAGTTCGGAAACTGCAACTAGTCCAACAGGCGGCAGCCAGATTACTAACAGGAGCTACATACAGGAGCATACCACCCCCTTGTTGTGTCAGCTTCACTGGCTGCCTGTCCACTTCTGAGCTCAATTCAAAGTGCTGGTTTTGACCTATAAAGCTTTCGTACCTGGGGAAGGTAGTTGAGAGGGCAGTAACGGAGCAGTTGCAGTCCTTCTTAGATGATGCAACATGGCTAGACCCCTTCCAGTCCGGCTTCCGTTCGGGGCACAGGACGGAGACGGTTCTGGTCTCCATCACAGACCAACTCCTCTGCTAGCTCGACCAAGGCGGGTCTGCGCTGCTCGTGTTATTGGACCTCACGGCAGCGTTTGACACGGTCGACCACAATCTATTGATCCACCGCCTGGCCGTGGCTGGAGTGAGGGGGATAGCCCTTAAATGGCTGGCCTCCTTCCTCCACCAGCGGTCTCAGCGTGTGAGGAGGGGCGAGGTGGTCTCCGAGGGCTCCCCATACTCTGTGGGGTCCCCCAGGGGCCATTCTCTCCCCTCTGTTATTTAACATCTACATGCAGCCGCTTGCACAGCTGGTGCGGAGTTATGGGCTGGAGTGTCACCAGTACGCTGACGACACCCAGCTCATTCTGAGGATGGAGGGCAGGCCGGGTTCTGTCCCCGATAATTTCCAACACTGCCTCGGGCCGGTACTGGATGGCTGCGAGCCAGTAGGTTGAGGGTGAATCCGCGAAGACGGAGATCTTGTGGCTGGGTCGCCCGGTGATGTTAATGTCCAGCTTCCGAGCCTGGACGGTGCGGTGTTATGCCCATCGCTTCCGTAAAGAGCCTGGGGGTCCATATGGACTCCCAGCTGACCATTGAGGCCCAGGTCTCTGCGGTCAGCAAGATCGCTTATAGCATCTGCGACAGGCAAGGAGGCTGGCCCCCTATCTCTCCCGGAACGATCTGGCCACGGTGATCCAAGCCACAGTCATCTCAAGGCTGGATTACTGCAACGCGCTCACGTTGGCCTTCCTCTGTCGGTGACCCGGAAGCTCAGGCTAGTGCAGAACACTGCCGCCCGGCTCCTGTCTGGCACGCCAGCTGGCGCCCACATAACACCTGTTTTGCAGGATCTGCACTGGCTGCCAATTGAGCACCGGATCACCTTCAACGTGTTGGTCCTCACCTTTAAGGCCTTACACGGCCTGGGGCCAGCGTATTTGAGGGACCGTCTCACCCCATATTGCCCTCCGAGATCACTTCGGTCTGAGGACTCCAATCTCCTGGAGATACCTTCAGCGAAACTCGCAAGGCTGGATTCTACCCGCCGGAGGGCGGTCTCAGTCATAGCACCAACGCTGTGGAACGCCTCCCGGACGGAACTCGGGCTATGAAGGACTTGCTCTCGCTTAGACGGGCCTGTAAAACATACCTGTTTAAGCAGGCCTTTGGTGAGTAAGTCCTGCCCATGCCCCGCCATCTATTCGTTCTTCTGAGGATGATGTGCTGTTCATTGTGTTAACTGTGTTATTAATTACTATACTGCTGTTGTTTTTAATTGTTTTTAACTGCTTATTGCCTGTATTTTACTGTGCCCTTCGGCTCCTGTAAGCCGCCGCGAGCCTCAGGGAGTCGGCGGCATAGAAGCCCGAATAATAAATAAATAAATAAATAAAGCTCTATACGGTTCTGGCCCATCTTACTTGTCCGAATGCATCTGCCTCTACATCCCACCTCGTAATTTAAGATCATCCTTGGAGGCCCTGCTCTCGCTCCCACCAACATCTCAAATGCGGTCAGTGGGGACGAGAGACAAAGCCTTCTCGGCTGTGGCTCCCCACCTGTGGAATGTGTTTCCAAGCAAACTACGATCAACCCCATCCCTCCTAGCATTCAGGAAAAAAGTAAAATCTTGGTTATGGGACCAGGCCTTTGCACAATAGCATAATGCAGCACCTTGGACTGGAATTGGACTGGCAAGTTGACAGATGAGGATGAGGATATGGCTTACTGTTTACTAATCTAGGTTTGTGGACGGAATAATGTTTTTAACTTAATTGAATGTGGATTATGTGTTTTAATTTTAACTGTTACTATTTTAATGCTGTATGTTTTTATGGTTTTATAATGTATATCGTGGCATCGAATTGCTGCCTTTGTCAGCCGCTCTGAGTCCATCCCCCGTCCCGTCCCCTTGCCGGGGGTTGAGAAGGGGGGGGGGGGTAAAAATACTGTAAATAAATAAATAAATGGGTTTATCTGCAAAGCACAGACACAGTGAGATGTCTTTCTGTCACTGAAAAAATATGGGTAAATGTGGTAATACATGGGAAAATGGCCAATTAATTTTTCTGCAAATGGACATATAAGATCAAGATAAAGAACTTACCCCTGGCCTTGGTAGTGACAGGTATGCACGCTTCTCTCCTAAGAACAACACACCAAAAGTGGTCATGTAGATTTCATACGTGGCCCCCCAACTTGCTTTATGTCTTGAGGCAATGCAAGAAAATTTTCTCAGTATTTTTTTTTTACCTACCTCTAATGATTCCTCTTCATAGATCACACAGGACTGGCATTTTGCCTATTTGCTTTCAGTATAAAAGAGATTTTCTATTACTCCTTACATCTATCATACTTGAAAGCCATGGCAAGGAGAATGGGAGCCCCACCTCTCCAACAATAGTACTGTAATGCTAAAATCTTCCATATGAACCTAAGAGGTTTAAGATTGACAGGGGAGGCTTTCTCTTGATCCTACCACCATCGCAGGCCCGTTTCGAGAGGCCATAGGAGAGAGCCTTCTCGTGTTTTTAACGTGTAATTGCCCATGGAGAGGCTTCTTATGGCAGTGTCTGCTTTATTTTGAAAATTTTATGTTTGTAAAATGAGAATGCAGCCTTGAAATAGATAGACGGATAGACCCTCTCTCTTTCTAAACACTCAATTGGGGGAGAGGAAGGGTATTTCTTCAGTTGAAAGAAAGTTGACATCACAACAACTAGGGCAACAGTTAAGAGGATGAGCTGTGAACCTAAACATTACTGGTTTAAAATCTTAATATCTGAGCATGCCAAAACAGCCTTCGCAAAACCAGAAAGCTAAAAATGCTTACTCTTCACCTAAAATATGATCTACTATAAGAATGCCATAAATAAAGTATATATTAAAGTATTCTAAGACTGCAGAAGCAAAGGGCAGATTTCAAATGACAACGGCACCTTCTACACTGGGATATAAAATCCAGATTATCTGCTTTGAACTGGATTATATGGCAGCATAGAAGGGGCCACAGTAAAAGAAAAACCCCACACATGTTCTAAATCAGGGCTGCCCAACTGGCGGCCCGCGGGCCGTATACGCCCCCAACCCCTTCCCTACGGCCCCCTAAGCTTTTTAATAAAAAATAAAAATTGAAAAATAAAATAAATATATTTTTAATAAAAACCCACTTCCGGTTCAAGTATCGCGAGAATACGCAATCCACACGGGATTTCACTATCAACGCGAGATCACGCCGACGTTGACAGCAAAATCCCGTGTGGATTGCGATTCTCGCGATACTCTTCGGCTACTCTACTACTGGATCGCTGAGGCCCACAGACGCGATTAGGACCTTCTTCAACTCAGTCGGTCGTTGCCTCTCTCGTCGTCCGGGTACTCCTGGATCCTCCTCAGGGGCTCCACATTTCCCTCCCCCATCTCCCCTCATGTATTAAATATAAAATTAAATATATTTAAAGATAAAATAAGGGGAGATGGGATACATTAAAATAAGGGGAGAGGGGAGGATGGAATTAAATATATTTAATATTAAATAAAAATAAGGGGAGAGGGGAGGATGGAATTAAATATATTTAATATTAAATAAAAATAAGGGGTAAATGTTAGGTATAATCACAAAGTTATCATACTAAACAGAATTAAGATCTCAAACCGTGATTTGACCTTCAAAAAATACACCAGTTATTAAAGTCTACTTCCATATGCTCACTGATAATATTTTGGGGGTTCAGTGGCCGCAGATAATAATGAAGCTGCTCTCTGTAATTATAGTTTGTCAATCCAGGCCTCATAACAAATCAGTGCTTAGCATGGAATGCAATTCCAGATTAAGTCATGGCTTCTGGTTGTGGCATCCTGGTGCACAGCAGGCCATAGCTTACCATTTCAAACATTCTGCCAAACCACAGTTCAGATATCCATGCCAGTTGTTTCTCAACCTGTGGATCCCCAGGTGTTTTGGCCTCCAATTCTCAGAAATCCCAGCCAGTTTACCAGCTGTTAGGATTTCTCGTAGTTGAAAGCCAAAAACATCTGGGGACCCCAGGTTGAGAACCACTGACCCATGCCAACAGTTCAAGTGTATATCCCAGGCTTCCCAAGGCCATATGGACATTATTTAAAGAATTCTGATAGCTGATATTCAGCATAGAGACTAGAACATGAGTCAATAGATTCATGTTAAAAGAGGTTCCACCTTCCATAAGAGCCCAAAAGACTACCCCAGACCAGGTTTTTAAACAGTGGTTCTCAACCTGAGGTCCCCAGATGTTTTTGGCCTACAACTCCCAGAAATCCCAGCCAGTTTACCAGCTGTTAGGATTTCTGGGAGTTGAAGGCCAAAAACATCTGGGGACCCCAGGTTGAGAACCACTGGGTTGGGTGTGGACTTCACTTAAGATTGCTTATAGAGCAGATTCCTACAGGGGATTGGGCTAAGTGACCCTTGGAATCCTATCCAATATATGTTATTTAACAATACACAGTTTACCAAATATTCTATGCAGGCACCTTCATGGACCTCCACACAAGTGATTCAGTGGGCTAACAAAGGAAGGATATTTGATTTCTATGCTGTCTGTTGGAGAAGGAAGGTTGCTTCTTCCTGAATCATTAAGAAATGTAGCAAAGCACACATGGAGAAAGACGGGATTTTCCTGTCCCTCTGTCTTCTATCATGTGGATTGGCAAAGAAGGCAGATGTTTCTGCTGGCCTGGTAAAATATCAACAGCCTCCATTTCCATGCCATTTGTGGAGCAGTGGGCTCCCTTTGTACCATAGCCAGCATGGGAATGTATGTTCCCGCCAGGAGCAGACCAAGCTGTTCCCGGGGGGTATGCGAAAAAAAATTGCACCCCCAGTGCGCATGCGCCAATCTGCGCGCGAATGGACGAACCGGCCCTGGTTCCCGCCAAGGAAGCAAAAGAAGAAATAATAAAAACCCGTGGACACCTTTCATGAGACTGATCTAATCTTTTGAATCATCAGCAAAATTACAAATTTGATAAATGAATCTCGACTTCTCAAGATCACTTTAAAAACTGTATTTAGAGAGGCAAATGTTTTGTGTTAAAGCCTTGTTTAGTATATATAAATCCATAGTATATTCACCAAGGAATCTTTGCATGCTCCCATCTGGTTTCCAGGTGGTATTCCATTTGCAGGGAGGAGAGACTGGCCAGAGATCCTCTTTCACTTGAACCCACAGATCCTATGCGTTGGTGTAAATAATGATTTACCCATTTCCCCCCTTCAAAACATCTTGGAAATAGAAGTGGAGACATGACTTCTCTCTCCTGCCCAGCAAATGTTTCCAACCCTGACCACCATACAGTAGCAAACCAGTCTAACCAACCAAATTTTAGCGTATCAGATTTTAATCAAATGTTTTAGAAAAAGGAAAAGGAAGAAAGAGGTAATGTATTGAGAGAGGTAAAAAGTGGAAAGTACCCTTCCCTTTGCGGAGGAGACGCTGGAGGTGCCATAAAATGCAGTTTGCCTAGAAAACAATTTGCCTAGAGATAAGAGAATAGCCATGCCATTGTCTGTGCAAGGTACATGTGAACTCTGCATGATAGAAGATATAGGGCCAATCAAAACGTGCATGATCAGGACAAGTAGCCAGTCCTGGCAGAGAGCAATGAGGTAATGTTAGTTGCTGATAAGAAAATAATATAAAAACTTTTCTAACTGCGCAACAGGGGTGGCAGTCCTTGTGTGTGCTTCTGAAAGTGCTACTGCCCGCCTCAATGCTGATCAGCTTGAAATAAAGAGTCTTGTTGGATCTGTCGGTCTCGATTGGAGTTCTTCCTCCCTGTGGGCTCTGCAACCCTAAACCCAAGTTCCCTTACATTTCGAGGTGGTCTAAATCCAATGTTATATTAATGTTTCAGAATAGGTTTTGAGGTTTCAGAGTAAGATTGTAGAGAGAATCACTGAATTGATTTTGCTGGTGAAAATAATTCCACCATCAGAGCAGCTCTGACGACGTGGTTGTGACTATGTTCATGGACATAGTCACAACCACACTGGATACAGCCACATCATTTTAGCTCAGACTTCTGTCTCTGAATATTGCCAGAATCCAAGTACTTCCACAGAAAATACAATACAACAGCTGCACATAAAATATTCCATATTCCTCTCACTCATAAATTTAAAGTGGAAAGGACTCTGAATGGACAGTGGAAAGGACCAGAACATACAGTACGTCAAATGGAAAGAGAAAGAGTAAACCACAATTGGTTAAGACCGGAGACAGCTGAGAACGTTCTGGAGGGTACACGGATGGGGGTGATGAATCGATGCCGAAATAATACTGCCTGCATTCCTGCTTTCTCCCATAAAGTAAAGAGAACACAAATTAAGTTTGAGCCAAACTGTTGATTGTAAAAATACACTTCATTTATTAGAAAGTGTCCAGCACATTTGGGTTGCTCTTTATTCTTTAACCACCACCAAAATCAAAGAATATTTGCCCCACAAATATTAAAAACATACCTTTCCCATCACATTCCAAATATGAAACCCAAGATTTGTAAAGTGGCATTTTAAAAAAAGTACATTACTTGTAAAAAATATAATGTTTGTAAATCAAGTGGCGAACTGTAGGAAACTAGCCCACAAATGAAAGAATTTGGGGGTTCTGGATAATGGATCATATCTCCTCATGATTCTAGTTTTGCACCAAATTATTTTATGAATGCCAAGTCATCAATTTACTCTGATATAAACTGTCAAAATATAGCCAATTGATTTAGAAGGCTGCTCCCTCCCACATTCTCCTTAAGGGATACATTTACAAATGCACAAAACATCAAAATAATTTAGGTGCATAGTATACATACATTTCCTAAGTTTATATAGAATACATAGAAAACATTTCATTGACAATGTTATACAATATAGTTTAAAGTGCAACGCATAGCTCCCAAAATGGAGAGGTGTGCTTTGGATCTGAATTCCAATTTAAAAGAAATTTAGGGAAATATTAAATACTCATTCCACTGTTTGCTTCTGGGACAATGCGTATCTCAGATAAGATAAATGAATGCCTATGCTTGATATTGAAACTGGGTTTGCCACAGCAATACAGTGAGCATTTCCCATGCTCCTTAACCCATGGGGAAATATGGTAGCGAAATACGGTCTGATCACGGTCTCTGTGTGTTTACGATATACTAAAGAACATACAACTAACATTCCTAGTTTGGGTCCTGATCTAGATGTGTAAACCTAGAATTAACAGGATTTATTCTGGAATAGCTTTCTGTACCTATATATCGGTAGTACTTTCTCTGAGAACCAGCTCCTAATATTTACTGCAGGAAACATATACAGTATTGGCCTGTGGACAGGGGCGGATTAATGCACTCGGCAAAGTCCATTTGGACTCCCAGCTGACCATGGAGGCCCAGGTCTCTGTGGTCAGCAAGATCGCTTTTTTTCATCTGCGACAGGCAAGGAGGCTGGCCCCTATCTCTCCCGGAATGATCTGGCCACGGTGATCCAAGCCACGGTCATCTCAAGGCTGGATTACTGCAACGCGCTCTACGTTGGCCTTCCTCTGTCGGTGACCCGGAAGCTCAGGCTAGTGCAGAACACTGCCGCCCGGCTCCTGTCTGGCACGCCAGCTGGCGCCCACATAACACCTGTTTTGCAGGATTTGCACTGGCTGCCAATTGAGCACCGGATCACCTTCAAAGTGTTGGTCCTCACCTTTAAGGCCTTACACGGCCTGGGGCCAGCGTATTTGAGGGACCGTCTCACCCCATATTGCCCTCCGAGATCACTTCGGTCTGAGGACTCCAATCTCCTGGAGATACCTTCAGCTAAACTCGCAAGGCTGACTGCTACCCGCCGGAGGGCGTTCTCTGTCATAGCACCTACGCTGTGGGACGCCCTCCCGGCCGGAACTCGGGCTATGAAGGACTTGCTCCCATTTAGACGGGCCTGTAAAACATACCTGTTTAAGCAGGCCTTTGGTGAGTAAGTCCTGCCCATGCCCCGCCATCTATTCGTTCTTCTGAGGATGATGTGCTGTTCATTGTTTTAACTGTGTTATTAATTACTGTACTGCTGTTGTTTTTAATTGTTTTTAACTGCTTATTGCCTGTATTTTACTGTGCCCTTCGGCTCCTGTAAGCCGCCGCGAGCCTCAGGGAGTCGGCGGCATAGAAGCCCAAATAATAAATAAATAAATAAATAAAGTAGGCGCCCGTCGAGAGCGCCAGATCCACAGGGGCACACCGCCACAGCCTGGAAACTCCGCCTCCGACTGGAAACTCTGCCTCTTGTCTGCTGTGTTTCCAGCAGGCGCGGAGGCGGAGTTACCAGCCGGTGCGGAGGCAGAGTTTCCAACATGTGTGGAAGCTCCAACTCCACACATGCTGGAAACTCCACCTCTGCGTCTGCTGCATTTCCAGCAGGCGCGGAAATGGAGTTTCCAGCATGCATAGAGGCTCCACCTCCACACATGCTGGAAACTCCACCTCTGTGTCTGCTGTGTTTCCAGCAGGCGTGGAGATGGAGTTTCCAGCATGTGTAGAGGCTCCACCTCCGCGCATGCTGGAATTTCCGCCTCTGCGCATGCTCCAGGTTTGGTTGGGGGTGGGGGGGATAATTTTCGCCTACCATGTAAAATTACCTTGGGCCGCCTCTGCCTGTGGACAATTGTTTCTGCGAATTGAAAATAGTTTATTCTGCCTAAAAACACAAATCAAAATAAGTCTCCTTTTGCTTCAGTTTTCTCAGAACTCTCATCTTAGGCCCATCGAACAAAAACAAGGTCCCAATAGAAGAAAAGATAAACTCTTTGCCAAATATGCTTGCTTTTAAAGGTAATTCAGCAATACTAAGGAGGAGAGAAAAACATAGAAAGGATAGAAACACATTTCCCTTATATTGTTTCCAAAGAGCACTTATTCATATATCTCAAACCTACTTTCCCATTTACATATACTTTTTAATCTTATAAATGTCTATTAGATCAAGAGTCCACAACAGGAACAGCAGAAAAACAATATAGGTTTAAGTAGGAAAGGGAGAATTTCTCCCATTTTTAACAGCTACAGACACAATGACAAATGGCTGACTTTCTATTGAATACACAAGCAAGGCTAGATAACATCCGGTTCTCCTTTAAAACCAAGTGCCTGGCAGGATATAATCTTTCCTTCAATTTGAGCATGATTAATCATTTGGCCAACGATGCTACCAATATCTTTAACTGTTGCATCTAAAATGGAGAGATTTGGTAGCTGCTATTCAGTCCTCCAGTGTCAGCACAGCAAGGACAATGCAGTGGCTGAAATGCTTCTACTCGTCTCTTAAGAACACAAAAGCTCTACCTTGATGCTTCTGTAGAATACAAAACAGATGCATACCATCTGATTGGGGTCTGATGCAGTTGTCTGTCTAGTCCAGGCATGGGCAAAGTTTGGCCTTCCAGGTGTTTTGGACTCCAACTCCCAGAATTGAAATCAAATCCGATGCATTTCAAAGCAGCTGAGGGGGGAAAGGAAAGGGACTGAGGCTGTTAGGAATTCTGGGAGTTGGAGTCCAAAACACCTGGAGGGCCAAACTTTGCCCATGCCTCGTCTAATCCTACTTTTAAAAATCTCTCCTGCGTGTTTGTCGTTGCCTTGTTTCACTCACACACAAAGAGAATTTTTAAAATGTTGTAAAGCCATCTAGGAACTGGATGTGTAAAATGGATCACAGACATTGCTAGCTGGCAATCACTCTAAGGAAATATGGGACAGCACAATCTCAGATCTGTTTTAACACCCATGAAAGAGAAGGGACTATATATACCGTATTTTCCGGCGCATATGACGACTGGGCATATAAGACAACCCCCAACTCTTCCAGTTAAAATATAGAGTTTGGGATATACTCGCCGTATAAGACGACCCCTCTTCCAACACACACCAAATAAAAATTTGAAAAGCATCAGATTTGATTTCAATATGGTAATTTTCCTATTAGTGTACCTCCTTCTCTGCCTCTCAGATCTCGCACATGCGCACCTGCACCGCTTCACTGCAGTCTTCAGGAGCAAGATCTGAGAGGCAGAGGAGGAGGTAAGGTAATAGGATACAAGGGTAGGCCAGACAGGTAAAAGAGGTGTACTTTTCTGGGCCCAGAGCCACCCTATCTCTTTTTTCCATACCCGAGGTGCCCCGAACACCTGCAGCTTGCTCCGCCCTTCACTTACACGTTCCCGGTGAGGCGCCCCTTCACCTCACCATCGGGACCGCATTAAGTCCACTAATCCTGATGAATGGATTTTCTTCTACCGTACTGGTACAGCATCGCCCTTAATGCTTTCATACAGTCGCTGCATACGGCAGGAACGTGGCCACTGCCATTTTTGAGGGGGGGGCCGACCACCATATGCGGTGACCACAGATTCTCCAATCCGGATTGGAATTTTCAGCACCCACTCTATAAGACGCCTTCTGGTGTATAAGCTGACCTCCGTGTATAAGACGACCCCTGACTTTTGAGAAGATTTTATTGAGTTTAAAAGTAGTCTTATACTCCAGAAAATACGGTATATATTTTAAAATCATGGCCCAGTTCTCACAGTATAGAACTCCCAAATGGCATACAGTGGACTGGACACAGATCCTCCAAAAGGCAATGCAGTAGGAATAGAGAGCACACCAAGTTTGATGTAGCTTCCCTTTTGGCACATTGATTGAAAGCTTACTATCACATATCTGATTTTGTCAAACCTAACTTCTTCTTTTTGCCCTGAGTGATCGTTTTCAGTAAAAGACACAATTGAATAAATACATCAGAGGCGTTACATTTTTATAACATGAAGAATGGCACAATGCGTCGAGAAAGTTTCTTCCATAAAACCCAAAAACCCAAAGAGAAACTCTTCTCAAGAAAAATTAAAAATATGCTTAGAAATGAGGTCTTATGACAAATACCACTATAGTGCCTTGGGCAAGAACATTAAGAGACAAGCAGGCACTTTTACAGTTTCTTTTCTACATGCTATACAAATACCAGGTGACTTACCAACCACAGAAAATAGGCCAAAAGTTGTGTAGAGTCATCAGAGAGATCCCATCCAAGCAGAGAGGAGAGCAGTTTAAAAATCAAATAGCTACATTCACTACATTGTGAAGTGAGTAGAAAGAAAGCAGATAGTACAGAAATAAAGCGTGTTTCTTTTACAAGAATATTGGACAGTTCTGGACACACTGAAAAAAGGCCCCTTTATAACTCCCTCACAAAAATATTTCAACTGCTTTGTATTACTATTAAGTCTCTGAAGTTCAACTGCCATGAAAAGCAATGTTTATACAATTGCTTCATTGTACTATAATAAAACTCTATTCCTTTAGAATAGTGGCTTCCAAATTACAATGCCCCCGGGCTCCTTAGATGCCTATCCGAGCTCCCCAGTGTAGGACGAGCTGTTCTCAAATCTTTCCCTGCCGTTTGCATCCACCCGCTGCTAGGCATGAATTTTCCTACCCAGGGCCGGATCTTACATTACGCAAAATACATGCGCATGTGGGGCGTTCCCGGCCGCCAAACCCTCCTCCACAGTCTCCAGCTGCACGAAATGCGCACACGTGGAACCAGCTGGCTCCGCGCATGCGCATCCGGCGCACATGCGCACCCTCCACGAGGCCGGAGACCGGGGAGGAGCGCCCGGCAGCCGGATGCGCCCTCGAACATGTGAATAATATTCTACCTTTTATTTTTCAGTGATTGGGGTGGGGGGGGGGCAAAATAATGTTCGCTTACCATTTAAAATTACCTTAGTCCGGCCCTGTCCCTTCCCTACCCAAGCATCCTATGGCAAAGTGCCGGAATGCCAGTGCTGAAAAGGGGACGTTCCTCAGTTCTCAAATCAAAGGACACAGAATTCTTTGAGGTAAAAACCACTTCTCTGTCAGCAGTATCTATGGGCATAGTTAGGTAAAAAAATATTATTTTATTTATTGCACTTAGGGTAAAGGTTTTACCCTGACATTAAATCTAATCGTGTCTGACTTTGGGGGTTGGTGCTTATCTCCATTTCTAAGCCAAAGAGCCAGTGTTGTCCGTAGACACCTCCAAGGTCATGTGGCCGGCATGACTGTGTGGAACACTGTTACCTTCCTGCTGGAGCAGTCCCTATTGATCTACTCACATTTGCATGTTTTCAAACTGCTTAGTTGGCAGAAGCTGGGGCTAACAGCAGGAGCTCACGCTGCTCCCTGGATTCTAACCTGCGACCTTTTGGTCAGCAAGTTCATCCACTGCACCACCAGGAGCATTTATATACCACTTTTCTCACGCCTAGGGGGACTCAAAGCAGTTCCCAAAATAATGGCAAAATTCAGTGCTTTACATGTATAAAACAACACATATCAAAACAACAATAGATTATCCTCTTTTTCAAGTAGAAAAATGCCAGTCTCAGGGGGCTGCAGTACAATTAAAATTACACAAGACTTGCTCTCAGCATGCTACTCGTAATCACATTGGAAAACAAAAGACTAGATGGATTCAGATTCATTATCAAAGCACTTAGGCACTGATTCACACTAACAACTGTAATGGAAACCTGCATGTCTCTTTCAACCAAGGGTGGGCAATTTATTCATCTTGAGGATAGCACTCCTTCAAAGCTAATCTATTGCAGGATGGGAGCTGCATGTCTAGAGTGCGATGGATTGGGCCAAGAAACCAAACGTAGGCATACACATCTCCTTTTCTCTCTCTCTGCCATCTCTATGTCTCCTCATTTCCTCCCCATTTAGCAGACTGCTCAGTAAGAAACTGATTACTTTTGCAGAGGCTTGAGCTAATAACTTGTAGAAGGCTTGTGACATTAAGCTGTCTGCAAACTGGGTATTCTTGTCAAACTGATATAGTTCAAACACCACTCTAAGGACATATGGTCTAGGGCAGTGATTTTCAACCAGTATGACCGTATGGCGGTCATACTCACTGTTGATGTCATTGATTATGTTACTCAGATATATTGTGATTAATTGAAGCCACAGATGGTTCTGTGTTGACCTTTGCCCTGAGGAAGGACCCTAGAGGTATGAAACGGGTGCAGCGCGGCGGTATTCCCATAGGCGTTTGCTTCTCTTCGACCTGAGTTTGACCCCACTCCTGCTTTGTTCCATATGGGGTTTGGATACCTGCAGGCAACTTGCTGATTTACAGCACATCCCACGGCACCTACCTTGTGCTGGGGCTACTGGCTATCAAGCCTGATATATTTTTCCTTTGTGCAATTGCGCCACTCCATTTTGGCGCTTTTTGCGGCTTGCTTTTCTTACCCCCCGCCCCCCTCTCGAGTGGGAGACGTTAGATCTCAGCGGCCTTTTTACAACTTTGGAGGTCTACTCACTGTGGATTATCAGTACGATTGGTTTCTTATTACTTTGGGAATTTATTTACTTATATTTTGGTGATACTCACCCTTGGGAAACTACAGTTCCTTGGCGCTATACATATACGGACTACGCTGGGCGTCAGTTACACCCACACGGACTGACGCTATACGCTGTTACGTCCCTTCTTGGTATTGTAAACATGAGCGCCACGCCAAGCGTCAGAAACGCCCACACAGAGTGACGCTTAGATGCGGACACGCCCCTTAGCTACCTCCGTCCCGCGGTGCTTACATACACCTGGATATTCGGGACTGAACTGTGAGTTTTGCCTTCACGAAGACTTTATTTTGGTATTCTGCCTTTTAATTATGTGTTGACTTTCTATCATTGTATTGCGGACACACCTCTTGGCTACTTCCGTCCCGCGGTGCTTACATGCACCTGGATTTTCGGGACTGAACTGGGAGATCTGCCTTCACAAAGACTTTAATTTTGAATATTTTGCCTTAGATTGATATGTTGACTTTCTATTATTGTATTTGCTGACTAACCACTCGGCTCTCATTATTCACATGTAAATATCAAGTGATTGTATTGTCCATCCCTTGCATGGACTTGGGACGCTCGTACTATGCTATTAATACTGCATTGCATTGATATATTTTGCTAATTTGGTGTCTGTTCATTCAGATATACTCTGTACTCAGTGTGTTTTGTGCCGTGAGAGATCATCAAGTATGACATGGGAAATTATTTTCAAACTTCATTCATATATAAACTATAAGGCACATCTGTCCCTTTAAGAAATGGAACCGTAGCACTCTCGCGTCACTTAAGAAGTGAAGCAAGAGTGCTATGGTCTCGCCATCTTGGATTTGCTCAGACGCAGCTAAGTAAACAAAGTTAGAGTTAGTGCTGCAGCTGCACATCAAGTGACAGTGGCAATTTGCTGTTACATGTTTAAATTGGGGGGTTTTAAATCTGTTTTATTGTATTTTATATGTTTTATGTGTTTTTAACCTGTGAACCGCTCTGGGCGTAGAGAGAGCGGTATATCAAATTGAACGAATAAATAAATAAATAAATAAAAATTTGGGGTCACAGCACGACAAGCGAGTGACAGTGATGGAGAAGTTTTTGAGAAGGGAAAATGCAAATGCCAAACAGGGCCCTGGACAAAATTATGACACAGGTGAAGGCCCTAATATGAGTGGTGGATAAAAGGAAAAAGAAAAGACGGTGAGCTTGAGGCAATACTGTTGCCAGGAAGTTCCCCATTCTGGCCAACAAAGCTATTTTGACATTGCTCCCGTTTTCAACCACATATCTGTGTGAGATGAGCTTCTCAAGCTTGGCTGCGATAAAAACTAAAAACAGAGAGAGACTGACAGCTGTTGAGCAAGAGCTTCGTGTGTGTCTTTCCACCATTCCTGCCAGGATATCTATTTTGTGTTCATCAAAACAGGCCAAGGTTTCACACTAAGTGAGTTTATAAATACATTTAAAAACATATTAACTATATGTATTACTGTGTTAGAGTGTCATTTTGTGTCATTTTGGTTGGTGGTGTGCCCCAGGATTTTGTAAATGTAAAAAAAAAGTGTCACGGCTCCAAAAAGGTTGAAAATCACTGGCCTAGGGGACCTTTCTGACACACGTTTCTTGTTTTTGGAGCTTGTAACCTGACCTCCAAACTTATTTACACATTGTAGTTGCACACAATGGCTGCAAGTTGTCATTACAGATTATAAGAAAGCTAATACTTTACATTACAACTACAGCACTCAGAAAATGCGTGTGTAGTAAACTGGTAGCTTGTATTTAAGAGCAGCAGGTTGCCTGTATCTCAATACAGCCCTCTCACCTCGTCTTCCTTCAAACACATCGCTGATTTCTCTTAGGAGCAGGGACATATCGCTCAGCTGGGACTCCCAAGCCTCACAGAAAACATCCAGATTTTCTTTTGCAATCTTACTGGAAGGATGCAAAGTCAGAGTTTCGGCAGCAGAGATTATCTGAAGACAACAAACGGATCTTGCTTTGTAACATGAAATCGCTAATCAACACCCGTCCCCAGAGGCAAAGAACAAACAGTTCTCATTTGTATTTCTTCTTCTTCAAAAAAAGAAAGAGCTAACATAGCATTTACTCAGCAAAGCCTTGCAAACATTAAGGGATGTCACAGGAAGCATTTTGAGCAAATTTATTCTGATCCAATTGCTTTGTTAAATTAGCGAATTAAAAAGAACACACTTCAATTATATGAATTAGTATAAGCAATATAATTCCCATTAGATTTCAAAAATTAGAAGGAATTTAGGTACCTCTAATTCAGTGGTTCCCAAACTTTTTTGGTCTACCGCCCCCTTTCCAGAAAAAAAATTACTCAGTGCCCCCCTAGAAATTATTTTTTTATAATTTTAATAGCAATGAAACAGAAAGATATATGTATTATTGTTTCTACCTTTTTCGTAAAATATAGTAAAGAAAGGTGTAAATTACAAACATTAAATTCCAGAAATAATCACAAAAACAATATGTTTGGGGGAGTATGAGCAACGCATGATGGGATTTGCAGTACCTTCGGCTAATTCAGCTCTGACTTCCACAGACCACTAATGACAGATCTGGATCAAAAAGCAACACCTGCCTGGAGATCGCGTGCTTGCGACTGTGTCCCTGCGGGTTGGAATCCCCGGGCAGGCGTTGCCGTGGAAACCACAGCGCGTGCCTCCTTCCTCTCGTCAACCCCGCCCACGGTGGAGTCCTGTGTATCGGCCTCTTTCTTCCAATGGGGATGTCCTCGCAAGCGCGCAACCCTGCAAGTGGCAAGCCTGGCTCACGCCACCGCCCCCTTACAGGGGTTCAGCGCCCCCAAATTCTCCTGAGCCTCCCAGCGCCCCCTTGGATCGCCCCACCGCCCACCAGGGGGTGGTACTGCCCACTTTGGGAACCACTGCTCTAATTGTTGTTCCACCTGAACTGTTGTTGTGGAATACCCGTTACTAAAAATGATCCCATAACTAGATCCCACCTGCCCGCTCCAAACAGTTTTACTATTGGGATGGTCATGAATGCAAAGGTTTCTAAGAGACACAGAACACTCTTATTCTTCCCAACCCTACTATACTTTATGCATTGTTATGTGTTGATATATTGGCCAGTTTTGATACATTTTGTTGAAGGAAAACCCATACATTAGTGAAGGCTTCTACTATCATCACCAGGAGGAAAAGCTTTATCCACTCTATTGTTGTTGCTACCATCGTGCCAGAGAGGTTATCCATTTAATTACCGTATGTACCAGCGTACTAGACGACTGGGGGTATAAGACGACCCCCCAAATTTTAAACAAAAAATACAGAGTTAGGGATATACTCGCCATTTAAGATGAGGCCCCATTCCATAGTGATGGCTGGGTGAGATCTGGTCTCTTTCCTCCCTCCCTGGACGCCATAGCAGAGGGTCCGAGAGGAGCGGAGGAGGAGGGGTGCAGGGAGGAGGAGCGGCAGGCCGAGAGGACCGCCTGCTCGCCTTGGGATCATGGCGCGACACGAGGGCAGTCCTTCTGGCCTGCCTGTGCGTGTTCGCTCGGTCTACTCGCCACATGGCAGGCCCATCCCTTCCTGCTTCCTGCAGCATGCGTGGGATGGGCGTGATGGGACAGTCTGGGAGGCGTAGGAGCCAAAAAACTATGCCTCCCAGATTGCCTCAGCGCGCCCATCCCACACACGCTGCGGGAGGCAGGAGGGGATAGGCTTGTTGCGTGAGTGTGCACAGCAGGAAGCAGGAAGGGATGGCAACCCTTCCTCCTTCCTGCTGCGTGCGTGGCGGGCCCATCCCTTCCTGCTTTCTGCAGCATGAATGGGGTGGGTGTGCTAGGGCAATTTGGGAGGCATAGTTTCTTGGCTCCTATGCCTCCCAGAGTGCCTCAGCGCGCCCGTCCCGCACACGCTGCAGGAGGCAGGAAGGGATGGGCTTCCTGCGTGGTGAGATTGAGGGAGCACGTGCGGGCGGGCCGGGGGGATCGCCTTTGCTTTGCGTCACGATGCCGGGGCGGGCGGGGCCGCAAGGACAGTCCAGGAGGCTGTCTTCTTGGCCTGCCGCTCCTCCTCTCTGTGCCCTTCCTCTGCCCCCCCCCCCCAAGGTACGGTAGTTTAATTTTATCATTTTATTTTATTTATTCTTAGGTTTTTTAAATTTTATATCCGGTGTACTAGACGACCCCCAATTTTTAATAAGATTTTTCAGGGCTAAAAAGTAGTCTAGTACGCCGGTACATACGGTACACCTTTTCTTTTTCTTTCTCTCTCTGAAGCATTTACACCTCTTCCTAGTTTTGATAGTCGAAGTAAACATATATTTAAAGGACATTCCAGAAGCACAAAATGGGGTTTTTTTTCAAGGTCAGAAAGTTGGGAAATATTCATACCTGAGGCCCAGTCACCTGAAATGTGTCTTCTGCATGTAGACAAGTAATTTCAAGAGGCTCTGTTCCAGAAACATGTCTCAGTAAATGACATATCTATGAAAGAAAGCAAAAAGACCAACTACCAATCATGAAAATCCCAAGGAACGCAACAAAACGTTATATTATGGATGGTAATGAAAGGTTTCAGAATGTAGAAAATCTAGGATAAGATTTCTGCTCCACTAAACACCTAAAATCTGTGCACGGAGGAAGCTTAACTATTTTCCTAGTCATCCTTTTAAACCTTTAATCTGTTTTCTGTAATCATTTTTTTCTCAGCCTCCACAAAGAAGCCTGGAAAAAAAAGGTTGAGGGAAACACACTAAAGGTCACCAAGCGGAGCTCAGAATATTCTCCACCAAGTATGTCCAATCCTCACTAGAGATGTTTCGAGTATGGACCATAAGCATGCTTAACTTTGAAACGAGTTTGTAATTAATTTCTTCCTCCATATATAAATCAGTCTGTCACAGTCAAAACAACAGGGATCTACTGGCATTGTAAGAACTGACACATTTTACTCTAACCCAAATTGAGTATCTAGGTAAAGAAAAGTTGTTTCATCTTTCAGCTGAAATCAATGCTATCAAAAGTTTGTCAGAACCAGTTCCACAGTCATACATTTTCTGAAGACCTATGTTCTTCATTCTAGCAATGGAGATACATGATGGTTAGCCATTAGTATCAGAATAAATTTGAAACAATGGGAAAAGTACAGAAGGCTGGATCTACACTGCCATATAATCCAGTTTCTGAATCCAGATTATCTGCTTTAACTGAGCATTGGTACTATTAACAGAAGACAGTAGGAAAAGTGAAAGACCACATTCCCGTTGAATAGACCAAGGAAGCCATGTCCTTGGACCTGCAAGATCTGAGCAGGACTGTTGATGATAAGGGGACTCTCCCCCTTGACTGAGATAATGGTAAGGGTGAAAAGAGAGACTCCCCTGAGGGATCGGGAAGGTTCATGGAGAGAGATACGGTCACAAAGGTAGGCGGGTCCCAAACCATTAAGGGCTTTATAGGTGATGACCTGGACCTTGAATTGGGATCTTGAATTTCTCATTCATAGAGTTACACATAGGTGTGGTGCTCTGAGTAGGGGCTATGTGTCTTATTTCAGGAAAATGTGTTCTTTGACATAAATGTGTAAGAAATGTTGTGTTTATAAAATGATGTAACTGCTTATTTACATCTGAATGTGTGTGTGTGTGTGTGTGTGTGTGTGTGTATATATATATATATATATGATATGTCAAAATATACTAAGGGAAATGTTCAGGTAAATATAAGGGCTTAGAATCCCTATTAGTTAGAGGTAGGCCTAAGGTGTGGGTGTTGCCATGACAACCAGCTGTAGCCAAGAGTGGGAGGAGCCGACACTCTGCAGCAGAGAGAGGTTTGAAATTTGACAGTTGCGAGTTGCAGAGGACAGTTGGTTTTGGCAGTTAGAGAGGATTGGAAACGTCAGTTAGGAGTAGTCAGGGTTAGAACTGTGAAGAAGAAGCAGTTTTGGGATTGAGCTGGTTTAGCCAATCTGGAAAGCCTGAGGGCTGAAAAGGCAGTGAGCGCCTTGTGGTAGACTAGTTGTGGAGCTAATGGGACTGACTACAATAAGTAACTGACAGTTATAAAACCGGAGGGTCAGGAACAAGTTAAAAGTCTGAATACTGCTGCATATTCTTGTAACATCTATTAAGGAAGTGAACATCTATATTTGTAACCAACCAAGCATTTGTGCCTCTGAAACCATCACGTTTGCAACCTTGTTAACAAACAAACTCTGTTACTGTTCTTTGAAATACAAGACTCTCTGTTTTGAAATTAGTCCTTAGGGGACTTGGTGGCAGCGAAAACAACAAGGGAATCCAATAGGGAGATCTCCACAATCGGTGGTAGCCCTCACACATTAAATCTCCACAATAAGTGGCAGTGGTGCCACAGTGGTCAAGTGGTCAGTAGTGACAGTCAGTTCTCTACAGGTTTAAGTAATGCGTACCCACATCTGGAAGGCAGCGGTGGGATTCTAAAGGAAGGTCCACCCTGCACAGTTGGTCAACGGTTGTGTCCACAGTAGGTTATACGCTTAAATAACCTGAAGGCATCAGAGCCTGACTATCTTGGAAGCTAAGCAGGGTCAAGGTTAGTTCATAATTGAATAGGAGACCACCAAGTAATATCAGGTGCAATAAGCTGTATTTTACAGGAAGTGAATGGAAAATCATCTCTGAATATTCCTTCTCTCAGAAAAGAAATTATGACATCCATGGGTCACCTGGTAATTTGAAAGCACATATTGAAAGTGGCTGGCCCGCTACTTGTCCAGAGATGACCTAGCCACGGTGATCCAAGCCACGGTCATTTCAAGATTAGACTATTGTAACGCCCTTTACATTGGCCTACCCTTGTCTTTGATCCGGAAGTTTAAGCTCATCCAGAATGCCGCTGCTCATCTCCTCGCTGGAGTGCCAGTGAGGAGTCACATAACTCCCATCCTACAGCAGCTCCACTGGCTTCTGGTTGAGCACCGGATCACTTTCAAGGTGATGGTGTTAACCTTCAAGGCCTTGCATGGCTTGGGGCCGGTGTATCTGAGGGACCGTCTCACCCCCCTTTCAACCCCAGAGATCGCTCCGTTCTGAAGATTTAAACCTCCTCGAAGTGCCCAGCTTTAAAACCATCCGTCTGGCATCTACTTGTCGTAGAGCCTTCTTTGTGGCTGCACCACGTATATGGAATACTCTGCCAGCTGAAGTGCGTGCCCTGCAAGATTTGTCCTCTTTTCGTAGGGCTTGCAAAACCCATCTCTTCAAGCTGGCATTTGACTGCTGATTCCTGTAATTCTGTTTAGTTAGTCTAGTTTTAAGCTTAGTTAGTTTTAGGTGTGTTTTACCTGTTTTATGAGCCGCTCTGAGCCCTCGGGGAGTGGCGGCATACAAAAATGAATAATAAATAAATATTTGCAGCTCCAAATAAGCAAGTGGCTGGAGCTCTCGTATTTTATAACAAAATTAATCTTCCTTTTCCCAAAAAACACATTAATGAACATGGCATGAACTTACTTCAATCAGTTGTTCTTTCTGTTCAGAGAGCTTACAGCTATGTTCTGCAACAGCTTCTATGTTTCCTTCAGCGCCACATATTTTCAGTGCTTTCAGAATGAGGTGATCTGAATGATACTTTATCAGGTCTGCTGCGACAGAAGTTGCTACGCTGTGGAGCTTCAGTAAAGAGGGAGAGAAACACCACAAAACAGCAGGTTACTACGTGGTGCACAAACACCTTTATGCAGAGAACATGCACAAAAGTCGCTGATGGTTTTCTCTTTAATCTATAGATAATCAGTAACTGCATATAATGAAAATAACAACAATCTTACTCAGATCACAGAACAATGCTGGGCCATAAAGTATATAAAGAAAAATACTGGGGATTAATGATAACGATAAGTCACAGTGAGCTGAATTCTTCAACAAAATGTAGCAACTTGTGTTCTTGCATGCTTATCATGCCCATGGCTTCCACTCAGTAATCACGTCATAATAGCCTCTTGTGAAAAGTGGGTTTGAGTGGCAGGTTCAATAGCTGAAATTATTGCTACATGGTCACATCTCTACTGAGCCAAGTATTTTTTTCCCTACAAAAATTATACGGAAATGGTCAAAATGGACTACAAATCGTACTGAATTATACGTACTTCTCTGTGAAGCTCGTTCATACACTGACACGTTTTCAATATGGCTAATTCCAGATCTTCTGTGACATCCTTCTTTTTCTGACTTTGCTAAAAAGAAACAATTACCCACCCCCAAATATATTATTTTAGGCAATGCAAATGAGAATAAGAAGTAGTAATAGTGGTAGTGGTGGTAATCATTATCTCACGAGGATTATTGTGCACTGTCTGGCTATAGAGACAGTCAGCCCATTTTCCCATTGTTCCAGGCAAAATACGGTCCTGGAATGAGAGCTGCAGAAATCAAAATGTGAATCTCAGAAAACTTCTCCATGGGGAACTTCTATATAAATGTAATTTTAGAGCAAGATGAGCATGACGCACTTGGCATTTACAAGACAAAATGTAGTACCGTATTTTCAGGCGTAAAAGATGACTGGGCGTATAAGACAACCCCCAACTTTTCCAGTTAAAATATAGAGTTTAGGATATACTCGCCATATAAGACTATGCCGCTTCCAACATACACCAAATAATTTTTTTTAAAGCATCAGATTTGATTTCAAATTTTCCGATTACTGTCCCTCCTTCTCTTCCTCTCAGATCTCGCACATGCGCACCTGCACCGCTTCACTGCAGTCTTCAGGAGCGAGATCTGAGAGGCAGAGGAGGAGGTACGGTAATAGGATACAAAGGTGGGTCAGTGTTTTTCTGGGCCCAGAACCACTCTATCTCTTTTTTCCATACCCCGGGTGCCCTGGGCACCTGCAGCTTGCTCTGCCCTTCACTTACACCTTCCCGGTGAGGCTCCCCTTCACCTCACCATCGGGACAGTATTAAGTCCATGAATCTGGATGAATGGATTTTCTTCTAGCGTGCTTGTACAGCGTCGCCCTTAATGCTTTCATACAGTCACTGCATATGGCAGGGATGCGGTGACTGCCATTTTTGAGCTCCCCCCACTATATGTGGCAACCACAGATTCTCTAATCCGAATTGGAAGTTTCATCACCCGCTCTATAAGACGACTCCCAGTGTATAAGACGACCCTTGGTGTATAAGTCAACTCCCGCGTATAAGACGAGTCACGCATATAAGACGACCCCTGACTTTTGAGAAGATTTTCTTGGGTTAAAAAGTAGACTTATATGCCAGAAAATATGGTAATTCAACGGAAACAGAAATGCCGACTCAGAATTAACACTAATGTAATACATGACTCAATTTCAACATAACATGAATAGAATTGTTTTAGTGTACAAGAGTTCCTCCACCCCAGGCAAAGGGGACGGGACCATACAAATAAAAAACCTGGAATTTCTTTATCTGAGAATATACATCTCTATGAATCTCTATGCCCTCTGGTGCTGATCACAGAGCCATATTGGAGGACACAGACGTTCCTAGAGATAACATATTAATCATATATGTGAATAATCAAATCTACACAAGTTAAAACTGCAGATGGGCAGGGCTGACTGCAAATATAGCGTATTAACACATTTTAACTAACCTTCCTGGAAAAATACATTTAGAGGAACAAACTACGCTGTAAGAGAACCAAGTGTCAATGTGATGCTAAACAAGCCACAGACAGAACATCTGCAATACTGCCTTCAGTACCATCTCTGGCAAAAAGAAGTGAGATAATTCCAGTAAATAAATAAGTATACAATATTTTTGTCTAGCTGTTCTTTGTGCAAGAAGCAATCAGTTAGCACGACTAATATGCTGCTCTATCCACAACAAACCAGAATTATTGGTTGTGACTTTTAAACATGTGCTTTATGTTCCATACAAATTGATCCTGAAGCATATTTCTTTACATAAGAGTGGTGAACCAATCAGAAATACTAGGGGGAAAATTAATCTTACAGCATACATCCATGTTGACACCAACTGCTCCGTTTCCATCTTTGCTTGCTTAGCCAGCTCCAAGATGCGCTCCCTGTTCTCATGGCTAGTGTAAGCAGAATCTGTAAAATCTTCTGTATGTTCAAGGACAACACGCAGCATTGCCCAAAGGTTCTCCTTTGATAGATGATAAATGTTCTCTCGCAAACCTTCCACTTTATTCTGAAAAAGGGAAGGTGGGAATCATAAACAAAAAAAGGAGAAATGCCTAATACCATATATTGGGATTCATACAGCACTGTGGCTAAGTAACTGAGTTAGGAATCCAGAAGGCCTCAGTTCAAATCTGACTTCTGACATATCAATGTGGTAGTAACAATGTGATAAAGCTTACCGCTCTCTACAAGACAGCTATAAGCATTACTAAGTGAATGTGAGTAAAACTCATTGGAACATAATGATTATAGCTATAGCTACACACATCACACAAACACACCTTGCTGCCCGATTTCTCTTAAGCTAGAACATGTAACCTTTTCTTGATGAACCTAAAGGGGGAATCCAAGATCTGCATACTGACTATTAACCTCCCACCAAATATCCTCATATTAGTTTTCACAATTCCCCTTTCTCTTCTTATATTTACAATTTGGAGTGTGCCAACATGCTGATTCCAAATGCCTTTTGCTAATTTACCCAGATACAAAACAACAGTGTACTGAACTGTATATTTCTGAAGGGGAGGGGATAGCAAGTAAACTGCACTGAAAAGAAAGAACACTATAAAAATAAATAATAATAATAATAATAATAATAAACTTTATACCCCGCCACCATCTCCCCGATTGGGACTCGGGGTGTCTTACATGAGGCCAGGCCCAAACAACAAATTACAATAAAATAAAAATCAAAAACATCAACAATAACACAGTAAAAATATACCAACATATAAATAAGAGAACAATGGGCAAATACAATATCTAAAATCACAAATAAAATCACAAAAATATCACAAACATATTTGAAAGTCCCACTGTCCTTCAAACCATGTGAACAGATATTCATTTTTCCTTATACATTTTGTGATTTCATAATTCTGTCAAGAACTAAACAAAATTCCTCACCTTAAATTCTTTGATGCCAGTATAGATGCTCACTGGCCCTGGTTCATTTTCTCCTATGAGTCGAGCGTCTGTTACAATCTCTATTACCTGCTCCAGAGCTAGTCTCATTCTGTGGAACACGGCTCCTTTGTTTACACGTGCAGATTCACAGTCAGGATGCCTTAAACAGGTCTTGAAAATGAAAAAAATTAGTAAATGTTACCAAGATAGCTCTGTACAGTCTCCCAAGATTAATCTATATATACACTACAGGCTGCCACAAGCGAAATAGTGAAGGTTGAATCTCAGTCCTGTCACTTAGTCAACCACGGTGCTTGTCAACATTTTTAGCACGGCTCTTTAGAAAACCCTCCAGTTTCCCTGTATGATGTCCCATTGCTTCTGTCAATTTCTTCTTCATGTGCTGCTGGAATAAAGGACTCAAGAGAGAAACTTTCAAGGGCTTGCTTTGCTAATATAAAAAAGTGAAACTATTATTTATTTATTTATTTGCCATATTTGCAGGATCTGCACTGGCTGCCAATTGAGCACCGGATCGCCTTCAAAGTGTTGGTTCTTACCTTCAAGGCCTTGCACGGCCTGGGGCCAGCGTATCTAAGGGAACGTCTCACCCCATATTGCCCTTTGAGATCACTACGGTCGGAGGACTCCAACCTCCTAGAGGTGCCCTCGGTGAAACTTGCTAGGCTGACATCAACTCGCCGGAGGGCGTTCTCTGTCATAGCACCTACGCTGTGGAACGCCCTCCCGGCCGAAACACGGGCCATTAAGGACCTGCTCCCATTTAGACGGGCATGTAAAACCCATCTTTTAAAGCAGGCCTTCGATGGGTAGGTCCTGTCCATATGCCGCCATCTGTTCACTCACTTTGTCAGACGATATGTCGGACTACTGTTTTAATTGCTTCTGTTTTAATTTTGCTGTTTTTTTTACTGTTTTTAACTGTATGCATTTAATTGTATGTATTTTGCTGTGCCTTGTGGCTACTGTGAGCCGCCGCGAGCCCCCGGGAGTCGGCGGCATAGAAGCCGAAATAATAATAATAATAAAATAAATATTTGTATCTTGTCCCTTCTCAACCCCGAAGGGACAGCTTACAGTGAGCCCCATTAAGAGGCTATTACACATAATTACAGTAAAAAAAATCACAAATAAAACATATCATAGTTAAAACAATACATAATTAAAAACCATACAAAGCCATCATTAAAGCAGTAAACCTGTCTCGTCCATCGTATTATCATTCCAGAGTGGCCCTTTAAGTGCTGCTTACATCTATTGTCCAAACGGCTGGTCCCAGAACCATGACTTTAATTTCTTTTGGAAAGCCAGGAGGGAGGTAGCTGATCTTACCTTCGTCAGGAGTGTGTTCCATAGGCGGGGAGCCCTGTCTCTCATCCCCGCCAGGCGCATTTGGGCTGTTGACGGGAGTGAGAGCAGGGCCTCCCCGGATGATCTTAGATTTCAAGGTGGGACGTAGGGGTGGATGCATTCGGACAAGTAAACTGGGCCAAACTGTTTAGAGCTTTATAGGCCAAAACCAGCACTTTGAATTGGGCTCGGAGATGGACCGGCAGTTAGTGGAGCTGACATAACAGGGGGGTGGTATGTTCCCTGTATGTCGCCCCAGTTAGTAATCTGGCTACCGACCATTGTACTAGCTGAAGTTTCCAAACCGTCTTCAAAGGCAGCCCCACGTAGAGCGCGTTGCAGTAATCTATTCGGGATGTAACCAGAGCGTGGACTACTGTGGCCAAGTCAGACTTTCCAAGTTACCTTGGAAGCTGTGAGAAGCATCATTGTACATTTCTCAAGAATTGTCCTAGCAGCTGCCATCTTAGCCTTTTTCTTTTCATCTTTTAGATCCTAACAAAAGAAAACAAAGTTATTGGCAGTCGGTAATTATAGCATTTAGTAATATTGATGCGACAAGCTGGATACATGTTCCAGAAGATATAAGAGCACCATTGAAAAGGAAGACCAAAGACTCACAGCTTGGAAGAATTGCTGGTAGACTCCTGCCTCCATCGAATGAATTTGCAATCCAGGAGTCATGCAAGATAGACTCCCGCATCACTCTTTGCTCAAGGCATGATCACAAAAGGCAGGACACAACTAAAGTACAAAGCTTGAGGCATGAGCACAATGATTTTAAGACAAGTTTGAGTAACTGCAGTGGAGGCAGAGGTTATTTGAGCTCCCATGCACCTATCACAGACTGTACCATCCCATTTAAATCTCAACTAGATTGCGGATTCCAGATTTTTCAAGGTGGGAATGTCAGGGAGTTACGGAATTTCAAGCTAATCTAGAGGTGATGACTTTCATGCATCCTTTAACCCATCTAAAACTGGGTTGTATGAAGGTCTGGGATGAGGCTGGCTAAACCTTGTGGGCAGGGGCGGATTAATGCACTTGGTGGAGTAGGCGCTCGCTGAGAGTGCCAGATCCGCAGGGGCACACCACCACGGGTTGGAAACTCCGCCTCCGCCTGTGTTTCCAGCAGGCGTGGAGGTGGAGTTTCCAGCATGCGTAGAAACACAGTAAAACACAAAATACAAAACAAAATACATCAGAAATAATAATAATTTTAATAATACCATTACAATAACAAATGAAATGATACAAGAAATTCACACACACAAAACTGAATGGGATGGGCAGGCCACGTGGACAAGATAGAATGATAAAACCCTGGGTAAGATAGGAGTAAGAGATAGCAAATAGTAGGAGATGGGGGCCTAAGAAAAATAAAATAGTGGGGACAGGCTTTCAGTCAAAAATGGGGGGAAAGTGTGTCATAGGGGAACACTATAGCAGGAGCAACACAACTGGAGAGGATGGTCACTCTTCAAAGGCACAACGGAAAAGCCAGGTCTTCAGATTTTTCTTGAAGTCTGCTAAGGAGGGGGCTTGCCTAATCTCACCAGTGAGTTCCAAAGACGGGGAGCCACAGCAGAGAAGGCTATCTCCCTTGTTCCCACTAATTTTGCCTGTGACAGTGGGAGAGGGGTACGGTAGACACCTTCCCCCCATTTGTCCATGGGGCTCATACCTATAGTTTCATTTATATGCCTTCAATAAAATATGGCATTTTTGAGATTCTCCAGCAGGACGACATGTTCTTGCACTGGGAAGTTCTTCATTTCAATAGGATTTACTATTATGTAAAGTCTAGGAATGTATTCCCTGTGGGACCTGGGGCCATACAGTATTAGGCTACTGGAGAAATACGCAAAGGCTACTGGAGAAATCAGCGCCTTATTAGTATAGGTATCCTGTATCATTGAGAATTTTAACTAGAAATATGAATGGAAATATCATGTTCAATAGCAGTTGTTTTACCAAAATGTCCAGAATTCCCTAACATTTGAACTTGGACTCAACAGAAGTGACTTTTTCCAGCTCTGCTTACAATATCCAATTTTTTAATTTATGCAAATAATTATAAAGAGAAAGAAAGCAAAAGTGAGTTCTGAAGACAGAAACAAATGCAGACCGATGTTCTTTCCAGACAAAGGCAGGTTTAAGAAAAACACAATCTTTTCATTACTCTATTTTTTTTAAAAAAACATATTTTATTATGGTATGAATACAAATCAGCAAACTATATTCCAAGTGGCCAGAGTTTTTGGAAAAGGGGGGGGAAACGAGAATTGGTTAAAATTAAGAGGGATTTGGGAAAAGGTAAAAAAGGGGCTGCACGGCCCACTGAATAATTAAAGGTAGATAAATTGCTAAACGCAAGAGAAAAAACAAGTAAAGGAACAGTGGCAAAAATATACAATTTAATGGCAGAAGATAGGGAGTTTATTATTAGACCAATATGTAACGAATGGAATGGGGATAAATCATTAAGGACACAAAAAAGAGAGGAAATAATTAGGAACATGAATAAAATAAAAACAGAAAAATATAATGAACTAGCTGACCCGTGCACGCGTTGCTGTGCTATATATGTGTGTGGATGTGTATATATGTATATGTATATGTGTGTGCATGTGTATATATGTATATGTGTGTATGTGTATATTTGTATATGTGCATATGTATATGTGTGTATGTATATATGTGTGTGCATGTGTATATATGTATATGTATGTGTGTATATATATATATGTGTGTATGTATATATGTGTGTGTATGTGTATATATGTATATGTGTGTGCATGTGTATATATGTATATGTATGTATATATGTGTATGTGTATATATGTATATGTGTGTATGTATATATGTGTGTATATATCCTGGGCACCTCTTTCCCCTCATCTCCCTGCCTTCCTTCTTTCAATCAAGGGAGGAGGGCGGGGAGAGGAGGGGAAATAGGTGGCCGGGATTGGGAGGGAACCGGGCAAAGCGAGGAAGGCTCCTCGCCGGCTTTGCCGCCAGGGCCCTCCTCGGTCCGGCGGGTTCCCTCTCGATCCTGGCGGAGGCGGGAGGGAAGCTGCCCTTTTCCCAGGCACCTCTTTCCCCTCCTCTCCCCGCCTTCCTTCCTTCAATCAAGAGAGGAGGGCGGGGCGAGGAGAAAGAGGTGCCCGGGAAAAGGGCAGCTTCCCTTCCGCCTCCGCAGGGATCGGGAGAGAAGCCGCCGGAGCAAGGAAGGCCCTGGCGGCAACGGAGCTGGCGAGTAGGAGGAGGAGGAGGAGGAGGAGAAAAGAGCAGCGAGGGGGGGAGGATAGTAGCCTCTGTGCATGGCTACCTCTTTGTAGCGCTGCACTTTGTCTGCCATGTGCGAACGTTCTAAACGTTCGGGCTGGCAGCGGAGAGGCCGGGGTGGGAGTTCCGTTGCCAGTTTTTGGGGGCTGGTTTTTTGGGGTGTTGCAAGGTACCTAGGGCCGTTTTTTTGGCGCTGTGTGTACCTCGTTGTATGGTTAATTCTGTTGCCGAGTTTGGTGGTTCTGCGATGTATAGTTTGGTTGTCTATACCCGACATTACACGACCGTTGAAAATATATATATATATAGATTAGAAAAAAAGATGGTATTAAGATGGTATTGAACCCCTGAACAATTGGCTTATATGGTAAAAGGGATGAATTCAAAGTATTGACACTGTAATAAAGGAAAAGGTACTTTTTCTGGGAGTATTCTTAAATAAAACAATTCTGACAAATTATACAAGCAAAAATGTAGGTGATATTGCAGATAAAAATTCAAATTAATAATGATTTGCTACCACGGGGAGTGTTGGATCACCCAAATATAAAAATCAATTACCAGGAGTTATTTAAACTAATAATAAGAGCAGCACATGCAGTGATTGCTAGAGGATGGAAAGACAAATCGAAATGGACATTAAATAATTGGAATGAGTATATGTATGATCAAGTGTTGTTAAGATATTACAGGAATTATGACTAAGCAAGCAACAAGAACAGGCAAACAAAATGACAAATAGATGGAAGGTCTACTTCAACTGGGTGAAAAATGGAGGAGCCAACAATTACATCAAATAAAAAACACAAAACTTCACCAGTGGCTGGATCTGCAAGATTAGTAGAAATATACTGTGGTTGAGGAGGGAGGGAGAGGGGAAAATATAATTTACGTCAGTGTAAACTAGCATAATGCCATTTGTTGAATTACTCGGGATTTATGCTTGTAGCACACATATTTTCATTGCTCTACTACATTTGTGAAGCACAAGATTTATACTTTTTTTTCTGGATACTTACATTTTGTCGATCTCCAGTTAGATGAGCAAATTCTACCATTTCATTTCCAAACTGACTGAATATTTGCACGAACTCCTGAAAACTAATCACTTTTTCTAGCCGCTCCATGGTTAAAAGGACCTGCCAAACATAATTTTTAAAACCACCAATGATAAACAAAATTGCCTCTTAGGAATCGAGGTAAGCTCTACATATTTAGACCTAATTATATATTATACAATAATTGTCCATTTCACTTTTATCAAATTTGTTTCTCCAACATTGTTCTAGTAATAGTTAACTCGGACAAAGTTCAGTACAGTGTTCCCTTGATGCTTCGCAGTTCGCTTACTGCGGACTCGCTGTTTCACGGTTTCCCCTGCGTGGCCCCTGAGGTGAGTCCAGTGCCCCCACATCCATTATCCTCCTCCTTGCCTTCCCTCCATCCCTCCTTGCCTTCTTCCTTCCGCCATGGTGCCAGGGAGCCTTCTTCTTCACAGCAGCCCCCTCCGCGGCGGGAGAAGTTTCCGCCAGTGGGGTGGCCAGCCAATGGGAGGCGCACCCTGCTCTCTCTCGATTGGCTGGGCTGGCCATCCTTGGGAGCCTTTAAAAGGGTGGCGGAAGGCTACGCCAGGCAGCACGCCTTCCCTGTGTTTCGGCGAGTGTTTCTGCGGTGAAGTTGGCGGTGGCAGCAGCAGGAACGCAGCAGCACTGGTTTCTCTGGTGGCAGCTAGAAGCAGGTTTGCTTTGGGCTTTTGGCCCAAGTTTTGGCTGTATAAATATTACAATGAATATGGTGTCCCTACTTCGCGGATTTTCACTTATCGCGGGTGGTCCTGGAACGGAACACCCGCGATAAGTGAGGGAACACTGTACTCCCAGGTTTCATTGAATTCAAGCATATCATTAATATTTTTTTTTATTTATTCCATTCTTTCTCTTAGCATTGGACTCCAAAGCAGCTTATGATATAGGTTAAAATGCAGTACAGCTAAAAGCATAGCAAGTAAAGAAGTTTGTAAAACTCTTTAAATAAACAACTCAATAAAAAAATAAAAAACACATTAATTTAAAACAGTTAGGTAATCAAGTTCCATTGATATCAATGATGCTGGCAAAAGTTTAAATTTAGCTGCATGACACACATACAATACTATTACAACAGCACAAAATTCCCATTCTCACTCAGGTGATTCAGACAGGCAAGAATGTATTGCCAGTATTAATTTTAAAAATGCATACCTTGTTCCTAGAAGTTATAATCTGCTTAACAACTATTCTGTCAGCCAGTACCAGTACTTTTGTCACTGAAGAAAGGAGCAATCTTGCAGCCTTAACCACATCTGTTTTGTCTGTAAAAATGGTTATCTGGCCATCAGATTCTGGGTGATCCAAAGCTGCTATGTCGGTAAGCTGTGCAATGGTTTCCCCTACAAATAAAAGGAAGCACATCAGTAAAACCTACTTCAGAGCTGTTCCTAACACCACAGGTAAAGTTATTTTTTGGGCTTGAATTATAAGAATTCTCCACCAGCATGACCATTGCGAGCTTTAGTCCAAAAAGTAACTTTTCCAGCCCCTGAGAAATTTGAGAATTGGATGCTGGCTTAACTGGATGATGACTGAATGTGGCAAAAGGGTACGGAGACTAACCTATGAGTTGTTATTCACTCAGTTAGGAAGTTTTAGGTGCTGGATTCAATGATATTACAGAGCGGACATTAGTTGTTTATTGATTTTAAAACACAGTGTGATGGCGCGGTGAGGGACACCTCCATAGAAAATCTTGAGTTCTTAAAGGTTTGCAATGTTAAAGTGTGTTTTTGTAGCCTGCACAGTTTGCAAGAGGTTTGGCTGCATTGATTGGTCCCTGGCATCTGTCAATCTGGGGAACCAGCTACTTTTACATTAGAGAGGCTACCAGGACCCCTCCTGGAAGGACGTATTTAAACATTGTTAGTCTGTTTTAATTGCCTAATGTTGATATTGTATGGGTTTTTTTGTTTTAATTGCTATTGGTTGATATACTGTAAACTGCCTTGAGCCAAACCGGAAGGACGGTATACAAATCGAAACAATAAATAAAATATAAAATAAAATAAAAGGGTTAGCCAGACCAGGCCCTTGGTCAGGCCATCCTTCAATACCAGTCTGATTTCCTTGGAATTCAAGCAGAAGGCTCAGCATATCAGAAGGTTGAGTAACTCTGGGGAGTTCCAAGCGCCTCCAAACCAGTCATTTGGCCTCAAGAGGAAGACTTTGTGACGTCAAGTTCGGCCATCTGATTGGGGCTGAGACTGTCCCTACCTCAAAGCCATTGGAAGAGAAAGGACTCAGAGAGCTTTTCAGCTGGACTAAAACAGGGCTGCCCAACAGGCGGCCCGCGGGCCGTATACGCCCGCCCCCCAGCCTGTTGGACACGGCCCCCGCTACCCTCCTGAAATAATTTATTTTTAAAATATTTTTTTAAAAATATTTTTTTAAAAAGGCGGCCGGGGGAGGAGGCCGGGCAGGGAGGAGGAAGGGAGCCAGCTCCTCCTCCTTGCACCGCCCCCTCTGTCCCTCTCCGCGCCCGGCTGCGAGATCGCAGTGGCGGGGGAGGGAGGGAGGAGGAGGCGGGGCAGGGAGAAGGAAGGGAGCCAGCTCCTCCTCCTTGCCTCGCCCCCTCCGTCCCTCTCTCTGCCTCACCGCTGCGAAGCCTGGATGGCTCGCGGGGGAAGCGAGTGCCCGGTTCTTGCTTCCCCCGCGAGCCATCGAGGCCTGCGGGAGAGGTTTCGCCCGGCTCTCGCGTCCCTCTGACCAGAGGGACGCGAGAGCCGGGCGAAAACCCTCCTGCAAGCCTCGGTGGCTCACGGGGAAGCGGCGCCCGGTTCTTGCTTCCCGCGAGCCATCCAGGCCTGCGGGAGAGGTTTTTGCCCGGCTCGTGTCCCTCTGACCAGAGGGACGCGAGAGCCGGGCGCCTCCTGCAAGCCTGGATGGCTTGCAGGGGAAGCGAGCGCCCAGTTCTTGCTTCCCCCGCAAGCCATCCAGGCCTGCGGGAGGGGTTTCGCCTGGCTCTCCTCTTCCCTTCCTCCTCTTTAGGCACGCCTTCTCCGTTCTGCCTCTCCCACCGGCGCCCTGATCGGTGCGCCGGTGGGAGAGGCAGAACAGAGGAGGAGGCGTGCCTGAATAGAAAGAAGGGAAGCGCTTCCCTTCCTCCTCTTTAGGCACGCCTTCTCCGTTCTGCCTCTCCTCCCGGC
This sequence comes from Anolis apletophallus, assembly GCA_030556195.1. Classification (NCBI taxonomy): domain Eukaryota; kingdom Metazoa; phylum Chordata; class Lepidosauria; order Squamata; family Anolidae; genus Anolis; species Anolis apletophallus. The sequence continues at coordinate 21,611,604 of JARBWK010000007.1, forward strand.
GCCCTGATCGGTGCGCCGGTGGGAGAGGCAGAACAGAGGAGGAGGCTGGCGTGACACTGTAGGAGGGAGGGCGGCCATGGAGGGCTCCCTGGCTTTGCCCTCCCTCCTCTCCTCACGCCAGCCTCAGAGCCAAATCGCCGCTTCTGAGGCTGGCGTGACACTTTAGGAGGAGGGGCTGGGGTGTGGCCGGGGGCGTGGCCGAGGGTGGAGCCGGGACCGGGGCAGAGTGGCGCGGAGCGGCCCCCCAGGTCACCAGTGACTGGAAGTCCGGCCCTAGGTCCGGTAGAAGTTGGACAGCACTGGACTAAAACATCAAAAGGAACTTTAAAATAAGCCAGTTATTATTTTGAGGAAACTAAGCAAAGTGCCTGAGTGAAATTAACTCATTTAATGGACAATAAAGTGTTTGAGTTAACCAAAGTGTTTAGTTTGGTCCTTGCAGCCCTGAGCCTTTGAAAGGAGGCTAAAAGCACCCCGGATAGATAGACCACATCCTTGCCATTCCACTAGGCATTAATAGCCCGGGTGCAACGGCACACACAATCAGTATTAATCACAGGAGTTCAAGGTGGCTAACAATATAAATCACAGAAATAACAATTAAGAATACCAGTACAATTCAAAACAGTGATAATTTTGTATTACTTCACTTGCTTCAAACTTCAGCAGGTCAAGCATGTATTGCATTGATCATGCCATTGAATAGAACCCTGGACCTCTGCCCTAAAGGACACAATTGGACTCGCCAGCAAGGAGGGTTTTATCTCTCAAATGCTTCCCAAGCAAACATTTCTATGAGTTTGGCCTGCTGACTAGCTAATTGGGACCATCTTGGTTGCTATGGTGCCTTTGGTCCATTGCTTTGTTTTGTAGACTCCGGCACTTTGTGTATGCTCTCTTCCTGTAATCCTGGGTGTGAGGCCACTTCGATTTCTCAATGAGACACGCAGAGTCCTCCGGTAGATCCAACTGAGTTTATTGAAGGAACAACACCTGTAAAGCCAGAAGTGCTTTACTCCCGCCACCATACAACTTTTATACCCTCGGACCCCCGTGCCAACCCCTCCTCTTTCACATGTAATGTTCATGAAGGTTGCATCATTTTCCCCGGACACGCAAGGTCCAAGAAGGTTACATCACCCCCCTGGGCTGGCAATGTTCGTGAGGGTTGCATCATCCATTCTGGCCAGCTGTTCTTTGTTTAGTCTATGTCAGGATCCGGATCCCGCTGGCCTTCACCAAGGCCGTGGGCATCGGAACCTGACACCTGGGCCTTGTCATCTTGATAAATAAAATAGCCACAACTTTTCAGTTTAGGGCCATCTGGTGGCACAATTGCTGAACCTGCTGAAAGGTCGGTGGTTTGAATCGGGGAGTGGGATGAGCTCCCACTATTAGCCCCAGCTTCTGCCAACCTAGCAGTTAGAAAACATGAATGTTAGTAGATCAATAGGTACCACTCTAGCGGGAAGGTAACAGTGCTCCATGTAGTCATGCTGGCCACATGACCTTAGTATGGGACATGGCTAGACTTAATTGCAATGCTTTATACGTGGGTCTACCTTGGTCAGTAACTCGCAAGCTCCAGATTGTATAGAATGCTGCCGCCAGGCTCCTCATGAAAACACCTATGAGGTGTCACATAACGCCATCCTTACAGCATTTACACTGGCTGCCGGTCGAGTACAGAGTCCTTTATAAGGCCCTGACCCTGACACTTAAGGCCTTGCGGGGCCAGGGTCCTACCTCTACCTAAAAGACCGTCTGATACCATCTATCCATCCGAGAGCACCAGCCTACGAGAACCTTCTCTGTGTCCCGGGTCTGAGAGAGGCTCATTTGGAGTCCGCGAGACAGAGATCTTTTTCCGTTGTGGCCCCTGTCCTGTGGAACTCTCTGCCGCCAGACCAAAGAGCCATCTTCGACCTGCCTTCATTTCTGGCAGCACTTAAGACATGGCTATTTAGAAGAGCATATGCATAAGTGACAATCAGTGACCTGGAACATGTCTATTCCCATGTTTTAACATTTTAATATTTTAAAATTTTAATATTTTAGTATTGTAGATGTCTAACTGTGTAAGTCGCCTGGAGCACATTTGTGGAGGGCGACTCATAAATAATAAAATTAGTTAGTTTAGTTAGTTAGTTAATGTCAGGGGAAACCTTTACCTACCTTTCCCGTTGGCCCTGAGCTACAGCTAGCTAGAAAATCTTTGCTGTCCCTTCATTTGAGAGCTCTAGATTGAACTATCCAGTGGATTCGATGCTGCAATTTCAAGTGAAATGGTCTGTGTCTGCAGAGTTTTGTTCAACGTTGTCATATAGCAGGCAAAGCACCCCCAAACAAAGCAAAATTTGAGCATCTTCTGTTTAGACAACCAGTAACCTAAACATTTTTATCCCGTGCCAGATTTAAATAATTATCGCACCACACTGTTGAGAAGTGTGGTCACCTCACAATTTATCTGGGTTAATGCTTTCTTTTACTCAGCATCAGGAATTAGTACGATTTCAGCAAAACAGAAGGCATTCTAGGTAGAAGAATTCCCTGTGGGGTGATATAGGCACTGCTCCAAACACTAAAAAGATTTAAATTACACTTCTCCATTGGAGACAAAATCATTACTAAATGATTGTATTTATCAACTCCCAAATTATCTTGAAGAGCTAAAGGCAGGCAGCATTTTCTGGGATGCCCACAGCAAACCATTTGTGTTCTCTAAACATCCACCTACCAGCTTGCTTTGCTTCCGTGCAGGCAATCTTCATTTCCTCTTTCAGCTCTTGGTTCTCATTGGCTATGGCTTCACCCACCATAATGAATCTTCCAACAGCCAAATTAACCGCTTGACCCACTTGCTGGACTGCTCTCAAAGTCTTGTCTGACCGTTTTGGCTTATCTTTGTGGTTAATGAGAGTGGTTATCTGAAAAACAAAAGTGCATGGCACTTAAAACTATATATTAATATACACTGTTTTAACATGGCATGTATCCAAAACGGATGATTCTAAACCATACTTGAAAGGGAAACTATAACATGAACGCTATACTAGTCTGATGAAGATATTGTTGGATGACAATTCCATGTATCTTTAGAGGCATGAGCAATGGTAATGAAAGTAAGGAATTGCAATTCAAGCATATCTGTATGGCAGGGGTGCCCACACTTTTTCAGCATGCGAGCTACTTATAATAAAACCAAGTCAGAAAGATCTACCGAGAGAGAAGCAGGGCGGAGCAGGGGGAGGGGCTTGGCATGGCCTCGCTCCGCCCCTCCCTCTGGCTTTAGCGCTACCACAGCTTCTCAGGCTAGAGGGAGGTACTTCCAAGCCAGTGGTGGCATAGCTAGCCACTACGGGCTTGGCAGTACCCTCCTCTAGCCTGGAGAAGCTGTGGTAGCGCTGAAGCCGGGGGAAGGGGGCGGGGCTTGGTGCGGCATGGCTCCGCCCCCTCTAGCAGTGCCCCATCCGGCTGGGATTGACCTCCTTCAGTCCCGTGAGCGACCAGTTGATCGCGATCGACCTCCTGGGCAGCCTTGCTGTATGGTCACACAATTCCCATCCTTGTCTCCCAGCACATCCAGACTGATTGAAGTCCCAGATTCTGTCCTCTTCTTTCTGATTATATGACTTAAAATAAACCAACCTCGGTACTAACAGAAAATATAATGGGATGAATAATTTATTTTATTTATTTATTTACACATCATTTATATTCCGCCCTTCTCACCTCGCAGGGGACTCAGGGTGGATCACAATGTACATATACAGGCAAACATTCAATGCCATAGACACACAACATATATAGACAAAGACACAGAGGCAATTTAACATTCTAGCTTCTGGCCACCAGGAGGAGCTGTCGCATGTCTTCATTCTTCACATACCTCCTGGAGATTTTTTTAAATCAGTTAAATTAGCCTCCCCACAAAGTGGTACCTAAATTTCTTACTTGACAGATGCAATTGTCTTTCGGGTTGCAAAGGTCAACAACAAGCTACACTAATTGGTCGAGAGCTCACCTCGACCCGGGCAGGCTTCGAACTCATGACCTTCTGGTCAGAAGAGATCTTATGCAGCTGACTCCCAGCCAGCTGAGCCACAGTCCCGACCAATAAAATGTGTATGGATCTCAAAAATAAAACTGGGGCAGGATCTACACTACCATATAATCAAAGAAGATAATCTGGATTTTATCTGGCAGTGTACATGGGGCCTGGGAGGAACCCAAACAAAATCTGGATCTTTCTGATTTTTAAAAATCAGTTTGGAAATGTACTTGAACGAATACTTTACGTCTTTTAATATGACACAGGGCATATACAATATATTAAGATTCAACGTGTACACTTCCAAATAAATTATCATCTATGCAGTGTAGTAGTAGGTTTATAATCTGTCTTCTATATCACACAAACAATGAAGACAGGAATGGGTGGATAGTCTAGTGGGTTTTCTTCGCGAACGAGGATTGATTCAGGAAGGACTCGTCCCACACTTTCTACAAGCGCATTAATGACTAAGAAGGCCAATTCGAGATAGGCAAGTCCGGTTGCAGAAAGAACAGCAAAAGTCTCCTCGGGTGATGTTATTTCCAAGTTTCGATTATTTCTGCGTTGTCGTTTCTCTACAACAGGGCTGCCCAACTGGCGGCCCGGGGGCCATATATGCCCCCCCAGCCCCTTCCCTACGGCCCCCTAAGCTTTTTAATAAAAAATAAAAATTGGAAAATAAAATAAATTTTTTTTTTTTTTAAAAACCTACTTCCGGGTTTGGAGCAAGTATCGCGAGAATACGAATCCACACGGGATTTCACTGTCAACGCGAGATCACGCTGGCGATGACAGCGAAATCCCGTGTGTATTGCGTATTCTCGCGATACTCTTCAGCTACTCTACTACTGGATCGCTGAGGCCCACAGACGCGATTAGGACCTTCTTCGACTCAGTCGGTCGTCGCCTCTCACGTCGTCCGAGTACTCCTGGATCCTGCGCATTTGGAAAAGGTAGGCGAAGCAAGAGGGGTCCTCAGGGGCTCCTCATTTTTTCCCCATCTCCCTCATGTATTAAATATAAAATTAAATATATTTAAAGATGAAATAAGGGGAGATGGGATACATTAAAATAAGGGGAGAGGGGAGGATGGAATTAAATATATTTAATATTAAATAAAAATAAGAGGGGAGGGGAGGATGGAATTAAATATATTTAATATTAGATAAAAAATAAGGGGGAGGGGAGGATGGAATTGAATATATTTAATATTAAATAAAAATAAGGGAATGGAATTAAATATATTTAATATTAAATAGAAATAAGGGGAGAGGGGAGGATGGAATTAAATATATTTAATATTAAATAGAAATAAGGGGAGTGGGGAGGATGGAATTAAATATATTTAATATTAAATAGAAATAAGGGGAGAGGGGAGGATGGAATTAAATATATTTAATATTAAATAGAAATAAGGGGAGAGGGGAGGATGGAATTAAATATATTTAATATTAAATAAAAATAAGGGGAGTGGGAGGATGGAATTAAATATATTCAATATTAAATAAAAATAAGGGGAGGGGAGGATGGAATTAAATATATTTAATATTAAATAAAAATAAGGGGAGAGGGGAGGATGGAATTAAATATATTTATTATTAAATTAAAATAAGGGGGCGGGGGAGAGGGTGGAGCCGGGGGCAGGGGCAGACTCTACGGCCCCCCAGGTCATCAGTGACCGGAATTCAGGCCCCTGGGCCGGTAGAAGTTGGACAGCCCTGCTCTACAAGATTTGTTCGGCATGTCTTCTCGAAAGAGGCCGCAGCATTGTGGATAGTGCGTCTCCATGCCTCCCGATGTGAGGCCAGGGTGGAACATTGTTGGTGATCAATCTGGCTGAGCCTGAGGTGTTGTTTCAAGGAGTCCTTATATCTCTTTTTGGGGGCGCCTCTCTTGCGCTGACCCGTGGCGAGTTCACCATAGAGTGGTATCTTTGAGAGGCGGTGGTCCTCCATCCTAAAGACATGCCCTGCCCAGCGCAGCTGTCTTCTCAATAGCATGGCCTCAATGCTGGTGATCCCTGCTTTCTCAAGGACAGCAACATTCGTCACATAGTCAGTCCAGTGTATATTTAGGATAGTGCGAATACTATGCTGATGAAAGGGTTCGAGGAGTCGTAGGCGTTGGCGATAGGTGGCCCATGTTTCAGAGCATATATATCACACAAACAATGAAGACAGGAATGGGTGGATAAGTATGCAGACCTCAAATAAATTTCAAAAACCTCCACCAGCAATCAGTGAAGAAGTGGGGAGTGACGGACGGAAAAGGAGATGTCAGAAAGAGAAGGACCAGTTCTAATGACTTTTGCCACTGCCTGAGCTCATCACCAGTTTTAGCCTCTACTCAACATGCAAGTGTGTGAACTAGTCTTCACATAGCTGTTCTTCAAGCATTACAGTTACGTACTTTTGATAAAAATGAAAGACAGCAATTAGGAAGTTTTATCTCCTGAAAATCATACTTCAGCTTTAACAAGGTCACATTCACACTATACAGTTATAGCGCTTTGCTAACACTTCTACTGAACTGGTTTACTGCCTTACAAGATAGGAATTCTTTCCTAAGCCTGTATCCTATTATTATATCAAGGTAATGATTCAATCCTCCGGAGTTTACTATAACTTTAGCTTCATTAACGGTTAAAATGGTGAAATAAGTTGGAGAGGGGATTCCAAATCATTCCCACTGCAACTTGTGACAGTAGTTAGCTATGTGAAGATAGTACTTCTGGCCTGAAGCACACAAGCATGTTTTAAGTATATTGAAAATCACTGCAGATATACATTTCTACAATCCCCTTAGTATGCACTCCCAGGTTTCAGGTGTCTAGGGCCCCCACCTACACTGAATATAAAATCCAGATTATCTGCTTTGAACTGTATTACATGGCAGCGTAGACACATATAACTCAGTTAAAGCAGATAATGTGAATTATCTGCTCTGATAATCTGGATTATATGGCAGTGTAGAATGGTGGGATCTAAATTAAACTAAAAATAAAAGTATAAAATGGGTCATACAAGAAAGACAATAGTTTACCACCCCAGTAAAAATGGCATGCAAGGCCACACTCAAGATTGTGGAATATCTCCTGCAAGACTTTGACTCCCATTGTTCTTGTTGTTTGCCAAATTTATCTTTTCTGCTCAAATATTTATCTTGCAAGCAGATACATTTTTTTATGTGGCAGACCCTGATTATAGGTAAAATGAATTAATCCACCGAGTCTATTTTTGTTTTAAGTGGCTGTTTTATTTCCTACGTGATAATGTTTTGGCCTAAATCCAATGGCTAATCCCAATCTGAATAGACAAATTGAACAAATGAGGTTTACATACCTGTTGATTTTTGATTCAGTAATTGATTCAATGGGCATACTTTAGTTGAGATAAGCAATTGGATTTAGCTTTTGTCTTTCATTGTCGGCCAAGGACTAAATACCCTAAAAGCATGAAATCCCTTCAGATGAAATTAAGCACTGTCAGCCCCGGTTAGTACCATCTAGGACTACAAGGTGCTGTATATTTCAGAGGAAGGAACTGATAAAAATCACCTCTAAGTATTCTTTGCCCATAATAATAATAATTTTTATTTATTTATTTATTTATTGTTGGGCTTCTATGCCGCCACTCCCGGGAGGCTTGGGACGGCTCACAAGTGCCGGATAAAACAGAATAAAACAACATATTAAACAATTAAAACACGGCAAATAAAACACATAACACAACAAAGTTAAAAACCTGGTGTGTGGGCACAACACCACAGGTAACGGATACAAGCATGACGGGCTATGCACAGGCAAAACCTACAGGTCAAAAGCCTGCTGGAATAAGTAGGTCTTGCAAGCTCGTCTGAAAGGAAGCAAATCCTGGATGGCGCACATTTCAGCGGGGAGGGCATTCCACAACGTGGGCGCAATAACGGAAAATGCCCTCCTACGGGTTGCTGTCAATCTCGCAAGCTTCACAGAGGGGACGTCCAAGAGGTTGGTACCTTCCGACCGCAGTGATCTCGTAGGGCAGTATGGAGAGAGACGGTCCCTCAGCTATGCTGGCCCCAGGACGTGCAAGGCCTTAAAGGTGAGAACCAACACTTTGAAGGTGATCCGGTGCTCAATTGGAAGCCAGTGCAGATCCTGCAAGGTGGGTGTTATGTGACTACCAGCTGGCGTGCCAGACAGGAGTCGGGCGGCAGAGTTCTGCACCAGCTTGAGCTTCTGGGTCACCGACAGAGGAAGGCCAACGTAGAGTGCGTTACAGTAGTCCAGTCTCGAGATGACCGTGGCTTGGATCACCGTGGCCAGGTCGTTCCGGGATAGATAGGGGGCCAGCCGCCTTGCCTGTCTAAGATGGAAAAAAGCAGACTTGCTGACCATGGAGACCTGGGTAATAATAATAATTATAATAATAATAACAACATTTATTTATTTATATTCCGCCCTATCTCCCCGAGGGGACTCAGGCAGATTGAAACCCTATGAAATTCATGGGTCACCATAAATTGACAGGAAACTTGTAGACACATAAATATACACATACACACCTTAATTTTAATAAAACACTATGGATAATACAACTGTTTTGGAAAGCTAGGTCTTTACCTTTCTGAAAAACAAATTTAAAAATTGTCCCTCCCCAATTTAAAAGATCAAATAATCCCAAGATTTAAAACAACAGATCTTGTTCAGACCAGTACTCAAGATGGCACCCGGATTATCTGGAACCGGCGCAGTCTGGCTTTAGGCCGGGACATGGTACCGAGACAGCCTTGGTTGCCTTAATTGATGACCTTCACCGGGAGCTAGACAGGGGAAATGTGTCCCTGTTGGTTCTGCTGGACCTCTCAATGGCCTTCGATACCGTTGACCACTGTATCCTTCTGGAACGCCTCGCGAGAATGGGCCTTGGAGGCACTGTTTTGCAGTGACTCCGGTCCTTCCTAGAGGATCGTACCCAGAAGGTGTTATTGGGGGGCAACTGCTCGACCTCACAACCATTGTCTTGTGGGGTCCTGCAGTGTTCCATATTGTCCCCTATGTTGTTTAATGAAGCCGCTGGGGGAGATCATCTGGAGTTTCAGGGTACGGTGTTATCTGTATGCAGATGATGTCCAACTCTGTCATTTCTTCCCACCTGCAACTAAAGAGGCTGTTCAGGTTCTGAACCGGTGCTTTATCGCTGTGATGGTCTGGATGAGGGCGAACAAATTGAAATTGAATCCAGACAAGACAGAGGTACTCCTGGTCAGTCGCAAGGCCGAACAGGGCATAGGGTTACAGCCTGTGCTTGATGGGGTTACACTCCCCCTGAAGGCGCAGGTTCGCAGCTTGGGAGTGATCCTGGACTCATCACTGAGCCTGGAATCCCTGGTCTCAGCAGTGGCCGGGAGAGCTTTTGCACAATTAAAGCTTGTGCGCAGGCTGCGCCCGTACCTTGGGAAGTCTGACTTGGCCACTGTGATCCACGTTCTGGTTACATCCAGTATAGACTACTGCAACGCTCTCTACATGACGTTGCCTTTGAAGACTGCTCGGAAGCTTCAAATGGTCCAGCGTGCAGCAGCCAGGTTGTTAACAGGAGCGGCGCTCAGGAAGCACACAACTCCACTGTTGCGTCAGCTCCACTGGCTGCCAGTTTGCTACCGAGCACAATTCAAAGTGCTGGCTTTAGCCTATAAAGCCCTAAACGGTTCTGGCCCAGCTTATCTATCCAAATGTGTCTCTCCCTACGAACCCACCAGGGATTTAAGATCATCAGGGGAGGCCCTGCTCTCGATCTTGCCGGCTTCGCAAGCACGCCTGGCAGGGACAAGGGACAGGGCCTTCTCTGTAGTGGCCCCGAGGCTGTGGAACTCCCTGCCCAGGGATATCAAATCGGTTCCCTCCCTCCTTACCTTTTGGAAAAAATTGAAAACTTGGCTCTTCGAGCAAGCATTTGAAGCTTCAGCTTAATTAGTCAACTGAATTGGAAATGACCTAGGAACAACAATGACGACGGAATGGAAAATAGACTGAATATGACAACATAGTCTTTTTAAAAAAATTAAAATCTTTATTGTCTTTGTTTTTGATGTTTTGAGATATTCTATTTTATTCTACTGATGTATGTTTTTAAATGGCATCGAATTGTGCCTATTGTTCGCCGCCCTGAATCGCCTTCGGGCTGATATGGGTGGGGTATAAATAATGTAAATAAATACATAAACATTCTGGTGCACCAACTAAATTACATGTTAAGGCATTTCCCTGGATCCATGAACACCACAAGCAATAAAGGTGCCTTTTTCACTGAACTGCAAGTGAACAGACTTTCATCTATTTAACACTGGATCACTGCATTTCGTTTAATGATATTGGTCATCTACCTCTTTGAACTGGAATTGCTTTCTATGTCCTGACCCCCTTCCAGGCTCATGCATTCCAGTTAGCCTGAAGCAAATAAGTATCCTTGAAAGGATACTCGGCTCTAGATGTCATCAGTTTCAGATCTCAGAAATCCCTCTTCCTCTCAAAAAGAAACAAGGAGAATATTCACAAATAAACAAATAAAAGCGAACTCCTGAAACCGCTGTTTAGTGATGTTTTTACTTTTCTATATTTCTTTCTCCTGATGTAGAGTAATGTGATCAAATGTATACGGAAAATGGAGCAAGGGGTATAGCAACCTGTGTTAGATCATCCTAAGGTTCTGTTCTGTCCAGCACTTCCATCTCCAATGCAAGTAGACAGAAATATTCCCTGCACTGTTTCTTGCTCCATGTAATTGGAAATGACAGTACACATCCACTGAATATGTAATTTGCATTTAAACTTTCGCAGTTGATAGACCTAGCCTCCATAAATATATCTAGTAATCTAAATGCAATCTAAACTATAGGCAATTGCTATTTCTTATGGCAGTATTATCAAATTTTAGCCAGGAATCCTATTAAGATCTTGGCCTTTTTTGTAAGTTTTCTCATTATGGTGACATCTATTTGAACATGAGTACAAATGCTCCTTTCTAAATGAATAAAGAGTAGGTATTACTGCCTGAAAATTAAGGCTTCTCTCCCCTAACCCACTGTTTGGCCGAGTCGGGAGTCAGGGGGACTGCCCTTAAATAGGTGGCCTCCTTCCTCCAAGACCGGGGACAACGAATGGAGGTGGGAGGGATGGTTTCCGGGAGACGCCCATTAACTTGTGGGGTCCCCCAGGGTGCCATCCTTTCCCCACTATTGTTTAATATCTACATGCGCCCACTGGCCCAGCTGGTCCGTAACTTTGGTCTGGAGTGTCATCAGTGGATGACACCCAGCTGGTGCTGAGAATGGATGGCAGGCCGGAGACCATACCCAATTGTTTCCATCAATGCCTTGAAGCCGTGACTGGATGGCTGCGGGCTAGCTGGTTGAAGGTGAACCCGTTGAAGACGGAGATCTTATGGCTGGGTCGCCCTGGATTGAGTGGATGCCAGCTACCTACCCTGGACGGCGAGCCTTTAAGCCCGTCGTCCTCTGTAAAGAGCCTGGGGGTCCATTTGGACCCGTTGCTATCGATGGAAGGACTTGCTCCCGTTTAGACGGGCCTGTAAAACATACCTGTTTAAGCAGGCCTTTGGTGAGTAAGTCCTGCCCATGCCCTGCCATCTATTCGTTCTTCTGAGGATGATGTGCTGTTCATTGTGTTAACTGTGTTATTAATTACTATACTGCTGTTGTTTTTAATTGTTTTTAACTGCTTATTGCCTGTATTTTACTGTGCCCTTCGGCTCCTGTAAGCCGCCGCGAGCCTCAGGGAGTCGGCGGCATAGAAGCCCGAATAATAAATAAATAAATAAATAAATCTCCACGGTATGCAAGACCGCATTTTTTCATCTGTGACAGGTTAGGCGGCTGGCTCCCTACTTATCCAGAGGCGACCTGGCTGCGATGATCCAGGCAACGTTCATCTCGAGATTGGACTACTGTAACACCCTCTACATTGGCCTTCCCTTGTCAGCAATCCGGAAACTTACGCTGGTGCAAAATGCTGCTGCTCGACTACTGGTGGGATCATCAGTACGAGCGCACATTACATCTATTCTGCAGCAACTGCACTGGCTACCAATAGAGTACCGGATTGTTTTCAAGGTGCTGGTACTGACCTTTAAGGCCTTGTATGGTCTAGGGCCAGCGTACCTGAGGGACCGTCTCACCCCATATGTTCCCCCAAAATCACTATGTTCAGAAGAACAGAACCTCCTGCTAGTCCCGTCGATCCACTCCGGTCAGCTATCTACAACGTGATCGAGAGCCTTCTATGTGGCTGCACCATCCCTTTGGAACTCCATGCCGGATGAGGTCCGCGCCATCAATGAACTGGCTCCGTTTTGGAGAGCTTGTAAGACATCCCTGTTTAGACAAGCCTTCAATCTTACTGGTTCTTGAAGATAGATGTTAAGTTTAGAATTTTAACTGTAGATGTGCCGTAGATGCTTGTTTTATGTGTAGTTGTTGAGTTTTAAATTGCTGTATTAAATTGAACTGTGGATGTTTTTAGATGTTTTATGTAAACCGCCCCGAGCCTGCTGGAAGGAGCGGTATATAAAAATGAACAATAAATAAATAAATAAATAAATAAAATAACCTCAAATTTCTCACACACTTTTTAGTCCCGTGACTGAACACATGTATTAACTGTACACGCAAAGGTCTGAAAAAGGCAAAGATTCCTAGGTGTTCATTGTTTATTATGAACCTCATTCCTCCCGATATTAAAAAAAATATGTGCAGTTCTGTGAACAATGTCGGAAGCATCCAACCCATCATTTTAAAGTGCACTCAAACACACAGGTTTCAACCTAAAATTTCATATAGTATAATGCCAACCCAAATACAGTTCACACATTTGGTTGAGTCATCAAGCATTGTGTAATGAAGTGATGCAAAATGTACATCACTGTATGAACTCTCCCTTCAATTTATACATTTCCATTCTCCATGAATAATACTAAAAGTTACATCTTCGATACAGAAGGTCAGGTGTGATACAACAGACATAAAACAGATTATCCCCATCTAACATTTATTTGAAGGATGTGACAAACCACTATATTCTGAACAGAGCTCCCTATAATGTCTAAACTTCACACTCCCCACCCTTCAGGAATTCAACAATACCCAAACTCTCTTCCAAACATCTGTTATTTATTTTTCAAAATACTGGAGCTAGTTGGAATTTGCCATCTCTTTCAACATCCAGGTTCAGAACCATGTGGAAGATGAAGCTCATTTTCGAATTGACATACCATGCTACTGACATATAACTTACCCCACTACCTAGTCTCCACTAAGAGCCCTTCCAGACATAGCTAAATCCCAGGAGGAACTGGAATATTATATTCCAATTCCTCCAGCATTTAATCTCCACACCCAACCCAAACCCCAAGCTTTCCAGGGGGCGGGCGAGGGTGTTGTGGCAACATGCCCTTCTGGGTCAAATAGAGGTTTACTTGGGAGGGCATGGAGCCCATCATTTACCCCCTAAGGCCTAAACCTGTGGTTCGCAAAGTGGCAGTACCACCCCCTAGTGGGCGGTGAGGCAATCCAAGGGGGCGGTGGGAGGCTCAGGAGGCTCAGGAGAAGCCCTGTAAGGGGACGGCGCAGTCCTGTATCACCCCTTCCAATCCAACGGGTCCCTTAGAAGAAAGGGGTGATACGGGACTGTGCCGTGGGCGGAGTTAAGGAGAAGAAGGCGGCGCGTGCTGCGGTTTCCAGGCAATGCTTTCCCAGGAATTCCAACTGGCAGGCCGAGACAGTCGCGCGCTTGCGAGTGTGTGCCTGCCAGTTGGTCCAGCGGAGAAGGAAAGCCTCCGCGTCTGCAAACGCCCCCTGAGTCAATGCGGCATTTGCAGGCGCCTCCTGGGAGATGGCCGTGGCACGAAGGAAAATGCAAGCAGCTCCCAATGCCCAAGGTCCAGTATTCTCTATTGCTCAAGTTTAGTTCAATTCCATTGCTGTTGGGAGTTCAAAATGCTCTTTGATTATAAGTGAACTATAAATCCCAGCAGCTACAACTCCCAAATGACAAAACCAATCCCCCACAACTCCACCAGTGTTCAACTTTGGGTATATTGAGTATTTGTGCCAAATTTGGTCCAGATGCAGGGTTGTTTGGGTTCAGAGTGCTCTCCAAATGTAGGTGAACTACATCTCCCCTAATTCACTGTCAATTCCTCCCAAACCCCTCCAGTATTTTCTGTTTTATCCAGCATTTTAGATATTTGCATTAGAATTCATAAGAGTGGCAAAATTATTTATGAAGTAGCAACGAAAATATGGATGGGAGTCACCACAACATGAGGTACCTCATTTAAGGGTCACGGCATTAGAAAGGTTGAGAACCACTGCATTAATACATATATCTTTCTGTTTAATTGCTATTACATTTTTTTAAAAAGTTAATTTCTAGGGGGGCGGTGAGTAAATTTTTTTCTGGAAAGGGGGCGGTAGGCCAAAAAAGTTTGGGAACCACTGGCCCAAACTTTGCTCAGGCCTCTCTGTCAAAAGAAAGAAATGGGGGGCTGGGAGAGGAAGGTAGGGATGCCATCCCACTCCTTCAGGCTCCAGGAGTCCAAAGAACTGGGATCATTGCAGGGATTGACTCCCGGGATCACGGAAGCAGTCCTGGGATCAATTCACACAGGGCCCACACCAGAAAAGATCTGGACCTTACATTAAGGCACACTTTTTACATTTGCAAAATCCTGGGGCACACCACCAATTAAAATGACACAAAATGACACTCTAACACAGTAATACATATAGTTAATATGTTTTTTAAAATGTATTTATACGCTCAGTGTGAAACCTGGGCCTGTTTCAATAAACTCAAGATAGATATCCTGGCAGGAATGGCAGAAAGACACAAACTTCCCACACAGAACTCCCATAACCAAGAGAAAATGCTATAAGAGTTTGGTGGGCATTGACCTTGGGTTTTGGAGTTGTAGTTCACCTATATCCAGAGAGCACTGTGGACTCAAATAATGTTGGATCAGGACCAAACTTGGCATGAATATTCAATATGCCCAAATATGAACGCAGATGGAGTTCAGGGGAAATAGACCTTGACATTTGGGGGTTGTAGTTGCTGGGATTTATAGTTCCCCTACAATCAAAGAGCATTCTGAACCCCACCAATGATAGAACTGGGCCAAACTTCCCACACAGAACCCCCAGGAGGAAAGAGGAGGTCTCTACTTGGGGAAAGGGAGGCGGGCCTTCCCAATGCATGGAGAGGGAGAGACCAAGTAAACAACTGGTGGGGAGGGGGATGTTTGTAATTTTGTGCTTTTTATCGAGGTAGGTTTCTTAGGTTTTTATAGTTCAACACACTAGACTCTTCCCCCCCCCCCTTCCAGGAGGTTCCAATTTCCCACGGCACACCTGATGATCGCTCACGCCACACTAGTGTGCCCCGGCACACTGGTTGGGAAACACTGAACTAGAGTGTCCAGCTTGGTCCTTGGGAGCCCCAAGCCTCTAAAGGAAGGCAAGAAGCAATCCCCCGGTATAGAGAGACCACGTCCTTGCCCTTCACTGGGTATTTACAGCCCGGGTGTAACGGCACATAAATAACAAGCAATATGGATTCAGGATGAATTGTGACCCTTCTCAGAGTGGCAACAGTATGTCTACTTCCTACTCAGTAATACAAATTATTCTAACTGTAGTATTCCCAGTGAACTGACAGAATAATATGTATTTAGCATGACATATAAAATGTAACTATTCATAGCAGCAGGCTGCTTTGCACTCGATCAATCCTTGCACAAATGAGCTGAGCATATTATCTTGACATTGGGGATTGTCTGAATCCAGAAGAGTTCCAAGTTTTCTTACAGTAAAAATGCAGCTGTGTGTTTGTATTGAGCATAAATGGTCACCAGCTGGATGCATTTAAATTTGAAATAAACAATGAAATTGCTGATTTTATTTCTGGAAATGAGACAAGCAGGGGTGACTTTCAATCCACTGATACATTTTTCCATGGAAATCCCACCAAAATCTGCAGAGGGACGGTTGTGTTCTTGAGTTTTCTACCCTTAAGGACACTAAAGTTAATATAATGATATACAGTATTATTATGATCGATGCCAATGGGTGCTGGTGTTCACATAACACAGAGAGAAATGTGTATCCATTTATAACACCAGATAGTGGAAGTGGACATGAGGACACTGGAGTCGGTGTCCTTCACTCTTCACAGGAAGCACGGCACCATGAAGATGAATTGAAGGCCTGAAGAAATCCAGGAAGGTGTCAGATGCAGCAGCAGCTGTCATTGAATATCCTGTTCATGGTGGATTTAATGAACCCATTCAAAACCAAGCAAGAATAATTAGGCCATCCCTCCAGTGCAGACAAGTCTGCACAAGCACAAATTAACTCGTCTTCAAGTGATTTAATATTCAATGCTCCTACCCCAGATCATAGGGATGAGTGAAAAGTTCTCCTTGGCAGCAAACCCAAGATTAAGAGAGTTCTGCTGATTTTGAGAGGTGGGGAGAGTGTTAAATCTATTTAGTAAATTATATACTCCTATCATGTGACACATGCTTCAAGGCAAGTACCGGAAAGTAGTTTGGCAAAATTTCTTACAAGAAAACAGATTTTTTGTTTGTTTGTTTGTTGGGGTTTATCCACATTTTAGCCTAGTGTAAATCTGCCACAGAGTAGCTCTGAATACAAATTATTTGTTGACAAGTCTCAAATGTGTATGTTACTGCAAGTCCCTAAAAATGCATAATAAATTGCAACTATACCCTTATGCTTTTTGTATAACCCCTTTTTCCATGTATTCTAGACTAGAGCAACAGTTTCATTTACCCATACTCCAAAAAACATTATCCCACCTTCAGAAGTGTTTGTGGGCCTCTCTAGGTCAGTGTTTCTCAACCTGGGGGTCGGGACCTCTATGGGGGTCGTGAGAGGGTGTCAGAGGGGTCGCCAAAGACCATCAGAAAACACATTGTTTTCTATTGGTCATGGGGGTTTTGTATGGGAAGTTTGGCCTAATTCTATCGTCGGTGGGGTTCAGAATGCTCCTTGATTGTAGGTGAACTATAAATCCCAGCAACTACAACTCCCAAATGTCAAGGTCTATTTTCCCCAAACTCCACCAGTGTTCACATTTGGACATATTGAGTATATGTGCCAAGTTTGATCCAGATCTATCATTGTTTGAGTCCACAGTGGTCTCTGGATGTAGGTGTACTGCAACTCCCAAAGTCATGGTCAATGTCCACCAAACCCTTCCAATATTTTCACTTGGTCATGGGAGTTCTGTGTGCCAAGTTTGGTTCAACACCGTTGTTGGAGTTATGAATGATCTTTGATTGTAGGGGAACCATACATCCCAGCAACTACAACTCCCAAATGACAAAATCACCTCCCACAACCCCACCAGTATTCAAACTTGGGTGTATTGGGTATTTGTGCCAAATGTGGTCCAGTGAATGAAAATACATCCGACCTTTTACATGATTCAGAACAGTAGCAAAATTACAGTTATGAAGTAGCAACAAAAATGATTTTAAGGTTAGGGGTCACCACAACATGAGGAACTGTATTAAGGGGTCACGGCATTAGGAAGGTTGAGAAACACTGCTCTAGGTTCTCCGGTGCCTTTCGCTGGTATACTTGTGGGACAAGTACCATCAAAATACAAGATCTGCTCCTGTCCCTGGTTTCAAATATCCATGGGGAGCTTTGTAGCTTATCCTTTGCATAGGATTCTATCATCATGACATACACAAGCTTTCTTTTTTTTAGTCTACAAACTATTATCAGAGATTGCAAGAGTGCCTACAGAGCGTTAATGGAGCAGTTGAAGCAGTTCTACTGATGGAGAATAGTACAGCTGGCCCTTCAAGAAAACCATTTATAATATCTTCGGAGGAAAAAGGGCATAGTATAACTGTAATAATTTTAGACTGTTACAGCAAAAGCAACAAATAGTTTGAAGCACGTTCAATACAAACCATATTAATGACAGTATAAACCTATAAAGACCACAGAATGAACTAGTAGTAAAATCTGTTAATTTCTAAAGAGGTCCAAGACTTTTTTTGTAATGAGAACAAATGTCTATGAATGTGATAACACAATGTGTAGTTTACAACTTAAAGTTAGTAAACTTTTGTGATTCCTGTATTCAGAATGTATTTTTTGGTAAGACATGTGAGGTTATCCAAGTTGTCCTACTCCTAATCATAGATATTTCCTCTGTGGATCTAAAAGTTCAATCCAAATTAAATGAACTAAACTTAGAGATCAATGTATTTAATTATTATAACCACTAGTAATAATTATGTTCTACAGAGCTGTTGGGCTGGAAGTCAGCCTGAAGAAAATGGAAGTCCTTTACCAGCCCGCACCACAGGAAGAACACCATCATCCCCACGCCAGCATAGGCAAGTCTGTGCTTAAGTCCATTCAGCAGTTCACCTACCTGGGAAGCATCATCTCTTCAGATTGATAAAGAGATAGATCACAGATTAGCAAAGGCATATAGTGCATTCGGAAGGCTTCACAAAAGAGTCTGGAGTAACAAACACCTGAGGCAAAGCACAAAAATCAGTGTGTACAGAGCTATCGTACTGTCTATTCTCCTATATGGGTCTGAAACATGGGTCACCTATCACCAACACCTACGACTCCTCGAACGCTTTCATCAGCGCTGTCTTCGCTCAATCCTAAATGTACACTGGACCGACTATGTGACGAATGTTGCTGTCCTTGAGCAAGCAGGGATCGCCAGCATTGAGGCCATGCTATTCAGAACACAGCTGCGTTGGGCAGGGCACGTTTCTAGGATGGAGGACCACCACCTCCCAAAGATACTATTCTATGGTGAACTCGCAAGAGAGGCACCCCCAAAAAGAGATATAAGGAATCCCTGAAACAACATCTCAGACTCGGCTAGATTGATCACCAACAATGGTCCACTCTGGCCTCACATCGGGAAGCATGGAGATGCACTATCCACAATGCTGCGGCCTCTTTCGAGAAGACACAGCAAACGGATCTCGAAGAGAAACGACAATGCAGAAAGAACAGCAACTTGGAAAACAATATCACCCAAACTTGGCACACAGAACTCCCATGACCAGACTTTCTGCTGTGCTTTCTGCAACCGGACTTGCCTATCTCAGATTGGCCTTTTTAGTCATCAATGCGTTTGTAAAAAGCGTGGGATAAGTCCTTCCAAAGAATCTTCGAAGTAATGCCAGAGAGATGTTCTACAAACCATCATTGTTTCATCCAACAGATACACAGAGTGACTCTTCGGTTGCTCATACAATTAGGAACCACCAACAGAGCAAAATTAGCACGACTCTGGAAAGCCCACAGGAAATATTTTAACTGACAAGTGTGTTAAACAGTCTGTTGCTATCTGCAGCCTTAAGCTGCAGAGCTAATGGGTAAAGACAGCAGCAAAATTAAACTCAGGAGGAAAGGGGATAATTAGGAGCTAAAAGTTTCCCCCATCTCTTGACCTGCCATTGCAGCATATATCAATCCAATGGAATAATGGAGGCCTTTATCCTAAGGGAAGTTTAAAAATAGGCAGGTCTTGTGCTAAAAATTATCATCGAGTGGCTGAAACTACAGGTTAAACTAAACTCAGGTATCACTGCCCCAGGGATATCTCCTGCAACATTCAATTATACACTTTTACTCATTCCATTTTAGGAGTATTTCTGTATCTTCTTTTGTTATTGAGACTAAGCCAGGGATCCCAATAACCTCTCATTCACCCTCATGTTTACAACAAAACAACATTCTGGTCTTGTCTTCCAATTGTTTTTATTGGAATAATCCACTTTTAGGGCAAAGATGGGGAGATGAGAAGGCAGAATAAGGAGCTCATGGGGGGAAATGTGCTTCCAGACCAAGCAGAATGCTTCTAAACCAGTGGTTCCCAAACGTTTTCGGCCTACCACCCCCTTTCCACACAAAAAATTACTCAACGCTCCCCTAGAAATTAATTTTAATTTTTTAAATAGCAATTAAACAGAAAGATATATGTATTAATGCAGTGGTTCCCAACCTTTCTAATGTCGTGGCCCCTAAATAAGGTTCCTCATGTTGTGGTGACCCCCAACCATATTTTCGTTGCCACTTCATAAATAATTTTGCTACTCTTACGAATCCTAATGCAAATATCTAATATGCAGGATGTATTTTCATTGTTACAAATTGAACATAATCAAAGCATAGGGATTGATCACAAAAACAATGTTTGCGGGAGTATGGACAACGGATGATGGGATTTGCAGTACCTTCAACCAATTCAGCTCTGACTTCCACAGACCACTGAGATCCCCACGAATTACAGACCTGGACCAAACTTGTCACACAGAACTTGGCACACAGAACAGCAAATATTGGAGAAGGTTGGGAGGAATTGACAGTGATTTATGGGAGATGTAGTTCACCTACTTCGGGCTGAGAAAGGCAGCATAGAAATAGCGTAAATAAGTAAGTAATAAGTAATACTGGGGGGTTCACTTCATGGCCACCAAGGTTATGCAGAAGTTTCGAAAAAGCTAGACCTGGCATTCTGCTTTTTTGAAATGTGCCCCTAACCCAGGTACGGGCAAACTTGGGCCCTTCCTCCAGGTGTTTTGGACTTCAACTCCCACCATTCCTAATGGCCTCAGGCCCCTTCCTTTTACCCTCAATTATAACACTGGGTATACCGTTGATATACTAACAAAAGAAAAACTAAACAGCTGTTAGTTTTTCTTTTGTTAGTATATCAACGGTATACCCAGTGTTATAATTGAGGGTAAGCAAAACTATTATATTGAATCAATGCATAAAATAATAAGTCACCATATATAAGCACATAGCAAGCATGCAATAGTAGATATTCACTGCATATCAAACAAAATACAATTCTGTGTTCAAATACACATTGGTAAGGCTAGGTAATAGTATAAGTAATCACATCCAAATGGCATCCAAATGGTCCCGTTTGGGAGCTGAAAGAAACTCAACAATCAGCATAAACGCAAGTAAATCAAGCAAATGCGAGTCACTCTCACTCAAAATTAATCCGGAGTATTCCCATGAACATCAACAGGTCCACTATGGATCGAGTGAGTAAACGAAGCTGTAAACTTGCGGTAATTCCAGGTGCGGAGCTTTTGCGGCTTTTGCGGCCCTTCACCCTTCGGACCCCTGAGATCTACAGGAGCTCCGCACCTGGAATTATCGCAAGTTTACAGCTTCGTTTACTCACTCGACCCATAGTGGACCTGTTGAATTTTCATGGGAATACTCCGGATTAATTTTGAGTGAGAGTGACTCGCATTTGCTTGATTTACTTGCGTTTATGCTGATTGTTGAGTTTCTTTCAGCTCCCTTCCTTTTACCCCTCAGTCGCTTAAGTGGGGTCTCACCCTGCAGGGTTTGTCGGGGAAGAAGACAGCCAGCAGAAGGTTGCAGGCGATGAGGGCGGCGGACAGATCCTGCAGCAACATCACCGTCTCCATATCGACGAAGGTACAGTCCAGAGGCTCCTCCGCGGCCTTGGCCTCTCCCTCCGCCTCCTCCTCTTTTCGACGCCATTGCTGCTGCCACTCCTTCTTCCTCTTCCTCCCTCTTGCGCCGCCTCTCAAGCCCCTCCATGAGCCAGGCGACAGGCTCCCCGCAGGGCCTACCCCCTGCCTCCGAGGGAAGCGAGAGCGGCTCCGCCCTTCCTTGCTTGTTACAAATTGAACATGATTAAAGCATAGTGAATTTGCTCTCTCTTTGAGGTGCCACCTCCAGCTCCTCTCCTCCAGCTCCTCCCCCGGGCTGAAGGGGAGGAGCTGGAGGTGGCGCCTCAAAGAGAGAGCGAGGCCTTGCCACCCCCAGGGCCGCGGCTTTTTAACCCTATCCCATCGATGCCGAGGTGGGAAAGGAGGCCGCAGGCTCTTGGGCCGAGCGAATCACGCTGCTCGACGGGCCCTTCAATAGGTGACCCAAATCGAAGGGGCCCGCCTCCGCCTCCTCCTCCTCTCCCTGCCATAACCCCTTCACTAAATCACTATGCTTTAATCATGTTCAATTTGTAACAAGCAAGGAAGGGCGGAGCCGCTCTCGCTTCCCTCAGAGGCAGGGGGCAGGCCCTGCGGGGAGCCTGTCACCTGGCTCACGCCCCCGCCCTCTTACAGGGGCTCAGCGCCCCCCAAATTCTCCTGAGCCTCCCAGCGCCCCCTTGGGTTGTCCCACCGCCCAACGGGACGGTACCGCCCACTTTGGGAATGACGGTTCTAAACCATTTGCTTTATATTCCTAAACTCAGCTTCTCATTTCCATGGGTGGACAGTAAAACTGAAGCCCTAAAAATAATTTGGACAATAATTTTTTCAATGAAAATTGGAAGAACAGTTTCACTGAACACTGGATGACTTGGATAAACATGCACACGATTATGCTGTTGTTTAGACAACAAGGCTTGTAACTAGACCACTCACAGACCCCTCTCGAACTCTAGGCACGTTGCCAATGACATGACACAGAACGGAGTGCTTCCTATTTCTGATATGTCAAACAGGGCTTATCACAGTTAGCCAGGAGGAAATGGCATGAAAACTAGAGTAGCTGCTTTTGAACTGAGTGGCAGAATAATCTAAGCTTTGCTGGGAACAAAACATTTAACAGCTGAGAACATATCAGCAGCATCTCTAAATCGTGTAGTGTCTTCAGGGACTTTTCAGAATAATCAGATGTAAGATATACTCACCACAATGCTTTATTTATTTATTTATTTAAAATATTTAAATTTTAAAATAAGAATGCCCAGTCCACCAAGGCTTCTGGTAACGACCTTAAAGGAAAAACAAACTGCTCCTAAATGGTGAAATGCCTTGCTTTAGGTCTCCAGGCTCTACCAAGCCTAACAAGTAGGGAATTCATCATGAACACCTACAGATATATCCTAAGACCCCTTCAATCCTTCCTTTTATTCTTGGTTTCATTTTTTTTTATTTTTATTTTTTATTTTTTTATTTTTATTTTTTATTTTATTTTATTTTTATTTTATTTTTTTTATTTTTATTTTATTTTTATTTTATTTATTTCCTTTTATTCATCTTTATTCCTTTCTTCCTCTTCCATCTTCCTTTATTCTTTTATTTTATTTTATTTTTATTTTTTTTTTATTTTCATTTCATTTTATTTTATTTTATTTTTTAAAATTTATTATAGCAGGCCTGGGCAAACTTGGGCCCTCAGGGTGCTTTTTTGCTTCAACTCTCACAATTCCTAATAAGTATAAGTATAACTGTCAACTATTAATTGTAACAATAGTCGTATAAGAGGTAAGAGGTTTTTTTCAACTTTTTCACACTGCGGCCCCCCAGGTGATCAGTGACCGGAATTCCGGCCCTTGGGCTGGTAGAAGTTGGACAGCCCTGATCTACAAGACAGATTAGGCAGACAAAACAACTTGACTAAGGAAAGTATGTTGTTGGAGGGCAGTTTTCACCATGTCTCACTATTGGCTATGGTGGTTAAAGCTGCTAGGACTTGCAGTCCCTCAACACTTGTATGGCATATGGTTGCTGCCCCCGATCTAACCACCTAATGAGTATGGTAGCTGGAAAGAAATTCCAATAAATCACACACAAAAATTCCAATAATTCACAGACTTGTGTTCACACTACGTGAGCACACTATAAGTTACTGATTAAGCAGCTGCTTCATAACCAACCAATGTTCACAGGCCCTTGAGAGTTAAAATTCCTATGAAATGCAATCAGAGAATCCTAGGGAGGCTGCAGCATTGAATAGGGGTTAGGCTTGATAGCCCATGAGCCCCTTTACAATTCTATTCTATTACAAATCATAATCGAAATCCTGAAGAGTCGATTTGTGAGAAATCTCCAGTTTCAGAGTATCTTTCAGCAACTGCTCCCTTCTTGCCATCAAAGCTATAGCACATATATTCAAAAATCATAGGAACAGAAAGTTAATAAATATATGTCCCTTTATTCCAGCAATTTTCACAATTCATGTCCCCAAGCTATTCCTTTTTATTTTACATCAAGCTGTCTGCGGCAGAGTGCCTATGCGTCTGTCACCCTGAATATGCCATTGTGCAATCTCAGTTTGCACTAGGTACCAAATATGTATTGTACCTTGCTATCACTACAATGAAACCTAGGATGCATTCAGCGCTATCCTGGGGCTGAACATTGTAGATCACCGAGAGAAGGAAAGCTGTTGTTCAGCAGGCAAAAGGATGGCAGCATTTCCTAGAACACAATCTGAAAACCACAGCTCTTTTTTAAACAATTAGGCAGCTGTAAACTGTTCTGAATCAAAGACCATTTTAGAGTACATCCCGTATAAAACATTACGTTATTTTTAATCTGATACTCTTTCAACTGGATGAGTATTTTTAAATAATGCGCGCACAATTTTGGGATACAATTTGGCAGTAAAAGACTCATGATTTTGTGATTTCACATCTTTGGATTAAATAGTGTACAAAAGAAATGATCTGATGGAGGAGGCGAGGCCTTCATTCTACTCATATTAATCAAAATTACAGCACACTTTTTTCAACTGTAGCAACTCTACACAGCTGACCTAAAATAATTCTGATCCTATCTTATATACAGTAGCATTCAAATACCAAGGGCTTCCTTCCTCACACAGCTCCACGCTTCTAGAATTCCTCAAGGGGTATTAACATTACCAAGAGTTAAATCTGTTACTCAGCTGCATACCTGAGAGATTAGGTCTACCTTAAAAATCAAGGAAATGTTCAGGTAATCCAAGCTCTACAATGCTCAAGATACAGAACAGTTTGCTCTGTTCATGTTATTGTGGCTGGAAGGAATCTGCAGTAAAACCTCAATATGAACTAAAAATATTTCCAGAGAGAGCATATACTGTACATGACTTCGGTTCTGAACATAAACTGCTTAAATTGCCAGTGGTATTTAAATAGCCCAACTATACATAGGGTCACAGCCCAACACAAGTCTATTTCTAGAATTATTTTATTTATTTATTTATTCAGTTTTGTATGCCGTCCTTCCTCAAGGGCTCAGGACGACTTGCAGAGAGTATAAAAACACACTTTAAAACAACAGAAAAAATTAAACTCTTAGCTAAAAACTATAGAACTATTTACAACTGGTTAACTAAATCAGATCCTTAAAGCCTGCTGGAACAGAAACGTCTTGCACGCTCTGCGGAACTTTGTTAGATCTCTCAAAACTCGCACATCTTCCGGCAGAGCGTTCCAAAGAGTTGGCGCTATGATCGTAAAGGCTCGCCATCTTGTCGATGACAGCTGATATGAGCGGCAGCGAAGAATCATCAAAAGATTTTGGTCAATGGAGCGCAGTGACCTCTGGGGTTGATATGGGGTGAGACGGTCCCCCAGGTACGTCGGCCCCTGAACATATAAGGCCTTGAAGGTGATAACCAACACTTTGAAGGAGACCCGGTGCTCCACTGGTAGCCAGTGCAGCTGCTGCAATATTGATGTTATGTGAGCTCTCACTGGCGTACCAGTGAGAAGCCTACCAGCTGCATTTAGCACCAGCTTGAGCCTCCGGAATGCCAACATAGGTAGGCCAAAGTAGAGGGCATTGCAGTAGTCAATTCTCGAGGTGACCGTAGCCTGGATTACATTGGCTAGATCCTCCCTGGTCTGATAGGGAGCCAATCGCCTATCCTGCCGGAGATGGGAAAAAGCCACTTTGCTGGCATTGGAGATCTGAGCCACCATTGATAGCCAAGGGTCCAGCAGGACTCCCAAGCTCTTCACAAAGGACGACAGACACAGAGGTACACTGTCAAGGATAAGCAACTGCCAAGCCACTCCACCAGGGTGACCCAGCCACAAGATTTCCGTCTTTGCCGGGTTCACCCTCAACCTGCTAGCACGCAGCCATCCAGTCACGGCTTCAAGGCACTGTTGGAAATTATCAGGTACAGTCTGGCCGGCTGTCTATTCGTAGAACGAGCTGAATGTCATCAGCATACTGGTAACACTCTAGCCCGTAGCTCCGAAACCAGTTGAACAAGAGGTTGCATGTAGATGTTAAAAAGCAGGGGGGAGAGAATGGCCCCTTGGGGAACTCCACAAACAAGTGGAGACCTCTCGGAAACCAGGTCTCCCCTTTCCACTCGCTGTCCCCGATCGCGGAGGAAGGAGGACAGCCATTTCAGGACTGTCCCCCGAACTCCAGCTACGGTGTTATGAGTGATATTATTCATATCACTCATATCTGCACAAATATATTTTTTTAGGTTTCCCAATTTGGTTGCATCGACCAGTTGGAGAGACTTTGCACCTAAAGACAGGTTGAGTTTATTTATTTGAGCTCTGCTTTGTAATTTATTTTATTTATTTATTTGTCAGGTTTCTATACTGCCCCTCTCAGCCCGAAGGCGACTCAAGATGGTTTACACAGGCAGTCTCTGCCCTCAATACAACACAAGCAAACAAGGCAACCCCCCCCCCCAACCATATAATAACAAATTAACAATTAAAAACATACAATTGCAGTCTCAGCAATTAACTTACTCTCATCGAAAACAGATCTAAAACCCCATTCATACATACACACGTATCTTATCAGCCTTTAATCCAGAGGGGGAAAGTGGGAAGTAAAGGGAAAGTCATTCAAATATTTGTGGGCAATGGGGTGTACAGCCAGAGAAGTAAGAAATGTGTAGAATTAAATGGTCATATCACACCCTGAAGCAGCAATATGCAACATCCTTTCACTGCCTGAATCTGCAACTATTTTTGTTCACACTTAATTTGCAGAGTGAGGAAGAAAAGGACCAAGCTTAAATATCCTCCTGGCACAATCAAATCTCACAACCACTGTAATCTAGAGACTCCCCACACCCATTTCCTCCCATTCTATACCTGCTTAAACATAAACAATGGGTGCCAAGGGAGCGGACACAAGCAACACCCATAATTACTTTTTTTTAACAGTATGGTCCATCTCCTCCCGTCCCCATCCCAAACTTTCATCCTGTGAACACTTCAGGCCATGAAAGGGAAAGGGAAAAGGACTTTGCCTTTCAGGGGATGGATTGCACAGAAGGCACATGTTTCCAACTCCCACAGAATGCTTAGCTGAAATGCTGAGGTGGCTCCAGGGTTTTCTTCACACAAAGCTCTCAAAATTCTCAGAAGTCAGCAAGAGCTGCCAAATGTTCTGCTCCAAATCATGCAAAACAAATAGCAAATAGGGCTCTCTCCCTCAACATCAGTGTGCTTCAATTTTGTCATGACAGCTGGCAAAGCAAAATAGGGCCCGAGTAACATTTTTATACATGAGATAATGTACATCTGGGGTAGATAAAAACCTAAGCTTTGCTCTGGTTAGCATATTAAAATTTGTGCACAAGTCTGCTATTCTCCACATTTTTTTTCTGTATTAAGTTCTTTGTGACCTACAGGGAACACACTCATGTGTGTTCCTTATAGGTCCACGTCATTGTTGACATGTATAAATTATCTCTACTCAAAGAGCTCTCCACTGTGCAAAGGTGATCATTCGTGGATTTCTACATTTGTATCTACTACCATCTGAGGAAGACTCAACGCAGTCGAAACCGGTTGTGGTTTATTTATTTATTTATTATTTATTTATTATTTCGCATTTGTCTGTCGCCCCCCCCACCGGCTCAGGGCGACTTACAACAGTTTATAAACTGTGCATTCCAAAAAAAGAACTGACATACTTGGTTTGGCTGTTGACAAACTTTGGTTAAAAAAGGACTTACAAACTTGTGTATTTTGCTGTAGGGATCAGCTGTTTATTTCATATCAAGAAGTTTGTGATTAAGAGACTTGCAAAAAAAGGACTTACAAACTTGGATTTGTCATTGATAAACTTTTGGTTTTCAAAAAGGACTCACAAACTATATTTCTGTAGGAATTAATTGTTTATCCCACATAAGGGTATTTTTTGTTTTAGAGATTTGCATTGTGAATCGCTGTTAAGTATACTTTGTACAAGCTGCTAATACATTGCATGTTGTAGTACCATAGCATAGATACTACATTCATTCTTATGACTATATAACTATATTACTTTTTGTTGTATAGTGGCTCTTGCCCTTGGTTTATGGTGACACCATGAATTTCATAGGGTTTTCTTGAGAAAGGGATACTTAGGTGGGTTACTGTGAGTTTTTCGGTCTGAATGGCCTTAGTCCAGAAACATTATCTCCTGACATTTTGCCCACATCTGTAGCAGGCATCTTCAGAGGTTGTGAGGGGTGTGTGTGTGTGCGAAGATACTTAGGAAGGACTCATCCCACGCTTTTTACAAGTGCGTTGATGACTAAAAAGGCCAATCTGAGATAGGCAAGTTCAGTTGCAGAAAGCACAGCAGAAAGTCCCCTTGGGTGATGTTATTTCCAAATTGCGGTTCTTTCTGTGTTGTCGTTTCTTTCTGAGACCCGTTCGGTGTGTCTTCTCGAAAGAGGCTGCAGCAGTGTGTGTATGTGAGTGTGTGTGTGTGTGTGTGTGTATTTGTGTGTATAACTTGTCTACTTTCCAACAGGCCTCACAACCTGAGGATGCTTACCACAGATGTGGGCAAAACATCAGGAGATAATTTTTCTGGAACATGGCCAATCAGCACAGAAAACTCATAGCAACCCATTGATTCTGGCCATGGAAGCCTTCAGCAAGACATTTATATTTAGGAGACTCTCTGTTCCTTTTTCTGAAACATAGCCTATAGCACTTATTCTTCAATGATAATCTCCCATCCAAGTCCTAACCAGGGCAGTCCCTGCTTAGTTTCCAAAATCAGAATTAGAGGGCAATTTTATGCATACTTATTACAAACTAAGTCATACTAAATTCAATTAAACATGTCCCTAAATAGGTATGCTCAGAACCACAGCATTAACATACACTCTTATGGTAAGATTTTTAAATAAAACTTTGATGATCACTCACCCACATTTTTATCGTATTGAAACAGGGACATTTGGAGCTGCCTTCCTCGGTTTCAAAGGCTGCTTACACTGCTGCATTAGGAAAGGGAAGATTGCGGTTTTGGAAATGCAATCCAAATTCTCCGTAAGATACATGAAAGAAGCTGTGTGGCATTTTGATCTCAGCTCTAATTCATATACCTGAATCTCACTTGTCTCGGCCTTCAAGACTTCATCAACTGCTTAGTTCTGGATACTCTTCCAATGTCATCTCCCCTCCCCCCAGCTTGATTGTGTGCCTTCTAGTTGATCCTGAATAATAATATGTAATTTTAATATTGTACGCACTCTGTTGTTTTTATGTATGCTGTGTGAACCGCCCCGAGCCTGCAGGGAGGAGCGGAATATAAAATCTAACAAATAAATAAATCGAACAAATAAATAATAACCATAACCTCAACCTATTGTGGGGTTTTCCTGGCAATATTTATTCAGAGGGGGATTGCCATTACGTTCCTCTGTAGTTGAGAGTGTGACTGGGTTTTCATGGCTAAGCAGGAATTTGAACCCTTGTCTTCTGGAGTCCTTGTGAAATCCTCAATCCACGCTGGCTTCAAATAGTTATAACCAGTAGAGCTTTAACTGTGCTTTTCCTGCATGACAGTGGGTTGGACTAGATGACCAATGTGGTCTCTTCCAACTCTATTATCCGATGATACAGTAACTTAGAGCCCTTCCAGATGGGCTCTATATCCCAGAATCTGATCCCTGTTTATCCCAAGTTATCTAGCAGTGCAGACTCATATTATCCAGTTTAAAGCAGAAAACCTGGGATCGGATCCTGGAATATAGGGTCTGGAAGGCCCTTTGGCTGTTTTGAGTCTCCTTGTGGAAAGAAAAAGCAGGGTATAAATAATAATAGGCTTATTCACACTTATATTCAAGTAGGTAAAACATAACTCTACCTATTTTACCCAAAATAAATCCTGCTATTTTCAGAGGAGCTTATTCTCAGGAAAATGTGAATAGAATTGCAGCCAAAATACTTCATCACAATGTTAAAAATGAATGCAAGAACCTTCCTCTTGAAAAGTACTGTCTCTGATAGATTTTCCTTTGGGGTTTGATACACAACGGCTATTCTGTGCATGCATACAGATGTGATGGCCTGGGGAGAAATGCAGGAAAACTCAGAGGGAAAAACAGTCTTTGAGACTTTTCTTTCCCAGAAAAATGGATTATGCAATATTGTATTCTAGAAGAATGAACAAAATATTTAAGATAGAAGCTTCATTATTCAGATTCCCAAAATTATTTGTAAATCCTTTACAATCTGAAGATTTGTATATAAGATTAGGTGCTGTATCAGATAACTGCAATTTTTGGTCTTGGTTTATTTACATGGCAGCCTTTACATTAGCTTGACATTGTGAAGAACTAGTGCAGTGGTTCTCAACTTGAGGGTCCCCAGATATTTTGGCCTTGAACTCCCAGAAATCCTAACAGCTGGTAAACTGGCTGGGATTTCTAGAAGTTGCAGGCCAAAACACTTGGGGACCCACAGGTTGAGAACCACTGAACTAGAGGAAACAATGTAACATTCCTTGTTTTATTAGTGTTCATTGTGCCTTTTCTTTTTCTTTTTTCCTGCTCCTAACTGTGAAGAGGTACAAAAGCCTTAGTACTGGATTCACTGTGGACGACTGACCACTGCCACCAATACTCTTTATTATTAATTACTTGCTGCCACCATTTGTCAATGCTTGACCGCTAGATGTGAGGGTCTTTGTGAATAAACGACTTCCACGGATGTTCTTGTTGAAAGTGTTTAACAGTTTATTTTACACAAATGGGCTCAAAGCTTAGGTGGTTTCAAATATACTCCAAAGAGGTACAAACTTGCAATTTTAAACAATTTACCACTGGGGTTTTAACTTCCCCTTACACAGTTACTATCACAAGTAACTACTTAATACTGGGTTACTCTCAACCCTGGGACTAACTTGTCCCACACTTGGGTTCCTTAAACCCACACACAGAACTGAACTGCACACTGCAGTTCCTACAGACAGCTTGCAGCTTCAGCAACTGTTAATTCCCAACCAACTCTGGTCACAGCTGCTGGCCAACTGACATTCTCCAACTGTCATATTCAAACTGAACATTCTAAAGTCAGAGTGGCCTCTGTTGTCATGGCAACAGCCTCGGCTTACAGCTTGCTGCTGCGAACATTCCACGGCTCACTCTCTGCAGCTTTAAAGACTGTCCCTTCTAAACATATAAACAAACATGTGATTAACATATAAATAACCACTTCATCACACGAACAAACTAGGAAAACAAAATAATTCCTTCAAGAATAAGTAGCTCAATATGTAAAAACAAAAAAACAAAAAACTGGAAAATTTAAACTGATCTTTAACTATTGTCTGAATAAACTGTGCTTTTACTGTACCAAATATTTTATGTGAAACCAAATCACACACTTTATGTTCCTACAGTACCAAAGTTACTTTAAAACTGTAAGGGATGCTCATTTTAAAATTTTCTTTAAAAGGTCTTTTCTCTTTCAAGAGGGGGAGGAAAAAAGCTGTTTTCCCCACAGCTTCAAAGTGTCCTGAAATGTACATTCCTGTACACACAGCAGGACTTTTGGCATTTGTTTTTGTCACTAGATGCAAAACAATAGTTTCTCCTACACTTCAAAGTATCTGCTTGTAAAAATACTGACAGGGCATTGTGCTGGGTATACACTGCCTTCTAAAAGACAGACCAAGGGTTTCATGGTCTCCATTGTGCATTGAGGTGTAGACATATTGACCTCAAAATGAACCTGAAGACCCTTCTTGTCTGTAAATTACTGACTGACTGCTCACTGTATAAAGGACACACATAAAGAGTACTTGTAGTGGTGGTCTTGACTCTGGTTAATATTTCCCTGATGAAATGGGAACATGTTTTTCCTGGCTGAACAAGGACACATGTGCACATCCACACACATGTAATCCTGCCCAATATGATCTGGATTAAGACATCAGACAGCATAATCAGTAGGTCTGTGCAATCATGGTTCCAAATGGTTCTAAAGTACTTACAAAACTAAAGTTCTGGTGGTGAACACTAGGTGGCGCTGGTGCTTTGCTTCTACAGTGTGGCTAAAGTTCTGGTGGTGAACATTTCAGAACTCTAACAAAACTTTCAAAACTTCATTATTATTTAATTATTGGCGATTTTTAAGACAGAACCAATTAGGAACTGCCATTTATAACAAAATTTTGAAAGTTTTGTTGGAGTTCTAAAATGTTCGCCACCAGAACTTTAGCAACACTGTAGAAGCAAAGCACCAGCGCCACCTAGTGTTCACCACCAGAACTTTAGTTTTGTAAGTACTTTAGAACCATTTAGAACCATGATTGCCCAGGCCTAATAATAAGCTCTGTCAGCTAAAGAAACAGCTTCCTACCATGTATGCAATATGCCTCAATTTAAGAGCCTAAATACCCTAAAGACACCAAATCCAGCCTGATATTGGAAGTTAAGCAAGGTCAGCCCTGGTTGGTACTTGGATGGGAGACTGCCAACAAATACTGTAGGTCATATCTCAGAGGAAGAAGCTGGAAAAGTACTCCCAAGTATTTCTTGCCTAAGAAAACCGATGGAATTCATAGGCTCACCATAGCAGGTCACTCTGGGTCTCCTTTTAGAGAGATAAAGAGGGTAGAAATAAATGTAATACCAATAATAATAAGAACAATAATAGACACAAGCCCAAATGTCCAGATGTTGTAGTTTTATAATGCTCCTCTCCACAAGCAGTATGCTGCCAGCATTTAACCCCATGACCACTTGCATTTCTATAGTACCTTTGTTCTACTGAACTCATGATTAATGCTACTTATAGCTAATGATTTTTTAACCAACATTGTTGAGACTTGGAACAAAAGTATGATTCAGGTCTGGCTCTCAAACAGTAAAGCTTTACTGTGGTTTCATTTGCCAGACTCATTGATATCATACTTGAAAAGCTTTATGTACGTGAGAAGGCAACAGGTTCCCTCCCTCCACTTAGTTACTACTTCAAAAGTCTGTTTCCTCTGCATTCCTCTTGTCACTCTGCAGATACAAACTGATGGACAAAGTATCCCAGCCTAGAGGAAGTAACTGATACTCTGGAATGTTTATTGCAAGCCCACAGGGACTGAAACTATATCTCTTTCAATATAGAATCAGCTCCTTACGATACAACAAAGATAGGAGCTTCAGTGTAACAAAGGATTTGCATTTTGGGAGGATGCAAAATGTTCCAAGCAACCCCCACTTTTACTCTAAGCAACCACATCTCAATACAATACAAATAACTTGTACCCACAGGGATATACATGGAAGGTTTCATGGATACATCATACCAAATATCAGGCTCAACGGTATCAAGATAATATCTGGTGTACATATTAATGTAACAGCAGATTTCCTTTTCTTCAATCACTATATTGTTGTTAAGGGTTGGTCCAAACACCAAAAAATCCCTAACACATATGGACTGCATGAGCAGGCTTCAGTATTGTTCACAGCCACCGAAGCACATACAAAAGTTAAAATGTGACATGGGGTATGCACAGATATGTGATTTGCCCAAGCTCTCACAAATGTTATCTCAGTAACAAAAAGCAACACATGCAAAAAATAGAGAAAATGACCATGGCCACATTTCATTTCCTATTCATATATACCATGTGTAATTAATTCTGAGCACTACTCCACTAGTCTCTACCCTAACAGCTGGTAAACTGGCTGGGATTTCTGGGAGATGTAGGAAACTCTTGGTTTCTTTGGAATTAATGATGCCACAGCCAGCCGTCCATCCCTTAGATTTAATGTTGCCCTAAAAAGGAGGTGTTATCTTTGAGGTGAGCAGCCCTCCACAGTGTTCAAATGACATGTCTCATATCAATTATAGCTTTATAGAAAAGAAACACTTTTGATTCCTCAGCATTTAAAATATTCTAGATCAGAGTTGAGGAAGCTGTGGCACAAAGGCTTCAAACAGCATTCTTTGGGAAATATTATCTGTCTGTGTATCTGTGTGTATTTGAGAGAGGAGAGAGAGAGAGAGAGAGAGAGAGAGAGAGAGAGAGAGAGAGAGAAGTTGAGTAGAGCTGAGTTGAGTGTCAGTCAAGACTTTATTATGGTCCATGACCAGCACAGAAAGATGACCTTGGAAGCGAAGCAGAGTCAACCCTGGTAAGTATTTGTGATGGGAGACTACCAACAAATACCAAATGCTGTTAGCTATATTTCAGAGGAAGGAACTGGCAAAACCACCTCTGAATATTCCTTGCCTAAAGAAACCCTACTAAATTCATGGCATTTCCATAAGTTGACAGCATATTTGAAAGTACATACACACAGAGAGAAGGGATGTGTTTGCACAAAGAAGAAAGGAGTTATGCCAACCAACAATACTAAAATCTCTGCCCACTTTGGGTCCTATCCTCATCCAACACCAGCTGTGAGCCAATGGTCTTTCTTAGAAGAATATGTAATTTAAAAAACAAATACAGCATGTTAATATTACTGCAAAACCATTGCAGATGCTTTTCTAATAACTAAAAGCAATTGAAGTGAAATGTTTGATGCAGAGAAAAATATCCAATAAAGTGTACTTAGTGTGCTTTGTTCTATTCAAACGAAGTTGAAGTATCACTTAGAAATCATTTTATTACAACACGTATGAATACTTCATGGCATGACAACTCAGTAGCAAACACTCCCCCTGCATTTTTGGAATAAAAACATTAATGAACTGACATCCATTAACATACTAATTTTAGCTCACCCAATGAGCTGTGCATGGTTTATGTAGGCAGGCTTAATTTTAAAAAGGAGTTAAATTGCAACTTTGAGACTGCCTGGTAAGACTGGTATTTTATTTACTAATTATGTAGCTAATTAATTTTGTAGATCTAAAAGCTTTCTTTTTCACAACAAAAATACTCCATGGTGGAAAATTTTCTGCCACTGAGCCTTCAGTTTCTCAAGCCCAAACTAGCAGGAGGCTTTAAAAAAAATGTGAAGCACAACCATGAGTTGGACTATAGGCCAAAGCACAGGAAACAAGTGTTAATGTGTCCATTATAGCTTGTGTTGCCAAGACAACATTCAGACATCTTCTGAACTAGATGGAGATGGCTTGATAGCTGTACATGTTGTATTATTGCCAGAGGGAGTCTCTGGAAATTAGAGAAGGGAGGCATTTATTAAGGGAGAGACTTCAAGATAAGGACTAGAAGCTTGAAGCTGATATGTTCAGTGATGGATAGCCAGGAAGGAAAGTAAAAGTGAAAGATATGATCGCAGCTACACAAGGCGGGGAAGTTATTTGACAGCAGTGATGTTTTGAAAAGATCAAAGAACAGGCACAACAGGCAGTAAGTAATTCAGTCAGGAGAGGACTAAGATATGCATAAAGATAAGGTGCAATAAAAAGAGTGCATTT
Organism: Anolis apletophallus; assembly: GCA_030556195.1. Lineage (NCBI taxonomy): Eukaryota > Metazoa > Chordata > Lepidosauria > Squamata > Anolidae > Anolis > Anolis apletophallus. Next base: position 21,647,108 of record JARBWK010000007.1, read on the forward strand.
TAAACTTGCTGAAGTACAGCTGAATATGAATGGAGGAAGTTTGATATCAAATATTATTGCAAGTCTAGATATGTGACAGAGAACGATGGGGGAAGAGCCTTGGGCTAAAAGGGGAGCCAGTCTTCCACACTTCAATCAAACACAGCAAGAGATCAAGAAAACATTGAATATGACTAAGTGAAAGAACGCATGCTTTGCATACAGAAGCTCCTAGATATAGTTTTTGGCTTCTCTGCCCAAGACCCTGGAGAGTCATTGCAACTCAGAAAAATATAATACTGGGTTAATGGGGTAAATCATCTGATCTGGTAGAAGAAAGGGTCTTGTGCTCCAGAAAGTATACAGGCAATCTCTTCGCTCTGATGCTATTGCTGAGGCCCAAACACTACCCCAACTGTGATAATTTATGCTCGGGGCATACATAAATTAGTAAGCACACAGCCAACAATTTACAAATCATTTACTTAACCGGCTATTTCTTGACTTAGCATAACGTTTAGCATAACAACCACAGAAAGCTGTTTCTAAATCCTCTCTTGTGGATTCTTGTCCCTATATTTCTATAATAAATATCAATAAGATTCTGCTAGTGGATTGGGAATATTGTAATTATATCCCAACCAAGTTGCTTTACCCATATGTATACAGGTTAAAACTGTATGCATAAATACAATAAGATGAAGGACAATGAAACTGTATGAATAAATACTAGGCCTGTTTTATTGCAGAAAAAACTGCTTCAAAACTCGCTTCGGATGTGGGGGCGCTGGCACCTTGTATCTGATAGACTTCCAAAGTTTTCAGCGGTTTTTTCAAAATTTATTTGGATGTACTTCCGAAATTCGGAATGGCTTTGTTAATGGCATCTGCGATTGCACAATGCGCGGAAACCTGCAGAAGGGGCAGTAAAAACTTGGAGGATTCCCTTTCCCTGGCGCTGCTTGGGTGCTTTAAATGCTGGCTTTCGTTTGCAGCCAGTTCCCAAAGCCGTTCCACAGCCTTTCCTTCCCACCAGCTTGCCATCAGCCAATGAGGAAAGGCAGCTAGAGAAGGGCGGAAATGACATATGAGCCCTATCCGAATATGGCGACGGAGACTTCAAAATGGCAAATCCACTTCCTGTTTTCTTAACTCTCTTCGGAATAGCTTCATAAGTAAAAAACATTTGAATTACATCCAAATTTCGGATCTATCCGACGAACCTAAACAGGCCTAATAAATACAATAAGATGAAGGACACTAATTTGAGCAATGTGAAATATAGCATACACATGATTCACTGCAATTTGACACTTTACTGTTTTTCATGTCAGGAGTGACTTGAGAAACTTCAAGTCATTTCTGGTGTGATAGAATTGGCCAGCTGCAAGTACATTGCTCAGGGGATGCTCAGATGTTTTACCATCCTGTGAGAGGCTTCTCTCATGTCCCCACATGAGAAGCTGGAGCTGATAGACAGGAGCTACCCCCACTCCCTAGATTCGAACTGCCAATCTTTCAGTCAGCAGTCCTGCCGGCACAAGGGTTTAACCCAGTGGTTCTCAACCTGTGGGTCCCCAGATGTTCTGGCATACAATACCCAGAAATCCCAGCAAGTTTATGAGCTGTTAGGATTTCTGGGAGTTGAAGGCCAAAATATCTGGGGACCCACAGGTTGGGTTAAACCACTGGTTTAACCCATAGCACCACTGGGGGTTCTTGACAGTCTGTTAGAAAAGATAAACACGCAACCCTGCTCCCCCTTCTCCAAAAATTAGCCCCACTTATAATCTCTAAAAGTACACAAACATCCAGTGATTCTAGATTGGGATCCTCCAGAAGTTACAGATTACATATCCCATCAGTCTTCCAGCAATAATGGCCAGTGCTCAGTCATAATAGGATCTGTAGTGAAAAGCACCTATAGGATCCCAGCTTTGGAAAGACTGCCCTATGATGTTTTGCCAGTATTTCTCTAACGTTAATTAGAGGAATTAAAACAGACACATTCACTATGGAGCTGTCACTAACCATAATTTCCAGTATGCTAATCACACAGATTTTCTGCTCCACAGGGATTTATGGATACAATTGCAAACATCATTACAACATGCCTTCCTCCCTTTCAGAAGGCCAGTTCAAACTGCCTAAAGTTTTCACTACTGCACTAAAGAACCTTCCTTCTAGCTAAGGCTGAACCTCCAAAACATCTCCCTCATATGCATCCTTTTTATTATTGCACACAAATGAGAAATCCAATCTTTCTGGGCATCATTTCCAAACCTTCACACATTTTCCAACCTACAAGATAACTGCAGAACATGGGCAGGAAACATTGTGCATACTCATTTGTCTTCAAATGGCATCGTTGAGTCTTATTTCACTGGTGGCATGGTGTAAACATGGAGTTCATTCAGAGCAAAGGGAAGAGCTGTTCTCATCTGAGTTGGCTCCTGCCATCTGTCTACAACCAGGCAAAGAGCCTTCTCCGTGGTGGCTCCGGTGCTATGGAACTCCCTCCCAGAAGACACCCGTGCCATCCCGGAACTCACCCCCTTTCGGAGGGCCTGTAAGACCGCCCTTTTCAGACTAGCCTTCAACTAGACGCATTGGCCTAGTGCAATTGTTAATATAATTGCCTAGTATACCTGCGCCCGGGTTCAAGGAAATGTTTTATATCTCATTTGACACCTCGTGATGTGACATGTAATTCTAATCTTTTAATGTTTTAATGTTTTATTTTAATGTTTCATTGTAAGGCCGCATGGTTGGCACATGCTGCCTTTTTATGTTGTTACCCGCCCCGAGCCTGCAGGGAGGAGCGGAATACAAGACCAAACAATAAATAAATAAATAAATAAATAATGTGGAAAGAGGAGTATTTCACTGAGTCCAAATTTAAAAGGACAGAAAAACTCACAACGCACCAGATGATCTTGTGGTATATAATATTTACAAAACAGGGGATCTGGAACATTTAAGCTTGTTTTATGTGTTGTTGAAGGCTTTCGTGGCGAGAATCACTGGTTAACTGTGAGTTTTCCGGGCTGTATGTTCCTGAAGCATTCTCTCCTGATGTTTTGCCCACATCTATGGCAAACATCCTCAAAGGTTGTGAGGTGTGTTGGAAACTAGGAAAGTGGAGTTTGTGTATCTGTCCAGGATGGGGAAAAAACTCTTTTCTGTTTGAGGCAGGTGTGAATGTTGCAATTGGCCACCTTAATTAGCATTCAATGGTCTTGCAGCTTCAACGACTGGCTGCTTCCTGCCTGGGGGAATCCTTTGTTGGGAGGTTTTAGCTGACCTTGGTTGCTTCATTAATTGAGTATTGCTCTTTGTTTAACATCCTGATTCCACTGATATATAAACCTCACTTACCTAGTTTTCAACAGACTTCACAACCTCTGAGGATGCCTGCCATAGATGTGGGTGAAACATTAGGAGAGAATGCTTCTGGAATATGGCCATACAGCCCAGAAAACTCACAGCAACAAAGCTTGTTTTGTTTGATAGAAGATATAATGTATTAGTTCACAATCTGTCTTTGTGTGTGTGCGTGAATGACTATCAGTGTTCCCACATATTTTTAACCATAGTATTTGTGCCAAAGCTTACTCAACTTTCTTAGACAGACAAGTGTGATATTCACAAATACACATTTTACTCAGAAATCCAAAGAATAGCTTAAAATTGTATTCAAAAGTAACCATTCTTATACCTAATATTTAAAAATAATCAAGTCAAATAATCCTGTTCAGTCCTGCATTTTGCTTTTCATTTCCTTCGTCCCTGATTTCCTCTTTTTCGTTGCACAAAATCATGAAAACTATGCCATGTTTTAATGCTGAATAGTTAAATGTTTTGTCCCCAATCACACTAAAACTTTTTAAAATCAGTTTAATCCTGTGTCACACTTGTCGAACTGGAGTATGATCTAAATGTACTTTGGAGTAAATCATACTTTGAACTTTAAAAAAAGACTTTGTTTCAATATTGTTGACATTTTGAAACAATCAAAAAGTTATCTTATTAGTTGTGACACATGCGACTTGCTGCTGGATGATCACACAAGCCTTTGAAAAAGTAATGATAAGTTTTTCAAGGCTGGTTGTGTTTCAAGTGGTAACCTCCATAACTCTCTACTTTGTACAAAATGGGAGATACGCGGGCGGGTCAGTAAGTCTGTTACTTTTTGAATGAAACGCAGGTCTTTGGATAAAAAATCATTTTATTTTTCACCGTAGTCTCCTTTGAGCTCTTTACACTTTTCCCAATGTTTCTCCAATTTTTTTATCCCTTTCAAAAAATAAGATTTGTCAAAATAGGTATTTGTTTGTAAGATGATTTCATTCTTGGAGTCAAATCTCTTTCCCCCGAGCCATTTATTCAGGTTTGGGAACAAGAAATAGTCACTCTGGGCTAAATCCGGAGAATAGGGCGGATGAGGGAGCAATTTGTATCCCAATTCATGGATTGTTGCCATGGAAACTCCACATGTGTGTATGGTAGATTGTGAGCAAACACGCCACCCATCTTGCGGAAAGCTTTCTCATGCCCAAGTGATCATTTAAAATTGAAACCACTGAGCCATTGGAGATGCCTATGGCTTCCACAATCTCTTGCACTTTCAATCTCTGATTGGCCAACACCATATCGTGAATTTTTTCAATTGTTTCGGGTGTAGAGACCTCAACTGGGCGTCCAGAACATTCGGCACCTTCCGTGCTTGTACGGCCACAACACAATTTAGTAAACCACTTTTTTACCATTGAAATTGATGGTGCAGAGTCCCCATAGTATTTATCAAGCTTAGCCTTGGTTTGAGTGATGGTTTTTTCCGTAAAAGATAATGCTTAATGCGCACACAAAAATGACTTTTTCCCATTTTCTCCTCAAATCACATGGTAGTCTGCTATTGATGGCTGTCAAACACAAACTAAATGACGCAGCTTGTTCAAATTTTGACAGGAGTCAACTGACAGATGCTTGTTGACAGGAGCAGTGTTGCCCTTTCAGTTAAGAGGTGGGAAATTCAAAAAGTCACAGACTTATTGGCCCGCCCTCGTATAATCTAGGGGTGCTCACACTTTTTCAGAATGCGAGCTACTCTTATAGCAACCAAGTCCAAAAGATCTACCTGCCCCGCCGCCATGCGCTCCCGCGCGCTCCCGCTGCTACTCGCTCTTGCCACCGCACGTACTCCTGCTGCTATTTTCCGCCTGCACAGCGCTTCTTCTGCCTGCGGGGCATTGCAGGAAGGAGAAAGCACGAGGCGGGGCATCCAGAGGGAGCGCTCCGCCCTGCCTGTCTCGCCGGCAACGGAGGCTGCACAGCTGCTTCTGGACGAGAGAGAGGCAGGGCGCTCCCTCCAGAGGCCCCGCCTCGTGCTTCCTTCTTCCTGCAATGCCCCGCAGGCGAAAGAAGCACCGCGAGAGCGGAAGCCAGCAGCAGGAGCACGCGTGCGAGCAGGGTGTGCGTGCGCATGGCAGGAGCGCCCCATCCGGCTGGTGAGGCCCGAAGATCACCTGGAAGAGGGCCGAAGATCTACTAGTAGCTTCCGAGCTACCTAATGAGCACCCCTGATCTAAAACATATACAAGGATCCAGGTTGTGAATGGCTGTTTTAAGCTATAAGTGGGCCATAAACTACTATTGTATGTTTGCATGGGAAGAGGCAAATAGTATTAAAATGTCAGCTGATCATTTTTTGGAATGTCTGTTCTAAATGTTAAATGTTTATAAGGAAGGAGTGCAAGCTTTACTTCAAGTGCAGCTAGCTGTTCACAAGATGCAATGCACAATGAAATCACAACAATGATTTAGTCACAAAATGAATCATGTAAATGCCACAAATATGAGAATGCACAAATGTTCGGAACAAAATAGAACTGCAGTTGTTTATTAGTTACAGCATTGCCATCAGCCCTCAGTGGCCCCACTTATTCTGTGCAGCTTTTTGAAAGCAGCACATTCATCAGGAACCTCAAACGTCATGTTTTCCAGCTGCTATGATGTCAAACTCAAAACTGTATTCGTTAAAAAAAATGGCCACTCTTTCTGGGCACTGAGTGAGATGTTTGAAATTCACTGTACACCCACAGGCTTAACATTCAAGGACATTCATGCTGAGATTTTAACAAGCCTCTTAGGTGCCTGAAGTGATCTGGATGAATAGAGACCAAGAGAAGGCAGGAGGGAGCGACTCTAAGGGCTGATCCTTCGCCCCAGAACAATCCACCAGGATGAATGGGACTTCGTTGACACCCACACGAATGGGAGAGGCACTTTTGCTGATGTTCTTGAGCAGCTTCCTATTCACTTCCATTTGCATCATGCAAATGATGATGTGTTCAGATTCCATATTTAACTCACATTTATTGAAAATCATTCTACTGTTTTACAAGATATAACCATTTTTTAGGGGAGGGATGAGGGGGTGATTGTTTTACTCCTCAAACAAGTTGAGTCTTGATGTGATAACCACATAAAATGCTATAAAACCAGATAAAATCCCCAGAAACTTAAATTTCGTTATAAGTTTTGTTATAAGTTGAGTCTTGATGTGTTGCCGAAGGCTTTCATGACTGGAATTCACTGGGTTGCTGTGAGTTTTCTGGACTGTATGGCCATGTTCCGGAAGCATGCTCTCCTTATGCTTTGTCCACATCTGTAGCAGGCATCCTCAGAGGTTGAGGGGTCTGTTGGAAACTAGGCAATTAGGGTTTATATATTAGGCCTGGGTAGGTTGGGTCAGAATCTTTATAATTTCGAATAAATTCAGATCAAATTCCTTTTTGAAGCGATTTCGAAGTGATTTGGGAACCCGGAAGTATCTTTGCCATTTCGAAGCGTTTTCCGCCATTTCTCTTAAGAATCCGTGAGTCGGAAATTATTCAGCTTTTCAAACCAGTGTGGATGGATTCCCTTCGTTTCCTTTCTCTCCCGCTGCAGACCTGGGGCGAGAGCCGTGTAAAAATCCAGTTTGGATGTGGATGACCTTCTCTCCCACATCGGACCTGGGGCGAGAGGCATGTTTGACCCAATTTGGACGCGGCTCTCACCCCAGGTCTGACGCGGAGGGACAGGACTGGCGCATCAAACTGGGTTAAACACAGGTCTCCCCCAGGTCTGGGTTAAACACGGTTCGTGGGAGGGAAGGACATCCATCCAAACTGGGTTAAACACAGGCTCTCGCCCCAGGTCTGACGTGGGAGAGAAGGACATCCGCATCCAAACTGGGTTAAACACGGCTCTCGCCCCAGGTCTGAAACGGGAGGGAAGGACATCCACATCCAAACTGGGTTAAACACGGCTCTCGCCCCAGGTCTGACGCGGGAGGGAAGGACATCTGCATCCAAACTGGGTTAAACACGGCTCTCGCCCCAGGTCTGACGCGGGAGAGAAGGACATCTGCATCCAAACTGGGTTAAACACGGCTCTCGCCCCAGGTCTGGTCTCGGTCTGGGAGAGAAGGACATCCGCATCCAAACTGGGTTAAACACGGCTCTCGCCCCAGGTCTGAAACGGGGAGGACATCCACATCCAAACTGAAGGACATCTGCATCCAAACTGGGTTAAACACTGCTCTCGCCCCAGGTCTGACGTGGGATGGAAGGAAATCTGCATCTAAACTGGGTTAAACACGGCTCTCCCAGGTCCCAGGTCTAAAACTGGGTTAAACATGGAGAGAAAGGACATCCGCATCCAAACTGGGTTAAACACATCCACATCCAAACTGGTTCTCGCCCCAGGTCTAATGCGGGAGAGGAGAAGGTCATCTGCATCCAAACTGGGTTAAACACGGCTCTCGCCCCAGGTCTAATGCAGGAAAGAAGGACATCTGCATCCAAACTGGGTTAAACACGGCTCTCGCCCCAGGTCTGACGCAGGAGAGAGGGACATCCGCATCCAAACTGGGTTGAACATGGCTCTCGCCTCAGGTCTGAAACGGGAGGGAAGGACATCTGCATCCAAACTGGGTTAAACACGGCTCTCGCCCCAGGTCTGACGCGGGAAAGGACATCTGCATCCAAACTGGGTTAAACACGGCTCTCGCCCCAGGTCTGACGTGGGAAAGAAGGACATCCGCATCCAAACTGGTGTAAACACGGCTCTCGCCCCAGGTCTAACGTGGGAGAAAAGGACATCCGCATCCAAACTGGGTTAAACACGACTCCCGCCCCAGGTCTAATGCGGGAGAGAAGGTCATCTGCATCCAAACTGGGTTAAACACGGCTCTCGCCCCAGGTCTGAAGCAGGAGAGAGGGACATCCGCATCCAAACTGGGTTGAACATGGCTCTCGCCCCAGGTCTGAAACGGGAGGGAAGGACATCTGCATCCAAACTGGGTTAAATACGGCTCTCGCCCCAGGTCTGACACAGGTTAAACACTGTTTAACCCAGTTTGGATGCAGATTTTTTCCCCTTTGCTCCCCCCCCCTTTTCTGGAATAAAACAATTACTTTCAAAGTAAAGACCACCCAATGAAACAGGAAATAACACTTTGAAACCATTAACAAAGGATTCAGAACTCTCAGAAGTTTTGAACAGTTTTGAACTTTTTTTTCTGTGAAAATCGGAATTGACTTTAGATCGGAACCACCAGCGCCCCCTACATCCGCAACGGGGTTTGAACCATTTTTTAAAATCAAACAGGCCTATTATATATCTGTGGAATGTCCAGGGTGGGAGAAAAAAAACTCTTGTCTGTTCGAGGCAAATATGAATGTTGCAATTTGCCACCTTGATTAGCATTGAATGGCCTTACCGCTTCAAAGCCTGGCTGACCCCTGCCCGGGGATCCTTTGTTGGGATATTCCACAGATATATAAACCTCACTTGCCTAGTTTCCAACAGACCTCACAACATCTGAGGATACCTGCCACAGATGTGGGCAAAACATAAGGAGAGAGTGTTTCTGGAACATGGCCACCTAGCCCAGAAAATTCACAGCAACCAAGTTGAGTCTCTCTTATCCAAAAAAGCTTGGGACCAACAGTTTTCTGTATATTAGATACCAGATTACTTGCATATACAGGCAGTCCCCAAGATAGGTTTTGTAGGTTGGTTCTGCAGTTGAGTTTGTATGTAAGGGACATTTGCAACTCCAGCCAGAAATATAAACACCTTAGTTTTGGATTACATAGGGAAGGGTGGTGTTTGTTTTGCTGTCTGTGCCCCTGTTCGGATTTCACTGCACATTCCTTGTGGAAACAAGGATTTGTGAGAAAGCTTCAGTGGAGACACTTTTCCCCCGTGATAACTGTTTCAGGAATAGATTTATCTCACTTCCTATTTATTGTCTTACCCCTCACCCCTGTTCTTAACTATGAGTTGTTTGTAACTCAGGGACTGCCTGTACTTGCATATATATCATGAACTTTCTCAGCGATGAGACCCAATGCCTCACATGAAATAAGCACTTTATACGTATGCATATCAGATGTTGAGAGATTTAAGTATACTTGCACAAACATAATGAGATATCTTGGGGACTGCTTGGGATACAAATCTAAATGCAATCCGTTTGTTTCATACATGCCTTGTAGCCTTAAGGTAACTTTATAGCCCAAAATCAATAATAATAATAATAATAATAATGTTTCCCCATCTCAGCCACCCATAGACTTAGGATCGATCTAGACTGCCATATAATCCTCATTATCAAAGCGGATAATACACATTATCTGCTCTGAAGAGGATTATGAGTCTACACAGCCATATAATCCCATTCAAATCAGATAATCTGGATTTTATATGGCAGTGTAGAAGCAGCCTTAATAATACATATAACAACAGCAACCTCTGCTTACTCCAAAATAATCCCCTTTTAAGAGTTTGGGGAGAGATCTGAGACTGGATCTACCCTGTCCTATATCCCAGGATCTGATCCCAGATTATCTGATTTTAACTAGATTATGAAGCCCCATCTACAGTGCCATATAAAATCCAGATTACCTGCTTTGAACTGGGTTACATGGCAGTGTAGACTCGTATAATCCAGGGGTCCTTCCACACAGCCCTCCCTATCTCTCAGAATATCAAGGCAGAAAATCCCACTTTATCCGCTTTGAACTGGGTTATCCGAGTCCACACTCAGATAATTTGGGATTTCCTGCCTTGATATTCTGGGATAGAGGGCTTCCAAACAGCTGAATAAAAATCCCACATTATTATTATTATTATTATTTACAACATTTATATGCCGCCCTTCTCACCCCAAAGGGGACTCAGAGCGACTTACAAGTTATATGTAAATACAATATATTATATTATTACCACGGCACAATATTAGTATTATGTATTAATATATTGTACTATACCACTATACTGTAATATTATTAGTAATATTACACGTAATATAAAGATATAATTCTTATATTTTATTATTATTAGCATTAAATTGGATTACATAATATTATCAATATTATATGTGTATACAATATATTATATTATTACCACAGCACATCAGTAATATATTTATACTAATATGTATTATATTAATATATGAGCCTTAGAGTGCCATGTAAAAGTGCAACAGCTCTTGGTTTGTGGCCTTTCGCTCCAAAATCTTATGAATAAAGGTCTATAGAATCCATAGATTCTATTATCTGCTTTGAACTGCGATATATGGCAGTGTGGACTCAGATAACTCAGTTCAAAGATATTGATATTCCGGGTTATATGACTGTATGGAAGGGCCAAGTAATCCGGGATAAGCAGATAATCTTGTATTAGATCCTGGAATTGTGGGCTATGTCAGGGTCATATCCAGGATTTTGATCGGGGGGCTGAGTTTGATTTGGGGGGTGGGAGCTGAGTCTGAGTGAGAGAGGGTCTACCCTAGCAAATCTTTTGTATCATTATCCCAATACCCCCATGCATTTGGGATATACTGAGCATAGTGATCAGATCATGATATGAATACACATAACATTTTAAATCACTGATTCTCAAAGTGGGCGGTACCACCCCCTGGTGGGCGGTGAGGCAATCCAAGGGGGCGGTGGGAGGCTCAGGGGAATTTGGGGGCCGGTGAACGATTGGCCATTTAGGAGGGCCTCTTTTGAGAAGACTGAAAACCTGGTTCTTCCACCTGGCCTTTGGAGATTAGACTCCTCAAATGCCCACATTTCTGGCGAGACCTTTTCCCCCTATGTGACCCTGTATGTTTTGACACCACTCCAGTTATCTCCCCCGAGTTTTAAAACATTTTATATGTACATGTGGCCCGCCCTGTCGTTTCTGTTTTATATTCACTTGTGCTGTTGTGTTTTCACAGATGTATTTTATTGTGTTTATTGCTTTTATTGTGTTTACTGTTTATCGATGTTTTTGATATTTTGTGATGTGTTGTTCGGGCACGGTCCCATGTAAGCCGCTCCGAGTCCCCTCCGGGGAGATGGATGCGGGTTAGAAATATTTTATTTATTCATTTATTTATTTCTTCGATTTTATACTGCCACTCCCAGAGGCTCGGGGTGGTTTACAAGGAAGAAACAGTACAATACAGTACCATATAAAATAAACAGTGGTTCAAAATTCAACAATTTCCAAAAGCCTGCTTGAAAAGGTGGGTTTTACATGCTCCACGAAAGGAGCCCAGATCTCGAAGAGCTCGAGTCTCAGGCGGCAATGAGTTCCACAGGACCGGACCTATGATGGAAAATGCCCTCCTCCTAGTTGCTGTTAAATGGATCTGACACTAGGGATAGCAAGAAGATTCAAATCTTCGGACTGTAGTGACCTCGGGGGATTGTAAGGGAACAGGCGATCCCTTAGATACATTGGCCCCAGACCATATAAGCCCTTGAAAGTAAGAACTAACGCCTTGAAAGTGATCCGGAATTCAATAGGTAGCCAGTGCAGATCTCGCAGAATAGGTGTTACATGGCAGCTCGCAGGCATCTCTGCGAGGAGCCAGGCTGCGGTGTTCTGCACTAGCTTAAGTTTCCGGGTCACAGTCAAGGGAAGGCCAATGTACAGAGAGTCACAGTAGTCTAATCTAATCTAAAGTTTTATTATTATTATTTATTTATTAATACACGCCGAACGGGTCTCGAAGAGAAACGACAACGCAGAAAGAACCGCAACTTGGAAACAACATCACCCAAGGAGACTTTCTGCTGTGCTTTCTGCAACCAAACTTGCCTATCTCAGATTGGCCTTTTTAGTCATCAACGCGCTTGTAAAAAGTGTGGGATGAGTCCTTCCTAAGAATCTTCATTCGCGAAGTAATGCCGAGAGAGAGAATACAATATACTACTACTAATAATATATTATAATTATATATTTTATATTACATGTAATATTACATATAATGTTATATATAATATAAATATTGTGCTATGGCAATAATATAATATATTGTATTGACATTTTACTTGTAAGCCGCTCTGAGTCCCCTTCAGGGTGAGAAGGGCAGCATATAAATGCCATAAATCAGTGTTTCCCAACCGCTGTGACGCGGCACAGTAGTGTACCGTGACAGACCTCCTGCTGTGCCGCGAGAAAAGCTCTCTGTCCCCCTTCCTTCCCCCCTCCTCTCTCCTCCTGCTGAACTCCTGCTGCTTGGGGGAGGAGGAGGAGGAAGGACCGGGCGGCGGTGAAGAAAAAGAAGGGGCCGGGGCACCGCCTCCTTCGGCCGTTTCCCCAGCCAGCCTTCAGCCCCACCCACTGAAGCCCATCCACCGCTCATGCTTCTCCTCCTCCATGCAGCTTCAGTGAGCGAGGGGCAAGAGTCATGGTGGGAGTCATGGCGGAGAGCGGCCCCGTCCCTGGCCTGCTTTAGTGCCTGAGGGGCCCACTTGCCAAGTTTGGTCCAGATCCATCATTGCTTGAGTCCACAGTGCTCTCTGGATGTAGGTGAACTACAACTCCAAAACTCAAGGACAATTTATTATTTGCCATGCTTCTATACCGCCTCTCTCAGCCCGAAGTACTATATTACTATATTTATAGTTACTATAACTATATGTATTACTGTGTTAGAGTGTCATTTTGTGTCATTTTGGTTGGTGGTGTGCCCCCGGATTTTTTTAATGTTAAAAGTGTGCTCAAAAAAGGTTGGGAAACACTGCCGTATATAAATAATAATCAGGGATAAACAGAAAAACTGGAATCTGATCCTGGGATCCAGGGCCTGTCTAAAAGGGTCCTGAGCCTAGACCAGGGGTGGGCAACCTATAACCCGCTGGCTGGATGCGGCCCGGCAGCCGATTCTGTCTGGCCCGGGGAGAAGGGCGTCGGGGGCAGGGCCAAGAGGAAGGGGTACTGCTACCGCCATCCCATCACGGGCTCTGTGGGGCCTGAGTCGGCAGACAGGCCGGAGGAGCAGCGGCTTTGGAGTGCCTGCCATCCCTGGAGGCGATCCGGGCCTGCAGCAGGAGCAGTCGGCGACCTGTGGCGGTTGATCGCCCTGGCGACCCAGAAGTCTTGATCGTCTTCCGGGTCGCCAGGGTGATCAGCTGCCCCAGATCGCCAACTGCTCCCGCTGCAGGCCCGGATCAGCTGGGGAACGGCTGGGGGCTAGAGCAGGCAGAGGCCTGCAGCCTCCGATCGCCTGCTGCTCTGCTCTCCTCTGCGGCGGCGGCTGGGTCCGCTTTGCCATCCTCTGGGCTGGGTCCATTGGGCCATTCCATCTTGGTTCGCACCTTGTCTTCTTGAATTTAATTTAATTTAAGTGGTTTTTATTATTATTTTATAATAATTTTATAATAATAATAATATAATATAATAATATAATGTTATATTATATTATAATTTCAATATATTATAATGTCTATATATATACTATAATAATTATGATATTAATACTAATAATTGCATATTTCTTGATATATTAATATAATATTAATGATGTGTAATGTATAGTAAATATAGTAAATAAATCTATTATATAAAGGAGGACCAGTCATCGAACGACTGCCAGAGACAGAGAAACCTTCCAAGGCAGAGACACCAAACTTGCCAACAAAAATAGGCCTCAGGCAAGGAAGGTTTTTAGCAAAAAAACTCCCCCCCCCCCAAAAAAAACCTAGAAGGCCCCCAAAACAACGATTTAAAAAAACTACATTTCCCAGCATCCTCTGCGGCCGCCAGCAAAACCCATTGGCCAAGCCAGCCAAGGCTAGATTAGAATGCTGAGTGATTTCAGTTTAGTCAGTTGGTGTTTGAGGGTTAAACTGTCAAGGCCAAGATCTAGGAGGGAGACAAATAGGGCACCAGGGACATAGGCACCATTGACAAACACATACGCCCAGAATAACACAAACATGCAAAACCCACAAAAAAAAATCCTGCAACACAAAAACCCACCCCAAACAAAATACACAACAAACACCACTGGCAAAAGCAACACCCCCTCCACATCACAACCAGCACACAGCCAGACTAAGACAACTATGTCACCACAACACAAACAAAATACACCCCACAAATACCTGACAACTTCCCCAACACAAAACCCAGGACTGCACTCACTACTCACCACACACACACCTCCAAATACACACACGTCCCAGGCACAATACTCCAGCAATTCCTACCCACACAACACAACACAACTTCCTATCACAACCCATCCCCCCAACCTTACGGGACCCTGCACACACAACACCTACCACCACCACAAAAAAAACCAACTCCACCTATACTCCAACCACAACACAACACTGCACTGAAACTCTGCAAACACACACAAATACCCAAAACACCCCACCCACACAAGCATTCCACAACATACTACCACCCACAATGCCACCACACACCCACTAAGTCACCAAAAAAGTAATACCTACACACAACACAATACGCACATAACACAACCTTGCGTCTACTGCTCAACCCATTTGTATGCCATTCCTTCCTTCCACACAGGCATAAGCTGACCCAAAAGACAAGCCATGCCTCCTAAAAAGAACAGCATCGGACGACACACTCGCAACGCTACATACATCAAACAAAAAAAGGGCAGAACAAACGCCAGAACAGAAAGACACTGCACTACACTAGCTTTTGCCATCACCATAAACAAGGCTCAAGGACAAACACTACAAATCTGTGGCATAGACCTTGACACAGAATGCTTCTCCCACGGACAACTCTACGTAGCGTGCTCCAGAGTTGGAAAAAAACACAGAACCTCTACATCAACACAGCAGACGGAAAGACAAAAAACATTGTATATCCACAAGCTCTGCAGAACGCCAGCAACACCAGACACCGACAACTCCACAGGACTTCAACATCCCACCCACCAGAACAACCCACAACGACACAGCCATGACCCCACCGAGACCATAAGTAACATCAATTCCAACCCTTACATACTCAGACTTTCTCGCATCTCCTAAATCAGTCTTTTTCAACCAGTGTGCCTAGGCACACTCCTGTGCCTTTGCAGAGCTCCAGCTGTGCCTCCAGAAAAACTTTTTGCCCCCCTTCCTTCCCCTCCTTTTGCCAGCGCTATTATTTTGTCCTCCTCCATGGGGAGAAAAAATCTTCCCTTACCACGTTGGTAATCGGCTCTGTCCGCAGATGCCCCTTGCTGTGAGGAAAAGCGTTACGCAGCATGCAAAGGAGGAGAGGAGCCCACTGGGCGGCTCCAAAATGTCGCCGCGTCATTTTGGAGCCGCCCACTTGTGGATAACATTTGCGCTCCCCTCCTCCTTCACATGCTGCCCACTGTTTGTGGACAACTCCTGTATATTGAACTTCTACATATTGCAGATTATCCAGAACAGAGCCTAATCCAACGCGGTAAGGGAAGATTTTTCCTTTTTCTCCCATGGAGGTGCCAACATCATGTGGGTGCCAGACTGTACTCCGTTTTCAAATTCACTATATTGACTACATTAACTTTATAAAACTTTTAATTGTGCATATTGCTAGTTTCACTATATTATTATTACTTTGCCTACTCTTTGTCCCCTGCATATGCAGCCTGTTGTGAAAAAGAGGTGCCGAAACGGCATAAAAAATTTTGTGTCATTTTGGTTGGTGGTGTGCCCCAGGATTTTGTAAATGTAAAAAATGTGCCTCGGCTCAAAAAAGGTTGAGAAACACTGTCCTAAATAGGGCACAGCAACGCGTGCCGGGTACAGCTAGTAAATAAATAAAGTAGATTTAGGTGTGGCCCTCCATAATAGTTTTTGGCTCTCGTGTGGCCCCTCGGAAAAAATAATTGCCCACCCCTGGCCTAGACAGTATGGGATAGACAGAAAACCTGGGATGAGATCCTCAAATATAGGGCAGTGTGTAGATCCAGCCTGGGAAGGAAGTAAGGATGGTGGCCCATTTAAACAAATGGGAAGAAGTATGGAGTACAAAATTGAAGTATACTTATGCTTCTGAGATAAAGGAGAACTGGATCAAAGTTTTCTATATGTGGTATTTGACGCCGGAGAAGCTCTCAAAATATAGCAAGGGGAAAATGAACAAGAAGTGCTGGAAATGTGGAGAACATTACAGGCACATATGCCCACGTATGGTGGGAATGTAAAATAGTTAAGAAATATTGGTGGGAGATATATAAGAAAACAATGGATATTTAACAGAAAAAAAAATTGAGTTTAAGCCAGAATACTTCCTGTTGGGGATATAGGATTTTGAGTTGAACAAAAATGAAGATAGGATTTTCTTTTATTTGGCCACAGCCGCTAGAATAAATCTAGCTAGATTCTGGAAATTAAAAGACGTACCAACATCACAGGATTGGTTAAAAAAAAATGATATAATGAATATGGATATGTTGACACAGAAGGTCGCACAGAACAGGCCATACGCAAATAGAACTATTTGGAGCCAATTTACAGACTACCTCAAAAGGAATAGATATAATTTCATATAGATGAAGGAAAGATTAAAAACTAAGGGACCAATAGTCTAAGGATAATAGGAAGGAGGAGTGATAACTAACCTCCACCTCCTACCAATTGATGGGGTCAAAGCTTTCCGAGACAAACCAGGAAAGGGATCTTGGGGTTTTGGTGGACAGCTCAATGAAGATGTCAACCCAGTGCGCAGCAGCAGTGAAAAAAGCAAATTCTATGCTTGGCATGATCAGGAAGGGAATCGAAAATAGGTCGTCAAATGTTGTATTGCCTCTCTACAAATCTATGGTGAGGCCACATCTGGAGTACTGTGTACAATTCTGGTCACCGCACCTCAAGAAGGATATAACGGAACTGGAAAAGGTACAAAGAAGGGCGACAAAAATGATCCAAGGGATGGAGCAGCTCCCTTATGAAACCAGGTTGCAACGCCTTGGTCTTTTCAGCCTTGAAAGACGGCGTTTAAGAGGTGACTTGATTGAAGTGTATAAAATCATGCATGGGATAGAAAAGGTGAACAGAGAAAAAATATTTTCTCTGTCACACAACACTAGGACTAGAGGGCACTCCCTGAAGCTCCAAGGTAGGAAAGTTAGGACTAATAAAGGGAAATATTTCTTCACCCAGAGGGTCATTGGGTTATGGAACTCACTTCCAGAGGAGGTTGTGACAGCTGTCAGCCTGGACAGCTTCAAGGCAGGATTAGACAGATTCATGGATACCAAGGGAATCAGTAGTTACTGAAATGGACATCCAAGTGCCACCTCTGTGTTGATTGAGGCAGGCAGGATTTCCCCGGGTACTGGTTGTGGGGGGTTGGGAGCAGGTGAGGGTTTTGCCCTCCTTTCTGCTAGAGATCCCCGTGTACAACTAGTGGGCCACTGTGTGACACAGAATGCTGGACTAGATGGGCTGAGGCCCGATTCAGCATGGCTCTTCTTATGTTCTTATGTTCTTATGTTCCTAGGGTAAGATAAAACAATTGTTAGAGCTACCGCTAACGGACAAGGAAGGCAATATAAGAAACTTATTTGTAGGGGGGGGTGCGTGGTGATGGTGTAAGGGGGAGGACTAGGGAGGGGAGTGTTTTAGGATACTATAAATTTATGTGGATGGTTTGCAGTGTTTGTAGTGTATTGTTATTGTGTCGTATTACATGTACTGTGTTGTCTGTATCTGTGATTAAAAATTACTTTAAAAGGGATGGTGGCCCACCCAGGGGACTATTTCCAGCCTCCTCCTCCCTGGGCTCAAGGTAAGGCTCGTGCAATCTTCCCCAAGACACACAAAGCAAAAGCAGCAGCAGCAACAATTGCCCAAACTTTTTCCGCCCCAAGCGCCAAACTTTCGCGGAGCTGCCAACCCTGTGGAAGTTACTCCCAGGAGGGGACGGGGAGAGAAAGAAAGAGGGGAAGGGATGCGGGAGGGAGAGACACAAAGAAAGGAAGAAAGAGGCGCCCCCAAAGCAAAGAAGAGGGGTGAATGCAGGGAGGGGGGGGGGGTGGCATTGGCTGGCTGCCCTTCAAAAGACCACGAAGTCCTTCCCCGTTGGAAGGCGCTTCGGCTGAAAGCGGGACGGAGGGAGGGAGGGAGAAGGAGCCTCCCAAGCCGGCAACGAAGGGCGAGGGCCCCGATCCTTCGGAGCGGGCAACCTACCTGCGCCACCAGCGGCACCAGCGTCTGCTCCACCGAGCGCGAGCGGATCTGCAGCCCCGGCAGAAGGGGCTCCCAGCCCGGAGGGGAGCGCGCCCACGGGGAAGCCACGCCAACGCCGAGGCTCCCCCCTCCTCCTCCTCCTCCTCCGCCGAGGAACGCGGCCATTGCTGGGGAGCCGCACCGCTCGCTCCTTCTCCAGAAGAGGAATGGAGATGAGGCGGCGGCGGCGGCGACGGGAGAGAAGCCGGGGCTCCCCCTGAGGCTCCGCCCCCTTTACTCCCTCCCTTCCCTCGGACGTCGCCCCCCCACCACCACCAACCAACCTTCCAGCCAATAGGGTCGCCTCAGAGGGTCGCGCGCGCTCGCTTTGCCCCTCAGGCGGGAAAGTGCCATGCCTTATCTCCCCCACACCCCACTCTCTAGGTTCATGAACTCCTCTCAGGTTCTGCTGACCCTCTCAGGCCCCCCACCTGCCCTGCCATCATACAGTCCAGGGCCTGGATTAGGCTTGCCACTTTTGATAGGAGGAATAAGGGACATTTCCCTAAAAATATGGGATTCCTCACAAAAAATAAGGGACACTTTGTAAATATTCATATTTATGAATATTCATTCTCTTCGACTCCCACCGTCCCTAAAGGCCTCCGGCACCTTCCTTTTCCTCCTCAGCCGCTTAAGCCAGGCCCGGATTACCCATAAGGCCAGACTAGGCCATGGCCTCGGGCGGCAAGTTTTGGGGGACAGCGGATTCGGCCTCTCGAACACTTTTTGTTAAATGAATAAAACATAACAGTTTAAATAATGTACCAGTAAGGCCTGCCACCCTGAGAATTTCCCCCCCACCCTCTCCCGAGAGAGTCATCATACCTCGGGAGAGGGGCGGGGGAGAGCGCTGCAAGCAGGGGGCGGGGCGAGAGGAGGAATGGCGCCCTCCCCTTGCCTGGGCCACCAGCGGGCTTCCCCTCCTCCTCCTCCTGGCCGCCTCCTTCCTTTGCAAGGGGGCGGCCCAGGTGGCCAGGAGGAGGGCAGGACTTCCCTTCATCCTCCTCGCGCCTTCCTTTCGGTCGCGGGAGGAGGAGATGGACGGAAGGCGCGCGGCACTGCTCGCGGGGCTTCCATCCGCCGCCTCCTCCACCTCCTGCGACCAAAAGGAGGGTGCAAGGAGGAGGGCGGGACCTCCCTTCCTCGCGCCTTTCAATCGCGGGAGGAGGAGGAGGCATACGGAAGCCCCGCGAGCAGTGCCGTGCACCTTCCATCCACCTCCTCCTCCCGCAACCGAAAGAACGGCGCGAGGTGGACGGAAGCCGCGGGGCCAGAGCCACACGGCTTCCATCCACCTCCTCGAGCCCTCCTTCCGGTTGCGGGAGGAGGAGGCGACAGGAGCCGCACGGCACCGGCCGCCTCCTCCTCCTCCCATGAACGTGAACGGACGCCGCACGGCCGGGGCTGCTGCCGCACATGCGCAGCAGCGCCCTGGGGGCATGGCTTCCCACACCCTGGGGGGGGGCGGCGCGGGGCGTCTTGGCCTCAGGCGGCCGAAGATGATAATCCGGCCCTGGCTTAAGCTCTAGAGAAAAGGGATGGTGGGAGTTGGAGTCCATAACACCTGGAAAGGCCCAAGTTGGCCCATGCATGGCCTAGAGCGAGGCCGTGGCCCCAAGGCTCACCGGTCGTAGAGGTGCAGCAGGGAAAGCGGCTTGGGGAGGAGGGCGAAGCGGAGCTCGGCATGGGCAGCCAGCGAGGCCCAGAGCAGGGCCCGGGTTTGGGCTTCGAAAGGCAGCACGCAGGTGGCCAAGCGCTCCCAGAGGGCTCCTGGGGCGATGCCGTCCAGCCCCTCCAGCGTCACCTCCAGCGCAGGCGTGTCCGGAAGGAGGGACACTGGCAGGGACTCTGCTCCGCCATTAAACAGAGCGTGCGCCGCGCTGGAAGTGACGGACCCGTCCTGCGTTCTCTCTCTCTCAGCTCTCCTCGCATCGCCACGGCAACAGGCAGGCATGAAGAACAAGGAGGAGGCCTCTTGAGCCTCCACCTCAAACTCCTGTCAATATGGAATAGAAGCTTAAAAAACAGGACACGGAATTCTGAGCCGAAACACGGGACGTCCCGTACGATAAGGAGCAGTTGGCAACCCTAGCCTGGATCCATCTTATATAAGGCCCTTCCACACTAGGGTTGCCACTTTTTGATATAAGGGACATTTACCTAAAAATATGGGATTTTTCACAAAGATAAGGGACACTTCATAAAAACTTGAAAATCAAATCTTAGGTATAAATACTTTTATTAAAAGAATAAGATCATGATTGAAATTCATTTTTTTTAAACCTGACTTACACCCTCTTAACAGTACATAGTATGTTTCTGCATGTTTTGTCATACCTAATGCATTATACTGTATATACTATTACTACTACTACTAATAATATTAGGCTGCCCATTTTTTCCTGAAATGGTTGGGGTTGCAGGAAAAAATGGGCAAAATCCTAAATCACCCCCCAAAAGGCAGTAAGCCTCACTGACCTGCTCCCTGCTATGTTCCTAGACTTCGAATGGAATCTTCTCTCATCTCTGGGTCTGTCTGTCTGTCTGCTAATACACAACGCTATCCCCTATATTTTTTCAGGGGCAGACTAGTATGTTGCAAAAATCACAATACACTCTATTGCAAAACGTATCAAAATGTATTATCTCATAACAATCTGTTCTATATAGAATCAATATCACTACGCGTGCAATGTCTATACAGTTGAACACAATCCAGTTATGTAGCCCTTACATACAATAATAGGGCATAAAGACGCAAACATACAGTCTGTTTTACCCCTATGGGCAATCCGGAGGCAATTCTCTCACGGATCGGGACCGAGTCGTCGGGGGAGCCTTAGGAGTCGGAAGAGCTGGCACTGCTCGACTCGGTCCCGATCCGTGAGAGATTATTGTGTTCAACTGTATAGACATTGCACGCGTAGTGATATTGATTCTATATAGAACAGATTGTTATGAGATAATACATTTTGATACGTTTTGCAATAGAGTGTATTGTGATTTTTGCAACATACTAGTCTGCCCCTGAAAGAATATAGGGGATAGCGTTGTGTATTAGCAGTTTGCTAGAGGAACATTATTGTTTGTGTATTGGATTACTCTGTCTGTCTGTCTGTCTGTCTCTCTCTCTCTCTCTTGCTCTCTCGGTGTCGTCCTGCTCTCAGCTCAGCCTTGTGGGGTCTCTGCTTCCTCTCTCCCGTGTGCATGCTCCGTGGTGGCCTGCCCTCATTGGCTGGCCTGAGCAGAGTCTGCCATAGGGGGCAGGCCAGGAAGAAGGTGGGTGCTGGCCTGGCGGCGCAGCAAGGCACCACCTATGGCTGGTCAGGCGCACCGCTGCTGGGGCTACTCTGCTGCCTGCTGTGCCTGCGACTGAGTGCGAGGCGAGCGAGCGCAAGCGCTGCGGAGAAGCTGCTGGCAGCGCGGTGGCGCTCACTGCTGGCCCAGCCTTGCCTCCTGCTGCCACCTGTCCTGTCTTGTCAATACGGGACAGGAGGTGAAAATACGGGACACGAAATTCAGAGCAAAAGTACAGGACGTCCCATATAATATGGGACAGGTGGCAACCATATTCCACACAGACATAGGTAAAGGTAAAGCTTTTTCCCTGACATTAATTCCACTCAAATGAAGGGAGAGTAAATATTTTTTTAGCAAGCTGTAGCTCAGGGCCAACTGGAAAGGTAGGTAAAGGTTTTCCCCTGCCATTAAGTCCAGTCATGTCCAATTCTGGGGGTTGGTGCATAGAGATAGGTGACCTCTATCCTTATTTGTTAAATGTTAGCTGTCTTGAGTCACTATTTATTTATGTATTTATTTATTTACTATTTTTATATGCCGCCCTTCTCAACCCCGAAGGGGACTCAGAGCGGCTTACAGCAAACAACAATACTGCCAGAGTGGCTTACAATGTACATATAACAATATTGCCGGAGTGGCTTACAGCAAACTGAAAAAACAACAATTAACATTACTGTCATAGCACAACATTAGCACTACACAGGGGCGGTCGGAGCTCTCCAGGGGGAGTAAGCGAACATTATTTTGGCACACCCCCTCCCCCCCGGCGGCTCCCGGCGCGCCAAAGTGACGTCAGGAAGATGCGCCTCTGGCTCCGGGCCCTTCCGGGGGCGTTGCTGCTGCTGCCGCTGCCGGGGAGTCTCCGTGGGGGCCGCCCTCGTGGCCTCCCCCCCTGCTCCTCCTCGGGTCCGGGCACCCGCCCCGTGAGTCCCCTCTTTCCTCCCCACCGTTCCTCCGCGCCGCCGGCTGGCTGCGACGGCACAGCGGCGGGGCGGGGCGGAGCCCCTCCCAGGTGGCGACGCCCCTCCGGGAACGTCGCCCTACACAACCGCGTAGGTCGCTTAATGGTAAAGGCCGGCCCTGGCACTACACATCATATTGCACTACAACATATCGCAATATTGTTAGCAATATTGCATGTAATACAAATATACAAATTATAATATCACGATATAATTATTATATCACAGTATCATTGGCAGTATTATACTGTGTTACAATACAACACCACCAATACCAAATGCATATTCCACACACCATACCATAATCATACTATTATTATTATTACATTAAAATTATTATACTATAACATAATACAATATATTGACATTATAATAAATTATATTATATTAAATTATAACGTAATTATAATTATGGGGAGAAAGGCGGTATATAAAGATAATAATCATAATATCATATCCTATCTTGGAGTCCAACAATACCTGAAGGAGCATGTTTTTCCATATTTGCCAAATATACAGGAGTAGAAGTTGAGAGCCCTTCTGTGAAGCATGGGTATAGGTGACCTCTCTCCTTATTTGACAATCAAATATGCGAATTCTGGTTAATATTGTGTTAAAGATTATTTTCAAAAACCTGCACCTGGTGTTTCTTCATTTTCCTGGAGAATAAGGATAGATGTTTGTCTGTTAACTCAACATGATGTAGGTTAAGTAGGTAAAGGTTTTCCCCTGCCATTAAGTCCAGTCGTGTCCGACTCTGGGGGTTGATGCTCATCTCAATTTCTAAGCCAAAGAGCCAGCATTGTCCGTAGACACCGCCAAGGTCATGTGGCTGGCATGACTGCATGGACCACTGTTACCTTCCCCGTGACAATCAAATGATCTACTCACATTTGCATAATATTGATAGGTTGGCAGATTATTTTCAAAAACCCTGCACCTGGTGTTTCTTCATTTTCCTGGAGAATAAGGATAGATGTTTGTCTGTTAACTCAACATGATGTAGGTTAAGTAGGTAAAGGTTTTCCCCTGCCATTAAGTCCAGTCGTGTCCGACTCTGGGGTTTGGTGCTCATCTCAATTTCTAAGCCAAAGAGCCAGTATTGTCCGTAGACACCGCCAAGGTCATGTGGCTGGCATGACTGCATGGACCACTGTTACCTTCCAGCACACCTGGATGGGACTGTGGTATCTCAAGCGCCTGATCTACTCATTTTGCATGTTTTTGAACTGGTAGGTTGGCCATTTGACTGGGGCTGGGGCTCACCTCGCCATCCTGGATTTGAACCTGAAAGCTTCCTGGACCCAAACAACTAAAGAACTGTTATTTTACCCCTGTTTGGAGAACTAAGTTGAATACAACAAGATAACTCCTTTTGTGAACAATAAAGCCTGTTTGAGTTCAGCAGTTCAGCAGTTTAACCCATGGGAAGGCAAGTCCACCGGAAGAGATGTCACGTGTTCCATATAAGACACAGCCATATAATCCAGAATACCAAGGCAGAAAATCCCACATTCTCTTAGTGTGAACTCAGATAACCCAGTTCAAAGCAAATATTGTGGGATTTTCTACCTTGATATTTTGGAATACAGTGTTCCCTCGCTACTTCGCGGTTCACTTATTGCGGACTCGCTGTTTCACGGATTAAAAAAAAATTAAAGTATATATCATGGTAGTTTTGCTGTTTTTGTGTAGTTTTGTTGCCACCACTCTCAGAGGAGCTTTCCCTCCTCAGTCCTCCCTCCAGCCTTGAAGGGCCTTTCCTTCCTTTCCTTCACTTTATTTTAAGTGTATAAAGACTTAAAATAATGTATAGATATTAAAATAAATAGAGCATCCCTACAGTTTTTCACTTATTGCGGGAGGTCCTGGAACCTAACCCCAGCAATAAGTGAGGGAACACTGTACTCTTATTTTTATTCCTTTGTATAGGGCTGTGTGGAAAGGCCCTGGGTTATCTGAATCCACACTGCCATATATCCCAGTTCAAAGCAGATAATGTGGGGTTTTATTGAGCTATGTAGAAGGGGACCCAGAATATCAAGGTGCACAATCCATAATAACTGTTATTTAATCCAATGCAATATGGATTTTATGTAAATGTGTGGAAGGGGCCTCAGGGCCTTCCAGACAGGCTGTATATCCCAGGATTGGATTCCTGGTTTTCTGCTTTAAACTGGATTATATTAGTCTGCACTGCCAGAAAACATGGGATAAATAGAAAATCCGGGATCAAAACTTGGGGCATATAACATAACATACATAACTTTACCATTTATGAGTCGCCCTCCACAGAAAGTGCTCCGGGCGACTTACAAAATCATAACAACAACATGAAACAACACGACACAAAAGGGAGGACAGGGGGATGGGGAAAGGGAAGGGGGGAATAGGGTAAGAGGCCAGGCAGCGATAGCCCGCTAAGGTACCATCCCGCCATCAAAAGAGGGCAGGCAAGGAGGCCTCAGCAGGATCGCTGACACCCAGATGCAGGAAGGGGACGGGGCCCGCGAGCTCCCGTATGGGAGCCTGCGTTTGCAGTTCCAACCCGTCCGCCAAGAGTCCTTATTGTCCTTCGTGGTAGGTGGGCGTGTCCCTCGGAGCTTCAACTGCCTATGGCAGGAGCTTCAGAAAGTCCTAGTCAGAAACGTCTTCTGGGTTCTCATCGACTTCTGTCTGGGCCGCCCTTCATCCGGTGGACCCACAAGGGGCCTAGCTCTGTAATCCCGGCCCTCTCTGAGGAGGGTCGGCCCTGTCCCCTGGTCCATGGTGCGGGTAGATACACGGTTCCCTTCCTTCCGTTTCCGTTTTCGTCTCCGCCTTTTCCGGGGGCTTTGCTGTTTCCGGGCGAGGTCGGTGCCAGGCGCAAAGTCCTTCAAGGGCTGGGGTTCCGGTAGCCAACTGTATCTGGGTGCAGAGTCCTCTGAGGGCGGGACCTCCAGCAACTGGCTGCTTCCGGGTCCTGCTTCTTCCCAGGATCTGGACACATGGCGTGGCTGGGCGTCCTCAAAACCGCCCGCCATGTTGGGCCTCTCTTCATCAAGCAAGCTCCCCCAGTTTCTCCCAACACGACGCGGGCGGAAGCGGTCATCCGGGGGGGGGGGAGCCAGAACAGCCGAGATATCGAAGAAGGCCAGCGGCGAGTCCGCCGACACCGGCGGGCCTCCAGGACTCACCGAGGGGTCTCCGGAGCCCCCGGACGGCTCCTCCAAGAAAGGCTGGTAGGTGGTCGGAGAGTCGACCTGTGCGTCTGGGCTCTGCGGCCGGCTAGGTTCCACCGTAGCTCCTCCGGACACTTCAGCCATCTCTGAAGTCTTGTCGCCCATCATGGTTGACATATCTCCAGTGCTAGGGACTTGCCTCTCCCGGTTTGGATCCAGATCCTCCAGGGCACCTCCAGCATTGGGGGCAGGCCCCACCAGGTCCAGCTCTGTGGCACTTGTGGGAAAGTCCCAGGATTTGTCCCAGGTGAAGTCCTGGTCTGAGGGGGGTTTCCGAAAGGGGTTACCCCAGCTGCCGGGTTCCTGGTTCAGGATTGGGACCTCCAATGCAGGGATCCCCAGTATCCCTAGTAGACCCCCGAACCTCTTCCCGAACTCCGTGAAGTGGGCCATAAGCTTGGTATACTCCTCGATCAACTCGGTATACGCTTGGGGGTCGAGTTTGTCAGAGGGAAGATCCTGGGTCACTTGCCGCGGCCTTAATGGCGAGCTGCTCTTTTGGGTCACCGGTACCTTAAATAGCCAGGGTCCCTGATCGGCTGCCCGCTTAGCCTCAGCCCTCTGGGGGTTTGGTGGGGTCGGTCTTAAGGAACGTCTTCTGCCGAGCGATCTTAAGAAACGGGCACCGGAGGCAGTCACCGGCCGGATGACCCATCCGTCTTTGAGTGGTTTCGGCGTCTTAGGTGTCCTCTGGGGCAGCTCTGCAGCCTTCCCCAGCCAGACCAGGCTGCCCAGGGTCTGTGGGTCTCCAAGAATGACCCCCTGAGGCTGCCGGTCAACCGACGTCTCCCTCGGAGGGGAGCGGTGGGACCGATCAGTCATATCCAAGAAATCTGAGAGGCTAAACCGGAGCTCACCCGAAGGGAGCTCCACAGCGGTCGCCATCTTGGAACGGTCTGTCTGGAAGGGCACTTCGATAGTCCAGTTCAAAGCAGATATTATGGATAATCTGCCTTGATATTCTGGGTTACATGGCTGTGTGGAAGGGCCACCCTGCTATGTATTTAAGAAGTTGAGTGTGACTCTTTAGTGTAGAACAGGGGTGCCCACACTTTTTCAGCATACGAGCTACCTTTATAACAACCAAATTGCAAAGATCTACCTGGCGCGCGTGCTCCCGCCTCCACCTTCCATCCGCGCCGGGCTTCTTCGGCCAATGAGGCTTTAGTGCGCGGGCCCTGGCGCTCATCTCTTGACACATTGGTGGCTCCTGGGGGGGGGGGAGCAAGGCAAAGGCGCACGGGGGCCATCCTCCTCCGGCGAGGCCTTCTCTCTCTCACACACCCACACACCCTCCCTCCCTCCCTCCCGCAACCTTGCATCCTATCCCTGTGCACGCCTTCGCCTTGCTCTCCCCCCCCCCAAGCAACCAATGGGCGGTCACGTCACCGTGTCAAGAGATGAGCGCCAGGGCCCACCCACTAAAGCCTCATTGGCGGAAGAAGCCCCGCGCGGGCGGAAGAAAGCCCCGCGGGGGCAGAAGGTGGCGGCAAAAGCATGTGTGCGGCAGCAAATCCACACAAGCAGGGTGCGCGCGCGCAGTGCCCCATCCTGCTGCGAGCTACCTCAGATGGGCTCTTGAGCTACTCGTTGATCGCGATCAACTTCCTGGGCATCCCTGGTGTAGACGGTCCACCTTTCATTTATAAAGAACAATAGAAGAAAGCATATTGGGCCCCTTCCACTCAGCTGAATAAAATCCCACATTATCTGCTTTGAACTGTGATATACGGCAATGTGAGTGCCACCTACATAAAAGATCTTGACTTTGCAAAGGTTTGCTTTGTTGAAATGTGCTTTTTGCAGTCTGCACAGTTTGCTAAAGGTTTAGTTGCATTGATTGGTCCCTAGCACCTGCCAATCATCATTTGCTGAGTCCAGTTGAGTTTGTTCCGCCTCTTTTTCCACGGATCTGGGGAGTATGCCATTTTAAATTCAATAGACCACCAGGACTTCTCCTAAAACAGTGTTTCCCAACCGCTGTGTGCCGTGAGCGATCACCTGGTGTGCCGCGGGAAAAACCTCTCTTCCCCCCTTTCTTCCCCCTCCTGCCGAACTCCTGCTGCTGCTGCTGCTGCTGCTTGGGGGAGAAGGAGGAGGAAGGGCTGGGCGGCAGTGCTGGCGGCGAAAAAGAAGGTGCCGGGGTGCCACCGCCTTCGGCCGTTTCCCCAGCCAGCCTCCAATCGAGGGAGGGCGGGGAATGGAAGTGGAAGTGAGGAGCGCAGTCCGAGGCAGGCCCACTGGCTTCTTCTTTCGAACCGCAGGAAAGAAGGAAGGAAGGCAGGCAACCGCGGACCGAGTGAGTGCCTTCCCTTCTGGTGTGGAAGAGGGAGAAAGCCATTCAGGAAGGGAGCCACCTGGAGGTTCTGTGTGGGAAGTTTGTCTCAGTTCTATCATTGGTGGGGTTCAGAATGCTCTTTGTTTGTGTGTTAACTATAAATCCCAGAAACTGTAACTCCCAAATGTCAAGGTCTATTTTCTCCAAACTCCATCTGTGTTCACATTTGGGCATATTGAGTAGGCATGGTTTAGAACCCAAAAATAGGAAATCGGAAATCTAATTGGGGGGGATTTTTTTATTAGTAATAGAAAGACTTACAAAAAAAATTCCAAACATTTCTAAAATGTAACTTAATTACTAACGAAATTCGTTAGTAGTTCGTATGCCAGCGCATGCGCATTCCAGATGGTTTTGGCCTACAACTCCCAGAAATCCTAACAGCTGGTAAATTGGCTGGGATTTCTGGGAGTTGTAGGCCAAAACTTGAATAAATCACACTGAATTCTAGATGGGACTCTCCAAATAGGAAGGAGGGAGGGGAGGGAGGGGGGGTATTCTATTCTTGGAAGCAGCAAAAAAAAAGGAGGAGCCCCCCCCTCGCTCCTTGCTGCCTCTCTCTCACCCCGATCCTGAGGGAGCGAGGGCCCAAGTTTGCCCAGGCTGAGAGGAAAAGGAAGAGGCCTGAGGCTGTGAGGAATGGTGTGAGTTGAAGTCCAAAACACCTGGAGGGCTGAAGTTGGCCCGTGCGATGGGGCAAGACAGAGCAACGAAGAGAAGGGGGGGGAGAAGCCACCAGGAAAGAGGAGGAGGCAGAGAAGCATGTGAGAGAGTGCAGGGAGAGAAAGGAGGAGAAGCGTGTGTGTGTGTGTGTGTGTGTGAAGTTGGCCCGTGCGATGGGGCAAGACAGAGCAACAGGGAAGAGAAGGGAGGGGGGAAGCCACCAGGAAAGAGGAGGGGGCAGAGAAGCATGTGAGAGAGTGCAGGGAGAAAGGGAGGAGAAGCGTGTGTGTGTGTGTGTGTGTGTGTGTGTTGGCCCTGCGGTGGGGCAATACAGAGCAACGGGGAAGAGATGGGGGGGGGAGAAGCCACCAGGAAATTGGAGGGGGCAGAGAAGCATGTGAGAGAGTGCAGAGAGAGAAAGGAGGAGAAGCGTGTGTGTGTGTGTGTGTGTGTGTGTTGGCCCCTGCGGTGGGGCAAGACAGAGCAACGGGGAAGAGAAGGGAGGGGGGAGAAGCCATGTGAGAGAGGGCAGAGAAGCATGTGAGAGAGTGCAGGGAGAGAAAGGAGGAGAAGCGTGTGTGTGTGTGTGTGTGTGTGTGAAGTTGGCCCCTGCGGTGGGGCAAGACAGAGCAACGGGGAAGAGAAGGGGGGAGAAGCCACCAGGAAAGAGGAGGGGGCAGAGAAGCATGTCAGAGAGTGCAGGGAGAGAAAGGAGGAGAAGCGTGTGTGTGTGTGTGTGAGTGAAGTTGGCCCCTGCGGTGGGGCAAGACAGAGCAACGGGGGAGAGAAGGGAGGGGGAGAAGCCACCAGGAAAGAGGAGGGGGCAGAGAAGCATGTCAGAGAGTGCAGGGAGAAAAAGGAGAAGCGTGTGTGTGTGTGTGTGAAGTTGGCCCGTGCGGTGGGGCAAGACAGAGCAACGGGGAAGAGAAGGGGGGGGGGGAGACGCGTGGAGGACTACACTTTCCAGAATGCCTAGCAGCAGCGTCACTTCCAGTTCCCCATAGAAATGCGGGAAAAAGAAGAAGATGAATGAAGGCGGGAAGGAAATGAGGGGGAGAAGACAGGGAGAAATGAGTAGTACAATAATTAAGAATTAATTACGATCATAACGCAAATTGTTGGCCTCAAGGAACGTAAAAGAAAGTCTACTTCCTGGTTAGCTGCCGTGATGCGTATAAACTAGAAAGTCCCATTACATACGAATCACTTACGATTTCTTTTAATTTTCATAACTTTTTTCTCATGCCTAATATTGAGTATTCATGCCAAGTTTGGTCCTGATCCAACATTGTTTGAGTCCACAGTGCTCTTTGGATATCGGTGAACTACAACTCCAAAACTCAAGATCAATGCCCACCAAACTCGTATAGTATTTCCTCTTGGTTATGGGAGTTCTGTGTGGGAAGTTTGATCCCACTCCATAATTGGTGGAGTTCAGGATGCTCTTTGATTGTGTGTTAACTATAAATCCCAGAAACTGTAACTCCCAAATGTCAAGATCTAATTTTCCCAAACTCCATCTGTGGTCACATTTGGGCATATTGAGTATTCATGCCAAGTTTGGTCCTGATCCAACATTGTTTGAGTCCACAGTGCTCTCTGGATATAGGTGAACTACAACTCCAAAACTCAAGGTCAATGCCCACCAAACTCTTATAGCATTTTCTCTTGGTTATGGGAGTTCTGTGTGGGAAGTTTGTGTCTTTCTGCCATTCCTGCCAGGATTTCTATGTTGTGTTCATCGAAACAGGCCCAGGTTTCACACTGAGTGTATAAATACATTAATAACATATTAACTATATGTATTACTGTGTTAGAGTGTCATTTTGTGTCATTTTGGTTGGTGGTGTGCCCCAGGATTTTGTAAATGTAAAAAATGTGCCGCGGCTCAAAAAAGGTTGGGAAACACTGTCCTAAAAGGACGTGTTTGAAGGTTTGCCAGACCAGGCCTTCGTCAGGCCATCTTCCAATACCAGACTGATTTTCCTTGGGACTCAAGCAGAATGTTTAGCATATCGGAAGGCTGAGCGACCCTGAGGAGTCTCATGCGCCTTCATACCAGTCATTTGGCATTCAGAGGAAGGCTTTGGCCACCTGACTGGGGCTGCGAGTGTCCACACCTCAACGCCATTGAGAGAGAAAGAACTCGGAGAGCCATCCGGCTATAGCCTCTTGTATCAAGCTGCAAAGAAACTGTAAAGTAAGATCTTTCCTGCATCATTTTGTGGAACCACGCAGAGTGTCTGAGTGATTATAGCACACGTAATGAACAATAAAACCTTTGAGTTAATCTAAGAGTCCTGTTTGGTCTTTGGGAGCCCCGAGTCTTTGGAGGAAGGCAAGAAGCAATCCCTCGGTATAGAGAGACCTCGTCCTGGCCCTTTACTGGGCATTTATAGCCCGGGAGTGACAGCACAACTCGAGTAGCCCAGTTCAGAGCAGATATTGTGGGATTTTCTACCTTGAAATTCTGGGTTATAGGGCTGTGTGGAAGGGCCCTTAATCTAGACAAGAAGTGCTCCTGGTCTGCTGGTAGGCAGATCAAAGAATAGGTATTCAACTTGTGTTAGATAGGGTCACACTCACCCTGAAGGTAAAGGTTTGCAGTTTGGATTTACTCAGTGTGGGGTAAAAAATCAGTTAACATGCCTCACATTAGAAAAAGCTCTGAAACTTTAGGGTAGGCTGATCTCAGAAAAGGCATCTGCTTGACCTGGGTAAATGAGAGGGAAACACCTTTTAGCCCAGAGTTAGATTCCAACCTGGAAACAATTTCAGTAGGGAGTGGCTGCATTCCACAGCCAGAGGGGTGAAGGGCATAAGGCAAGGCTGAAATAAAATGGGTAAGGATGTTTTTTACCATTTGCCCCAGCTGGGTGGCTGTCGTGCATGCAAACCTTACAGATCTGTAAATGAAAGGGTCGTGCGTCTTATAGACTGTTTCCATTTAGCAAACCTGAGCTGCTGTGTCATGCAAAACCTTGCCGATCTGCAAACCAGAATTCCTGTGCCACGCAAAACCTTCCAGAGCTACAAGCCGGAGCACAAATTACTGCACATACACTTTCCAAAGCTCTAAGTAAATTCACAGCGATTGGTAATAAAGATAGAAAAAAGTTCCCTGGCTTAATAGGAAACCTTCAACCGAATTAGCAGGAGAGAGGTTTCCCTTTCCTGTCTTTAACAACCTTAACACTGTGGTCCTGATTTTTCCAATCAGCGCAACAGTGTCATAGAGCAGTGTTTCCCAACCTTTTTTGAGCACACTTTTCACATTAAAAAAATCTGGGGGCACACCACCAACCAAAATGACACAAGATTACACTCTAACACAGTAAAGAACGGCAGGGGTTGGTGGCCTGCTGGGAGCAGCTGCTGGGAGTGCCAAAGCTGGGGAGGGGGCGGAGCCAGTCTGTGCCATGCCCCGCCCCCTACCCCCGGCCTCACCTCTCCCAGCAGCTGCTCCAGCCTTGAGGGGACAGTGCCAAGCCAGCGGTGCCAGAGCCAGCACAATGCTGGCTTGGCACTGTCCCCTCAAGGCTGGAGAAGCTGCTGGGAGTGCCAAAGCCGGGAGGGGCAGAGCCAGGCCGCGCCATGCCCCGCCCGCCCCTCCCCCCCAGCTTCAGCTCTCCTACAGGCCGTGCCATGCCCCGCCCCTTCCCCCAGCTTCAGCTCTCCTACAGAGGAGGAGCATGAGCGGTGGATGGGCTTCAGTGGGCGGGGCTCCTCCTCCACGCAGCTTCAGCGAGCGAGGGGCAAGAGTCATGGTGGGAGTCATGGCGGATTGGAGGCTGGCTGGGGAAACGGCCGAAGGAGGCGGCGCCCCGGTCCCTTCTTCTTTTTCTTCGCCACTGCCCGGCCCTTCCTTCTCCTCCCCCAAGCAGCAGGAGTTTGGCAGGAAGGGGGGGGGAGGAAGGGGGGCAGAGAGCTTTTCTCGTGGCATAGCAGGAGGTCCGTCACGGCACACTAATGTGCCACAGCACACTGGTTGAGAAAGACTGTCATAGAGCAACAAGAGGGAGGAGACAATATAGCAGGTATGGGCAAATTGTGGCCCTCCAAGTGTTTTGAACTTCAGTTATCACAATTCCTAACGGCCTCAGGCCTTTTCCTTTCCCCCCTCAGCGCTTAAGTGGCTTCAAGTTGCTTATCAACTTATGGCAACTTCATTAATTTCATAGGGTTTAGGCAAGGAATACTCAGAGATGTTCTTCTGAAATGTATCCCATAGCACTTGGTATTCTTTGGTAGACTCCCATCCAAGTATGATCCAGGCCTCATTCTGCTTAGCTTTGAAAATCAGATGGAATATGGTTCCTTTAGAACAGGGGTCCTCACACTTTTTCAGCATGCGAGCTACTTATAAAACAACCAAGTCAAAATGATCTACCTACCCACAACAAAAATGTGAAACAATATAACACAGTATCTGCTTTGAACTGGGTTTTCTGACTCCACACTGCCATATCATCTGATTCAAAGCAGATAACATGGGATTGTATTCAACCGTGTGGAAAGGACCTCAGATAACCCAGGGCCGGCAGCACTTGGGCGGCGGCGGGAGCCTGCGGGGTGGGACTGAGCCTTCCTACCGCCCTGCCTGCGATCTACCAGGACGCCCCACATGATCTACGAGTAGATCGCGATCTACCTAATGAGCACCCCTGCTTTAGAATATTTATACCCTTAGATCTAGGTATACTGGGAACGTTTGTAGGAAACTGCTTCTCACTCCAGTACAGGGGTGGATCTTAGTGGAGGCAAAGTAACCTCAGGGCGCCACGTGACCAAGGGCGCATCCGGCCACGGGCCCATTGCTGCAGGCGGGAGGTTCCGCCCCGGCTGCAAAATGTTCCCTTGCTTATTCTTTTCATCCTCTTGGGAGTGCTGTTTTAATAGCGCATGTGTGAAACTTTCACGCATGCGCTATTGGGACCGAGCGCTTCTGGTGGAGAGAGTTGCTGAACACACTCCCAAGAGGCCGAAAAGGACAAGCCAGGGAATATTTTGCAGTGTGTGGCTCCGCCCCAGCTGCAAAATATTCCCCCGTCCTTTTCATCCTCTTGGGAGAACGTTTCGCTACTCCCTCCACCAGAAGCACTCGGTCCCAATAGCACATGCGGAAAACTAGCTGTTTGCACGCATGCGTGCTCTGGTGCGCCATCATCACCACACTGAAGACCCAGGGGGTGCCAAAAAAAGGTTGGCTTACTATAATTTTTTACCTTCGTCCGGTCCTGCACCAGTAGAGCAGACAAGGCAAACTGAACTTTTAAACCAGATAATATTGGTCATGATGGATTGTATGCAAGGAATACTCAAGAGGTGGTTTTGCCAGTTCCCCCTTATTCTTTGGTGGTTCCCTATCCAGGTACTTCCCTTTCCAGGCCAACACTGCTAGAATGTAGTTCCTTTAGGGCAGTGGTTCTCAACCTGTGGGTCCCCAGGTGTTTTGGCCTACAACTCCCAGAATTCCGAGCCAGTTTACCAGCTGTTAGGGTTTCTGGGAGTTGGAGGCCAAAACATCTGGGGACCCCCAGGTTGAGAACCACTGCTTTAGGGCATTTAGGCCTTCCTCATCTTCACATAAAACCCGTTTCCTGCTTCTTCTTTATACCTCACAGCAGTGCTGGAAAGGCAACATTTGGGGTTTGTTGAAATGTACGTCACTAGACTGTCCCTGGTTTTTATTTATTTACATAACTAGCTGTACCCGGCACGCATTGCTGTGCCCTATTTAGGGGATGCGAGAAAGTCTGAGTATGTAAGGGTTGGAATTGTTGTTAGTGAATTGGGTGTTTTATGTTTGTGCCTCAGCTCTTTGCCTGCAGTCCTTCGGGTTTGACTTGTACCATGGCCAGGACGGATCAGCTTGGGGAGGGCTTGTCCTGTCAGGGGATCTCTATCTTCACAGGTGCGTCCAGTGTCTGTTGGGGGACTGTTAAAAATCCTTTCCGTATCCTTTTTAGCCACCTTTCTCAAGATCTTCATGTCTAGCTTACTTTCTGCTCCTCTCTTTTTCAAGATGTCCTGCTCTGTGTCTTTTGCACCCATTGGTCGATGTCCGATGAGGCTTTCCTCATGGACAGGCCATCTGAGGGAGCTCTTCCAGCGCTGGGCATCAGAAGGTACTTGGTGATGACCTCCATCCCTTGGAGCCAGCATATAGAGGGGCTGGAGCACCCTCCTTGGCAAACCCCATTGTTGCTGGATGGTCCTCTTATTAACGTGGAATTCCAAGCCACTGGAGATCCTTTGGGAAAGGAAGAAGAGCTCCCCTTGAATGGTGTTGATCTCCATCATGGTCTTCTGATTTGAAAGTGTTGGAGGAGGCTCTGGCAGTCATCTGACAGTTTGTTATGGGTCGGAATGTTCATGTTGGCTGGCCAGTACAGCAGTTATGCAAATCCGCCCTTATTGGCAGCCAATCATGTTGTCAGAATGTAGAGGCTGGGGGAGTCTTTGGCAGCCCCGGAGGATGCTGGGAAATGTAGTTTTATTTTCACTCGTTGTTTTGGGGGCCTTTTAGGTTTGGAGGGGGGAGAGTTTCTTTGCTACAAACGTACCTTGCTTGAGGCCTATTTCTGTTGGCAAGTTTTGTGTTTCTGCGTTGTAAGGTTTCTCTGTTTCAGGTAGTCTTCACATGACGGCTCTTCCTTTATATATATAGATTTCACGATATTTATATGCCGCCCTTCTCAACCCCGAAGGGGACTCAGAGTGGCTCACAAGCAAAATGCAAATACAATTAACTATAATTATTGCCATAGTACAACACCAATATTACATATCACATTGTACTATAACAATATCACATTGAACTATACAAATACAATAAACTATATCGCAATATTATTAGTAATATTGCATATAACATAAAATATATAATTATAGTATCATATTATTAGTAGTAGTAGTAGTAGTAATATATTGCATTACATTACAACATTATCAATATTATATATATACACAATATATTATACCATACTATATTATACTATAATATCGAATACAACATCATATGTCATTGTCACAGAATAACAATTACATATCACATTGTATTATAACAAATTATATCGCAATATTATTAGTAATATTACATGTAACGTAAATATACAATTATAATATCTTATTAGTAGTAGTAGTACTATATTGTATTACATTACAACATTATCCATATTATATGCATATACAATATTATACCATACCATTATACTATATTATATTATATTATACTATATTATATTATAAATAATAAATAAAATTATTTATTTAAACATAAATTATATATATACAGTATATATATATTGTTGTGGTTGAGCAACCTGAGCCTGTAGTTGCTACAGGTAGTAACTGGGAAGAGGAGAGTTTGTCAGACATGTCCTTGGAAGAGGGAGGTTTGGGCGGGCCTCCTGCAGCTGGGAGAAAGAGGGCTGCAAGTGATGAGCATTTGGAAGAGGCAAAACATAGGAGGAAGGTCCGACAAATACTTTGGGAGCCTACCAGTGATGAGACTTTTGAGGGGTTTGACGTGGAGTTACCCTCAGAAGACAGTGATACTGAGCTGGACTCAGCATTGGTGCAGGATGTCAGGAATGTGTTAAATGCTGAGTCCAGCGAAAGTTCATTTTTTGGTTTTTCCAGTGATATTGGTTGGCCTAGTGGGAATGTGGAATTGGACTGGGGTCCTTTAACTGCAGAGCAAAGGTGGGAAAATTGGAGGAACACACCCAGGGCTGCAGCTGAGGGCACTAGGGCGGTTTGGGTGGGGAGTCTGATGACTCTGATTTGTAAGGGTATAACAGTAAGGCTTGGGGATTTGGGAATCTGCGGTCGGCCAAGGTGTTGCTGTGGGTTGCTGGTTCCTGTATCTTGTGATTTTGTGGGTTCGTGTCTTGGTTCTTGATTCCCAGCAAGCTGTGAGTATTTGGGCTGTGTTCATGCTGGGTTGCTGACATTGTTGCATGTTGGGGGTTGGGACTTTAATGTGTGCTTTTATGTTTAGTGTCTACCGCGTCCTGTTTGACTATTTCCTGTGTTGCTGTGAGTGTCTGGTATGGTATAAAGGGTGAAGGGGAGTTTGCTGTGGGTTGCGGGGGTTTTCATGTGTTTGTTTGTATACTCAGCTCCTGGAATGTGAAGCACTCCTTCTTTCCTTCTTTGGACGGGTCTTCGCATCACAGACTGCAAGCCGATTTACAGCTCAAGATTCTTCTGAAGACGGACGGCTTATCTATTTTGCTTTCGGTTTTGGGTGTGGGTTTTTGGAATGCCGGACTGAGGCTATGTTTTGTTAAAAATAAACTGTATATATTTTTACTAGCTTGGCGTTGTCTTTGCCATCTGTGGGAGTCGTGACATATATACTGTATGTGTATATATATATATATATATATATATATATAAAAAAAATTAGCGCAATTAAGCAGATAAAATAAAATAAACAACAAATACTAAAGTCCAAGATAAAATAAAAAAATAGAATATAAATAAACTTAAATCTATTATATAAATGGGTTCACGTCATGTGATGTATACCTCAAACAAAGAAACCATACAACGCAGAAACACAATACTTGCCAACAGAAATAGGCCTCAAGCAAGGTACATTTGTAGCAAAGAAACTCCCCCCCCCCCAAACCTAAAAGGCCCCCAAAACAACGAGTAAAAATAAAACTACATTTACCAGCATCCTCCGGGGCAGCCAAAGACTCACCCAGCCTCTACATTCTGAACAACATGATTGGCTGCCAATAAGGGCGGATTTGCATAACTGCTGCACTGGCCAGCCAACATGAAAATTCCGATCCATAATAAACTGCCAAAACAGAATAAGGAAAAGGCCTGAGCCAATCCCCAACACAAACACCCAAATCACTTCCAACCGAAAATTTACACCCCAAAAAATCACAGACCACGCCCAAAACTGACAGTAAGACTTCATTAACTTGATTTCCCTAACTAGCCCTCACTTACTGGGAAGCTGTTTACGCTCTGAATTGACAGTAAGACTTCATTAACTTGACTCTCCCGACTAGGCCTCAGCTCATTGGACATTGTGTATGGCCTGAATTGACAGTAAGGCTTCATTAACTTGCTGTTCCTAACTAGGCCTCAGCTCATGGGACACTGCGTATGGCCTGAATTTACAGTAGAGTAAACCACTATGGAACACCCTATAGGTAGGCGTTTTCCAGACACCAGTGTGTATGCTATTTGGATTTAAAGCATTATATGATACATTTACGCATTTTGTGTCTATCTTTCCTTGCATTTCATGTATATTATCTATAGGGTGTTCCATAGTGGTTTACTCTTGTGTTATTGACACGGACCCCCTACTGTTTGCATTAATTAACTGAATTTACAGTAACCTACCTTGGCACACAGAGCCCCGACCATGCATGATGGGACTTGAAGTACCACCATGGAAAATGGGATTTGTAGTACTTCAAAACCCATCATTCCCCACAGACCACTGCGGCCCAGAACCAAGACCAATAAAGACCCAACTTGGCACACCATGCCCCCCATGACCCACACTCCATCCAACTGCAGTTTAGAGGAGGGCACACTGTGGATGATTAGACTTTCTCGCATCTTCTAAAAAGGGCACAGCAACGCGTGCCGGGTACAGCTAGTAAAATATAATAAACTCAAGATGTCGAGCTGCGGCAGGAACCAAGATTGAGGTCGCCTTCTTCAGGGAAGGAAGGAGACCAAAATGGCGGAGAGCCGATAGCAGTTGGGCCAGACTCCAGCCAAATTATGGTTGTTCAGAGAGACTAAAGGGCCCATGAGAAGAGACTCATCCACTCATAAGAATTGCCCCATAGGTGTTAAGTGATTTCAGCTTGACAAGAACCATGCATTCAGGGAACTGGCGTGTCAAGTTCTTAAAGCACCAAATAAGACACATGGGATGAAGGCAAAGAACAGGGGCATTCATTCACTTTGACCAAAGTGGATGTCAGCAGAATCACCACTCCAAAAACTGACATAATTCAATGCAAACACACATAAATATTTATAGCACTCTGACCGTAGTTTGAAACAAAAGACTTTGCTGCCCTGGTTGCTGATTGGTCTTGATCGTGGCTGGCTAGGTTGGTTGGGATGTACTGCCTGCCATTGTTGCTGATTAGTTTCCGGGTTTGGAAGGAATTTTAATAAATTGTCATTGCTCAGTTTGAAGTTTTGTGGCTGTTGCTTGTTCTGCCTCCTGCCGGTGTAGGAAGGGAAAAGATATAGGTTCTTCTTCTTCTTCTTGGCTTTTCTTCGCGAACAAAGATTCAGGAAGGACTCATCCCCACTTTCTACAAGCGCGTTGATGACTAAAAAGGCCAATCCGAGATAGGCAAGTCTGGTTGCAGAAAGCACAGCAGAAAGTCTCCTTGGGTGATGTTGTTTTCAAGTTGCGATTCAAGTTTTTTAAAAATTCAAGTTGTCGTTTCTCTTCGAGACCCGTTTGGCGTGTCTTCTCGAAAGAGGCCACAGCATTGTGGATACTGCATCTCCATGCTTCCCGATGTGAGACCAGGGTGGATCATTGTTGGTGATCAATCTGGCCAACCCTGAGATGTTGTTTCAGGGAGTCCTTATATCTCTTCTTTGGGGCGCCTTTCTTGCGCTGACCCGTGGCGAGTTCACCATAGAGTAGTATCTTTGGGAGGTGGTGGTCCTCCATCCTAGAGACGTGCCCTGCCCAGCACAGCTGTGTTCTCAATAGCATGGCCTCAATGCTGGTGATCCCTGTTTGCTCAAGGACAGCAACATTCATCACATGGTCCAGTGTATATTTATTATTGTGCTAAGACAGCGCTGGTGAAAGCGTTCGAGGAGTCATAGGTGTTGGCGATAGGTGACCCATGTTTCAGACCCATATAGGAGAATAGACAGTATGATAGCTCTGCACACACTAATTTTTGTGCTTTGGCTCAGGTGCTTGTTGCTCCAGACTCTTTTGTGAAGCCTTCCGAATGCACTATGGGCCTTTGATAATCTGTGATCTATCTCTTTATCAATCTTGGCATCTGAAGAGATTATGCTTCCCAGGTAGGTGAACTGCTGAACGGACTTAAGCACAGATTTGCCTATGCTGACGTGGGGATGATGGTGTTCTTCCTGTGGTGCGGGCTGGTAGAGGACTTCCATTTTCTTCAGGCTGACTTTCAGCCCAAACAGCTCTGCAGCTATTGCAAAGCAGGATGTTAGGTGCTGCAGGGCTGCTTCTGAATAGGCAACAAGGGCAGCATCATCAGCAAAAAGCAGCTCACGGACTAGATAGTTTAGAGCAGGGGTGCTCACACTTTTTCAGCATGGGAGCTACTGATTATAAAACCAAGTCCCAAAGATCACCTACCCAGAAATGTAAAACGTACAACTATTTTCTTATTTATTTATTTATATTTATTATTCATTTTATGTACCGCTCCTTCCAGCAGGCTCGGGGCAGTTTACATAAAATGAAGTTATAAAACATCAACATTTCAATTTAATAACAACAATATAAAACAGAGCATAAAAATACATCCAACCACCCCATTTCTCCCACACTGCCATATTACCACACATATTATCAGCCAGAAAGTAAGAAGAGAGGCTTTTGAACTGCAAGGCCATTTAATACTCAGCAAGGTAAACAAAGGGGCATGCAAAAATACATCCAACCACCCAATTTCTCCCACATTTCCATATTCCCCAACATATATTTCTCAAGGAACAAAGCAGGCAGGGTGGCTTTGGAGCTAAAAGGCCATTTTTTAAAATAAAAACGAAACAAAGAGACATGCCACAGTACAATCAAGCACCCACCCCATTTCTCTCACATTTCCATATTCCCCAACATATATTTCTCAAGGAACAAAGCAAGCAGAGAGGCTTTGGAGCTAAAAGGCCATTTTTAAAGATTAAAAATAAACAAAGAGACATGCCACAGAACAATCAAGCACCCACCCCAAAGTAAAAAGACCGACCTTTGAGATGCGGTAAGGAAATGACCCCAAAGCGTCCTTCTCCTCCTCCTCCGTTGTTGCTCCTATTTCCACACTGCCAGCATGCGTGCCGCCTCCAAGAGTTCACGAGAAGTCAGAGAGGCAGAATGGGCGTTTCTGCGCATGCGTGCAGGGCCAGTCATGCATTGTGTCATCCAGGCCTGCCCCCTTTGGTCTCCTACGACTCTGAGTGGCTGGAGAAGGACGGAGGGAGGAGGAGGAATCCAAAAGAGGGGGCCCATTCTGCCTCTTGGACTCTGGAGCTTTTGGAGCGGCGCGAGCAGGAGCGGGGGAGGAGCAATGACGGAGGACTTCTTTGCAGCATGCAGGGGAGCGTGAAGAGGACCAACAGCAAAAAACCTGGTCGGGGCCTGAAGATCACTAGGATGAGGCCCAAAGATCACCCTGGTGATCACGATCACCATTCTGAGCACACCTGGTTTAGAGTCTTAGTGTGAGCCCTCAGACGGCTTAAGTTGAACAAGCTACCATCAGTACGATAGCATATATAAATGCCGTCTTCTTCTTCTTCGAGATCTGCCATAGCCCTTTGGAGCATCATGCTGAAGAAGATTGTAAATAGGGTTGGTGCAAGAACACAACCTTGTTTCACTCCATTAGTTATTAGAAAGGGCTCTGAGAGAGCATCGCCGTATCTGACTTGACCGTGCTGGCCCTCATGTAATAGGACAATTGGTGCTTGTGAAACTTGCACGTCTAAGCTAAAAATTATCTGTGGATATTAGGTTCCTGGATGAAAGATTTTCTTGGACTTGGCAGTTGAGACCTTTCCAGAGCTGCAGGTTTTACGGTCCTCCTTGGGGTCCTGGGGTTTTGATAACATGGGGATTTAGGAGTAGTCACAAACTTTCTGTTGATGGAACACTTGGTACATATTTCTTAAGAGTAAGAATATCTTACCCTCCATTTGAGAAACTTTGAAAGCAAGCAACAAGAAAAGTCCTTCCACCATAATTAGTTATATATCTGTGATCTCATAGTACAGGAATATTCAGAAAGCAAAGCTGTAAACAATAAGCTGCTAGCAAATACCCGTATTTACTCAAGTGTAATTCACCATTGAATATATTGTTCATCCCAATCTTCAAGACTCCAAAAGTGTTTACCATATTATGCAAATCTAATGTTCACTCTAATTTTGGGAAGGTAAATTAGTCAAAAAAGGAGAGCATTAGAATTGAGTAAATATGGTAGTGTGCCTGAAACCACCTTTCCCTCTTCAATATGATTTTGGAGTCAAAACAGAAAAAAAATCTTTTTTTATTATCTGGAACAGTTCAGGGTTTGCAGACATCAACATTATTAAAGTCATAGTCACTGCGAGCTATATGATGACAGCATTGTTGTCTCCAGGTCCGGCTGGTATTGCATTAGTGATTAGATCTACAGAGGTATAAACGGATGAAGACTCTGCCTTGCTCATAGACTTGTCTGTGCGCTTCAATATTAGGTGATCTCAAAGGAGTGATAATAGATTAAATACTCTTGTTTTTTCCTTTTTGTTGACATGATGGAGTGACATTACTGCAATCAGTGCCCTACACCAGTCTTTCTCAACCGGTGTGCCTCGGCACATTCCTGTGCCGTGGCGAAGCTCTTGATGTGCCACCAGAAAAGCTTTCTTTCCCCCCTCCTTTTGCCGCCGCTATTATTTTTGTCACTATTATATTTGTGGAGAGGTGCGCAAGTGGGCGGCTCCAAAATGACGCCGCATCATTTTGGAGCCGCCCATTGGGCTCCTCTCCACAAACAAACGGCAGCATGCAAAGGAGGAGAAGCCCAATGGGTGGCTCCAAAATGACACCGCGTCATTTTGGAACTGCCCACTTGCGCTCCTCTCCTCCTTTGAGCCGAGCGCCGTTCACGTGGGCGGCGTGGCGGATGTGTCCTACCCCCTTCCCCCTCTCCTCCGCCTCCTCTGTGCTGCGGAGGAGAGAGGGAAGGGCCTGGGACACATCCACCATGCTGTTCTGGCGCTTGGCTCAAGGAGGAAGGACGAAGAGGATCGGATCCTCTTCGTCCTTCCACCTTGAGCCGAGCGCCGTTCACCTGGGCGGCGTGGCGGATGTGTCCCAGCCCCTTCCCCCTCTCCTCTGCCTCCTCTGTGCTGCGGAGGAGAGGGGGAAGGGGCTGGGACACATCCACCACGCCGTTCTGGTGCTGGGCTCAAGGAGGAAGAACGAAGAGGATCCGATCCTCTTCGTCCTTCCTCCTTGAGCCCAGCACCGTTCACGTGGGCGGCGTGGTGGATGTGTCCTACCTCCTTCCCCCTCTCCTCCGCAGCACAAAGGAGGAGGAGGCAGAGGAGAGGGGGAAGGGGCTGGGACACATCCGCCATGCCGCCCAGATGAACGGAAGCGGGACTGGAGCTGGACCTGTTCAGAGAGGCCTTCCCGGCGCGCGCGTGCCTGCCAGCCAGCCGGCATACAACATTCCTTCCTTCCTTCTTTCCTTCCTAATAAAGCAGGGCTCAATTTTTAAAAAAATAAAAAGCAGTGGGACTATTTAAAAAATCCTATTCTTCACCATCACACCACGATTGAAAAACACTGGAATTTATTAGATTGTAATTTAGAGAGTACAATTGTTTTGCTTTTTCTTGGTATTACAGCTTTTGGAAATATTTTCTATCCTAATACAGTTTTGCACACAGTTGGTGATACTTTGTGTCCCAAATTCAAAGTTTTTTGTGCCAATGGTTTTGGGAGCTCATTTGGGAATTAGAGAAACCCCCCAGGCCAGGCATGTAGCTGGGGGGGGGGCCTAAGGGGGCTTCAGCCCCCCCCCTCGAAATTCTCAGGGTGGTCCGCGAAAAGGCCTTACTGGTACATTATTTAAACTGTTATGTTTATTCATATCATGATCTGATCACCATGCTCATTATATCCCACATTAATGGGGTTATTGGGATAACAATACAAAAGATTTGCTAGGTAGACCCTCTTCCACCCAGTCTCAGCCCCCTCGAACCAAACTCAGCCCCTCTGAAACAAAATCCTGGCTACGGCCCTGCCCCAGGCAGAGCGGTAACCAGGATTTTGATTGGGGGGGGGGGGC
Source organism: Anolis apletophallus (assembly GCA_030556195.1). NCBI lineage: Eukaryota > Metazoa > Chordata > Lepidosauria > Squamata > Anolidae > Anolis > Anolis apletophallus. Next base: position 21,691,172 of record JARBWK010000007.1, read on the forward strand.
TGAGTTTAATTCGGGGGTGGGGCGGGCTGAGTCTGAGTGAGAGGGGACCTACCCTAGCAAACCTTTTGTATCGTTATCCCAATAACCCCATTCATATGGGCTATATTGAGCATAGTGGTCAGATCATGATATGAATAAACATAACAGTTTAAATAATGTACCAGTAAGGCCTTCTCGCTGACCACCCTGAGAATTGGGGGGGGGGGGCTCAAGCCCCTCAAGCCCCCTCCCCCCTGGCTACATGCCTGCCCCTAAGTCACCACAACAGAAAGGCTGAAGTAGAGATCATAGATAGTCGAAGAGAACAAGGAAGTGATCTGTCCAGGAGAGTGAATACAAAGTAGGCATGGGGATCGTAACATTTTTGAACTCAGTTTTCTGCAAGTACAAAAACCAGGGTTCCCAGGTTTTAGGACATGGTTAAACTTCTTTAATCCTCAGGCTAATGGAGAGGAATCTCAAAGTAAGAGTACTGCCTTGAAAAGTGTGTGCTTGTGCATGTGTTTTTTTTTTCATTTGTTAGCCTTGGTTGATTCTTGTCTATATCATATTACTCAGTGAAACTGTGGCTGATGCTTAAGGTATTGTGCTGAATTACATAGCCAGAGCTGCCATTTGTAACATCATCCTTGTAACACCACCAGCGCCTGTCCCCCGTGACATCACCTTGTTGTCTTAACATAAGCCTATTTCGCAGGACATATGCTCTTTCACTTCTTGTCTCACCTTCTCTCTCCCAGACAACTCATCTGCACATTGTCTCCCTCCTCTATCTTTCACTCAAGATCACCGCCTATATTTACTTCTCCCTCTCTGCATTTTGACACTCATGATAAACCACTTGACATTAGAGGAAACAGAGATTGAATAAGAGAAAATAGAAAATCATTCATATGTGCCCAACATTTTTCATTCACCTGGATCAAACTGGGAGCCAATTCTTTATTTTTTTTACTACTGGAGATCAGGAAAAATATTCGTGAGATTTGCTTTTTGATGGGTCTAATAATATACATTACATTTTGACTTAGCTAGAACAGGCCTGTCCAACAAGCGGCCTGGGGGCCGCACACGGCCCGCCAGCCCATTGGATCCGGCCCCCCTACCCTCCTGCAAGAAAAATTGTAGCGGCGGCGCAGATGTCCGCCATTACCTGTCCTGGCTCTTCAGCAGACAGGAAATGAGCCAGGACAAGAAATGACGCCGTGGAGCCAAAGGACTACAAGTCCCAGCTTCCTCTCCGCGGCGCCATTTCCTTTGAGACTAGAAGAGTACAGGAAGTACTCTTTTGCTGTGTCTTCACCTCTCTCGTGCTCCGGCTCCTGGATCCTCGTTGGAAGAGAGAAAGCCGGACCGGAGCAAGGCTGTGTGGAGCTCCGTTTGGGCAGCGGTCATTTGGGAAGGATGCCGAACTAAGGTAGGCTGAAGCAGAGGGCTGTTTTGGTGGGGTGGGCTCCTTCCTTCCTTCCTTCCTTCCTTCCTTCCTTCCTTCCTTCCTTCCTTCCTTCCTTGCTTGCTTGCTTGCTTGCTTGCTTGCTTGCTTGCTTGCTTGCTTGCTTGCTTGCTTGCTTTTATTCTTGCTTTTATTTTATATTATTTAATTTAATTTTTATTTATTTTAATTTTAATTTTATTTATTTCCTTTTATTCTTGCATTTATTCCTCCCTCATTTCTTCCCTCTATCCATCTTCCTTCCTTCCTTCCTTCCTTCCTTCCTATTCCTTTCTTTTATTCTTTAATTTTATTTTAATTTTATTTTAATTTATTTTATTTTTATTTTATTTTTTAAATTTTATGATAGCAGGCCTGGGCAAACTTGGGCCCTCGGGGTGCTTTTTTGCTTCAACTCTCACAATTCCTAATGGCACAGGCCTTGTGTAATTAACCCCCCTATTCCGCTCGTCAATTATATCAGATATGCTTGCAGATTTTGGATGTAAACCTCTCTTGTACCATTGCTATTGGGGGAACGTGCGAAAACTACTTCTATTGCTGATTGTGAATATTTCATCTTCCAGCAATGAATAATAAATGAATAATGCAACTAGTAATTGTAATTGTAATAAGTATAAGTATAACTGTCAACTATTAATTGTAACAATAGTCATATTAGTGGTAAGAGGTTTTTTTTCAACTTTTTCACACTGCAGCCCCCCAGGTGATCAGTGACCGGAATTCCGGCCCTTGGGCCGGTAGAAGTTGGACAGCCCTGAGCTAGAAGAAAGGGCTTAATTTGCTGCTCTGTTTCAGGCAACAAGATGTCTTGGGTCAAAATCTTGTCGTTTTTCTTCCTGTGCTGCCTTCTTTCTCTCTGACATAAGCAATGTACCCATCAAGTTGTTCCTGCCTTATGGTGACCCTATTACAGGGCTATCTTTGAAATATTTTTTACAGAGGGTTTGCCATTGCCTTCATCTGGGGCCAAGGGAGTGCAGCAGCTTGCCCAGAGTCACCCAGTGGGTTTGCATGGCAGAGGGGGAAATAGTTAACTTCTCTTGCTGGTCCCACCTCACAGTAGGTGGGGAGCAAGAAAGTTCCTCAGGGATACACACAGGCATACTATTTTAGTTTTCCCAATAAGTAAGTGCTGGACTGTATGAGCACAGATATGTTTCTCCTCTCCAGTTAGTTTAGTTCTATAAATTATTTTTAAAGGAGGGCAAATGTATGGTTCCAAGACAGTGAGCGAAACCCCTTTTATTTTGGGATTTATAGATTTATGTCTGGGATTAGTGAGTGGGTATTTCCTCTTCAGTTCCCATAAGGTGATCTGTTGATGAAAGGTTAGCTAATCTCTTTTGGAATCAGGAGCAGATCTTAGTGGAGGCAAAGTAAGCGGCCGCCTCAGGGCGCCATGTTCGGCACATCATGCCGTGCCATTGCTGCTGGCGGGCGGCGAGCGGGCGGGAGGCTCTGCCCCGGCTGCAAAATGTTCCCTGGCTTGTCCTTTTCATCCTCTTGGGAGTGCGTTTAGCAACTCTCTCCACCAGAAGCGCTCCGACTCGATGGCGCATGCGTGAATGTTTCGCGCATGCGCTATTAAAACAGAGCTCTTCTGGCGGAGGGAGTTGCTAAACGCACTCCCAAGAGGATGAAAAGGACAAGCCAGGGAACATTTTGCAGCCGGAGGTGGGAAGCTCCGCCCTGTCCTTTCCATCCTCTTGGGAGTGCGCTTTGCTACTCCCTCCACCAGAAGCGCTCCGACCCGATGGCGCATGCATGAAAGTTTCGCGTATGCGCTATTAAAACAGAGTGCTTCTGGTGGACGGAGTGCATTTCGCTACTCTCTCCACCAGAAGCGCTTGGTCCCAATAGCGCATGCGCAAAACTAGCTGTTTGCGCGCATGCATGCTCCGGCGCACACACATGCACCATCATCACCACACTGAAGACCCAGGGGGTGCCAAAAAAAGGTTCGCTTACTAGTATTTTTTACCTTTGTCCGGTCCTGTTTGGAATCTATTATTTCCTGGCCAGGCTACTGGAAAAGAGGCCAAATGCAGGGAGAGGGACTATTGCTTTTTCAATATTGCGAAACTTTATACAATGCAAAAATTTAAAAAAATTCATATATGACTTCAAAATTCATGTTGAGCCTGTCTTTTGGGAGGGGTGGGTTTCTGATTTTTCAATAACATAAGATGGTGCAGAGAAGGAGATATATAAGTGGAGAATGTGAACATGTTGATGGCTTACAATGTAAAAAAAGGCAAGTATATACCATAATTAATTTTAGGTTACTTTCCTATGCAATTATAGCATTTTGATATCTAACTGCCATGCTTGTATCATACAGAATCTTGAGATTTTTGGAGGTACCAGAACTCTCTGGAAGGTAATGCTAAATAACTGAAAAAAACTACACATTTCAGACTTCCATAGGACGGATGGTGTCGTGGTAATGAAAGTAGTTTCTTGGGCTTTACTTCGCGAACGAAGATTCAGGAAGAACTCATCCCACGCTTTCTACAAGCACGTTGATGATTCGGAGGTTGTGCCTGTGTCCTTCGAGCCTGTGCAATGGACCTTTATGGTGGAGCGCAGTGTGCACAGAACTGGCCTTGCCCTTTAAACCAAAGTTCGTCTGCCAGGACCTAGCAAGCTGGGACGGTGGCAGCGAGGTCCTCAGGTCGTAGGTTTGGTTTGCGTTTCCTTCTCTTAGATGGTTGACTTTACAGGGTTAGATGAGCACCATCTGCCTGGGTTTGAAATTAGAGTTTTCCTTCTCCTAGGATGGTTGCCAAAAGGCTAGAGAGCCCATCCTGCCCTTTGACACTCTTTGTCAGACCCTTCGGTTGTGACCTGTCTGGCATGGGAGGCCCTACCGGTGGCTATTATGTCACCTCTAGCATAGCTCACAACTTCATTAAGGTACGCAAGCCTCTCCCCAATGACAAGGGGACGCTTGGCACTGCCCCCTCAAGGCTGACGAAGCTGTGGGAGAACTGAAGCCGGGGGGAGGGGGTGGGGCATGGCACGGCCTGGCCCCTCCCCAGCTTCGGCACTTTCAGCAACTGCTCCCAGCAGGCAACCATCCCCCAGCTGTTCTTTACTGTGTTAGAGTGTCATTTTTTGTCATTTTGGTTGGTGGTGTGCCCCTGGATTTTTTTAATGTTAAAAGTGTGCCGCAGCTCAAAAAAGGTTGGGAAACACTGCATTAGGGTACGTAAGCCTCTCCCCCTTGATAAGGGGGTGCCAACGGAGAGGAATGAAAGTAATACCCAAGTGCTATAATTGGGTACCAGCAGACCTCTATATCCATGGATACTGTATACACAGATTAAATTCAAAAAAGCAAACTTTGATTTTGCTCTTACAGTGAGCCATCTACTTTTTGGGGTTTTGTTCCAGGAGTCCCTGTGGATACAAACATCCATGGATGTTCTAGTTATATACAACAGCACAGTAAAATAATGACCCTCATAAGGGAGTCCTGAAACTAAACCCAGCAAATACCAACAGCCCACTGTAATTCAAGAGAGATGTTATTTTAATCACAGAAAGCATTTGATTCCACATTTATAACAATGAAACAAACAAGCACGAAGAACAGGCCTTGATTTAGCTCTGTTAACAGCCTTGTCTTCATCTCATGGAATTCTGGGGTGAGTAGTTTAATGAGGCACCAATTCTGGTGGCCTCAACCATTTTTTTGTCCCATACCGTCACTGGGACTAAGTGACGATTTCCAGTAATGATCAAATAAGCTCTCCCTACATCCCTACATTGGATAACAGTATGTCCAAGCATACATTCCTTCTATTATTAACTGGGTTACATTATCCAGTGATCTGTATTAATTGTTAATGGCAAAGACGACGCTAAAGTCGGTCAGCGTGTAGCTTATCAATGTTTGGTGTCAGAAGATACCTCTTAGGCAGCAACCTTAAACATACCTACCTGACAGTAAACTATAGACCTCATATACCTGTTGCAGATCTGTTGTGTAGCCTTTTAATCTGGATCCATTTATTCCTCCTAATGCAGGGGTCAAATTTATTTTCATCAAGGGCAACATCAGCCTTATGGTTGCCTTCAAAGGGCCATTTGTAATGGTAAGACTGTATAAATGTAACTACAGCTACTGCCCAAGTTATGAACAAGATAGGTTATGTAGGTTTGTTCTTAAGTTGAATTTGTATGTAAATCAGAAAAGGCACATTTTTAAGTGTAACTCCAGATATATATATACACGTGAGACCTCTTGCCAGCCTCGTGTGGAGCTTTGGTCTGGAGTGCCACCAATAGGCAGATGATACCCAGCTGCTTTTACGGCTGGAGCCTGGAGTCATCTCAATACCAGACAATTTCACCTTATGTCTTGAGGCTGTATCGAGATGGCTGCATGCCAGTAGGTTGAAGGTGAATCCTACTAAGACTGAGATTTTGTGGCCTGGCCACCCGCCTGGAGTGGCATCCTCCCTGCCCAACTTCGATGGTGCCCCCCTTCATCCATCTTCCACTGTTAAGACCTTGGGTGTCGTCCTGGGTTCACAGTTGACTATGGAGGCCCAGATCGCTAATGTTAGTAAGCAGGCCTTTTTCCATCTCCGGCAGGCGAGACAGCTGGCCCCTTACCTTTCAGAGGAAGCCTTGGCTGCAATCATCCATGCGACTGTTACATCTAGACTGGATTATTGTAACGCCTTGTATGTTGGCCTTCCCCTGTCGACTACTCGGAGGATCCACATTATTCAGAATGCAGCTGCCAGGCTACTTGCAAAAACACATTTGAGATGCCACATAACTCAAACTCTGTTGCATTTGCACTGGCTTCCAATGGAATTTCGGGCCTTGTTTAAGTTGTTGGTTCTGACCTTTGAGGCGCTTTATGTTCAGGGGCCAGCATATCTCAGAGACTGCCTCTCCCCTCTTCGCTGCCAGTGGTCACCACGACTCCTTCAACTAAACTTACTGTATGTTCCAGGCCCCAGGGAAGTACGTCTCGAGAGCACAAGATGTAGGGCCTTCTCCATCTCTGCCCCTGTCTTGTGGAACTCCTTGCCTCCCCACTTGAGGGCCATGCATGACATGCGACCCTTTGCTCAGGCACTCAGGACCTAGCTTTTAATGTTTAATGCACTCTATTTGATATTGTGTATTTTTTAATGCAATTGTTTTATGTAAATCGCCTGGAGGATTTTAATGAAGGGCGATTAACAAGTGAGAAACATGATGATGATGATGATATATATTATTTTAGTTTTTGATAGCATAGGGAAGGATTAGCACTCCTGTAATGTGTCTTTTGCTGCCTATGCCTTTGTTCAGAATATTTCATCTCACTTTCTGTCCCTGTTTTTGAACATTTTGGCTTGTTGTGAAATCAAGGATTGGTGATAAAGCTTCAGTGAAGACACCTTTTTCCTTCTGAGGGGCAGATTTCTCTCACTTCCTGTTATCTCACCCCCATTCTTAACTATGAGTCATTTGCAAAACGGATGTTTGTAAGTTTGGGACTGCTTGTATGTTGCACTGGCATTGAAAACCTTGTGGGCTACATAAAAATATGTGGTGGGCTGAATTCGGCCCATGGTCCTTGCATGTCCTAATGATTCCTTACTACAGTTGGGAGATTTTCAGCAAGAAAACTTTAAAAATGAAAGTTTGATTAACTGGAAATATCATTTATAGGCCTGGGCAATCATGGTACTAAATGGTTCTAAAGTACTTACAAAACTAAAGTTCTGGCGGTGAACACTAGGTGGCGCTGGTACTTTGCTTCTACAGTGTTGCTAAGGTTCTGGTGGTGAATATTTCAGAACTCTAATAAAAACTTTCAAAACTTCATTATTATTTCATTATTGGCGATTTTTATGACAGAACCAATTAGGAACTGCCATTTATAATGAAATTGTGGTGTGCGCACCACCGCTCAGGACGCCAGCGCGCATGTGCGGCTGGCCGGGACGTCGCCGCGTGTGCGCGCCTCCTTCCCCTCCATGTGTTTATATGTACCATCAAGTGACCTGTTAATTTATGGCAATTCCAAGACTTCAACGGGGTTTTCTTAGGCATGGAATACTTATTTATTTATTTATTTATTTATTTATTATTTGGATTTCTTGGTCGCCCCTTCCGACTGGCTCGGGGCGACGCACAATCATCAAAGCATTTACAAATCATTAAAACACGATAAAACACGATAAAAACACAATAAAACACAGTGCATAGTCACAAATTAAAACAGATAGGATACCGGAGTTGCATCCGTAGTGAGGTCAGACGGTGGCACCCGCCCACCACATGTGGTCAAAGCCCCCAGCCATGCTATAAGACCCTGATATTATACCTGCCCAAATGCCTGTATAAACAGGAGGGTTTTACAGGCCTTTCGAAAGGCCAGCAGGTCAGGCAACGCGCGAATGGTAGGAGGGAGAGCATTCCATAACACTGGGGTGATAACGCTAAAGGCTCTCCTCTGCGTTGCGGTCAAGTGGAGGGCTGTGTGACTCGGTATCATCAAGAGGTTCGATGATTCAGATCTCAGTGGTCTCAAAGGACTATATAGAAAGAGGCGGTCCCTTAGATACACCGGCCCCAGACCTTTCAAGGCCTTGAAGGTTAAAACCAGCACTTTGAAGGTGATCCGGTGCTCTATTGGGAGCCAGTGCAGTTCCCGCAGAACCGGCGTGATGTGGCAGCGAGATGGGAGGCCTGCCACCAGCCGAGCTGCGGCGTTCTGCACCAGCTTGAGCTTCCGGATCACCACCAGAGGAAGGCCAACGAAGAGAGCATTACAGTAGTCCAGTCTTGAGATGACCGTGGCTTGGACCACTGTGGCTAGGTCGTGGCGGGACAAGTAGGGAGCCAGCTTCCTCGCCTGCCAGAGATGGTGAAACGCTGTACCGCTGACAATGGAGATATGTTTCTCCATCGTCAGATGGGAGTCAAGCGTGATTCCTAAGCTTCTGACCAATGATGACGGGCGAAGTGTCGCCCCATCCAGGGTTGGAAGTCGGATCTCACTCGTACCCAGACGACCCAGCCACAGGATCTCTGTCTTAGCCGGATTCACCTTCAACCTACTGGCTCGCATCCATCCAGTAACGGCTTCTAGGCAGCGATGGAAATTATCAGGTACGGAGTCGGGGTGGCCCTCCATCCCCAGAACGAACTGGGTATCATCTGCATATTGATGACACCCCAGCCCGAAGCTGCATACCAACCGAGCAAGTGGTTGGACGTAGATGTTAAATAATAAAGGAGAGAGGATTGCCCCCTGAGGGACCCCACAATGAAGGGGGACACCTCCTGAGACAACCTCTCCCCTTCTCACTCACTGGGACCAGTTCCGGAGAAAAGAGGACAGCCAGTTAAGGACTGTCCCCCTCACCCCGGCCGTAGCCAGACAGTGGGTCAAAAGTTCAAAATCGACAGTATCGAACGCTGCCGTGAGGTCCAATAACACTTAGAGGTGTTTTTGTCATTTCTGTCCTCTGAAATATAGTTTACAGCACCTGGAATTTGGTGATGGTCTCTCATCTAAGTACTCATCAGGTCTGACCTTGCTTAGCTCCCAAGATCAGTGGGGATCTTAAGCCTTTAGGGCAGTGTTTCTCAACCTTCCTAATGCCGCAACCCCTTAATACAGTTCCTCATGTTGTGGTGACCCCCAACTATAAAATTATCTCCGTTACTACTTCATAACTGTAATTTTGCTACTGTTATGAATCGTCATGTACATATCTGATCTGCTGGATGTATTTTCATTCACTGGACCACATTTGGCACAAATACCTGATATGCCCAAATTTGAATACAGGTGGGGTTGGAGGGTATTGTTTTTATCATTTGGGAGTTGCAGTTGCTCGGACGTATAATTCACCTACAATCAAAGAGCATTGTGAACTCCACCAATGATTGAACTGAACCAGTCTTGGTATACAGAACTCCCATGACCAACAGAACATACTTGGGAGGGTTTGGTGGGCATTGACCTGGAGTTTTGGAGTTGTAGTCCACCTGCATTCAGAGAGCACTCAAACAATGATGGAGCTGACCAAATTTGGCGCAAATACTCAATATGCCGAAATGTGAACACTGGTGGAGTTTGGGGAAAATAGACCTTGACATTTGGGAGTTGTAGTTGCTGGGATTTATAGTTCACCTACACTCAAAGAGCATTCTGAACTCCACCAACGACAGAATTGGACCAAACTTCCCACACAGAATTCCCATGACCAAGAGAAAATACTGTGTTTTCTGTTGGTCTTAGGCGACCCCTCTGACACCCTCTCGCGACCCCCCTAGGGGTCCCGACCCCCAGGTTGAGAAACACTGCTTTAGGGTATTAGTGGAAAAGAAGATCAGAGCTCTGCACAATTTTCCCCCATTCAGACATCTCCCCCACATATTTTCTCCTCACATGGTGGAAAGAACTAAAGGTAGTTAGAAAAACTTGCTTAGAGCTCTGACCCTCTATTAAATTGTTATTTCAATGACTTCGCATTAGGTCACAAAACTCAACCTAAAACAAAAACACTCAACAGCAAAATGTACAGTTAAACATTACCAGATGGAGAGTTTTATTATTTCATCTGCTTTGTGCTTGTTTATTTGTTTATGATGTTTCCACATTGGTAAGCCATCTGGAAAATATTTACAACTTCAGTGTCTATAAGAGATAGTCATAGTAACAACATAGCATAAGAACCTAACTATAGATACAGCATTCATGTGGTGGGTTAGGGGAGATCAAATCAGTTATAAGAAAAGAAAACATGTATTTCCCTCTAGTGTTTTCAATAGAGATAGATTTGTAGATGAGCCCAAAATAGGGAGTATCCTCTGGGAACATCCCAGCGAGCAGCTGGTAGATGTAATTTCTGTACTCTATATTTACTCTAGATTGTACCTCAAGCATTCACGACACACCTTGAAACAATGAAAACCTCATAAAATAAACCATTTAAAATCAGATAAAATATATTCCAAACAAAAGAGGCAGAAAGAGGAAAGGCACATCATTTACTGGCAGCTTTTGGCTGGAGCGTGATGGTTGAGGACAGCAATGTTCTACTTGTTAGAAAATGTTCCACTTGCTAGAAAAATCTGGCGAAGGAAATAAGAAACGTTTATTCTGTGTAACACGAATCTCCAATATGAATCTCCATTTCTTTCCAGTACTTAAAGTCCACTTTCCGTTTGCAGTGTTTTCTCTTAACAGGATTTCAAGCTAGTGGGGTTAGTAGGGTTGCCATGTACAGTTCCATAAATCCAAGGGCCCTTCCAGACAGGATCCCAGGATCTGATCCCAGGTTTTCTGCTTTGAACTGGATTATATGAGTCCGCACTGCCAGATAATCTGGGATAAACAGAAAGCCTGGCATCAGATCCTGAGGTATAGGGCCTGTCTGGAAGGGCCCCAAGTAGCATACTTTCTGCAGCACCTCCCTGTTTTTGTTAAACTCAATCCTAAGTGGCTCCTATGTTTCCTGGGTTGTTGGAGATAATTTTGCAAGTACCAGGAATTACCAGGCCGGGGAGGGAAGACAAAATGTGATTTCATTTAATGATACAGTGTCAGTTGACAAAATTCTGCTACTATTTATTTATTTATTTAGAACTTTTGTACCCCGACCTTTTCACCTCCACTGAGGGACTCAGGCAGGCCAGCTTACAGCAAAATTCAGTGCTAAAAAGAATGGGAGGGATAAATTGATTAAGGATAAAACATGGAATAGAATTTTTGAATCTCGGGGACTGGGAATTCACGAGGGTAGCGATTTTAATCAACGAAAATGTTCCTTTTGAGGTGCTGGATGTTCAAAAGATAAGGAAGGCAGAACAGTTTTCGTGAAAGGGAAGATAAATCAGGTTAAAATAACATTGGCTGTGATGTATGCACCTAATAAAAATACAAAACAGTATATATTGAATACAAAAAAGAAGCTGGATAATTTTGCTGAAGGGACATTGATTTGGGCAGGAGATTTCAATTTGGACTTAACCACTAAAAATAAAAAAAACAATAAATGTAAATAAGCTCAATATGGTGGATGCACATGCAAATCAAAGTATTAGGGATACGTATTACTCAGCAAGACATAATAAATTTAGCTGTATAGATTATATCTTAATAAATAAAGCAAGCAAAGCCCAAATAAAGAAGGTAGAAAGGAAACCAATATTTTTGTCAGATCACAGTCCCCTGATTGCAACCTTGGGACTAAGTAATGAGATTAGTCAAAGAATATGGAGATATAATTCAGTGGTAACAGGAAAAGAGGAAGATAAATTGAAGCTTCAGGAGGAGATTAAAGAATATTATAGAATAAAGGATAATGGAGAGTTATCTAAAACTGTGGTGTGGGACGCATTTAAAAGTGTATTTCGAGGTCATTGCATAAGCACTGAGTCCCATATAAGAAAAAGTTGGTGAGAGAAAAGAGAAAAATGTATAAAGGAAATTGAATTACTACAGGAACAATTGAGAATAACGAGGAGAAAAAATATAAATAGTATTTTAAGGCAGAAAAAGAAAGAATTGGAATTAATGGACGAGGTGCAATGGAACAAAATGAGACAGTGTGTGAGACAACGAATTAATGGATGGGGTACAAAATCAATGAAACAAATGGTGAGATATTTGAAGAGGAGAAAGGAAAAGGCATGTATAACAAAACTTAAAGATAAAAATGGATTGGTGAAAGAAGGGAGAAAAGAATTAGAAGATATAATGAGAGAATTTTACAGGGAGCTGTATCAAAAAGAACAGGTGAATAAGAAAGAAATAAAAATTGGGAATAAAATAAATGAGGAGGATAAAAACATGCTAAACGAAGAAATAACACAGGAAGAAATAATTCAGGTAATTAAAGGGCTGAAACAATATAAGGCACCTGGTATAGATGGATATACAGCCGAATTTTATAAGACATTTATGTATGAGTTGGCACCATATATGGCAGCAATGTTTAATGAGGTATATATGAGAGGGATTGTCCCGGAAACATGGAAACTTTCAGAAATTATTCCAGTTCTGAAGCCAGATAGACAACCAGAGCTCCCAGAATCATATCGTCCGATTAGTTTAGTTAACCAAGATTATAAGATATTCATGAAAATTATAGCAAATAGATTGGAAGTTATTTTACCAAAGATTATAGGAGAAGACCAATATGGGTTTGTCAAAGGGCGTAGAATTAGTGAACCAATAAGAAATGTTGTTAATGCGATTTGCCATGCGACCAAAACAAAAAGAAAATTGTCAATTTTAAAGTTAGATGTATATAAAGCTTTTGACAAAGTAAATCATGAATATTTGCATAGATTATGTAAAGAACTAAATTTGGGGAATAACTTCTGTGAAATGATCAAAAATGTATATAGGGAGAATAAGGCTTGTATTAGAGTGAATGGACAAAGAACGGAAAACATTCAAATCGAAAATGGAACCAAACAAGGGTGTCCGTTATCTCAATGTTATTTGCTCTGGCAATAGAACCCCTAGCATATAAAATAAAGATGGATGAAACATGGGAAGGGTATAAGATTGGGAGGAAGGAGGAGTTGAAATTGAACTTGTATGCGGATGATGCAATAATTTTAACACAGAGGCCAAGGGAAATGATTAAATCAATTCAAATAATCTTGAGGGAGTTTAAAAAAGATTCAGGGCTATCAGTTAATATGGAAAAATCAGAGATATTATTTATCAATACACCCCCAAGGGAACAATTAGAGATAAGGAAGGAATCAGGATTAAAATTGGGAATAAAAAGATGAAGTACCTGGGAATTTGGATATATAAAACATTTGATAAAATAATAGACGGAAATTACAAAATGGTATGGAAGAGAATGGTAAAACAAATGAGTGGGTGGAAGAATAAGAATTTGAGACAGATGTCTAGGATAAGGGCATTGAAAATATTGATAATTCAAAATGATGTACCTATTTCAGGCTCTCCCAGGAATTCCTCCGATGACAAAATTAAAGGAATGGGATAGGAAATTAAATAATTGGGTTGAAGGGGGGAAAAGACCAAGAGTAAGGAAAAAATTGATAATTGCAAAAGAAATGAAAGGAGGTTGGGGATGTCCATGTCTAGAACTATATAGTGATGCCTTCCAAATTGAAAGAGTAATAGAACTACACGTGACTAATAAAAAAATGGGTGAGATTTGAAAAGGAAATGAATGGAGTAAGTTGTGAAGAAATAATTTTTAGAAAATGGGATAAAAGAAATATAGATAGATTAATAGGACCAATGAAAGGAACTATGCAAGTGTGGAAGAAATGGCAAGGGAAAATAAGTAGCTTAAAATCCAAAATGTCAACAGTATGGATAATTAACAAGGATAAGGAATCAAATATGAACAGAAATATCCAGATATTGAAGGAAAAGGGAATAGAGAGGGTAGAACAATTATATAACAAAGAGGGGATGGTAAGGGAGAATAGAATTAAACAATGGCTTGGACAAGAAAATTGGTTACAGATAAGAGCAATTTGTGCATACTGTAGAATAAAAGATAATATTAATATGGTTAAGAGTGAAGATACCGCCTTTGAAAAGATAATAAGAGACAAATGGGAAGGAATGAAGGCACAGGCCAGCACTATATATACAATGCTATTAGAGGCAGATGGAGGTACAATACGGGATTTGAAAAGTATGTGGGAAATGGAGCTACAAATTACGGAACAAGAGATGAGAAATGTGGTAGAGATTATAGGGATGAAAAGGAATACCAAAGTACGAGAAATGAGGAGGAAAATACTGCATAAATGGTATCGTACACCCTGTCAATTAGCATACTACTATAAAAAGGGGAGTAGTCAGTGCTGGCACGGATGCCAACAGAAAGGGCGATTTATGCACATGATGTGGGAATGTGAATATATACAACATTTTTGGCAGACTATACAAAATCAGGCAAAACAAATTCTAGGAAATGAGTGGATCATAACAAAGGAAATTGCGGTAATAGGAAAAATGGTGAAAACGGAAAATGATAGGGAAATAAAAGAAGCAATAATAGAATGTGCACAAGCAGTAATAGTATTAGGATGGAAAGATAAATCAAAATGGACAGTAAACAAATGGTATCATTATATGGTGGAACAAATGGAATTTGAAATTATGAATGGGAAATTAAATGCTTCAAAAATTAATGAAAATAGAATGAGAAAAATGGAAGAAAGATGGATAAGGGTAAAGAATCATATTATGAATCATTCTGGAGATCAAGCCATAAGAAATAGGATACAAATGTTATATAGTATATAGAATGGAAAGGTATAAAGATAAAGATATATATATAAAATGTCTCCATAAGAAATGAATATGTAAAAGGGAATAATCCTCATGTTGGTGGTGGGAATTGTAAATGTTCTGTGAGTGTTTGGTATGTTTTTTGTGTGTGTGTGTTAAAATAAAATAAAAATTTGTTTAAAAAAAAAAGGGAAAAAAAATTCAGTGCTATACAAAATTAAAAACATCTTATAACAACATATTAAAATACATAAAAATTCAAATACATAAAAACCATCTGGAGTGCCACAATTACCCACCATTGCGCCAAACAATGGGAATGACCAACGATTGCATTAACATTTGTATGTCTATCACAGAAGTATCAATTTTGGCTTCGAGAAGGTGCTTTAAATTTGCAAAAATATACCATATTGGATTTGGACACAAAATGAATGCACGCACTCTGGCCACATTTATAATATTGTTCTCTGGATTTATAGGTAGATTCAAAGCTGGACAGAGACTGCGTGCATGGATTGGCATAGGTGGCTGCTGCAGGAAGCAAGAGTCTAAAGATGAATCAAGAGTAGATGAAATTTAGAGTACCATATATATAGTCATGATTAACCCATCCCACCAATTGCAGTGCCAGAGGGACAGGGAGTTTCATCTGGGCTGACAATCGTGCCATCACCACTAAAGCAGGGAGCTTTGAAATGGCGGAGCAGAAGCTCTCCAAAGCTTTAGGTCAGTGTTTCCCAACCTTTTTTGAGCAGCAGCACACTTTTAACATTAAAAAAATCCGGGGGCACACCACCAACAAAAATGACACTGTAACACAGTAAAGAACGGCTGGGGGATGGTGAGCTGCTGGGAGCAGCTGCTGGGAGTGCCGAAGCCGGGGGAGGAGCCAGGCCACACCATGCTCGCCTCCTCCCCCTGGCTTTAGTTCTCCCACAGCTTCACCAGCCTTGAGGGGACGGTGCCAAGCCAGCATTGTGCTGGCTCTGCCACCGCTGACTTGGCACTGCCCCCTCAAGGCTGGAGAAGCTGTGGGAGTGCTGAAGCCGGGGAGGGGGGGGGGCCGAGAGCTTGTCGGCAGGAGGCGGGGGAAGGAAGGGGGCAGAGAGCTTTTCTCGCGGCACACCTGATGATCGCTCACGGCACACTAGTGTGCCACGGCACACTGGTTGAGAAACACTGCTTTAAGTGCTCTTACCGCCTATTACAGGGAAAACTAGCTGATTCCTAATTCATATAAAATGCAGACATGTGCTTTTCATCTTAAGAACCGAAAAGCATCTAAGAAAACCCTATTGAATTAACAGGATTGCCATAAGTTGACGGGGAACTAGAAGGCACGTATATGGACTGTATCTTCCTTAACTATAATCTACAATGTGGTCTTCCTCTTTTCCTACTGTCTTTTACTTTGTTAAACATTAATGTCTTTTTCTGGTGAGGTCTTCTAACAATTTGGCCAAAGCATGGCAGCCTCAGTTTAGTCATCGTGACTTCTAGGAAGACCGGAGGTCTGATTTCAAATGAGTTCATTCTCTTCCTATCAACCTTCTCCACTGTAACAGCTTTCAGGGCCATACAGAAAAATAGGAAATACCATTCCATGGAGAGTCCTCATATTCAATGATATATCTTAAGGATTTTGTCTTGTTCATTCATAACTTCTCTCCAAATCCTAGTCTTCTTCTGATTTCTTGGCTGCAGACTCCGTTTTTATTAATGACTGAACCAAAGTATCAGAAATCTTTAGACTATCTTGATTTGTCTTCATTGTCTGTTATGTAAACCATCTGTGGTTATTATTTTTTGTTTTCTTCGTCAATTATAAACTTGGTTTTGTCATTCCTTCTTTGTCTTTCTTCGGGAATTGTTCCAAGTCTTCTAACTGGGGCCACTTATAGGGAGTGCAAGACGCCCCTCTTAAAGCAGCTCCACTGGCTGCCAATAAGGTTCCGGTCCCAATTCATGGTGCAGGTTATGACCTAAAAAGCCCTAATCTTCATTATCACATCTTACCCTATGAATCAGTGCAGGCTCTAAGATCTGTGGGGAGCGCTCCTTTTGCTTCCACAAGCACAATTGGTGGGGACGAGGGAGAGGGTCTCCTCGGTGGTGGCTTCCTGACACCCTTCCCAGGGAGATTAGGCAAGCCCCCACATTGCTCTCCTTTCATAGGGATTTGAAAACCTGGATGTTCCAGCAAGCATTCGATAATGATTAGTTCCTAGTTCCAGACCAAGCACCATCTTTGACAGCGATCAGTCCCTAGTTATATGTGCCCAGTCCCTAGGTTGCCAGATAGTACTCTGTTTGCACTTCATCCACTTCCCCAGCCCTATGGTATGCTAATTGCACGATCTCACGCCCAGCCCTTTTATAGTTTGGTCATGCTCATTTTAGAAATCTTGGTCATTGCTTTTATTGAACCTGATCTGATGGACCTCCAGTGGAATCTGTTTTATTGTGTTATGTTTAGTGTGTTTCATCTTGGTTGTTGTATTTTATGATGCTCCTATGTTAATGTGTTTTGTTTTATGCATTGTTTTTGCTTTTATGTCTTGTGGGCATTTTGTCCCATATGTAAGCCGCCCCGAGTCCCTTCGGGGAGATGGTGGTGGGGTATAAGAATAAAGTTATTATTATTATCATTATCTTGAGCTCGGAGGATTACCTGGGAACAGGGCCGTAGCCAGGATTTTGATTCGGGGGGGGGGCTGAGACTGGGTGGAAGAGGGTCTACCCTAGCAAACCTTTTGTATTGTTATCCCAATAACCCCACTAATGTGGGATATAATGAGCATGGTGATCAGATCATGATATGAATAAACATAACAGTTTAAATAATGTACCAGTAAGACCTTCTCGCAGACCACCCTGAGAATTTCGGGGGGGGGGGGCTGAAGCCCCCTTAGCCCCCCCTGGCTACATGCCTGCCTGGGAAGGAATTCCACTGGAGCATTGCAGCACACCCAAATACCTGGGAGTTACTGTGGACCATGCTCTGATGTATAAGAAGCACTGCTTGAATATCAAGCAAAAATTGGGTGCTAGAAATAATATCATACAAATGCTGACTGGTACAATCTGGGGATCGCAACCAGATACAGTGAAAACATCTGCCCTTGCTGCTCTGCTGCTGAATATGCATGCCCAGTGTATAATACATCTCACTACGTTAAAAAAAGTGGATATGGCTCTTAATGAGACATGCTGCATTATTGCAGGATATCTACGCCCTACACCACTGGAGAAATTATATGGTTTAGCCGGTATTGCACCACCTGACATCCATTGCACCACCTTTATTTATTTATTATTTAGACATCCATTGGGAAATAGCATCCCTACTCAAGTCCCTAGTCAACCACTTCCTAGGTTAAGGCTAGGACCAAGGCATTGACATCTCCGGACTCACGCCCATCTTCTGTTTGGATATTGGCCAGCATGCCAATGATGTAAATCAAGAAATAGCTTCCTAAGATCTGCATAGATAGTCACAAGAACATCTCAGCAACTAAGAGTCCAAAAGTGGCAGGTTAAAACCCGGAACCTCAAGCAGTGGCTGATACCAGATGAGAAACCCCCCTGGGCACACAGAAGACTGGGTGACTTGGAAGGCGCTGAACAGAGAGCGCTCTGGCACCATGAGATTCAGAACCAACCTTAAGAAATGGGGCCACAAAGTGGAGTCCACAACATGTGAGTATGAAGAAGAGCAAACCACAGCCCACTTACTACAATGTTCTCTTTCCAGTTCTATTGTGTTTGCTGTGACTCACCATGGACAGCAATCTTGCATTGACATATATAATGTTACACATTGTGTTCAAGTGCTGTGGGTTCAAATCTAGAAATATTTGTTCTCTGCTGTCTCCTTTCTGAGATTTGGCTGTCTGAGGCAAGACTGAATTATACAAATAGTTTGCCGGGAGTATAGTCTAAAACCAGAAGAAGAAATGGCAAGGTAGTCTGCTTCTATGTTAATGAACACTTCACTTCCCATTTGCAGTGAAAACATGAATTACCATAATGTTGACAAAATATGATTATGAATATGATTCATATAATTATGAATGATAGGTTATTTCCATGGATTGCAGGGGAACATGATTTGTCTGGGTAATGTTGTTCTAGAAAAATGCTTCTAGTAGACTTCTCAATTATTTTAAATTGTGCATATCGATATTTCTTCAAAAGTTAGCCAGTCGCGGGAAAAGCTAATAAAATGTCTTGTTATTAAAATGTCTTGTTTTGCAGATTGCCATTTTATTATTATTTTCAGACTTCTTTGTTACTATAACTTACTGCAGTTGATAGTAAGTTAAAAATATGAACTGAATAGGAAAAATTGTTTTTTTCAGTGTTTAATCATTTTTATGACAAAGATTTTGGGTTACAGGAGTAGAAACTGGAGAGGTTTTGGAAATTAAAGTCATAGATCTGTAAAACAGTCAATGTATTTCTTCGCATGATGGTTAAACAATTTCCTCACAAATAGTGCTGTGCTTTTCACTGTCATTTTAAAAAATACTTTGAAGGTTTGAGATCATATGCATTTAATCCACTAATAAATACTTTCAAATTCATAATTTAAAAATAACCTGGCCTGCTGGAAGAGGCTGGTCTACACTGCTGTTTTAAATGCAGACAGTATCTCCCCCTGACAAATCTCTCCCATCAGGTCAATTCACAATCTGGCAGCAGCCAAAGAAAATGTCCTCTGCGTAACAATCTGCCTAATTCAGGATGACTGGAATAGATGTCCCCCAAAGGATCTGAGCATGCAGGATGGAAGATACTGGAGAAAGTAACTGGGTAATCTGGACCCAAATCATGTTAAAGGTAATAACCAATACTTAGTACTTTACTTGGCTTTTCTTCGCGGACGAAGATTCAGGAAGGACTCATCCCAGGCAAAAGGCTGCTTGGTCGTTCAGGATGCTGCCAAACAAGACTGTCATCTCCCGGGTCAGTCTTGAGTAGGGTTGCCATATGTCCCTTATTCTAAGGCAGGGGTGCTCACACTTTTTCAGCATGGGAGCTACTGATTAAAAAACCAAGTCCCAAAGATCACCTACCCAGAAATGTAAAACATATAACTATTTTCTTATTTATTTATATTTATTATTCATTTTTATGTACCGCTCCTTCCAGCAGGCTCGAGGCAGTTTACATAAAATGAAGTTATAAAACATCAACATTTCAATTTAATAACAACAATATAAAACAGAGCATAAAAATACATCCAACCACCCCATTTCTCCCACACTGCCATATTACCACACATATTATCAGCCAGAAAGTAAGAAGAGAGGCTTTTGAACTGCAAGGCCATTTAATACGCAGCAAGGTAAACAAAGGGGCATGCAAAAATACATCCAACCACCTCATTTCTCCCACACTGCCATATTACCACACATATTATCAGCCCGAAAGTAAGAAGAGAGGCTTTTGAACTGCAAGGCCATTTAATACTCAGCAAGGTAAACAAAGGGGCATGCAAAAATACATCCAACCACCCCATTTCTCCCACACTGCCATATTCCCCAACATATATTTCTCAAGGAACAAAGCAAGCAGAGAGGCTTTGGAGCTAAAAGGCCATTTTTAAGCATTAAAAATAAACTAAGAGACATGCCACAGAACAATCAAGCACCCACCCCAAAGTAAAAAGACCGACCTTTGAGATGCGGTAAGGAAATGACCCCAAAGCATCCTTCTTCTTCTCCTCCGTCGTTGCTCCTATTTCCACGGCGCCAGAGTGCGTGCCGCCTCCAAGAGCTCATGAGAAGTCCGAGAGGCAAAATGGGCGCTTCTGCGCATGCACGCAGGGCCAGCCATGCATAGCGTCATCCAGGCCCGCCCCCTTTGGTCTCCTACGACTCTGAGTGGCTGGAGAAGAATGGAGGGGGGAGGAGGAGGAATCCAAAAGATGGGGCCCATTCTGCCTATTGGACTCTGGAGCTTTTGGATGCGGCGCGCGATCTGGTAGCTAGGAGGAGCTACGACGGAGGACTTCTTTGCAGCGTGCAGGGGCGTGTGAAGAGGACCAGCAGCAAAAAAACCTGGTCAGGGGCCTGAAGATCACCAGGATGAGGCCCGAAGATCACCCTGGTGATCGCGATCACCATTCTGAGCACTCCTGTTCTAAGGGATGTCCCTTATTTTGGCCATAAAATTTGTGTCCCGTTTTTTCAGGTCCTGTCCCTTATTATTGACTAGCAGGACAGGACTGGGTGGGGTTGGAAGGCGCACGCTGCGGTTTCCATGGCAATGCCTGCCCAGGGATTCCAATTCGCAGGGCAGGCTAACAGTCGCACGCTTGGGAGTGTGTTTGCCTGCATCCCCGTTGGAAGGAAGAGGCGATACAGGAATTTTTCAAAGTACAGTAGACCCAATTAACCTTTACCCAAGGGGAATGTTAGATCATGTTGGATAAAGATAGTTTCTGGTTGCTTGAGAGTTACTCTTAAAATAGGCCTAGCTATGCATCCTAATACTATACAATGCTGTGTATCCCATACTATACTATACCATTAACTATTGACATAATAATCATGAAGATGTACTGTCTTATAAAATGTATTTTATTTTAATGTTTAGACAGTGCACTTTTAAAGTCAGCAAAGTCAAGATGGAGAAAATAAGGTAGTTCTAATAATGTTTTTCTGCATGACAAAACATACAGAAACATACCATGTACTGTTAAGAGGGTGTAAGTCAGTTTCTTTTGTGAATTTCAATCATTATCTTATTCTGTTAATAAAACTATTTATACCTAACGTGTGAGTTTCAAGTTTTTAATGAAGTGTCCCTTATTTTTGTGAAAAATCCCGTAAATGCCCCTTATATCTTATATCAAAAAGTGGCAACCCTAGTCTCAAGCGACCAAAGTCCCGAACTACCTGCATGCAGGGTTGGGTCTGCGGCTTTCAGTGCATTTTTACACCTGCCGTTTCATCCCACGCCTATCACTACAAGGCTTTTTCGGAAGGTGGATGTGTCCTTAAAACGTGTGCAATGGATTTTTCAGGTGGAGCGCAGTGTGCACAGAACTAGCCTCACCCTTTAAACCAAAGGTTCGTCTGCCGGGGCCTAGCAAGCTTAGGACGGTGGCAGCGAGGTCCTCAGGTCGTAGGTTTGATTTTCCTTCTCTAGATCAGTGTTTCCCAACCTTTTTTGAGCCGCGGCACACCTTTTACATTTGCAAAAACCACCAACCAAAATGACACAAAATGACACTCTAACACCGTAATACATATAGTTAATATGTTTTTAAGTGTATTTATACACTCAGTGTGAAACCTGGGCCTGTTTCGATGAACACAACATAGATATCCTGGCAGGAATGGCAGAAAGACACAAACTTCCCACACAGAACTCCCATAAACAAGAGAAAATGCTATAAGAGTTTGGTGGAAATTGACCTTGAGTTTTGGAGTTGTAGTTCACCTAGAGAGCACTGTGGACTCAAACAATGTTGGATCAGGACCAAACTTGGCATGAATACTCAATATGCCCAAATGTGAACACAGATGGAGTTTGGGGAAAATAGACCTTGACATTTGGGAGTTACAGTTTCTGGAGGGGGGCCTCGAAAGACCAGTAGTCTCCCTCTCACTTAGGTTGCCCCCTCCCTCCCCGCCAGGCTTGAATTTGGGTCGTGGGGAGCAGGAGCCTCACTCGCCACCTGTGCAACTCCTCGGGGGTCAGCGGGGCGGCCCGCGTGGCATTTCGGGGCTGGCAAAGCAGGCAGGAAGGAAGGCGGCGGGGGGCAGGGAGACGAAGGGAGGCCGAGAGTGGTTCCGCACGCACCGGGGAAGAGGGGGAGGAGGGAGGGGCAGGGCCAGTGCTGGACTGAACCATCCAGCATTAGGCCCGGGGGGGGGGGGGAAGGCAAGAGGAGGTCTCTACTTGGGGCAAAGGAGGCGGGCCTTCCCACTGCATGGAGAGGGGAGAGACCAAGTAGACAATGGGTGGGGAGGGGGTGTTTGTAATTTTCTGCCTTTATCGAGGTAGGTTTCTTAGGGTTTTTATACTTCAACACACTAGACTCTCTCCCCCACCTCCCTTGGAGGTTCCAATTTCCCACGGCACACCTGATGATCACTCACGGCACACTAGTGTGCCCCGGCACACTGGTTGGGAAACACTGCTCTAGATGGTTGACCTTACAGGGTTAGACGAGCACCATCTGCCTGGGTTTGAAATTAGAGTTTTCCTTCTCCTAGGATGGTTGCCAAAAGGCTAGAGAGCCCATCCTGCCCATTGACGCTCTTGTCAGACCCTGTCGGTTGTGACCTGTCTGGCATGGGAGGCCCTGCCGGTGACTATTATGCCACCGCTAGCATAGCTCACAACTTCATTAGGGTACGCAAGCCTCTCCCCCATGACAAGGGAGCGCCAACAGAGAGGTACTTTGTACTTTACACATAAACTAACTGACAGCATATGGAGTGATTTTAATATTGGTGTGAAATATCCATTCCCACTAGCCAAAACATGGCTGCCATGTTTTGTACTAATCAAAGTTTTTAAACTGGGTACAGAGGTAGCCCAATATGCAGGGCATTGTAGTAATCCAGCCCTGAATGCATGCACTTCCATCTTTAGATACTCCAGTTGCTATCTCCAAGAACCAGCCTCTGGAACCTATCGGTGATTTAAGACCAAAATTATTAAAGTTGGATTGTAATGGCAAACTGGTGGACATGACCCAATGCTTCTATTATGGACGGAATACTGTTTTTAACTTCTGTGAATGTATATGATGTATTTTAATGCTAATTGTATTTTAATGTATTTTAATTTTGACTGGTTTTGGTTTTCTATTATATGTATACTGTGTTTTTGGCATCGAATTGTTGCCGTTGTTACGCCGCTCGGGGGTTGAGAAGAAGCGGGGTAGAAATGGTGGAAATAAAATAAATAAATAAAGTGCAGGGCCCCCAATTCCCAGACCCCTCTGAATTTCAGAAGGATACCATGGTTGATAATAGCGAACACTTTGAGAGGCCCAAAAGCACCTGCAGAGATACAATCCTCCCTCAGGACCCTCCTACACTGCCCTCTATCCTAAAATCTGAACCCAGATTACCTGTTTCAACTAGATTATGTGAGTCTCTACTGCCAGATAATCTGGGCTAAGAACATAATCTGGGGTTAGATCCTGGGATATAGGGGCAGTGTGGAAGGGGCCTAAGTGCTCAGGCAAAGATAATTCCCTCAGTCTGGATGGCAGCATAGATCTAGGCCCCTTCTACACTGCCATATAATTCAGATTATCAAAGCAGATAATCCACATTATCTGCTTTGAACTAGATTATATGAGGTCCCTTCTACACTGCCACAAAAATTCAGATTATTTGCTTTGAACTGGTTTATATGGCAATGTAGACTCATATAATCCAGTTCAAAGCAGATAAAGTGGATTATCTGCTTTGATAATCTAGATTATATGGCAGTGTAGACGGGGCCTAGATCTATGCTGCTGGATAATCCAGTTCAAAGGAAA
Source organism: Anolis apletophallus (assembly GCA_030556195.1). NCBI lineage: Eukaryota > Metazoa > Chordata > Lepidosauria > Squamata > Anolidae > Anolis > Anolis apletophallus. Next base: position 21,715,412 of record JARBWK010000007.1, read on the forward strand.
TAATCTGGATTTTATATGGCAATGTAGATCCAGGTGATCATAGTAGTTCCAAGTCCATATCCCACTTTAAAACTGAATTGAAATGTGTCTATATCAGGGGTTGGGAACCTATGGCTCTCGAGCCATATATAGCTCTTTTGGCGATTCTTTATGGCTCCCAGGCGCGGCAGGCCCAGCATCCGGCCTCTCCCCGCCCAAGGAGTTGCCAGAAAGCAGTCCTGGGCCACGGAAAACACTGCATGGCAGGCCCTGCCGGGCCCGAAACCCACAGCAAGGGAGGCAGGGAGGACCAAGGCAGGCTGGGCCCGCCACGCAGCATTTTCTGTGGCCCAGGGCTGCTTTCTGGCAACTCCTTGGACGGGGAGAGGGTGGATGCCGGGACGCAGGCCCCGCCCCACCCAAGGAATTGCTGGAAAGCGGTCCTGGGCCGTGGAAAACGCCGCGTGGCTGGCCATACCTGCCCTGGTACCCACAGCAAGGGAGGCGGGGAGGAGTGGGGCAGGCCGGGCCCGCGTAGCCCTCCCCCCTAACAGAAAGAAAAGACGGCCTAAAACAGAAAGGCTGGATGTATGGCGGGCCCCCGCCGAACCCAGTGCAACAGCGGGGGAGGAGGGAAGAGTGTGGGAGGAGAGCTTCCCTGAACAAGGGAAGGAGCGGAAGCCATGCAGGTAAAAGTCCCTCCCGATGGGCACAGGGTATCCTTTTCTCATAATATGTATGCATATACTCACATTTAGTTGAATTCAGTCTTAAAATATATTATATATATTATATGGCTCTCTCTGAAATACATTTTCAAATAATTTGCTTTTATGGCTCTCTGAGTCAAAAATGTTCTCGACCCCGGTCTAGATAAATTACATAATTGAAGACTTTCCGGGGTGGGAAGGAAACTCTGCTAATTATCACCTTGTCTAGGGAAAGTGAGATTTGACACCAGTCTATTGCTGTTCCTGTGTACCTTTTAAGACCATAACTTATCTTAAACCAAATGGAAGAATCCTCTTCCTGAGATAGGAGTTAATAAAACATTTTCATTCAAATCGAATTGCAGCTCTTCCCTGGATGACCAGCCAAAAACGGTCAAGAGAGGACATGTTCCATACTCATCCAAGCAGCTTGTCCACACCTACTGGAAATGATCCTGGCAAGTTATAGCCATGGAGATTGTAGCAAGTTGATGCTCTGAGCAAGAGATTTGAACATACCGTGTTTCTCCGAAAGTATGACACCCCCAATTGTAAGATGTATCGGGGGTGTCAGGAGGGTCGGCTAATGTAAGCCGTACCCCGAATGTAAGCCGTACCTCGTCGCTGCCGCCGCAACCGGCCCATCGGCCGCGGCGCACCTTCCTGCCAGGCCTCCAAGGAAGCGAGGGGGAGGAGCCCCAGAGGCATGGCAAAGTGGCGCTGCGTCAGAGTGACGCGTCGCCGCTTCGCCACGCCTCTTGCTCTTTTCTCCCTCCCTTCCTTTGTCCAGAAAGCTGCGCCGCGGAGGTGTGCCGCGGCCGATGGGCCCGGTTGCGGCGGCGGGGGCGGCGGCGTGACGGCGGCGTGACGGCAGCAGCGGGCGACGGGCACGTCTTAGTTTATATAAGACATACCCCGAAAGTAAGACGTAGGGGTTTTCTCCCGCCCGGAGCTTTTCTGGGGTGTCCTTGCCCTAAATGAAAGTAAGACGCTGTCTTACTTTTTGATATAGTGGCGGGAAATTTTAAACACGGTAGATGTTTTCTCCCGCCCGGAGCTGAGCTAGAAATCTGGAGAATTTGTGTCCTTGCCCTACCTGGAGATGACATATAAAAATTGAAGACTTAGGGGCAGGCCCTGATGTCTGACAACCCTATTAACACTTACAGTCATAGTATTTAACATTTTTGATATAGTGGCTGGCAAGGCTATACGTTCATTTTAAACATGCCTGCACTTCTAGAGAAAGGAAATAAGCTGTCAAAGAAAGGTCACATTCCTGCCTGTTGCCTTTGTGAAGCTCCTGCCAAATAGGAATGCCCTTGTGCCAAGTGGGAAGGGGGGCAGCTAAAAAGAGTCCTTTCACAGGAGGAGCTTTTTAGTCTGGAATGTGTTACGTGGACTGAAAGAATGCAGGAGAGGTGGTCTCTTCTCTCTTACTGGGAGAATATATGAGCCTTACACACTAGTTTAATTCCACATATTACACTTACAAAGCATTTCAGGGGGTGGGGTGGTAGGCAATTTACGTAGTTTGGAGACCAGTATTCTATCCTTAAGGCTTGCTGTGGACTGCAGAAAAGACTCACACCAGCCCCGATAAAAGGAATGGATAGAAAGGGGGGTGTTTGTTGCTGTTTTATTTTAAAAATGTGTTCTTCACTGTTAAATCATGATGATAATTTGCTTAGTTATGTATTTAAAACATGAACCTATGTTTCCGAGAGCCTGCAGGACAGATAATTTCCCTCTTTTGTCAGAAAAAGCAGTTTGGTACATTAGTGTGTTTGGGATAGGGAGGGAGGGAAGGAAGTGTGCCATGAGCGATCATCAGGTGTGCCATGGGAAATTACAGTGGAGAGAGAGAGAGAGAGAGAGAGAGAGAGAGAGAGAGAGAAGCAGGAAACATCAGGCCGCGGAAATGAGGCTTTCCAGGCCGAAGCAGCAATGCCAGCCAGCCTGGCTGCAGTCAGGGAGAGCCCTCGGCGTCCAGAACTTTCCTCCCTCCTTCCTCTCTCTCTCCTTCCCTTCCTTCCTTCCCTCTCTCTGCGCACCAAGGGCTACCTGGCCGTGCTGCGGCTCCTCCTGCTTCCTGGCTCCTGGGCACTCTTCTGCCCTCCTCCCCTCCGGCAGCAAAGAGGAGGAGAGGGAGAAGGAGTCCGTGGGAGCTGCCCCCGTCCGACCCCGCTCCCGGAGGCTCGAGGTGAGGCTTTCTGTCCTCTAGCCCCTCCACGCTGGGGAAGGGGAGCAACCCCTCATCTCCTGGCCTCTCCTGGCTGGATTCCGGGTTTGCTGCAGAGCAGAGCAGAGGCTGGGATGCACAGCTCCACAACCCAGCTTGGTTCCTTCCCGATCTGGCCCCAAGGCGACAGCAAGGAAGCCGAAGGGACATGGGGGGGAGGCACTCCTGGGGGGGCCCTGAACCCCTTCGGGAAGGAGAGCTGGGGGTGGCGATGGCTGTGAGCTTCCGCCACAGTTTCTTCCGAGGCTCGGAGCCACCCCGTGTGCTCAATTCCTGTTTGTCCTGCTCAGCTGAGCCCGCGCGCGCTTCGGCCACTCAGCGCAGCCCTCCCCTGTGGGATGGTGATGGGCTCCCTGCATGTGGGCCTCCCAGGGTTTGGCGGAAGCAGGGGGGGGGGTTGGCGGAAGCAGCGGAGTCACGAGGGGGAAGGGTGACAGTCAGTAAAATGACAGAGTGTCATTTTGTGTCATTTTGGTTGGTGGTGTGTCCCAGGATTTTGTAAATTTAAAAAATGTGCCGCGGCTCAAAAAAGGTTGAAAAACACAGGGATAAACCAAATCAACTCTAGTTTCTGATACAGAACATATACCACCTGTTCGCCCACAGAAAACCATATTTCATAAGCCTCTGCACTATAAGAGGGTTTCACAACACCAGTGGAGCCCCCACAGTGGGTTAAACCCCTGTACCAGCAGACTGAAGACCAATAGGTCGCAGGTTCAAATCTGGGGAGAGCTCCCTCTGTCAGCTCCGGCTCCCCATGGAGGGACATGAGAGAAGCCTCTCACAAGGATGGTAAAACGTCAAAAACATCTGGGTGTCACCTGGCTTGCAGATGGCCAATTCTCTCACACCAGAAGCGACTTGCAGTGTCTGAATTATTTATTATTTACATCATTTTTACCCCGCTCTTCTCACCCTCGCAGGGGGACTCAGAGCGGCTAACAATAGCAACAATTCGATGCCGCAGTAAATTACAATTAAAATAACAAGATAAAACATACGATACAATAGATTAAAACAACATTAATAAAACCGTCATAAAGCCTTTTCCAATTGCAACAATCATCTGGTCTGATTCAGTGTTCAGGTGCCATTATATCCATTAGCCAAAAGCCTGGTTCCACAACCATGTCTTCAGTTTTCTTCTGAAAGAAAGGAGGGAGGATGCTGATCTGACTTTGCTGGGGAGCAAATTTCACAGGCGGGGGGTCACCACCAAGAAGGCCCTGTCCCTCGTCCCCACCAGCCGTGTTTGCAAAGCTGGTGGGACCGAGAGCAGGGCCTACCCGGCGGATCTTAGGCTACGAGGCGGAACGTAGAGGGAGATACGTTCGGAGAAGTAAATTGGACCAGAGTCGTATAGGGCTATATAGGCCAAGACCATCACTTTGAATTGTGCTCAGAAATGGACCAGCAGCCAGTGTAGTTGACATAACAGGGGGTGGTATGCTCCCTGTATGATGCTCCAGTGAGCAATCTGGCTGCCGCCCATTGGACTAATTGAAGTTTCCGAACAGTCTTTAAAGTCAGCCCCACGTAGAGCACATGGCAGTAATCTATTCGGGATGTAACCAGAGTGTGGACCACCGTGTCCAGATCAGATTTCCCAAGGTACGGGCGGAGCTGGCACACAAGCTTTAACTGTGCAAAAGTTCTCAAGTCGCTCCTGACACGACCAGAAAACAAAACAAAAACAATACAAGACCAGTCACTTTCATTGCAACGGAGTATTAATGGTGAGGCCATGGACTGGTGTGGCACCGACCACAGGTTGGAAACCCCTGTTCTAGTGGAAGACAGGAAAGGATGCACGATGCTTCCCATTCAAATAAGTTAGCATGACATTGTGGCCTATAGCTTTATATGGACGAAGTAAGTCGAACTGGGTGATCAGATTTAAGCTGGCAACCTGATTGATTGCTTTATTTTACACAAAGTGGATGCTAGGTTACACAGACCCCAGGAGATGAAGCACTTGTGACATCTGATAACAAGATGTTCCCTAGTATGAAGTATCCCTGCCATCATAAAACATGTTTTCCCCTGTCCAGGGTATACAAGGACTGTCATCTGACTCGAGCAATTATTCCCTTCTCAAGGTTTGCCTGTTCCATGCTACTGACGCAACCAGAGCCATCAATTTAGCATTTAACCCTCATGCAATCAGACATCACATTTAATCCCCCAGAGTCACATTTTGTTGCAGAACTGACACATAACTAGACCAACAAGGCAGGGATTTTATGACATTGCCATAAGAAGAGTTGTAAGCAACATCCCATTTATTACTTACTAGCTTGGGGACCCGACGGTGCCCGGGAGATTTGAGAAGTGCAGCAGGATGTAGAGTGGGTCATGGGGGCTCTGTGTGCCAAGTTTGGTCTTGATCCATCATTATTGGGAGTTGCAGTGGTATCATGAAATTACTGAAGGTAGTGCAAGTCCCATCATTTCTGGTCCACCCTCCCCCAAAGTGTAGTAGGATGTAGATTGGGTCATGGGGGCTCTGTGTGCTAAGTTTGGTCTGTATTGGTGAATGGATGAGGGTTGCATTGTTTTTAGGAAGTGAGTGAAGGTACTTCAAGTCCCATCATCCGTGGTCCGTCTCACACAAAACTGCACCAGGATGTAGAGTGGGTCATGAGGGCTCTGTGTGCCAGGTTTGGTGTTGATCAGTCATTGGATTAGGTTTGTAACAGGCTTGGAAAGTGAGTGAAGGTACAGCAAGTCCCATCATCCATGTTCTGCCCCCCTCCAAACTTCAGTAGGATGTAGAGTGGGTCACTGGGGCTCTGTGTGCCAAGTGTGGTCTTTCTCGGTGTTTGTTGGGGGCCGCAGTGGTCTGTGGGAACAGAGGGGTGTGAAAGTACTACAAATCCCATCATCCATTGTCAGTCCTCCCCCGAACCTCACCAGGATGTGAAGCCAGTCATAGGGGTTATGTGTGTCAGGTGTGGTCTCGATCAGTAATTGGATGAGGGTTGTAACGGACTTGGGAAGTGAGTAGAGGTACTTCAAGTCCCATCATCCATGGTCCACCGTACTCCGATCTGCACCAGGACGTAGAGTGGGTCATGAGGGCTCTGTGTGCCAGGTTTGGTGTTGAGCAGTCATTGGATTATGTTTGTAGAAGTCTTGGAAAGTGAGTGAAGGCACTGCAAGTCCCATCATCCATGTTCTGCCCCCCTCCAAACTTCAGTAGGATGTAGAGTGGGTCACTGGGGCTCTGTGTGCCAAGTGTGGTCTTTATCGGTGTTTGTTGGGGGCCGCAGTGGTCTGTGGGAACAGAGGGGTGTGAAAATACTACAAATCCCACCATCCATTGTCAGTCCTCCCCCGAACCTCCATTTTATTAAGGTATACAGATATGTGTCAAAAGAATAGAAAATCCAAACCACTGAATGAGCAAATTAAATTTTGGATCAACATCTAGATAAATATCATTACAATAATATGCAATGGAAGGTATCGAAAAATGCAGGTGTAAGAAATGTGATGGAGCTGTAACTTCTTGCAATGGGGATATTGTACTATTGTTGGCTTTCAATTTTTTTCGTGTCAGGAGTGATTTGAGAAACTGCAAGTCGCTTCTGTTGTGAGATAATTGGCTGACTGCAAGGGCATCGCCCACGGGACGCCCAGATGTTTTGATATTTTACCATCCTTGTGGGAGGCTTCTCTCATGTCCCCGCATAGGGAGCTGGAGCTGACAGGGAGCTCATTCATGCTGTCCCTGGATTTGAACCTGTTACCTGTCGGTCTTCAGTCCTGCCGGCACAAGGGTATAACCCATTGCGCCACCAGGGTCTCCATGACTGTCAATAATAATAATAATAATAATAATAATTCCTTACCCTCCTCTCCTTGTGGGTTGATGTGGGTTACAAAATAGTTAAAAATACCACAAATACACATATTAAAATGTATTTCTATAAAAGATACATATTACAACATATTCCTTTTGCACAGAGAGGCGGAAGTGGTGGAAACAAGAGGCTCCTGTCATGAGGATGGAACAACAGCACCCCCTTGTGACATGATGGTGCAATGACGCAGGGACATAACAACAATGATGTAATGGAGCATTCACACCCGATGACGCCCACCTGTATGACGCAGCCAAGAAAGAAGAAGTCCTTCTAAAAACTGCACTGTATTTGTCTATGTGTAATTGTATGTCTTTCCGACAGGGTCTGCCTGTCGTATGTGTATTGTAATCCGCACTGAGTCCCCTTCGGGAGGAGAAGAGCGGAATAGAAATAAACAGTATTATTATTATTTTAAAATACGTATTGAAATGTATATATTAAAATACAATAAAATTAAAAACAATTAATATATGTCTGTCTATATATGTTGTATGTCAAATGGCATTGAATGTTTGCCTGTATATGTGCATTGTGATCCACCCTGAGTCCCCGGCGGGGTGAGAAGGGCGGAATATAAGTGATGTAAATAAATAAATAAAATAAATAACAAAACAAAAACACAACATCCCTTAGTTCACTCACAGCTTTTGTTTAAACTGACAAAACAAGAGCTGGGACCCACATTGCCCCAACAAACCTATAGCATTTTGCCATTGGCAACTCTTACTTTATCATTGTATCTGTTTTGAATTGGCACAAAGAATCTCGCATGCCATTTTGTGGGAATTTTATTTATTTATTTATTGCAGAGAAGCAGAAGTGACAAATAGTTAGGCTGCTCCCATTCAGGGGAAAATAACATTTCTTCCATTGAGTGGAGACTGAAATTCACATAGCATTAGAAAGTCATAATGTTGTGGCTTCACGGTCATCCTACTAATAGAAACCAAGGAGCCGTGTTGGTGCAATGGGTTAAACCCTTGTGCCAGCTGAATTGGTGACCTCAAGGTCAGTGGTTCGAATCTCCAAGTCAGGATGAGCTCCCGTATGTCAGCTCCAGCTTCCCATGCGAGGACATGAGAGAAGCCTCCCGCAGGATGGTAACACATCTGGGCGTCACCTGGGCAACGTCCTTGCAGATAGCCAATTCTCTCACACCAGAAGTGACTTATTTATTTATTTATTTATTATTTGGTTTTATATTCCGTCCCTCCCTGCAGGCTCGGGGCGGGTTACAACATATAAAACGGGCAGCATGGAGCAAACATGCAGCCCTACAATAAAACAGTTAAAACATTTAAAAATTTACATGTCACAGCGTAGTAAAGAGGAAACACAGAAAGTGCCTTGGGTCTGGGAGTTATGCTAGCATCTGCTGGTCAGGGGACCTAGCCGAAGGCTGATCTAAATAAAGCAGTTTTACAGGCCCTCCGGAAGAGAATCAGCTCTGAGATGGCTCGAACTTCCCCTGGGAGGGAATTCCAGAGCCCTGGAGCTACCACCGAAAAGGCCCGTTGCCTAGTTGAAGACAGATGGCAGGTGCGGATTGATGGTATCAAAAGCAGATTTTGTTCTTCTGAACGGAGTGGTCTCGGGGGAATATATAGGGCAAGGCGGTCCCTCAGATACGCAGGCCTTAGGCCGTGCAAGGCCTTAAAGGTCAACACCAACACCTTGAAGGCGATTCGGTACTCAATGGGAAGCCAGTGCAGTTGCCGAAGGATGGGAGTAATGTGCTCCCTCACTGGCGTTCCGGCCAGTAGGCGAGCAGCGGCATTCTGCACTAGCTTGAGTTTCCGGAGCATCGCCAAGGGAAGGCCAACGTAGAGGGCGTTACAGTAATCCAGCCTCGAGATGACCGTCGCTTGGATCACCGTGGCCAGGTCGTCCCTGGACAGGTAGGGGGCCAGTCGCCTAGCCTGTCGTAGGTGAAAGAATGCCACCCTGCTGACCGAGGAGACCTGAGTCTCCATGGTCAGCAGGGGGTCGAGCTGAACACCTAGGCTCTTAACAAGGGGTGACGGGCTTAAACGCTCGCCATCCAGGGTAGGCAACCGGCACTCATCCAGCCCAGGCCGACCAGGCCACAAGATCTCCGTCTTCGACGGATTCACCTTCAGCCGGCTGGCACGCAGCCAACCAGTCACGGCTTCCAGGCATTGATGGAAACAATCGGGTACGGTGTCCGGCCTGCCGTCCATTCTCAGCAAAAGCTGGGTGTCATCTGCATACTGATAACACTCCAGACCAAGGTCGCGAACCAGCTGGGCCAGGGGGCGCATATAAACGTTGAATAATAAGGGGGAAAGGATGGCCCCCTGGGGGACCCCACAGTTAAGTGGTAGCCTCCCAGAGACCTCCCCGCCCCCCTCCACACGTTGTCCCCGGCCCTGGAGGAAGGAGGCCACCCATTTAAGGGCAGTCCCCCCAACCCCAGAGTTATCTTAAGTTCCTTCTGACACGATAAAAAAGTGGAAACCCATGGCGAAAATGTGCCATGCCCGAACCTTCAAAAAGCTGCAGTTCGCCTAGGTTATGAACCCTAGTGACACCCTTCACCTGAATAAACATATACAACAAGAGGTCACTGCTGTTATTTCTTCAATGAGGCAATGGATGAGGAAGTCAGCAGGCAATGCACAGTTTGAGGGACATTTGTTTGAAGAACACTTCAGCATCAAAGTGACATCCTGTGGTAGCTGGCAAAGAGCATGGCCTTTCCTGGAGTTACATTTTCCTCATCAGAAGCTGTTTGGTTACCGTGGTAGAAAATTGGCCCATCCACATAAGAGCCTCTTGAAAAAACAGGAAAAGCAGCTGATTTCATTCAGGGTTGGTTTCTTGTTTGGGGGAATGTTTCATTGTTTTGGATCAGAAGCAGCAGACATCTTTCTGAGTGCCACCAAAATGGTATTGTAAAAAAATAATAAACATTCCCTCTCATTTAGACCTGTATTTGAGGACTGAGGAATAACAATCGCTATTTTATATTCTGAAGTACATTATTATTCACCATGCAGTCAGAATTCACTCGCTGCAAATCTTTTCGCCCTTCAAATCTAAAATACTTTGAAACCGTATCTTAGCAATTCAGCAATTTGCTTTCCACTTGTATATATGTATTGAATTAGAGGAATATTCTTCATCCCACACCAATAACAAAACAAAACATATATTTGGAGATATGGGGAAATTTTTCATTTTGCAATGTGTGTCACGAACAGAGAGCCTTAAAGCAACAGCGCCTGATATAAGTTAAAGTAAAGTTTATTTGCAGAGTTAAAAAAAACCAACAAAATAATGGGCAAAAACCCTACAAAACTGTAGCAACTCAGCCCCCGTTCCAGCCGGGGGGGCGGGGCGCCGCTCCGGGGGTCCCGATTGCTTTGGACCAAGATGGAGGGGATGCAGGGGCTGATGGGTATGCATCACTGACTGACAGTTTGCAATGGGATGACACCTGGCCTTCTGCTTATTCGGATGATGAAGGCCAGCCAGATTCTGGCTCGGATTGTGAATATAAGAAGCCAGGAGGATTCGATTCTCAGGAGCGCTTGTTTCCACCAGCTGCGGAGGAAGATATGGAAACCGAGTCGGAGGCACTTTCCCAGGAAGATAACGGGGCAGGTGGCGCTGAACCTGCGAGGAGCTTCAACCGTAGGAGTAGTATTGTGGCTACACGGAAAGATTGGAAGCTGGGCCTGGAGAGGCACTGGTCCCACAAGGGTGGGACTTAAGTACACACTCTGTGGGAAAGTTCCTCAGTTTGGCGGCCACGTCTTTGCTGGACAGACGCATCGGTGGTCTGCTGCTCCCTGGAAGCCATAGTTTGGCTCACCTTGCCAAGTACTGCCAAGAGACCTTGTTTCTTCCAAGAACTTTGGATTGCCTTGTTGCTTCATGGACTAAGTTTGCTTTGGATTAACCTGCCTTGTTTTTATGGACCTTGCTTTTGAGAGATTCCCTGTTTTTGGATTTGCTTTTGAAACCAGTTGCTAATTACCTTGGACTTATTGATTCTACCGAGGCCTGGGCTGCTCTGGAGAGCCCGATGCAATCATGAAAAGAGCCACATCTGGCTCCCCCTGCTTAATTTTCCAAGATTAGACAGCAATCCCATAGGTTCCCTACCCCTGCATTAGGCCAAGGGTATTTAGTCCAGGACATTTTGGAATACGGTACATTGGGTCAGAAAAAACTCTGGCATTCAGTGAATATATGTGAAGATCAAAGTTTGTGCCATGAGGTGCCACAATTTATAGCCGTGCAGTCGTCCTTCAGTATGGTACACATAAAACAATTTTGAAATAGTGTTTGATTACAGAAGTAGCTAACAATATCCCCAACTTGTTGACTGAGCAGAAATGTTCTATTTCAGGAAGGTAATCTGTGCCCTGCCAGCATGTGATTTCAAGAACATGTTTCAGTGTACTGCAGGCAGCCATAATTAGCAATGATTGCTGTTATTTTTGTATTATTTTAATAGATGATTTTAACTTGGGCTTTGGAAAGGCAGAAGGCGTGTCTGCCCAAAACACATGCCCTGAGATGATCTGCTGCTGGTCCTGTGCCAGTCAGCACAGAGACAGAAGATCCTGGCAAGGCAGGCTCTGGTGCATCCATAAGCTAAAAGTGAAATGACAGGAATGACAGTAAATACAGTTATTTGGGACATGGAGATAGAGAACATTGTGGCCTCCAGAGATTTAAAAAGCACTACTCCCCATGATTCTTCTTCAGTGCTCAGTCTTGATAAGGCTGATGAAGACTAGAGTTCAACAATATTAGCTGGTCCACAGCTTCCCTGGCACTCATCTCAAGAGATTATTGCCATCTGCTGTGACGAACTGCTACTCCCAGGCACCTTTCAGAAATGGCAGGATCTTTCACTTTTAGATAAGATGTTTAGTACTACCACTTTTAACACCTTTTGATATATTCTACAGGAGAAAACCTGAAGCAGCCCGGGGCAGATATTTTGTGTGCTCCACGTCATTTTTGTTGTTTTCTATTGGTCTGAAGACTGCAAAGTTTGTTTTTACAGGCCACCTCATGTAGTAGTTTTGGGGTATGATAAAAAGCTATATTATAACAAAGAGGGGGAGTTGCTAATAGGCAACACAACACAAGAGTGTAAACAGTGTATAGTATATAACAAATATTTAGTATTCAGAAGTGACAATACACATTTATCATAATAACAATTTCATACAAGGTATCAGGCACGCCCGCAACGGGCTCCTACCCTTCAGCGATAGTAGTGTCAGTCATTGTGTAAGATAGTTCAGGTCCATAAGCTGAATCAAAAACGCAAATGCGTAAGGTAACACAAAAGTTCACCGAATGTGAGTAGGTGTCCTCCTTGGGCAAAGAAGGGGGGGGTACGAACCAAAAGGTCGTGCACAAGCCAAAGTTATCTCCAGGCGGGTAGACTTTCCTCCTTAGGAGGGTCCAGCGTGCAGGAATCAAAAAGCCGTACCAGAATTTCCAAGGTGGTAACTTTAAACCAGAGAGTTGTTTGCGGCGAAGTCCAGTCGCGGTCTCAATTCATTGTAGCAATATAGGTCAGTGCTGGACTGCCCTCGTATATTGATGGGCTGACGGGGATAACGCTGTACAATGGTCCCAACTCCCGTTTCGACCCCCTACAACGGGTCTTTCTCAAGGCCATATATGATAAATGTGTATTGTCACTTCTGAATACTAAATATTTGTTATATACTATACACTGTTTACACTCTTGTGTTGTGTTGTATGATAAAAATCAACATATGGTTAAACATTAATTTCTGACTGTTATGTTTTTAATGCCAGGGGGATGGAGAGCTGTTTATTTTTTTTACTCAGGTGTCAAAATAAATGTTTTGCCCTGGGAACCAGGTATCAGAACGTGATTAAGAAGTATATCATCTTCCAGTCCACGGAACAAACTATTGGGCTCTTCCTGATGCTCTCATTCTTTTGAAAACACTACACGGAGGGTGAATGTGCATGCACTAGTATCAGAGAAATGCAAATTATAACAATATATTGTTCATACACTAATGACTACAATGTAAAATGGACCCAAATGTGTTCAATAGACAATCCATATATTTCCTTATGGATGATTCACTCAATATTACAAACAATGACATAGGTAACAATGTGCATAGTATCTACTATGGAGGAATTGTAGATGTATGACTGTGTTAACCCCCTATGGTAAGTATAAGTATCAGGTCTCCATGGTCAGTAAGATGGCGTTCTTTCACCTACGACAGGCTAGGCGACTGGCACCCTACCTGTCCAGGGACGACCTGGCCGCGGTGATCCAAGCGACGGTCATCTCGAGGCTGGACTACTGTAACGCCCTCTACGTCGGCCTTCCCTTGTCGACAATCCGGAAGCTCAAGCTAGTGCAGAATGCCGCTGCTCGCTTGCTGGCGGGAACGCCAGCAAGGGAGCACATCACGCCCATCCTTCGGCAACTGCACTGGCTTCCCATTGAGTACCGAATTGCCTTCAAGGTGCTGGTTTTAACCTTTAAGGCCTTGCACGGCTTAGGGCCTGCGTACCTGAAGGACCGCCTTGCCCCATATATTCCCCCGAGATCACTACGTTCAGAGGAACAGAATCTGTTACTGGTACCATCAATCCGCTCCTGCCATCTGTCTACAACTAGGCAGAGAGCTTTCTCTGTGGCAGCTCCGGTGTTATGGAACTCCCTCCCAGATGACACCCGAGCCATCCCAGAGCTCATCCCCTTTCGGAGGGCTGTTAAGACCACATTTTTTAGACTAGCCTTCAACTAGGCGCATTGGCCTAGGGTGATTGTTTAATACAATTGCCTAATATATCTGAGCCTCGGGTTCAAGGAAATGCTTTGTGTTTTCTTTCCAACACCTCGTGATGTGACATGTAAATTTTAATGTTTTAATGTTTTATTGTAAGGCTGCATGGCCATCACATGCTGCCTGTTTTATATGCTGTAACCCGCCCCGAGCCTGCAGGGAGGAGCGGAATACAAAACCAAATAATAAATAAATAAATAAATAAATAAGTTCCTCAAGTCTCAGTTTTTCCCAGTACCTTGGAAAATCCTGATTATGTCCTTGCAGACCAAGGTAAGTGGAGGAAAGTTCCACACGTCTCAATTGTAATCCTATAGTGAGGTTACACAGTTCTGATGGATATAAATTCCAAGTCCATAAAAGATGCACAAAGGTCCCACAAAAGTCCGTATATCCAAAACCTTGCGTAGTATATAACAAGAGTTGAGGGACGCGAGGGAGGGGCCACACGGAGCTGAGTAGCTTCCAGGAGCCTGGCTGGAGAGCATGATGGAAAGAAGTAAACAGGCTCAATCTGTTTCGCTTTCTCGCTTTGTCAAGGCTTGTATGCTTTACGCCCAACAAGGCGTCTCCAAATAACATGAATATCAACGATTCTTCGTGGCTACATATACCATAAACATTTCTGTGACTGGCGATACGGTCTACAATTCCTCCATAGTTGATACTATGCACATTGTTACCTATGTCATTGTTTGTAATTGAGTGAATCATCCATAAGGAAACATATGGATTTGTCTATTGAACACATTTGGGTCCGTTTTACATTGTAGTCATTAGTGTATGAACAATATATTGTTATAATTTGCATTTATCTGATTCTAGTGAATGCAGATTCATCCTCCGTGTAGCGTTTTCAGTCGTGAGAGATAGCGTGTTGGTTGGTTTTTTGCTCTCATTCTTTTAACAGTTGTGATTTAGCAAAGAGAGCCAGCCTGGTATAGTGATTTGAGGGTTGGACAATGAGTTTGGAGACCAGATTTCAATTTCTCACCCAGTCATGGGAAACCACTTCATGATCTTGGTTGAATCATACACTTTCAGCTTCAGAAAACCCTGTGATTCAAGGGCTTAGGGCAGTGTTTTTCAACCTTTTTTGAGTCGTGGCAAATTTTTTACATTTACAAAATCCTGGGGCACACCAACTAAAATGACACAAAATGACACTCTAACACAGCAATACATATAGTTAATATGTTTTTTAATGTATTTATACACTCAGTGTGAAACCCGGGCCTGTTTTGATGAACTCAACATAGATATCCTGGCAGGAATGGCAGAAAGACACACACGAAGGTCTTGCTCAACAGCTGGGAGTTATAGTTCACCCACAATCAAAGAGCACTCTGAACTCCACCAATGATGGAATGGAATCAAACTTCCCACACAGAACTACCATAACCAAGAGAAAATACTATAAGAGTTTGGTGGGCATTGACCTTGAGTTTTGGAGTTGTAGTTCACCTATATCCAGAGAGCACTGTGGAGGAGAGGGAGGAAGACGTGGGGCGAGTCTGTGCAGTAGCGCCCGCACGGGTCACCTCTTCCCCCCTCCCCCCTCCCGCAGAAGCGGCAGCGTGAGCAAAGCAAGGCAAAGTGAGCAGAGCGAGGCTGGGAAGAAGGGAGCCCTAGTGGAGAAGAAAAAGTGTTCGGCAGGAGGGGGAAGAAAGGGTATTGGACGTTCCAATTTCCCACGGCACACCTGATGATCGCTCACGGCACACTAGTGTGCCATGGCACACTGGTTGGGAAACACTGGCTTAGGGTCACCAAAAGTCAAAAACAACTTGAAGAAAGAAACAAAACAAAAATTGACAAGTGAAACTTCTGGCATACATTATCTTCTGAAACAGAATCTGACAAATTGGATTAATTATAATCATACTGCTAATAATGGGATCTAAACTCCCCTTAGAACCAGAAACACCTCTCCTTATTACATTTGAGATTTGCCATGCACATATAATAAGTTACTTGTACACCATGTCATGCCAGTAAATTCTTCCAACATAAATAGAAACTGCTGCCTAGCAACACCCGTTGCTTAGTTCCTATACAACTCCAGATGTTCTGGATTTAGGAAGATGGCACTGTTGGCATCAGAAGCAGAGCAGACAATGAGTTGGTGTCAAGCGTTCAGGTCTCACTTCTGAATGGAATGTTTTACATGCCAAAAAGAAATGCAGAAATGACTCTAAAATAGGAGGGGCAAGTGCAAACATGTAGGAAACAATGTAGTGTGCGGGGAAAGTGACAACGAAAAGATTGGGGAGGATTATTAGTTCCTTTTTAATTTTTAAAAGGATGTTTGTTTGTTTGTTTTTTTCCCAAAGGAGGCACCTCCTTTCTGATGAGTTGCAGAACTGACTAGATTGTTGCTGAAAGTATGGGAAAGAAAAAACATAGAATCACAGCATTGGAAATCCAGTCCAACCCCCTTCTGCCATGTAGGAACATCCAGTCAATGCACTCCCAACAGATGGCTATCCAGCCTCTACTTAAAAACCTTCAGAGAAGGAGACTCACTGGACTCCAGAAAAGCATATTCCACTGCCCAACTGTCAGGAAGTTCTTCTGACGGCCGCGGCTTCTTCTTTCTTCCTCCTCCTTCTCCTCCTCTTCTGTTTAATATTATTATGTTTATTTATACCCTGATTTTTCTCTCCACAAAGAAGTCTCAAAGAGGGTAATAAATGTTTAGATGGAAGCGCAGGTTCGCAGCTTGGGAGTGATCCTGGACTCATTGGTGAGCCTGGAACCCCAGGTCTCGGCGGTGGCCAGGGGAGCTTTTGCACAGTTAAGACTCGTGCACCAGCTGCACCTGTACCTTGGGAAGTCTGATCTGGCTAAGGTCGTCCACGCTCTGGACACATCCCGAATAGATTACTGCAACGCACTCTACGTGGGGCTGCCTTTGAAGACAGTTCGGAAACTGCAATTAGTCCAGCAGGCGGCAGCCAGATTACTAACTGGAGCTACATACAGGGAGTATACCACCCCCCTGTTGTGTCAGCTCTACTGCCTGCCTGTCCAATTCCGAGCTCAATTCAAAGTGCTGGTTTTGACCTTTAAAGCTCTATACGGTTCTGGCCCAGCTTACTTGTCCGAACGCATCAGCCGCTACGTCCCACCTCGTACTTTAACATCATCCGGGGAGGCCCTGCTCTCGCTCCCGCCTATTTCTCAAATGCGGTTGGTGGGGACGAGAGAGAGGGCCTTCTCGGTGGTGGCTCCCCGTCTGTGGAACGCACTCCCAATTGATATACGATCAACCTCATCCCTCCTGGCATTCAGGAAAAAAGTGAAATCCTGGCTATGGGACCAGGCGTTTGCACATTAGCACAATGCAGTACTTTGGATTGGAATTGTAATGGCAAGTTGATGGATATGGCCCAATGCTTCTATTATGGACGGAATACTGTTTTTAACTTATGTGAATGTATATAATGTATTTTAATGCTAATTGTATTTTAATGTATTTTAATTCTAACTGTATTTTAATGTATTTTAATTCTGACTGTTTTTGGTTTTCTATTATATGTATACTGTGTTTTTGGCAACGAATGGTTGCCATTAGGCCACTCTGAGTCCCCCCTCAGGGGTTGAGAAGAGCGGGGTAGAAATGGTGGAAATAAATAAATAAATCTCTTTTCCTGCAGCTTGAATCCATTGCTCTGTGTCCAAGGATCTCATCACATGGATGAGGTCCAGCATTACGATTTGCCAGTCTCTGTGGCAAATCACGGTGACAGCGGGGAAGTCTGGCAACTGACACCTCCCCATCACATGTGGGGAAGCACTGCCCCGTTGCTTAATCCTGTGGTAGCTGGTTGTTCCTAATGGAACATTAGGAGGCTACCATGTTGGCGGTGCAGTGTCCTACCATGCTGCCACCGCAGTTTACCCATGGAGCCCTGCCAGAAGTCAGCCTACGCTTTATTGGCTGCCCTCTCCCCTCTTTGGAAGAACCTTAAGAAAGCTCAAAGAAAGCTCACTCTGGATATTATTATTATTATTACCATCTGGCAGATGGTATAGGATGACAAAAACAAGGCTGAGATATAGCTGTTATCTTAGAGCTGTGACTATATTGAACTCTGTCATTTCACACTTATGCGGCAGTCGGTGTTGTGCAATAGTGATTAGTATGTGGAAGGATGGGTGCATTGTTTTGTAATTTGTACACATATAATGTGATTGGGGATGGCATTCAATTTTGTTGTACCATGTAAATGACAATAAAGGGTTTTTTTATTATATTGTATTTTTGTGTAAAACACTTGAAGCATTTTCTGCAGAGTCCACTGTAAACACTGCAGATTGTTGCTAACAGATTCCTGTATATGTCATGGGGCATTCAAAAACTTTTTAACTGTTGCCAGATTTTGGGGTTGGGACTCACAGTTTAAGAAGAAGCAACATATAAGGCCCTAAGAGACTTCTGTTTGGGGGGGGGGTTCCCTGTACAGAATTATAGAACTATTATTTCACTTTAACTGTCATGTATTCCTTCATATGGAAACTTGGGAATTTTCAGTTTAGGAAGGGGACTGTACAATGGCCTACCAGAGTATGCCAGTGCCTCACCAAACTGCAACCACCACTATAATTTTGTAGTGTGAATGTGCTTCAGTTTACCTGAAGGATGATATTCTCCAATGTAAGCCTACCTTATTTATTTATTTATTCATTCATTCATTTATTCGATTTGGTATACCGCTCTCTCCGGAGCCCAGAGCGGTTCACAAGATAAAACCAGATAAAAGCACATAAAACAACATTATGAAAACCAAGTTCAAGCCCCGCTCCCAGCATTAAAATCCCAGCAGACTGTAGCACAGCAGTTCTCGTTTGTGCCTGGAGGGCAGGGGTCAGGACCCGGGGTCCCATTAGCATTAGGGCCAGCAGTACCAGAACCAGATTCAGAGGATGAGCTAGATGACTGGGGCGAAGGGCAGCTTTCCCCTGACGGGCCTCTTTCACCCACAGAGAGCTTGGCCTGGGAAGAAATGTTGTTTGGCCCTAGCGAAGACATAGATAACCAGGTGCAGATGGAGGACAGCGATTCTGGCAGCTATGAGCACCCGGGTGGAAGAGATTCCCAGGAGCCCGAAAGTGAAAAACATGGAAGAAAGCGGCTGGGAAGTTTCCAGGGAGGAAAGCTCTCAGGGAGATAGCAACACAGCTGCTGAGAGACAAGGTCGAACCTTTGATAGGAGACGGAACATCGAGTCTAGTAGAAGGGGGTGGTCCAGGGCCCTAGACCGGCCGAGGTCCGTCAGCAGGGATTGGAGACGAAGAAGCCTAGAGCGTCGGGGACCTCGGCCGAAGGATTAAGTATAGGATCCGTGGGAACGAATCCTCAGTGCTCCGGCCACGTCTCATCTGAATAGGCGTGAGCGGAGTGGGACCACGAAGCGAGCTAGCCAGTGGTCATCAAGCCTTGCCTTGCCTTGCCTTGCCTTGCCTTGTTCCTGATCCGCCTGGTTGAGCGGAGCCTTGCCTTTGTTCCTGATCCGCCTGGTTGAGCGGAGCCTTGCCCTTGTTCCTGATCCGCCTAGTTTTGCGGAGCCTTGCTAAGCTTTTGGCCTATTTGCCACGCTACCTTGGACATTGTTACTTCAAGCTTTTTGGATTGCTTTTATATTCTATTGGACATTACTTTTGAACTGTTTTATATTCAATAAAGTAGTTAGCCTTCAGTCCGTCTCTGTGTGTGTGATTAAGGGGCCGGTCAAGTCCGTGCATCGTGACACAGACAACAATAATACAGATGGCAAGATGCGGCAGGGTGGCAGGTTATAGCAGGCATCAGTCGGAGCCAAATGCCTGCCTAAACAGCCAAGTCTTTGCAGACTTGTGAAACGCCATCAAGCCCCGTAGAGCTCGCGTCTCCGCAAGCAACGAATTCCAGAGGCTCGGCGCAGCCACTGTGAACGCTCTCTGCCGTGTACTCGACAACCAGTAGGTTTTAATATTAGGCACCTCCAGTAAGTTAAGCCCCTCTGAATGCAGTGATCTACTGGGCACATATGGGGTAAGCCACTCCTTCAGGTACACTGGCCCCAAACCATATAAGGCCTTAAAAGTTAAGACTAACACCTTGAAGGAGACCCAGAATTCAATAGGAAGCCAGTGCAGTTCGCGCAGGAGTGGGGTGACGGGAGCAGATCTTGGGGCTCCTGTGAGCAGACGTGCTGCTGCGTTCTGCACCAACTTGAGTTTCCGGATCGCCGACAAGGGAAGGCAAATGTACAGCACATTACAGTAGTCGAGCCTCGAGATGACAGTGGCTTGGATCACCGTGGCCAGGTCGCAGCGGGAGAGGTAAGGAGCCAGACGTCTTGCCTGCCGCAGATGGTAAAACGCTGTCTTGCAGGCGCAGGCAATCTGTGCTATTCTCTCCACCATGCCACCCTTTCAAGTGTATCTGGTAAGAACATGGAGAGGGTATTTTAAATGGTTATTTCGAGATTCTGGAACTTGCTTCCTGGAGTTAAATGTGGTTCCCAAGAGAGGCAGCAGCAGAGTCCAAGGCCTCGTCTACACTGTCAGATAATCCAGGTTATCATAGCAGAAAATCTACATTTTCTGTTTGAACTGGATTATTTTATTCTACATTGCCATATAATGCATTTCAAAGCAGAAAATGTGGATTTTATACAGCGGTGTAGAAGGAGCCTTACATTCATGGTGCACTTAATACAGGTTGTCACCTCATTCATTCATTCATCTCCTGGCCTCTCCTGGCTGGGCTCCGGGTTCGTTGCAGAGCAGAGGCCAGGATGCGCAGCTCCACAGCCCAGCTTGGTTCCTTCCCAATCTGGGCCCAAGGCGACAGCAGGCAAGCCGAAGGGACACAGGGTGGGAGGCACTCCTGGGGAAGCTGAACCCCTTCAGGAAGGAGAGCTGAGGGTGGCAATGGCTGCGAGCCTCCACCGCAGTTTGTTCCGAGGCTTGGAGCCACCCCATGTGCTCAATTCCTATTTGTCCTGCTCAGCCAAGCCCGCGCGCACTTCGGCCACTCAGCGCAGCCCTCACCCGCAGGACGGTGACGGGCCTCCTGTGCGTGGGCCTCCGGGGGAGGGAGGGGGTTTGGTGCAAGCAGCGGCGTCACGAGTGGGGAGGGTGACAGCTAGTAAAATAACAGTTAGAGTGTCATTTTGTGTCATTTTGGTTGGTGGTGTGCCCCAGGATTTTGTAAATGTAAAAAATGTGCAGCGGCTCAAAAAAGCTTGAAAATCACTGCTCTGGGCGACTTACTGTACATCTAGGCTTTATTGGAGCTCTCCAAGGTGCTAATCCCTATTCCTAAACTGGCTTATTTGTAGCACTAGCTAACAACCCTGGAAGGGATTTACTGCCCAAACAACAATGTGGCTGCCAGCCTTTGCTGGGTATACTATTAAGACACCAATCACTCTTTTTGTAATCCCAATCGCCATATTTCTAGTTGCATCTAAAGTGTGTGAGTACTCCCTAAAAGTTGGATGGCATGGTACATTTCACATGCTTGTAGATGCTAATGTTTTGAAGGTTGGAAACCCAGCTGATGCTGTGTTTCATATTTCCTCTCCGATGAAATTTAGCCCGTTATGAATTATTTAAGAAATAGGTGCACCCAAATACTCATAAAAATGTGTATTCTACTTAATTCCTTCTGTTTCCAGTGGCATTTGTCTTGCAACTTTTGTAGCTCCATGGATACTTAGCAACATATTTTGAAATGTTCAGAGGAAAATGAGTATCTAGGATTATATCTGCTTAATCTCTCTCTCTCTCTCTCTCTCTCTCTCTCTCTCTCTCTCTCTATATATATATATATATATATATATATCACAATAATTTCTATGTGATAGCATCCTATGTACAGGTTGGGCTTCCTTTTCTAGAATTCCAAAAGTATTCTCATTGGTAGCTGAGATAGTGGCACAAAATTATTTTTAAGGTTAAGTGTATAATAATGTATCTATGAAACATCAATGAATTTTGTGTTTAGACTTGGGTACCATCTCCAATAACAACAACAATAATAGGGTACAGTGCCTAAAGACCTTGGTCAGCACTTGAAAACAATCAGCGCTGAGTAAGTTACCATCAGTCAGCTGCAAAAGGCCACCCTACTCGGATCTGCACGCATTATTTGCCAATATATCACATAGTGCTAGACATTTCGGAATTGTCCAGCGTCTGATTCAATACAAAAGCCAGCACAGAGATCTTGTTTGTTGTGTACTAACCTTGTTGTGTATCAAATAATAATTGATTTCTTATCCGCCTCTCCTCATGGCTCGAGGTGGATTACAGAATAATTAAAACACTTAAACATTGCAAAAACACTACAGATACACATGTTAAAACATATACCTATAAAAGCTGCATATTAAAATGCATCTTTATAAAATACATATTAAAATACACAAAATAGAGATTGAACAAAGGACACACGTTTAACATTCATGCTTAAGGACTGTCTGGGTAGGCCTGCTGGAAGATAGAGGTCTTTACATGGTTTTAAAATTCCGACAGGTCATTTAGCTGTCTGAGCTCTTCCAAGCCATCTCATTAGATATATACAGTATGTAAATCTGGAAAAGAATAAATCCCAAACTACTACTGCGGATCAGCTATAGAATACAGCTTGACACCACTTTTACTGCACTGGCTCAATGCTTATGGACTCATGGGAGTAGCAGTTTTACAAGGTCTTTAGCCTTCTTTGCCAGAGTTTTGATGCTCACTAAACTAGATTTATTGAGAGCCGTGTCCAATTCAGTAGATGTAAAAGGTTCATAAAGGTTGTTGTTCTCGTTAACTGGTTGTTTGACTATGGTTTTTCCCCCTAGTTTGGTGCACGGTTGGGTTTCCTCATTCATCAGAAGGTGATGCGCTACCTGATCTGTCTTTATGTTGGCATAGGTATAAAATCCTGAGATAATAATAAATAATAATAATAATAATAGGTATTGCACAACGGAGGACCTTCTTACAGCAACACCAGAGGCATTTGAGGTGGCCAGCTTCTGGTCAAAGGAAATGTAGTATAATGCCAAGTTTTTAAATTTTGTTTGTGGTTTTTTTAAATATATATTATAACTGTATTCTTAATTTGATAAATATTTATTTATTTACTATATTTGTATACTACCTTTCTCATCCTGCAGGCGACTCAAGGTGGTTTACAAGGCAAAATTCAATGCCTACAGTATCATAAATACAATTAAAAACATAACATATAATAAAAAAACCATAACAAATCAATAAAATATAAATCCATAGTATCTCATTGTTAAAAACTTTGTCCGGTCTCATTGTCTAGCCGTTCCATTTTCCTATGTCAGTTAATCTGCATTTGCAAACACTTGCTCAAAAAGCCACGTCTTGACTTTTTTTCCTGTTTAAGGAGCTCCATTGGCTGCCGTTCATCTTCCGGTCCCAATTCAAGGTGCAGGTTCTTACCCACAAAGCCCTGAATGGTTTGGGACAAGCCTACCTGCATGACCGCATTTCTGTCTACGAGCCCAGGCGATCTCTCTGATCATCTGGAGAGGCCCTGCTCTCGCTCCCGCCTCCTTTGCAGGCGCGATTGATGGGGACGATAAGAGGGCCTTCTCTGTGGTGGCCCCCCGACTCTGGAACTCGCTCCCCAAGAAGATCAGACAAGCCCCCCACATTGGCAGTTTTTAGGAGGAGCCTGAAAATGTGGCTCTTTCAATGTGCCTTCCCTGAATAAAGTGAATAATGCCCTGCTGTGATCATTTCCTTACAAAATGTCCTCAGAAGCACTTTAATGACCTGTTGAGTCATCTGCCCCACATTATCCTTGAAAACCTTCCTGTTTACATACATTCTACCTGTTCGTATGCAGTGTTATTTATTTTAAAATTTTAATATTTCACATTTGGCCCCACCAGAATGGTTTTAAACTGTGTGTTATTGCTTGTGTGTAAGTATATTGATTGTATTGTTGTATTATTTGCTGTTATGTTGTTATTATTTGTCATTGGGCTTGGCCTCATGTAAGCCGCCCTGAGTCCCCTTGGGGAGATGGTGGCGGGGTTTAAATAAATAATAGTAATAATCAACCTCCTCTCTTTTAACATATAATAATAATTATTATTATATGTTAAAAGAGAGGAGGTTGATCTCATATCTAAAGGGAGGGCATTCCACAGCCGGGGGCCACCACCGAGAAGGCGCTGTCTCTCGTCTCCATCAAACATACTTGTGACGAAGGCAGTAACGAGAGCAGGGCCTCCCCAGATGATCTTAAGGTCCTAGATGGTTCATAAGGGGAGATGCATTCGGACAAGTAATTGGGCCAGAACCGTTTAGGGAAGGGGTCGGGAAACTTTTTTGACTCAGAGAGCCATGAAAGCAAAATATTTGGAAATTTATTTCAGTGAGAGCCATATAATATCTATATCTATCTATCTATCTATCTATCTATCTATCTATCTATATAATATTTTAAGACTGAATTCAACTAAATGTGAGTAAATGTGAGCACCGGGAATGTGGCACAGATGGCTAAGTGTCAGCTGCATAAGATCTCTCTGTCCAGTAGGTCATGAGTTCGAGGCCTGCCCGGGTCGAGGTGGGTGCTCGACCTTTAAGTGTAGCCTGCTGTCGACCTTTGCAGCCCGAAAGACAGTGGCATCTGTCAAGTAGGAGATAAAGGTACCACATTAAGTGGGGAGGCAAATTTTGACTGAATTATGAGGCCATTAAGAACTCCAGGAACGCTGAGGAATGCGGAAGGAACAACAAGTAACAATCAAAGAGCATTCTGAACTCCACCAACGATGGAGTTGAACCAAACTTGGCACACAGGACTCCCATGACCAAGTGAAAATACTGGAAGGGTTTGGTGGGCATTGACCTTGAGTTTGGGAGTTGCAGTTCACCTACATCCAGAGAGCACTGTGGACTCAAACAATGGTGGATCTGGACCAAACTTGGCACAAATAGTCAAGATGGCCAAAGGTGAACACTGGTGGAGTTTTTTTTGGGGGGGGGGGGGGGAGAGAAAGACCTTGACATTTGGGAGTTGTAGTTGCTGGGATTTATAGTTCACCTACAATCAAGGAGCATTCTGAACCCCACCGACGATAGAATTGGGCCAAACTTCCCATACAGAACCCCCATGACCAATAGAAAATAATGTGTTTTCTGATGGTCTTTGGTGACCCCTCTGACACCCCTTCGCGACCCCCATAGGGGTCCCAACCCCCAGGTTGAGAAACACTGGCGTAGAAGGTCCCTTAGATGCACTCTAGGTCCAGGTAAAGGTTTTCCCCTGACACGAAGTCCAGTCGTCTCCGACTCTGGGGGTTGGTGCTCATTTCCATTGCTAAGCTGAAGAGCCGGCGTTGTCTATAGACACCCCCAAGGTCATGTGGCCAGCATGACTGCACGGAGCGCTCCCATGCATTTGAGATAAGGGATATTATTATTATTAAACTTTATTTATACCCAGAAGGGACTTGGGGCGGCTTACATTGAGGCCAAGACCAACAACACAGCAGTAAAAAAACAACAACAACATAACCGATACACCCAAGGGTCATCGCTGAGCCTGGAACCCCAGGTCTCAGTGGTGGCCGGGGGAGCTTTTGCACAGTTAAGACTCGTGCGCCAGCTGCGCCTGTACCTTGGGAAGTCTGATCTGGCTACGGTCGTCCACGCTCTGGTCACATCCCGAATAGATTACTGCAACGCACTCTACGTGGGGCTGCCTTTGAAGACAGTTTGGAAATTACAACTAGTCCAACGGGCGGCAGCCAGACTACTAACTGGAGCTACATACAGGGAGCATACCACCACTGTTGTGTCGGCTCCACTGGCTGCCGGTCCAATTCCGGGCTCAATTCAAAGTGCTGGTTTTGACCTTTAAAGCTCTATACGGTTCTGGCCCAGCTTACTTGTCCAAACGCATCTGCCGCTACCAGGCATGTAGCCAGGGGGCTAAGGGGGTTCACCCCGAAATTCTCAAGGTGGTCCGTGAAAGGCCTTACTGGTACATTATTTAAACTGTTATGTTTATTTATATCATGATCTGATCACCATGCTCATTATATCCCACATTAATGGGGTTATTGGGATAACAATACAAAAGGTTTGCTAGGGTAGACCCTCTTCCACCCAGTCTCAGCCCCCCCCCCCCCGAACCAAACTCAGCCCCCTACGAAACAAAATCCTGGCTACGGCCCTGGCCGCTAAGACCCACCTCGTACTTTAAGATCAACCGGGGAGGCCCTGCTCTCTCTCCCGCCGGCTTCCCAGGTGCGGCTGGTGGGGACGAGGGAGAGGGCCTTCTCGGTGGTGGCTCCCCGTCTGTGGAATCGCTCCCTAGCGACATACGATCAATTCCATCCCTCCTGACATTCAGGAAAAAAGTGAAAGCCTGGATGTGGGAACAGGCGTTCGCATAGTAAGTAGCACAGGACAGCACTTTAGTAGTTTAATGGAAAGTCGGTGAATAGGGCTCAATGCTTTTATGGACGGAACACTGTTTTCAACATAGGTGAATGCATAGGATGTGTGAATATAATTGTATTTTAATGTATTTTAGTGTCGAATGCTGGAGGGTTTTATATTGTGTTTTTATACTGCGATTGTGATGTAGGCATCAAATTGTGCCTTTTGGAAGCTGCTCTGAGTCCCCCCTCGGGGGTTGAGAAAAGCGGGAGAAAATGCCATAAATAAATAAATAAATAATTATATATATATACACACACACACACGCAGACACACATACGCATGCACACAAACACTTTATTTATATTCCGCTCTTCTCACCCCGAAGGGGACTCAGAGCGGATTACAGGTACACATACTTAGCAGACAATCCCTGCCGTTTCCACATACACACACATAGACGAACAGAGGCAAACTCTGGCCACCAGGGGGAGCTGACGCACTCCTCAATCTTTCAGCGTTTTCCAGCGTTCCTTGTTGTTCCTTCCGCATTCCTCAGCATTCCTGGAGTTCTTTAATGGCCTCATAATTCAGTCGGGGGTTGAGAAGAGCGGGGTAAAATGCCGTAAATAAATAAATAATAATAAATAATAATAAATAAACATAAAAGCAATACAACCATTAAAACACATATAAACAGTAAGTACACAAAGTTCAAAACCTTAGTGGCCAGGCCAAGTGCCATATAATTAAAATTATTCAAATAAATAAGCACAAGATGTATCCAGCAGAAAACCACACAACAGGTAGTTAAAGTGCATCAGAGGACATTTGCAGGGGGTTGGTCCAAGCAGGATGATACAATAGTTTTTGCCTCCTATAGGAACCCGGAAGTGTTGGTGGCGAACGAAAGAAGCTTTCCCTCTTGGCGCTCCCTGCGCGAGCGTTCTATTGCCTCCTGCTGCGGTGGAGCTGAGCTACGGAATCCGCGTTGAGCCAAACTGCTCTCAGAGCGCAGGAGAAAATGGCCGCGCCCTTAGGAACCTGCCATGCCGCTTGCTGTGCCAACCGCGCCGGGCCGGGCGCCGTGTCCTGGGGGAGCGGGGGGCTCGTGGCCTTCGGGTCCTGCCACTCAGTCGTGCTTTACGACCCGCAGGTGAGGCCCTAGCCGGGGGCAGAGGGTTTGGGAAGGGTTTTTCCTCCTCCCTTGAGCATCCTCTCCCAGGCTTGGGCCTTCAAGGCTTGGCCGCCTCCTCACAAAAGGGGAAGGGAGCTCCCTTGCTGCCCCAGGCCTTGCTCACAGCCACACAGAATATCTGCTTTGAACCGGATTATCAAAGTCCACACTGGCATATAATCCGGTTCAGTGTGGATTCCATACAGCTGTGTGGAAGGGGCCTTTACCAGATTTCCCCTTCCTAGCTATTGAGCAGTGACACAGCCAGGACTTCGAAAAGTTACTTCTCTGGACTACAGGAAGACATTGCCTATTATTATTATTATTATTATTATTATGTTTTTAATACTTTTTGGCTTGTCCAAAACTGAAGAACAACGCCCACCAAACCCTTCCAGTGTTTTCTGTTGGCTTCTTTTTTCAAATCTATGAATTTAAACAGGAAACATTCTGATTTTTCTCTAGTACAGTGTTTTTCAACCTTTTTTGAGCCGTGGCACATTTTTTACATTTACAAAATCCCGAGGCACACCACCAACCAAAATGACACAAAATAACACTCTAACACAGTAATACATATAGTTAATATGTTTTTAAATGTACAGTATTTATACACTCAGTGTGAAACCTGGACCTGTTTTGATGAACACAACATATATATGACTTCCTCTCACATACTTATACATGGCTATCATGTCTTCTCTCAGCCTTCTCTTCTTCAGGCTAGACATGCCCAGCTCTTCAAGCCGCTCCTCATAGGGCTTGTTCTCCAGACCCTTGTGAAATTTCACCCTGAGTGAAACTTCCTTCCAGTTAACTATGGATGTCATGACGCTGTTATAAACAGTTCCTTGGAGAGGGGGGGGGGGATCTCGAAAAATCAGTAAAATAGTAACCCCCCCATTTCCAAGCGGAGAGACTCAATCTGTTTCTTGGAAACCTGTGAGGGGGCTGCTAGGAGGGGGGAGAGTGCCAATTTCCCACGGCACACCTGATGATCGCTCACGGCACACTAGTGTGCCACGGCACACTGGTTGGGAAACACTGCTCTAGTACCATTTATTTTTGCTTGACTTTAGTAACAGAGGTTGGTTCAAGGAGAGATTTAACAGACTTTTCTTCAAAATGGCATCCATATTTCACCCTTTAAAGCAGTGTTTCTCAACCTGGTTTCTCAACCTGGTTTCTCAACCTGGACCCAATGGGGGTCGCGAGGGGGTGTCAGAGGGGTCGCCAAAGACCATCAGAAAACGCATTATTTTCTATTGGTCATGGGGGTTCTGTATGGGAAGTTTGGCCCAATTCTATCGTCGGTGGGGGTTCAGAATGCTCCTTGGTTGTAGGTGAACTACAAATCCCAGCAACTACAACTCCCAAATGTCAAGATCTATTTTCCCCAAACTCCATCAGTGTTCACCTTTGGGCATCTTGACTAGTCGTGCCAAGTTTGGTCCAGATCCACCATTATTTGAGTCCGCATTGCTCTCTGGATGTAGGTGAACTACAACTCCAAAACTCAAGGTCAATGCCCACCAAACTCCCGCTCCGAGCCCTCGGGGAGTGACAGCATACAAGACTGAATAATAAATAAAGAAATATAGTTTTTTTCTGTTGGTCATGGGAGTCCTGTGTGCCAAGTTTGGTTCAATTCCATTTTTGGTTGAGTTTAGGATGCTCTTTGATTGTAAGTTAACCATAAATCCTAGGAACTACAACTCTCAAATAACAAAATCAACCCCCTCCCCCAATCATTTTTGAGTGATGGTCACTCCTTGGCAGGGCCGTAGCCAGGATTTTGATTGGGGGGGGGGGTGGCTGAGACTGGGTGGAAGAGGGTCTACCCTAGCAAACCTTTTGTATTGTTATCCCAATAACCCCATTAATGTGGGATATAATGAGCATGGTGATCAGATCATGATATGAATAAACATAACAGTTTAAATAATGTACCAGTAAGGCCTTTTCGCGGACCACCCTGAGAATTTCCGGGGGGCTGAAAGCCTTAGCCCCCCTGGCTACATGCCTGCTCCTTGGGTTAGTAGGTGTCTTGTGGCCAAATTTGACAGCAATTCGTCCAGCGCTTTTTGAGTTATGATGTCACTCAAAACAAACAGAGTTTTTTGAGTTATGATGTTGAAGTCCTGTGGAGTTGTCGGTGTGTCTTTCTGTTCTGGCGTTTGTTCTGCCCTTTTGTATGTGTGTGTGTATACAGATACACACAAAAAAGGGCAGAACAAGCCAGAATGCAACAACTCCACAACTCAAACATCCCACCCAGAACAACCCACAACGACACAGCCATGACCCCACCAAGACCATAAGTAACATCAATTCCAACCCTTACATACTCAGACTTTCTCAGCAATGCGTGCCGGGTACAGCTAGTGTGTGTGTGTGTGTGTATATATATATATATATATATACACACACACACACACTAGCTGTACCCGGCCACGCGTTGCTGTGCCCTATTTAGGAGATGCGAGAAGTCTGAGTATGTAAGGGTTGGAATTGATGTTACTTATGGTCTTGGTGGGGTCATGGCTGTGTCGTTGTGGGTTGTTCTGGTGGGTGGGATGTTGAAGTCCTGTGGAGTTGTCGGTGTGTCTTTCTGTTCTGGTGTTTGTTCTGCCCTTTTTTGTTTGATGTATGTAGCGTTGCGAGTGTGTCGTCCGATGCTGTTCTTTTTAGGAGGCATGGCTTTTTTTTGGGGTCAGCTTATGCCTGTGTGGAAGGAAGGAATGGCATACAAATGGGTTGAGCAGTAGACGCAAGGTTGTGTTATGTGCGTATTGTGTTGTGTGTAGGTATTACTTTTTTGGTGAGTTAGTGGGTGTGTGGTGGCATTGTGGGTGGTAGTATGTTGTGGAATGCTTGTGTGGGTGGGGTGTTTTGGGTGTTTGTATGTGTTTGTAGAGTATCTGTGCAGTGTAGTGCTGTGTTGTGTTTGGAGTATAGGTGGAGTTTGTTTTTGTTTGTGGTGGTGGTAGGTGTTGCGTGTGCAGGGTCCCGTAAGTTTGGGGGGATGGGTTGTGATAGGAAGTTGTGTTGTGTGGGTAGGAATTGCTGGAGAATTGCTCCCTCATAGAGTTTGGTTTTGACAGTTTAACCCTCAAACGCCAACTGACTGAACTCAAATCACTCAGCATTCTATCCTAGCCTTGGCTGGCTGTGCCCAGCGTTACTATGGTTACTCAGCCTCCCTGCATTTTGTGTGGGTCGATGTTGGCCAATGGGTTTCGCTGGCTGCCGCAGAGGATTCTGGGAAATGTAGTTTTTTTTGTATTGTTGTTTTGGGGGCCTTCAAGGTTTTTTTTTGGGGGAAAGTTTCTTTGCTAAAAACCTTCCTTGTTTGAGGCCTATTTCTGTTGGCAAATTTGGTGTCTCTGCCTTGGATGGTTTCTCTGTCTCTGTCAGTCGTTTGACGACGGGACCTCCTTTATATAATATAGATAGATAGATAGATAGAGATTGTGAGATTGTGGATTATCCGCCTTGATATTGTGCATTATATGGCAGTGTGGATGGGCCCTAGGTGTGTCCACATTACTGAGTTATTGCTGCTTGACAGCACTTTTTAACTGCCATGGCTCCTTCCTGCAGATTCCTAGGAGTTGTAGTTTGACAAGTTCCCCAGCACTCTTCGGGAAGAAAAGCCAAAGACCTTATAAAACTACAAATCCCAGATTCTGTAGACAGAGCTATATAACTTAAAGTGGCATTAAACTGATATAACACATAGACAACCCAACCAAAACCCATGGCCCTTCCACACTCCTATATAATCCAGAATATCAAGGCCGATAATCCATAATATCTGCTTTGAACTGGATTATCAAAGTCCACATTGCCATATAATCCAGTTCAGTGTGGATTTAATACAGCTGTGTGGAAGGGGCCTTTATCATATTTTTTCCTTTACTTGAGCGTGTGTGAAGCATCTGCAGCAGGGGTGGGCAGTTATTTTTTCCAAGGGAAAGCCAAAAAATATTATGGAGGGCCGCACCTAAAGGCTGAACTACATTCTAATCTACATTTTATTTATTTATTTACTATATTTACTATATATTACACATAATTAATATTAACATATTAATATATCAAGCAATATTCATATATTATTAGTATTAATATCATAATTATTATATTATAGTATATATATATATATAGACATTATAATATATTGAAATTATAATATAATATAATATTTATTATATTATTATATTATGATTATAAAATTATTATAAAATAATAATAAAAACCACTAAAATAAAATTAAATTCAAGAAGACAAGGTGCGAACCAAGATGGAGGCTGACATCTTCAAGAGAGGAAGGATCCAAAGATGGAATGGCCCAATGGACCCAGCTCAGAGGATGACAAAGCAGACCCAGCTGCCACCGTAGCAGAGCGGAGCAGCAGACGTTCGGAGACTGCAGGCCTCCGCCCGCTCTTGCCCCCAGCTGTTCCATCAGACCCGTTCCTGATCGGCTGATCGCCCTGCCATGGAGTGCCTGCCATCATGGCTTTGGAGTGCCTGCCATCCCGGGAGGGGATCTGGGCCTGCAGCGGGAGCAGTCGGCGACCTGCGGTGGCTGATCATCCTGGCGACCCGGAAGACGATCACGTCTTCCGGGTCGCCAGGGCGATCAGCCGCCGCAAGTCGCCGACAGCTCCCGCTGCACGCCCGATCCCCTCCTGGGATGGCAGGCACTCCAAAGCCCCCGCTCCTCCGATTGTTGTCTGGAGCGGCGGGCTGTCTGCCGACGCAGGCCCCACAGCCCGCGATGGGATGGTAGCAGCGGCACTCCTTCCTCTTGCAGAAATGGCCCCGCCCCCAACGCCCTTCTCCCAGGGCCGGTCAGGATCGGCCGGCGGGCCGCATCTGGGCCGCGGGCCGTAAGATGGCCAGGTCTGATCTACAGTCGCCCAATGTGTTTCCATGGCAGAACAGGGAATTGAACCCTGGTCTCCAGAGTTGCAGTTCAAGGCTCGAATCACTACATCACACCGACTCCAGCCCATTTAAAGCTATGGTTGGCAAAATGATAAAACATTTGATCTCAACAACATATTTTAAAACTTATTTGGAGAATGCTCTTTTCATCCTTAATGGAGAACTTGTCCCCCATTCTTGTTATGAATCTATTTCTATTTTTTCCCTTTCAGAAAAGAAAAGTAGTTGGTACACTGAATGGTCATACTGGAAGAGTTAATTGTGTGCAATGGATCCAAAGTCATGATGGATGTAAGTACATATTTACATCTTAAGATGAATATGAATATTATCTTAGGATGAATATGATCTGGAATTTTGAAAAAGTAACAATAATAGATTTTGTCTAGTGAAGTATTTTGGCTAATATTATTAGATGTAAGAAGTACATGCTGTTAAGGGGAACAAGTCAGAAATGAGATCGTTAGATATTCTCTAGACATGTATTGTAGGGAATAGTATTGTGTTTAGACTGAAAAGACCCAGCCATATATATTTCAGAACACTCAACTCACAGGGCTGTTGTGAGGATGAAATGATTTGAGAAATAGATGTTGCCATAGGAGGAAGTACGAGATAACAGTGAGATAAGAATGTTAGAATTTAAATTCAAAAGCCAATTATCAATAAGTTGTTGCAGCCTATTATTATTTTATTTATTTATTTGGATTTGTAGACCGCCACTCCCAAAGGCTCAGAGCGGTTTACAACATGACTCAATAAAAGGAAACAATGAATAAAACCTACAATGCAATAATACATAAAATAGCAAATGACAACAGATACAAGCACAATTAATCACAAGCATTCGAAGGCCTGTCTAAACAAGTACGTCTTGCAGGCTCGACGAAAGGAGACTAAATCTTGCAGGTCCCGCGTTTCTGGTAGTAACATATTCCAAAGAACCGGGGCAATGATTGAAAATGCCCTGCGCCTTGTCGAAGTCAGATGGAAAGACTTCACACTAGGGATGTCAAGAAGATTCTGGTCTTCGGAGCGGAGTGATCTCGGAGGGTTATATGGAATCAGGCAATCCCGAAGGTACACTGGCTCCAGACCATGCAAGGCCTTGAAAGTAAGAACTAACACCTTGAAAGTGATCCGGCATTCAAATGGCAGCCAGTACAGGCTCTGCAGTATAGGTGTTATACGGCAGTTTGTGAGCTCCCCACGAGCAACCGGGCTGCAGCATTCTGCACTAGCTTGAGTTTCCGGATCACATTCAAGGAAAGGCCAATGTAAAGAGCGTTACAGTAGTCAAGTCTTGAGATGACCATGGCTTGGATTACCGTGGCCAGGTCATTCCGTGAGAAATAGGGAGCCAGACGCTTCACCTGTCGCAGATGGAAAAATGCGAATCTGCTGACATTGGAGATTTAAGTCTCCATTGACAGCAGAGGGTCCAAATGGACACCCAGACTTTTTACTGATGATGACGGGCGTAGTGCCTTGCCATCTAGGGTCGGCAGTTGGATTTCCCTATCGCCCGGACGACCCAGCCAAAGGATCTCTGTCTTCGCCGGATTCACCTTCAACCTACTGGCTCGCAGCATCTGTCAAGTAGGAAATTTAGGTACCACTTTGTGGGGAGGCTAAATTTAACTGATTTCTGGAATGCTAAATTGCCTCTATGTCTGTCTATATATGTTGTATGTCAATGGCATTGAATGTTTGCCTGTATATGTGCATTGTGATCCGCCCTGAGTCCCCTGCGGGGTGAGAAGGGTGGAATATAAATGATGTAAATAAATAAACACCTTCATCTTTAAATGCCTGTCTGAACAAAAAAAATTTAGCTTGTTGACAGAAGGACGGCAGGGAGGAGGCCATTCTGTCTTCCTTGGGCAGGGAGTTCCAGAGTTGAGGGGCAGCCACCGAGAAGACCCGCTCTCTCATTCCCACCAATTGAGCTTGAGATGGAGGTGGGACTGAGAGAAGGGCCTTTAAAGGTCTTTAAGTGGATACAGGATATCTTCTCAATAAGGGAGTTATCAAAGGTTTGAGGCCCCATCTACACCGCTGTATAATGCAGTTTGAATCTGCTTTCAGTTGCATTATATATGGTGACTCAGTGAGTTAAACTGCTGAGCTTGTTGACCTAAAGGTTGCTGGTTCGAATCCGGGGAGCGGCATGAGCTTCCACTGTCAGCCCCAGCTTCTGCCAACCTAGCAGTTTGAAAACATGCAAGTGTGAGTAGATCAATAGGTACCGCTCCAGCGGGAAGATAAAGGCGCTCCATGCATTCATGCTGGCCACATGACCTTGGAGGTGTCTACAGACAACACCGGCTCTTCGGCTTAGAAATGGAGAGGAGCACCCCAACTTGGACCAACTAGAGTCGGGGGACACTTTACCTTTACTATACTGATAGGATCTGACATTTTTTGATACTGGTCATCATTTGAATTAACCATCATGAGGCCCAGGAAAATCTTTCCAGTGATTTTCTTTTGTGCTTGTATTATGTCAAATTTATTTATTTATTTACATCATTTATATTCCGCCCTTCTCACCACGCAGGGGACTCAGGGCGGATTACAATATACTGTACATATACAGGCAAACATTCAATGCCATAGACACACAACATATAGACAGACAGAGGCAATTCAACATTCCAATTCAAAGAGCACTTGAATTCCTTACTCTCTATTAGGTTTAGATGTCGTACAAAATTCTTGAATATTGCTATGTAAATCATCCTTTAAGGACCACAGACCTGCTTATTCCCTTGTATCCTGCGTTATTCTTTATTTCCAGTTTGAGACAAAATGCATTTTGCCATTCTATCTCAATTGCTACATTATGGATTGCGCTTGCTCTGAGGGCCCTTCCATACAGCCTTATAACCCAGAATATAAAGGCAGAAAGCCCCACAATATCTGCTTTGAACTGAGTTATCTTAGTCCACATAACCATATACTCAAGTTTAAAGCAGAAAATGTGGGATTTTATTCAGCTGTGTGGAAGGGGCCTAAGGCCCACATTATCTGCTTTGAACTGGAATATATAGCAGTGTGGACTCAACTCAGCCAGTTCAACGCAGATATTGTGGGATTTTCTGCCTTTTTTTATTCTGAGTTATATGTTTGCGAGGAAGGGCCCTTAGACACAGTTTGAGAAATCATAGTTCTGATGTAGTTTGAGTCCTGTTTTGCAGTACAAGTACGACTTACAGTTGCTTTTGCCTTTGTTCCTGGGTTATAAATTTCATTTTTCTAATTGGTTCTGTCATAAAAACATGGAAAAGTTTATTAAATTACAAAAACTTTATTGTTGTGGGACATCCTCCAGCACATTTTACTACCGTTTTTCAGTGAATATCTCAGAGCCCCCGCTAGCGCAGTGAGTTAAACTCTTGTGCCGGCAGGACTACTGACTGAAAGGTTGGTGGTTTGAATCTGGGGAGCGGGGTGAGCTCCCATCTGTCAGCTCCAGCTTCCCATGCGAGGACATGAGAGAAGCCTCCCACAGGATGGTAAAACATCCGGGCATTCCCTGGGCAGTGTCCTTGCAGATGGCCAATTATCTCACACCAGAAGCGACTTGCAATTTCTCAAGTCGTTCCTGACTTGCAATAGTTCTCAATGACATTTGCGTTCAACTTACCTCACAATGAAATAACACTTTCACAGAAAAAAAAATAGATATGTTCTATCTCATCTGAGTCTCAACCCATTGGATTCAGAGTGGTTCTACTTATCAACATGTGCTTTCTTGGTTTTTTTTTTTAAAAATCTTACAGGAGCATGTAAGAGATGCCAGTCCAAATACAGTAGTTGCAAACTTGTTTGGTCCAATTCCATGTATTTTTGTTCAGTTTCTGTCAATTTGTTGTGCACCTCAAGATTTTTTAAAGGTTTTCTTAGTTAAGGAATATTCAGAAGTGTTTTTGCCAGTTCCTTCCTCTGAAATATAGGCTATAGCCCTGTGGTTCCCAAAGTGGGCGGTACCACCACCTAGTGAGGCGATCCAAGGGGGCAGTGGGAGGCTCAGGAGAATTTGGGGGCCCCTGAAGCCCTGTAAGGGGGCGGTGGCGGGATTCCAGCTCGCAAGCACGAGAGTGTGCGCCTGCCAGCTGGAAAACCCTGTGCAAGCGCTGCCTGGAAAGTGCAGCGTGCGACCCCTTCTTCTCCTCAACTTTGCCCACGGCGCAGTCCTGTACTGCCCCTTCCAATCCAACGGTTCCCTTAGAAGGAAGGGGCGATACGGAACTGCGCCATGGGCGGAGTTGAGGAGAGGAAGGGGATGCGTGCTGCAGTTTCCAGGCAACGCCTGCCCAGGGATTCCAGTTGCGAGCGTGTGCCTGCCAGTTGGTCCAGCGGAGAAGGAAAGCCTCCACGTCTCCAAACGCCCCCTGATTCGCTGTGGCGTTTGCAGGCGCCTCCTGGGAGATGGTCGTGGCACGAAAGAAAATGCAAGCAGCTCCCAATTTCCAGTATTCTCTATTGCTCAAGTTTATTTCAATTCCATTGCTGTTGGGAGTTCAGAATGCTCTTTGATTATAGGTGAACTATAAATCCCAGCAGCTACAACTCCCAAATGACAAAACCAATCCCCCACAACTCCACCAGTATTCCGCTCCTCCGCTCCTGCAGGGAGGAGCGGAATATAAGATCGAATAATAAATAAATAAATAAATAAATAAATAAATATTGAGTATTTGTGCCAAATTTGGTCCAGATCCAGGGTTGTTTGGGTTCAGAGTGCTCTCCAAATGTAGGTGAACTACATCTCCCCTAAATCACTGTCAATTCCTTCCAAACCCTTCCAGTATTTTCTGTTGGTCATGGGAGTTTGTGTGCCAAGGTTGGGCCAGGTCTGTCATTCATGGGATCTCGGCTGTGGAAGTCAGAACTGAATTGGTTGAAGGTACTGCAAATCCCATCATCTGTTGTCCATACCCCCCCCAAACTTTGTTTTTGTGATTAATCTCTATGCTTTAATTATGTTCAATTTGTAACAATGAAAATACATCCTGCATATTAGATATTTGCATTAGAATTCATAAGAGTAGCAAAATTATTGATGAAGTAGCAAGGAAAATATGGATGGGGTCACCACAACATGAGGAACCTTATTTAGGGCTCGCGGCATTAGAAAAGTTGAGACCCACTGCATTAACACATATATCTTTCTCTTTAATTGCTATTACATTTAAAAAAATAATAATTTCTAGGGGGGCGCTGAGTAATTTGTTTTCTGGAAAGGGGCGGTAGGCCAAAAAGTTTGGGAACCACTGCGTATAGCCTATATACTGGCATTCATTGGTGGTCTGTCAGCCATGTACTAACCAGGGCTTGGCTCCTAAATTGCCAGGATTTTCTGGATTGCGACTATTATGGTAAGAGTGCCCTCTGGTGGGCCTCTTCTGTATTTCAAATGTATTGCTGTTTTGTCCAAAGAGCTGTGGACAAATGGCTAATTGGGGCTGGCAACTGAGCCCACAACTTGTTATAGCAATTCCTTTGGCTGCTGGTACACTTCCAGGCACAATTCAGAGTGCTGGCGATGACTTGTCAATATAACTTGGGTCCAGGCACATTGAAGGACTACGGAGGTCATGAGCTTTGTCTCTGGCTGTTCCCAGAATTTGGAACTCTTTCCCTACAGAGGTCAGAATGGCTCCATCCTTGTTTTAGTTATCAATCTTTCAGAAATCAAATGGAGTGGGCTTTTGATAATGTGCTGTGTAGTTTTATGTTTTACATACTCATTTAATGAATTTTAATGTTTTTAATGTTTAGTGATTTAACTTTATAACATTGAATTGCTTTTAATTATATATATATATATATATATATATATATATATATATATATATTTCATTCGGCTTCTATGCCGCCACTCCCGGTGGGCTCGGGGCGGCTCACAGCACCAAAGAACACAAAATAAAAACAGCAATACAAGATAAAACAGGGGTAAAATAACATTAAAATGACATTAAAATATCAGTGTACAGCACTTAAAAACGACCTGGGTCAAGGCTCAATTTCACAGGGGGGTGCGACCCACAGGCCTACACCTGGAAGGCCAGCTGGAAAAGGTGGGTCTTGCACGCCCGCCTAATTATACTATATATATAGTATAATTTTCAAGCATCTAGATAAACTCTATATAGTACAGTTTTCAAACTATATTATTTGAAACATGTTGCTATCTGTCTCAAGACTCATTATTAGGAGAAAGTCAGGATAACAGTAGCAGCAGCAACAATAACAACAATAATAGAGGTCTAATTTCCCCTTTTTTAAAATTTGAACATGATCTACTGGTAGTTTACTGTTAAGATTAGAAAAAAAAAGAAAAAGAGAAAAAGAAGAAAAGGAGAAATGTGTATAAATAAATAAATTATAGGGCGCTGACCCCCCATTCCTGACTGTAATGAAAACAAAAATCCTTACAGATGAAACCACATACCTACGAATATCCATAACCATAGTTTATTACATTGTTAGATTTCTTATTACTCTAAAAACCCATACACAATTTCCAGTCTTTGAAAAAGTCTTCAATTGTCTTATCCTTTAGAACCCACATAATTTGGTTATTCAGTCTTCCATCTTTGGTTCTTCAGTCCATTTCCAAGTTTGAGCTAACAATATTTGCCATATTTGCTCTCCAGTTCTTTATCTAAAATGCCCAACAAAAGTTTTCAGGCACTATTACAAAACCTATTTTACATTTTTTTGGGATTAATATTACGAGGCCATAAAAACATCTCCAGGAAACACGCTGAGGAATGAAGGAGTGCGACAGCTCCCCCTGGTGGCCAGATGTTAAATTGCCTCTGTCTGTCTTGTGTGTTTGTGTGTCTAAATGTAATGTGTACATTGTAATCCACCCTGAGTCCCCTGTGGGGTGAGAAGGACGGAATAAAAATAAATAAATAAATAAATAAAATAATATGGATTATCAGTCATAGACGAGTAATTTCCCCACTTCTTACACAAGTTCATCACATATGAAACAAGGAGCCCTCTTTATCTTTAGGTTATAAATAAAGTTGTTGTTGTTACTATTATTATCTTGAAATCTCCAAACAAGGTTTGAGCATTCTGAGCTTTTGTAATCAGATAAAATTGGGTATTTTCATGGTGGCATATATAAAAGACGGCAACTAAACAAGTTGTTGTCATTTGAAAATCTTTTGAGTACAAATTGTGCAGTATCTTTATTTTCCCCATTTGTTACAGCTTTTCCAAGGGAATTGATTTCTGGAGCATCAGACAAACATCTTATTATTTGGGAAACACACAATGAGAAGGTAGGTAGAGGAACTATAACTTGTGAATGA
The DNA here is from genome assembly GCA_030556195.1 of Anolis apletophallus. Lineage (NCBI taxonomy): Eukaryota > Metazoa > Chordata > Lepidosauria > Squamata > Anolidae > Anolis > Anolis apletophallus. Next base: position 21,754,938 of record JARBWK010000007.1, read on the forward strand.
AGAAAAAACTCTTGCATGCATTTTTTTTTAAGAAAAAAAGAAAACAAATAGAAACAAGAACAGCTTGTTCTTCTCAACTGAATAAAGCCTCCTCTGTTCAAATCTACAGTGGGTCTCTGTTATATGAAACAATCCTGTCATTGAAAACAGTAGCTGCATGTTATCTGTATTTAAACCTCAATGAGTGTCACTGTGAACATGAATCATATTTTTGTAACACTTACATACATCGTATATGCGATCAGTATGCTAGGGAGGCATCCCTAAAAATACTTACAAAGAGTAAATATAGCTATAACCTCCTGAGCTATTCCCCATTTGTATATGTGTGCACTAGTGTGTGTGTGTATACAAACATGCACACACTGATAACAATAAATGGCTGTTTGAGCAGGCTTTTGCAGATGAAATGTAACTATGTAATTGAGACCTATGGAACGATGACGATGCAACGGAAACCGATTCTAATAAGGAGGTGCTGAGATTTGTATTATATATTTTTAACTGTGAATTTTTTGCTTTTATATGGCTGTTTTTATTAATGGTTATGTATTTATCTGTGGGCATTCGTTTTCCATCGTGCACCGCCTCAAGTCGCCTTTGGGCTGAGAGGGGCAGTATAAAAATATAGTAAATAAATAAATTTAAATTGCATATTTCATCTTAAATTACATCCCTGCACAGCAATGCTTGCATGGCCTGGGGCCAGCGTACTTGAGGGACCGACTCACCCCACACTGTCCCCCGAGATCACTACGCTTAGGTCCTGCCCATGTTCCGCTTTAGCCGCTGTCCTGGGGTGTCACGCTGTCTAATTTCTGAACTGTACCTGGGGGTTTTGTTTTTTGCTGTTTTAACTGTTTAATTGTCTTAGATGTTTTATTGCATTGCTTGTGTGTAGTTGTACCTTCGGTTCCTGTGAGCCGCCGCGAGCCTCAGGGAGTCGGCGGCATAGAAACCCGAATAATTAATAAATAAATAAATAAATAAATAAATAAATGCATTGCTCGCTTTGTTGAAGCACAGAGTTGCAAACCTCTTTAAAAGTTATTCTTACAAATTTGTTTTCATAACTCTCTACTTTTGGAGTCATTCATTCTCTTAAAGGTGTATACTTTTGGTTTTTTTTAAAAAAATATCAAAATGATAAAGGTGTATAAGCATTTTGGAGACACCCTATGGAAAGATAGGCAATCATTGGAAACGCTACTTTTTGAATTGCAATTCTCAGAATGCTTTTGCTAGCTTGATGCTTGTGGCTGAGTCTTCTGGATTTGAGGAAGAAGAGGTGAGGTTGCTAGTAGGCAAGCCCAGGAGCTGAGTGATCATCTCCTATACAAAAAAAAAAAAAAGAAAAAAAAAAGAGTTGTTTTGTAAAATTTATGAGGATTCCTCCCCCCAAGAGAATTTCACTAGATATTATTTTGATTTGCATGGTTGTCTGACCTCCCAACTCTTACCACTTCATAGATTGCCTGCTCTTCTGTTGTCTTGTTCTGATAATAATCAAACTTTAATTCCTAACCCATTTACTGTCTTGTGTATACTTAACATAAAACGTATACTTACCCTCTCTTTCCATAGCCAAATATCTCCCATTTTCTTTTAACAATGTCATTTTGTAGTTGTTACGGAGTAACAAATTTGTACCACAGAAGCTAAGGATTCATAAGGTCATCCACTGGAAAACAGTGACTTTACAAAACAGCTTGAGGGAATTCATATCAATGCATCTTTTGGTTAGATCGCCTTTTGATCAAATGAATATCGCAGTGACATTCAGCCTCAGTTGTCTTGCTCCAGTGTGTAATAGAGAGTTTTTTGGAACATTTTTTTTCCTATGAGGAAAAACAACAACCTTGGGGTAATCTTTTATAGTGTTTTTAGCAAATAAATATCCTTTCACATGTCCTTTTTGATATATGTCCACATGAGCCTTTCTTTGTCCTAGAAGAAAACTAGGGAATGTCTGCAGCTGCCATTTGCTGTTATCAGCACCAGGTTATGGTGAATGATGATTGGAATTGCAGGCCAATAGAAAGGTCACATGATCTCCCCCAATTACAAGAATGGAAACACTGCCTTAGTTTTAATCTGCCTTGCTTAGGTAAACATGTGTGCAAATGCAAAGCATTGCTTGTGTATACACAGTCTACTTGGGATGTTTGCTCACAGATGTGAAGACAGAAAGAATGGCACTTTATCAATTTTTTGACCATCGGTGTAATTGAGAAGGAGAATTATGACTTGCATACAAAACAGCGTTCCAGTGCCGCCTTCTCCCTTTCTCTGAGCAAATCTGATGCTGGAGGAAGAAGCAGTGTTCTGACAATGAAGACAAATTCCTCTTTGACGAGGTACCTGCTTTCTTGGAACAAATATGCTGAAAAGCTGAACCCTAAGATGAAGCTATAGCGGGGTGAAGTGAGAATTGTGCCCCTTGTTCCCAAAGGCTGTGTTGGCAACTTCCATGAAAGTGTTGTTAACTTGTGGAACAGAAAGCTAATTAATGTTTGCATACTTTTAAAGTATTAATATTTGTAAATTTAATTAATGTTTGCATACTAATTAATGTTTGCATATTTTTAATAATAATAATAATAATACACTTTATTTATATTCCGCTCTTCTCACCCCGAAGGGGACTCAGAGCGGATTACATCACACATACGGCAGACAATCCCTGCCGGAAGACGTACAGTTACAATACAACACATTCAATTTTTTGAAGGATTTTCTTCTGGCTGTGTCACAGGGTGTGTCATTACGTCACAAGGGGGTGCTGTTGCTGCATCCTCATGACGGAGGGCCTCAGTTCCTCTGTTCCGCATTCCACCTTCCGACAGACGATCTTTATTTATTCAGGCGTTGTAAAGTCCTTACTGAAAAGAATCCTCCCCCGCTTTTTGGTGGTTCCCAGTTCATCTATTCACAACTGGGCTGTTTTCGAACTGCTGGGTGAGCAGTGGACAGAGCTCACAGCTGGTTGTCCAAGCCAGCTCGGGAATCGAACTTGCAACCTTCAGATTGCAAGCACAGCTGTTCTACCGCTGTGCTATCTCTCCAGCACTTTAAAGTGGGTGCTAGGCTTTTTTTTTTTCCTAAAATGGAATACTTTAACTAAATGGAATTAAGAAGGCTCAATGGAGGAAGGATACAGTATTATCATGTGCTGCAAAGCAGGATAAAGAACAGTATTTCTCAGATAAAAAGCTTGTTTGGTGAAAATTCTGGTGTATTTTCTGATTATATGGATACCAATGTATTGCAGGGTATATAATGTCATGTTATGCCATCGGCTGGATCTACATTGCGCTATATCTCAGGTTCTGATCCCAGATTATTTGCTTTGAACTGAATTATATGAGTCTCCTGTTAAGAAATAGTATATTTCTATATGGAGTCTTAAATGTTACATTCTGTCTTCCATCTTCTAGAGTCAAATAGCGTTTCATGCTGTCTAAGAACTGTGTTTTGAGTAGATAAGTAGTTATATAAACAATGAGCTAAGTTTCTGTTCTCATGTGAAACCAGGTGCTGTTTATCCTTTTTCCATGAGATCCAAAGCCATAGAAATGTAAACAATGTGTGAACAATAGGTGTGTCTCTTCCTGTCTGGTTCTGCCCATTTCTGCTCATCACTGATGACTATATCCAATAGAAATGGAGAAAAAGGGCAGGACTATACCTTGTTGTTTTGAATGCATATATATCCCTCCATTTTATATTCACTAACTACCATGGAGGCACTAGGACTCTCACCTTGTAAGACCGGCCCCACGCACCAGGCCGGGCACACTTTAGATCTGATCTTCGCTGCCGGAATTCAGGTGATCCCAACTTCTATTACGGAGGTTCCATGGTTCACAGTGTCCTGGAAGTCCGATTGGAATTGGTTTCCCCTCCCGGTAAGGGTGCCGAACCCATTCTGGTTCGCCCGAAGAGACTTATGGAACCCACTAGGTTCCTGAATGCTCTAAGGGATTGGGAACTCCCCAGCGACTCGGTCGACGGGCAAGTGGAATACTGGAACGCCAGTCTCTCCACTGCCTTAGACGAGATCGCCCCAGCTCTCATCCCCGTAGAAATCGCTCGCCGTGGTACACCGAGGAGTTGCGGGCGATGAAACGGAGGAAGAGACAGCTAGAGGACGTGTGGCGGAGTCTCGTGGGACGGAGCATCGAAATCGGCCTATAAACAATTTAAAGAGGTTTATGAGCCAGCTATCAAGGAGGCGAAAAAAGTCTACTATTCCTCCTTGATAGAGTCGGCTAGTTCACGCCCAGCTCAACTTTTTAAGATAATTCGGTCCCTGACAACAATCCCAACTGTCCCAAATGATAGGGGTTTGGCTCCAACAACTGAGGTTTTCCAGAACTACTTCGCCGACAAGATTTCGACTCTCCGCCGGGACATTCCAGCCACTCTTGATACAGTTAGCGAACTCGAGACTCCGCCGCCACTCGGCGGGCCCACCTTCACCCGCTTCCAACCGCTGGACGCAGCAGCTGTCGATAAGTTACTCGCTGCAGCTAGACCAACTACCTGCTCTCTCAACCCGTGCCCCTCCTGGCTTATTAGATCTTGCCGGGAGGGGTTACGAGGCCCCCCGGGAAAGATCATAAATAGCTCACTTGAGCAAGGAGTGTTCCCAGGGGGGTTGAAAGAGGCTATGGTAAGACCGCTGCTGAAGAAGCCGAATCTAGACCCTTCGGCTCCTCCAATTACAGGCCTGTTTCCAACTTGCCTTTCCTAGGCAAAGTAATTGAGAGGGTAGCAGCGGATCAGCTGCAGCGGTTCTTAGACGACACAGCTGGACTTGATCCCTTCCAGTCCGGCTTCCGTATTGGGCATGGGACGGAGACCGTGCTTGTCGCCATTACAGACCAACTTCGCCGCCAGCTGGACCGGGGTGGATCAGCACTGATTGTCTTGCTAGATTTGACAGCAGCGTTTGATACGGTAGATCACGCACTGTTGACCCACCATTTAGCCGGTTCTGGGGTCGGGGGGACTGCCCTTAAATGGGTGGCCTCCTTCCTCCGGGACCGGGGACAACGTGTGGAGGGGGGCGGGGAGGTCTCCGGGAGACTCCCACTTAATTGTGGGTCCCCCAGGGGCCATCCTCTCCCCTTATTATTCAACATCTATATGCGCCCCTGGCCCAGCTGGCTCGCGACTTTGGTCTGGAGTGTTATCAGTACACTGATGACACCCAGCTTTTTGCTGAGAATGGACGGCAGGCCGGACACCGTACCCGATTGTTTCCATCTATGCCTCGAAGCCGTGACTGGTTGGCTGCGCGCCAGCCGGCTGAAGGTGAATCCGTCGAAGACGGAGATCCTGTGGCCCGGTCGGCCTGGGCTGGGTGGGTGCCGGTTGCCTACCCTGGATGGCGGGCAGCTTAGCCTGTCACCTTTGGTTAAGAGCTTGGGTGTGCAATTGAACTCCTCGCTGACCATGGAGGCTCAGGTCTCCGTGGTCAGCAGGACGTCGTTTTTCCACCTACGACAGGCTAGGCGACTGGCTCCCTACCTGTCCAGGAACGACCTGGCCACGGTAATCCAGCGACGGTCATCTCGAAGCTAGACTACTGTAACGCCCTCTACGTTGGCCTTCCCTTGTCGACAATCCGGAAACTCAAGCTAGTGCAGAATGCCGCTGCTCGCTGCTGTCAGGATCGCCAGTGAGGGAGCACATTACGCCCATCCTCCGGCAACTGCACTGGCTTCCCATTGAGTACCGAATTGCCTTCAAGGTGTTGGTATTGACCTTTAAGGCCTTGCACGGTCTAGGGCCTGTGTACCTGAGGGACCGCCTTACCCGTATTTTCCCCGAGATCACTGCGTTCAGATGAACAGAATCTGCTGTTAGTACCATCAATCCGCTCCTGCCATCTGTCCGCGACCAGACAACGAGTTTTTCTGTGGCAGCTCCGGTGCTATGGAACTCCCTCCCGGATAGCACCCGAGCCATCACGGAGCTTGCCCCTTCCGAAGGGCCTGCAAACCGCCCTCTTCGGACTAGCCTTCAATTAGGCACATTGGTCTAAGAAATGTGCCGGATGTCCTCTTACACCCTGTGATGTAATACAATGTGTTTTAAATGTGTTTTTAAGCTTTATTGTAGGGCTATGTCTGTGACATGTCGCCCATTTGTACTGCTGTTATCCGCCCGAGCCTGCAGGGAGGAGCGGAATATAAGATGGAACAATAAATAAATAAATAAATAACTCTTCTGCTTTTGATTTCCTTGTTACTATGTGTGTTTTTATTCAATAAAGCTATGCCTATTGGCATATACTGAAAAGAAACTGAGATGGCTACTTTCCTATTTTACTTTCATAAGTTCTCAGATCCACATGGCTCTATGCTGTTTTTTTGCTACTCTGCTGGAAACTAAGTTAAGCTTCAAATAATATTTTCATATTTTAAATTGACAATAATCATTTTCATTAACTCCACTGCCAGATAATCTGGGATAAGCGGATAACCTGGGATCAGATCCTGAGATATAGTGCAGTGTAGATCCCGCCATGGTCTCCAGATACCTGACTCCTCCTTGTCTTCTTCCTCCCTCTTCTTCTTCCTCCTCCTTCCTCTTCCTTGTATAAAATGCAGTCCATGCCAACTGTGTCTTTAAAAAATTGTGACTCCTTCAAAATGAGGAAACAGATATCCCAAATAATAATAATAATAATATAAACTTTATTTGTACCCTGCCACCATCTCCCCAATGAGGACTCGGGGCGGCTCACATGAGGCCAAGCCCAAACAACAAATTACAATAAAATAAAATCAAAATATCAACAATAAACACAATAAAAATACATACATATAAATAAAAGAACAATATACAAAGAGCTATCTAAAATCACAAATGACAAGGTGGGCCGCATGCACAAATATAAATAGTTAAAAACGTTAAAACATCTGTTTTTTGTTTATTTGCACAAATCTTTTACATGAATCTTTTCAATAGTTTTGATGAAGGCAGAGTCACCCAGCCAGAGCACATTACTTTGATACTGCAGTGGTCCTTGTAATAAGATGTGCTATTTGTGGTACATGATCTGGTGGATTCCTTTTCCATTGCCCTACTGCAGTGGTTGTCAACCTTTGGGTCCCCAGACATTTTGGCCTACAACTCCTAGAAGTCCCAGCCACGTTACCAGCTGTTAAGATTTCTGGGAGTTGAAGGCCAAAACATCTGGGGACCCATAGGTTGAGAACCACTGCCTTACTACAAACGGGACAGTAGATCTTGTAATGTAGGTGCTTATTCAGAGGGTCAGGCTGGGCGCATAACGCATCCAGCTCAGGTAGGATACATCCTATCTTTCTATGTAAGAGTCAGGGCCGTAGCCAGGATTTTGATTCGGGGCGGCTGAGTTTGGTTCAGGGGGCTGAGACTGGGTGGAAGAGGGTCTACCCTAGCAAACCTTTTGTATTGTTATGCCAATAACCCCATGAATGTGGGATATAATGAGCATGGTGATCAGATCATGATATGAATAAACATAACAGTTTAAATAATGTTCCAGTAAGGTCTTTTGCGGACCACCCTGAGAATTTCGGGGGGCTGGCTTTAGCCCCCGGCTACATGCCTGGTAAGAGTGAAAGCTTTTGACAGAATGGTTGTTGAAACACAAAATGTTGTGTTCCTTCTTAGTACTCAGAGCCAGAAAATATTAAGTGGAAAGATATGAAAACTCAGATAACTGGAAAAAGCCCCCAAAACTCTACTTGTAGCCTGTGGGATGTTAATTGCTTGACCACTATGAATGTTAGTATCTTCCCAATGAATGAAATGAAAAATATTCTAAAACAGTGGTTTTCAGCCTGTGAGTTCCCAGGTGTTTTGGCCTACAACTCCCAGAAATCCCAGCCAGTTTACCACCTGTTAGGATTTCTGGGAGCTGAAGGCCAAAACACCTGGGGACCCACAGGTTAAGAACCACTGTTCTCAAACATGAACCCCAAGAGAAGGGGATTTTGAAATCACACACTGCAATAAGAAAACTCATTTTTGCAGAAATGTCTGAATATTTACATCCTTTTAAAAAAGATATTTTTATTAGTTTTGTGGATATATGTGATACAAATAATAGTAATTTAAAAACAAACAAAAAGAAAGAAAATACATACCGTAGAAAGTGATATGGATAAGTGTGGGGGAGGGAAAGAAAGGGGGAGAAAAAGGGTGACGGCAAGGCAGGAAAAAAAAAGACTTAAAACAAAAAGAAAACATTTAAGTGACTTCCACTTTTCTTTTTGTGGGTTAAAATTGTTCTTGTTGCTTAGTTCATTGTCTCCTTGGTTCCTGGAGACTTACTATGTTTCTCCCAACAGTTTATCAACAAATAATTCCTTTTACCTTACATTTAGTACAAAAAGTGATCTTTATATAGAACAGTGCCTTTAGGTTGGCTTATCTTTAAACATATTTTTTTCCATATAGTCGTCATTCAATGAACTCCAGTCAGTTTCTTTTCTTGGGTTTCCAGTATTTCTACTCAAAAGAAAAGTCAGTTTGTCCATGTTCAATGGTAGGAATAAAATCAGTTTTCCAATGTCTTGCGAAAACCATACGTGCAGCTGTCGACATATACCAAAAAAGTTTGTCTTCGTTTGTTTCTAGGTTTAATTCTTTATCAGATAGACCTAAAAGATAATAGTCGGGTTTCAATGGGATTTTCCTTTTTAATATTTTTTGTACTTCTTTATGTATGAGTTTCCAATAGGTTGTTGTTTCTTTACAAGACCACCACATGTGGTAGAAACTGCCTTGTTCTGAGTGCCATTTCCAACAAATTTTTTGATTGTTTTTGTACATTATGCCTAATTTTTGTGGAGAGATGTACCACCTGTGGAATATTTACATCCTTAATGCAAGTGGCTGAAACTTGGCGACACTTTTTACAACTCTCCTGTGACAACATCATAAAATGCCTCTATTTTAGGTCTTCTTCCATGTTAATGTAACAAAACAGCCAAGCAAACTCCAATGCCTATCTGATTTGATGAGAATCAATCCCTATTTACTATTAATCCGTATTCTTCTTCCACCCGTGTTCTATCTCAAGGGTTTGCCTTTAATAGTCTCTGTGTTCAGTTTACCTGAATCCTTTTTAATTTGTGGCATATGCCAGAAACCATTCGTGTATATTGAAAATGTATAAGAATAACAATAATGCTGTTTTTGTGAACTTAATTGAATTCTAGTTTTTAGCCAGACACAAATTGACACAAATAAAGAATGGAACGTTGCACAGAGTATCTGCTTCTAATGGAACCTGGAAAAAATGGCACACCATAATTGTCCTGCTTATCCTTTCCATTGAAGCTTTACTATTGCTTTTTAAACAAAAGTTTATTAGCATCCAGTCATTTCTACGGTTGGATATTTCTAAAAACCCTGTATTTTGCTTAGCAAATTTGAATTTGACGATTGCTGCCATTTTTTAATGCAGTTTTATAACCTTCTGTTTAGCTTGTGAAGTCCACTCACCTTGAAGGCCACACTGAAGCAGTGTGTGCTTTGGATGCTGTTTACATGACAAATGGCTCTACAGCAGAGTTAGCTTTACTCGTAGCTTCTGCAGCATCAGACTCAACAGTTAGAATTTGGTCTAAACAAGGAAAAGAAGGTAAGCTTCCCGACTTTGTTTTCTAACAAAGTAGGTATCAGAAATGGCATTCATATTTCTTACGGCAAGATATGTGGTGCAAATAATAGTAATGATGATGATAGATAGATTTTATTTGTTATGTGCCTCTCCTCACAGCTTGAGGTTAAAACAAACAACATGGTTAAAACAAACAGATAAAACATAATACTATTAAAATACATATATTAAAATATACATAACAAAAATTGACACTAATCCTCATATAATACAGGTTTTAAATTCACAGCTTAAAATTGGATAGATCTGCTGGAAGAGATAGGTCTCCAGTTGGGTTTTGAATTTTGATAGCTGATCCTATGCGTGCATACTCAGTTTTCCACTTTAACTTCATTGTTTACTCCCAAATACAGGCAGTCCCTTTCACATATAATGCACAAATGGGTGAGCTATGGGCATACAAAGGGATATGCAATTATAGGCTGTCCCCAAGTTACAAACAAAATAGGTTAAGTAGGTTTGTTCTTCAGATGAATTTGTTTGTAAGTCAAAACAGGTACATTTTAAGTGTACCCCCAGCCATACGCACACACACACACACACACACACACACACACTGGATATTTATTTATTTATTTATTTCGGGATTTTACCCCGCTCTTCTCAACCCCCAAGGGGGGACTCAGAGCGGCTTACAGTATGGCACAATTCGATGCCCACATAATAACAATATAAACCCCAAAACACTTCAACAATTAAAATACATTAAAAATACATTAAAATACAACTACATTAGCACCATACACATTCACTCTGGATTAAAACAATGTTCAGTCCATAAAAACATTGGCCATAATCACCCACTTTCATTAAAAACCAATCTAAAATGCTGCCTTGTGCTGGTGTACGAATGCCTGGTCCCACAGCCAGGATTTTACTTTTTCCTGAAGGCCAGGAGGGATGTGGTGGATCGTACACCAATAGGAAGCGCATTCCACAGGCGGGGAGCCACCACCGAGAAGGCCCTATCCCTCGTCCCCACCAGCCTCATCTGAGATGTAGGTGGGAGCGAGAGCAGGGCCTCCCCGGATGATCTTAGATTACGAGGTGGGACATAGCGGCTGATGCGTTCGGACAAGTAAGCTGGGCCAGAACCGTATAGAGCTTTAAAGGTCAAAACCAGCACTTTGAATTGAGCCCGGAATTGGACAGGCAGCCAGTGGAGCTGACACAACAGGGGGGTGGTATGCCTAGGTGGATAGCCTAGAGAAGTGTTAACACCCTTGTGATATTTGGCTGATTGTGCCCCTGTTCAGAAGATTTCACCTCACTTTCTGTCCCTGTGAGAACTGGATTTTTAAAAATTTGGCTTGTTGTCCAAACAAGGGTTAATGATAAAGCTTCAGTGGAGACAGCTTTGCCCCTGATAATAGCTCTTTCAGGAGTGAATTTCCCTTCTAGGAGGTGGAGTTCTCTGTTCCTGTCTCACACTAGGGTTGCCAACTGCCCCATATTGTACGGGACGGCCCGTTTTTAGGCCCCAAATTTTGTTTCCCTTATTTTCAGCTCCTGTCCTGTATTGACGGGACAGGAGGCAGCAGGAGACGAGGCTGGGCCAGTACACACACACAGACACACACACACACTTCCTTCTTTCTCCTCCTCCATCCTGCTACCCCTTTTGGTTCCTCACGTTTCCTCTCGCCTCCCCATGTGTCCGGGAATCGTAGTCCAAGGCTGCCTCCTCTTGATTTTGGGCGGGACTCAATTTCCCAAGAGCCCTCGCTCCCAGGGGGAGGAGGAGGAGGAGGAAAAGGAAGAGGGAGAAGGGGGCCTCCCGGTCTTCATGGCGCCACCGGTAAGCGGCCTGGGGGAGCTGCAGGCGCGGGGAGATGCGGGCCCGCATGGAGCTGGTGATCATGGAGAGCCAGAGCCAGGTCTGCCACGCCCTCGCCCACCTCTACCACAGAGCTGCCTTCACCGTCAACCGCGTGGAGAGGAAGGAAGGTGACCCCCTGTCAGGCACACAAATCGCAGCCACACCAGAGCTGAGGGGCGGGCGGGGGGTCTCTGGAGGGATTTTGAGCCGGACGGGCATCTATCGGGAGGGCTTGTTTGTGCCTCCTTGCAGAATGGCCCAAGTAGATGATATTGCCCTAAATGCATGCAAAAGGAGGCTTCTGTTAGACCCTAGTCTAAAGATCAGTCAACAGTGTGATGCCGCAGCTGAAAAAGCCAAGGCTGCATCAAAAGGAGTATAGTTAGGGTTACCTAGCGTTTGATTTTCAACTTTTTATGAAGTGTCCCATATTTTTGTGAAAAATCCCTTATTTTTAGGTAAATGTCCTTTATTTCTTATATCAAAAACTGGCAAAAATTCATTGAAATTAAATTAAGGTAGAGGGAAACAAGATACAAAAGCAGCAAAAGAAGATTTGGAAGTCAACTACCCCCTCCCATTATGTGCTCCTAATTTATACCTACCCTATCCATTGACCCATTGACCTTTCCCCCCATTTTATCCTAATGTTCCAGTAGCTTTTTCTCCTGACGTTTTGCCTGCATCTATGGCTGGCATCTTCAGAGGTTCTGTTGCTAGTGAAGCAAATGGGGTGTCTATATATCCATAGAACAGGGGTGCCCACACTTTTTCAGCATGCGAGCTACTTCTAATAAAACCAAGTCTGAAAGATCTACCAGGGCGGAGCAGGGGGAAGGGGGTGGGGCTTCACGCAGCCTGGCTCCGCCCCCTTCCCCTCTGGCTTTAGCGTTTCCACAGCTTCTGGAGGTAAGGGGGGGGGGGATGCCAAGCCAGTAGTGGCTATCTATGCCATTACTGTCTTGGCATTCCCCCCTCTTCCCTCTAGAAGCTACGGAAGCGCTAAAGCCGGGGAAAGGGGGCAGTGCTTTGTGCGGCCTTGCTCCGCCCCCTCAGAAGTGCCCCATCCAGCTGGGATCGACCTCGATCGCGATCTACCTAATGAGCACCCCTGCCATAGAATGTCCAGGGTGAGAGAAGGAACCCTTGTCTGTTTGAAGCAAGTGTGAATGTTGCAATTAGCAAGCTTGATTAGCATTGAGTAACCTTGCAACTGCAAAATCAGTCAGTGAGGATATTTACATAGAGGTAGTTTGGCTGTTGTGCCTGAGCATCCTTTGTTTGGGAGGTGTTAACTGGCACTTGGGTGTTTGCTGTCTGGAATTCCTCTGATTCTGAGTGGTGTTCTTTATTTACTGTCTTGATTCTGGTGTTTTTAAATACTGGTAACCAGATTTTGTTCCTTTCTGTTGGAGTGTAATTCTCATAGCCCTTGGCAATATCGAAGGTGGCTTGAAAATCTCAAGAGAACACAGGATTCCTTTCCCTCACATGTAGTATAGTACCACTATATGCGATTAAGCTAATGTGTTTGGTACCTAGCTACTAGACCTGGGCAATCGTGGTTCCAAATGGTTCTAAAGTACTTACAAAACTAAAGTTCTGGTGGTGAACACTAGGTGGCGCTGGTGCTTTGCTTCTACAGTGTTGCTAAAGTTCTGGTGGTGAACATTTCAGAACTCTAACAAAACTTTTAAAACTTCATTATTATTTCATTATTGGTGATTTTTAAGACAGAACCAATTAGGAACTGCCATTTATAATGAAATTTTGAAAGTTTTGTTAGAGTTCTGAAATGTTCCCCACCAGAACTTTAGAAACACTGTAGAAGCAAAGCACCAGCACCACCTAGTTTTCACCACCAGAACTTTAGTTTTGTAAATACTTTAGAACCATTTGGAACCATGATTGCCCAAGCCTACTAGCTACATTATCTAGCACTGAGTGGATAGTAATTAGGGGAAAAGAGGAATTTCTCAAAACACCAAGGTCAGTATGAGTTTGAAAAGAAGGATATATAGTAATCCACGGTAATACTTCCTTTTTTAGCTTTTGTAGATCTAAAACAGTTTCTCTATGGTTGTCGTTCTTTGTTATGAATAATCCTTTAAATGTATCTTGGTGGGTATTTGTTGCCTTGTAGCTATTGCCTCCATTGACAATCTCATATGGACAAAACTATTTTGCCTTCTCTTTCTTAGTTCAATGTCTTCAGAAACTGCTCTTTGGAAATGGGTTTGCAATGGATGTTTCTTTGTCCTTCTTGCCTGACAGCAATAGTAAGTGCATCTACATAATCTTTTAGTTGTTTGAAGCAATAATTAATAACGTCCAGTACTGTCCATGGATTGTAGACCCATTCAAAATTGGATCAAGGATCCTGTTTGAAAGGCTGCTATGAAAACTACAGTGCTGCAGTCATGGTGTTTTATGATGTTTTAAAATTTTTATGTGTTTCATATGTTGGAAACTGCCCTGAGCCTCGGGAAGGGCGAATTGGCAAATCGAAACAATAAATAAATAAATAAAATAATATCTAATGCCGTGAATGCCATAATAGATAGCAACCATTTTCACATTTCCACAACAATATAACTTAACCTTAATTCTGAGGATGGGGGGCAGGCCGGGTTCCGTCCCCGATAATTTCCAACACTGCCTCGAAGCCGTTACTGGATGGCTGCGAGCCAGTAGGTTGAGGGTGAATCCGGCGAAGACGGAGATCTTGTGGCTGGGTCGCCCGGGTGATGTAGATATCCAGCTTCCGAGCCTGGACGGTGCGGCGCTATGCCCATCGCCTTCCGTAAAGAGCCTGGGGGTCCATTTGGACTCCCAGCTGACCATGGAGGCCCAGGTCTCTGCGGTCAGCAAGATCGCTTTTTTTCACCTGCTACAGGCAAGGAGGCTGGCCCCCTATCTCTCCCGGAACGATCTGGCCACGGTGATCCAAGCCACGGTCATCTCAAGGCTAGATTACTGCAACGCGCTCTACGTTGGCCTTCCTCTGTCGGTGACCCGGAAGCTCAGGCTAGTGCAGAACACTGCCGCCCGGCTCCTGTCTGGCACGCCAGCTGGCGCCCACATAACACCTGTTTTGCAGGATCTGCACTGGCTGCCAATTGAGCACCGGATCACATTCAAAGTGTTGGTTCTTACCTTTAAGGCCTTACACGGCCTGGGGCCAGCGTATTTGAGGGACCGTCTCACCCCATATTGCCCTCCGAGATCACTTCGGTCTGTGGACTCCAATCTCCTGGAGATACCTTCAGCTAAACTCGCAAGGTTGACTGCTACCCACCGGAGGGCGTTCTCTGTCATAGCACCTACGCTGTGGAACGCCCTCCCGGCCGGAACTCGGGCTATGAAGGACTTGCTCCCGTTTAGACGGGCCTGTAAAACATACCTGTTTAAGCAGGCCTTTGGTGAGTAAGTCCTGCCCATGCCCCGCCATCTATTCGTTCTTCTGAGGATGATGTGCTGTTGATTGTTTTAACTGTGTTATTAATTACTGTACTGCTGTTGTTTTTAATTGTTTTTAACTGTTTATTGCCTGTACTTTACTGTGCCCTTCGGCTCCTGTAAGCCGCCGCGAGCCTCGAGGAGTCGGCGGCTTAGAAGCTCGAATAATAAATAAATAAATAACCAACAATTTTGCTCCGTATTTGGTGTAATTTAAAATTCTGCCGGATTGAATCTTTTAGAAGTTTTGTAGGAGTTCAGAGTTTTGGTGGTTTAACAATTTGTATGTATATTTATTCATGTCTCATTTTATATTTCAGGGTAGTGTACAGTAAAATATTAGAGAGAGAAACATAAAATAATATCAATAATATAGAAATATTAAATGCGCATTAAGTCACCTGTCTCTTAAAATAAGACTATTTAAAACCAGTTAAAACAATTTAGAATGGTTTCAAATGGTATTTCAACCATAGTCCATGTGCAAATTGGATACAATCAGTTTGGACAAAAGGGCTTTAATAAGCAGGTAGAGTTTAGATGACACCAGCGTTGGTGCCATTTGGGTCTCTCCCATATATCCCCAAAGTGTGGGATTTCTAACAGACTTCATGTCTCATGCAGGCATTTATAGGGAAGTACCTTAAAACTAGTATTATACGGTATGATCTTCCTGTTCCAGTTGGCAGTCTAGCCACTGCATTTTGTGCTTGGTGCAGCTTTTAAGTTGTGCTCAAATGCAGCGCCATGTAGAGACATTGCAGTCTAGTTTAGAAGTTGTCAGTGAATGAACAACTGTGGCTAAGTTATAAACCTATTCAGAGTTGGCCTTTACTGCATAGCAGTAGGGCTTACTTCCTGGAAAACGTATTGGGGGGGGGGGGGTACAGGTATATTTCGCTCTGCTTTTCTTCCTAGAAATAAGTTCTATTGAGGCAAATTCCAGATGAGTGTGTGTAAAAATTAAGCCTTTTTTGTCCTATAATCCATTTGCTTTTCTGGTTTTTAAGAAGATGATCTTGACATAGCAATTTTTTCAACAATTATTTTGTTTTTGCAGTACCAGTACTAGCTTGTGGTGGAGATGACTGTAAAATTCATCTATATGTACAACAAGCTGAACAGGTAACCATTGCTTCTGTTTTTAGTCCCACAAATGGCATGGCATGCTTGATATTCATTTTAGTTTTATTCAGAGAGCATCATCTATTGCAAGGACATAATTATTGGGTGTCAGTTTTGATGATCTGAAAATAGAAGCAGAATACTTTGAGAGAGGTGCTCCTTTAGATATTTGAGTATCAAGCTATTTAGGACCCCATCTACACTGTCATATAATCCAGATTATCAAAGTACATAGTCCACATTATCTGCTTTGAACTGAATTATATGAGTCTACATTGCCATTGTCGACAATCCGGAAACTCAAGCTGGTGCAAAATGCTGCGGCTCGCTTGCTGGTAGGAGCATCGGCAAGAGAGCACGTCACTCCCATCTTACAGCAATTGCACTGGCTACCAATCGAGTACCAAATTGTCTTCGTTGTTGGTTTTGACCTTCAAGGCCTTGCATGGTCTAGGGCCAGTGTACCTGAGGGACTGCCTTACTCCGTACATTCCCCCGAGATCACTGTGCTCGGAAGAGCGAAATTTATTAACTGTACCATCAATCCGCTCCTGCTACCGTGTTTCCCCGAAAGTAAGACAGCGTCTTACTTTCTTTTTACCCCCAAAAGCCCCACTACGTCCTACTTTCGGGGTACGTCTTATATTGGACATACCTCGAAAGAATTCTTCACCCAGTAGTACCAGTAGTACCACACGGGCCGATCGCGGCACGCCTCTTGCCTGGCCTCTGATGCGGCGCCGCTTCACCATGCCTCTTGCTCCTTTCCCCCCCCTTCCTTGGACGAAGGAAGGGAGGGGGAAGGAGCAAGAGGCGTGGCAACGCGCGTCAGAGGCCTGGCAGAACGGTGCGCCACGGAGGTGTGCCGCGGCCGATGGGCCGGTTGTGGCGGCAGTGGGGCGACGAGGTACGGCTTACTTTCGGGGTATGGCTTATATTAGCCGACCCCCCTGACACCCCCGATACGTCTTACAATCGGGGGTGTCTTACTATCGGGGAAACACGGTATCTGTCTACCACCAGGCAACCAGCCTTTTCAGTTGCTGCCCCGACATTATGGAATACATTCCCGGATGATGTCCGTGCCATCGCTGAGCTCATTCCATTCCGGAGGGCATGCAAAACCACCTTATTTAGGCTTGCCTTCAACTGAATTTCCGGATATTGTAACCTGTCCAGTGTTTATTTCTTATGGCATTTTATGTAATTTTATCCAGTGCTCTTTGTTTTATTGTTATTGCTGTACACTGTGTGTTTGCTTTGACTGTATGTGAACCGCCCCGAGCCTGCCGGAAGGAGCGGTATACAAGACCGTTCGCAGTGCAGTTGCCCTGCTATGTGCTGCCATTGGCAAGTTCTTCCCCCTGGTCCTTTTATGTCAGCAGGGTTCATTACAGTAAAACTCATGTTGGACATGTGATTAACCCTCTTTCCCCAAATATAGAAGTGGTTGGTTCATGGCAGAATATTTCAGTATGAGGAAATGGGAGAATTGTTAGCTATAGTTAAGTTTTAGAGGGCTAAGTGGGTTAAGTGGACAGGGGGATTTTGATAATATGTAATATGGATGGTTGTATTGGGCCAAACAGAGGGGTTTGCAAAGGGACCCTGAAGAGATATCTGGTCAGGGACAAGTAGATGCTACTCAGTCGTCCCTCCCTCGGGATGGGGGAGGGAAAAGGAAGCTAGATGGGGAGGGAAGGGGACAGATATGGGAGGAAATGATGTAAAGGACGATAAGATCAGGAAGAGTTTACTAAGTAATTATATATACACTTATGATTGTTTGAAATATTGTGTCAGGCAACATTAATGGTTTATGCTCTCCAGTTAAAAGAAATAAGCTGTGCAAAATGTTAAAGGACAATCAGGTGAACATAGCATTATTACAGAAGACACACAAAAAGAAGGATAAATCCAAACTGCTGCACATCAATAACTGGAAAGAAGCTAGAATCTAGACCAGTGGTTCCCAAACTTTTTTGGCCTACCGCCCCCTTTTCAGAAATTGTTTTACTCGCCACCCCCCTAGAAATTATTCTTTTTAATTTAATAGCAATTAAACAGAAAGATATATATATATTAATGCAGTGGTTCTCACCCTTTCTAATGCCATGACCCCTAAATAAGGTTCCTCATGTTGTGGTGACCCCCAACCATATTTTCGCTGCTACTTCATAAATAATTTTGCTACTCTTACGAATTCTAATTCAAATATCTAATATGCAGGTCAAAGCGAAGGGGGCGGGGCCAAAGAAGAGGGCCACGTGACCCCTCCTAAATGGCCAATTGTTCATCGCCCCCTTAAAGGGGTTCACCGCCCCTCAAATTCCCCTGAGCCTCCCACTGCCCCCTTGTATCGCCTCACCGCCCACCAGGGGGTGGTACCGCCCACTTTGAGAATCAGTGATCTAGAGGTACAGATAAATCCCGAGGGGTAGCCATAGTCTGAGTTTAGAAATAGACAAAGCAATAAAGATTGGTAATGATAAGATTAGCGTTTATGTTCCTAATCAGAATCAAGTAAGATTTATCAACAAAACACTTAAAATATTAGATAAACAAGGTCTGGGGGAATAATCAGAAGTTAATAACTGGTTAGGAGAAAGAGTTAACATATTACTACATATTACTCTTCCAGATACAGCAAAACACCACTATAGATTATTTTTGGTAGGGAACAATAACTTATTGCCTATACAAAACTTAACAATGGGTAATCATTGGCCAGGGGACCATGCACCCTTATTTCTAAAATGTTTCAGTTTTTGGAGTGTTTCGGTTGTTGGGTTTCTTGATACAGGATACTCAATATGCACTGATTTTCATGCTACCTCATCTTGCTTCTTGCAGTTTCAAAAAACTTTGGTACTTCATGGCCATGAAGACTGGATAAGAGGGGTTGAATGGACAGTTAATAGTAAGTACTCACCTAATGTGAGGGGCCGATCAAGATCTCAAGAAAAATAAAAGTTTTTATCCTACTTGCATATTAGCAGGAACAGGATTTTGGATAGCATGAAGAAAGAAGAGAAGAACTTGATAATGATATCTATACTTTTTGACATTATTGTGAGATATTTCTCATTAGAATTCTGCTCTCATTAATTTTGTACTTCACAGTTTGAAGATATCATTGAAGTGAGGTAAGGTAAGATGATTTTAGAGTATTCCCTCAGATAATAATGAACACATGTTCTATTTCTGATAATGCTGAAATGGAAATATGATTTCAGTTTAGAGTATAGGACAGCTTCATATACGTATTATTTTTTCTATAATAAAGATGCCTGTCCCACACTTTCTAGAGTTCACATTTTGTTGCTATATATATATATATATATTTATTTATTTATTTATTTATTTATTTATTGGTTCGACTTAATATACCGCTCTCTCTGGAGCCCAGAGCGGTTTACAGAGTTAATAGATAAAACACATAAAATACAATAAAATACAATAAGACCAATTTAAAACCCCCAGTTAAAAGCAATTCCAGCAAACTGCGATGGCAGTAGAAATATGCTGGCAGCGGCACAACAGGATGCTGATAATACTCATTAGTTATGGGCCAAATGCCTGTCTAAATAGCCAGGTTTTTACGGCTCTGCGGAACGGCATTAATTCCCGGATGACTCGTAACTCTTCAGGGAGGGTGTTCCACAGAGTTGGCGCGGCTACGGCAAATGCCCTCTGCCGCGTGCTGGCAAGTCTATAAACCTTAATCCCAGGCACATCCAGTAGATTGAGCCCCTCTGAGCGCAGTGATCTCCTGGGCACATAAGCGGTAAGCTGCTCCCTCAGGTACACTGGCCCCAAACCATATAAGGCAGTGAAAGTTAAAACTAACACCTTGAAGGTGACCTGGAGTTCAATAGGAAGCCAGTGCAGTTCGCGCAAGAGTGGAGTCATGTGGGCAGATCTTGATGCTCCTGAGAGCAGACGTGCTGCAGCGTTCTGCACCAGCTTGAGTTTCCGGATCGCCGACAAGGGTAGGCCAATGTACAGCGCATTACAGTAGTCAAGCCTCGAGATGACCGTGGCTTGGATCACCGTGGCCAGGTTGCAGCGGGAGAGGTAAGGAGCCAGACGTTTTGCCTGTCGTAGGTGGTAGAAGGCTATCTTGCAGGCACAGGCAATCTGCGCCTCCATAGACAGCTGGGAGTCCAGCCGGACCCCTAGGCTCTTTACTGACGGTTGCGGGCAAAGAGCCACGCCGTCGAACGTCGGCAACTGGGTCTCTACCCCCGGGCGGCCCAGCCACAAGATCTCCGTCTTCGCGGGTTCACCTTCAACTTACTGGCTCGCAGCCATCCAATTACGGCTTCCAGGCAGAGATGGAAATTATCAGGTACAGAGTCCACTCCGGGGTCCATCCTCAGAATGAGCTGGGTGTCATCAGCGTACTGATGACATTCCAGCCCAAAACTCCATACCAGTTGGCCGAGTGGTCGCATGTAGATGTTAAATAACAGCCGGGGAAAGGATGGCCCCTTGAGGGACTCCACAATGTAAGTGGGAGCCCTTCGAGACCACCCCTCCCCACTTCACTCGCTGCAGGCGGTTTTGGAGGAAGGAGGACAGCCAGTTGAGGGCTGTAGATCTATATATATAAAGGAACAGTCGTCATGTGAAGACTACCTCAAACAGAGAAACCTTACAACGCAGAAACACAAAACTTGCCAACAGAAATAGGCCTCAAGCAAGGTACGTTTGTAGCAAAGAAACTTCCCCCCCAAAACCTAAAAGGCCTCCAAAACAACGAGTAAAAAAACCCCTACATTTCCCAGCATCCTCCGTGGCTGCCAGCAAATGCCATTGGCCGACATCGGCCCACACAAAATGCAGAGAGGAAGAGTAACCATAGCAACGCTGGCAGGAGCCATCCAAGGCTAGGATACAATGCTGAGAGATTTCAGTTGTCAGTTGGTGTTTGAGGGTTAAACTGTCAAAACCAAACTCTATGAGGGAGCAATTCTCCAGCAATTCCTACCCACACAACACAACACAACTTCCAATCACAACCCATCCCACCAACCTTACGGGACCCCGTACACACAACACTTACCACCACCAAAACAAAAACCATTCCTTCCTTCCACACAGACAGAAACTGACCCAAAAGACAAGCCATGCCTTCTAAAAATAACAGCATTGGACGACACGCTCACAACGCTACATACATCAAACAAAAAAGGGCAGAACAAACGCCAGAACAGAAACACACTGCGCAGCAGAGACACAGACAACAGGTCACTGCACGACGCACAGCTGAGAACCAAATGCAAAGAACTGCACGACAAGAAGAAGCACGCAGCCAGGAACAACAAAGACGCAGAAATGCAACACAACAGCAGTGCGCAAGGAGCGCAGAAACACGACGTCGCAACACAGAAAACAAACTTCAAAAACACTACAAGCAATTCCACCGCCTAGCCTTCAGATACAACGCTGCAGAAGACTACAGCATGGTGCCAGAGGCCGACATTGGCACCCTAACGCACATCTGCACACACTGCAAAGCCCTGAAATACCCAGCAGAAACAACAGGAATGTGCTGCCTAGCCGGTAAAGTCTCTCTACCACCACTTGCCACTCCTCCACAACCACTACAGACTTTGCTGAGTGGAGACACTCCAGAATCAAAACACTTCCTCCGCTATATAAGACAATACAACTCATGCTTCCAGATGACATCATTTGGAGCACACATAGAAAGTGTGCAATTCATGCCTACATGACCCCACCAAGACCGTAAGTAACATCATTTCCAACCCTTACATACTCGGACTTTCTCGCATCTCCTAAATAGGGCACAGCAACGCGTGCCGGGTACAGCTAGTATAGTATATACAGACTAACAAACAGCAGATAACGAAGCCTTCTAGTACAAAGGTATAGGACAATTAGATTCTGTAAAGAGCATGACATCCACAGTGAAAAAAATGTTAGATTCAAAACACAGTATAACACAGAACAGATTTTACTTGTGTGCTTAAAATTAAAGATTTTTATAAATGTTTTCTGGATAAATTACTTACGTGAATATTTTATTTTATTTTGTATAACCTGAGACTTGTGGGAAAGATGTGATGGAAGCCCTACTCACGACTTCAAAATATCCCTTTAATCTCCTCTTTGGTTTCTGAAATTCAGCAAAAATCACTATTCCCCATTGATCATTCACTTTTTTTGGATTTCTACAATGTTTATTTTACAGCAGATACATATTATTCAATGCAACCTACCATACTTTAACTTTTGGCATCTAGTGTTATTTTTCTGCTTGTACATATTATCTATCCCTCACCACTGTGCTCCCCTCCCCCCACCAAGCCGCAGCTTTTACATATAATCTGTCCAAAATTTCAATTCTTTATTTACTTTATTTATATTTATTTACTTTATTTATATTCCGCTCTTCTCACCTCAAAAGGGATTCAGAGTGGATTACAGTACACATACTTGCAGACAATCCCTGCAGTTCAACATATGACATATATAGACGAACATACGACATATATAGACGAACAGAGGCAAACTTCTGGCCACCAGGGGGACCTGACACACTCCTCATCTCTCAGCGTTTTCCAGCGTCCCTTTTTGTTGTTTTCTTCCTCATTCCTCAGCGATTCCTGGAGTTCTTTAATGGCCTTATACATCAGTCAAAATTTGCCTCCCCACTTTAACGTGGTACCTTTATCTCCTACTTGACAGATGCAACTGTTTTTCAGGCTGCAAAGGTCGACAGCAGGCTACACTTAAGGTCGAGCACCCACCTCGACCCGGGCAGGCCTCGAACTCATGACCTACTAGTCAGAGAGATCTTATGCAGCTGACACTTAGCCAGCTGCACCACATTCCCTCTTGGGGAGGTAACTTCCCTTCTTTCTTTTTAAATCCTTTTTCAATAAATTTACTCCATACATCATCAAAATCACTTCATTTCCATATACCTCTTTTAACTTTTAATATACATGTCAACTTATAATTTATTGCCAATTTCCATACTTCCTTGTACCACTCCTCTATTTGTATATTTATTTCTCTTTTCCAATTCCTTGCTATAAGCAGTCTTGCTATTGTTAATAGGTTTGTTATCGCATCTTTATCGTCTTTTTTCAATTGTTTATTATTATATAATGATAATAAAGCTATACTAGGACTTCTATTTTAATGTTCATTATATCTTCTATTTCTCTAAATGCTTTCCCCCACAAAATTATTTACATATTTACATTGCCACCACATACTGTATGTATATATGTTCCTGATTCTTGACATCTTCTCCAGCATCCTCTCATTCACTTTCAAGGTATATTTTGGAATCGTGATGCTTAGGCACTTGTTTTATAAAATGGTGGATGAGTTTCTGGGAAAACTGAAGTGCAGACAGCCCCCAAGATACAAACAAGACAGGTTCTGTAGGTTAGTTCTTAACTTGAATGTGTATGTAAGTTGGAATAGATACATTTTTAATTGTAGTACCAGACATAGCATTGATGTGTTAGGAGGGGGGCACCTGGCCAGGCCCGCTCAGGTGCCCCCTTCCTGCGGGTTGAGCACATTCTTCCATCTCCTGGTCTCTCTCCTTCCCCAATGACCAAGCCCCACTCCCCTCCCTCTAAATTTGTGTGGTCCATGAATGATACTATGAATGTCCTTATCTCTGGTGTAGATCATGAAAACAATGAATAGATTTATTTTATTTTATTTTATTATTGAGGCTTCTATGCCGCCGACTCCCGGGGGCTCGCGGCGGCTCACAAGAGCCAGGGGCATAAAAACAAAGATTAAAAACATAAAACAATTGAACAATTAGAGCAATAGCAGAACAGGCAATAAAACAAATGGAGCAGCAACAGGAGCCACAACACAGTACCCAGAGCACGCGGGCCTACTCTCCGAAGGCCTGCCTATACAGATGGGTTTTGCAGGCCCGCCTGAATGGGAGTAAATCCCTCAGGGCTCTGGTTTCGGCCGGGAGGCGTTCCACAGCGTGGGGGCTATGACGGAGAACGCCCTCCGGCGGGTAGATGTCAGGTGTGCCGACTTTGCTGATGGTATTTCCAGGAAGTTGGCATCCTCAGACCGTAGTGATCTCGATGGGCAATAGGGAGTGAGGCGGTCCCTCAGATACGCTGGCCCCAGGCCGTACAGAGCCTTGAAGGTAAGAACCAACACTTTGAAGGCGATCCGGTGCTCAATAGGCAGCCAGTGCAGATCCTGCAAGGCGGGTGTTATACGGCAACCTGCTGGCGTGCCAGACAGGAGCCGGGCGGCAGTGTTCTGCACCAGCTTGAGCTTCTGGATCGACGACATAGGAAGGCCAACGTAGAGCGCGTTACAGTAATCTAGCCTTGAGATGACCGTGGCTTGGATCACCGTGGCCAGGTCGTTCCGGGAGAGAGGTAGGGGGCCAGCCTCCTTGCCTGGCGGAGGTGGAAAAAAGCAGCCTTGCTGACCGCAGAGACCTGGGCCTCCATGGTCACCTGGGAGTCAGGTGGACCCCAGGCTCTTCACAGACGGCGCTGGGCACAGCGCCGCACCGTCCAGGTCGGAAGCCGGGCACCCACCCCGCCCGGGCGACCCAGCCACAAGATCTCCGTCTTCGCCAGATTCACCCTCAACCTACTGGCTCGCAGCCATCCAGTAACGGCTTCGAGGCAGTGCTGGAAATTATCGGGGACGGGCTCCGGCCTGCCCTCCATCCTCAGAATGAGCTGGGTGTCATCAGCGTACTGGTGACAAACCAGCCCATAACTCCGCACCAGCTGTGCAAGCGGCTGCATGTAGATGTTAAATAACAGAGCCCCCTCACTTCAGCCATGGCCAGGCGGTGGATCAATAGATTGTGGTCGACCGTGTCAAACGCTGCCGTGAGGTCCAATAACACGAGCAGCGCAGACCCGCCTTGGTCAAGCTGGCAGCGGAGTTGGTCTGTGATGGAGACCAGGACCGTCTCCGTCCCGTGCCCCGAGCGGAAGCCGGACTGGAAGGGGTCTAGCCACGTTGCATCATCTAAGAAGGACTGCAACTGCTACGTTACTGCCCTCTCAACTACCTAGCACAGGTACGAAAGATTCGACAATGGGCGGTAGTTGGAGGAACCGCAGGGTCAATGACGGTTTCTTCAGTAATGGAGCAACCACCGCCTCTTTCAAGCACTCTGGAAAGACTCCTTGCTCAAGGGAGCTGTTTATGATATTCAACAGAGGCCCACGTAACCCCTCAGGCAAGATCTAACAAGCCAGGAGGGGCACGGGTCGAGGGAGCAGGTGGTGGGACGGGCTGCAGCCACTATCTTATCAACAGCGTCTGCGTCCAGTGGCCGAAACCGGTCGAGTCTCGAGCTCTCTTACTGTATCAACTGTGGCCGGAAGGTCCGGCGGAGGCTCAGTATCTTGTCTGTGAAGAAACTCTGAAAAGCACCGGCAGTGAGGGCCTGATCACTATTTTTGGGACGGTAGGGACCGTCGTCAAAGACCGAATTACCTTAAACAATTGGGCCGGGCGTGAGTTAGCAGACGCTATCAGGGGCGGAAAAGTACACATTTTTGGCCGCCTTGACAGCATGCTCATAAGACTCTTTAATTAGCTTATAAGCTGATACTGAGGCTCCGTCACGGAGTTTCCTCCACTCGCGCTCTAGCCGTCTCCTCTCCCGCTTCATGGCCCTCAGATCCCCTGGTATACCAGGGGACCGATGATTGCGGGGTCGGAGAGGACGCCTAGGGGCAATCTTGTCGAGCTCTAGCTAACGAGGTGTTCCAGGCCTGGACTAGCTCATCGACTGAGACGCTGATAGACTCCAGATCCCTCAGAGCATTCAGGAACCTTTCGGGTTCCATAAGTCTCTTTGGGCGAACGAAAATCTGTTCGGCGCCCTTGCATGGGGGGGGGGGGGCGGTTGCTCAACCCGGATCCTTAGAGCACAGTGTTCCGACCATGGAACCTCTATTACGGAGGCGAGTTCCACTTGAACCCCCGTGCTTAACACCAAGTCGAGAGAGTGCCCGGCCGAGTGTGTGGGTCCCGAGCTACAAAGGGAGAGGCCTAATGTCGCCATGGTCGAGATTAGGTCCGCAGCTGCAGATGGAACAGAGGCTGCGTCGGCGTGGACATTGAAGTCACCCAGAACAATAAGTCTGGGAAACCTCAATGCCCACTCCGACACAGTCTCGAGCAACCGCGCCAGGCTCTCTGCTGGTGCGCTAGGCGCACGGTACACCAGCAGAATCGCCAGGCTCTCCGGGGACTCCCACACCAGGCCGACACTCTCTAATCCCGAGGTGACCAGCGCAGATCTTAAAGAAATGAGTGTTCCAAAATATGTGATTGTCGTGATGCATAATCTCAGGGCAACAGGCTACTGTCAGGACAGAATATATACAAAGGAACAGTTTTCAATTGATAACGGTTTGGGGCAAGGCTGTGTTTTATCTCATCAGTCATTTAACTTGTACCCTGAACATAGCTTTCATAAAGGAGGTATTAAAATTGTAGGAAGTAACATCAACAATTTAAATTATTCAAATAATACCATGCGCCTATCAGAAAATAACAAAGACTTGGAACAGCTACTGGAGAAATTCAAGAAAGAAAGTGTAAAGTCAGGTTGAAATGTACGAGGGCGGGTCAATAAGTCCGTGATTTTTTGAATTTCCCGCCTCTTAACTGATAAAGGCAACACTGCTCCTGTCAACAGGCACCTGCCAGTTGACTCCTGTCAAAATTTGAACAAGCTGCGTCATTTAGTTTGTGTTTGACAGCCATTGATAGCAGACTACCGCGTGATTTGAGGAGAAAATGGGAAAAAAGTGAATGTCGTGTGCTCATTAAGCATTATTTTTTGTGGAAAAAAACCATCACTCAAACCAAGGCTAAGCTTGATAAATACTATGGGGACTCTGCACCATCAATTTCAATGGTAAAAAGTGGTTTACTGAATTTAGTTGTGGCCGTACAAGCACGGAAGATGCCGGACGTTCTGGATGCCCAGTTGAGGTCTCTACACCCGAAACAATTGAAAAAAAATTCACGATATGGTGTTGATCGATCGGAGATTGAAAGTGCGAGAGATTGTGGAAGCCATAGGCATCTCACATGGCTCAGTGGTTTCAATTTTAAATGATGACTTGGGTATGAGAAAGCTTTCCGCAAGATGGGTGCCGCGTTTGCTCACAATCGAGGGTGCACACATGGGCAGTTGCCATGGCAACAATCAATGAATTGGGACACGAATTGCTCCCTCATCTGCCCTATTCTCCGGATTTAGCCCTGAGTGACTATTTCTTGTTTCCAAACCTGAAGAAATGGCTCGGCGGAAAAAGATATGACTCCAACAATGAAATCATCTAACAAACAAATACTTATTTTGATGACCTCGACAAATCTTATTTTTTGGAAGGAATAAAAAAAAAAGGAGAAACATTGGACAAAGTGTATAGAGCTCAAAGGAGACTACATTGAAAAATAAAGTGATTTTTTTATCCCAAAACCTGTGTTTCATTCAAAAAGTCACAGACTTATTGACCTGCCCTCGTAGTACTGGAGGAGAGTTATCGTTGTCTTCTAAAAAAACAAATAAATGGGTCTTAGAACAAATTGCGCCTGAAGTCATGATGAAGAAACTGGGACTGCCACGCTTTGGACATGTCATGAGTAAACATGACTTGCTAGAAAACATAATAGTACTTAGTGAAGTAGAAGGCAATAGTGAATGAAGAAGGCTGTTTTCCAGATGGATAGACTCAATCAAGTAATACATGGCCCTGTGTTTGCAAGGTGTGATTAGAGCTGTGAATTTGATGGCAGTTAACAACAAGAAGATGACTGATTAAAGGCGTGAGAGAAAAGCGACAGTGAACAGCTGAATAGTGAATAGTGAGGAGGGTAAATCGTGAAGGTCCTTTAAGGATCCACTCTGAGGATGAATGCTCTTAAACATGTTTCAGAATCAGTGGAAAGGAATACTTTTTCACATGTGTAGAATTTGCTTTTGTAGGATGTTGTAATTGTCTCCATCCTAGACACCTTATTCTCAATAAAGACATTGTGGAGAAGAAGTCATTGGGGTTATACTGTATATCACCATGGTATTTTAGTGAGGCGTTTGCTAGGAAACTCTAAAATTCAGGTTGTCTTTTGACTGTGTTGTGTTTCAGGGGTTCTCCAAGGCATCTTGTTGGCCCCTGTTTGAACTGAATGGGGGGCTTTTGATCTGATTCGGGAGGGCTTCTCGTATGTACTTACTGTAGAGGTGTAATGTAATACAATATAATACTATATCTGTATATATAATAAAAAAGAATGTTAGTATGTGGGTTTGTGTGTTTGTGGATATGTGGCAGCTTTCTGATTGGCTCCCATTGTGGAAGTATTTGCATAAACTACTCCCATTGGCCAGCCAACACGAACATTCCAACACTGTAAAGTGCCAGAGGGGGGTTAGGAAAAGGCCTGAGGCAGTCAGGCATGGTGGGAGTTTAAGTCCAAAACACTTTGCAGCCACCAACAATGAGACAACAAAACCAAACTTGGCACACAGAACCCCCAAGACCCACTTTACGTCTTGGTGCAGTTTGAGGGAGGATGGACCACGGATTGCCCAACATTCCAACATCCCAAATCTCAAAGGTGCCAGACAGAGCTCTTTACAAAAAGGCTTCCTTTAGCTGATTTTACAAACTAGGCCTCAGCCTGAATTGACAGTATGGCTTCCTCAACTTGATTTTCAAGACTAGGCCTCAGCCTGAATTGACAGTAAAGCTTCACTCATCCAATTACCAATAAAGACAAAACTTGGCAAAGAGTGCCCCCATGGCCAACTCAACATTCTGGTGCAGTTCGGGGGAGGACGGATTATGGATGATGGGACTTGCAGTACCTTTACTCACTTCCCGAGACCACTGCGACTCTCATCCAATGACTGATCAAGACCAAACTTGGCACATAGAGCTCCCATGACCCACTCTCCACCCTGGTGCAGTTTTCAGGAGGATGGACCACAGATGATGGGACTTGAAGTACCTCCACTCACTTCCTGAGACTGCTGTGACCCTCATCCAGTGACTGATCAAGACCAAATTTGGCACACAGAACCCCTACATCAGGAGGATGACCAAATTTGGACTTGACCTTCACAGAACCCCCAAATAAACATCCTGGTGCAATTTGGAGGAGGATGGACCCCTGTGCTGTGGCAGTAATAAAGTTTATTGCATTTGTATAGTTCAATGTGATATTGTTATAGTACAATGTGATATATAATATTGATATTGTACTGTGGCAATAATTATAGTTCATTGTATTTGCATTTTGCTTGTGAGCCGCTCTGAGTCCCCTTCAGGGTTGAGAAGGGAGGCATATAAATATCGTGAAATAAACAAACAAACAAATAAATAAATAGAGGTGACTTGATGGCTTCCTCCTCCCACTCAGCACAGCACAGGGACTTCCTGTCCCTTAGATTCACTTTGTCTTGAAGGGCTATGTATGTAACCCAAAACTTTATTCCTAACAGTCCAGGTAATGCTGAAAGTCTTTAACCCTAGAACAGATTAGATATGTTTTAATTTAAGAGGACAATTTTACTGAGGCATCTGAAAAGACCCAGAAAGCCTACAGTTAACTCAGGCATTTTTCTAGTGCTACAGCTAATGTAGCAATATAATGTGAATCCTGGTCCATTTGCTTTATCATGCCCATGATAATTGCTGTTTTCATCTGAACAAGGACTTTCAGGCTCGCTGTGTTGACTATATTATGTGTTGTTATATTGTTTATTTTATTTATCATTTTATATATTTTGTTGAGATTTTTTTCCTTTTCTGTTTCATGTTTAATTGTGTTTGTATTGTTCTTTTGGGCTTGATCTCATGTTAGCTGCCCCGAGTCCCCTTTGGGGAGATGGAGGCGGGTTATAAATAAAGTTTTTAAAAATTATTATTTCAATTTTTTCCTTCTTTTTCATCATCGATTGAACTTCTTCCAAAGATGGGCATCTCTTCTTGGCCAGCTGTGCTCAGGATTGTCTGATAAGGATCTGGAAGATGCATGTTACATCATCACTTGTGGAAACCCAAGATGAGGACATCATTAGGTTGAAGGAGAACAATTTCACTGCAAAAGATAATAGTGGTAAGGCTGCACAACTTGGTTTGTGGTTAGGTTTCCTGAGGTTCAGTGGAATTATTTCCACTAGAATCTAAAGGAACTTTAAAAATAAAAGTTTCCTTTTTGTTTTTAAGATTTACTATGTTTAAGGAAAAACATTCCCAACTGTGCTAGGAACATATCTAAAACAAGTCAGGTTTTTCTAAGGTTTTATTTCAACCAACCAACTGTCCCATACTCTGTCATGAAAAACTATCCTGAACCTATTTCACCAGGATAGTATGAAAAACATGATACTTTTCTCTATCTCATGGAACATATTGGAGACTGATTTCTTCTGAAAATATTTTCCCTTTTCATATGGCACTCCATTTTGTGAATATGTGGGAGATGCATCTGCACCAAACACTGAATGCACAGAAGTAATCCTTAACCACCACATCCCTGTTTTCAAACCAAACTGCTCAGTGATGTATGAATAGTGTACATTTTATTTTTAACATTTCTGCAATGCTGAATTTTTTTAACTGGACACCTCTTCACAACTAACTACATAATTGCATTGGTGTCAAAAAGGGAGGTGTAAGTCAAAGTTGTGTTTTTACTCGCATCTGGAAATGAAAATTCAGATGCCACTGAAAGGCTAAAACCTTTTTATTCAAACAGACATTTAAAGATGAAGGTGTTTACGATCTAGTCAGGGGATACTATGGTTTTTAACTTTGAATATGTTTAATGGATTTTAACTTAATTTTAAAATACTGTTTTTGTTTAATTCTGTTTTAATATTTGTGTATTTGTATATTTTAAATTGGATACCAATGCTTTTATGTCGAGCCACTTTGAGTCCCCTTTGGGGAGATAAAGCAGGAAATAAATATAATGATAATAATAATAATCCAGTTGATTCCAGGGAATTATCAATAGGTGTTCTCATATGGAGCTGCCTTACAGCATGATATTATTATTACTGTATTTCATACATAGTGGATCGTGATGCTGCTTATCATAGTAGCTTTGTATATTTTAATTCTATTTTTTGCTTTGTGGTAGGTTCAGAGATATCTTTTGCTGTCGCACTGGACTCTGTCTTAGCTGGACATGAAAACTGGGTCTATGCTGTCCATTGGCAGCCTTCATTTGTCAAAGGTAAGAATTTATGTAGGTTACAGATGAATATGCCCAAGACATGGGCCTCCCACTGAAAATTATAACCTTATGCGGACCTCTCCCTCTCCTCTAGAATGGCAACTGGTGAGGTGGAGTGGGGTCTGGGATATGGGAGACAATGTTGTCATTTGACACCTACCCATTACCTCAAACTGAGCATGGGGTGTTGGCCTTCTGTTTTTGTTCCGCCTTCTTTTGTATAATTTAATATATGGCTTAAGTCTAGGTTATTTGGAGGACCATCACTCTCTCCATGAAATTGTTAGAAATCATCTGGGGAGGGCCTTCTCTCTGTCCCACCTCCCTCTCAAGTGCGTCTGGTGGGAGCAAAGGACAGGGCCTTTTTGGTTTCTCCCAGGCTTTGGAACTCCTTCCCAAGAGACCAGGATGGCCCCATGTGATGAATTCCCTACCTGGGAGGCTAGGTAAAGCCTAGCAAAGTAGGCCCAAGAAATTGGCAGCCATTTTAGATAGTTGCCTGGGGGCATCCATCTTGGATCTCATTTCCAAAAGGGGGCATGCCTAAGAGTAAGCCTGGAGGGAAATGAGGGGAGTTAGGATTGGCTGGTAGAGAAGGGGCTGGAGCCTAACTTAGAAAAAGAAAAAATGACTTGAAAGGGGGTGTTTTGAAAAACCCTGTCGGAGAGAGTCGGAATTTGTCAGTGCAGGGAAGGAGTCGGTTGGCGGGAGTGTTGGAGAGCAGTTGTGGGAGTTAGTGTTAGAGAGAAGTAGCGTGAAAATTGGTCAGGTAGCTAGCAGAGTAAGCTAGTGAGTAGATTCTACAGCTATCAGGGAGATAGTTGGTAGAGGAGAGATAGATCCAGAGAAGTACTATCTGTAGTGGAGTAAAGGTTTGCTAGGCAGAGAGGAAATCCTGTCAGTAAATTCTTGGAGGGAGAAAGGAGTGGTATTTTGTAACTAAAAGTTGAACTGCTTAAAGGAACCATACGCTTTCATGCCAATATTACTCAACCACTAAGTTTAATGCCTATTTTTGTAAGTTCTCTTAAATAAACTTCATTGTTTTGTTGTTTTACACGCCTGCCTCATGTGTGTCTCTGTCAAAAGAGTTTTAAAGCAGTTTCCTGAAGCAATCACAAAAGTCTAATGGTGGCAGCGTACATCTTGAAAAAACAATATCTTCAGTATTACCTCAGTGCACAGGCCTGAATGCAAGTCCAGAGCATTCTTGCCTAAGATACCTCTAGTAAGCCAAAGGCTTAATATTACTTATAAGTCTGGTGGTGACCAGTAGTCTTTTAAGAGGGTTTCCGGCCAGAAGAGTGTTCCAGCTTATTACAGCTTTTGGGTTTCTATTTAAACAATCCCTTATCCTTTACACCGCACCGCTGCCTGCCTTTTCCAAGTAAGTTAAGACATTTCTTTGCCATCAAGCATTTGGGAGAGGTGTTGGAAGTGGGATTGTGGGGGGATATTTAAATGTAATTTTAATTTTATTTATTTATTTATTCGTTCGACTTAATATACCGCTCCCTCTGGAGCCCAGAGCGGTTTTACAGAGTTAAAAAACAGATAACCACATAAAATGCAATAACACCAGATAAAACCCCCAGTTAAAATCAAATTCCAGCAGAACTGCAATGGCAGTAGGAATATGCTGACAGCGACACAACAGGATGCTGATAACACGGCATTGGTTATGGACCAAATGCCTGTCTGAATAGCCAGGTCTTTACGGCTCTACGGAACGGCATAAAGTCCAGGGTGGCTCGCAGCTCTTCGGGGAGGGTGTTCCACAGGGTTGGCGCAGCTATGGCAAACGCCCTCTGCCGCGTGCTAGCAAGTCTATAGACCTTAATGCCCGGCACATCCAATAGATTGAGCCCCTCTGAGCGCAGTGATCTCCTGGGCACATAAGGGGTAAGCCGCTCCCTCAGGTACACTGGCCCCAAACCATATAAGGCCTTGAAAGTTAAAACTAACACCTTGAAGGTGACCCAGAATTCAATAGGAAGCCAGTGCAGCTCGCGCAAGAGTGGAGTCACGTGGGCAGATCTTGATGCTCCTGAGAGCAGACGTGCTGCAGCGTTTTGCACCAGCTTGAGTTTCCGGATCGCCGAGAAGGGTAGGCCAATGTACAGCGCATTACAGTAATCGAGCCTCGAGATGACCGTGGCTTGGATCACCGTGGCCAGGTCGCAGCGGGAGAGGTAAGGAGCCAGACGTTTTGCCTGTCGAGGTGGTAGAAAGCTATCTTGCAGGCGCAGGCAATCTGTGCCCCCTCCTGGGCGGCCCAGCCACAAGATCTCCGTCTTCGCCGGGTTCACCTTCAACTTACTGGCTCGCAGCCATCCAGTTACGGCTTCTAGGCAGAGATGGAAATTATCGGGTACAGAGTCCAGCCCGGGGTCCATCCTCAGAATGAGCTGGGTGTCATCAGCATACTGATGACATTCCAGCCCAAAACTCCGTACCAATTGGGCGAGTGGTCGCATGTAGACGTTAAATAACCGCGGGGAGAGAATGGCCCCTGAGGGACTCCACAATGTAAGGGGCCCCTCGGAGACCACCCCCCCACCACTTCACTCGCTGCAGGCGGTTTTGGAGGAAGGAGGACAGCCAGTTGAGGGCTGTCCCCTCACTCCCCACCACCGCCAGGCGGTGTGTCAAAGTTGGTAATCGACAGTATCAAACGCTGCCGTGAGGTCCAATAACACGAGCAGCGCCGATCCGCCTCGGTCCAAATGGCAACAGAGTAGGTCTGTGATGGAGACCAGGACAGTCTCTGTCCCATGGCCCGAACGGAAGCCGGACTGGAAGGGGTCTAGCCAGGTTGCATCATCCAAGAATGCCTGCAGCTGGTCCATTGCTGCCCTCTCATTTACCTTGCCCAGATACGATAGATTGGACACTGGGCGGTAATTGGAGGGAGCCGCGGGGTCTAAACCGGGCTTCTTCAGCAATGGACTAACCACCGACTCTTTTAACTCCTCTGGAAAAGCTCCTTGCTCAAAAAAATTGCATTTTTATTATATCTTAACTATATTTTAACATCGTCATTGTACTAATATTTAATTGTTTTTAATTTTTTTTTTGTATTTGCCATGTTTTTATATTTGTTGTATTGAGTCACATTATTATAAGCCAACTTGAGTCCCTATGGGAGAAAGGCAGGATAGAAATAAAGCTCATCATCATCTCAGCAGTGCTGTGTTGCCATAAGCAATAACTGTCCGCATTGCATTTCTTCTATATGATACAGTAATTCAGCCAAAGCTTGGAAAAAGTGCTGTTTTAGACTAATAATAATAATAATAATAATAATAATAATCTTTATTTGTACCCCACCACCATCTCCCCAACAGGAACTCGGGGCAGCTTACATGAGGCCAAGCCCATCAACACAACAACACAATAAAATCAATCAAAAACAACACAATCAATTACATAGAACATAAACTATAAGGTACTACAATCAATATAAAATTACAGTAAAATAAAACCATTATCCCCCAGCTAGTCTGGACGCCTGTCACAGTAACTAGGGAATACTGAGAACTCTGTTCCAAAAAGTGATTTTAACAAGCTGTGGTTCATTTGTGTTTTATTAGCTTCTTGTGCATGTAGTTGGGTGGTTCTAGTAAAGCAGTGTATTAGGATTGATGCAGAAGGAATAATGTGAAATGTTGTCCTCAGGGTAGGTCTACTAATGTTTGAAATCAGTGCTGAGGTAAGGCTTTTTAATGAGTTTGGCCCGTCTGTTGGAATTTCCACTTTAGATGAGAGAGGACATTGATCTTCAGCAGAGCAACTTTAGCAACAAATCATAGAAAGCTATGATCTCATGTTTTTTTAAAACATGAATATCTGACAATAGTTTAAGTGGGTGCATCCAGGATCCCCTAACAAGCAAGATGGGGCCCACTGTTAATTATTGCATTGTGCATCTGTGGTGTTGTTTTCATCTTCTTTCTCTTTCCAAACGATTGGCATAGCTCTGCCAATACAACCCACCTTAAGAGAGATCTCATCCTGCAATTAATGGGTCACGATTTCCCATCCAAAGACCAAGTGAATCATGCAATGGACCGTTCCTGATTATGACTATCCTTGCTACTATTTTTCCTTCTTCACGATTGGAGTTGAATTAGTGCAGTTTGGAAGCTGTAGTCAAGGGAACATCCATTTGTAAATATCACTTTTTAAAATAATAAAAAGCCAAATGCTACAATATTCAGTACTTTATATATTTTGTCCATATTGCCTATTTGGAATTGCAAGTAGATATTTATGCTGTCTTTGACTCTGTACAGTTTGCTCCAAATTGTAGCTTTATCTTATAAGTAATTTGCTTTCCTTTGTACACTCAATATTTGATTTAAAATGCATGACAACATTTTATACATGGGTAAATGTTTTCTTTGTACTGTAGATGGCAGAATGGAACAGCCAATGAGGCTCCTGTCTGCTTCAACAGACAAAACTGTGATCCTGTGGGCTCCGGATGATGAATCTGGGGTGTGGTTGGAAGAGGTAGAAATGCTTTTGCTATTTACTCCATTTGCATTTGATGCCCATCCTAGTTCAAGAGGGAATCTGAAATCCAAACCTAAAAAGAATTCATGAAAGAAAGAATTTAACCACATCGGATTGTTTGTTTAGGACAAACAATCTGCAGTATTTCAAACAACCAAGCCTTAAAAACAGTAAAATTGTAGAGGCATTTATACATCATGTTGTAGATGTGTTCACACTGTATGTACATGTGATCAGATTTTGTCAGAATCCTTGTTCTCATTTTAATTCTTGAGCTCTATCTATGTACGAGAACCCTCACAATATTTGTGTGAATAGATTAACACATGATCAAATTATGTAAGCATTTTGCATGGAGCATCATTCTTTTATTTATTTATTTTATATTCCGCTCTTCTCACCCCGAAGGGGACTCAGAGCGGATTACAGGTACACATACTTAGCAGACAATCCCTGCCGTTTTTTCCACAAACACACATATAGATGAACAGAGGCAAACTTCTGGCCACCAGGGGGAACTGATGCACTCCTCATCTCCCAGCGTCCCTTGTTGTTCCTTCCGCATTCCTCAGTGTTCCTGGAGTTCTTTGATGGCCTCATAATTCAGTCAAAATTTGCCTCCCCACTTAATGTGGTACCTTAATCTCCTACTTGACAGATGCAACTGTGTTTCGGGCTGCAAAGGTCGGCAGCAGGCTACACTTAAAGGTTGAGCACCCACCTCAACCCAGGCAGGCCTCGAACTCATGAGAGATCTTATGCAGCTGACACTTAGCCAGCTGCACCACATTATTTTGTTCCTAATAAGTTTCAGTGGAAAATGTTTTATATATCACTTATAACTTAAGAGTGGAAAGATACTCAAGTAAACATTCAAGGAAAGTAGATGAGTAAACAAACAAACCTAGATAAGCTAATGAACTCTGTCTTTTCTTCAAATCTAGGTAGTGTCATCTAGAGATGGGAAAGTCTGGAAAAAAACAGAAAAAATGGGCGGGGGGGATGGGGAAAGACCCTATCTTCCCCCTCCCCCATTTTTCTGCCCCCCAGGCCTTTCCATTAAACTTGTGCAGTGATTCAGAGTGGTCGGTTCCCTTCAGCCAATCTGGCTTGTTCAGCTTGGCCGGATGACCGTAACAGTAAGGGCTCAGCTGTCATCTTTTTCATCCACATGGCAGCCGATCTCAGCTCCTCCTCCCCTATTTGGCACCACATGGCGCGGAGAGGCTGCCGTGTGCTGCTCACACGGGGTTTCCCTGTGAAACCTGCCAGTTGGACCAATCAGAATAGAAGAACACAGTGGCATACCTTACGCAAGCTCTGTCTAAGGAAAGAGTCCCAGAAAGGATGCTTCCATAACCCCGTTCTTCAAACCCAGGCTTCCTTGAAAGGAAGATAGGAAAGAGTCCCAGGAAGGACGTTTCCTTAACCCCATTTGTCAAACCCAGACTTCCTTGAAAGGAAGATAGGAAAGAATCCCAGGAAGGATGGTTCCTTAACCCCTTTCTTCAAACCCAGACTTCCTTGAAAGGAAGATAGGAAAGAGTCCCAGGAAGGATGGTTCCTTAACCCCATTCTTCAAACCCGGTCTTCCTGAAAGGAAGAAAGGAAAGGGTTCCGGGAAGGATGCTTCCATAACCTTGTTCTTCAAGCCCAGACTTCCTTGAAAGGAAGATAGGAAAGAGTCCTAGGAAGGACGGTTCCTTAACCCCATTCTTCAAACCCAGACTTCCTTGAAAGGAAGATAGGAAAGAGTCCCAGGAAGGACGGTTCCTTAACCCCATTCTTCAAACCCGGTCTTCCTGAAAGGAAGAAAGGAAAGGGTCCCAGGAAGGATGCTTCCATAACTCTGTTCTTCAAACCCAGACTTCCTTGAAAGGAAGATAGGAAAGAGTCCCAGGAAGGATGTTTCCTTAACCCCATTTATCAAACCCAGACTTCCTTGAAAGGAAGATAGGAAAGAATCCCAGGAAGGATGGTTCCTTAACCCCTTTCTTCAAACCCAGACTTCCTTGAAAGGAAGATAGGAAAGAGTCCCAGGAAGGATGGTTCCTTAACCCCATTCTTCAAAACCCGGTCTTCCTGAAAGGAAGAAAGGAAAGGGTTCCGGGAAGGATGCTTCCATAACCTTGTTCTTCAAGCCCAGACTTCCTTGAAAGGAAGATAGGAAAAGAGTCCTAGGAAGGACGGTTCCTTAACCCCATTCTTCAAACCCAGACTTCCTTGAAAGGAAGATAGGAAAGAGTCCCAGGAAGGACGGTTCCTTAACCCCATTCTTCAAACCCGGTCTTCCTGAAAGGAAGAAAGGAAAGGGTCCCAGGAAGGATGCTTCCATAACTCTGTTCTTCAAACCCAGACTTCCTTGAAAGGAAGATAGGAAAGAGTCCCAGGAAGGATGTTTCCTTAACCCCATTTGTCAAACCCAGACTTCCTTGAAAGGAAGATAGGAAAGAATCCCAGGAAGGATGGTTCCTTAACCCCTTTCTTCAAACCCAGACTTCCTTGAAAGGAAGATAGGAAAGAGTCCCAGGAAGGATGGTTCCTTAACCCCATTCTTCAAACCCGGTCTTCCTGAAAGGAAGAAAGGAAAGGGTTCCGGGAAGGATGCTTCCATAACCTTGTTCTTCAAGCCCAGACTTCCTTGAAAGGAAGATAGGAAAGAGTCCTAGGAAGGACGGTTCCTTAACCCCATTCTTCAAACCCAGACTTCCTTGAAAGGAAGATAGGAAAGAGTCCCAGGAAGGATGGTTCCTTAACCCCATTCTTCAAACCCAGTCTTCCTGAAAGGAAGAAAAGAAAGGGTCCCAGGAAGGATGCTTCCATAACCCTGTTCTTCAAACCCAGACTTCCTTGAAAGGAAGATAGGAAAGAGTCCTAGGAAAGATGGTTCCTTAACCCCATTCTTCAAACCCGGTCTTCCTGAAAGGAAGAAAGGAAAGGGTCCCAGGAAGGATGCTTCCATAACTCTGTTCTTCAAACCCAGACTTCCTTGAAAGGAAGATAGGAAAGAGTTCTAGGAAGGTGCTTCCTTAACCCCATTCTGTCAAGTAGGAAATTTAGGTACCACGTTGTGGGGAGGCTTAATTTAACTAATTTACGAGGCCATA
This sequence comes from Anolis apletophallus, assembly GCA_030556195.1. Taxonomy (NCBI): domain Eukaryota; kingdom Metazoa; phylum Chordata; class Lepidosauria; order Squamata; family Anolidae; genus Anolis; species Anolis apletophallus. The sequence goes on from JARBWK010000007.1 coordinate 21,793,921, forward strand.
AATCTCCAGGAAGTGTGCAACAGAAGTGAAGGAGTATGACAGCTCCCCCTGGTGGTCTTACATGTTTGTATGTCAAAGGGCATTGAATGTTTGCCTGTATAAGTGCATTGTGATCCGCCCTGAGTCCCCTGCAGGGTGAGAAGGACGGAATATAAATGATATAAATAAATAAATAAATAAATTTGTATGCTGCAAAGCATCACTTGCAGGTTGGGGCCCAGTTTTGTGAATCCATATCCCTGGGTCCTCCAGAGTGATTTCCCCCCTATGTATCCTTTTTTAGGCATTTGCTGTGGCTTTAAGGCATGTGGGCATGTAATCTCTGGCTGTGTCAAGGACTACAGAGATTGTAATTATGGTTCAAAATTATCAGTCATGGTTCCAAGGGAAATAGCTTATGTTATCCATGACCCGTGTCACTGTATGTGCAACAATAACAAGAATTGGGGGCCAGAACTGAATAGGGAAGCAGGATAAATTAGTTTCTACGGCTGGGTTCTAATTTGCCGACCAGGTTTTGGAGGAAGGCGATATTCCATCTGTGTTGGGCCCTTCTGATGAGGTATTACATTAAGCTGATTAGGCATTGTTTCGAGCAAGACTCTCTGTTATAACTGCATTGCAAGCTGCCTGTTAGCTTGGCAAGCAATCCCGTGAAGTAATTTTAAATATTCAGATACAGTGCTGGAAAATATGCTGAAATAGATTTCTTCCCACTCCTTGAAAAAACCATAGTGATGTTTTAATAGTTTCTCGTTTCTTTTTTCTGTGTTTGTAATACGTCAACATGTGTCTTGAAAAGAAACTGAATCAATCATTTCATGTCTCTCCAAAAAGTCTATTTTTTGTTTTTATTCTGAATGTAATTCATAGATGAGAGCTGGTTTTCTGCTAAGACTTGAATCAGTGCAAAGCAAGGTGGTGATGGACTTATATATTTTGTGCCTAATTTTCCAAAAAGGTCCGAGTGGGAGAAGTGGGTGGAAATACACTTGGGTTTTTTGACTGTCACTTCAGCCCAGATGGCTCAATGATTCTTGCTCACGCGTTCCATGGAGCTCTGCATCTTTGGAAACAGAAAGCAGAAAACAAGGCAAGCCATTTTATGTCTACTACTAAATGGGATAATGTGTACTAAATATCTTAGTATGGGAAATTATTTCTTTTTGACCATTCGAAACAGAGTTGGAAATTCATTCAGTACACCCACTTTAATTTGTGTCCTAGTTCCCTGTTAACAAGATGAAATAAACTTGTTTGACCAGGGTTTGCCTCTCAAGTAGTTTAGACAACTTATTAATGTGTGAAGTTGCCTTTATTCAAAGTTATTGTATGTGTGTTATGTTTGTATGTATGTATGAAGTGGGCTGTTTTGCTCCACCTCAAAACTGGAATTTTAAAAAATGTATTTAAAATTTATGTGCAGGGAATCCCATTTTTGAATGGACTTCATTGGGGGTTCTTCCACACAGTCCTATATCCCAGAATATCAAGGCAGAAAACCCCACAATATCTGCTCTGTAGGGCTGTTTAGGTGCATCGTAAGTCTCCAATACTCATATGTAATTCGGATGTTTTTAACATTTGAAGCGATTTCGACGCAAATTAGGCAAACAGAAAGTGGAATCGCCATTTCAAAGCCGCCGCTGCCATATTCGTTACGGGCTCGTATGTCAATTCCGCCCTTCTCTAGCTGCCTGTCCTCATTGGCTGATGGCAAGCAGGTGGTTTCCCTGAAATCACCAGATTTTCACCAGCCAATGAGGGGAAGGCAGCAAGACAAGGGAGAGACACGGCAGTGAGAAGGACGTATGGGGAGAGCCGTGTAACCCAGTTTCCAAGCAGATTTCTTCCGTTAAAACGCGGCTGTCGGCCTAGGTCTAAGCGGGGGGAAGGCATTGCTCCAAACTGGGTTATATGATATCCATATAATATAATATATTGTATTACATTATTATATTATATTTGGAGTAATCATCTCCTTCCCTGGATGATGTCCATATAATATAATATACTGTATTGTATTATTATATTATATTATATTTGGAGTAATCATCTCTTCCTTCCCTGGATGATATCCATAAAATATATTGTATTGATTATTATTATTATATTATGTTATATTTGGAGTAATCACCTCCCCCTTCCCTGGATGATGTCCATATATTATATTATATTATATTACATTACATTACATTACATTATATTAAAATGAGGCTGCCGGCCCAGGCCTAAGCGGAGGGGGAAGGCATTGCTCCAAATGGGGGATTTTAACCCAGTTTGGAGCAATGCCGTCCCCCGTTTGAAGTTGGGCCAACAGCCGGATTTTAACTGGGTTAAACATGCATGTCCGCCATTAACGAAGCCATTCCGAATTTCGGAAATATATCCTAATCAATTTCGAAAATACTGCGGAAACCTTCGGAAGTCAATCAGATACGAAGCGCCAGCGCCCCCTACATCCAAAGCGAGTTTTGAACAATTTCTCCCCCTGATCAACCAGCCCTACTGCTTTGAACTGGGTTATCTGAGTCCACACTCAGATAATGTGGGATTTTCTGCCTTGATATTCTGGGATACAGGGCTGTGTGGAAGGGCCTTTGGGTTCCTGAAAAGCAAATTTGACCCTCAAACCCATTGATGTTGCCCAGCTTTGATCAGTCTGTGATCTGTTTTGCATTGATGTGTTCTCTATGTCTAAGAGATACCTTTTTGGCTCAACCACAGGCTCTTAACATGAATGCTCTTGATTTAAAAGGGAGAGTGGATCCCACAAGTGGTGATTTCAGGACATTTCAGTAGTGTGCAAGATGTGAAGTGGGATCCAGAAGGAGAATTTATCATTTCTGTTGGCTCGGACCAAACAACAAGAATCTTTGCTCCATGGAAAAAAGGGAACAAAGAAGAGGTGGGTTTCTGTTTTGCATAGGAAGATCCATTTACCTGATATAATATGTGAAATATTTACAGAGGTGAACCTCAAATTCTCTGTACTTTTTTGTCCAGTGCTGCAATCTGTAATTTGGTATTTTGATATTATCACAATATCACAGAAGTGTAAAAAAATAGTTACTGTACTAAAAGCAGTTGTTTAAATCAAATGGTTTCTTATTTGTAGACTTCCCTTTAGATAGACTTCTGTTTATTTATTTCTGGCATTTCTATCCCGTCTCTTCTCTACCCCTGAAGGGGGACTCAGGATGGCTTACATATAGTAGCAAGTGTCGCTACATAACAATTACAGAAATAAAATCACACTTAAAATACAAGAGCAATCATTAAAACAGTAATACATAAAACCATAAAACTATATCGCAATATCCTCAGCCATAACGTCAATTCCAGTCCATATCCAGCTGCAGTGCTCTTTATGTCTATTGTCCAAAAGCCCAAGACCAAGAGGGATGGGGTTGACCTTATCTCATTTGGGAGTGCGTTCCATAGGCGGGGGGCCACAGCCAAGAAAGCCCTGTCCCTCGTCCCCACCAGATGCATTTGCGATGTTGACGGAAGTGAGAGCAGGGCCTCCCCGGATGATCTTAAATTATCAGGTGGGACGTAGAGGTAGATGTGTTCGGACAAGTAAGCTGGGCCGGAACCATATAGAGCTTTATAGGTCAAAACCAGCACTGTGAATTGAGCTCGGAAGTGGACTGGCAGCCAGTGGAGTTGACATAACAGGGGGGTGGTATGATCCCTGTATGTCGCTCCTGCCCATTATACTAGTTGGAGTTGTTTACATAGCATTTGGTGTTCTAACCTGTTTCCTATCTTCACTCCTGAATGAGGATATTTGAAGAGAAATATCTCTAAATAGAAATTTTGGACCAGTATAATAATAAATAATAAAACTTTATATTCCACCCTATCTCCCCAGGGCGGATTTCACTGGGTAAAGGCAAACATTCAATGCCTTGATAAGACCATAGATACAAATACAATAAACATAAATTAACCAGACATCTAAAACCAAATTAAACACACATGATAAATAACCTAACAATAAAATTATATCTAACATAAAAACATATACACAATTTGTAAAAACTACCCAAGGCTCATTTACAGTATTTAATGTAATGGCGTGTTGAATGGAACTGGGTTTAGAATGGGTTTAGAATATTGGACTTTTTGTTGAAATCTCTGTTCATTTTCCATGAAGGGCCTTTTTTCTACACTTGACAGTACAATAGATTGCAAAACAAGAACATACATAAATATAAATTGTCATTTTGTTAGGTGTCATGGCATGAAATGGCAAGGCCCCAAGTCCATGGGTATGACATGCAGTGCCTAGCAATGATTGGAAGGTTTCAGTTTGTGTCTGGAGCAGATGAGAAGGTTCTTCGTGTTTTTACTGCGCCCAGAAATTTCATTGAAAACTTCAGCAGCCTTTCCGGTGTATCTCTGGAGAAACTGTGTTCTGGTGTAAGTGTGTATTTACTTCCCTTCAAAGAGAAAAAATAATAATAAAATACTTTCTGGACTATAAATGTAGAACCCTTTATGAGACAGCAGTATTCTGAACATATAAAAGTGCCACTCTGAGTCAGATCATTGGTTGGTAAAGCAGTCTACTTCCAGAAGGAGCAACTTGCTCTTCTGTTTCTTTGAGACACATATGTGACTTTGTAGGATGGAACCCTCTGACATACAAGGGAATCAAAGCTAGTATGCTGCCCTAAATGTGTAGTTTTGAGACAGAACTTCGTGAAGGCAAGTAGCTCCCGATCTTCCCAGGTATGTCAAGCTGTGGCTGAAGATTGCCATCCTGGCTAAAACATCCCAGTCTTAGTTGTTAATCCCACCACAAATATGTATTTGTATTAGTTTGAACTAGCAAGAGAACTAGCAAGAGATAACATGTATAGCACATTTCAGTTTTATAGCCCATGATTGGCCAAGATGAAAGCCAGGCTTCTCGTTTAAAGCTTCTGAAAGAAACATTTTATTTACAAGTGAGACCAGAACTCCAGATACTGATGTGTAATTTATTTTCTGTGTATTTGTGTTGCTTTTTAGCAAATGATCAATCTTCCAGAAGGGGCTACAGTACCAGCCTTGGGTTTGTCCAATAAGGCGGTATTTCAAGGTAAGATGCTTCTGGATAATGATTTGGTAATGAAATGCGGAGGATTTATGGTTTTATTATGTTTTTATATGTAATTGAAATGTTTAGTGATGTTTAATTGTTTTATCTGTTTTTATATTGTTGGGCATCGAATTGTGCCGCTTGTAAACCACCATGAGTCGCCCTCAGGCTGAGAATGGTGGTCTAGAAATGTCTCTCTGGCATTACTTTGCAAACGAAGATTCTTTGGAAGGACTCATCCCACGCTTTCTACAAGTGCGCTGATGACTAAGGAGGTTGGATGTGTCCTTCGAGCCTGTGCAATGGATTTTTCTGGTGGAGCACAGCATGCACAGAATTGGCCTCACCCTTTAAACCAAAGGTTTGTCTGCCGGGCCTAGTAAGCTTAGGATGGTGGCAGCAAGGTCCTCAGGTCATAGGTTTGATTTGAGTTTCCTTCTCTAGATGGTTGACCTTACAGGGTTAGATGAGCACCATCTGCCTGGGTTTGAAATTAGAGTTTTCCTTCTCCTAGGATGGTTGCCAAAAGGCTAGAGAGCCCATCCTACCCGTTGAAATGTAGTAAATAAATAATAGAAATAATAGATAATAAATAAATATAGTGTTAACTGACCAAAAGCTTAATTGTTTGAAGCACCATCTACACATGCCACAAATGGGGATGTTAATCTGAAGTGGAGTACTCCAGATCAGTATTGCCATGGTCCACACATCCAACCCCCATCCAGCTGTCAGCACTGTGTTCCTCTGAGTCATCCCAGCAGATGGATAGTGACTGGAGGTGCCACTAGACCACCACTCTTACCTTGTCTCCACCTTTCTGGGTTTTATGGTGACATCTGGTCACAAAAGTGGCGGTGGCCACAACTCGGTGTCATAGTGTAACATGAGAGGGAAGAGAAGGGAAAAGAGGAATTATTCCTTTCTTTCCCCCCTGTCTTCTCCAGCCTCCCTGTTGCTCTGACTATCATCACTACAGGCAGCAGGCAGCGACCTTTGCCGTTTCCATGCCCAGCAGTTGCCACAAAACCTTAAACAACAGAGGAAGGTAACTGCCACCACTGAAAGCAGGATGGCAATGTAACAATCACTTCTGAATTTTAACCATAGTTTGTTTCAGACAAGCCAACTTCAGATTATAGGTTACGAAGGTATCTTATTTCAATAAACCATAATTAAGATATATGGCTAAACTAGGATTATTTTAAAAATGTAGTGGAAGATTCCTGAGACTTGTCTGTGTTCATTAATAAAGTGCTTTATTGTGGTATCCAAACACATCTATTCTCCTCCTCAGTTTTGTTATAGATATGTGCTGTTTAGGCAAACAATAATAAAGAGTTATATTGGATTTGTTGAGTTCTTGTAGTCACTGCACTTCAGATTAGATCAAGACTGGAATTCCTGTTGCTTTCTCAGTGTTTTTGGGGTGTAAATCCCATCAGTGCTAGCCATCATGGCCTGTAGTTAGGAAAAATGGTTGCTGAAGTTCTACAAAATGTAGGCCACATGATTCTTGTATGTGGGTGTATCTGCCTATCAACTGAATTTCATAGTGTTTTCATAGTCATGGAATACTTAGATGTTGTTTTGCCAGTTTGATCTTTTGAAATATAATCTACAACACCTGGTGTCTATTTGTGATCTCCCATTCAAGTACCAAACAGAACTGACTCAATTTAGCTTCCAAGCTCAAACGGGATTGCTTTAGAATAAGCAGCTTTGGACTAGATAGAGACATTGTTAATATACTCTAAGGCAGATTCCTCTTCTTTCAGAAATTGGTTGAGTATTTTGTCAATCCTTTCCATAATGATCTTGGTTACAACCCTTTCTGTCCCACAAAGTAACTTAGCAACATGATATACCCAGTGGTAAGTCTTGTTAAGTGGTCATTATTCTTGTTTGTGTGTGTCAGCCGCGACTTAAGAAACTGCAAGCCGCTTCTGGTGTGAGAGAATTGGCCGCCTGCAAGGACGTTGCCCAGGAGATGCATGGATAATTGAAGTTTTATCATGCTGTTGGAGGCTTCTCTCATGTCCCCTCATGAGAAGCTAGAGCTCAAGAAATGGGAGCTTACTCCGCTCCCCAGATTTGAACCACCAACCTGCCAGCCAACCACTTCTGTTGGCACAAGGTTTTAACCCAAGGGTCGGGAACCTTTTTGACTCAGAGAGCCATAAAAGCAAAATATTTGGAAGTATTTATTTTAGTAAGAGCCATATAATTAGTGTGTGTGTGTGTGTGTGTGTGTATGTATGTATATGGAATGGATGATATATATACACACACACACACACACACACACACACTGAATTCAACTAAATGTGAGTATATACGTACATATTCAACTTATCAAATCCATAATAATGTTATTATTATTGGGGAAAGGAGGATATAACTTATTATCACAAAATACAGAGTTAGGGATATACTCGCCATTTAAGATGACTCGGCTTTCAGCGCCTCCGTAGTTTCCTGATTCCCTTGGGTTCAGCGCCATGGCTGTGCCTTGAAGCAGGGGCTGCCGCCGGCTCACCCTCACCATCTACACTGGCATATAATCCAGTTTCTGAGTCCCAAAGATCTGGATCTGCAGCCCACTTGGAGGCTTCTGAGGAGCCAAGCGAGGCGGAGGGGGGGGGGCCTCCTTCGCCCTCCTTCGCCCCAAATTCCGCATGTGCAGCTTAGCTGGAGTCGAAGGAGGGCGAAGGGGGCATGCGCAGGTGAGCCAGATGTAATCATCGAAAGAGCTAGATATGGCTCACGAGCCTCAGGTTCCCAACCCCTGGTTTAACCCATTGCACCACCAGGGGCTTCTAATTATTCTCTGAAAGGAATGTATATTCTCCAATCTGATGACCTCCAGGTGGTAAAAAGTTTGTGTACAGGATTGTGGCATTCAGTTATTATAGTGTGTAGTTTTTTGTGTTGATAAATCTGTTGGTAACCCAATACTGTTGCGGTGAACTATTGGTCACACAGTTCATGTGGTTATCAGACTTCAGAAGCACTTATTCATAAATTCCTTTAATGATTCATTTTGTGCACTGTGCTTACTATCTAATTATTTCAGTGCATAGCCTGCCTTCCTATTTATTCTTGGATCTTAACAAAACATATGATGAGAAGCTGAATGGAGGAGTGCCTGAACTTAGGTGCTACGTGTTCCCATGCTGTTCCGATCTAGGAGGAACCCATGCATTTTTCTGAACACAATTTGTGAACACAATCGGTTAAAGTATTTGAGTGTCACACTTAATGACTCACACCCATAGTTGATGGTTTGGTGAAATTATTATGTGGTGTGTATTTTAAGCTTTTCTTTTTTGGAATGATCGCCTTTCCTCTATTAATATATTTAGTTCAGTTGTTATGAAACTGCAGGCTACATTTCACACAAAAATAGATCTAGAGAGCTCATCATAAGCCAGACTTATAAGTATTGATATTCTCCAATGGAGCACTAAGAAATAAAAGTGGTACCATATTGAGCGGGACAGTAAGAAATAAAGGTATAAAGAAATAAAGACATAAATGTATTCTCTCTGTTGGACTGCAGAATGTCAAAAGTTTCTCAGGTAGTTTAAATACTGGATAAGAAAGGAACAAGTGTGAAAATTACAGTCAGAAGGCTAGAACTTTGGTCTAATTCTGGGGATGAAATGTTACTGAGATTTATAAGGGCAACAAAAATAACTGCAACATAAGACATCCAACAAGTATTAAATACTGCTAGTAAAACATTTATGATTGTTGGTGGAAATCAATCTCTCTCTCTCTCTCTCTCTCTCTATATATATATATATATGAGGGGGGGGGTGTTTGCTGCAAATATCGCTTGTGCATACACATGCCCAAATGTCTTTCTATTTTCTATGGATTGATATGTTTAACCTTTCTGTATGGAATCCTTAAGGGACAGGCTAGATCAGGCAGATTAATTTATTATTTATTTGTTTACTTCATTTGTATATTGCTTTTCTCACCTCGGGGAGACGGGGGACTCAAAGCGGTTTCCAACATATTCACAGAGAAATGTAATGCCTCACAAACATATGAAAACCTAACATTAAAAAATAACATATAACTATCAAATCCTAAAATTTAGACATTAAAACGTAGCATTAAAACATATTAATATAAACATTAAAATCACATAATCTAAAAATCATAGTCCGAGGCCATTCCTATATAAAATATCATTTGCACATGATCTCTGTTCATTCCTTGTATTGCTTACTGCCCAAATGCTTGGTCCCACAGCCATGTTTTTGCTTTTTTCTGGAAGCCAAGAGGGAGGGTGCTGATCTAATTTTGTTGGGGAGGGAGTTCCATAGATGAGGGGCCACCACTGAGAAGGCCTTGTCTCTCATCCCCACCAATTGCACATGCGATTGACCGAGAGCAGGGCCTCCCCGTACGATGGTTCATAGAGGGAGATAAGTTCAGACAGGTAAGCTGACCCGTTTAGGGTTGTGGTTCTCAACCTGTGAATCCCCAGGTTTTGGCCTTCAACTCCCAGAAATCCTAACAGCTGGTAAACTGGCTGGGAGTTCTAGGCCAAATTACCTAGGAGCCCACAGGTTGAGAGCCACTGATTTAGGGCTTTATAGGCTAAAGCCAGCACTTTGAATTGTGCTCGGTAGCAGACTGGCAGCCAGTGGAGCTGATGTAACAGGAGAGGGTGAGTTGTGTGCTCCCTGTACCCCACTCCAGTGATCACTTTGGCTGGCGCCCAATTAACTACAAAGAATCCCATCTGTATGAAATGGGGAAATAACAAATTGAAATGGGGACAAAATCTGCTTTCTGGCCTCGCTGAATGTACTAACTTGTAAAATGTTAATAAAGGGTGCTAGTGTTATTAGTTTTACTAATGATAATGGTGTTATTAGTAATAGTAGGAGCTACAACATCACATTAAACAATACACAGAGTACTTCTCTTCCAGGAAGGAACTCACTTCTGTTTTCAAATGTCAGCAAACATGTCACTTTTTGGCATATAATTCTTTTATTCTTAAGAGGTCAATTAACAGTACAATCCTGTACTTGCCTACTCAGAAGTAAATACCACTGAGTTCAGTGATATTTCGTCTGCAAAGGCGTGTGTAATCAGAACTCGTACTTGGTTGTTTCCTTCTATGATTAAATACTGGCAGCAGTCTTGTTGGTTTTACATATTTTATATATCTCTCTATCTCTCTATCTCTCTATCTATCTATCTATCTATCTTGGCTTTTCTTCACAAACGAAGATTCAGGAAGGACTCATCCCACGCTTTCTACAAGCGCGTTGATGACTAAAAATGCCACTCCGAGATAGGCAAGTCCGGTTGCAGAAAGCACAGCAGAAAGTCTCTTTGGGTGATGTAGTCTCCAAATTGCGGTTCTTTCTGCGTTGTCGTTTCTCTCATATACTGTGTGTGTGTGTGTGTGTGTGTGTGTGTGTGTGTGTGTGTATATATATATATATAGCCAGCCGAACGCCGAAGATTTCCCCTGCGCGTCCTCCTGTAAAAGGTGCAGATCCCTTGGGAGCGGCCCTATCTCCCTGCTCCCAGCCGGCCAGCTGGGGATTGTTATGGCTAGGGTGCTGGTCGGGATCCGGATCCCATCGGCCTTGTTGATGGCCGTGGGCATCAATCCCTGACACACACACACACACACACACACACACACACACACACACATATATAATCTCATATTAATGCTAGATGTAGAACTTGCCACACATTGCAACACTTATATTTTGGGCACGTCATAGAGTTGAAGAATGGGAGTATGCAATTTGAAATATATTATACCAGGTTCTTGTCTGTCATGAGAATTTATCCTTTTCCAGATCCTGCCTTGGTGTGTGTTGCAAGGCCCAAATACTGTATAATGCCTTGACAAGAGCAACAGTAGGCCCCTTTTACACTGTGATATTAAATCTGGATTATCTGTTTTCAACTGGATTAGATGACTGTGGTGATCTTTCTTCCTGTCAGAAATCTTTATTTCCTTCTGACTTTTAATTCCTTATCGCTGCTACCATATTCTAAAAGATTTCCAAAATAAGACAGAGAGACTTGTTTGCAGAAGAAATAGTAACTTGGTTTATTTGTAGCATTCTTGAGACAAATGCATAATGGTTTCAAAGTTGCAAAGCGTGGTGGTTACAAGATGTGTATATTCACTTAGAACAGTGGTTCTCAATCTTCCTAATGCTGTGACCCCTTAATACAGCTCCTCATGTTGTAGTGACCCCCAATCATATAATTATTTCAATGCTACTTCACAACTGTGATTTTGCTATTGTTATGAAGTGTGATGTAAATATCTGATATTTATTTATTATTTATTTATTATTTGGGTTTCTATGCCGCCGACTCCCTGAGGCTCGCGGCGGCTCACAGGAACCGAAGGTACAACTACACACAAGCAATGCGATAAAACATCTAAGACAATTAAACAGTTAAAACAGCAAAATACAAAACCCCCAGGTACAGTTCAGAAATTAGATAGCGTGACACCCCAGGACAGCGGCTAAAGCGGAACATGGGCAGGACCTACTCACCGAAGGCCTGCTTAAACAAATAAGTTTTGCAGGCGCGTCTAAACGGGAGCAGGTCCTTTATAGCCGCGTTCCAGCCGGGAGGCGTTCCACAGCGTAGGAGCTATAACGGAGAACGCCCTCCGGCGAGTAGATGTCAGTTTAGCCGATTTCGCCGAGGATATATCTAACAAATTAGCATCCTCGGAGCGTAGTGATCTCGGGGGACAGTGTGGGGTGAGTCGGTCCCTCAAGTACGCTGGCCCCAGGCCATGCAAGGCCTTAAAGGTAAGAACCAACACCTTGAAGGAGATCCGGTGCTCGATTGGGAGTCAGTGCAGATCCTGCAAAACAGGTGTGATGTGGCGGCCTGCTGGGGTTCCAGACAGGAGCCGGGCGGCAGTGTTCTGCACCAGCTTGAGCTTCCGGTCGCCCGACAAAGGAAGGCCAACGTAAAAGCGCGTTACAGTAATCCAGCCTTGAGATGACCGTAGCTTGGATCACCGTGGCCAGGTCATTCCGGGAGATATAGGGGCCAGCCTCCGAGCCTGTCGCAGGTGAAAAAGCAACCTTGCTGACCGCGGAGACCTGGGCCTCCATGGTCAGCTGGGAGTCCAGATGGACCCCCAGGCTCTTAACGGAAGGCGATGGGCATAGCGCCACACCGTCCAGGGTCGGAAGCTGGACATCTACACCACCCGAGCGGCCCGACCACAAGATCTCCGTCTTCGCCGGATTCACCCTCAACCTACTGGCACGCAGCCATCCAGTAACGGCCTCGAGGCAGTGTTGGAAATTATTGGGGATGGATCCCGGCCTGTCCTCCATCCTCAGAATGAGCTGGGTGTCGTCAGCGTACTGGTGGCACTCCAGCCCATAACTCCGCACCAGCTGTGCAAGCGGCTGCATGTAGATGTTGAATAACAGAGGGAGAGAATGGCCCCTTGCGGAACTCCACAAACTAATGAGGAGCCCTCGGAGACCACCTCGCCCCTCCTCACATGCTGAGACCGCTGGTGGAGGAAGGAGGTCAGCCATTTAAGAACTGTCCCCCTCACTCCAGCCATGGCCAGGCGGTGGATCAGTAGATTGTGGTCGACCGTGTCAAACGCTGCCGTGAGGTCCAATAACACGAGCAGCGCAGACCCGCCTTGGTCGAGCTGGCAGCGGAGTTGATCTGTGATTGAGACCAGGACCGTCTCCGTCCCGTGCCCCGAACGGAAGCCGGACTGGAAGGGGTCTAGCCATGTTGCATCATCTAAGAAGGACTGCAACTGCTCCATTACTGCCCTCTCAACTACCTTGCCCAGGTACGAGAGGTTCGACACTGGTCGGTAGTTGGAGGGAACCGCAGGATCTAGTGACGGTTTCTTCAGTAATGGAGCTACCACCGCCTCTTTAAAGCACTCTGGGAAGACTCCTTGCTCAAGGGAGCTATTTACGATGTTCAACAGAGGCCCACGTAACCCCTCCAGGCAGGATCTAACAAGCCAGGAGGGGCACGGGTCGAGGAGCAGGTGGTAGGCCTGGTTGCAGCCACAATCTTATCAACAGCATCTGCGTCCAGTGGCCGAAACCGGTCGAGGGTGGGCCGGCGGAGGGCCACGGGGTCTCAAGTTCTCTTACTGTATCAATTGTGGCAGGAAGGTCCGGCGGAGATTCAGAATCTTGTCTGTGAAATAGCTCTGGAAAGCACCGGCGGTAGGGGTCTGATCGCTGCTTTTTGGGACAGTAGGGACCGTCGTCAAAGACCGAATTACCTTAAACAATTGAGCCGGGCGTGAGCTAGCAGACGCTATCAAGGCAGAAAAGTACACATTTTTGGCTGCCTTGACAGCACGCTCATAAGTATCTTTAAATAGCTTATAAGCTGATACTGAGGCTCCGTCACGGAGGTTTCTCCACACGCGCTCTAGCCGTCTCCTCTCCCGCTTCATCGACCTGAGGTCCTCTGTATACCAGGGGGGTCGATGTTTGCGGGGTCGGAGATTTTCATTCACTGGACCAAATTTGGCACATATACCCAGTATGCCCAACTTTGAATACTGGTGGGATTGGAGGGAGAGATTGTCATTTGGGAGTTGTAGTTGCTGGGATTTATAGTTCACTTACAATCAAAAAGCATTCTGAACCCCACCAATGGAGGAATTGAACCAAACTTGGGACATAGAATTCCCATGACCAACAGAAAATACTGGAAGGGCTTGGTGGGGATTGACCTTAAGTTTTGGAGTTGTAGTTCACCTACATCCCGAGAGCATTGTCAACTCAAAACAATGATGGATCTGGACTAAACTTGGCATGAATATAAATATGCCCAAATGTGAACACTGGTGGCGTTTGGGGAAAATAAACTTGACATTTGAGAGTTGTAGTTGCTGGGATTTATAGTTCACCCACAATCAAAGAGCCTTTTGAACTCCACCAAAGATAGAATTGGGCCAAACTTCCCACACACACACCCCATGATCAACAGAAAATGCTGTGTTTTCTGATTATCTTTCGTGACCCCTCTGACGCCCCCTTGTGACCCCTCCGGGGGTCCCGACCCCCAGGTTGAGAAACACTGACTTAGAAAGATGTTACCAAACAAGAATTGAGTACAATAACACTTGCCAATGGATTTCTGACTAACTTTAGTCTGACAAAGAGATTCCCCCTCTATTGTCATCAGCCTCCAGTTATCAGTCCTAGCTATTCCCTAGCTAGTTCTTTAACTGGGTTCAGCTAACCACTTAACTCCAGTTCCCTGACTAATCGGTTTCTTCTGGCTGCAGCTGTCTCTTAACTCAGCCACCACCTTTAACTCCTACTGACAGACTCCAACTAACTGACTGCTTTTTAAAATCAAACCCTTTCCTTGCCAGTAACGGTTGGCTCCGCCCCTTTTCTCCGCTTGGAGCTAGGTTGCCATAGCAACGCCCAGAGCCTATGTCCTCCCTTTAACCAATGGTGATCTTATCTAAACCCTATACATCTGACCTGAGCATTATATTATATACATCCATCTGTAAATAAACGGTTACAGCATATTATATACATAAAATTCAAATACTTACACAATTCAGAAGGCACAGAACACATTTTCTGAAATAAAAACATATTGCCATTTCTCACTTCATCACAATGACAATGTCAACTCACATAATCCAGTTCAAATAAAATAATCTGGATTATTTGTTTTAAAAATCTAGATTATATCACAATGTAGAAAGGGTCTTAATCTTGCTTCCTGCTTAGTTTTTTTTTTTTTTAGCAATTCTATCTTTTGGGTATTGTTGAATTGCTGTTTTTAAAACAATGTGTTGTTTTACAGCTGAAGACTCAGCGGTTCAAGCAACTGAAGGTGAAGAGGAACTTAGTAATGCTTCAAGTCAATATCGTGAGAATTACTTTCAACCATGTAGCCTGTCAGGTATGCAGCACATCAAAATGTAGAAGGGAACGTATGGGGCTTTTATTTGAGAAGGTAGATAAAGGAGGGGGAGACCTGTTGTAAGAAAACAATAATTTGTTATTGCTGTTGTGTGCTGTTGGTTATTTCTGACTTTGCTCACTGTAAGGCTAACCTACGAGGGCGGGTCAATAAGTCGGTGACTTTTTGAAGTTCCTGCCTCTTAACTGAAAGGGCAACACTGCTCCTGTCAACAGGCATCTGTCAGTTGACTCCTGTCAAAATTTGAACAAGCTGCATCATTTAGTTTGTGTTTGACAGCTATTGATAGCAGACTACCACGTGATTTGAGGAGAAAATGGAAAAAAGTGAATTTCGTGTGCTCATTAAGCATTATTTTTTGTGGGAAAAAACCATCACTCAAACCAAGGCAAAGCTTGATAAATACTATGGGGACTCTGCACCATCAATTTCAATGGTAAAAAGTGGTTTACTGAATTTTGTTGTGGCCGTACAAGCACGGAAGATGCCGAACATTCTGGACGCCCAGTTGAGGTCTCTACACACGAAGCAATTGAAAAAAATTCACGATATGGTGTTGATCGATCGGAGATTGAAAGTGCGAGAGATTGTGGAAGCCATAGGCATCTCACATGGATCAGTGGTTTCAATTTTAAATGATCACTTGGGTATGAGAAAGCTTTTCGCAAGATGGGTGCCGCGTTTGCTCACAATCGACCACAAACGCAATTGTGTGACAATTTCGCAGGAGTGTTTGGCGTTGTTCAACCGCAATATGGATGGGTTTTTGCTCTGTTTCGTAACCGTGGACGAAACGTGGATCCACCACAACACACCAGAGACCAAACGGCAGTCAAAACAGTGGGTTTCTTGGGGTGAATTGGCTCGAAAGACGGCCAAGGTGGGTTTGTCAGCCAATAAAGTCATGGCGACCGTTTTTGGGATGCACGCAGTATAATCCACATTGACTACCTTCAAAAGAGTAAAACAATCAATGGTGAATATTATGCCAACTTATTGGGTCGATTTAATGAGGATTTGATGAGAAAAAACCGAACGCATTTGGCTAAGAAAAAAGTTCTTTTGCACCAGGACAATGCAAGGGTGCACACATGTGCAGTTTCCATAGCAACAATCCTTGAATTGGGATACGAATTGCTCCCTCATCGGTTCTATTCTCTGGATTTAGCCCCGAGTGTCTATTTCTTGTTTCCAAACCTGAAGAAATGGCTCGGCGGAAAGAGATTTGACTCCAACAAACAAATACCTATTTTGATGACCTCGACAAATCTTATCTTTTGGAAGGGATAAAAAATTGGAGAAATGTTGGACAAAGTGTATAGAGCTCAAAGGAGAACACGTTGAAAAATAAAATGATTTTTTTATCCAAAAACCTGTGTTTTATTCAAAAAGTCATGGACTTAATGACTCGCCCTTGTATCATGGGGTTTTTCTTGACAAAATTTGTTCAGAGGAATCTTGGTTTTACCTTCCCCTGAGGCCTTTTTCTACACTGCCATATTTAAAGCAGATAATCCACATTATCTACTTTGAACTGGATTATATGAGTCTATATTGCCATATAATCCAGTTCAAAGCAGATAATCTGATTTTATATGGCAGTGTAGAATGGGCCCTAGTCCAACACCCAAACAATTAACACCACACTGGCTCAAGAAAACATTAACTCCGTTCTCAACTAATTTCTTCCAGAACCTCCCACAGAAGATCATCTCTTGCAGAACACACTATGGCCTGAAACCCAAAAGTTGTAAGTTGCTTGGTCCATAACTTTTGAAACAGTTGGGAAAACGAATTGTTTTTGTTTATTTTCCAGTCGTATTCTCAAAAATGGCCTTGGCTATTTTCCTTGGCAAAAATGCATCTTTCAGTTTGTCCTACTGTTTCTTTCAGTTTGTCCTACCAACAGTCTTGGTAGACAGAATAGGTTTTTTGGGGAGGTCTTGAACTTGAGTCTGTAGTCACAACAATATGAAAATGAGGACAGTGCTTAGCATCTAATCTGTGTGTGATGTCCAGTATTCTACATCACCTACTTGGTTAAAAGTCCTTACGTGCAGGCAGGATGGACCACTTTCTCCCTATGGAGCTGATGCCCAATAAATTATCATATATATTTGAGTATAAGCGACACAAATACCTAATTTTACCACAAAATACTGGAATAACGCATTGACTTGAGTATAAGCCGAGGGTGGAAAATGCAGGAGCTACTGGTAAATTTCAAAATAAAAATAGATACCAATATAATTACATTAATTGAGGCATCAGTAGGTTAAATGTTTTTGCGTATTTACATAAAGCTGTAAATAGTGTTGGATAAGACCCTCGAACTCTGATTAAACCATGATTCTAATCTTCTTCAGTGTAAATGTGCTTATGTATCCCTCCAATAACAATACAGTAAAATAATAAATATAATAATAACAATAATGTAAAATATTGGAAATGTAATAATAGCAGTAATACTAGAGGAAAATAATAAAGGTAATACTAATAAATAGAATAAAATAATAAAGGTAATAATAATAAATAGAGTAAAATAATGAAAATATAATAATCACAGTAATAATAGAGTAAAATAATAAATGTAATAACAATACTAGAGAAAAATAATAAATGTAATAAAATAATAATAGAGTATAATACTGTAAATGTAATAATAATTAATGGAGCTAAATAATAAATGTAAAAATAGTAATAGTAATATCAGAGTAAAATAATAAATTACCTTGACTTGAGTATAAGCTGAGTGGGGGCTTTTACAACTTAAAAAGGCTGAAAAATCCAGCTTATATTCGAGTATATATGGTAAATGACCACACTCTGAGGCAAAATATTCTACCATGTGGAACGGCTTTTACTGAACAAAAATTCTTCCTAATGTTTAGACGGCATTCTTTTCTGGTAGTTTAAATCCTAGCTATAGCGCATGGTTTCCAGATTTTTAAAATTATATTTGTTGTCCTTCTGTGGATACATCCTAACTTATCAGTATCTTTCTTGGCTTGTGGTACCCAGACCTGGAAACAGGTATGGTATGACCAAAGTAGAATAGAATAGTATTGATGTGCCTCCTAGATATGATAAATAAATAGAAGGCTGGTTGTGTGAGAACAGTGTCTTTTAGGGCTGTTCTACAATTTCGGATAAGCCTGAATTTCGGAAATTTTTCGGATACTTCCGACTTTTTAAAGCAATTTCGAGAGCAACCCTCCCAACAGGAATTCCGAAATCCCGAATTTCAGAATTCTGAATTTCGGATGTCATTTCCGAATTTTCTTTCTGATTGCTCATTGGCTGATGGTTAACAGCTGACTCTCCCTTCTGCTGATTTTTTTGCCCATTTTTGAAAGCGGACGCCATTTTTGAAGACTTCCGAATTTCGGAAATACTTCCGAATCAATTTCGAAATTTATCGGAATTTTTTCGGAAGTCCATATACTCCGAAGCGACAGCTACAATTAGATTACAATTTTTTTCTTGGCTCAACCAGCCCTAGTGTCTTTAGAAATGAGAGGGCATTTTGATCACAGTTGCTTGTTTCATGGAGGAATTGTTTCCTCAGATAAAAATAAATGTTTATATAAGCATAGAATTTGTAGTCTCTCAGTAGGCAGCTGGAGATACTATTTTTTGGCAAGGTCCATGGAAAGGTTCTGTAGGGCCCACATTCTGGAATGGTTCCCAGCGAGCTCATTTTTCATTCTCCTTTATTCTTTTTTTTTTTTTTTTATTCTTATATTTTTTGTTTTTATATTCCCAGTCCCTTTAAAGGCATTTAAACAGAGGCAACACACTTTGGAAAGTGTGCCGGTTTTTCACACCTTGTCATCCTTGGCAGGCTGAAGATGGCATGTTTTTGAGCAGTTTGGCTCTGGTGAATCTGAGCACATGAACATGTCCCTTTGTTTACCTTGAAATATTCAAAAGCCTAGGGAGATAAAAAATGGGGTGTTGCATGATTTACTGTAACATTTTTAAACTGGGGCTGGAAATCTAAAATGCTAATTAGACTGAATACAGACTGCTGAACCATGGGCTTTAAACAGAGTTAGTTTTTCCCCTTGTCATTTTGAAATTTTTTGAGCAGTTTGGCAAGTAGGCATCAAAATAGTACTGTTGTCAAGAATAGACTGAATACAGACTGTGAACCATGGGCTGAGTTAGTTTCTTTGTAGGTCATAAATGGTTTGTAGGTCAAAATTGAACCATGACAAGAGCTAGATATCTCATATACCAATGCTTCTTAAGCTAAGTGGGTGCATTAGACAAGCTGGGATTTTGTTTTCCATGTACCAGGGATTGGCACTATCTTTATGCCCATTTTCTGGGCTGTATGGACATGTTCCAGAAGCATTCTCTCCTGATGTTTCGCCCACATCTATGGCAGGCATCCTCAGAAGTTGTGAGGTCTGTTGGAAACAAGGAAATATATATTTGTGGAATGTCCAGGCTGGGAGAAAGAACACTGGTCTTCTGGAGGCAAGTGTGAATGTTGCAATTGTCCACCTTGATTATCATTGAATGGCCTTGCAGCTTCAAAGCCTGGCAGCTTCCTTTTATTTTCCCCCCCCCCCCTTTTCTTTTTTCGTCTTCATTTTTTCTTTTACTTTTCCTGAAAAAATAATGTGACATATTGCTATATCTGTATTTCTTTTTTATGTATATTCTTTTTTTCTTTTTCTTCCCTTTTCTTTCCTTTCCTGTATATGTATATTTGTATATTAATATTTCAAATTCAATAAAAATATTTTAAAAGAAAAAAGCCTGGCTGCTTCCTGCCTTGGGGAATCCTTTGTTGGAAGGTGTTAGCTGGCACCGATTGTTTCCTGTCTGAATTCCCCTGGTTTTTTTAGTGTCGCTCTTTATTTACTGTCTTGATTTTAGAGGTTTTTAAAAAATAAAAAACAGTTACCCAGATTTTATTTTCATTATTTCCTCCTTTTTGGAAGCAGCCGGGCTTTGAAGCTGCAAGCCCATTCAATGCTAATCAAAGTGGACAATTGCAACATTCACACTTGCCTCCAGAAGACCAGTGTTCTTTCTCCCACCCTGGACATTCCATAGATATATAAACCCAACTTGCCTAGTTTCCAAGGGACCTCACAACCTCTGGGGATGCTTGCCATAGGTGTGGGTGAAATTTCAGGAGAGAATGCTTCTGGAACATGGCCATACAGCCCAGAAAAATCACAGCAACCCAGTGATTCTGGCCAAGAAAGCCATCAGCCACTGTTTAATTGTTTTGTAGAAACTTTATGCAGTCAGTGGCTCAGGACCAGCACCAATCCCTGGACCACCACTTTGAGTAGCACAGGAATACTCCCAAACCAGAAATTGAAGCACCTAGGTGTTCTCCTGGTAATGTCACAATACTGCATAGACTTTAGATTGACATCTTATTCAAATAGTTTCCTCCAAGTAGCTATTCACTGAAACACAATTGCACCATTTTGTCTAATACTGCCTCTTCTAATTGGCATGGCTTTCTCTGCCTTTCTACCTCAGTTGGAGACATTTCTAAAAATCCAACAACACCCCAGTGTCTGGATTGTATAGTGAAGTCATGATTGTTCCAGTGACTCAATATTGCATTTATTAATTCAAAAACTTTATGAATGCCATCCAGAAATATCCTATGGCGGGGTCAACATGGGATAGAGATTGAGATAATTACAATTAAGTGGTGACTATTGCCAAATTCTCAGAGTAGTCTGTAATAGCCAGAGGGGGGAAAAGCAAGGAAGAAAATTGCACTTTTTTTTCAAAGCAGTAAATTCTTTTTAGTGTTTTATAGATTTTTTCCCTTGCTTAGCTTAATAGTGGAAAATAATTGGGGGATATATTTTTAGTGGATGGCACAGTAGAATCCTAATTTGAACTATATTACATTTCATAATGCTACCCGAAGCTTTAAATTATCCTGCTCTTTTGACTCTGCACCCTCCAGACATTTTTGGACTACAGTCCCCATTAGGTTCAGCTAGCATGGTCAAGGAAGCCAAGGCCTATGGCTCAATGTATGTGTAGGGCATTTGGTTAGGCCAGTGGTTCCCAAACTTTTTTGGCCTACCGCCCCCTTTCCAGAAAAAAAAAAATGTACTCACTGCCCCCTAGAAATATAATTTTTAAATTTTTTAATAGCAATTAAACAGAAAGATATATGTATTAATATTTCTACCTTTTTCGAAAAATCTAATAAAGTTGTAAATTAGAAACATTGAAGTTTGAAATTATGAAACTATTTATTGAACTTAGAATAGAAAGGTAATACAAAAGAAGTTAAAACATTCGAAATCATCTTAATGAGAAGGATGAACCTGGTCTGCTGCTCCCAATCTAGTCATCCTCGGCTCTATTTTCGTCAGCAGCAATCTCAAATCATCGCGATTGACTATTTTGCAATCGGTTTCTTTTTTTGTTAATAAATTGGTTACCGCACTGAATCCACTTTCCACTAAATATGCTGAAGGACATTATTATTATTGTTATAAGACTCAACCAGTTGGAAGGGAACCCCAAAGGTATTATTATTATTATCCCTTGCTTGGTGAGAGGAGGAGGAGGGAGCAGGAGGAGGGAAGAAGAGAGAGAGAGAGAGAGAGACACACACAGATGGATGGTAGCCTGTCACCTGACTCACGCCACCCCCCCCACCGCCCCCTTACAGGGGGTTCAGCGCCCCCAAATTCTCCTGGGCTTTCCAGCCCCCCCCCCAGATCGCCCCACCGCCCATCAGGGGGTGGTACTGCCCACTTTGGGAACCACTGGGTTATTTATTTACTTTATTTATATTCCGCTCTTCTCACCCGGAAGGGGATCAGAGTGGATTACAGGTACACATACTTAGCAGACAATCCCTGCCGTTTCCACATACACACATATAGACGAACAGAGGCAAACTCTGGCCAGCAGGGGGAGCTGACACACTCCTCATCTCTCAGCGTCCCCAGCGTCCCTTGTTGTTCTGCATTCCTCAGCGTTCCTGGACTTCTTTACTGGCCTCATAATTCAGTCAAAATTTGCCTCTCCACTTAATGTGGTACCTTTATCTTCTATTTGACAGATACAACTGTCTTTCGGGCTGCAAAGGTCAACAGCAGGCTACACTTAAAGGTCGAGCACCCACCTCAACCCGGGCAGGCCTCAAACTCATGACCTACTGGTCAGAGAGATCTTAGGCAGCTGACACTTAGCCAACTGCGCCACATTCCCGGTTAGGCTGTATAGTGCCTGTGCTGTCACTTACAAGTTGCTTTAGCATTGACGTGTCCTAACTTTCTATCAGCTTAGGGGATGCTGGATTGCCTTCCTGTTTGAGCAAGGAACCCCACAGAATCAATGTTCACTCTATTGCTTCCAAGAAATGGTAGAAATTTATTAACTGGTCTTAGGTCTATCCCCACCCAGGCACTAACTTGAGAGAACAGGCCTCTCCTATTGAGGCCTGGCACCTTGCTGAAGGTGCTGGAAACTCCACAGTCTGCCACTGACCAGTGGTAGATCAGTATAGTCGAATGAGTTTCCAGAATAGTATCAATCAATCAATCAAAACTTTATTACGGTCACAGACCAGCACAAAGCGGGCACAAGCGCCCTAAGAGGAGAAGGACAACTCCCCAGTAAACAGTTATTTAAAATCAGACTAGAAATCAGTATAAAATATATTTTAAAAGACAGGATATTGTTGCCTTACTGTGTCAATCATCCTCCGTCTGATATTAAGAGCAGCAGCACAGAACTTAGCAACACTGTAAGTCATTGCAGTGCTAGAGTCCGAAAGCAGCAGGGTGGAATAAACATCTTTCACTGCGCCCCGGGTACTTTAGAAGCCATGGTCCAATGAGATTGGATCTAAGATCTCTGTAGAACATGCATCGACGAAGCACGTGCTCAGTTGTTTCCACATCACCAGACCCACAGGGGCATAGTCTCTGCTTGAAGGGGGGTCTTCCGATACCTCCCCTCCAATACAGCCGATGGGAGGGCATGGCATCTTGCCAGGGTAAAAGCCCTTCGGTGTTTGGGCACCTCCAGGTCTGTTAGGTATGCCATGGGGGCAGCGAGGTATCTGGTAGCTTCCCTAACAATGAAGGCTGGGGAACAGGCTAGGTCGGATTGGCGCTCTATGTCCAGGATCCGTTGCTTAATGAGATCCTTGGCTTGGTCCCATCTCATGCTTAGCAATTGTCCTTGGGAGAAACCTAGCGTTGCGATCTTTGCTGACCAGAATAGTAGTTACAACCCCATTCTCTCCTTTACAAATAACCTGTTCCTCCTTATCTCACTCCTGAGTTTTTAACTTTTTATCCTGCACATGCGGCCCACCCATTGTCTTTGTGATTGTGTTTATTGTAATTTTTAACTGCTAAATGTATTCCTGTGTTGTTATGTAATTATGATGGTGTTATTTGTTGCTTAGTATATTGTGTTTTATTTTGTTTTTATTTTATTGTACTCTGTTGTTCGGGCTTGGCCCCATGTAAGCCGCCCCGTGTTTCCGTTGGGGGAGATGGTGGCAGGGTATAAAGAAAGTTTATTATTAGTATTATTAGTATTATTAGTATTAACTTGAAATGGCTTGTGCAAGCCTGTATCTCGCTGGGACCAACTACAGACACACCTTGCTTCCAATATTTCCTGGTGGTAATAACTCTTCCTTTCCCTGGGCAAAAGGGCGGGCCAACTTACTGGTCCAAACCAGAAACGGTTCCCTGAAGCTCCACCCTCATAAAGCTAACAGAAAAATGGCTACTTTCAAGCTATGGGTAAAGCAGCCTGACAAAACGAACGGGGACTTCTGTGGTTCCAGCACAGTGCCCAAAATTATAATATTCATATGTGGTTCATTTACTGCTTTCATTCTGAGCATGTACGTATCATTATTTGCCTGTGGTGCCAACCTTAATTCATGACGCATTGTTAGGAAGAAAGCAAGAACTCTCTTGCTGAAGGCACAAGTAATGTTTCTCTTCTTGACTTAAATAAATAAATAAATAAAACTTTATTTATAACCTGCCACCATCTCCCCACGGGGACTCGGGGCGGCTTATATGAGGCCAAGACCAATGATACATAATAAAACAACACAACAGGAAATAATAAAACAATGCAATCAATATAACTTACACATAAGAAATAACAGACAATTTAAAACCATTCTGGCCGGGCCAAATGTGAAATATTAAAATTTTAAAATAATAAACACTGGACACAAGTAGAGGTAGAATGTGTATAACAGGAAGGTTTTAAAGGATAATGTGGGCAGACGACCCAACAGTCTGCTTCTGAGGACATTTTGCAAGGAATTGAACACAGCAAGGCATTATTTACTTTTTTCAGGGAAGGCACATTGGAACAGTCATGTTTTCAGGCTCCTCCTTGGGGAGCGAGTTTCAGAGTCGGGGCCACCACAAAGAAGGCCCTCTCCCTCGTCCTCACCAATCGTGCCTGCGAAGGGCAAGAGCGAGAGTAGGGCCTCTCCAGATGATCACTTAGGTTCATAGACTTAGCTGCTTTCCTAGTGAAATTGGATGAGCAGATATGTAAAAGTGAACAGGGCTTCTGTACCTTTTAGATCTTATACATATAGCTCAAGCTGCCGTCTTTCTTTTACTGTGCAAGATCATGCTGCATTTAGGCTGAAAAAGAGTGGGATGTTGAAAAGCTGTGTAGTTTTTTAAAATGTCATTTTAATTGCAATTTAATGTTTTTATGCTCCATGGCACTAAATATGTAATTTAAAAAATTATATCCACATTTTAATGCATTTGCTCTGTTCTTAATATATCGTGTCATGTCTGCTGTTAGTCGACTTGAGTCTCTATATCAGGAGAAAGGAGGGATTAAAGTAATAATAATAATAATAAACTTTATTTATGCCCTGCCACCATCTCCCTGAAGGGGACTCCGGGCGGCTAACCTGAGGCCAAGCCCAAAATTACAACAAAATACAAATACAGCAAAATAAAATACAAAAAGCAAAATTACCATCAAAATAAATACGTAACATAACAGAATAAAATAAACAGTTCCAAATGACATGATAGAGAAATGGGACACAGTGGGTGGGCCAAATGTACTAAAACAGGGGTTAAAAGAGGTGATGGTGAGTCCGCTACTGGAGAAACCGGAGTTAGATCGCTCGGTTCCCTCCAGTTACCGCCTGGTCTCGAATTTATCGTTTCTGGGCAAGGTGATTGAGAGGGCAGTAGCGGTACAGCTGCAACAGTTCTTAAATGACGCAGCCGGTCTAGATCCCTTCCAGTCCGGCTTCCGTGTCGGGCACGGGATGGAGACTGTGCTGGTCTCTATCACAGACCAACTCCCCTGCCAGTTAGACCAAGGTGGATCAGCGCTGCTCGTGTTATTGGATCTCACGGCAGCTTTTGATATGGTAGATCACGCATTACTGCTCCACCGTTTAGCCGTGACCGGAGTGAGTGGGACTGCCCTTAAATGGGTGTCCCCTCCGAGACTGGGGACAAAGTGTGGCGAGAGGAGGGATGGTCTCCGGGAGGCTCCCATTAAATTGTGGGGTCCCCCAGGGGGCCATACTTCAACATCTACTGTATATGCGTCCACTTGCCCAGCTGGTGCATAGCTTTGGTCTGGAGTGTCATCAGTATGCTGATGACACCCAGCTTGTACTGAGGATGGAAGGCAGGCCAGACTCCGTACCCAATAATTTCCATGTGTGCCTAGAGGCCATGACTGAGTGGCTACGGGCCAGCCGGTTGAGGGTGAACCCATCGAAGACGGAGATCCTTTGGCTGGGGTGCCCTGGTGGGGGAGAATGCCAGCTACCTACCCTGGATGGCGAAGTGTTACGCCCGTCGTCCTTAGTAAAAAGTCTGGGTGTCCAATTGGACCCACTGCTGACAATGGAGGCCCAGGAATCTGCTGTGAGCAGATCCGCATTTTTTCATCTGTGGCAGGCTAGGCGGCTGGCACTTTACTTATCCAGGAGCGACCTAGCCACGATCATCTCGAGATTAGATTACTGTAACAGCCTCTACATTGGCCTTCCTTCGACAGTGATCCGGAAACTCAAGCTAGTGCAGAATGCTGCAGCTTGACTGCTCGCTGGAGCTCCAGCGAGATGTCACATGACGCCAATCTTGCAGCAATTGCACTGGCTGCCAATAGAGTACCGGATTGCTTTCAAAGTGCTGGTTTTAACCTTTAAGGCCTTGTGTGGTCTAGGGCAGGGCTGTCCAACTGCCGGCCCTGCAGGTGTTTTGGCCTTCAACTCCCAGAAATCCTAGCCAGTTTACCAGCTGTTAGGATTTCTGGGATTTGAAGGCCAAAACACCTGCAGGGCTGGCAGTTGGACAGCCCTGGCTAGGGCCTGTGTACCTGAGGGACCGCCTCTCCCCATATGTTCCCCAGAGGTCACTTCGGTAGGAAGAACAAAATCTCCTCAATGTTCCTTCTGTCCTGACATACCATCTGTCATCCACTAGACAAAGAGCCTTCTCGGTGATGGCACCAACGCTTTGGAATGCTTTGCCTGATGAAGTTCGAGGAATTAGAGAGCTGTCCTCTTTTCGAAGGGCGTGTAAAACGGCCCTCTTTCGGCAAGCATTCAACCCGAGCGATCTTTTGTAACATCTTCTACTGTTAAATGTTAATTCATTCGGAATTGCTGATTTTGTTGATGTCTGTTTTATACTGCGGGAGCCTGCGGGAAGGAGCGGTATAGAAATTAAAATAATAAATAAATAAGTAAAATTGATAGACTTGATAAATAAATAAATATGGATTTTCTTTGGTCAACTGTTTGGGATGATGGGAGTTGTAGTTTAGCATATTTTGCAGTGTACGGTTGGGGAAAGACACTGTAGAACAGGAACTGAAACCTCCAAACATTGCTGGGTGGCAGCTCCTAAGATTCTTTTGTATTGTTGAATGAAGCTGCATTCTCATAACATCTGGAAACTTGCACCTTTCCCATAACAGCTATCGGGTAATGAAACACCCGGATACATTGACAAAGAGAGAAAAAGAGAGAGGGAAGGATTTCAGATCCCTCGTAATCCTTATGGATTGTGTAAGGTAGCGCTAATAAGCTCAAAGAAGTGCCTTTCTAGAAGGCAGTCTTTTGCTGGCTGGCTAATGATGCTCTGAGGGGACAATCTTTACATTCAGCAGATAACTCATTACTGAGTGAAGGTCAGAGGAACAGGTAGCAGAAATGTAAGTTTAATAAGCCTGGTGGCTCCCCATTCCCCTGAACAGATAGTTTGCTTCTCATAGGAACTATATTGTTAAAAAAAGGGAATTCTTTTTCTAACCAAGGTTGTAATTTATCCATGAACACACAAGCAGATGTATAGGATTTGAGCTAGATGTGGGC
This sequence comes from Anolis apletophallus, assembly GCA_030556195.1. Classification (NCBI taxonomy): domain Eukaryota; kingdom Metazoa; phylum Chordata; class Lepidosauria; order Squamata; family Anolidae; genus Anolis; species Anolis apletophallus. Next base: position 21,821,349 of record JARBWK010000007.1, read on the forward strand.
ATCCCATGCTTTATCCAGATGTTAATTTTTATATGATTCTATTTTAAAATAAACATTAGGCATACGTTGCTCAGAGTGCTGGGCTTTTTAAAATCCATTTTTAATTCATTAAATTTCTCATTCTGTTAGAGATGGTGAAGCGCTTCAGAGTGAGAGAAATGTCAATGACGTACTATAATCTCAAGGACTAATGCATTCCTCTAATTTATAGAAACTGGATGACGATGATGTAGAAGAAATAAAAATAAGATAGCCTTGTTTAGAACAAGGAGTTTACTATTTATTTATTTATTTATTTTATTTGTTCAATCTTGTATTCCGCTCCTCCTTGCAGGCTCGGGGCGGATCACAGCACATAAAATAGGCGGCATGCATCAACCATGCAGCCATACAATAAAAACATTAAACACGCATCACATCACGGGGTGTAATGAACGCTGAGATTATCTGTAAGGATGACGCGCAGACAGCAATTCGATCCCACAAGATTTATTCCAGGTCTCATACCTTTGAAGCCAGAATTGGCTTCACCAGGAACAAACATAACTTATATACTAACCACACCCCCATCACCTGTCCATCATCTCAAAGACCAACCCCCCTGGCTTGCAATGCCCAGCAGAGATTGCATCATATCCCCTTTGACCCAGTTTTACAATGTCCAGTGGATATTTCCTCATATCCTCCCTGAGTCAGCAATGTTCATGCCGGGACTTCTCATATTGGTGTGGTGTGGCCCAAGGCCCATTTCCAGCTCTGTGCGTCTTCAAGGCCACACCTGGCAGAGATTATGTTGCTGTAAGGGTATGAGATAAGAGCTCTATTAGCTCTTTTCGACAGACACTTACAACGGGGTACAAAATAAAATACAGAGGCGTGTCCTTGAGACCCGAGGCACAAGGTATACTGGGCAGGCATGTCTAGTTGAAAGCCAGTCTGAAGAGGGCGGTCTTACAAGCCCTTCGAAAAGGGATGAGCTCTGGGATCGCTCGAGTGTTGTCTGGGAGGGAGTTCCACAACACCGGAGCTGCCACAGAGAAGGCTCTTTGCCTGGTTACGGACAGATGGCAGGAGCGGATTGATGGCACCAGTAACAGATTCTGTTCCTCTGAACGTAGTGATCTCGGGGGAACATACGGGGCAAGGCGGTCCCTCAGGTACGCAGGCCCTAGACCGTGTAGGGCCTTAAAGGTTAAAACCAGCACCTTGAAGGCAATTCGGTACTCAACGGGAAGCCAGTGCAGTTGCCGAAGAATGGGAGTGATGTGCTCCCTCACTGGCGCTCCCGCCAGCAAGCGAGCAGCGGCATTCTGCACCAGCTTGAGTTTCCGGATTGTCGACAAGGGAAGGCCAACGTAGAGGGCGTCTACTGTAGTAGTCCAGCCTCGAGATGACCGTCGCTTGGATCACCGTGGCCAGGTCGTCCCTGGACAGGTAGGGTGTCAGTCGCCTAGCCTGTCGTAGATGGAAAAACGACGTTTTGCTGACCATGGAAACCTGGGTCTCCATGGACAGCAACGGGTCTAGTTGGACACCCAAGCTCTTAACAAGGGATGACGGGCTAAGACGCTCGCCATCCAGGGTAGGCAACCGGCACTCATCCAGCCCAGGTCGACCGGGCCACAAGATCTCCGTCTTCGACGGATTCACCTACAGCCGGCTGGCACGCAGCCAACCAGTCACGGCTTCGAGGCATAGATGGAAACAATCGGGTACGGTATCCGGCCTGCTGTCCATTCTCAGCAGAAGCTGGGTGTCATCAGCGTACTGATAACACTCCAGACCAAAGTCGCGGGCCAGCTGGGCCAGGGGGCGCATATAAATGTTGAATAATAAGGGATAATGATGGTCCTGGTTATTCTTTAGTGAATGCCATACTTCGATTATCCGCTCCTATGGATATTTTAAATTGCGTATATGATTTTATGTTGTTAAAATTTCTCAGTGAAAATTCAGGGGATGGTGCGGGTGAGAGTATGTAGGATAAAACAGAATTTGAAAATTGGCAGAAGAAAACACATGTTCCTTCATTCCGGGTCGAATTTATTAGTTCAATCTCTAAACACATACTGCTTGTGAGGCAACAGAGAGTGCAGTTCCCAGCATCAAAAGAAACAGGCATATTAACATCTCAGCCTCCCTCAATGTGCTGTTTCCCTTGGGTGACTGAGGCCCCTCCTACTTGGCCATATATTCCAGATTATAAAATCAGATAATCAATTCAAAGTGCTGGTTTTAACCTATAAATCCCTATACGGTTCCAGCCCAGTTTACCTGTCTGAACGTGTTCTCCCCTATGAACCATCAAGGACGCTAAGATCTTCCGAAGAGGCACTACTCTCTGTCCCGCCGCCTTCACAAGCGCGCCTGTGGAAACAAGAGACATGACCTTCTCTGTGGTGGCCCCTCGGCTATGGAACTCCCGAGCGAGATCAGATCTGCCCCCTCCCTCTTATCATTTAGGAGGCTAAATGATAAGAAGCTTTGGAATGAAGCATTTCCAGAATAAAGACTGAGATTGATTATTGACCAAAGTGAGCGACCACATGCAGACTGAGTTGAATATGATTTTAGTTTGGCGATTTGGCTTATATGTATTTTTTCTATTGTATTATCTATTTATTGTATTTAAATCTTGTATGGTGTAGGTTGTTTTAATTTGTACTAGTAGCACTGAATTCTTGCTGTGAGCCGGTCTGAGTCCCTCTACGGAGGTGAGAAGATCGATATAGAAAAAGTTTTAAATAAATAAATAAATAATCCATAGTATCTGCTTTGAACTGGGTTATTATATGAGTCTACACTGCCATATAATCCAGTTCAAAGCAGATAATCTGGATTTTATGGCAGAGTAGAAGGGGCCTAAGTCAGACCTATATCTCATGGTATTGAGATCATAGTACAGTAGAGTCTTGTTCAACTTTCGCTTATCCGACATTCCGTCTTATCCAACGCTCTTATCCAACGCTTCCCCTTTTCTCCAGCATTTCCCCTTCAGTTAAAGGACTGCTCCCCAACTCTATCTCCATTCCCAATAAGTGAAAAAGAAAGACGAGGAGGAGGGACGAAAGGGGGAGAAGAGGAAGGACCGGAAGTGGAAGCATCCTTCCTCCCCTCTGTGATTTCCATGCTCCGGGCACTTCCTGCTGGAGCATGCCTTAACCCTTTGATTCCCTGTTAGTATTCTAGGTGTCTAGCGCCGTGCCGGACACCTAGAATACGGAGTCTCCTACTGTAGGAGACTCCGTATTGTCCAACATTTTTGTTTATCCAATGTTCTGCCAGCCCGTTTATGTCGGATAAGCGAGACTCTATTATATTAAAAACCCACACTTTAAAAAAAAACTTTTTCAAACAAAAACATTTTTTAAAAAACATTTTTGATGTACATGACTTCAAGCGTTCAGAGAATATAAATGCATTGGACCTGTGGTGCACAATTTCAAATTCTAGATTATCTCTTGTCTGGACTGCCCCTGTTGTCTTGGATGGTTCTGGATGATTATGTTTTCTGAATCAGCTGTTCTCTTCTTAAAATGGAAGAATGAGTGGGATCTCTCGGGCCAATGTTTGGAGATCGGGCTGCACGTGCCGCTCTCAGGGTTAGGGGTTAGGGGTTAGGGTTAGGCCCAATTGAAGTGAAGGAATGCGACAGCTCCTCCTGGTGGCCAGAAAAGCTGGAATGTTAAATTGCCTCTATGTCTGTCTTATATGTTGTATGTCAAAGGGCATTGAATGTTTGCCTGTATATATGCATTGTGATCTGCCCTGTGTCCCCTGCGGGGTGAGAAGGGTGGAATATAAATGATGTAAATAAATAAAATAATAATAAATGCAGTTCTGCCAGCCACATGACCTTGGAGGTGTCTACGGACAACGCCGGCTCTTCAGCTTAGAAATGGAGATGAGCACCACCCTCCAGAGTCGGACACGACTAGATTTAATGTCAAGGGGAAACCTTTACCTTTTTATAGATGCAGCCTTGGTCACAATCCCCTGGAAGAGACCATATGTATTTTTATTATTTCATGTAGAAGATTTAGGGGAAAGAAAGACAGACCTCATCCATTCCTTGTTCACTGCCATTGAATGATGAGGCAATGACTTTCCTCAAGGCTTGAGCTGGAAATTTTTTTGCACGTGTTTTGAAGCAGTAAGTAATGTGTTTTGACAGGCAATAAGGAAATATTGTTAGTTCCCATTGTAATTGAGTGGCATTCATCTTGAAAGAACTGATGTAAAATCATGTGAAATTGAGACTTAATGTTGTCATAACACAACCCCCACCCCCCCCACAAAAAACAGCAAGGATCTAGACTACTAAAAAACCCAGAGTTTCATAGTTGAATATCTGTGTAGAATATTGTTGCCTCAGCACCAGAACTGAGAATAATTTTTGTAAAGCTTTGATATATGTTTGAGGAGATGATAGTATATAAGGCATTTATTAAAATTTTTGAATGTGAAAATTATATTTTGGAAAAATGTGAAACATTTTGTCACAATGCACAGACTTGGCAGGCCCCTTAATCACACACACAGAGACGTACTGAAGGCTAACTACTTTATTGAGTATAAAAACAGTTCCAAAGAATATAGTCCAATGTGATATGATATAGTTCAAAAGGTTCAAAGTAACAATGTCAAGATAACGTAGCAAATAGGCAAAAGGCTTGGCAGGGCTCCCGCAGCCGATGCGGATCAGGAAACCATGCAAGGCTCCGCAAACCAATGCGGATCAGGAAACAGGGCAAGGCTCCGCAACCAATGCGGATCAGGAAACAAGGCAAGGTAATGCAAGGCAAGGCAAGGCTTGATGACCACGGCTTAGCTTGTGGTCCCACTCCGCTTCACGCCTATTCAGGTAAGACGTGGCCGGAGAACTGAGGATTCGTTCCCACGGACCCTATACTTAATCCTTCGGCCGAGGTCCTCGACGCTCTAGGCTTCTTCGTCTCCAATCTCTGCTGACGGACCTCGGCCGATCTAGGGCTCGGGACCAATCCCTCCTACTAGCCTCAATGCTCCGTCTCCTATCAAAGGTTCGACCTTGCCTTTTGGCAGCTGTGTTGCTATCTCTCTGAGAGCTTTCCTCCCTATCCATTTCCCATGCGCTTTGTTCCATATCTTCCTCCGGGGGCTCCTGGGAAGATCTCCCTCCCGGGTGTTCATAACTCCCTGGATCACTATCAGACTGCACCTGGTGATCTGAATCATCCCTTGGACCAAAACACATTTCTTCCCAGGCCAAGCTCTCTGTGGGTGAAAGAGGCTCTTGCGGGGAAAGCTGCCCTTCGCCCCAGTCATCTAGCTCATCCTCAGAATCCAGTTCTAGCACCGCCGGTTCTAATGCTAATGGGACCCCAGGCCCTGTCCCCTGCCCTCCAGGCACAAACGAGAACTGCTGTGCTACACATTTCAAAGATCTTATGATTTGAGTCTTGATTGAGAGAGAAAAGCAGAGTACAAATAAATATAGTCAACCAGAATAATAATAATAATATAATAATAAACTTTATTTATAAGTCGCTTCCCTCTCCCCAAAGGGGACTCGGAGCGGCTTACATGGGGCCATGCCCAAACCACAAATCACAAAATATCAGACATCAGAACAATAAACACAATAAAAACAATAAACACAATAAAATGAATACAGTACGTCTAACAAAAACACAATAAAAATGCGTCAAAACAGAGGGAAAAGGAAGACGAGAGGGCAGGCCACATGTACATATAGAATGTTAAAAAACTGGGGGAGATAAATGGAGTGGGGGCAAAACGTGAAGAGTCGCAAAGGGGAAGGAAATCCAAAAAAACCGGCGTTGAAGGATCTAGTCTCCAAAGGCTAGGCGGAAAAACCAGGTTTTCAGTTGACCCTTAAAGGCTTCTAGTGATGGGGCATTCCTGATCTCTCCCGGAAGGGAATTCCAAAGTCGGGGGGCCACGGAGGATAAAGCTTTCTCCCTAGTATTCACAAACCGAGTCTGTGAAGCTGGTGGAGGCGAAAGGAGGGCCTCCCCCGTGGAGCGAAGAGCTTGAACTGGTTCATGGGGGGAGAGCCGGTCGCAAAGGTAGGCGGGTCCCAAACCGTTTAGGGCTTTATAGGTAATCACCTGCACCTTGAATTGGGCCCGGAAAATAAACGGCAGCCAGTGGAGCTCTTTAAACAGGGGGGTCAAATAGATTTATCATAAAAGGTAAAGGTAAACATTAAGTCTAGTCGTGTCCGACTCTGGGGGGTGTTGCTCATCTCCATTTCTAAGCCAAAGAGCCAGGGTTGTCCGTAGACACCTCCAAGGTCATGGGGTCAGCATGGCTATATGGAGCATCGTTACCATCCCGCAGAAATGGTACCTATTGATCTACTCTCATTTGCATGTTTTTGAACTGCTAGGTTGGCAGAAGCTAGGCTAACAGTGAGAGCTCACCCTGCTTCCCGGATTCGAACCACCGACCTTTCAGAAGCTCAATGGGTTAACTCGCTATGCCACCGGGGGCTCAGATTTATCGCAGCTGTTTTAAAATCAGATTTAAACCTTGGTCTCAGGAAACGATTAGAATTTATATTCATCTCATATACTGGAGATTAGATTCTTACATGTTAACTGTCAGCTCCGGTTGGTTCGTTTCATGCCATAACGGACCAAGCCGATCGCGCCAATTGATATGGACACTGCCGAGCGGGAAACCACCAGGCTCATCCCCTTTGATCTGCCAGATACCTTCCTGGCCTTTGATATGTGGACTGGCCATTTGGTCAAGCCTTGGAAGGAGGGACCCAGCGGGGGGCGGGCCGGGGAGGGATTCTTGAGGAATGTTTGCGCGGGCTTTTCTTTAGTCTATCTTTGTTCAGCCTGGAGTAAGGAGCCAATAAATGATCTATCTTCCAATCTGCTTGGAGTGAGTTTGGTTTATCGGAACCCCTTTCCGGAGCATTACATAAAGATAGACTCACCAACTTTTGCGGCCGTGAAAGCCATCCGGCCGTAACCAACTTCGCAGAGATGTACCAAACCGAAGGGACGCCCCGCGAAGAGCAACCTCCGGTAATCCCAGATGAGGAGGAGGAGGAGGACGAAGGCGAGGACGAGATCGAAGCCGGAGCGTCCGGTGGAGAACCGCAGGTGGTGGTGACCGGATGGAAGATGGGGGATCCCTGACCAGACCCGACCACCGAAGGATGTTCGCCGCAAGGTAAAGACACACAGCACCGAAATGTTGCGGATGGAGGTGCAGATGTTCCAGATGTCGGAAGCGATGCAAAAGATGCAGGCGCAGTTGGACATACTGATGAGTAGGCCGGAGGAGAGGCCTTGGGAGACCCCGAGCCCGTCTTCCCGGAAGAGGCAGGAGCCGAGGAGCGAGCCGGTCCGGGAGGGCCTCGGTGAGGTTCTCGGAGGAGCTCCTTCAACCCAGAGGGGATGCTTCTACGCCCCATCCGGGCCTGGGGGACCAGAGCCAGGAGATGACGGGATCGAGAAGAGACTTGAAGGTAAAGTTCGACGGGGACCCCCGCCAACTGTCATACTTTGTCACCAACGTCCAGAATTACATGGTGGACTATGGGGATACGTTCCCCTCAGAGGCGGCCAAGGTGCGGGCTGTGGGGGCCAACCTAAAGGAGGCCGCGGCCGACTGGCTGATACAGCTAACAGACACTCGATCGCCGCATCTGCTGCGGTTAGACGCCCCTGTTGGAGGCCTTGCGAATCGGGTTCGGGGGACCCGTTAGCCGGGAGAAGGCCAAGGCCCAGTTGAGGAGGATTTACCAGGGCCAGAAAACCGTCTCAGAGTACGCCCTGAACTTCCGAGCCCTAGCGGGGAAGATCCGGGGTTGGTCCGAATCCACTATACTCGAATGCTTCAAAGCAGGCCTAAGGCAGGACATTCTAGAATGGGCGATGCACCGAGGAAATCCCGAGACCCTGGAGGGTTGGATAGCCTTGGCCGGGAGAGTGGAGTGCGACATGGAGCAAATGCCTAGGCGCCCCCGAGATGGCGGGAGGTCCCGCGGGACGGGGACGGGCCCACCGGGGCGGTCGGGGCCCTCCCGACGACCTTCCTCCCGACACCGGTCGGCCAGCCGGGAAGCCCCGAGAGGGAAGAGAGGAGCCTGCTTCTCGTGCGGACGAGAAGGGCACCGGGCAGCGGAGTGCCATAGAAAGTCCCTCGCGGGAAGGCGGAGCGGGCGCCGGAGGTCAAAACCGGCAACACCGGCCAAACCCCTGGCCGAGGTAAAGCAGCAGCAGCAGCGGAGACGGGCGCGGGCACCCAGACCCCTACGGGAGGCTGAGGAACTGGAGCCGGAGACGGAGGAGAGCGACTCGGAGTGGATGGCGGGAAACGACAACGATCTGCTGTAGACGCCCGACGGCAGATCCAGACCCCTTCGGGCGGTGAGTTAGATCCTCCTGGGTGCGGCACATACAAGCTGGACATTCAGGTGTGGGGCCCCGAGGCCAGCCAACCCATAGAGACTACGGCCATGATAGACAGCGGGTGCACCAGGTGCCTGATGTCCCCGAGATTAGCGAGGCAGCTGGGGATAAAGCCACAAGCCCTGATCGAGCAGATCTTATTCTCCCAGCTAGATGGGTCCCCGGCGAATGGGAAGCCAGCCACCCACAAGACAGGAGATCTCAGAGTGCAGATAGGGACCCACCGAGAAAAGCTGAAATTCGTCATTTCAGCACTGGCGCACCCACCCATCATCCTGGGGGCTCCTGGCTACGCAGCCAAAACCCTCGGATCAACTGGGAGACAGGAGCGGTGCAGTTCGGGAGCGGAGAGGCCCGAGCAAGGCTAGATGAACTCTAAAGCTATTGGCCCGGCAGTGCTGGTGGCCGGCCATGAGAAAGGACACTAGTGACTACATAGCGGAATGCGAAGTGTGTGCGCGGAACAAGCCCAAGACGGGGCGTCCAACGGTGCTCCTACAGACGGTGGCCGACCCGGCCGAGCCCTGGAGCGAAATCGCAATGGACTTTGTAGTCGATCTCCCGCCTAGCGGCGGGATACACCACCATTTGGACGGTGGTGGACCTATTCTCAAAGCAAGCCCACTTTGTCCCGCTCCGGAGATTGCCCACGGCCCCGGAGTTGGCACGCCTCTTCACCCAGCACGTCTTCCGGCTCCACGGCTGCCCGCGACGAGTGGTGAGTGACAGAGGGCCTCAATTCACGTCCCGGTTCTGGAAGGCGTTCCTGGCGGGCCTGGGGTCCCAACGGGCTTTGAGCACGGCGTTTCACCCGGAGACGGATGGCGCCACGGAGAGGGTCCAGCGCACCTTGCAACAATACCTCCGGTGCTACTCAACCTACCAGCAAGACAACTTACCCCCTTTCCGTAATTAGCCCCTGTGTATACATGCCTGTGTACCACTTAATTTGTTCAATATTAGCTAAATTGTAAACACTAAATTTCTAAGTACCATCTGGAGTTTTATACATTTCCTAGAACCTTTTCCATGCTTTAAATCAAATAAAATCTTAACTGACATATTTATTTGGTTATATATTACTTGTACGTAAAAAAAATAGGACATTTCAGCTCTACCTGCATTTCTGAAAAGTTTTTCCTATACATTAAAGTATATGAATTAAAATATTCATATACTTATATGAAAACAATAATAATAATTTCCTCTATAATTATTTTTTGTAAATGAATGCTTTAGCATCTTAAAAAAAATATTGTAAAACACCTTGAATACCATTCTGGAAGAAGGGCAGGATATAAGTTCAATAAAAAATTTCCGTGTATTCAGAGCTCTACTCAGAAATTATCTTACTATAATATTAAATGTTATCATTCAAGGTAATACCGTGTTTCCCTGAAAGTAAGACAGCGTCTTAGTTTCTTTCCCCCTAAAAGTCCCCTACATCTTACTTTCGGGTACGTCTTATATAAACTAAGACGTACCCGTCGCCATGCCACCGCCGCCGCTGCCGCAGTCACGCCGCCGCCGCCGCAACCGGCCCCATCGGCGCGACACACCTCCCGCGCGCGCAGCTTTCTTGGACGAAGGAAGGGAGGGGAAAAAGAGCAGAGGCGTGGCGAGCGGGGCGCGTCACTCTGACGCGGTGCCGTCGCCACGCCTCTGCTCTCTTCTCCCTCCCTTGGACGATGGAAGGGAGGAGAAAGAGCAAGAGGCGTGGCGGCGGCGCGCGTCACTCTGACGCGGCGCCGCTTCACCACGCCTCTTGCTTTCTTCCCCCTCCCTCCCTTGGACGCCGCGTCAGAGGCCTGGCAGAAAGGTGCGCCGCGGAGGTGTGCCGCGGCCGATGGGCTGGTTGCGGCGGCGGCAAGGGGCGACGAGGTACGGCTTACATTCGGGTACGGCTTACATTAGCCGACGCGCTGACACCCCGATACGTCTTACAATCGTGGGTGTCTTACTTTCGGGAAACACGGTAGATATATTGGAAGAGTTGCTTCACACTGTATTTTTATTCTAACCTTAAAAATACGCTGTTCCCAAAGGGGGCATGGGAGGGCTTGACAATTGAATGAGCAGTTTGTTTGTTTGTTTGTTTGTTTACTGCATTTCTATCCCGTCACTTCTCAACCCCCGAAAGGGGACTCAGGACGGCTTACATTACAAGCAATTACAATAATAAAATCACAAATTAACATATCATAATTAAAACAATACATAATTAAAAAACATACATAAGCCAACATTAAAACAGTAAACCAGTCTTGTTAGTCATGTCGTCATTGCAATACGTCCCTTTAAAGTGCTGCTTTACATCTCTTGACCAAAAGCCTGGTCCCAGAACCATACCTTTAATTTACTAAGTTGAGCTTCTTATTACCAGGAACAAATCGGCTTATTACCCATAAGGTTATTCACAGCTAAGTCTGTTAATTTTAGGGATGAAAAATCTACCAGTGAAGGACTCTTGCTAAATATACCAATTGAGGCTTGTACCAATTTCCTAGATAGGTTTTGTCCTCTGATCTGCATCATTACATTTTCATTCAATTTTGTGAATTAAGTTTATAGCATATTTTAAGATATCTTTCTCTTCTAGGTGTGTGTTTAAATGTATTTAAATGGCCTTCCTATGGCTTGTTGAACAATCACAATTCTAATGCAATGGACAGCTGATAATATACATATTTCTGTTCCATGTAAACTGGAAACTACATGCTGTCCTCCTCTGTAAACGCAAAGGTATCATTAGCCACTGATTTATCTACCTAGCTGGTCAGTGTTTGATCTGTTCTGAGTGAGTTACATACTCCCTAAAACAAATCAGGGAATCGTGGACCCACAGGCCTAATTCACAGGCTCAGAGATGACTCTGGATAACTCTCTCTTTAACCCTTCCTTAGTATACGGCCCCTGGTGGCGCAGTGGATTAAACTGCTGAGCTGATGCACTTGCTGACTGAAAGGACGGTGGTTCGAATCTGGGGAGCAGGGTGAGCTCCTGCTGTTAGCCCCAGCTTCTGCCAATCTAGCAGTTCAAAAACAGTGGCTGAATGGCCATCTGTCAGGGGTGCTTCGCATCTCCACCTCTGACATTCAACCTGACTTTGATGCACTTGTTAAAGACCAACAGAGACTTGATTTCTCTCACTGAATAAGAAAAAAATAACTGAATAATAGCACCAAATGAGGTGATTAAACCCAAAATGTAGGCAATGTTTTTATATGTCTGTAGAAAACCAAGAACCTCTTTCCAGGAATAAGTGAAACTCAAAATGTACTTTGAAGCGAATGTGACTGAAAATGATCATTCATATAATGAATCACAAATGATACAAATGTTCACATTTTGTTAACCATTATTTTGTAAAATTTTAGTGAATAAATGTCATTTTTCCTATGACAACTTCTCTTTTTCATTGCTCATAACATATATACTCTTATCAGTCTTATTAATATATCAGAAACACAATTTAGTGCCTTATTATTATTATTAAAGAAATTCAATTGATATTATGTAGAATGTAGTTCAGCCTTTAGGTGCGGCCCTCCATAATATTTTTTGGTTCTCGTGTGGCCCCTTGGAAAAAATAATTGCCCAGCCCTGGTTTAGAGCTTTATATATACCTGCACCTTGAATTGGAACCGGAAACTTATTGGCAGTCAGTGGAGCTGTTTAAACGGGGCTTGACCTCTCCCTGTAACTTGCTCCAGTTAACAATCTGGCCACAGACCTTTGCACCAACTGTAATTTCTGAATCGTCTTCAAGGGCAGTCCTACGTCGAGTGCATTACAGTAGTCCAATCTTGAATAACTAAGGCGTGGACTGCCATGGTCAAGTCAGACTTCTCGAGGTACGGTCGCAGCTGGCGCACAAGCTTTAACTATGCAAAGGCTCTCCCGGCCACTGCCGACACCTGAGCATCAAGTGTCAGTGCTGAATCCAGGAGGACCCCCAAACTGCGGACCTGTGTCTTCAGGGGGAGTGTAATCCCGTCAAACACAGGTTGCCACCCTATACCCCGTTCGTCTGAGCGACTGATCTGGAGGACCTCTGTCTTATCAGGATTCAACTTCAGCTTGTTGGCCCTCATCCAGCCCATCAAAGTGGCAGACACTGGTCCAGAATCCGAGGGTCTTCCTTGGTGTTAGGTGGAAAGGAGTAGTAGAGTTGCGTGTCATCTGCGTAGAGATGACAACAAACTCCAAAACTCCAGAAGACCTCGCCCAGCAGTTTCATGTCAAAAAGCATGGGAGAAAGAATGGAACCTTGCGGGTCAAAGGCCAGGGGTTCGAGCAGGTGTTCCCCAGCTTCACCAACTGGATGCGGCCCTCCAGAAAGAAGTGCAGCCACTGCAATGTAGTATCCCCAAGACCCATTCCGGAGAGCTTCTGCTGTGTATATTGAATCATCAGAAAGTCAAAAGTGTCACTATCTCAACCACCCAAATTTGGATTTTGGGTGACTGAGATTTTGTTAGTCTAAGAGATGCTCAACTTTGGTCATCCACCCCTTTCTTGATATATGTTTGTATATCGTGATCAATACAGAAAATATTATTTGGTATTTATATAAGTTTAAACTTTTGAATGACTTAACAGTTAAGGATTTCTTGTCTTTTCACTTCCTCATTTCCTTGATCATTTAAGGTACGGCCACGGCTATGAAATTTTTTGTGTCGCCTGCAATAACGCCAAATCTATTATTGCCTCAGCATGCAAGGTAAGAAAAAGTAAAGTTACCAAATTTAGAAGATGGATGTGTTTACCCTAATTGTGCTGAGTGGCTTTAGTAAGACTAGGATAGATCTGTTGGGTTAAACCAAAAGTGGGGAACTGTCTAAAAACACATGGGCCAAATCTTTCTTGTTGGCACCCCGTGGGCTATGCTCCCCTTTCTGCATGCCAAAATATTTCTCAAATTGAAAATAGAGCCATTAAGAATGGTAGAGCCATTTGGTAGAATTTCTTTGGGTGAAAATTTTCCTAAACCCCTGCAATAAAAGGAGATGATGCCTTTTGAGGGACCTACAGGAGATGTAAGTGGCTGTGAAAGCATGGTCCAGGTGGGCCACTTCTTTTCCTGACCCCTGGATTAAACTTTAAAAAACCTACAGAATGTAGCTAGATGCTATGAAGAATTCTGCAAATGCCTCTTCCCCAATTCCTCTTCTCCAGAGACTAATTTTCATAGACATACATTCTTGGTACATTGGCTATCTTGAAACATACTTTATTTCAACAACAAATGTGGAGATTTGTATCTTAAAAACATAGTTGAGATTAGGCCTGGGCAATCATGGTTCTAAATGGATCTAAAGTACTTACAAAACTAAAGTTCTGGTGGTGAAAACTAGGTGGCGCTGGTGCTTTGCTTCTACAGTGTTGCTAAAGTTCTGGTGGGGAACATTTCAGAACTCTAACAAAACTTTCAACATTTCGTTATAAATGGCAGTTCCTAATTGGTTCTGTCTTAAAAATCGCTAATAATGAAATAATAATGAAGTTTGGAAAGTTTTGTTAGAGTTCTGAAATGTTCACCACCAGAACTTTAGCAACACTTATATAAAGTCTGCTGCAAAAACAAAAGTGTGAGTTTGCTCCTTGGTTGGAGGGGGAAAGCTTCAGCAACTGGGCCCAATCCTATTCAACATCATTAATTACTTAGGTCAGGGGTCGGGAACCTATGGCTCGCGAGCCAGGTGTGGCTCTTTTGATTATTGATTATTGCATCTGGCTCCCCGGGAAGGCAGAGAGGAATGGAGTTCACATGAGGCTGCTGCGGAGGACCTCTCTCTCTCTATACACACACACACACACACACACACACACACACACACACACACACACACACACACACACACACACACACACACACACACACACACACACACACACACACACACACACACACACACACACACACACACACAGCTTTGTAGTCCAATTCTTTTTGATGCTCCAACCTTCAATCTCCTCAAGACACAAGCCTCTCAGAACTCCAACCTTCAGTAAACTCAAACTCCTCAGCAACCTCCAACCTTCCAACACCTCAACAATGAGTAGCCCCTTTGCTCCTTTATTACCCCAGGAGTTACTTCACACTGGCTGTAATTACACAATCTAGCCAGGTGGTTTTACTTTTACTGCTTGCTGCCCTGATCCTTACACTACTTGTTCCTTAAGAAATGATAAAAAAACTCTAATAGATGTGAGATGAGATTCCATGGTATATTTTGCGGATGATTTCCCATATGTGTTATCAGTTGAAACCTGGATGAGGAACAAAATGGGGTTTCAGGAGGCCGGGGCAAAAATAAGCCATTTTATTTCAAAATGCTATTTGCTGGTAGCATTAACAGAATGTGAAGCTCGTGAATCCACAGCCCATAAAAATTCAGTAATAAGCCATAACACTGGCATAAAATACAGTCTGTTCTTAATGGGGAGAATGAGTACCATTAAAATCACTCTCATTCCAAAGGGGATTTTTGTACTTTGTAAAATTTTGGTATGAACATGAAAGATGGTAAAGAACACGGAACATTAATTAATTTTGTTTTGGGTGGCAGACATTATAAGGATGATAAAAGCAAATAAATCCTAGGAGAAAAGAGAGCTAGGAATTACTTATAACCAAAAATACTTTGAAGTTAATAAACTCATATAATGAATGAAAGCGGGATACATATTTTGTTTCTTACAAGGCAATAGCAAGAAATGGAAATTGGAAGTCATGCATTACAAGCCAAGGCATTACATGTAACATGTTACTTGTGACATAATGTTATTATTATTTTTAAAAATGACTGGAAAATATATCATTAAAAATATAGATATTACTCCTTACTTGTAAGATACTTCCCTTGGTGGGTCATTTTGAGGATTTGAGGCAATTTTTGTACTTTTAAATGTTTTGGGAAAACTTGCATCATTAACATGTTACTATAAGAAAATAATAATAATAATACACAACACACAAACATTGACAAGGAGAGTCTTTTGCCTTTCCTGCCGAAGCGGTACTTATTTATCTGCTCACATTTGCCTGTTTTCAAACTGCTAGGTTGGCAGGAGTTATGGCTAACAGCGGGAGCTCATTCTGTCCCGCAGATTTGAACTGCCAACCTTCAGGTCAGCAGTTCAGCAGCACAAGGGTTTAATCCATGACGCCACTGTGGCCCTGGTGCCGTGGTACTCACCCTGTCCTGCAGAGCTCATCCCATCCTGTAGATTTCAAACTGCTAGCCCTCAGGTCAGCAGTTCAGCAGCACAAGGAAGGGTCCATTGCTCTTTAATCATCATCATCATCATCTTTATTTGTATCCCGTCCCCATCTCCCCAATGGGGACTCGGGGCAGTTCGCATGAAGCCAAGCCCAAACAACAAATTACAATAAAATAAAATAAAAACATCAGCAATAAACACAATAAAAATACATACAGTACATATAAATAAAAAACAATATACAACTAGATATCTAAAATCTCAAAGACAGGGCGGGCCGCAGGCACACATATAAAGTGATTCACGGAGGGAGATCCGGTCACGAAGGTAGGCGGGTCCCGAACCATTTAGGGCTTTATAGGTGATCACCTGTACCTTGAATTGGGACCGGAAAATAAATGGCAGCCAGTGCAGTTCTTTAAACAGGGGGGTTGACCGCTCCCTGTAACTTGCCCCAGTTATTAATCTGGCTGCTGATCACTGCCAAGTTGAAGTTTCCGGGCCGTCTTCAAGGGTAGCCCCACATAGAGTGCATTGTGGTAATCCAGTCTAGAGTTAACCAAGGTGTGGACCACCTTGGTCAAGTCAGACCATATATGGCAGCCACTGCAGTTCTTTAAATAATAAGTCACAACAATTTATTTATTTTATTTATTTATTTATTATTTGGTTTTATATTCCGCTCCTCCCTGCAGGCTCGGGGCGGATCACAATAGGAGTAAAATGCACAATAAAACATACAATAAAATTCAGTAAAACACAAATACATAATCGGTAGCCAGCAGATCACAGAACTTGGATCTTAGTTCGGACGATGATATATCTCTTCATTCAGGCCAGCCAAACGCTAGTCTGAAGAGGGCAGTCTTACACGCCCTTCAGAAAGGGCCGAGTTCATGAATCGCCCGAGCATGGTTAGGCAACGAATTCCAGGTCATGGGGGCCACAAATGAAAAGGCCCGCTGTCTTGTACTGGACAAGTGGCAGGAGCGGGGTGATGGGATGACTAACAAGTTTTGCTCCTCCGAGCGCAGTGATCTTGGGGGAACATACGGGGTAAGGCAGTCCCTCAGGTACTCAGGCCCTAGACCGTGCAAGGCCTTAAAGGTTAACACCAACACCTTGAAGGCAATCCGGTACTCAATAGGCAGCCAGTGCAGTTGCCGCAGGATGGTCGTAATGTGCTCTCTCACCGGTGCTCCCACCAGTAAGCGAGCAGCGGCATTCTGCACCAGCTTGAGTTTCCGGATTGTCGTCAAGGGAAGGCCCACGTAGAGGGCGTTACAGTAGTCCAGCCTCGAGATGACCGATGACCAATGAGCATATATATTGATTTTTTTAAGTGCACCATGAAAACACGTTGATGTGCCTACTGAAAAGAAAATGAAGTGATTGCTTGGAATAAATGTGACCAATATTTGACACCTAATGTTTCCATTGAGGCATTTTTATCTTAAATAGACATTTTGATGGTTTTATTAAATGGGAAATTTGAAAAATAGGCCTATGTGACGATTAGATGTCAGATGCCTGTGTTATACCTTATTTTTAAATAACACCGTGCCATAAAATTTGAAAAATGTTCTGTTCCTGGTTGTAAAAAGTTATTCTTGTTTAATTGTGTGGCACTTACTTTGAAAGTAGTTGTTATATTCCAGGAACTTCGTTTTTGTGGCTGCCACAAATTACGTCGAAGTGGTTGAGACTCAATGAGATATTTGTTGAAAAACTATAGCAAAATGTGCTGCAGGATGTCCCGCAAAAGCAAAGTTTTTGCAGTTGAATAAACTTTCCCCATGTTTTTATGATAGAACCAATTAGGAAATGACATTTGTAACCCAGGAACAAATACCATGTTTCATAGTGTAATAGAAAAGATGCAGAAGAACACAACACTTGACCAACATATTCACATATATTATATTTATTATATTATGTTACATCCATTTCTATTCCGCCCTTCTCCCCACAAGGGGACTCAAGGTGGACTTACGTAAGCATCCAATGATGCTATCAACATATCTACCAATAAAATTACAGTTAAAACAATAAAATTCATTAAAAATATTATACAGATTCAACAGTAAATTCATTAACAATAAATTAACGTGCCAGTACACCAAAGCCAAGCCAGGAGAATCCAGAGTCGTGATGTCCAAAAATTTTCCTTTCATATTGCCATTCCCCTCTAGTCGAACGCCTGGTTCCAGAGATTTATTTGCGGCTCTATTGCGCGGTGTACGCCTTTAAATAGGCATCAAGCCGTGCTTGATTTGACTTGCTAGACTTTTTCCACCACACGCTCTCTAGTCTCCTCTTCATTTGCTTCATCGCTGCCAGCTCCTCGGTAAACCAAGAGCTCAGCTACTCGAGAGGTTACGTTCTGGAGCAATTGTGTCTATTGCCCTAGTCATTTCCCTATTTCAGTGAGTGACAAGAGCATTGACAGGATCACCAACCGAGGAGGCAGGAATATCCCCAAGAGCCACCAGGAATCCGCCCGGATCCATAAGCCTCCAGGGGCGGACCATCTTAATGGGGCCTCCACCCCTGCAGAGGGTGAAGGGGGCACATAAAACATCCTTTGGGTAGACATAAGGATCTGTCTAACCGGGCCATATATCTCTATGGGAGAGAGAAAACATGCAAATGTGAGTAGATCAATAGGTACAGCTTCTGCGGGAAGGTAATGGCACTCCATGTCATGCTGGCCACATGACCTTGGAGGCATCTATGGACAATGCTGGCTCTTCGGGTTAGAAATGGAGATGAGCACCACCCCCCAGAGTCAGACACGACTAGACGTAATGTCAGGGAAAAACCTTTACCTGAGCATTGCTTTTTAATGCATTCTGGTGCTTGTGATACACCAATGGTTTCTAATAGTTGTATAAGTGCAATGTTATTTTCAAATGCAAAGAAAAAGAAACAAAATTCCTTCAGATAAACTTTTGTTTTATTTAAAAAAAGATGAGAGCCCATTCACCTTTCCTCCAACCAGTATACCACACAGATGTTACTGTCCGTATTGTTGTTTTTCAAGGTTGCCTTTGCTCCTTCACAGTTTTTATTGTTCTCTATTTTACAGGCTTCTAAGAAAGAACATGCAGCCATTATTTTGTGGAGCACCCGAACTTGGAAGCAGCTACAGAGCTTACCTTTCCACAATCTGACGGTGACACAGCTTTCTTTTTCCCCCAATGATGAATTCTTATTAGCAGTTTCAAGAGACAGGAAATGGTCACTCTGGAAATGTAAAGATATCGGTCCAACAGAACCAGGTAATATACTGGAATTGATATTACTGGAAGAAAATTACTGTTGTGACTTATGAAATGAGTAGTCTTTTAATTCTGGGAGTTGTAATTCACTCTTCTCAAGAGAGCACTGAACCCAGCCAGCAATGGATCTGGACCAAACTTGGCACACCGACCCAACATGGAAAACTGAATACAGGTAAAGATTGGGGATGATTGCCCAGGGAATCTGGGCGTTATAGTTCAGGGCTGTCCAACTTCTACCGGCCCAGGGGCCTGAATTCCGGTCACTGATGACCTGGGGGGGCGTAGGTTCTGCCCCCGGCTCCGCCTCCGCCCCGCCCCCGGCTCCGCTGTCTCCCCCGGCTCCGCCCCGCCGCCGCCCCTGCATGCATACAGTCAAATATAATCTTTTACTGAGATAAAATGCAGGGATAAGATATTAAATTATTTTAATTTAATATTAAATATATTTAATTCCATCCTCCCCTTATTTTAATTTAATATTAAATATATTTAATTCCATCCTCCCCTCCCCCCTTAATGTATCCCATCTCCCCTTATTTCATCTTTAAATATATTTAATTTTATATTTAATTCATGAGGGGAGATGGGGGGAGGGGATGAGGAGCCCCTGAGGAGCCCCTGCTTCGCCTACCTTTTCCAAACGCACAGGTTCCAGGAGTACCCAGACGACGAGAGAGGCAACGACCGACTGAGTCGAAGAAGGTCCTAATCGCGTCTGTGGGCCTCAGCGATCCAGTAGTAGAGTAGCCAAAGAGTATCGCGAGAATACGCAATCCACACGGGATTTCGCTGTCAACGCCGGAGTGATCTCGCATTGACAGCGAAATCCCGTGTGGATTGCATATTCTCGCGATACTTGCTCCGAACCCGGAAGTAGGTATTTTTTTTAATTTTTATTATTTATTTTATTTTTCAATTTTTATTTTTTATTAAAAAGCTTAGGGGGCTGGAGGGAAGGGGCTGGGGGGCCGTATACGGCTGGGTTTGGGGGGTGATTGCCCTTGGAATATGGGAGTTGTCGTTCTCTCTTATCTAGAGAGCACTGAACTCAGCCGATAATGGATCTGGACCAAACTTGGCACACAGACCCAATATGGCCAACTATGAATAACAGGTGGGGATCTGCGGGTGATTGTCCTTTAATCCTGGGAGTTGTAGTTCACCCACATCCTTATGCAATTTCTAATAGGAGCCTTCATACAAAACAAAAGCAAAGATAGGAGTTTTTAAAATAAATAGCGGTACAAATTACCTGAGTTATATTATCTAACATCCCAAAACAAACAATGCCTTCTTCTAATAACCTGGACACCGCCAGGTCCCCAAGCTAGTATATTAATAATTTTGAGATATAATTATAATGCTTATAATTTTGAGATGAGAGCAGTACATATCATAAGTACAAGCAGCCCTGTGCCATTTGTTCACACCTATCCACTGGACTCTCTGGAACAGATGGAATTCATGAAAGCTATATGACCAGTTTTCTTTTATTGTCAAAGACGTTCCAGTACATAAACTATAGGCACATTCCACATCCCAAATTATACCCTGTTCTGAGAAATGGCTACTATTTTCAACAGAATCTGAGAGGTTAGCAAATGTTGTATTACCTCTCTACAAATCTATGGTAAGGCCACACTTGGAGTACTGTGTACAATTCTGGTCTCCGCACCTTAAGAAGGATATAACGGAACTGGAAAAGGTACAGAAAAGGGCAACAAGAATGATCCAAGGGATGGAGCGGCTCCTTATGAAACCAGGTTGCAACGCCTTGGTCTTTTCAGCCTTGAAAGACGGCGTTTAAGAGGTGACTTGATCGAAGTGTATAAAATCATGCATGGGATAGAAAAGGTGAATAAAGAAAACTGTTTTCTTTGTCACAAAACACTAGGACTAGAGGGCACTCCTGAAGCTCCAAGGTAGGAAAAATTAGGACTAATAAAGGGAAATATTTCTTCACCCAGAGGGTCATTGGGTTGTGGAATTTACTTCCAGAAGAGGTTGTGACAGCTGAACAACTTCAAGGCAGGATTAGACAGATTCATGGATACCAAGTGTATCGGTAGTTACTGAAAAGGACATTCAAGTGCCACCTCGGAGTTGGTTGAGGTAGGCAGGATTTCCCTGGGTACTGGTTGTGGGGGGTCGGGAGCAGGTCAGGGTTTTGCCCTCCCTTCTGCTCGAGATCCTCGTGTACAACTGGTGGGCCACTGTGTGATACAGAATGCTGGACTAGATTGGCTGAGGTCCGATTCAGCATGGCTCTTCTTATGTTCTTATGTTCTTATGTAGGTTTTAGGCTCATAAACTCCAAACTTGAATAATGGATGCCACCTACCCAGAGGCGGCCCTAGGTAATTTCAAATGGTAGGCAAGCATTATTTCGGTGCACCCCCCCCCCCCCGCGCGCCCAAATGTGCATGCGCGGAGGCGGAGTTTCCACCATGCGTGGAGGCTCCGCATGCTGTAAACTCCGCCTAGGCGCTGGCTGGTAACTCCGCCTCCTTGTAGAATCTGGAGTTGTTCCCTTCTTGGACTACAACTGCTAGAGTTTCCCAGCCGAAATGTGGTAGCTAGCCAAGTATGCTAGCTGTATTCTTTTTTATTTTTTAACTAGCTTGGGGATCCGGCGGTGCCCGGATTATTTGAGAAAGGCGTTGTGTGCCAAGGTTGGTCTTTCTCAGTTATGGCTAGCAGTTTCCTCAGGAAGTTAGTGATGGTACTGCGAATCCCATCGTCCATGGTCCATCCTCCAAACAGCACCAGAATGTAGAGTGGGCCATGGGGGTGCTGTGTGCCAAGTTTGGGCCTGGTCTGTGATTTGTAGGGGCTACAATGTTCTGTGGGAAGTGAATCGGATGAAGGTACTGCAAATTCCATTATTTGTGGCCCATTCTGCCCTAACCTGCATCAGGTTGTAAAGTGGGCCATTGGGCCTCTGTGTGCCGAGAATGGCCCTGATCCGTCATTGGTGTGGGCCACAGTGCTCTAAGGAAGTGAGTTAAAGTACTGCAAGTCCCGTCATCCATGGTCCATCCTCCCTCAAACTGCACCAGAATATAGAGTGGGTCTTGGAGGGTCTGTGTACCAAGTTTGGTCTTGTTCTGACATTGTTGTGGGCTGCATGGTGTTTTGGACTGCAACTCCCACCATTCCTGACTTCCTGAGGCCCTTTTATTTTCCCTCTCTGCCACCTAAAAATGTTGGAATGGTGACACTGGCCAATCGGTAGCCATATGCAAATTATATCACAGTGGCAACCAACCCCCTCTCTGCTGCATCGGAATGTTGGAATATTGGAGGCTGGCCAATCAGTGACTATATGCAGATTCGCCCTCAGTGGCATCCAATCATAACGTTGGAATGTGGAGGCTGTGAGCCAATCAGAAAGTCGGGCACATATCCGCATACCCACACCTCCGCATACATACAAACATTCACTTTTATTATATATACAGATAGTAGATTTGCCTAAAGCCTTGGGATGCCCTCCCAGATAACATAGAAGTCCAACCTCAACAAATCAACTTTGGCTGCCTCTACACATGGAAAGTTTCAGAAATCTGAAAGATAAAAATTGAGTCTTGTCAAATTTATTCTGGTTGGAAGCATCTGGAAACCAGGAGGTTTCTGTTTTCTCAACCGATGTACTGTACTTGATGCGTCTCCCAGTACCATACATAAAAATAAAAACAAGATGCAAAAGTGAAAATGGAGTCAGTCTCCTGTGCCTGAGGCAGACCTCATAATAATATGCATTTATACAACACCTGGAGCATGATTTTTACAATTCTGTAAGATCAGTGAATATTACTACCCCGAGATTGCAGATAGGATGCAGAGAGGGTTAGCCAGAGGTAATATTACTGAGTTCAGGCAAATTTCGAACTAGATATGCCCTTATTCTCAAGGCCACGCCATTGATTATTTCATTACACTAGCAAAAAAAAAAAGGCAATGCTGGCTCTCTGCAAGCAGCTTGTTATTTACCATTGGAAAGGTTGGCTTCTTTTTATTCAGGCTTTGTACATTCTTCCAAGTGTTGATCAAAATGATAGCAATAAGCATGATTTATGTCCACATAGCTGTAACATTAAATTATGATTAAGGCAAGGCAAGGAAGTTGGGAATTTGCACCGAAAAGGAAATGGGAAATATGCTTGCTAAAGCCTGTGAATCCTTTCATACTATACATTCATAGTATCATGTTTCTGCTTGAATCACCATGGTTTTATCTTATAAAATTACTAGCTGAACCCGGCACGCGTTGCTGTGCCCTATTTAGGAGATGCGAGGAAGTCTGAGTATGTAAGGGTTGGAATTGATGTTACTTATGGTCTTGGTGGGTATGTGCATGTGTATATATATATATGTATGTTTATATGTGTGCATGTGTATATATGTATATGTGTGTGCATGTGTATATATGTGTATGTCTACCTCTCTCTCTCTCTCTTTCTCTGTCTCTCTCTTTCTCTCTAAGCAATGGGGGAGGTGGTTCACTAAATACAGTCAAGGTAATGAGGAGCAACAAACTCAAAATGAATAGTGCTGTTGTATTAAACAATGAATGGCAATATGCAGGTATATCACATAACATACATGTATACAACTAGCAAATCATAGTATAACATAGATATATTAACAGTCATCAGTGGGGAACCTTTCCCCCAAGCGTACTCACGCTTTATGAGCCCACAATGGGAATGTCTCTGCACATGAAAATATAAAGCCCACAGGCAAGTCTCTTTCCCACAAATGGGGGGACAAATGTCCAAATCAAAGAGTGCCCAAGGAGGGGCGGAGAAATATGAAGGGTAGATCCATGCAGAGGGGATTCCAGGGTCGACGATAAGGGGTATCCAAGCGCCGTATCGTTTAGCCTGGGCGGCTTCTTCCGGACCCAGGACTCGATTGCAACACAAAGTCGCGCTGGAGGATTTGGAAACCATGATATCATGACATAACAGTAAGTACATGGCCCCATAGTGAACCCACCAGGAAAAGAAGGCAATACATACCAATTTTTCAAATTATTCAAGTATGAATGGCTATATGCCAGTGGTCAGATCATGGACCCAAACCAGGAGTGAAAGGAAAAGATTTATAGGTGGAACTAACTCAGATAAACAATCATCAGGAACAGCTGCTCATGTGGCCATCACTCTTTGCTTAAAGTAATAGCTCATTTATTGTTAATTTGTCATTGAGCCGGGGGATTCGCATTTTAATCGGATTATCCAGTCCCTTTCGAGCTGCAGCAACCGCTTTTTCACATCTATGCGGTTTGGAAAAACCCGGTCTAGAACAGTAACTGAAAGCTTCAAAATGATGCCGCATGGTATTGAAGTGAGTATAGAATGGAAGTATCATTATGATTTTAAAATCTCGATTTATGTTCAATCATTCTCACGCAGAGTTCTCTGCTTGTTTGCCCAACATAAAGGTGGCCATTAATGGCCGTGGTACTTTGGCCATTAATGTCATTTATTGCATTACGTGCAAGGATTGTGGCCACCTTTATGTTGGGCAAACAAGCAGAGAACTCTGCGTGAGAATTATTGAACATAAATCGAGATTTAAAAATCATAATGATACTTCCATTCTATACTCACTTCAGCATGCGCATCATTTTGAAGCTTTCTCAGTTACTGTTCTAGACCGGTTTTTTGTCTCTCATTACCTTGTCTCTCTGTCTTTCTATCTGTCTGTCTCTATTACTCTCTCTCTATCTGTCTTTTCTCTGTTTCTCTCTCTATCTTCTCTCTCTATCATTCTCTGTCTTTCACTCTCTGTCTCTTTCAGTCTCTGTCTGTCACTCTGTACCTTTCCCTCTGTGTCTCTCTCTCTGTCTGTCGCGGTAGTGGGGGAGGCAGTGGGACGCAGTTGGGAGGACGGGAAGAGGTGGCTCTCTATCACTCTCTCTCTCTTTCAGTCTTTCTCTTTCACTCTCTTTTTACCTCTTTCTCTGTGTCTCTCTCTCTGTCGTGGTGGTGGGGGAGGTAGTGGGACGCAGTTGGGAGGAAGGGAAGAGGCGGAGGAGGAGGCGGGTATTGTGCTGGCCACGTGTCCCGGGTCCAGAAGGGGGTTGGAGATGGCAGAGGAGGCGGGCTCGGCCTGGGGACTACAGCTCGCAGCCAGTTCTCTCTTTTTCCTGTCCTGTCTCCGCCCTCCTTCCCAGTGAGCCGCGCGGAGCCTTCTGGGAATTGTAGTCCCATGGCCGTGCCCTTCTCCTTAGCCGTCTTTCAGGCACTCCTGGTGCCGGGTCATGGGGGGGGTCGTGGCCTCCTCCTTCGGCACCTCCGTGGCCTCCTCTGCTGCGTACCAGTCGGTTCCGGACCCAGGCCGCGCCGTCGCCTCCTCGGCCTCCGTCGCCGCCTGGTAGCTTGTTCGGAACCTGGGCCGCATGGGAGGCGACGTGGGTGTTTCGGGTCTCACGGGGCGGCTGCAGGAGCGGCTTGGAAGCGGTGGAGGAGGGGGGCATGGCGTCGGCCGTGCTGGTCGGGTCCGGGAGTGGCGTGGAGGTGGCGAAGGAGGTTGAGAAGGTAGCGGAGGAGGTGGGTATGGCGGCGGCCGCACGGGCCCGGGTCCAGGAGTGGTTGGGAGGTGGGGGAGGAGGCGGTTATGGCGTCGTAGTAGAGAAGGGCCGTGGCACCCGGTGAGCGAGGACGGAGGGAGAGGAGTTTGGTTTGGGGGGGGATGCGGGATGAGTGTTCCGGCAGCATTGTTCTCCTTCTCTCCTCCCCTAGTGGGGGAAGGAGGGCATTGCTTTGTAGTTTCGCTGCTACGGCGGGTGATATTGCTGGTTTTTTGGGGGTGTTAGTTGGGGGTCTTGCGAGGTACCTAGGGTGGATTTTTTGTGCCCTATAGGTACCTCGTGGTATGTGGGAATGTGTTGGGTGGGTTAGTGGTTGGGGGGTGTGTAGTTTGGCCGTGCATAAGCGTCAACGCACGACCACTCGCTTTTTATATATATAGATGGCATTTAGAAAGGAGTAATGGCAATTACAGTGGAATAAGATAAAGGCAAAGGTTTCCCCTTGATATTAAGTCTACCTGTGTTCAACTCTGAGGGATGGTGCTCATCTCCATTTCTAAGAGTTGGCATGGTCAGGGACGGATTAATGCACTCAGTGGAGTACGCGCCCACCAAGAGCACCAGATCCGCAAGGGCGCACCGCCGCCGGCTGAAAACTCTGCCTCTGCCCTAGCTGGAAATTCCGCCTCCACATCTGCTGTGTTTCCAACAGGTGCGGAGGTGAAGTTACCAGCCGGCGGAGAGGCAGCGTTTCCAGCATGCGTAGAGGCTCCACCTCCACGCCAGCTGGTAACTCCGCCTCCATGCCTACTCCAGGTTTGGTGGGGGGAGGGGCGCCAAAATAATTTTCGCCTGCCATTTAAAATTACCTTGGGCCGCCTCTGGGCGTGGTCTTTAGACACCTTCAAGGTCATGACTGCATGGAGCACCTTTACCTTCCCACTGGAGCACATGCTCACATTTGCATGTTTTCGAACTGCAAGGTTGGCAGAGGCTGGGCCTAACAGGGGGAGCTCACCCTGCTCGCCGGATTCAAACCGCTGACCTTCCCATCAGCAAGCTCAGCAGCTCAGCGGTTTAACCCGCTGTGCCACCTGTGGAATAATATGACTCCTAACCCCCTGCTTGACTTACTGAGCAGGGCAGCTGTGGGGCAGGTGTTGCCCTCCCCCTGCCATCTTCCTTTCTGGATTGCCCTCCCCCCCATCTCCCAGGACTCTTTTGCACTTTGTGCATCCGACCTGGGAGTGGTAAAACTGCAGTCAATCAAATTGAACTTCCGTGGTTCGGTCTGGTTGGCTGAGAGGGGGCAGACCTATGGGAAACTCCTTCCTTCTGGTCCGCCAACCAGGTCCATGTAGCACAGCAGTTCTCGTTTGTGCCTGGGGGCCAGGGAACAGCACCGGGGGTTCCATTAGCATTAGGGCCTGCACCGGCAGAGATAGATTCTGAAGAGGATTTGGAAGGGTTACCTGAAGGAGCGTTTCCCATCACTGGGCCCCTCTCTCCCACTGAAAGCTTGGCTTGGGATGAAAGTTGGCTTGACCCCTATGCAGACATAGATGAAAGCCAGGTGCAAACTGAAAGCAGTGATAGTGGAAGTTATGAGCATCCGGGGGGGGGGGGGGGAGGGTCACAGGAGCTTCTAAGTGAAAACATGGAAGAAAGCGGCTGGGAAGATTCTAGGGAGGAGAGCTCTCATGGAGATAGGGACCCAGCTGCTGAGAGACAAGGCCGAACCTTTGATAGGAGAAGTAGCATTGAGTCCAGGAGAAGGGGATGGCACCGCAGCCTAGACAGGCCGAGGTCCGTCAGCAAAGATTGGAGACGACAAGGCCTAGAGCGTCGGGGACCTCGGCCGAAAGATTAAGTATAGCATCTGTGGGAACCAATCCCCAGTGCTTTGGCCACGTCTCTTCTGAGCAGACGTGTAGCGAAGTGGGTCCACGGAGCTAAGTTGGCTAGTGGCCACCAAGTCTTGCCTTGCATTTACCTTGCCTTGTTCCTGAATCCGCATTGCTGCGCGGAGCCCTGCTTAAGCCTTTGGATTGCCTTGCCAAGCTGTTTTGAACATTGATTGCTTCAAGCCTTTTGGATTACCTTGCTATTCTTATGGACAATATACCTTTTGAACTGTTTTTATATTCAATAAAGTAGTTAGCCTTTAGTCCGTCTCTGTGTGTGTGATTAAGGGCCCGGTCAAGTCCGTGCATCGTGACAGTCCATATTCAGATCCGGCAGATTCTCCAGCTTTGTTGCCTTCGAGTTCTTCCCACTTTTCCTCCAACTTTCTCACCCCCTTTTTTGTTTGTTTTCCTCCTGGTGCAGTGTCTTATTATCTGTCACAACTTGGGGCAGTTGATACGGGCCCTTGGTCTGGTTTAACTCTTGTACCCTTCTAGTATCTCCGGGAAGGGTTCTCCAGCCTTGTTCCAAGGGAGTCCAGAGTGATGTTTGATGGGAGCCTGAACTTGACATTGGATTCCAGTCCCAGTCTGGGTGAGGCTTCTCCCTCTTGTGCTTATCTCTCAGGAGGCGAGCTGGCTGATGCTAGGATCCAAGACCCATGTATGGTTGCCAAACTTCATTTCAACTGTAACCAATAAGATCAAGTTGTGGCCTTTGTTATCCCAACTGCTGCGAGGCTTGTCATGTGACCTTCCATACACAACTGTATAGTGGGAATCAATCCCTGAAATTTGCAGTACTTCACTGAACTACACAGTACAGGATTTGATAAAATGCTCTCGTGGCTTTTCATATGAATACTAGTTGTGTATTTGTGTGATGTGAAAGGGTCCTAGCTTACATTCTGTGTTTTGTTGGAAGAAAGCCACTGTTCAGTCTAGAAATGGTGCACGATAATGGGTACTTATAATATTGGTGTATTTTATGATGTTCTTATTTTAATGGGGTTTTTTTTTTTGTTTTAATGGATTGTTTTGTTTTATGACATTCTGTCCCATATGTAAGCTGCCCTCAGTCCCTTCGGGGAGATGGTGGTGGGGTGTAAGAATAAAGTTGTTGTTGTTGTTGTTACTCGGAGATGTGGAGGATAGATTTCTGAACAGAAAGAGATGTCTTTTGACATGTGGTGGAAGGTAGTGTTGAAGTTGTGCATCTATTTAGAGCTCTGTTCTAAATTACTTTTACAATGCCATTTCTTGAACAAATGTCTGAATAGTATTTATACTTATCATTTCAGAACCAACTTTCTACCTTTTTGCTTGCACTGACCCTAACGTGGCTGGGCACAGTCGCATCATTTGGTCCTGTGACTGGACGTCAGATAGCAAGTATTTTATTACTGGAAGTAGAGACAGAAAGGTAATGTATGCCACAGGTGACTCCTTTGTTATCTGTTCATAATTTATTATATTCTCCCAAGTTCTATCTGCTAGTCAGGTTACACTGTCCACTGCCCTTTCTGGGGTAGAGCATGGATGGTGGGTGGCAGAGAGAAACAAGATTGTTTTGGTCGTTTACACTGTAGAATTAATGCAGTTTGTCACCAATTTAACTGCCAAGATTTGATGCTTTGGAATCATGGGAGTTGTTGTTTTACAGGATCTTTAGCCTTCTGTGCCAGAGTGCTGGTCCTCAACAAACTACAATATTCAGGATTATGTAACATTAAGCCTAGAATTCCTGTCCCCAAGAGGTTAGGCTGGTACCCGTTTTGACTCTGATTCTCCATATAGCAAAGTCCTTCTGCTCAGTCAGACATTCACTTCTTGAGTTTGATGCAATGTATATCTATTATTAATCTGTTTTTAAACTAACATTTGCAACTGTATTGATTTGCTTTTAGCACCCGTTAACTGCTCTGAGAATTGCAGCATGCAACCATCTTTGACCCGGTCCCCTGGGCTCAATATCTGTTGAATTAATGCACCTGAAGTAATGCCATGATTGGTAGTCCACGCTCTGGTTACATCCCAAATAGACTACTGCAACATGCTCCATGTGGGGTTGCCTTTGAAGACTGTTCAGAATCTCCAAATGGTCCAACGGACGGCACCGGAGTGGAGTACAGGGAGCATACCATTCCCCTGTTATGTCAGCTGAAATGGCTGCCAGTCTGCTACTGAGCACAATTCAAAGTGCTGTCTTTGGCCTATAAAAGCCCTAAACGGTTCCAGCCCAGCTTACCTGTCCGATCGTATCTCCCCCATGAACCATCTCGGAGATTAAGATAATCTGGGAAGGCCCTGCTCTCGGTCCCGCCTCCGCAGGTGTGATTGGTGGGGATGAGAAACGGGCCTTCTCAGTGGTGGCCCCTCAGCTGTGAAACTCCCTCCCCAGCGATATTAGATCAGCCCCTTTTTTCCTGGCCTTCAGAAAGAGAGTGAAAATGTGTCTTTGGGTAAAGCCTTTGGAGAATAATATAGTGAAATAGATGGATTTGGAATTATGTGCAATGACTACCGGAATGGCCTTGATTATGATTGCGGATATTGTGGTTTATAATAGAAATGGTCATTTTAAAAAAATGTTTTAATGTATTTTAACGTTGATTTTAATTTTAATTTTAATGTTTATTTTAATTGTGCATTGTTTTTTAAGGCATTGAATTGTTGCCTATGTGGTAAGCCGCCTTGAGTCCCCTTCAGAGTCAAGAAAGACAGGATGTAAACATAGCAAATAAATAAATAAATAAATAATGACTGCCCATATTGAGGATTTAGTATAGTGCTATTATAATAGAAGCATTGGAGCAAAACCTGTAGTGCCATTGGCCCCCGCCACCAGAAGCTTAAAGTCTGAAGTCTGGCAACAGAGAGAGAACAAGAGGTAGGCAAGGGGCAAAACATGTGATGATAAGATGTGATGAGTATCCGTAACGGTGGATAGATGTTCTGGGAAGGAATGAAAAGGGGGATGCCAGCCAATAATTGGATTGTTGACGCATCGAAGACTAATGGGATGCTCATTTATACTCTCCATTTTATCCAGTCCTGGTTTGTAGTTTGTGATTAGAGACTTGGCCTCACTGTTGACAGATGAAACATGAACTTTAGATCTCGCCCTCTTTATATACGATGCTGCTAACAAGCAACTTCTTTTAAACATCATTCTCGTCACAGGAAAAAAAAATCTTCCATGTCCTTGGCTGTTATCTTTCCTTAAGCCCCTGCAGTTTTCTGCAATATCCTTTCTTTATTGGAAATGAACAGATTTACAAATAATCCTTAACAGTCAGTCCCTTACTTTGATACCTTCCTTGTACAACAGCAGAATTTACTTTTTTGTGATATGATTTGCTTATCGGTCACGGTTTACATAGAGCCAAAGCTTCCATGACATCCACCAGGAATTCTGCCAGTTTTATCTCGAGCTACTAGGCCTGGGTAGGTTCATCGGAATGCTTCTAGAACTGCAATGAATTCAGATTAAATTCACCTTTGAAGCGGTTTGGAAGCAATGTAAGCAACCCGGAAGTGAATTTGCCATTTTGAAGCCGCCACCGCCATTTTCGGAAAGGAATCAGCGAAAATGGCCTATCTCCACCTTCTCTCCCCTTCCTTCTTTCTGCCAACTCAACGTGGGAGAAAGAAACTCCAGAGCTTCCTATGGCAGCCCCAACTTTCTTTCCCTGAGCCCACCGCCTCTTCCCAGTTCTCACCTTGCTTTTCCTCCAGAGCAACTGGCTGGTGAGGCCGAACACAGTGCCCCGATCTCCAGCAGAGTCGGGTTTTTCCTTGTGGCATTGGCAGAAAGCTCGGGGGACTTGGGTAAAGCCTTCCTGGGTCCTGTTGGCACCCCTTTGACAGGACAATGTTTTGTAGAGCGTAGGGAGCGAGTATCCAAGGGAGGGAGGAAGTCCGGGTGGGTCTGCTTCTACTCCTCCATGGCGCTTTGGCCCCAGGTGCCCAAGGCGCTCGTCTGTGGAATCTGGGCTACCTTTTCCACAGGGAGGGGCAGAAGTGCCTCCTTTCAGCACCCCCTCCTTGCATCTCCCTCTTGGCCATCAGAGAAGGCACGCTTTGCCAAGGTCCGGCTTTCCCCCCAGTTCCCACGCGGAGCTAAGAAATCCGTGTCCAAACTGAGTGTTTAACCCAGCTTGGACGCGGGATTTTCGCTCCAGCGTGAGAACTGGGGGGAAAGCCACATTAAACCAGCCACTTGCTCCGAAGGAAAAGCAAGATGAGAACTGGGAAGAGGCAGTGGGCTCGGGGAAAGAAAGTTCGGGTTGCCGTGGGAAGCTCTGGAATTTCTTTCTCCCACGTTGACTTGGGAGAAAGAAAGAAGGGGAGAAAGAAAGAAGGGGAGAGAAGGCTGTTGCCCCAGTTCTCATACGGAGGGAAGGCATCCGTGTCCAAACTGGGTTAAACATACGTGCCCGCCATTAACGAAGCCATTCCGAAATTTTGAAATTTTCCCGGAAAATTTCGGAAGTCAATCAGATTCGAAGTGCCAGCGCCCACTACATCCGGAATGAGTTTTGAACTGTTTTTTTGGATCACCCAGGTAACAGTCTTGGAATTGTTGCTTTTTCCTCAAATTCACTCTCATCGATGGCCCATAGGTCTCTTTCCACCAAGGCATGAAGTTATTTAAATTACTGCTCACGTTTTCTACGGAACTAAGCCAGAGTTTTGATTGTGACCTTTTTTAAAAAATCTTCCAGCTGGAATTATTGCCTTTGACTATTTCTGAATAAGCTGTGACCAATTACCTTACTGACAGATCCAAGGATTGTGATAGATTGGTGACGTTGCTTCTTTTTTGAGGGTTTCCTTTGACATGTTGCAGTACCTAAATTAGTCTTAAGCATTTGGGAAACGAAGAGAGAGCATTGTACATGACGTGAGCAAGCGAAAACAAAAAAAAGGAGTTTTTTTGCCTTCGGGTGCAGCCAGCAGCTATCTCTTGTACATCATACCAGTGACGACAGTGGGAGGACTAGCTATTTATAGTCAGACATTCCACTGTGCCAGTTTTCTGTTATATCTTGTGTTTTTAAAAAGCTGTCTTTCCTTTCTTTTCATTATGGAGGAAAATTGCCATGAAATAGTCATGTGAGTTTGTAGTCATAAAATAAACAGGGAATTCCTTTGTATCTTAAATATAACTTTGGAATGGCATAAACCCACTCTGTGAGATACCACAACAGCCACAAAATGTATACCACAGGACCTTGTGTCTTTTAGATGTCAGAGCACACTATTGTAGTCCTTGCTGAGTAGTGGGTCATATTAGGAAGGCAAGACACAGAGTGAGACCATTGGTCCATCAATCCTAGTATTATCATATTTGCTTAGCAGTGTCTCTTGATGATTCAGGCCGGATACTTTCTGAGCCATTTCCAAAGATTCCTGCTATCTTCCATCCAACTACAAACCAAACATGATGCTGCTTACCTTCCAAAATCAGACAAGAGTAAACTTGAACTCTAAAAGAAGAAGAAGAAGAAGAGGAAGATGAGGAGGGGAAGGGGAAGAAGCAGCAGCAGCTGTTTGAATGGATGAGGAGAAAGACAGGAGCTTAAAATGTTTAGTGTCATTCAGGGCACTTTAAGACAGCCTCAAAATCTGGGATAAAGAAGTGGGGCCAAAAAAAAAATCCAAACATGGAGTTGTCAGTCCTGGTAAATGCTCCCCCGCTGTCCTGATACAGTAATTTGTAGCAGATTTTAGAAATAGGCAAGTTGGACCGGAGACATCTGGCAGAACTTTACTTTTACTTTTTTAAAAAATTGATTCTCTGAAATATGCTAGAACTCATAAACTCTGATGTGGATTTCTGAATGTGCACACAAACATATTCCTTGTCATTATCTCTCATCACTCTCCTGCTGCATTTAGTTTTTCCCTTGTGAACCCTACTTTCCTTTGGGGTTGCTTGCCTGCCCTCTTGGTGCCCACTGTATAAATTCAAGCTCTGTTTAATTTCATAAATATGCAAACAAATAAATGGTTGCAGAGAGTTCTCATGGGAATGGCTTTCCAATTTTGCTTCCATTTAGCCACCTGTGTGTCTGTGGCTCCATTTGTTTACAGCTCTTATCAGCTGTTTCGGGATTTTAAAATGTGCACATGTCCTGAAGCAGTCTGTGACGATCTCGGTCACCTAAATTGACTTAATTGACACTCCCGGTAGTCTGCCACCAACCTAATGGGCCATTAGGATTTACTTTACAATTAAACTCTAATTAAACGAAGTGTCTGTAGCATTTGGCCTTTACAACAACCCACCCACCAAGAATATAAACTGAGGAGACCGAAAGATGACTGAGGCGTCTTTTAAAGTTAATAACGTATTTATTAACTACAACGAGGCTATTAAATAGGCCCAGATCGTATTGGTTCTACTAAGAGGCAACTAGCGTACGGTTACAACAATGATAGACTAAGAACATCGTGATGGTTGCAAGATCAATATATGTGCTAGAGCGTAGAGGTTACTTATTAAAAAGGCTATTATTACTTCTTCAGATGGTACGTTCAGTTCCACAGACAGTACTGAGACTTGTCTCCCAACTCCCAACTAATAGTTCCACTAGATGGTTGTTGTTCTAAAGTTCAGGAACATCTAATCCCATAGATCGTTCCCTGAGTCTGGCTACTACTGGGTTACTCGTAACCCACACAGTCTAAGAGTCCAACTACCTGTCACTCTATCTCCAGAGATGACCAGGTATTCCAACTGCCTATCACAAGAACAGTTCTAAATGGCACTCTTCCACAAGCGTTCCCACTAGAATGACTACTGGCCCTCAGGGCGGTCAGATCTCAGTCTTGACTCCCACTAGTCCAGCCTATTCCTACGTGGTGAATTGCTTAGGACAGACTGTCAGTCTCTGTTGCCAAGGCTCTGGTGATACTCCCCCAGAACCTTGCTCAAGACTGCCTCAGGCGTAGATGCCGAATCTACAGCCTGACTCTAAACAGCAGAGGCTGGAGATGTGAGTCTGCACAGCCTCGCTCTAAACTCCAGACTCCCGACTGAAACATTCTCTGACAGGATTTTCTACTCTGTCAGCTCCAACTCCTCCCCCTCTAAACTCTAGCCAATCACAGCCTCTTCACTGTAACTAGGCACAAGCCTGCAAGGCCACGCCCCCTTGCTCTGGCTTTCCCTTCCCTTAATGGTTGCTGGCTGCAGCCACTTCTCCAAGATGGATGCCAGCACAACCAAAACAAGATTTTCAAACCTCTTCCAAGCAGGCCTCGGCCCTGCTTAAGGCAGGTGAGTCCTTACACAGTCCATACCAGCATATAGGGACGAAGTCATGTTTTTCTTGAAATGTCATGCGAATATGTAAATTTTTCAGTCAAAATCAGGCTTTAAGCGCACCTTTTAAACATGTGTTTTTGGCCGTTTATGCGATCTAGCGCTCATTTTTGGCAAACATCATTTAGCCACACACACCTCTTATCCCGGTTCCTTCCACATTTTAGGGCCTGTGTAGAAGGGCCCTCAGTTGAGAGAAATAGTATGGTATATTAGTCGGAACTTATTTATGGGCTTTGAAAGAACTTTGGAACTTATTTACCAAGGAAAGACGTTGGATGACCTTGAAGCAGTCACTCCGTCTCTCAGCTTGACCTACTTTCCGGAGTTGTGCTGACGATAAAATGTGAGGAGGAGGAGGACAGTCATGTGTGCTACTGATCTCACTGGAATAAAAATGAGATAGAAATGTAACATGACCTTATCCAAAAAAAATATCCCGCTGTCATGCATGGAAGGCAGCTACTTTCTCTCAACATATGTGGGCGGCAAGGTGCATTTCACAGAGTTAAAACCCTAGCATGTGATCTTCCTTAGATCTGTCTGTTTCACTGAATTGTGAAAACAACAGTGATTTGTTTGTGCATTTCAAACAGGTTATGATCTGGGGCAAATGTTGTTCAGAAGAGGAGAATAAAAAGAATGCAATGGGGCAGATCCATCTCTGTTCAACAGCCCTGGATGTTGGCGATTCCGTCACTGCTGTCAGTGCCAGTCACGTGCTTTCTTCTGATGGGAGGTATGTTACTAGGGCACTGTTTTGCCAATGACTTCTGATGTTATGTGACTTTTCAAAACCAAGCCACTTTTGCATGTATGATAAAAGATGTCCTTAGGCCACATGCAACGCCTAAAGCTTTTTTTCCTGCCTGATTCCTTCTCCTCTGGATAGTACTTCAAAGGGGGCAGGGACGGGATCAAAAGGAATTACCATCCTGGAACCTCCGGTAAATGGCAATGGGTTTTTAAATAGGTTACAGGTCTGCCATGCCACCGCAAAATACCTTTTCTTCAAAACTAGGAGTTATATTTTACTAACTTCTTACTTTCGTTTTGTATGGGTATTTTTGGCCATTCCTCTGGCCTCTCCAGCATCCCAGTGAAGAAAATTGGTCCTCGGTTATAGCAAATTAATTCACTCCCTCTTGTCTCTACAGAATGCTTCACATTTTTGTTTACACCTTCGCTTTCTTGTCATTTCTCAACCCAAATTCATTTTCCTGGTCAACAAACATGACAACATGTGGTGTGATTTTTTTTAAAAAAATTATTAAACATTTCCAGTAAAAATGGTCATTACAGGAACCATTTGACTTCAGTTATATGTAGTTAAACAAAGGACAGGAGACATGATATAACTCATGATAGGGTTATTGAGGTCAATGCTGATTCCACAAAGGGCCAGTGTGGCATAGTGGGGTGCTTCTGAAAGTGGTGGATCATGAGGTGATGCTGGTTAATGAAATGTTGGCCGCTGCATCACATTTCCAGGACCGAAAGGAATGATCATAGCCACTGAGCACAAATGTGGTTGTCATGCCCACAAAGAGGCTTTTACCCTGTTCCTTTAAGAACCCCCCTATCCCGCCTACCTGCCCCAAGGTGGAGAGCTTGCAGTCCTTTGCAGCTAGTCATTCTGACGGTGCCAAGGAGCCCAGAGGCTGTAATATTTTCCATGTCAAGGGTTGAGGAAACTAATTTTCAGACTTAGAGAAACAAGTTCTAAGTATTTAGGAACCAAGTCTAGAGTTCGAAGAAGAAAAGAGACTTAAATAAGAGGTTATGACATACTGTAAGTCAAATCCAGAGAAAGGACACAAGAAAGAGCATCTCTTTGGAAGTAATTGAGAGAATCCCAATTAAATTCAAAATGTCCATCTGTTTCAGCAAGTAATTGTTTGCTGGTCAGACTCTGGAAGGAGTTAGGGTGCTGATCTTCAATACAATGAAATTCCTTTTTGTTTACTGTTACACCTTTTATTGTGAATTTTCAACTCTGTTCTTGCTGAGGAGAATTAGCTCAGGGAACAGACCGGAGCAATCGTGGTTCTAAATGTTTCTAAAGTACGTACAAAACTAAAGTTCTGGTGGTGAACACTAGGTGGCGCTGGTGCTTTGCTTCTACAGTGTTGCTAAAGTTCTGGTGGTGAACATTTCAGAACTCTAACAAAACTTTCAAAGCTTTATTATTATTTCATTATTGGCCATTTTAAAGACAAAACCAATTGGGAACTGCCATTTATAATGAAATTTTGAAAGTTTTGTTAGAGTTCTGAAATGTTCACCACCAGAACTTGAGCAACACTCTAAAAGCAAAGCACCAGCGCCACCTAGTTTTTACCACCAGAACTTTAGTTTTGTCAGTACTTTAGAACTATTTAGAGCCATGATTGCCCAGGCCTAGAACACAACAGTGGTGCGGATCCCTGGTACTTTGAGAAGAACAATGTGCATCAGATATCTGAAGGCTCACTGATGCAATGGTTTGAGTATCGAAGTAGGACTCTGGATGCTCAACTATGGAAATCCACGTAGTGGATTAACCCCTTCCAGGTGCTGGCCACATGCTTACATGGCATGTGAGTGCTCATCAGTCCAATAATATTTTACGTCTGAACATGGAGGAGTGGCGATTGAGACTTATTGCGTCATTTATATGTCATATGTGCAACTGGAGCTGATGTCAAGTTTGCAGCTGTGCACAAATATGTGAGCATAGCCTTGCTGTTTGTTTTGCTCTCAGACTACCCCAGATCTTCCCTTTGCGCATGGCCAGCAGTGATTTGAGTGATCCTGCCTTGACTGATACCTCACATCCTCCAACTCCATTTATGGGTCATTTAAGGTTTAACTCGATATAATTGGGATGAGAGAGCTTCAGCAAATGCATATGTTTTTGGGAATGCCTCATGACACAACATGTTGTGTTTGTCAACCAATAAATTGAATCTGAGTTGAGGATAGACTGAAAGTGATAATAATGAGTGTGTAGGGGCGGGGATGATATGGGTCAGAAATGGAGTGTGTCAGACCCACTATAGCAGTTCGAAATAACTCACAGGAGACGTCCCGGATTTTACTCAGAACTTTTACTAAAGGATATCAAGAAATGGTTAAAGCCAAGAGCGGCTGGTTACAGTGATTCACATCCTTATATACACTCCTACACATTCCAACAGAGCAGTTCCCGCCAAGTGTTGGTGCCATTGTTTCCCACGGTCAGTTGTGCAGGTGTCTTATCTCGTGTTTACACTGCCAGGCTCCAGATTCAGGGCCTTAATTCTCAGGCCATGAATCTGAGTCATGACAGAGTGCATGCCCTTGCTTTTTCATCACATCTACTTCAATCCTCCATTTTTGCCCATATCACCACTCTTCATAAGACACTCTTTCAATACTGCCCCATCTTCCTCATCCCCTCTTTTGATGCAACCTCAAAAATGTGCAGTACTTCTGGGATGCCTTTGTATGGCTTATTTTTAAAAACGAGTTCATGAAACTTGGCTATCTTGAAGCAGATGCCGATTCTTACATATGAACATATGAATGGGGGGGCAACCATTCTAGCTATTATAGGAGATGGTTGAACATATGTCCTGTGCTTAGAAAGGAGTCACGTGGCTGTAACATGTTCTCTTTATAATCCATATTGGCAGATGTACACCTTTATAACTCATTAAATCTGAATTATGCAGATGAGCTTAAAGTTCTCCTTGGCTTTGCCGTTTATAGGCAAATAACATGTAGTTCTTGTTCTGTGTTCAGTTGCCTGCTCTCCTGCATAGAATTGGAAGCTGGCAATTAAAATGTGCAATGTGATTCAAAAGTTATATATTGATTGATTGATTGATTGATTTTATTATTTATGAGTCGCCCTCCATGTCAGTGCTCCGGGCGACTTACACACAAAAACACATAAAAGAATTCAATAGTTAAAAGCTAAAAGAATAAAAAGATTAATTAAAATAGTTCCAGTAGCTCAGGCTAAGTCTGGGAGGTGTCCTTATATGTGGGACTGGGTAAGAGGTGGCATAATAACTGAAAAACATTGCCCTCTTTTGGTAGCTACATCACTGCAATAGGCACAGAGAGTGGGAAGATTTACTTGTACAAATGGAAACCAGGAGACAACGAGAAGCTGCCACTGTCTGATTGGACCAAATGTGCTGAGACAAATGACAGGTAACTCGCCAAAATACTACTATAAGCAAAATTACGATTGTATGGATACCTTGTTGGCTGTGCTAGAATTATTGTACTGGTTCCATGGGCCTTTTTGGGGGGGGTTAGACAGATTTGCATTTTCAGAACAAGGTGACAGAACTGTGTGTGGTCTAGGAGTGCGAGCTGGAAAGGCTGGTTTAAATCCTCTGTGAATAAGTGTTGAGAGAGCTGCTTCCACTGACAGTCTCACCCTCCCACCACCAATATGGAAATTAAAATATTTACTCACCTTAAAGGATAGTTGTAAAGATTGCTAAGTAGGGCTCTGAACACTTTGCGTGCATTACACAAATGCCAAGTGCTTAGTTTCATGTGATGATAATGATGGCAGTATCCAGTACTGGGTTTATGCAAGAGAATTCCTCACCCATGTCAGCCCGAAGTGCTCATCCCACAAGACTTTGATTTTGGGGTTCCCAAGGAATGGCTAGAAATGTGGGCAGGAGGGGATGGAGTTAATGGACATCAGTTGCATGAGCAACAAATGGCCTCCGTCCCATTTCTCTCCCACCTCTCATCCTTCCCTCTCTACCTGTTCTGTCGTTCTCCCTTCTTTTTCATATTCACATTTCATGAGGATCTCTGGACACTTCAACTTTACACAGGAAAAGCACTTTTTTTGGAAAACCAGAATCTCCATAATCACAATTGGAGAAAAAATGGTATTCACAACCATTTGAAATTCACAACATTTTGTAAAAGTATGATCTTCCAGAGAAGAGCCAAAAACTCATTTGAGTAAAATCTCTTCAATGGTATATAACCACATTTGCTTATGCAAGGCAATTAGGTTTCCAGTTGTTAGACTGATAACCTAGTCGTTTCCGATCTGTTAGGAACAGAGATTATGGAACAACAAGGAGAACCACAGTAAATGGTCAGGTTCGCACTAGTAATGAGGACAATAATGCAATAACTGTGGTATCAAAAATAGCATATATAATAGGGATGGCTAAGCAGCAAAGTGATACAACGTAGGTCTACACATTTAAACATATGCAATGCATTATAGCAAGGTCATCAGTATCAATTTCTACATAGAAATATATGTGACACATGTAAACATACTATACATTCAAGCATGTACAACATATCATGGCAGCAGCATCAGTATCAATATCTACATGCAAGTATATGTAACATATGTGACGATACTATACATTCAGGCATGTGCGATACATCATGGTAAAATCGTCAGTGACAATAAATACATGCATGTATATGCCACATATAACTATAAAGTGAAGCAGAGAAGATGCGTCTACAAAGATGATACAAAGTGAAAAGACAATGCATGAAAGGAAATCTGTTGGATAACTTGGTCTATTCAAACCTGGCCCATACGTAGCCACGTTGGCTCTTCAGAAAGCAATCAAACTCGAGTGGGGGAAGAATGGGAAAGCTTTTAAGGAGTCACTTTGAAGAATGGGTGCCAGGGAAAGTCGAAGGACGCAAAAATCCACTCCGTGTTCTCGAGGGTGGAAGCGGCGAGCGGGGGAACTCAAGCCGCGGCCGCAGCGAGCAGGACGGGCTTACTTCCGCGTTAGCCTGGCGAGCCCCCACACAGTCCCCGAGTGGCCCATTGCTCATTTCGAGCCTTATTTTCGCTTGATTTTGGTCGCTGCGACACTTTTACGACACTTTGCGGCTTCTCCGGTCCTTTCCGGCAGGCTCGCCAGGCTAACGCGGAAGTAATCCCGTCTTGCTCGCTGCGGCCGCGGCTTGAATTCCCCCGCTCGCCGCTTCCACCCTCGAGAACACGGAGTTCTGATGCATTCTGGACCAGTTTCAATTTCCAGATCACTAGCAAAGGAAGGCCAATGTAGAGAGCATTACAGTAGTCCAGTCTCGAGATGACCGTGGCTTGGACCACTGTGGCTAGGGAGCCAACTTCCTTGCCTCCCGGAGATGGAAAAAAGTAACTCTACTGACGGTGGAGATTTGCGTCTAAATCGTCAGTTGAGAGTCCAGAGTGACACCAAGACTTTTAACTGTTGACGACGGACATAATGTCACGCCGTCCAGGAAGGAAGTTGGATCCCCACCCCGCCCAGACGACCCAGCCACAGGATCTCCATCTTAGCTTTCTTCAGTGCCTAATAATAATAATAATATTAATAATCTTTATTTGTACCCCGCCACCATCTCCCTGAAAGGGACTCGGGGCGGCTTACATGAGGCCAAGCACAGAAATACATATTAATACAATAACATAAAAACATAAAACAACATTTCAAGTAAAATAAAACAATAAAATAAAATAAAAGGAGCAGGTCACATGTGCAAAATACAGTGGTAAAAAACCAAAGATGAGATAAGATTAAAACATATATACAGTATTTATAGGAGACATATCTACTCTCCCATAAAACTTTTTTTTTTTTCTATATCATGCTCTCAAGAGACAAAAATAAAATAGACTTTGTTAAAAATTATATGTCTGGTTTACCCATAACCTTTGTGTATTCAGCATACAGGTACATAACTTGTCAATCTAGTTACAGATAGGCTTTGGAGTGGTTTCTCTGTGCAGCTAACACAGGGCATCTTTCTTATAATCAACAACAACATCTTTACAAACCACTCTGAGTCGCCCTCGGGTTGAGAAAGGCAGTATATAAATATAGTAAATAAATAATGCATTCTGAGAGTCTAATAGAGTCTGAGCAGTCTCAGATCTGATCATGTGGTCTGCTGCCCCTCCCACAACCTCAAGAAATATAGAGTAAAGGGAAAGCTGCATACCAAAACATACATATTCAATACAGTAAGCCAAACAGAATCATATAAAAGCAAATTATGAGGTTGCTTTTCCCCAATACACTTGGCCTTGAAAAGTAGGGGACAAGATACTACAGCAGCAGAATCAATATGGAATGTGTGTTGTTTTGGATAACTACCGCTGCATAGTTTCTATGAACTTCCATCTCCTCTTCTTTCCAGGTAGCACTTAACTCTAGCATACTTATTTCTGCTGCAAAGTAGCTCATCTAAAGTTCAACTAAGTACGTCAGTCCACAATTATTTTTTTTTAAAAGTTGGTTTCAGTTCAATTCCATTCATTTATTGTTAGAATTGTTCCGTTCCAATCCGGATATGAGAGTACTTAATTGTATTTATGAAAAGCTGATTCAGATCATTGCAAACTCAGTATTGTATCACTGGTTAACATTGCGGCTCAGTATCAAAATAATAGCATTTGGGCATTGCATAATCATAGCCTCTGGATTTGGAGTCACAATTGCTTTACAGATCAAAGTTATTTAAGGCTAGCTTTCCCCTTACCTGGACAACCATTTCTTCTGTATTTTCCAAGAGTAAGGAGGAGACAGAAAGATTGAGTAGTATACCATGAGAGTGGAGCCTTTTTTAATTCCCCAGCAAAAACTTGCCAGTCTCCCAAACTGTTTGTCATCGTAGTTTGGTCCACATTAAGTTGCAGAACTGCAGTAGCAAATGGCCTCTGTTTTGCCTTGTGCTCTTCTCAATGAGGGCAAGAATATTAATGATGCTTGGCCTTTATATTGCTCTGTGAGGAATCAGTGGTGCAATAGCCTTACTGTAATTCTTTTATCAGCTTCAAAAAGTAGGCCAACCTCCCTATATAGCAAATACTGGCTTGGAGTAAGAGAGGCAGAAGAGAAGGTTGACCATTACATTCATGAATTTATGGTGTTGGGCTCCAGCTCTCATGCCAATTTTATAATATTCCTCACATGTTGGCTGTTTGTAGTCATTGTTGTTACTTGTTTGGGCCAGCTCACATAATAATAATAATAACAACAACAACAACACTTTATTTATATTCTGCCCTTCTCACCCCGAAGGGGACTCAGGGCAGATCACAAGTACACATGTACGGCAAACATTCAATGCCGTTTGTATAGAACGGAACACAGAACACAGACAGAAGGAGGTTTTTGTGTTGTGCCACAGGAGGTGCTGTCGCTCCATCCTTCTATGGCGAAGAGCTGTCAGGACTTCCGCATTCCAGCATTTTTTTCTGATCTTTTTAGGGCATTGTAAAACCTCCCCCGTCTTTTTTTAGCGGTACCAAAATTCTCTAATTACAGCTACAGCTGTTTTCGAACTGCATAGGTAAACAGTGGGCAGGGCTGACGGTTGGCTACCCACGCCAACCCAGGGTTCGAACTTGCAACCTTTCGATTGATCTTCTTTAACTGCTGCTGATTTAACAGTTGTGCCAAACCTCCTGTCTGAATTTCAAGTTCACTGTTATCTGAGGACTGGAAAGAACATTGAACTACACTTCATTTTGACTCAATAGCTGTAGTGTTTATGCACAGGGATGTAGCATGGGTGCCATGGGCCATGAGTCATTCCGTAAGCTCCCAATGACAACACGAAAT
This sequence comes from Anolis apletophallus, assembly GCA_030556195.1. NCBI lineage: Eukaryota > Metazoa > Chordata > Lepidosauria > Squamata > Anolidae > Anolis > Anolis apletophallus. The sequence goes on from JARBWK010000007.1 coordinate 21,864,670, forward strand.
TGACATTCTGTTGTTGTTGAAAACAAGACGTGCAGCTTGCTGCCCTGGAGGACTTGCAAAAATGCCCTGTTCCCCATAAACTAGGTGCGGAAATGTGTTCACTTTAGATACAAATAGTTCCCCTGGTATTTATTTAATTTTTATTTTATTTATTTTTTTAATTTATTTTTTTATTTTATTTTATTTACAGCGTTTTCTCAACCCCCGAGGGGGGACCCAGAACGGCTAACAAAAGCAATCCAATGCCATAATCAATACAATGTAAAACCGTAAATACAAAATTAAACAATAGCAGTAAGATTAAAACAATAATCAACAGCCAATTGAATTAGAACAATACTCCATCCACAATTCCGAATTGATAAGAACAAAGCCATATCCTCAAATCTGTTCCCATTACTAATCCATTCCAGTCAGGTGTTGTTTAAGCTATTGTGCAAAGGCCTGGTCCCAAAGCCAAGACTTCAGCCTCCTTCTGAACGCCAGGAGGGATGGGGCCGAGCGTATTTTACTTGGGAGCATGTTCCACAGTCGGGGGGCCACAGTCAAGAAGGCCCTGCCTCCCGTCCCCGCCAGCTGCATTTGAGATGCCGGCGGGAGTGAGAGCAGGGCCTCCCCTGATGATCTTAAATTGCGGGGTGGGACGTAGGGGCAGATGCGCTCAGATATATACCATGGTGGCATACTTGGCAGCAGTAGCAGGGGACAGTTCCCCAATTCCCATCTCATGCAGTTCCAGAGAGGGCTGCTTTGCCTTCTTTGCTATGGGAGAGTCCCCCCCCCCCCTCGATACAGATTGTTACTCTTTTCCTTTTTTTCTGGATCTTGGTTGGTCTCAGTTGACCACTTGCAAGTGTATCTTGGGATCTGACATTGTACAGAATTTACATGTTTCCTGAAATGCTCTAGTTTTGTTCTGTTTTTGATAGGCAGCTGTTCAGTCATGAGTTCAGTCATCAGACACAGAGATCTAAAGTGAAGTGCAAACAATAGGAGCCAGACCGTGAGTGTATAGGGACAGGTTTTTTTTTTAAATGCCAGAATCCAGAGGGCTTGTTCAATAAAGGCATATCCATGGTGATTTTAAGTCCTGTGGCTTTTGAGTTCTGGCTTGTAACTGCAGTTGTAAAGGCCTTGCGAGACTTGAAATGTTTGCGTTTCTTCCCATGCCGTTAACTTTTCCATTCATCGCAATTGGCCCACAGGGCTCCTGAGCGTACCGGCAGCGTCTGTTCTTCCTTCCAGTGATCTGCCTGGCTACACATTCAGCACTCACTGTAATACAGAGTCCATTGGGGCGTCTGTCCTCAGCACGATAAGTAGACTTTGCATAGTTTCATTGCTGTGTAGCCCGGCTCCTGCTCATAACCACACCTCACAGTCCAGCTCATTAAGCAGGCATTAACTCTGTAAGCAGTTCTGTGTTGCAGACTGGAAATGGTAGCTTCCTAGTCTGGAATAGTAATAATAATAATTATTATTATAATAATCTTTATTTATACCCTGCCACTATCTCCCCAATGGGGACTCGGGGCGGCTAACATGAGGCCAAGCCCTTCTGAAATACAACACAACACAGTGAAAAACAAAATACAAAACAAAATACATCAGAAATAATAATAATGAAAGAAAAAATACAATTACAATAATAAATAAGTAAGCTGCAAGTGATGGAGTAAGAGCCAATATTTGCTTTCCATTTTCAAAGCGCATGGGGGAGAGTTGGAAATTAGGTTGATCATTATCTTTTCCCACAATTCATGGCTGGGTTGCGAGAGACCTAGACTTTCTTCTAATTTGGAGGCAACTAGAGACCATTCATTAGCTAGCATTACTTGTCCGAACGCATCCACTCTTACGTCCCACCTCGAAATCTAAGATCATCCGGGGAGGCCCTGCTCTCGCTTCAATCAACAGCTCAAATGCGGCGGGGACAAGGGACAGGGCCTTCTCGGCGGTGGCTCCGTGCCTATGGAATACACTTCCAACTGAATTAAGATCGGCCCCTTCCCTCCTGGCTTTCCGAAAGAAATTAAAAGCATGGTTTTTGGGCAATAGATGTAAGCAGCACTTTAAAGGGACAAATTGCAATGGTGATATGATTGACGAGATGGTTTTTTACTGTTCAATCTTTGTATGGTTTTAACTATGTATTGTTTTAATATGTGATGTTTTTTTAATCTGTGATTTTATTATTGTAATTTTTTGTAATAGCCTCTCATAGGGCTCAATGGAATGCCGTCCTGAGTCCCCCTTCCTTTGGGGGTTGAGAAGTGACGGGATATAAATACGGGAATTAAATAAATAAATAAATAAATAATAGCAGTTTGACTCCACAAGGTTGTACTTGGATTACCTCCTTCCCTCTACATTTTCAATAATCATAGCTTGCTTTGACAGCTGAATTGCTATCATGCTGTTAGGATCTTGTCTTCAATCCACAGTTTAAAATGGATGTGACCTGTGTGTATATAAACTACTGGCAAAAGTATACAACTTGGCAAAGGTTTATTTACCCCTGCCCCACCTAGTCCTACTTCTCGCTTTTTCTTTCTCTGCCCTTAGATTTGTTTTCTTAGGGGCTTTCCACACATCTATATGATGTGTGGAAATCAAGGCAGATAATTCACAATATCTACCTTGAACTGGGTTATCTGAGTCCACACTGCCATATAATCCAGTTCAAAACAGATAATGTGAGACTTTATTTATTTATTTATTTAGCACATTTGTATACCACTCCCTCTCAGCCCGAAGGCGACTCGGGCCAGTTTACAAGGCAACAATTTGAATGCCAACAGCATCCTAAAAACGGCACTTAAAACAGTTAAGAACATTAGCAATAAAATAAAACATCACAATAATAAAAACAACATTTTAGTCTCCAAAATAAAACAAAATCCAATATCATAGTCCAGTAATTCCAATCCTATGTCAGTTACACTGCCTTTTCGAACGCCTGCTCAAACAGTGAAGTTTTGACCTTTTTTCGGAAGGCCAAGAGCAAGGGGGCTGATCTAATGTCCCCGGGAAGGGCGTTCCACAGCCGAGGGGCCACCGCTGAGAAGGCCCTGTCTCTCATCCCCGCCAAACGCATTTGTGATACAGACTGAGTCGAGAGCAGGGCCTCCCTAGATAATCTTAACGTCCCAGATGGTACATAAGGACAGGTAAGTTGGGCCAGGTTCATCTGTGTGGAAGGGGCCCACGTTTCACAGTCTTGTTGTTACGGCAGATAAACATATTTTCTCTTGGTTTGGAGGCAAAGACAGGCAACCAATGTGAATGTCAGAGTTTTCTGAAAAGGATGGTTAAAGACAACCTGTGACTGGGATGATTGGGAAGGACCACCTGAGCCATTTAGGGCACCCCTTAATACTATGAACCACACTTTGGGTTACGTCTGAATACAGCCTTCGTTTTGAACTGACACATTCTCTGACTTGTCTTTGAAAACGTTCACACCGACACAACTCCTTGCTCTCTGTTAGTCACATCATTTGGTAATAGTGATGTTTGACCTGAAATTGCAGTGAAAATCATAGATGGCAGTTTGAATGGTTGATGGGACGGCGCGAGAAAAATGTCACTTGAGCCAGTAATCGCTCTACCATTTTAATATCTACAGGCACTGACAACTTTTAGCTTTTCTCCAAGCTGGCCGCGCCGAAATGAATGCGCTAATTAGATAAATGCTGACGTTTTTGAATTGACAAAGTCCAGCTGAGTTTGACATTTTGCGGTTGGGAGAGATGAATTGGGTTTCCTTCCGCTAATAGCTTCTGTCTTTGTTGCAGCCAAAGCCACACTCTTGTTGTCAAGCAGCTGTGCTGGAGAAAATGCGTGGGCAGAGCCGGGCAGGACGCAGCGGCAGAGAGCACCAAATGGCTCCAGCTGGCGAGCGCTGGGGCCGACTGCTGTGTCAAGATCTTCAATATTAATAGAGGCGGGCTTTAGACAATGCCTTTTCAGCCAGATGGGCCGATTTCTTGACGTGCCGGAATATGCTTCCTGTCCTAAACATGCATATATATATATATATATATACACACACACACACACACACACACAGTTTTCCTTTTTTTGTACTTAAAGCTGTAGCAACGGACACATGTACAGAGTCACCTTATTTATTAAAGTGGTTTGAGTACATAGCATGTGTTCTCCATTAGTGGACTTTCTTCATGGAAGGCCTCCATAGCTCCAGAACGCTGCTTTTGACGAGATGCCCATCTGTCAGGAACAGAGGTGGGTGGCGTGGAAGGACGGCGCTGGGGAGAAGACAGCTTGCCTTCACCCACTTCCTTTGCTTTGGCACAAACATCTCTTCTCTTCCTAGACATGCAGCCTATCAGATGGGGCTATTGTAAGCATGAGCAATTTCTGGGGCTTTGACTTGGCCTGGGTTCTATTATGGATTTTCATCGAAATGAACTTAGAAATACTTTGCAACTTTGATTTTCAGATGAATGGATATTTCTTAAGGTTGCGCTATTCAGTGGTGGTTTGCAAGATTGCCGGATCCAAGAAGCTTGCCAGATCTTGACCAGGATGGGGAATGATGAAAGATTTCTCCACTCCCACTCTCCACTGCAACACATTTAATAATTAAAATCCCTTCCATGGCTGTGCAGGGGACAGTGGAAGGAGTTTCCACTCGGAAGGAAAAAGTTAACCCTTCATTCTCCAGTGCTGCAACCCTTCCTCATAGAATTTATTTATTCATTAACTTTATTATCAAGGACTGAGATTCTATGGCCGGGACGCCCAGAGCCACCCATTCCGCTGCCTCTCTTTGAGGGAGAGCCGCTGATCCCGGCCCCGTCGGTGAAGAGTCTCGATGTGATACTAGACTCGAGACTCACTGGAGGCCCAGGTTGCTGCACAAGTAAGGGCTTTCTTCCCACCTACGCCAGGCACGTCAACTGGCACCTTACCTTCCATCAGATGCGCTGGCTACGGTGGTCCATGCCACGGGGTTGCCGCAGTCAACCACTCGTAAAATCCAGCTAGTGCAGAATGCAGCTGCCAGACTCCTCACCGGGACACCACTGAGATGCCATATCGCGCCATCTCTACAGCGCCTGCACTGGCTGCCAGTCGAGCTCACAGCCATCCACAAGATCTTGTCGCTACCTTTAAGGCCCTCCATGGCGCCGGCCCAGCTTATTTAAAATACCGCTTGTCCGAACCAGCTCATTTAAGGTCGCCGTTTCAGGAAACAGGGACCTTCTCCGCATCCCAGGTGTGAGTGAGGCCCGCCTCGACACCACGAGACGGAGAGCCTTTTCCATCGCGGCCCCTGTTCTTGGAACTTGATGCCGGCGATCAGAGAGCCATCCGGGACATGCCCCAGTTCCTGACTGCACTGAAGACCTGGCTCTTCCGAAAGGCTTACGAAGGACACCCTCCAGACTTAGCCTGAGTTACTGGAACTATTTTAATTAATTTTCCTATTCTTTTTAGCTTTTAACTATTGAACTCTTTTATGTGTTTTATGTGTAAGTCGCCCGGAGCACTGACGTGGAGGGCGACTCATTAATAATAAAATCAATCAATCAATCAATCAATTTATACTCCACCACCATCTCCCCAAGGGGACTCGAGGCGGCTTACATGAGGCCAAGCCCAATAACACATAATACCAACATAACAGCAAATAATAAAACAATACAATCAATATACTTACACACAAGCAATAACCGACAGTTTAAAACCATTCTGTATTCAGTAATGCTAAGAAGTCTTTATGTAAAATTACATAAATGTCCTTCTCTCATCCACCAGCAGCCAGATTGAGTGAAGGAGGCATATTCAGCTGGTGATATCTGGAAGAAGAAAAATGACAGGACTACTTCCTGCAAGGGAGGGCTCCTGATTCTGATAGTTGCAGCCTCACTGCCTGGCAGTTGCGGGTTGGAAATGCCTTGTACTCTTATTGGCGGCTAAACCAATCCTTTGCCCAAGCAGGCTGCTGGCTATTAACATATACCAGGGCATTGGGCAAAAAACTTCACGTAGGTCCTTTCAACACTGACTAAAATACGCAGTTTGAAGCCAACGTCAGGCTGCGGTGGCTGCAAAATGCAATCTCTCAATGCGCTGCAGCGTGCATTTATAAAAGTCCCAAGAAAGTCATGAATTCTGTCTATAAATGTGCTGCAGTAGCTGCCAGTGTATCCCAGATCCAGTGTGAAACCAGCTCTGTAAAATGTGGAGTGCATTGTAGGCACCCACCTTGGCTGAAGTGCATTATGGATGTTCTAATGGCAGCTGCCCAAAAATGCTCCAAGAGCACGGCTGGGCAGCAAGGGACTCATTGCCCCCCTGGGAGGAGTGATTACCTCTGCTGCTGCTACTTTCCCTTTTTCTCACCCTGTAGCCCTGTGGTATGCTGATGCGCATCTCTCTAGGAAATGGCAGAAAAAGCTTGCAAAGCAGTTTGAAGCCAAGTAATTGGAATTTCTTTCCCCAAACTGGTTCCAGGCATGGAAATCTGATCACCCACTCAGTGAAACGAGTTCCTTCCAAACTGGTTCCAAGATGGATTAGAGTGTCAGTGTAGAAATTCTCTTAGTTGCGGATACAAAACTAAGCAGCCAATATCACAACAGAATAATGACAATGAGTTAAATTCCAAAATCATGCTAACCCACAAACTTTTCCAAGCTCTGATGCTGAAGACTGTTCCCTTTCCCTGCGCATGCACTACCTGAAGTTGAAGTATGAAATAATAATAAAACTTTATTTATACCCCGCCACCATCTCCCCGAGGGGACTCGGGGCAGCTTACATGAGGCCAAGCCCAATGACACATAATAAAATAACACAGCAGCAAATAATAAAACAATACAATCAATATAACTCACACATAAAAAGAAATATGACCTGTACAGGTAATGGAAAAAGTGAATCAAGGCAGTGTTTTTGTCACTAACCCTTGTTGAGGTTGTTCCAAAGTCTGAGAGGATTTTGTTGCCTTGTCCTGCTTGCCTTCGTTGGGACAATTTTTATCTGACCCCCCTACCAATAGACTTCTGAAGGTTTCCTGACTAATCATTAGTAACAGTGCAGTCTTTCCCTCTAAGAAAGTTAACCCAGTTTATGTTTAATAGTTCAAATTAATATTTGAATATGTCAATCTCAAGATTCCTCAAGATCAATCTCAAGATGCCAACAGTGGCGTGATTGTAATTATGGGGATTGGTGTCTAATTCTGTCCTTATTTATGGTGAAATATGTCTTATGGGGAGCTGGTGGCCTAAACCTGAAATTTTAATTGGCTCGAATGCCTTTCCTTGGTAGAACAGAAGCTGCACTGATTCCGTTGCAGTCTGTCTTCAAGAAATTCCCTGACAATCCCAGGGGTCTTTGGTGTAAAGATCTCAAGGAGAGACATTGTAGAACTACTCCTATGCAGAGTAAGAAGCACTAGATGAGATGGATACACTACGTGAGCTGCACTAGATGAGACCTGGATGTGACAAGCTTTGTGTATCTATGCAAATTGAGCACAAAATTGCAGAGATTTTTGTTTGTATGTTTGTGGTCTTTCATAGGCTCTAATCCCAGGCTGTTTCCTATGGTTGTAAAAATGAAATTAATCAGGATCTTTCAAGACCTTTTGTTTGATACATGCTTTATTACATCTTACTAAGAATTCCCAAACTACGATTCCACTTTTGTTCGGATCAGTTATACTTTTCACATTTAGGGCCCTAAGGTGTTTTGTATAGGGATAGGGGCAGGGCCGTAGCCAGGATTTTGATTCGGGGCTGAGTTTGGTTCGGGGGGCTGAGACTGGGTGGAAGAGGGTCTACCCTAGCAAACCGTTTGTATTGTTATCCCAATAACCCCATTAATGTGGGATATAATGAGCATGGTGATCAGATCATGATATGAATAAACATAACAGTTTAAATAATGTACCAGTAAGGCCTTTTCGCGGACCACCCTGCGAATTTCGGGGGCTGAAGCCCCTTAGCCCCCGACTACATGCCTGGATAGGGGTATCCTCATTAGAATCATAAGACAGTGAAGGAGTGAGCAAGGGAAGTTCCCCCTCGGGGGTTGAGAAGGGCGGGGTAAAAATGCTGTAAATAAATAAATAAAATTTGTGGTTGGAAACCATAAATCAGAAACCTCTTGAAGAACAGCCAAAAGTCCATTGCAAGAGTCAATTCAGTGCATGAAAGCAGAACGAAATGGCCAGAGTGAGCAAAGAAAATGGGTGAGTAGCTTCTGTTGTAAATGTGCACTGGCACAAGAACATATTTTATCTCATACATAATTGAAGTGTAAAGGCTGTCTTGTCTGGAAATCAGAGCTCGGATTCGCCTCCACACCCTGCTTTCCTCCACCGCACCCCAAATGACCATAAGATTGTATTTGCATTATCTCAACAAGCCCTAACCCCACCCCGACCCCACTGCCTCTTACGAGATGCCCCTTTCTCTGGCGTCCAGAAAGAAGTGCGAAACATGGATAGCATTTATAGTTTCAGAGCAACAACCTGGAAGCTGAGGTCATGGGTTCTCCTAGGACGTCGCCACAGAACATCAGGCACTTTGCAAGCGAACAGCGAAAATCCATTTGAAAACGGAGAGGTGGGTGTTGGAGCAACAAATGCAAGAAGGAAGTTTTGAAAGCAAAATTGATTTTCAAAGCCTCTATTGAGGTCATGACTAATGTCTGAAAATCTAGGTTAGCTCCGTTTGAAACAGCACTCTGCCCCCATCTTATATTAGGAAAACAACTGAGGATTTTAATACATGTTTAACAATGCGATTCTGCACCCATTTAGGTGGAAATCAACCTGACTAGCTCAGTGGGGATTCCTCCCAGGTATATGGGCCTACGATTGAGCCCAAGGAATTGGAAAGCTTTCTTACCAAACCAGATTCCGAGAGCTATAAATCCCTTTGTGGAGCAGTTATGAAATAATCAAACCTTGTGGTTATTATGAAAAGCATGGTAAAAAGGAAGACATTTGCAGATTTGTGACTGGTGGAATTGTGGAATACCTAAAAGTGCACACGTAGAGATTTATTTACTTAAAAGTGTAACTTGCAGCAACTGACGAAGAACACTATAAAAATAAGTTTCCCATATCATGTTACTATATAACTACAGTGTGGTTAACAACGCTGTGTGGTTAACAGTGTGGTTAACAACGTTACTATATAACTACAGATAACAACGCTGTCCTTAAACTGCTGCTGACTTTGTATACCACTTTTTCCTTCCCTCATATTTCTGAAGTTGTTTAGAAAGGCAATGTCACCCATCCCATCTAAATAGAGGGATGTTTCAGGAGCCACATAGTATGTGTGACAGCTCCATGCAACAACAGCTTATCCTATCTTATCCAAACACCTTATGTGTTTGTGCTGATGTGTATTGCACCAGGAATGTGGTGCAGCTGGCTGGGTGTCAGCTGCGTAAGATCTCTACTGACCAGGTGATGAGTTTGAGGCCTGTCCGGGTCGGGGTGAGCTCTCAACCAATTGTGTAGCTCGTTGTTGACCCTTGCAACCTGAAAGACAGTTGCATCTATCAAGTAGGAAATTTAAGGACCACTTTGTGTGGGGAGGCTAAATTTAATGGATTTGCGAGGCCATAAAGATCTCCAGGAAATACACAAAAGAGTGAAAGAGTGCAACAGCTCCTCCTGGTGGCCAGAAGCTGAAATGTTAAATTGCCTCTGTGTCTGTCTATATGTGTTGTATGTCAAATGACATTGAATGTTTGCCTGTATATGTGCATTGTGATCCGCCCTGAGTCTCCTGCAGGGTGAGAAGGGTGGACTATAAATGATGTAAGTAATAAATAATAATATTGAACAGGGTTTTGTGTGTGTCAGGAACGACTTGAGAAACTGCAAGTCACTTCTGGTGTGAGAGAATTGTCTGTCTGCAAGGACATTGCCCAGGGAACACCTGGATGTTTTACCATCCTATGGGGGGCTTCTCTCATGTCTCCACATGGGATGCTAGAGCTGAGATGGCAGCTCAACTCGCTTCCCGGATTCGAACCACTGACCTTTCGGTCAGCTATCCTGCCAACACAAGGGTTTAACCCATTGCACCACTGGGGCCTCCTATTGAACAGGTTCCCTGAGATATGGCAGTGGAAGCAGAAAGTCCCTTGGACCATCCAATAGTACTCAAGTAGCCCCCCAAGCCTCCAGCAGGAAGAAAACACGTACATGCGATTTTGCAAGGCTAGCTATGAGGAAGACACCCACCAAATAGTAGTTCATTAGGTTTTCTCTATTTTATTAATAAAACAGATTTTTGCAACAATTTATTAAAAATCGATTTTCATGCAGTATAAGGGGAATACAAGAAATTCTCCACGTACTTTCTTTTTCTCCTTCTCTTGCTTTTTTAAAAAATAATTCTGTCTGTTCCAGTCTAGGTTAAAGCTTTTGTGCACTAACTTGGTTGGGAAATGCCACTGGGGCACAGCCTCCTTGTCATTTTTTACAGTACATTTTTGCTGCAGTAGAAAAAGAACAGAAACATTAAATAGCTATAGTCACTTTGTGGGTCTTGTTTTCTGCAGGAAATTTTTAAAAAAATGTTGTGGGAAGAACTACAGTTGCATTTGAGACAAAGAATGTACTGCATGGTTTAAACCTAAGAAACAGCACACAGTCAGTATTCACAAAGAGTTACAGACACACACTCACCGCCAACAGTCCAATACTTTTGAATTTTTTTTGTTTTTGTTTCCTGCTATGTTGGAATAATATTTTCTACAGAAATGTTTGTGTATACATTATATACAGTATTATTGTCCTTTTTGAAAAGTAATATTTATTTGTATTAAATAAAGTCCTGATGGAGTTTATTAATAAATTAAGAGAATACTGTCAACACACTCACGCACCCACACGCACACCCTCACTTGCACATACACACCAGACAACACCTTCGGTGGTTAGTGCTCAAACAGAGTAATGTGTTCTACCTCCTGCATGGTAGACGTAGGGTCAACCCAACACTTCCGGATGCCTCCATGACCTCTCAGTGATATGTGTTCAGGGACAAGTTCTGTGATGCCCCCAAGTGGACTACAATTTATGGGTAATATACTCAAACAAGATGGGATTAGGGACATCTACAGGGACTCACTTAGTACTTCTCTCTTCGTGCGGAGACCAAATGCTGCACTGGGACACGAGAGGAACAGAAGGTCCTTTCCTGTTGTGCGAGAGAGGACAGTGCAGTCGTAAATGCTACCCCCCTCCACCATGCCTTATCTCAAAAACATTACTTAATTCATACAGGATTTTAGAAAAGGCAGCCAGTATTGCCAAAGTTCAGCAGTCTTGCATGCCAAATTGGCCACCAGTTAAGAGTGCCAAGAATGGAGATAGCAGCCCGTGGTATTTAAGGAAGGTGAAGGCTGTATGAGAGAAGTAATTCTGTTTCTCTTTTCCCACTGCAATTTCTGGGCCTAAACACAACTCCTGTAATTCATAGGCCGATTGTATCGGTGGCTCCTTTTCATAGATCAATGCTTCTCATATGCTGGCCATTCAGAAGCATAGTCACAAAAGGTTCCCCCGAAATCATAAGCTAGCCATTGGGAAGCACAGTCACAGAATATGACACTGAAATCCTGTAACTGGAAGGGAATTTGGCTGTGCTTCTCTGGTCTTCCCCTGTTGAATGCACAACCTTGGACTGTGAGCAAACTGGACTAGCACTAGAATTTCACATGATGTGCCATCTCTCAACAAGGCAGCTTGATGCCCAGAGTGAAGTGTGTCCACTGAAATTCTTTGTGCCAGGTAGTTGTACAAAGCATGAGTGCCCCTTTTTGGATCATGCATGCACAAAAGTCTTAGTTCCCACAGGCATGCGCAGAATCACTAGCATATAAGTAGCACATGCTTGAATCAGACCTTATCGGTAAGTGATAGAACCGCTTGGACATTTTGTATGAGCGCATTAATCTCCAATAGTGCATCACTCTCCAATAGCAATTCAGCTGCTCAGGGAGGAAGATTAAATTCCAATTTCTTGGGGGCAAAGAGAGATTAAACCAATTTTCATCTTTTTTTGTTTTTCAATTCAAAAGGCAAAGGGATTTTTCCTCATACAGGCACACTTGATTAGTACTCTCTTATTCTCAACTACCACTGTCACACACGCAAAGGTATGAAGCAAAGGTTGTGTATATACGGTCAATGCCTCTGCAGCAGTGTGGCATCTCTGTGTCCCATCCCTACATGTCCTCCTGCAAATTAACTGCACTGTGGTTTAAATCAAACTTGGGGAGGAGTTTATAATTCATCCTAAGACATCAAGACCCACCCGAAGCCTTGTGCACTGTCAGCCCTCAGTGTCTGCCATCACCCTGGGACCCTGCCAAACCCCATGTCTTAGCAAGAAGGAGGAGTATCTGCTATCTGGCCACCCACTCGTGGGATTTTTCCCCTAGACTTACGTCCTCCTTGAAACCTCCTCTATTCCAAGCATGTCTTAAGAGAAGAGGAACTGAGACGAACTCATCTCAATCACAGCTAAGGAAGGGTTTCTCAAAGAATAAAGTCCCAAAAATGAAGGTCAGCGCAATCCTGCAAAACAAAGTATCCATTTCCATTGATAGAGATCTCTGCTGATGGGATTTCTTCTCCCCCCCCCCTATTTTTTGCACATTATTCCACATTTTCCGTAGCCATATAAAGCATAGTGACACTTGAAGGAGGTCCTTTTTTGTTTTTGTCAAGTTTATGTTTCCAGCCACCTTGCCTCCAGGAGCAATTTGGGAAGGACCATGGTTTGGTGACTTTCTCTGTGAAGAAATAAAAATGTCCGCAAGTAAGGCTACAGCTCAACCTCTGGGTAACCTTCTCCGCTTTGCATGCTTCGCACAGCAGTGGAGCTGGTCCTCCATTAACGATGGCCTTATAACACTAGTTCCTCTGTGATTAGAGTAAGGAGTATGTAGAAGGCAAGAGTTCAACACAAAATGTTCAGTCCAGCCATTAAGTACCAAAATCAGTTCAGGAAGCTCTGAATACCCTCCTACAGGCCGGAAACCATCACACGAAAAGATGGTGGCACGTGTCTGTGCCGTGGACTGGCACTGGGGCTGACGCATGGACTAGCACAACTGGCATCGACCCCGCCTATCGACGGCAAGTAGGCATGGTGAAGAATGGGCAGCTGTAAGGAGAGTCGGCGCTGTATGCTGCAAAGACAGAGAGAGAAAGAGCAAGGACATTGAGCTCAGATGTTGACAAAGCATCCTTTACTTCTCCACGTGTTTGCTATGATATGGCCAACTCATAACTCTGGTGAAGGGCCAGAGGTTGAAGACACCTGACAGATCCCTTCCCAAATGAATTCCTGAGCAAACCCTGGTCCTTCACTTTGAATGTATTTTCTTTTGCTTATTTGCAGAATCAAGATGTATTTATTTATTTATTTGTTCGACTTAATATACCGCTCTCTCTGGAGCCCAGAGCAGTTTACAGAGTTAAAAACAGATAACCACATAAAATGCAATAAAACCAGATAAAACCCCCAGTTAAAATCAAATTCCAGCAGAACTGCAATGGCAGTAGGAATATGCTGACAGCGACACAACAGGATGCTGATAACACGGCATTGGTTATTTACCTGTTGGTCACCCAAAGGTCCAGTAAGATCAACGGTATTAATACGGGGGCAGAACAGTATACATAAAACATTGAACAGGCGCACCATCATGCTCGAAAATGCTCTAGAGATGAAAGGAAGCAGCATCAGCAAGGGCTCAAATCAATATTTGTTGTTTGTTGCAGTCACTTACCATAAATATGCATGTGTTCAAATTATTAAGAATTAAAAATATGACTGGAAAGTCCAAAAGCAGACTGATGATTTTTAACTCTTATCTTACAAGGATTTTCTTTGCACATTATGTCAATTGAAAACCGCAAAAGTTTCTCGGAACCAAAAATCCCAAATGTAAAGCTTTGTTCTTGTGGATACGCAATGAACAGAACAACGGCACTTACTGTTCTGGAGAGTTGATATCTTCTATAAAGTCTTTATTTGTTCTAGAAGACTCTGTTGTATCCCACTGTGCTTGTGGATTTTGATCAAGGTGGTTTTTCAACACAGCCTTTTCACCATCTAAGGAAAGAAGAACCATCATCACTAAAAGCGGAGGAACCTGAGGAACATCTGCCTAACGTTTTTCCTAACTGCTTGCAACTGATCAACAAAGGAAAAAAATTAAGGGTCCTTATTCTGAAACCAGGGATAATGACGTGTTTGGGTGAGCAATATGGTCCTTCCACAAGTTTTGGACTAAAACTCTCATAAGACAATAAATGTAAACAACTGTCATTGGTTTAATCTAAAAATCCGGAGGATACAAAGTTACCTATTCTAGTTTATGTTCCAATTTCAATGAGTTCTTTCTGTTAAATATGCCTGTTTTGGCCTTCATAATCCAGGTTCATATTGCTGGCCAAAATGTATTACTTGGCTCCCCAGCCTTGCCTTTTCCTTAGTACATACTTCTACTCCGCATTTGGAAAATACAAAGTTCCAGTAATCTCCCTTCTTCTCTTTATGTTATGTTTAAAGAGAAGGGATATTAACACATCTTTGCAAGTAATATGAAAATGGATTGTGGAGGTCAAAACAGGTAGATTTATCAAAAAAATAACATTGTTTCCACACTCACAAATGCCCCTTAAGGGGAAAAAACTGCCTTAACTTTCAACGGGCAATGGAGATCAATTGCACCAGGAATGTGGCGCAGCTTGGCTGGGTGTCAGCTGCATAAGATCTCTACTGACCAGAAGGTCATGAGTTTGAGGCCTGCCCGGGCCGAGGTGGGCTCTCGATCTATTGTGTAGCCTGTTGTTGACCTTTGCAACCCGAAAGACAGTTGCATCTGTCAAGTAAGAAAATTAAGGTACCACTTAGTGGGGAGGCTTAATTTAACTGGTTTATGAGGCAATAAAAAAGATCTCCAGATCTAGATCCTGTCAGATAAGTAGAAGGAGCTCTGGCTAGTGCTTGATGGGAGGCTGTCAACCAATACCAGGTCCTGTAGGCTATATTTCAAAGGAAGGAGCTGGAAAAACCACCTCTGTGTGTTCCTTGCCTAAGAAAACCCTATGAATGTCAGGCGATCACAATAAGTCAACTTGAGGGCGGCCACAGAGGCTTTGTTTCACCATATGACCCTTTGCCACACAGAATTTTTGCCTCACAAGTTACCAGATTCTGTAGTAACTTATCTGGAGCATTATCCAATACTTTTGTCTAACACTCTGTCCAAGAGATTACAATAAAATATGGAGAATTCCTTCTATCCCCTGCATATGTGGGTGGGGAGTGGGTGATGGACTTATCAGTGGAGAGGGATCAAGATGGCAAGTCAGATGATAAACACCCAGTTCTATGCAGAAAGGAAAATAGAATGCACTCACAAATGTACCAAGTACTATTTCTTTCTCTTGGCGTTACATTGTATGAACCGTATTTCCCCTTATTTTATTTATTTTGTATCAAAAGCATTTATTATTTATTTATTTACGGCATTTGTATCCTGTAGCTTCTCTCCCCAGATGATCTTAGGGTACGAGGTGGGACATAGAGGCAGATGCGCTTGGACAAGTAAGCTGGGCCAGAACCATACAGAGCTTTATATGTCAATACCAGCACTTTGAATTGGGCTCGGAGATGGACAGGCACCAGTGGAGCTGACACAACAGGGGGTGGTATGTTCCCTGTATGTCTCCCCAGTTAGCAATCTGACTGCCGCCCGTTGGGCCAGCTGTAATTTCCGAACCGTCTTCAAAGGCAGCCAGTAATCTATTTGGGATGTGACTAGAGCATGGACGACCGTGGCCAGATCAGACTGTGGCCCAAGATACGGGCGCAGCTGGCGCACAAGTTTTAATTGTGCAAAAGCTCTCCCGGCCACCGCCGAGACCTGAGGTTCCAGGCTCAGCAATGAGTCCAGGATCATTCCCAGACTGCGAACCTGTGTCTTCAGGGGGAGTATGACCCCATCCAACACGGGCTGTAACCCTATACCCTGTTTGGCCTTATGACTGACTAGGAAGACCTCTGTCTTGCCTGGATTCAATTTCAATTTGTTAGCCTCGTCCAGTCTGACAGCAGCCAAGCACCGGTTCAAGGTCTGGACAGCCTCCTCAGTAATAGGTGAAAAGGAGTGACAGATCTGGATGTCATCTGCGTACAGATAACACCATATTCCGAAACTTCGGATGATCTTCCCCAGCGGCTTCAAGTAGATGTTAAATAACATTGGGGACAGTACTGAGCCCTGAGGGACTCCACAAGAAATGGCTGAGGGGTCAAACAGGTGTCACCAATAACACCCTCTGGGACCAACCCTCAAGGAAGGATTGGAGCCACTGCAAAGCCATACCTCCAAGCCCCATCTCAGAGAGGTGTCCCCGAAGGATACCGTGGTCAACGGTATCACAGGCCGCTGAGAGGTCCAGCAGAACCAACAGGGACACACTCCCCCTGTCAAGCTCCCAGCACAGATCATCTACCAAGGCGACCAAGGCTGCCTCAGTACCATGTCCCGGCCTAACGCCAGACTGTGCCAGATCAAGATAATCAGTGTCTGCCAGGAACCCCTGGAGTTACGAGGCCACTACACGTTCCAAGACTTTGCCCAAATAGGGAAGATTGGAAACTGGCTGATAGTTCACTAATTGAGTGGGATCTAGTGATGTATAAGTAAATAAGTATAAGTATTGCATAAATAAGTATAGTTTCCGCTTATTGCCCTCTCCACCATTATGCAGCAACACTATCTCTTGAGATTTGAGACTGTTGGGGGAAAGCTTTGAATGCCACCTTTTGTTCAGTCTGGGGGGAAAATGATACTTATTTGAGTCCCTCTTACACATACACAACTAACAGGATTCTGGCCTGTGAGAGTTCAACTCTCAGACTGTGGCTGGAAGCAAGAGTGACCTGTTTGTGGTGCATTTGACACGGGTGCATTGCAATTGGCCTGTGTGCCAGAATTTTGATCTGAATATTGTAGGGCTTATTTATCTGGGACAATCTTGCATTAAAATCAAAGGCCCATTCCTCCCCCACCTCCTAAAACTATTTCCAGGAGCATTGTCTATTTTAATGCATATTCAAAGTATTTTTGCAAAGACTCCTGTCATTGATTACCCCATTAAAAATGTTTGAGTAATCCAAACAAACACTTAAAAATTCTTTTTCATTTGCTGTTCCTTGAATCAAAAACAAGGTGTGAGAAGGAGTTGGGAGACCCGTTTTTTCAAATGGCCTGATTAAAAAAGCCTCGGTGAGGTCAACTGAAAAGACCAGAAGCTATTCAAAGCTTTCAAAAGTAGAAGTAGGATGATGACTGTACCAACTTGCTTTGCATCCCAACCGAAAGGGAGGAATTGCAAGAACTGATGATTGCTGCATAGCAAACCCTTGTTAGCTTAATCCTAACATGATGTTTCTCAAGCTAATTCCCTCCTGAACGGATTTGACGAAGCATCTGAGGAAGGGGGAGAACAGAGACTATCAAGGAGGAGCAGTTGGAACCATATCCTCACCTTCAGGCAAAATGTAAGTGGGCTGAAGGCCACTATCACAGAAGGTCATCCATGCTAGATTTGTATGACTCTATCCCTGTTATCCTACTAGCTTTGCCAAATTAGCAAAGAGGGTTGCTTAAAAGCTGCTAGCTTTCTTCCAAATATAGATTTCCCCTCTTTCAAAATAGGTGAAATATTTTGTCCTGTCTCACTTCTCGTGGCAAATTAGTCACTGTCCTATCCCTGTTATCCAGTTCACAATCCTGGCACATAACAAGAGGAGGCTGTGCGTACATCGAAATGTCTGGAAGCTAACTTGTGGCATAAACTACTGGGATAAAGATGTGAGCAGAAGGTTGCCTAAATTGTGGGAGTGGGGGAGAGGTAGCATTCAAAGCAGTCAAGGCTTTCTAGCTTCCATCGGTGTGACCATGACCTTCTACGCTTGCAGAGATCTTTGTGAGTTTTTCACATGTCCAAACAATATATTAGAAGCATTAAAATAAGGCATCCTGTGTGACCCCTTCACACTGGGGTGGTATAGGGTTCATACTTTTGATAAAACAAAAGCTTTGCCAGGGCTCATCATTGCATACCTTTGTTTTCTGTGAAGTTGCGTATACTGAGAATATCATTGAGTTCCTGGTAGTGATTCTGCTTAATATACGTTGTCTTCTCAGGTGTGTCCTGCAGTTGCATAGTGACTTCTTCTAAAGCTTTGTCCAGCTGTTTAAAGGAAAGTTTAACAAGGGTATTAAAGTGGTTTCTTTAAAGAGAAAAGCCAAACATGCAAAAAGGTACATATGCATATGAGGTCTATTTATACTTATCCTGATGATAGACCTACCGTGTCATGTTTATAAAGTACACACAGACATGGGCCTGGAAAGAAAGATCTCTTGCATATGGCATGATGGAATACACACCACACATATATAAATCCATTGAATTGGCATATAGAAGAAAAATATAGCCCCATTTGTTATGGATGTGTGGATCAATTTGTGTATCAAAATTCCTGCCAGTGTCAAATAGACCTTTACCCTGGAGACATCAAAACACAAGACCTATAGGATGCCTGTTCTGTCCCCTGAGCTAACTTTCAGGTGCCCAATTTTTGGTGAGAATAGAGTTGGAAACTCATAACAAAAGGTGTAACAATAAACAAACAAACAAAAAGATTTAATTGTATGGGAGATCAGAACCCTAACTCCTCCCAGGGTCTGACTATTAAGCAATTACTTGAAGGAACAGATGGAAACTCGGGACTTAACTGGGTTTCTCTTGATTACTTTCAAAGAGATCTTCTTTCTGGACTCTTTTCTGTGTCCTTTATCTGGCTTTGTCTTCTGTTAACACCTACTATTCATTTATTATTTAATTATTTACATTATTTATATTCCGCCCTTCTCACACCGCAGGGGACTCAGGGCGGATCACAATGCACATATACAGGCAAACATTCAATGCCCTTTGACATACAAACATGTAAGACAAGACACCCAGAGTCAATTTAATATTTCAGCTTCTAGCCACCAGGGGGAGCTGTCACACTCCTTCACTCCTTGTACACACTTCCTGGAGATTTATGGCCTCGTAAATTAGTTAAATTAGCCTCCTCACAACGTGGTACCTAAATTTCCTACTTGACAGACGCAACTGTCTTTGGGGTTGCAAAGGTCGACAACGAGCTACACAAATGGTTGAGCACTCACCCCGACCCGGGCAGGCCTCGAACTCATGACCTTCTGGTCAGTAGAAATCTTAGGCTGCTGACTCCCAGCCAGCTGCGCCACAGTCCCGGTGCTATAAAGTCTCTTTTCTTCTATAAACAGTAGACTTGGTTCCTTAATCTGCAGGCTTCCTTAATTTATTCAGCCTTTGTCTTCTTAAACTTTTGACTTCTTAAACCAAGTTTCCTAAACCATAGACGTCAACGCTATTGCAGCCTCTAGACTCCTAGGCACGCCTCAACTAACTAACTGCAAAGGAGCTACTGAGGAGGACAGCAATCTTCACTTCTGGGGGGATCTTAAAGGGTCTAATTAAGGTTCCCTTCCATATAAAATTATACAAAAAGTAACTGAACCCATTTGAACTATGGGGACAACTGAGGCTTAAACAAAGAAAACAGTGAAAGCCTCTGTGCAGGCATGATATCTGGTACTCTCCAGATATCGTTGGACCCAGGCATGTACCTGGGGGGGGGGGCTTGGGGGCTGAAGCCCCCCCCCCCGAAATTCTTAGGGTGGTCTACAAGAAGGCCTTACTGGTACATTTAAACTGTTGTGTGTATTCATATCATGATCTGATCACAGTGTAGGCCTACGAGTTATTCTGATGTACATCTGCTGCTGCTTGTTTTAAATGTTTGAATTTTAATATGTGGACATGGTCCATTGTTTTTATCGTGTTTTTATGGTTTTATATGTATGTAAGTCGTCCCGAGCCCCCCGGAAGGGGCGACTAATAAATCAAAATAATAAATAAATAAATATATCCCATATGCATGGGGGTATTGGGAAAACGATACAAAAGGTTTGCTAGGGTAGACCCTCTCTCACCCAGACTCAGGCCCCCGAATCAAACTCAGCCCCCCCCAATCAAAATCCTGGGTATGGCCCTGACTTTGGATCAGACCAATCTGTTGTCCATGTTGGTTTGGGATCCTAGGAGTTTAAGGTCAACAATATCTGGGGTCCAGATTTAGGAAACACCAATTTAATATATTCTTTCACATTTTCCAGGTGAGTGTTACTTTGGACCACTGTATGCAGCTTCAGTTTCTGACAGCTACTACAGGAACCAATGGAGAGCCTCTTCGCAGCTTTGCACATTTTCTTCTCCCCCAATAGCAGTAAAATTCTAGCAGCAGCAGAGATGAAATAAGTCACCATGATGAGTTGGCAGATGGGAGTGAAAGACCCCTCTCCGTGGGTGGGGAAAGCATCTGTTAGAAGTGATAGCTGCTAGAGATATTCCGTGGCTTCTGATCATAGAGGCTGTCTTTATTTGAGAATCCTGCTTAAACTCAGAGTAAACAGGTATAATATTTCCATTTTAAGCATCGTCACACTTTGAGTCAAGTCTTCAAAAGAGAGTGACATCACCCTGGATTCTCTGCACTCTCTTTCATCCTGCTCCGAGAAAGCTGCCTAGGGTCCTGGCAGAGTCTTTCATATCGGTGATGTTCCTGCACACCTCCCTCAAACACGATGTCTTGTGAAAAACACCTTTCTTTTTAATTTTTAAAGGTGCAAAAACTTCTCCAATCTGTTCTGCAACATTCCATATTCTCTTCATAACTGTCCAAACTTAAAATAGAGGAGTCGTGGAATTATTCTTATTCTCAAAGGGAATAGAAGAGTACAGTATATTCTTAAAAAACCTCAACATTAATAATCTTTATAATCCGCTCCTGTTTTTTAAGTGCTATACTGAATGGGCCCTCCAGAAAAACACCGGTCTGCTGCATAGAAGCACTGCTGCCTTTCCGTGCCTGTCTTCTTCCTTGGCTTTACAAAGTGGGACAGGATTCCCATTGCTTTCAGCATCCCAAGTTAGGATATTGTCAAAAAGGCACTTCCAGGATTTGGCTGAGGTAATAAACTTGCAGTTTTGTCCGGGTTGAGAAGCAGGTCCAAAGACTAGCAAAGAGCATGTTTTCTTGGCTTTGAAGACTTGACTGCTTGGACGTAAAAGAGCCTTTTATGTGCTGTCTTTGTATTTGTTGTTCTTTTTAATAGTGTTTTTAATGGCTTTTAATTTTACTGACAGTTTAATGACATTCCATATTTTTATTTAATCTAAAAGTTTTAGCTCTATCTGTTAAACACCTGAGATCTATCTTGAACCATTTGCTTTCATGTTTCCCCACAACTGCATTGGCTATTGCTTTTATGGCCAACACAAAGAGCGTTATTTATTTATTTATTTTCTATTTTTATATGCCACCCTTCTCAACCCCGAAGGGGACTCAGAATGGCTTACAGCAAACAACAATACTGCCAGAGTGGCTTACAGTGTACATATAACAATATTGCCAGAGTGGCTTACAACAAATTGAGAAAAACAACAATTAACATTACAACATTACAATTATTTTAAACACAGCAAGAGGGGCAAGCTGACGGAATGTCAGGAGGCAAGATGGAGCTGCCTTTTCTCCCCTTCTGGTGCCGGGGGAGGGGCCCTGAGCTGATGGAATCTCAGGAGGCACGATGGAGCTGCTTTTTCTTCCCCTTCTGGCTTCACTCTGGCCCAGAGCAGCAGTTGGTGCCGGGGGAGGGGCCCTGAGCTTTGTGCTGCCTCCACTGCTTGCAGTCAGATATCTTGGGACTAGTGCAGGTGTAGGGAACCTACAGCTCAGGAGCCAGATGTGGCTCTTTTCATGATTGCATCTGGCTCTCCAGAGCAGCCCGAGCCTCAGTTTCCCAGCATGCAGTGGGGAAGAGTGATGCAAATGCGCCACGACTGCCGATTCCGCGCTGCCACCGCCGCCTCTTCCTCATCCCCCGCTGCTCTCCCTTCTGAGCAGCTCCTGGACCCTGTTCTCTCCTCCCACAGCTAGAAATCTAACAAAAATGTATTTAAGTTGATCTAGGAAGCTCCCACAAGAACAAGAAAGGAAACTGCACCGGATTTATTTGCAAGGAGTTTATGAAAAGCCAATGACTTGCTTCAGAGGAGAGCTCAGGCTTCTCACAGTGCAGGGGTCGGGAACCTATGGCTCACGAGCCAGGTGTGGCTCTTTTGATGATTGCATCTGGCTAGCAGATTTCAGCTTTTCAGATAAGACTAATGCTGGAGCAATCCCCAAATAATACGGGCAAGAAAGCGGTGTATAAATAAAGCCCTACAATGCTCCCAGGCTCAGTGGGAAGGCAGAGGGGAACGGAGTTCACATGAGGCTGCTGCGGAGGACCAAAGCAATCAATCGCCAAATGGGGGTTGGAGGAACGCTCTAGGTTGGACATCCGCACCGTCATTCTGCCGGGGGAATCCTTTTGTCATAGTATGTATGTATATACTCACATTTAGTTGAAGTCAGTCATATATATATATATATATATATATATATATATATATATATAAAAGCAAAATATTTGGAAATTCATTTCAGTGAGAGCCTGCTTTGTTAGAGGAGAAACTGATATCGGAGGTGACCCCCCAGGGTTCTGTAAAAGATAGTTTTACAGAACCTGAAGACGCAGGTTCGCAGCCTGGGAGTGATCCTGGACTCATCACTGAGCCTGGAACCCCAGGTCTCGGTGGTGACCAGGGGTGCTTTTGCACAGCTTAGGCTCGTGTGCCAGCTGTGGCCGTACCTTGGGAAGTCAGACTTGGCCACGGTGGTACATGCTCTGGTTACATCCCGTATAGACTACTGCAACGCTCTCTACGTGAGGTTGCCTATGAAGCCCACCCCCCAGGGGAGATGAATATCACTGTTGAGAAAGAGACTCAGCATTCGGAGCAGTGACCAGCTGACTCATCTCTGTCCCCCGGTGATCCCCCATTATCCACCAAAGCGATTTCCTTGCCTTCGAAAAGCAAGGATGTCGCAATCTGCCTCACCCCCTTTGTCTTCATTTCCTTTTGGACTGAAACCCATGGCAAGATACATTACAGGTATGAGGGCGGGTCAATAAGTCTTTTTGAATTTACCACCTCTTAACTGAAAGGGCAACACTGTTCCTGTCAACAAGCATCTGTCAGTTGACTCCTGTCAAAATTTGAACAAGCTGCGTCATTTACTTTGTGTTTGCCAGCCATTGATAGCAGACTACTGCGTGATTTGAGGAGAAAATGGAAAAAAATGAATTTCGTGTGCTCATTTAGCATTATTTTTTGTGGGGAAAAAACCATCACTCAAACCAAGGCTAAGCTTGATAAATACTATGGGGACTCTGCACCATCAATTTCAATGGTAACAAAAGTGGTTTGCTGAATTTCGTTGTGGCCGTACAAGCACGGAAGATGTCGAATGTTCTGGACGCCCATTTGAGGTCTCTACACCCGAAACAATTGAAAAAATTCACGATATGGTGTTGGCCGATCGGAGATTGAAAGTGTGAGAGATTGTGGAAGCCATAGGCATCTCACATGGCTTGGTGGTTTCAATTTTAAATGATCACTTGGGTATGAGAAAGCTTTCCGTAAGATGGGTGCCGCGTTTGCTCACAATCGACCACAAACGCAATCGTGTGACAATTTTGCAGGAGTGTTTGGCGTTGTTCAGCTGCAATATGGACGAGTTTTTGTGCCGTTTCGTAGCCATGGATGAAACGTGGATCCACCACAACACACCAGAGACCAAACAGCAGTCAAAACAGTGGGTTTCTCAGGGTGAATCGGTGCCAAAGAAGGCCAAGGTGGGTTTGTCAGCCAATGAAGTCATGGTGACCGTTTTTTGGGATGCACGCGGTACAATTCACATTGACTACCTTCAATTCAAACAATCAATGGTGAATATTATGGCAACTTATTGGGTCGATTTAATGAGGATTTGGAGAGAAAAAATGACCTCATTTGGCCAAGAAAAAAGTTCTTTTGCACCAGGACAATGCAAGGGTGTACACATGTGCAGTTGCCATGGCAACAATCCATGAATTGGGATACGAACTGCTCCCTCATCCGCCCTATTCTCCGGATTTACCCCGAGTGACTATTTCTTGTTTCCAAACCTGAAGAAATGGCTTGGCGGAAAAAAGATTTGACTCCAACAATGAAATCATCTCACAAACAAATACCTATTTTGATGACCTAGACAAATCTTATTTTTTGGAAGGGATAAAAAAATTGGAGAAACGGACAAAGTGTATAGAGCTCAAAGGAGTCTACGTTGAAAAATAAAATGATTTTTTATCCAAAAACCTGTTTTTTATTCAAAAAGTCACAGACTTCTTGACCTGCGCTCGTACATATAAAGGAATAAGGACTCCTGGGGTCTGGGCATCCTCGCCAGACCAAAAATGTTTATTCCTTCACTCAGGACAATACCAGGCCAGCTTGAAGGCCCCTCCGGGGAATCGCTGGCCCCTTGGACAAATATTTGAGCCATAATCCACCCAAATCTTTCCTTCCTGGTTGATTGTTTCCTGCTCGGCCCGCCTTCTCCACTCTCATTGGCTGAAATGTGAAATGTGAAATGTGGCTCTTGATTGGCTGAGGTGGGGCCAAGCCAGCAGCACCTCCCAGCCAGCTGATGACTCCATCCAATCAGCTTGAGGCTGGCTGAGGTGCATGAGGCGGGAAGTTTGAACCTTGGCAATTCTGTTTTTCTATAAAAATGTATGTATTGCATGTATGCTTTATGTCAGCTTTTTGGGCAAATGGTTGTGGCTAGGCATCCTTTCCAGCTGGAACAAAAAAAACAACAACTCGGTGGTGTTTCTTCAACTTTGGTGAGATTTATTTGGGGAAGGGAAGATTGGGTGATTCTAGCTTGCCAATGTACCGAATCCTCTTTGGTGGATTCCTAGGGCTTCTGCCTCTTCTGGGCCAGCCCTCCTAAAATCCTGCTCAATATCAAAACGAAGGCAGGTGTCTTGGCCCAGATGTAAAAGGAAACTTTTTCTTTCTCATTACTTTTACCAGGAACCAGAGAGTAGATTAAAAGAAAGTCTTGCATCTCTGTTATTTTAGCCCTCCCCATGCAGGTAATCATTGCACACAGTTAACTCAGCAGGAAGGAGAAAAAAGGGGCAGAATCTTAACCTTCCCACTAGGCTCAGGCAAAAGCAAAAGGCTGCACCCTCACATACCGCCCAGTGTCGAACCTTCCGTTCCTGGGCAAGGTGATTGAGAGGACAGTAGCGAGGCAACTCCAGCAGTTCCTTGAGGACACAGCTGGCTTAGATCCCTTCCAGTCCAGCTTCCGCTTGGGGCACGGGACGGAGACTGTGTTGGTCGCCATTTCAGATCAGCTTCGATGCCAACTGGACAAGGACGGTTCAGCGCTGCTTGTGTTATTGGACCTCACATCAGCTTTTGATACGGTCGATTACAATCTTTTGGCCCACCGCCTTGCCGTTGCTGGAGTTAGGGGAACAGCCCTAAAATGGCTGTTGTCCTTTCTCCACAACCGGGGACAGCCAGTGGAAAGGGGCAGTTTGGTTCCCGAGAGGGCTCCACTTACCTGTGGGGTCCCTCAAGGTGCCATTCTTTCCCCTTTATTATTTAACATCTATATGCAACCACTTGCTGGTCTGGTTCGAAGCTTTGGGCTGGAATGTTATCAGTATGCTGACGACACCCAGCTCGTTCTGAAAATGGAAGGCCGGCCGGACTCCGTACCCTCTTGTTTCCAACAGTGCCTTAAAGTAGATTGAGGGTGAATCCGGCAAAGACGGAGATACTGTGGCTGGGCCGCCCGGTGGATGGGGAGGTCCGACTGCCTAGCTTGGATGGCGAGGCATTATGGCCAACATCCTCAGTAAAAAGCCTTGGGGTCGTTTTGACCCGTTGCTGTCGATGGAGGCCCAGGTCTCCAGCATCAGCAAAACTGCCTTTTTCCATCTGCGGCAGGCTAGGCGTCTGGCCCCCTACCTATCCAGAGACGACCTGGCCATGGTGCTCTAAGCCACGGTCATCTCGAGACTGGACTACTGTAACTGTCATGCCCCAACCTGACTCTAGCCCTCAGCAAGACCCATGCCATGATGAATCCCAAGTTAGAACCAAAGTTTCACAGAGGCCTGCCAGGCCTGAAAGGCCCAAGCGGCAGAGGCAGGTTCATTCCTTGTTCAAGGCCACAGTCGCCCAAGATTCACCTCAGGCTCCAAATGATAAACAGTGCATAGAAAACCAAGCTGAGTTAACTCCCTATTGCCAGCTGCCCTCGCTAATTGGGAGCACATGCCAATCCGATGCGGCAGGGATAGGCAAGGCCCAGCTGGGATCTGCTTTGAGAACTGACTTTCGACGCACCTTGACATCGAAGAGATCAAAGCCTCTGAGACCTACTTAAGTTAGGCCCCAGCAATGGGGATCCATCCTTTGTCAACGTTCAGAATTCCACGTCTAAGCTACCACGGAACCTGCCCGGGCCTAGGGCCTTCCAGCTTCTAAAGACTCTGTTTGCCAAGCCTTGTGCCAAGACCCTTCCTTTGGATTTAGCCCGTTTGGGCAAGAAGACTTTTTTATGTTCGTTCCTGTTTGCCAAAAGACTATAACCTTGTTCCTGCTTCCTTTTGGACAATTGCTGCTATCTGTTGCTGCTTTGAAGGCATCAATGGACTATAGTTCCTAGCCTCTTTCCTTTAACCATATATTCTAAATAAAGCATTTAACCGTTCCAAGTGTCAAGTGGTTTACTGAGGGGCTTCCAGGTTTACGGTGCAACAGTAACGTCCTTTACATCGGCCTGCCCTTGTCAGTGATCCGGAAACTTAAGCTCATCCAGAATGCCGCTGCACGACTTATTTATTTATTTATTTATTTATTTATTTATTTATAGTTCACTTTTATATTCTCACTGGGGCTCCCCAGTGAGATGTCAAAAGCATAAAAACAACACCTATCCTCCAGTAGCCCCAGTGAGATGTCACATAACATTGGCTCCCGGTCGAGCACCGGATGACCTTCAAGGTGATGGTGTTAACTTTCAAGGCCTTGCATGGTCTGGGGCCGCTGTATCTGAGGGACCGTCTCCTCCCCTACCAACTCCAGAGGTCACTTCATTCCGAACAAATGAACCTCCTTGAAGTATCGACCTTCAAAGCAATCCGTCTCACATCGACTTGGCACAGAGCCTTTTCTGTAGTGGCGCCGTCAATATGGAACACTCTTCCAAGCGATGTACGGGCCATGCAGGACCTTCTCTCCTTCCGCAAGGCCTGCAAGACTCACCTTTTCCGGGTAGCCTTTGATTGCTAGGCTGGAAATCTTTCTTTAAGCTAGTTTAATATGTTTGCTTTTACCTCTGTGTGTTTTTACTTTACTGTAAGCCGCTCCGAGCCCTCGGGGAGTGGCGGCGCACAAGTCCAAATAATAAATAAATAAAAATATTATACGTGTAGTCCCTCATTAATAACTTTTCCCATCTTGATCACAATTTTATTTTCTTTGGCCACATGTCAAACTTTTCAACTGTGAAATGCTGGAGGGTATGATAGACATAACTTGTTTCTGGTAAGTGTAAAAGCATGAGTCACTCATATTATTTTGTGTAGAGGAACATTGTTATGCCCACATTTCCTCCTCCTCCTCCTCCTCAAGTAATGTCTTACACAAGTAATGTCTTACACTGGCTCCCAGCCCTGGATCATTTCCTTTCTTAACTAGGCAAAGCACACCATTGTTCGTGGCTCCTTTTCTCTTCATTTTGTATTGTTGTGTGAAATTTTCCCCATGCAAATTGGGAGTAAGCATTTCGTAGAAGCATAAGCATGTAATAAACGAGCATAATTAGCCCCGTTTGGAAATAGGGAGCTGTATTATTAGCCACTTCCAACAAACCAGGCCTGCTGAAGCTGCCACCACTTCCCAATGGCTTCATACTGACGTAGAAAGTGAAGGAATGTTAGATTCCACTGTTATCTTTCCCATGGAACTCTGCACCGTATTTTAAGTACCAAATTGCATCCTGGCTGCAAGAGATGATGGTGTTTCAGAGAGAGAGAGAAATCTGAGGGAGATTTCATCTGGGTTTTCTTGGCATCCCTGTGCTTGGCGCCTCTGGGTTTGATGTAAAATCATTTGGTTTATCTCATGGAAGAAATATAATCCTTTTGAGTTTGTCTTGGCCCTTTCATCTCAGATTAGGATGTGTGCTTTTTAATTAGACCTGCTATCTTTTAAAGTAGGTTTGATGTGTATTTTTAAATAATCATTTCTATATGTGGAAAAAATAGCATCCTGTATTTGTCTCATGTGGAGGTCAAATATTTCAGCAACGTGGGCTTTACAGTTTTAGGGGGAAAGGAGGTGCTTTCGTGTGTTGAGCTTTCCATGTGGGCAGGTAGGAAAGTGGGCAAGAAAGACTTCCGTTGCCTTTTTGTTGGGTGTCTTCAAGACATTTTTGGGATATGGCAAACCTCTCAAGCGCTTTCTTGCCAATTTTGCACCGGGAATGTGGCGCAGCTGGCTGGGAGTCAGCTGCAGAAGATCTCTACTGACCAGAAGGTCATGAGTTCGAGGCCTAACCGGGTTGGGGTGAGCTCTCGACCAATTGTGTAGCTCGTTGTCTGTCTATATATGTTGTATGTCTATGGCATTGAATGTTTGCCTGTATATGTGCATTGTGATCCACCCTGAGTCCCCTGCGGGGTGAAAAGGGAGGAATATAAATGATGTAAATATAAGTAATAATAAATAATAATAATATTTTTTATTGAAAATTGCCTTCTTTTGAGGCCAAGAGAGCATAACTTGCTCACAGTTGCTCAGTATTTTATGACCAAGTAGAAATTTGAATCATGATCTCCAGAGTATGGTTCAAGGCTCAAACTATTACACCACACTGGTTCCACCACTACCTTAATGCAGACAAGAAGATTCCACCTGAACATTAGGAAGAACTTTCTGACTGTGAGAGCTGTTCAGCAGTGGAACTCTCTACCCGGGGTGTGGTGGAGGCTCCTTTTAAACAGAGGCTGGGTGGCCATCTGTTGGGGCTGTTTTGAACATGATTTTCCTGCTTCTTGACAGGGGGTTGGACTGGATGGCCCATGAGGTCTCTTCCAACTCTACGAGTCTATGATTCTATAAGTGATTTCATCTTTTTACTGTGTTTACTGGGAGCTCACTTCTTCATCTTTTTTGTATTTTAATGGGAATGGTCTCCATAGAGGATTTACTGATGCACAGCAAAGACAACATTGCTTCTCAGATGATGGGGCTCAATGAGAGCTGTGCTTCTGTTTCATTGTGCACCCCATTTTTACCTGATGAAGACTGATATACAGAATGAATGATTGAAGTTTCCACACTGTGGTGTGAGCTCTATCTATTAAAGTTGTCCACTTATGAAAGCTGGGTATCAGTGTTCATGGGATACTTCCTAGATGTGAAGGCTAGGAGTCACCTAGAAACAAGCCCACGAGGAGCAGCTTAAAGAGCTGGGCATGTTTAGCTTGCAGAAAAGAAGGCTGAGAGGAAGCTTTTAAACAGAGGCTGGATGGCCATCTATCGGGGGGTGCTTTGAATGCAATTTTCCTGCTTCTTGGCAGGGGGTTGGACTGGATGGCCCATGAGGTCTCTTCCAACTCTATGATTCTATGATTCTAAGAGTTTACCGGTAGTCCATCCCAGGATAACCTAAAGCAGGGGTTGGGAACCTATGGCTCATGAGCCAGGTTTGGCTCTTTTGATGATTGCATCTGGCTCCCAGATTTCGGCTTTCAGATAAGACCAATGCTGGAGCAATCCCCAAACAATACAGGCAAGAAAGCGGTGTGTAAGTAAAGCCCTACAACCTTGATGACGAACTATGACAATGCAGTAAATAGTAGTAACAACATCACTCCCCTCCCCCCTTGTGGTGCGCGAGCTTTCCTCAGCGGTGGTGGCAGCAGAGGAGGAAGCCTTGCTCTCCTTCCTCATCCCATGTGTGGCTGCAGTGGCGGGGGCAGCGGCGGGGGCAACGGCGAGAGGAGGCAGAAAAGCCACGCATGGGGCAGGGCAAGGTGCGTGCCTCTCTCCTTCCTCTCTTGCCTCGAGCGCACCTTCCTCGGCGGTGAAGGCAGGAAAGGTGTGCAAAGGAGAAGTCTGGCGGTAAACGTATGCAAGGGGCATGGGAGGAGGGAAAGGTGTGCACCTTTCACTTCTCCCTCACACGCCTTTCCTGCCTCCACCGCCGAGGAAGGGGACAGGCGCACACACCTTTCCCTCCCGCCGCTGTCCCTGCCACCGTGGCCACACATAAGACGAAGGAGGAGAGCAAGACCTCCTCCTCTGCTGCTGCCACCGCTGAGGAAAGCTCATGCACTGTAAGAGGGGGGAAGAGGGAAAGTGTTGTTGTTACTACTACTACTACTACTACTACTACTATTGAGGCTGGGTGGCCATCTGTCAAGGGTGTTTTGATTGTGCTTCTGCTGCATAAAGGTAGAAGGGGGTTGGACTAGATAGCCCTTCGGATCTCTTCCAATTCTTTATTAGTATTAATGTT
Source organism: Anolis apletophallus (assembly GCA_030556195.1). Taxonomy (NCBI): domain Eukaryota; kingdom Metazoa; phylum Chordata; class Lepidosauria; order Squamata; family Anolidae; genus Anolis; species Anolis apletophallus. The sequence continues at coordinate 21,895,350 of JARBWK010000007.1, forward strand.
ATTATTGTTGTTGTTATTGAGGCTAGGTGGCCATCTGTCAGGGGTGCTTTGATTATGCTTCTGCTGCATGAAGGCAGAAGCGGGTTGGACTAGATGGCCCTTGGGGTCTCTTCCAACTCTTTATTAGTATTAATGTTGTTATTGTTGTTGTTATTGAGGCTGCGTGGTCATCTGTCAGGAGTGCTTTGATTGTGCTTTAGTTGAATTCAGTCTCTCTCTCTCTCTCTCTCTCTCTCTCTCTCTCTCTCTCTCTCTCTCTTTCTCTCTAGGCTCTCACTGAAATAAATTTCCAAATATTTTGCTTTCATGGCTCTCTGAGTCAAAAAGGTTCCCAATCCCTGACCTAAAGGATGCACCGAGCCCCTCTACTCTCTCTGTCATGGTGGGGAAGCACCAAAGAACTGTTAATGCTGCCATTTCCCCACCTAGCACTTTCAAAAGGCCAGAAGCAGAATTGCAGTGGAGAGAGGTATTTACATTGACCGGTGTATATCTTGACCCAATTTTCCCCACCTTATATACATGAATATATACAGTAATTAATCACTTTCACTAAGTAGCTTTCCAAGCTCTCTCTACTCACAGCACCATTGCTCTAATTCACAGCTGGTGTTAAGCTCGAAACCAGGAAATCCCATCATGGATCTTCGAATAACACATTTGCTTTGATTCTGAGTCTCATGGCTACACAGACTGAGAAAGCAGTTAAGGTCCACTGGGCAGAATGGTCTAAGCAGAGCATGCTGTTAGTCATACCTCTGTTATTTTCATTCTCAGCTGGTGGTTTTCTGATTGTAGTCCTTCTAACCTAGATGTGCTGGCCTGGTTGACACTGGTGACAGACGTCGATGTTTTTGAGTCATCTTTCTTCTGATTTTGAGTGAACTGGAGCCCTCTGTTCCGAGTAGCAGCATCCGGATTTGTTCTCAGAGTGATTAACTGAAAATTTTGAAAGCAGAAAGAAAAATCTGAAGGTTATTTCAATTTAGTTTTGTGCTCTCTGCCAAAAAATACAGTTATAGAACATGAGGTTCAGTGTGAAATGCCAGGTTTTGAGGCATAGTCTCAACAAAATAGCTAACCAGTTTTTCCATACACATGAGCTCAAATTATTTTTTCTTTCCCCTTCTCCAATTAGTACAGACTTCTTAACACGCAGTTTAGCTAATATCAGAATATCATGTTGAGGAGCTGGGGATGTGCCTCCCCCGGTGTGACACTTCCAAATAAATCATGGCTTCCTCTTATATGATAGCAGACTTCTGACATGACTGGAGCAATGCTGCAAGAATACTTGTGGCTCCTATGCACCCAAAGGTAATAATCAAAAGATCCTCTCAATACTTATTCTAAAATGATCGACATAGTCTGCTTCTTTTTTTTAGAATTCCCTGCATTAGGAGTGATACAATTTATTAGATTCTGATTTCAGATCGTGGAAAATTCTTTTCACACAACCATTAAGCTTTCAACCCACAACTGGGTGGACTCTATGACTGGACAGACGCCCAGAGCTCTAGGTTTCCCTGAGCTCAGGGCCCTATCCGGGATTTTGATTCGGGGGGCTGAGTTTGATTCAGGGGGGGGCTGAATCTGAGTGAGAGGGTCTACCCTAGCAAACCTTTTGTATTGTTATCCCAATACCCCCATGCATATGGGATATACTGAGCATGGTGATCAGATCATGATATAAATACACATAGCAGTTTAAATAATGTACCAGTAAGGCCTTATCACGGACCACCCTGAGAATTTCGGGGCTGAAGCCCCTAAGGGCCCCCCCTGGCTACATGCCTGCCTGAGCTGTGTTACTGTAGTTTGGGGGTGGAAAATCACATGACTGCATATTCCTCAATTAAGTAAGAATTTGCTAGAAAACAAAACTAGACATATTCAGGCTATAAATTTCTATCCGACATCTAGTTTTCTATGCAGTGGGACACTCTGCATAGAGAATTCAGCAGGCACTGGTTCCTCATTTGCATTATGAATTAGTACTGCCTAGACACAGCTTTATTGCCATCATACAAACTAGTTCAGTGTCTAATCAAGTCAGAGGAACTATCCTTGAAGTAAGAGATGTGGTGCACCACATATATGTTATATTCTGCATTATTTTTAAGGGAAATCGTGTATGATCCTCTCCCCAAAAATACACGTATATGCTAAATATTGTAATATGGTTTACATTGTGACCCAATAATATTAATTACTGAAAGGGGATTTGGTTCCATGTTTTTCTGGTAGTCCAACACTTTATTTATGTATTTATTGTTCAATTTTGTATTCCGCTCCTCCCTGCAGGCTCGGGGCGGATAACAACAGTATAAATGGGCTGCATGTCGCAGCCATGTAGCCCTACAATAAAAACATAAAAGCACATTAAAATACAGTACATCGCATCACAAGGTGTAAGATGACATACAGGCACATTTCTTAGACCAATGTGCCTAATTAAAGGCTAGTCCAAAGAGGGCGGTCTTACAGGCCCTTTGGAAGGGGGCAAGCTCCGAGATGGCTCGGGTGCTGTCCGGAAGAGAGTTCCATAGCACCGGAGCTGCCACAGAAAAGGCTCGTTGTCTGGTTGCGGACAGATGGCAGGAGCGGATTGATGGCACCACTAACAGATTCTGTTCATCTGAACGCAGTGATCTCGGGGGAAAGTACAGGGTAAGGCGGTCCCTCAGGTACGCAGGCCCTAGACTCATTACACCAGGAGTCGGGAACCTTTTTGACTCAGAAAGCCATAAAAGCAAAATATTTGGAAATTTATTTCAGTGAGAGCCATATAATATATATATTTTAAGACTGAATTCAATATAATATATAATATATTTTAATATATTTTAAGACTGAATACATACAATGAGAAAAGGATTCCCCCGTGCCCATCGACAGGGACCTTTACCTGCATGGCTTCCACTCCTTCCTTTGTTCGGGGAAGCTCTCCTCCCGCACTCTTCCCTCCTCCCCCGCCATTGCGCCGGGTTCAGCAGGGGCCCGTCCTGCATCCGGCCTGTTTTAGGCCATCGCCTTGGTCCCTTCAGGATACCTTCCGGTCCATGCCTGCAGCCCGGCTCCTGCCTTTTACCTGTCTTTTCTCTGTGTTAGGGGGGAGGACTCGCAGGTGGGCTTGCCCCATCCCCCCTTTCTTGCCTCTGGACCTGGCTTGGGTTCCAGTGGGGGGGGGGGAGGTCTCAGCCTGCCGTCCACGTGGGCCCAGCCTGCCCCGGTCCTCTCCGCCTCCCTTGCTGTGTGTTTCGTGCCCGGCAGGGCCCGCTACAAGGCATTTTCCGTGGCCCTGGGCCGCTTTCCGGCAACTCCTTTGGCGGGGAGGGGCCTGCGGCCTAGCATCTGGCTTTTTTTGGGCCTGCCGTGCCTGCGAGCCATATGCAGTCATCGAAATAGCCACATATGGCTCGCGAGCCATAGGTTCCTGACCCCTGCATTACACCATGCTTGCATACTTTATGAGGTATCAGCAAAACCCACTATTACATAATTGTAGTTAGAGTAGACCTGCTGAACTAACTTAAGACCTACTGATTTTAATGGGTCTATCCTAGATAAGACTAATGCTGTTTTTAATCCCACAAACAAGACTTGTTCTTTGGAGGTTACTACTTATTTCAGTGTGGCTTATTCAAAAGTTGCTTCCCTGTGGCATTCTAGAACAAGTGCTGAATTGATGTACAGAAAAGAAATGCAAATAATAAGATCCATCACGAACGCATGTGCTTACCTTCGGTACAAAGACTAAGCAGAGTGTGATGGTGCTACAGAATATAATGACAAGTGCCACGATGCAGAACTGCACGTTGGGCTGATCCCGTGTGAGAAAGGAAACAGCAGCTCCAATAATGCACATGATGCCTACATTGTAAACACTCATGCCAATGTATTTACTGTCATTCAGAGCTGGAATGCTCACATTTCGAGTTTCCCAAGCCAAAAAGCACCCAAACAGCTGAAATTGGGAAAAGAAAACAAAGCGATCATAATACAGTCGGCCAAGTTAGATTTGTATACATTAGACTTTAAAATGTCCTGCTTGTAACGATTTGTGCCTTATTCAGTTATATCTTGGCAAAGGCAAAAACAAAGCATGATCCAGCCAGAGATACGCACATTTAATTTCCACTAATTTAATATGATACCTTTAACTCCCCATTGAAATAAATGAAACCTAAGCTTCCCATTTGAAATCAATAGGATTTTAAATAGCATATTGTTCGGATTGTACCTAATGGTGTTAATTTCATAAGAATGAAGGGATTCCTGTTCTGTGGTTACAAGATCATAAGCTGAATATACAATCTTGCAACATTTAGGATACATATATATTTATTTACTATATTTCTATACTGCCCCTCTCAGCCCGAAGGCGACTTGAGGCAGTTTACACATGGCAGTCAGTGCCCATAATATAAAATACAATTAAAAACAATAGCCAGATATTTTTAGTCATTTGCAAATAAATATGATCCCCAAATCCTTCCTCATTATGACAAACATATATATTATCTGAAATCTTGCATCATCAAATGTAACTACAGTGAGAATGCTCTACGCCCGGCATCTTCAGTAAAGAGCCTAGGAGTCATTCCAGACCCTTTGCTGACAATGGAGGCCCAGGTCTCTGCTGTTAGCAAAACGGCCTTTTTTCATCTGCGGCAAGCTAGATGGCTGGCCCCCTATCTGTCTAGAGATGACTTCGCCACGGTGATCCAGGCCACGGTCATCTCAAGATTAGACTACTGTAACGCCCTCTACATTGGCCTACATCTGTCTGTGACCCGGAAACTTAAGCTCGTCCAGAACACTGCTGCCCGATTTCTCACTGGGGCTCCAGTGAGATGTCATATTACTCCTATTCTGCAGCAGCTACATTGGCTGCCTATCGAGCACTGGATCACTTTCAAAGTGATGGTACTAACCTTCAAGGCCTTGTATGGTCTAGGGCCGATGTATCTGAAGGACCGTCTCACCCCCTACCAACCGGAGACATCACTCCGTTCACAAGATCTAAATCTACTGGAAGTGCCTAGCTTTAAAGCCGTTCGCCTAACATCGACAAGGCGCAGAGCTTTCTCTATTGTGGCACCATCTCTCTGGAGTACCTTGCCAACTGAAGTTCGTGCCCTGCGAGACCTATCGGCCTTTTGCAGGGCTTGTAAGACTCATCTGTTTCGGTTGTCATTCGAACTTTGAATTTTAATCTGGTACTAATTAATGTTAAGTTGTTTTTATGGTGTTTCCATTCTGTGTTTCTATACTGTATTGTGAGCCACTCCGAGCCCTCGGGGAGTGGCGGCATACAAGATCGAATAATAATAAATAAATAATTACTGCCATAGCTATGTCTGGCAATGCCAGCTCTACATCTGGCAATACTTTCGGCCAGGTAGCATCACAATCGAAAAGTTCCCAAGGTCCTGCAGATTGAGGCACTGGAAAAAATGATGTATCTAGCACTCTCTAAGTTGAAGAGCACATTGACAACTGGAGACACCATTCCAGACAAGTGGGACGCTGGGCAATGATGTTTACAGCCATGACCAGAAGTGTGATGTGGATATCATTTCCCAGTGTCCCAGTCTGCAGCATGCTGGGAACCCTTGGGTTGGGGTGCTACTTGGATAAGGTTTTCTTTAATGGTACTGTCACACAACATAGCTATGACCACAGAACTCCATCATTGCAGTTACTTCTGATGCTGCTTGATCTCAGCTGATGGGTACATGTTGCTGTAGGTATTATTAAGATGGAAGATTGTGGCAGTTATATCATGCCTAGTAAGCGTAACGCAAAGCTTGAAAGGGATTTTTGTTTGTACTATAGCTCTCAGAACTTCCCAGCCTGTTCTAGAAATTCTGGCCCTGAAAAACAACTTTTCCAAACTTGGCATAAACAGGTTGGTGGACTGTCCATCTCTGTGAAAAAAGGAGTAGGTAGATCAACATTATTCTTTTCCCCCCTCCAATAATGACTCATTTAAAAATAATTTCACAAACTGTTCAAAGTATACTGATGGTAGTTCTATTTGTCTGGTTCTTTTTGGAGATATTTATGAATTAATGAAGTTGGTTTTTACACCCGATCTAGATTCTGCACCATATATGTTTGCCCATACCAACCTACAAGCCATTTTAGGTTCAATAACTGGACAGTTGGCTGCAAGGTAATTGCTATTGTTTGCCTTCAAGACATTTCTGACATGGTGACATTAAAGCAAACATATTTTATTTATTTATTTATTATTTGGGCTTCTATGCCGCCGACTCCCTGAGGCTCGCGGCGGCTTACAGGAGCCGAAGGGCACAGTAAAATACAGGCAATAAGCAGTTAAAAACAATTAAAAACAACAGCAGTACAGTAATTAATAACACAGTTAAAACAATGTACAGCACATATGACTGGGTTTCCTTGGCAAAGTTTATTCAAAGAGGGTTTACCCTTGCTTTCCTCTGGGGCTGAGAGTATGTGGTTTGCTCAAGATCACCCAGTAGGTTTCCACAGATGTGCAGGATTTCAAATTCTGCTCTTTAGTGTCCTAGTCCAACACTGAAGTAACAACATATAATAATATAATACAATATATTGTATATACATATAATATTGATAATATCATAATGTAATACAATATAATACTAATAATAATAATATGATATAATTATATGTAATATTACGGTATAATGTTATAGTACAATGTAACATATAATATTAATATTGTACTATGGCAATAATATAATATATATATTATTTACATTTTACTTGTAAGCTGCTCTGAGTCTACTTTGGGGTGAGAAGGGTGAAATATAAATGTCGTAAATAAATAAATAAACAAACAAACAAACATGCTGTATATTATTAATATTCATTCCTAAAGGGACAATTATTCCTTTTACTAATGACTTGGGAAACCATGCTGTACATGGTCCTTCCTTACCCATCCTCACTTTTATACTAACAGTTTTATTAGAGAGCGCAACTAACAGCGAGGTTCCTGGCTGAATGGGTGTTTGAGCTCAGGTCTTCCTAATCCTACTATAGCGCTCCCATCATTATACTACACTGGCTCTGAGCTCCACTTACCATTACTTACCATGAGTAGCCCTTTGTAGGCATAAACAATGCCAAGCCAAATGGTCATGTGAGAGTTTTCACAGTGCTCCAAAATGGGAAGGATAGAAATATCTCGGCCTGCTGGGTCAGGCTGCAAGTGGGCAGAAGAAAAGAAAAGGAAGGGCAATATTTGACATATGTTCCTCTGAATCTATACACATTAATAAAGAAAACTCTTGTCAAGCTGGTGGCTATAAATGAGTCACTGCAAGAAATGCAGATTAACTGGAAGGAAGCAGGCTCTTGGTCCATGTTTTCCTGTTCAGGTAAAGTGTCAAAGCAAAGAGATACACTTCTAAGTTGCACTGGTTCAAGTCATTAAATATGCACACAATCCTCTGCAAAAGGTCTATCCCAAATCATTTTGCCACCAGAGACAAAGGACAAGATGATATCCTTCCCTTTAAACAGAAATAACAGTGGGACATTACCAAGAGATCAGCATCTGCCAAGGAGGACAGCAGGCTTAATTTAGGTGGGATAGACCAGGTCCTATGGCACACACAACCTCACCTTTCAGTAAGGTTGCCACTTTTTGATATAAGAAATAAGGGACATTTACCTAAAAATACGGGATTTTTCACAAAAATAAGGGGCACTTCATAAAAACTTGAAAATCAAACGTTAGGCAACCCTAACTATAGTCCTTTTGATGCAGCCTTGGCTTTTTCGGCTGCGGCATCATACTGTTGATTGATATTTAGACTGGGGTCTAATTGAAGCCTCCTTTCACATGCATTGAGGGCAATCACGTCTACTTGGATGAGGCCCCATGGGCCATTCTGCAGGGAGGCACAACCCAAGCCCTCCCAACAGAGTTTAAAAGCCTTCCAGAGTCTCCCCCCCCCCACTATTAGGAATTGTGGGAGTTGGGAGTTCAAAACACCTGGAGGGCTGAAGTTTGCCCATGCCTGGTTCCACACTATATTCCTTTTGATGCAGCCTTGGCCTGTTGACACATGTTCAGCCTGTGATCTAACTTAAGACTCCTTTCGCATGTGAGCAGGGCAATATCGTTTACTTGGACGAAGCCCCAAGGGCCATTCTGCAAGGAGGCACAATCCAAGTCTTCCTGACAGGGCCCCATTCAAAAGCAGAGAGACTCCCCCGCCCTCAGTCCCGGCTGTGTTTTGTGTGCCTGGCAGGGGGTCACCTTCCTTCCTCTCCCAGCGGTCGATGGTGAAGGTGGCCGCACAGTCGAGGTGGGCGGGGGCATGGCAGACCCAGCTCTGGGTCTCCATGCGGGCCCACCATGAAGACTGGCAGGCCCCCTTCTCGCTCTTCCTCCTCATTCTCCTTGGGATTCCTCAGCTCCATCTCCACCTGCTGAGCTCAGCCTGGCCAGTGTTACCACCAGCACCACCACCCCCGCGCTCCACGACAGCGCCGGCCGCCACCTGGAAGGAGTGGAGGAGAAGCCCAGCACGTGCCACCTCAGCTCCCGGGTTCCTAAAGCACAGACGCCATGCAGGAAGCGGGACATCACTCCTCTCGCGCCTCTGGGTGGAGAAAAAGGGGGCAGGCCGCCCCCCCGGCAGCGAGGGCTCTTGGGAAATGGAGTCCTGCCCAAAAGTGCCACTTGTGCCACTTAATCAAGAAGAGGCAGGCCTTGAACTACAATTCCCAGCCATGCGCAGAGAAGCGAGAGGAAGCGGGAGGAGCCAAAAGGGGTAGCAACGCCTCAATCACACAGTAGTTGTCAGGGATTATGTGTTAGGTTTTCCAAATATATAAAATATATAATTTTGTAACATAAAACTTTCAACAGTAGTGAGTGTGAGGTTTTAGCATGTAGGGCAGGTGTGAGGAGGAGGAGGAAGAAGGAAGTATGTGCGTGTATGTACTGGCCCGGCCTTGCCTCCTGCTTCCACCTGTCCCGTCAATACGGGACAGAAAGTGAAAATAAGGGACACAAAATTTGGAGCTAGAATACGGGATGTCCCTTAAAATATGGGACATGTGGCAACCCTACCTTTCAGCCTCTTATCGCCAGCTAGCATTTATCTGCAAGGTAAAGCAGCCATCTGACTCCCATGAAAGGGAAACCTGGCCCAGTCCAACTCTTCAAGCCATACTCCATGAAATAATAGTATTTAATACTTTTTGCTACTTCACTGCATTCCAAACACCCTTTCCAATAATCCTGCAAGGTTGGTCTAGACCAGGGCTGTCCAACTTCTACCGGCCCAAGGGCCGGTAGAAGGTCACTGATCACCTGGGGGGCCAAAGGGTCTGCCTCCGCCCCTGGCCCTGCCCCTCCCCACCCCCATCTTTGGCCCCGCCTCTTCCTCCTAGGAAGGGGGGGGGAGCCGGCAAAAAGGAGCAGTAGGCGGCGCGAGGGGCGGCGCGTCAGAGGCCTGGCTGTGACGCGCCGCCCTTCGCGCCGCCTACTGCTCCTTTTCGGCGGCTCCCCCTCCCTTCCTAGGGTTTCGCCCACTTCTGACGTTGCGTGATGCTTTGGGAGGGAGGGCGGAGCCATGGGGAGTCCCCCGTGGCTCCGCCCTCCTCCCCAAAACGTCACGGCAGCAACAGAAGTGGGCGCATCTTTTTTTTTTTGAATTTTTAAAATTTTTTTGCGGGTTTATTTATTTTTTAAATAATATTATTTCTAGAGGAGAGGGGGGCCGCAGCCAAGGGGCTGGCGGGCCGTGTGCGCCCCGCGGGCCGCATGTTGGACAGCCCCAGTCTAGACTACTGTTTCTTAAACTGTGGGTCCCAAGACCCCCACTGAGATCTCCTTAGCTCAATACTGAGACCTCGAAAATTTGGCAAGAGTAAATGTTTTTGGAAGATCACCTAATAGGGTTTTAGACATTTACACATATCTGTTGTGCTGTATTTATAGTGGACTACTCAGAAAATGCCTCAGCTGTACTTCATAAAAAGGAAAATTTGTCTGTTTAGCAGCATGTTAAAATTTCTCAGACAGGAAGAGCTGTAAATGGAAAAGTTTTAGTGTTATCGTCTAAATATAAGCAGAAAGCCAGGTTTAAAACAGAGGGTGAAAGCCTCGCCTACAAAATCATAGCAAGGCAGCATGCTCTCCAACCACACTGATCTGAGAGGGGCAGTCCTGATTAATCCTCTACTTTCCCACTTTTCCAGCTACTTATATACTGTCCTGGTTTCTCTCCTCCCAGCTTCCTTCTTCATCACAGGCTTCCTTTCAATTGCTGCAAACAGGGTCCAAAGTGCAAATGTTTGCACTCAGTTAACTCAGCATGGGGGAGAAGGGAGGAATAGATGGAGTCTTCCTCTTCCCTGCAAACGCAGGCAAAAGCAAACTGCTTTAGTCTCTCTGAGCTTGTGTGTTCTTGCTCACTAGGCCTGTTAAGTTCCTTCGGATAGACTCGAAATTCGGATGTAATTTGGATGTTTTTTTTACTTTAGAAGCGATTCCAAAAAGAGTTAAGGAAACAGGAAGTGGATTTGCCATTTCGAAGTCTCTGTCACCATATTTGAATATGAGTATTTATTTTATTTATTATTTATTATTTAGCATTTGTCTGCCGCTCCCCCCCCTCTCAAACGTTCGTCAATTGACGACTCCACAAACAGTTTACAATTAAACAGTACAATTGACAGATATCTCATAAACCACAGTAACACCATTAGAATAGAATTACAACTAGAACAGTTGAAACAGCAGATGGAGTGTCCCAGTCATATCAGGTCAGCCTGTCAGCTACTCAGCAGCCCACAGAGCCAGTCACTTCCCACAGTCCCGGGCGATTAGTTACAGACTGCAGGGGCCATTCATGTCAAACTTCCGCCTTAGCCTGGCTAACAGCAATCTAGTCTTAACAGCAATGTCTCTCTCCTGAACGGGAGGAGGCTCTGGGTGGCACGGATGCCGGTGGGCAATGCGTTCGATAGGGTTGGGGCTGCTACAGACAAAGCCCGCCGGCGTGTTGCGGATAGATGATAGGTCTTCACATTTGGGATGACCAGGAGATTTAGCTCTTCGGAGCGTAGTGATCTGGTGGGATGATATGGGACAAGGTGGTCCCGCAGGTACACTGGCCCCAGACCATGTAAGGCCTTAAAAGCCAGGACTAACACTTTGAAGGTAATCCGGCATTCTATTGGGAGCCAGTGCAGTTCGCGCAGGATTGGCGTGATGTGGTGGCCAATCGGGACCCTCACCAGGAGTCGCGCTGTGGCGTTCTGCACCAGCTTGAGTCTCCGGATTACCGACAAAGGAAGGCCAGTGTACAGAGCGTTACAGTAGTCCAGCCTCAAGATGACCGTGGCTTGGACCACTGTGGCTAAGTCGCGCCGGGACAAGTATGTCATTTCCGCCCTTCTCTAGCTGCCTCTCCTCATTGGCTGATGGCAAGCTGGTGGTTTAAAATGTTCAATATTTGGTACCAGTGTGGCTAGTTTTGTCAGTAGCAGAGGTCAACAACAGAGGGAAAGGGAATCCCCCAAGTTTTGACTGTCTCTTCTGCAGGTTTCCGCGCATTGCGCAGTCGCAGACACCATTAACAAAGCCATTCGGAATTTCGGAAGTACATCCGAATCAATTTCAAAAAACACACTCAAAAATTCGGAAGTCTATCGGACAGAAGTGCTACCACCACCTACATCCGAATCGACTTTTGAAGACGATTTTTCCGTGATAAAACAGGCCTATTCCGCACACATAATTTTTGCCATCTTGACACATTTTGATGCTGTTTGTCCACACATCTTTGAAATGACGGAGAGTATGAAATGGAAGGGAATGTGTAAATAAATAGCAGATCTGATGCAATTGAGCAGGATATACATTGTCACGGAGAAATTAAAAGTGAGAAGGAAATTATCCCTGCTGTGAACTGGCAAACAAAAGGAAAAAGTGCTTTGTTATACTCAGATCACTAGATAGCTCCCCTGAATCTCTCTGTTATTTATTTCCCCATAAAGATGTTGCCTTCTGCTTTGAGCGAGTTTAAACTGCCAAAACATGAACCAGGTTTTCAGATTCATCCTGCTCCAGCAGAGCCTTGAAACATTAAATACCTTTCAGTTGTCAGTTCCCCAAAGGAAATCCACTTTGCTCAGAACATTCAAATCCTCATTGCCTACGAAATATTTTTAGCCCCTTCTGTTCATCCATGCACAGCTGAGATCCCATCCGGCCATGTTCCGTCACCTGACATTAACCTGCAATTATATTCGATGAAAAGAACAAAACTGCAGTTTTCGACCAAAGCCTCGTCTCTCTGTCAGGATGATGACATCTTCCTCAACAGGACGTTTGGAAACGTATTATTGCAGAAGACACTGCAAAATTGTGAAAGCAATGAGTTTAAACCTCAGTGTGTCTTTAGATTTCCTTGACCTGGATATTTCACATCATTCAAGATTGCTGAAAAACCTAGGTTTTTTTTAAAACATACAAAGTGTGTATTTTCATCCACAACTCTTGTCTCATGTGCTTCGAAAAGCAACCAAGTTCTCAGCTAGCCAGTTCACCTCAGCAGCCTCCATCCTCCATGCATACCTATAAAACTGCCTTGCAGCTCTTTCCAGTTGTATCTGTAATCAAACAACTTCACGAGAGGAGGAAGCATTCCTTGGCTGCAGTTTACTGAGATTAGGAGATGAGACAATACTGTTAAAAGCTATTTATAGAGTCCTCGCTTGTGGATGCACAATTTCCCCACAGTCACCACGAACCAATAACATTTCTCAACAGAATATATCCATAATTTATCATTTTCTCTTGTGTGGGCTTTGTTTCAGAGTCTGATTTTTAGAAGACTGATGTATCCAGGGATAAACGATTGTCTCATTCTTCGCTGCCATCACACCTTCTCAATTTAACCACAGAGTTTGGCTTTAATTAGAAAATGTTAGGACTGGGAGGGATTCTTCTCTTCTTCTGACTTATTATGTTTTATAACAAAAAAGTGGTTGGCATGATTTTTATTAAAATTCCTTCAACACTATACTGGTACCCAGTACCTTATCATTCCTACCCTGTGGTAGGTTTTGACTCTAGCTGAATGGGGCTCAAGTTAGCTGTTTTTGAATGGAAAAAGCTTTGAGATGTGGAACTGTGGCTTATTCCCAGGTTAGGTGAGTATCTCCCTGACACCCCAAATTCCCAGGTAGGTGAGTTCACCCCTGACACCCCAAATTCCCAGGTAGGTGAGTTCACCCCTGACACCCCAAATTCCCAGGTTAGGTGAGTACATCCCTGACACCCCAAATTCCCAGGTTAGGTGAGTTCACCCCTGACACCCCAAATTCCCAGGTTATGTGAATTCTCCCCTGACACCCCAAATCCCCAGGTTAGGTGAGTACACCCCTGACACCCCAAATTCCCAGGTTAGGTGAGTACACCCCTGACACCCCAAATCCCCAGGTTAGGTGAGTACACCCCTGACACCCCAAATTCCCAGGTTAGGTGAGTACACCCCTGACACCCCAAATTCCCAGGTTAGGTGAGTACACCCCAAATTCCCAGGTAGGTGAGTTCACCCCTGACACCCCAAATTCCCAGGTTAGGTGAGTATACCCCTGACACCCCAAATTCCCAGGTTAGGTGAGTACACCCCTGACACCCCAAATTCCCAGGTTAGGTGAGCACACCCCAAATTCCCAGGTAGGTGAGTTCACCCCTGACACCCCAAATTCCCAGGTTAGGTGAGTATACCCCTGACATCCCAAATTCCCAGGTTAGGTGAGTACATCCCGAATTCCTAAGTAGGTGAGTTCACCCCTGACACCCCAAATTCTCAGGTTAGGTGAGTACATCCCTGACACCCCACATTCGCAGGTTAGGTGAGTACACCCCTGAAACCCCAAATTCCCAGGTTAGGTGATTACATCCCTGACACCCCAAATTATGGCACCAGGGAGCCCCTGGTGATGCAATGGGTTAAACCCTTATGCCGGCAGGACTGAACACCAACAGGTCGGGGGTACGGATCCAGGGAGAGCATGGATGAGCTCCCTCTGTTAGCTCATGTAAGCCACCCCGAGTCCCATTCGGGGAGTTGGTGGCGGGGTACAAATAAAGTTTATTTATTTATTTTATTTCCCCCAAACTCCCTTTCCACTACAACTTAGAAATGACACTGACCACATTTCTAAGCAACCCGACCACATAGGGAAGCAACCCGTCTTTCATTTGTGAAAAGTCTTGGGTTAATCTGGGTAGCCCAAACTCATAAGAATGATTAAATAAGAAAGTATTAATTTAATAGTCGGCACTGAGCCCTAGAGTGGAAGCATTAGTGGGATGAATGGCACTGACCTCAAATAAGCCAGGTTCACAACATACCCTCCAAATAAGAGTTGCTAGGTCAGGATCCTTTCAGGCCCCAAGCTTTCTCAGTCAAAACCCGAGATGTGTGGATAGCTCCTGGTGATGCAATTAAGTGGTATTTATTTATCTATCTATTTCTTTCCTGCATTTATAACCCGCCCTTCTCACCCTCGAAGGGGGACTCAGGGCGGCCTCACAGCAAGCACGATCGGTGTTTTAACATAAACATTCAACAAATACAATTAAAACATTATAACAGTTAATTAAAAAACAATTAATTAAACATGCCAATTAAGCACAACGTATAGCTGATCACAGCCCCCCTGGTGGTACAGTGGGTTAAATTGCTGAGCTGCTGAGCTTGCTGACCGAAAGCTTGGCAGTTCGAATCCAGGGAGTGGGGTGAGCTCTGCTGTTAGGCCCAGCTTTTGCCAACCTAGCAGTTCGAAAACATGAAAATGTGAGATCAATAGGTACCGCTTCTGTGGGAAGGTAATGGCGCTCCATGCAGTCATGCTGGCCACATGACCTTGGTGGTGTTTATGGATTCTTCCACATCTCAGCTTCTAGGTGTTTTGTATTCTAACATACAGAACCAGCATAGTCAGAAAAGGTGGGTGTTGTAGCTTATAACACTGGGAATATACTAAGTTGGGGAATGCTGGCAAAGCATGTAGCATTCTGTCAAATGTCTTGCTCAGATCTAGATATATTAGACTCTGCCTCCAAGTCTCCTAGATCAGCAATGTTATTAAGGAATGGATGTGCTGCTCTCTAGATTTCACAAATTGATTTATGATCTGTTCTCGCCAGTTAAAGGGTGCTGTCAAACTGCTCCCTTGTCTTCAGCACTCTACGATTACCTTATTCACGTCCTCAGAAATATAATGCTGTTTGTCCTTCTCCAGTCCTCCAGAGCCATGACTGTTCATCCATGAATTTGAAGGCAAGCTATTTCTTTAATGTCTAAATTTAATCTGTCAGGGCCTTTCCAATTTAAAAACAACTGAGCTATTTCTTTTGGCCTTCTTGTTTTCTATCCTGATGGGCAACTCTTCTTTAGCTCACATTAATATGGTATTAAATCTATTTACCACCAACGCAGGATGAAAGAAAACGAACTGCTTCCTTATCAATTGGGACTAGCAACTTGGTATTTGAGGTGGTGTTTGCAGGACCGATAAATGGGTGGAATAGCAAGGACTACTATACTAGGTTAGATACACCAAAGAGAAACTGATTTATGATTTCTTTTCCTATTTGTACTGTAATTGCGATCAAATAAGGAAAAACCCATATCTAGCTGCTTATCAGAAACTCTAGCTACTTGCTATTATGGCAACCATCTGTTTCAAAACCTGTGCATTCTTTGAGGTGTATTTGCACTAAGCAGTTATATCAGATTCATGCCACTTTAACTATACTGGCTCCATCTGAACTAATTCTGGGATCTTCTAAATTTTCTGTTTTGGAGATGTCCTAAACATTTTCTGCTAGGAAACACTAGTCAAGTCCCTTACATACAAGGCCTAAGAAATCCTGCATGCCTGTCCACATTTTAGACTTATACTGATTTAATGACGACGTGTTCTTTTTTGAAGGTACCTTGGTCCTTCTCCAGTCCTTCTGCTCACTTGGAATTCAAACATAAGCCACACACTTGGTTCACCCTTACTTCCCAAAATCTTGTAAGATTCATCCAAAACTGTTCCTTTTCATGCATAGTATTATAGCTCATAAGATTCCTGTTTATCTTACTTTATAGACAGCCCCCGATGAGCTTCCTCTGAAGGGCTCTCCAGTCTTAAGTCCGATTTAAAGATACAGACTCTAAAACCATGTCAGAACACGGAGCTGGGCGGCCCTAGGTAATTTTAAGTGGTAGGCGAGCATTATTTTGGCGCCCCCCATCTCATTCCCCACTTCAATAATTATAAAACTACTAATAATTTATAATATGATAGATAATCTATCTATGTATATAATAAAAGTCAGTGTTTGCGGGCGGTGGTGCG
Organism: Anolis apletophallus; assembly: GCA_030556195.1. Taxonomy (NCBI): domain Eukaryota; kingdom Metazoa; phylum Chordata; class Lepidosauria; order Squamata; family Anolidae; genus Anolis; species Anolis apletophallus. The sequence continues at coordinate 21,911,751 of JARBWK010000007.1, forward strand.
ACGGGAGGAATATGTGCCAGCATTTCGATTGGCTGCAACTGTGGGATTATTTGCATAAAGGGCTCTGATTGGCCAGCCTCAGAACTCCAACATTCTACAGCCCCAGACAGAAGGGATTGGTTTCCACTGAGATGATATTTGCATAAAGGACTCCGATTGGCTAACCACATTCCAACATTCTAAAGTGACTCAGAGGGAAAAGGAAAGGCCTCAGGCAGTCAGCCACTGCGGCCCACAGCAAAGGACCAAACTTGGCAAACAGGGGACTAATGGCCCACTTCACAACCTGGTGTGGTTTAGGGCAGGAGGGACCACGAATGATGGGATTTGCAGTACCTTCACATCATTCACTTCCCAAACAACACTGTAGCCCCTATAAATCACAGACCAGGCCCAAAATTGACAGCAAGGCTTCCTCAACTTGATTTTCCTGACTACACCCCCAACAATGACAGAACAAGACCAAACTTGGCACACAGACCCCCCAAGGTGCACCCTACATCCTGGTGCAGTTTGAGGGAGGATGGACCATGGATGATGGGACTTGCAGTACTTCAATTCACTTCCTTAGAGCACTGTGGCCCACACCAATGACGAATCAGGACCAAACTTGGCACACAGAGGCCCAATGGCCCACTTTACAAACCTGCTGCGGTTTATGGCACAATGGCTCATAAATGATGGGATTTGCACTACCTTCACCCAATTCATTCCCCACAGAACATTGCAGCCCCTACAAATCAGAGACCAGGCCCAAACTTGGCACACAGAGTACCCATGCCCCACTCTACATCCTGGTGCAGTTTTGAGTGGGACGGACCACGGATGATGGGAGTTGAAGTACCTTCACTCACTTTCTGAGACCACTGCGACCCTCATCCAATGACTGATCAAGACCACACTTGGCACACAGAGCCCCCATGACCCACTCTACTTCTTGGTGCTGTTTGGAGGGGGATGGTTCATGGTCAATGGGACTCGCAGTACCTTCACTAAGTTCTTGAGACCACTGCAAGCCACATAAACATCTAATAGGAACCAACCTTGGCACACAATGCCTTCCTCAAATAACCCGGGCACTGCCAGGTCCTCAACTAGTAACCTAATAAATATAAATAATTTATAATGAAAATAATAACCCAATAAACAGTAATAATTAGTTAATATAAATACAATTCCTCTCCCCAGAGCAGCCCCCTCCCTCCCTCTCTCCCTGCCTCCTTACATAGAGGGTCTCCACGCGGGAGCCGTAGAAGCGGAGCGGGGCTCTGAGGTCCAGGGGTTAAGGTATCAGGGAGGTAGGTTAAGGCAAGGGAGGTAGCGTCATCCCCGGGCATCAGCTCTGCGTTGCTGCACTCTGAGCCGAAGGGGAAGAGCCTGGACACCTGGCCCCCAGGCAGCGGCAGCACCAGCAGCGCCCACCACATGCGCAACAGCCCAGGATTGATCACGCCTCGCTTTCACTCCAGGCAGCAGCAGCACACTCCCAGCGAGGCGGCAGAGCCTGGAAGGAGGACCAAGTTGGAAACCCCGTTGCCACCGGGAAAGGGAGAGGAGCGGGCCCAGCCAATGCATCTCCATCCTCCCCAGTCCCTTTCCACGACTATGACCTACCTACTTTCAGTGGCCTTGTGGTTTTCAGCGCCCAAATGTGCAGATGCGGAGGCGGAGTTTCCGGCCAGCAGCGGCGCGCCCCTTCGGATCTGGCACTCTCGGCGGCCGCCTACACCCCCGAGTGGATTGAGCCGCCTCTGCTGGCATTGCCTAACAACAGCAGAGTGAGCAGGCACTGCCCCTAGTGGCGCAATGGGTTAAACCCTTGAGCTGGCAGGACTGCGGACCGGTAGATCAGCAGTTCGAATCAGCAGAAAGTGGATTGAGCTCCCTCTGTCAGCTCCAGCTCATGAGAGAAGCCTCCTACAAGGATGGTAATACATCAAACATCTGGCCGTCCAACCTTGCAGACAGTCAATTCTCTCACACCAGAAGTCGCTTGCAGTTTCTTGCTCCTGACACACACACACAACAAAGCAGGAACTTAGTCTTTCCAACCTTGATGAGGTTTCTCTTTAAATTCTACTACTTGTTTCCAAATATGCCTTGCTACATATAGATTAGTTTATGTAAATTTTGTGGAATCCGTTGGCCTATTTTGTCCTGTGCTTTAGAGATCCGTTCCTCCTCTTTGGGCGATGCATAAGTAAGCTTCCATCTTATTGCTCATCCTTATCCTATTTTCTAAGGATCAAAGAATAACTGCTCATGCTTTTTGCAGGCTGATCAACAAAAGGCAAAGAACTAAAAAGAAAGGCTTTCCTTTTTGATCCATTAATAATCACTTGAAGAGAGGGAAAAAACTGAAATGGGCGATATGCTCAATTCCTCTGCACAATTCAAGATCTATTTGTTGAATCTACAGTTTTCAGTGTGAGAATATTTAGACAGCTAGGCATTTGTCATCCTTGAGTAAACAATGTTGGATAACACTGCTGTAAGCTCATTTATTGTTGTTATGTGCCTTCTAGTTAACTTGAAATTATGGCGATCTTATCTTAGCATTTTCTTGGCAAGATTTATTAGGAGCCATTGTTTCCCTCTATGCCTGAGAGATTCAGATTTGCCCAAGATCGTCCAATAGCCTTCCACGGCTGAGTCAAACTCTGATCTTCTAAGGTCCATCTATACCAGTGGTTTCCAAACCTTTTTGGCCTATCACCCCCTTTCCAGATTTTTTTTTTACTCAGCGCCCCCCTAGAAGTTAATTAATTATAATAATAATAGTGTTGGAAGGGACCTCTAAATACCATCTAGTCCAACGCCCTTCTACCTTCATGCAGCAGGAGCACAATTAAAGCCCCCCTGACAGATGGCCAACCAGTCTCAATAGTAGTCTCAATAATAGTAGTAATAACAACAACAACACTAATGAAAAAGGTTGTAAGAGACTCCAAGGGTCATCTAGTCCCTTCTGTCTTTCCCTACCCCCCCCCCCGCCTTCCTCGGCGGCAGCGGTGGTAAAGGCGCACATGGGGCATGGGAGGAGGGAAAGGCGTGCACCTTTCTCTTCTCCCTCACGCACCTTTCCTACCTCCGCCGAGAAAGGCGCACGTGGGGGCGAGAGAGCAAGGGGAGAGGAGCGTGCCTTTCCCTCCCCCCTCGCCCCATGTGCAGCTTTTCTGCCTCCTCCTGCTGCTGCCCTTGCCTCCACGGCCACGCATGGGACATGGGAGAAGGAGAGCAAGGCCACGGAAAAGCCTGCTGCTGCGGCTCCCTCCTCCTCCTCTGCCGCCGCTGCCACCGAGGAAGGCTTGCCTTTCCCTCCTCCTCCCTCGTTCCGTGCAAGGTTTCCTCAGCGGAGCCCATGGCCATTGGGCTTGTCCGTGGGGCTCAGCACCACCCCCTTGGATCACTCCACCACCCCCCCAGGGGGCGGTAGCGCCCACTTTGGGAATGACGGATCTATACCTTAGTATGACTACAGTCCGACACCATTTTAACTGCCCTGACTCAAGGCTATGTGATCATGGAAATTGTAGTTTTATCAGGTCTTTAGCCTTCTTTGCCAAAGAGTGCTTGTGTCCCACCAAACTACAACTCCCGTGACTCCACAGCCATGGCAGTTAAGGTATCAAACTGCATTAATACAATTCTGTAGCATAAATGCACTTATAATCCAACACTCAAACTACTACGTCATATTGACTCAGTAATCTCGAACTGAATGCTGAAACAAACAATCCTGCATCTCATTTCCAAAAACTTCCATATAGAAATAAAAATGCTTATTATAGAAAAATCTAAACTGCACAGAAAATGACATGCTTGAACATCATAGGCAAAGATAGCACTTACAATTTATTGTATTCATTATTATATATAAACATTACTATGTACATCTGACTTAAACTAGGACTTTAGACTTCCTCAGTATTATTTGTCATAAAAGCCACTGGTTTGTACTATGATTTTTAAAACATGCATTAAAAAAAACAAGCTTCGGGAGGCTGACTTTCCCATTGCTTTAAATGTTTTTTAATTAATTTCATGCATCTTGTTGGAAATGACAAGCTTCATTGTCAGGAATCGGGATTCCGGGCCAAGAAATTCAAAACCCGGACTTTCCTAGCCATAACAACTGATAAGGGAAGGTCATCTTGTTTCCGAAATTTGAATGTGGGGGAAGGTATAAATGTGAGTGCCTCTGTGCCGCCCGGCACTTCTGACTTAGATCCTGTTTGTATTGCTCATTAAAACTTTCAAAGATTTGTGTGGTGTCTCTGCGTGATGATTTGGGAGCGGCTGCAGTTTAGCTCACATTCATCAAACCTTTTCTACAATCTGTTTTTCTATGAACTTGTTGCTTACTGTTTCCTGTATGTACGTTCTGGTGTGCAGCTTGCTTTACTCTATGGTTTCTGATGTTATAAAAGGGGCTGCAGACCACATGCTCTCTATCTATCTATCTATCTATCTATCTCTATCTCTCTGACTATGTGACCTGTTGATAGATGTTTTGTTACAACAGAGATGCCCCCCAAAATATTTGAAACTGGACTAATAAATTTTTGTACCTGTGTATGCTGATCACATGAAAATTGTGAGTAAACCAAATATGTTATTTCCATAAAAGTCTACTTCATTTTTGTCTCTTGAGTGCATGATATGAAACACATAGTTCTTTGGGAGAGTGCCTTTTTGGGCACTAAAAATACTTCTAAAGCTCTGCTGTTTTTATGCACTGGCAAATCTCTGTTTTCCTGACAGATTAGAGATTGCAGGTTATTCAGTCTAACAACTGAAACCATTGCCTAGCATATTATATTTGGTTGCATACCACAAGAGGAGATTCTGCTCTAAAAGGTTTTTTGTTTCTTCTCTAAAAAGTTATATTCTCTAATACATGCTGTGTTAATCTTTCTAACACATTTTCACAGACAAATAGCATTTCAGAATTATCTCAAAACTGGAACAAGGCTACAATCCCATATATAGATACTTCAGAATAGGCATGCCTAGGACTACACTGCATAACAGGTAGTCTAGCCTGTAGTGTTCTTTTGAGATCAGTGAATCCTCTATGCAGCATTTTCTGTAAATAATTTAGTCTCCCTTCCACAGCAGATGTCACACCACATTTCATTCAGCATAGTCTATTGGATGTACTTTCACACTGACTGACTACCCATAGATGTCATAAAAGAGAATATTCTAGAGCCATTATCAGATTGGTCCTTTAAAAACCAAAAGAAAACTGAAGGATCTCTGAAATGACATTAATAAACAACAGAAATAAATAGAAATGTATAGCTTGGGAAGCAAGCATAAACTGAGAGTTTGTGAGCCATGGGTTTTCTCCATTGTTCCAGGGACAAACTGTTGGAAGAAAGGGATCTTTTATGCTCCACTTGTAAGGGAATGGCTGAGAAGAAGAATTTACTCTGATTAAGTTTACGCTTTACCACAGTGGCACATGGGAGATGTTGCCATGGACCAGAGAGCCCAATGCACAACAGCAGGCAACTCCATTATGGTGAGGTTGAAGTGGAGGAATAGATTCCTATGGCCACATCAGATCCAAACAAGGTTCTCCCAGGACTTAAATGTATACATGTCTGAGTCTTGGGATGCATCTTAGAATCAGTGCAGTTGGACACTGCCTTCACAGTTATGACTCAATATTATGGAATAATGGAAGTCATTTTACAAGTTTTATAGCCTTCTCTCCCAAAGAATATTGTTGCCACAACAAACTACAAATCCCAGGACTCAACTGCATTTAAAATGGTGTTAAACTGTTTCACTACTCTATTGGTGCCTCCTTGTCATGGGGGAGAGGCTTGCGTACCCTAATGAAGCTGTGAGCTATGCTGGCGGTGGCATAATAGTCACTGGTAGGGCCTCCCATGCCAGACAGGTCACAATCGAAGGGTCTGATAAAGAGCGTCAATGGGCAGGATGGGCTCTCTAGCCTTTTGGTAACCATCCTAGGAGAAGGAAAACTCTAAATTCAAACCCGAGCAGATGGTGCTCGTCTAACTCTGTAAGGTCAACCATCTAAGAGAAGGTAACTCTAATCAAACCTACGACCTGAGGTCCTCGCTGCTACCGTCCCAGCTTGCTAGGCCCCGGCAGATGAACTTTTGGTTTAAAGGGTGAGGCCAGTTCTGTGCACGCTGTGCTCCACCAGAAAAATTCATTGCACAGGCTTGAAGGACGCATCCAACTTCTGAAAAAGCCCTGTAGCAATAGGCGAGGGACGAAACGGCAGGTATAAAGATGCACTGGAAGCCACAGACCCAACTCTGCATGCAGGCAGTTCAGGAAACAACAATGCAAAAAGAACTGCAACCTGGAGACAACATCACCCAAGGAGACTTTCTACTGTGTTTTCTGCAACCGGACTTGCATATTGGATTGGCCTTTTTAGTCATCAACGCGCTTGTAGAAAGCGTGGGATGAGTCCTTCCTGAATCTTTGTTCCCAAAGAAAAGCCAAGAAAACTGTTTTAATTCTACAGTGTAGAGACAGTCTTGGTTTTGGGGACCCTTAGAGTTGTAATTACCAATATGACTGTTCCTTAGTGCCCACAACAAAAAAAACATTTCCACAAGTGTCCACCTATGGCTGTGCTTGTTGTTTCTGATTACCCCAAACAAGACAGCAAACAATCACTATCATCATAACAGCAGTTGCAACTTATAAATGTTTGCTTCCTCCTTTTGACTGCTTTGATATGATTTTTATTTACTTCAGGAAACAAGCTGAGTGGCTCTTGACCTGCCTACTCTGGCAACATTCAATTTTCTTTAAACCCTGAACCAGTATAGAACCTGAGAACAGAGCATACACAGCGCTCCTGGCTATATCCAATATACATGGGGTATTCTTCTTGTTCTGTGCACACCTCTCCCCTTTCTTAGTACTTATATTTCTAACAAAAATGGCCTTCAAGATTTTTCAAGAGATAAATAAAAGAGAACTGCTTAGAGCTTCCTAGTTCAAATGTCACCTAAAGAAGTGATCTCAGGAAGAAACTTTCTAATCAAACACACTGGCAGGTACTGGAGATAAGGCACAGCACAGCAAAAACACATCCAATGTATAAAAAATACACTAATGAAGTAATAGAACCCAAATGCAAATAATGAATCAAATCAACCACAGAGATAAGGGGAATAAATCCCAGAATGGGACACGATAAAGCTCAAGCAGAGCTCTGGGAAACAAAGTCTATAACAACCCTAAAGTTAGCTGGAGATAAAAAGGTACCCTTCATAAAATAACTTTAAGGGCACCAATTTGCACGTGTAATTTGCTGTGTTTGTTCAAATGCAGGTGGCCAAGGAGTAAATTCTTAGGGACTCAGGTCCGTATTGACAGGCAGGCGCAGTGCAGTACCCAATAGGTGCCATGCAATGGTAAGTCAGCACAAAGGAAATAGCCATCGTCTTGTGTCAGAGCTGGGAGATCTTAGCCTTGAGGCTCAGACTCCCAGTCTGCCTTGACCTGCTTTGACGCTGGACCTTGGGGAATTCCCTGGGGTGAGGTAATCCTTTGAGAGCGGTGCTCAGTCAGGTCGGAAGTGACGCAACCCCTACCGGACATTGGACACTGATGGTGGATATGCTGACTCAGTCAGGATATGACGTAATATCCTCCGGACTGTGGGATCGCTGAGTCAGCAGGACATGATGCAACCTTTCCTGGACATTGCAAGGGAAAGGAGGGAGGGGGTTGGGGTATATAAGGTGTGTTTGGGTGACGGTTCACTGCTTTGACTTTATGGGGGTTGTACCTGCAATAAATCTTGTTGGATCGTGAACCGCCTGCGTGTGATCCTTACGGAGTATTGGAGTGTCCTCACAGTCTTGCAGGTAGCTGAAGACAAGTTCTGAGCAGGCTGGAAATTGCGGTGCAGCGTTCAAAAGGTTCCATACAGGGGCCCAAAGTAATGAAACCAGGCCAATGTGGCAAAATATGGGAGCTGTAGATCCCCAAATAGATTCTCTATGGGCGGTGCACTGAATGGCGCCGGTGATGTAAACAAAGATGAAGCTAATACGTCAATGGTGGTAATCCCTAAATTAAAGGCTCCAGGTAACAGGGTGGGGTGCTGACTTACCACGCCTTTCCATTGCACAGTACCTACTGAGTACTGCACCACATCTGCCTGCCAATACGAACCTGGCTCCCTAAGAATTTACTCCTTGGCCACCTGCATGTGAACAATCACGGCAAATTACGCATGCAAATTGGTGCCCTTAAAGTTATTTTAGAAACTTTCTAATCCCTGCCCTGTAGCAATGGAGTAGAAGCAATATAGGTCTACTTTAAGAAGAGTCATACTGGACGAGACCCCAAATCCATGTATTCCAGTTTACTGGTGACACAGTAACCAACTAAATGCCAATGGGAAGTCTAGAAGCAGAACGTAAGTGCAACAGCACTCCTTCTCGTGCTTCCTAGCCATTGGTATACAGACACACCCTGTATTTGACATATATAGCAAAGTGATATACCGCACACCCTCCAATTGTTCTGATTTGGTAATTATATAGAGAACAAGTAAGAAATGGGCTTTATAACAACAACAACAACAACATTCATTATTGTCCATAGATCCACCAGTAAACAAACTGATGGGCTTTGTTAATTTTTAAAGCTTTTAGAGCAGGGGTCAGGAACCTTTTTGACTCAGAGAGCCATGAAAGCAAAATATTTGGAAATTTATTTCAGTGAGAGCCATATAATATATATAATATATTTTAAGACTGAATTCAACTAAATGTGAGTATATACGTACATACTAGGAGAAAAGAATTCCCCCGGCCTATGTCTCGCGAGCCAGGTGTGGCTCTTTTGATGATTGCATCTGGCTCGCAGATTTCGGCTTTTCAGATAAGACCAATGCTGGAGCAATCCCCAAACAATATGGGCAAGAAAGCGGTGTGTAAATAAAGCTCTACAACGTTCCCAGACTCCATGGGAAGGCAGAGAGGAATGGATCTCACATGAGGCTGCTGCTGTGGACCAAAGCAATCAATCGCCAAATGGGAGTTGGAGGAACGCTCTAGGCAAGCGGCTTTGGTCCTCCACAGCAGCCTCATGTGAACTCTTCCCCTCTGCCTTCCCGTGGAGCCTGGGACCGTTGTAGGGCTTTATTTACACACCGCTTTCTTGCCCGTATTGTTTGGGGATTGCTCCAGCATTGGTCTTATCTGAAAAGGCAAAATCTGCGAGCCAGATGCAATCATCAAAAGAACCACACCTGGCTCGCGAGACATAGGTTCCCGACCCCTGTTTTAGAGCTTTTGTTTAACGTAGTTATACTAAACCGTTTCTCTTTCAAATTTCCCATTTGCTAATAGCAACTTGTATAGCATACAAGCATTTGTGCATGAATGGTACAGTTTTGAAATTCTGTATCTGTGTTACTAGACAAGTGGTCAGTTGTCCAGTCCAGCTGGAGTAACAGCATATCCTTTAGAAGTAACAACAATAGCTGCAGTTATGGCATATCCTTTAGATGGCTAAAATGGCTAATAATATCCCTCAAAGGAAAGAACAGAAAGCAAGAAGTGGCAGGAAATCTACATTTGGTCTTGAAAATTGATAGTTCAAAATATTAAACTATGTAGGCTATTTAAAAGCTAAACAGCCACTCCTGCAGGCTTATATGAAAGTAAATTCTTTTTGTGTGCATGTATAGGCTTGATACGAAAATAATTATGCACACCTTCAAGAAGCATAAGCTCCTTGTCAGGTAGAATGGCTTACAGCAGCATTGCAAGATGTGGCGAGAACAGAGGTAATGGTGGTCTATTATCACAGCACCGTCTGCACCAAACATTTCAAAAAGGTCAAGTTACCATATATACTGAATAGCAACAGATTAAAATCCTCCCAGAAATCAAGATCGATTTTCACTACACTGCTTGCTATACTCATGAAGGTGCAATATGCTCTAATTCCCGAGGCCACTCCAACTGTGCAATCAGCCAAGGGGCTGCTTAGAGCGCAGCAGAGAACCACTTCAGCATTCGTGGTGAGGTCCAGCCGTAGCAATTTAAAGGCCAAAGGCAGAACGGAAAGTAGTGGAACCCTGTGTTCATTCTTGCTTTTCTGAAAATGTTATCCAATTTAGTAAAATAACTTCACTAACTTATCAAGGAAACAAAGAGAAAATGTAAAAATCAAAACTCAGTGAGTCAGGAAAGAGGGAATAAGAAATAAATCCAGGAGTCAGTGCTAACTCTGAAGGACCCCAACCAATCTGCAGCTGGAATTAACTGTTCTTGGGCCCAAAAAAATAAAAATGCTTCACAAATCCAGACTTTATGGAAGAATTGTGAGAATAAAGCCATGGAATCACCAGGAATGTGGTGCAGCTGGCTGGGAGTCAGCTGCATAAGATCTCTACTGACCAGAAGCTCGTGAGTTTGAGGCCTGCCCGGGTCGGGCGCTCAACCATTTGTGTAGCTTGTTACCGACCTTTGCAACTCGAAAGACAGTTGCATCTGTCAAGTAGGAAACGTAGGTACCACGTTGTGGGGAGGCTAATTTAAATAATTTACGAGGCCATAAATCTCTCTCGGCATTACTTCGCGAACGAAGATTCTTAGGAAGGACTCATCCCACGCTTTTTACAAGCGCGTTGATGACTAAAAAGGCCAATCTGAGCCTATGCTCACCAGGCATAGACCCTCTTTAGCTGCGGTCCTAGCTCTAAATTCGACTACAAAGTAAGAATAAATAACAGACGCTTTTCTTGCTATGGCACTGATTGTATATATTGCAGATATTTAATGTCCCGAGTCAATTTTTCTTTTTCTTTCTTGCTCCCTTGGTCTCCCTCTATTTACAACAGAACAATCAGTCAATGCATTGAAACCAAATGATTAAAAAACATATTTTGACAGAATTCTCAAATGTTCTGGTGCAAGGATTAATTCATAGGTTTATGATATGATCGGATCTCTCTGGGGCAGACATATTATGTACATTAAGGTTATTCTGAAAGATCACCATGCTCTCAAAGTGAACAATTTGCTTTATAGATTATGAAAAGCAGCAATAATGGGAATGATTGTCAGCCAAGAACATTTCAGAGGAGCTACAATTGATTTTGGGAGAAATTATGCCAATCATCATGGCCTGCTAATCTGAATCCAATGACATAGACTTTGATATGTACATTAGTGGCAGCACAATACAGGCAGTCCCCAAGATAGGTTCTGTAGATTTGTTCTTAAGTTGAATCATAGAATCATAGAGTTGGAAGAGACCTCATGGGCCATCAAGTCCAACCCCCTGCCAAGAAACAGGAAGATTGCATTCAAAGCACCCCTGACAGATGGCCATCCAGCCTCTGCTTAAAAGCCTCCAAAGAAGGCGCCTCCACCACACTGCTGAACAGCTCTCACAGTCAGGAAGGAAGTTCTTCCTAAGTTTCAGGTAGAATCTCCTTTCCTGTAGTTTGAAGCCATTTGCTCCAGTGCAGCAAAAAGCATGCTTGCTCCCTCCTTCCTATGACTTTCCCTCACATATTTTTACATGGCCATCATGCCTCCTCTCAGCTGCCTCTTCTTCAGGCTAAACATGCCCAGGTCTTTAAGCCGCTCCTCATAGGGCTTGTTCTCCAGACTCTTGATCATTTTAGTTGCCTTCCCCTGGGCATATTCCAGCTTTTCAACAGCTCCCTTCAATTGCAGAATTGGACACAGTATTCCAGGTATGGTCTTACCAAGACAGAATTGTCCACAAGGACTCCAAGATCTTTCTCACACGTACTGCTATCGAGCCAGACATCCCCGCATTTCGTATCTTTGCATTTCAATTTTTTCTGCCTAAGTGGAGTAACTTGCATTTGTCACTGTTGAACTTCTTTCTGTTAGTTTTGACTCATTTTTCTAATATGTTCAGATCAATTTGAATTCTGTTCCTGTCTTCTGGAGTATTGGCTATCCCTTCCAATTTGGTGTCGTCTGCAAACTTGATGAATTTGTATGTAAGTCAGAACAGGTACATTTTTAAAGTGTAACTACAGCGAAATTAGCTTTCGAGAGTATAGGGAAAGGTTAACACCCTTGTGGTGTTTCTTTTGCTGTCTATGTCCCTGTTCAGAACGTTTCACCTCACTTTCTATCGCTGTGATAATTGGATTTTGAAAAAATTGGCTTGTTGCAGAAACAAGGATTGGTAATAAAGCTTAAATTGAGACACATTTTCCCCATGATAAACTCTTTCAGGAATGAATTTCCTTTCCAAGGGGTAGATTTCTCTCACTTTCTGTTGTCTCAGCCCTGTTCTTAACTATGAGTTGTTTGTAAGACGGATGTTTACAACTCAGGGACTACCTACATGTAGAAAATAATTTATTAGATTTATTATATTACTATTTGTAATAGTACTATTTACTATTGTACTATGCACTATTTTGTTTCCAGTTGGTGCACTCCTTAGGTTTATTTTCTCCTTTAATCAATGCCTATATTCCTAATTTTCATTCTTGGTACAATATTGCAAAACTAATGAATGGGCACCTCTTCAAAAGGGAGCCTCTTAAGAGAGCTATGCTCCTTATGCTTCTGCCAGGAGTTTGAAGGATCTGTTTAATGCCCCCCGTTTTCCTGTACATGTACAACAAAAGGAGGGGCTGGTAGGGGTTGGGAGAGGATTGTTTCTATGCCAAAAACATCACAGGGCATTTTCAGAGACACTTTTGTGGAATAATCTCTCATTTATGTTCTTGAAGTATGTTCTATTTTTAAACTTCTTTTACTTATTGACTAAAAGTGTTTCTTTATTACCTCTCATTCTGCCAGAGCACCCAAAGCGTGGCAAAGTAGATGAAAGCATTTTTTTAAAAACGATTGAAACCACCTCAAAAATTCATTGTAATTAAACCAATTCCAGAAGCCAAGCCCACTGCTAGTTTTAAGGACCAAAGCTATGTAGTGCAACACAGTCTTGGCCATCTGTCAAAAGCACAGAAAGGATAGATCCAGTCATATGCCTCAAGAGAGAAAGCTTAAACTAATGAGGCTTATATACTAAACAAACAAAAACCAGGTATGTATGCAACTGTTCCGGTCCAGTGCCAAAAACTAGAAAGCTTTTCTCTTCTCCGACCACTAGACGGCAAGATTTATGTACATCTATGTGTACAGAAGTGCACATTTTGTCACTGAGATTGGTTTTCCCCACAGGTTTGGTTAGGGACAAAGCAGGGTAGAAGATGGGAGGAGAACAGGTTTATTAATACATAATATAAAACTCCATAGGGTTACAGCCTGTGTTGGATGGGGTTACACTCCCTCTGAAGACGCAGGTTCACAGTCTGGGAGTGATCTTGGACTCATCGCTGAGCCTGGAACCCCAGGTTTCCGAGGTGACCAGGGGAGCATTTGCACAGTTAAAACTTGTGCGCCAGCTGTGCCCGTACCTTGGGAAGTCTGACTTGGCCACAGTAGTCCACGCTCTGGTTAAATCCCGTATAGACTACTGCAACACACTCTACATGGGGTTGCCTTTGAAGACTGTTCGGAAGCTTCAATTGGTCCAACGGGCGGCAACCAGATTACTAACAGGAGCAGAGCTCAGGGAGCATACAACTCCTCTGCTGTGCCAGCTCCACTGGCTGCCAGACTGCTACCGAGCACAATTCAAAAGGCTGGCTTTAGCCTATAAAGCCCTAAACGGTTCTGGCCCAACCTACCTGTCTGAACGCACCTCCCCTTATGAACCATTTATGACGTTAAGATCCAATGGGGAGGCCATGCTCTCGACTCCATCTGCATCACAAATGCATCTGGCAGGGACAAGAGACCGGGCCTTCTCAGTGGTGGCCCCTCGGCTGTGGAACGCCCTTCCCAGGGATGTAGATCAGCCCCCTCGCTCTTGTCCTTCTGAAAAAAGGTCAAAACTTGGCTGTTTGAGCAGGCATTTGAAAAGGCAGTGTAACTGACATAGGATTGGAACAATTGGACTATTGAGATTGATTTATGTTTTATCTAGGAGATGTAATGATGTTATTATTATTGTCATGGTTTTAATTTATTTGCTAATGTTTTTAACTGTTTTAAATGTTGTTTTTATGATGCTGTTGGCATTCGATTTGTTGCCTTGTGAACCGCCCCGAGTCGCCTTCGGGCTGTGCTAAATAAATAAACTCCAAGGCCCTAGTTCACTTATAATAATAATAATAATAATAACTTTATTTCTTGTGAGTCGCCCTCCACCGTTGGTGCTCCGGGCGACTTACATCATTTAAGAAAAAACAAAACATAGGAACATCAATTAAAAACACAGGTACAGAGAACCATAAAGGGCCCAGCCTCCAGGTTATCTAGTCAATCCCCAAACGCCTGGCAGAAGAGCCAAGTTTTCAAATCGGACAGGAATCTGGCTGGGGCCGATGTGGCCCTGAGAGCAGGCGGAAGTGTATTCCAGATCACAGGGGCCACCACAGAGAAGGCTCTCCGTCGGGTCTTTGTCAGCCGGGCCTCTCTCACCCCTGGGATAGCTATACGGTCACCATTTATTGCACGCGCTGGTCTTTCACTGCGTTGGTCTGTCAGCCGATCGCCCAGATAGGCTGGTCCGGTTCTTTGCCGTGCTTTGAAGGTTAGCGCCATGAGTTTATAGATCACTCTGAACTCTGTAGGCAGCCAATGAAGAACTTTTAGGATTGGTGAGATATGGTTCCTAGCCGAAGCCCCGGTGATGAGTCTGGCCGCTGCATTCTGAACAAGTCTCAACCTCCGAGTCGTGGACAGCGGTAGACCCGCATACAGGGCATTGCAATAGTCGAGTCGAGAGACCACGGTGGCATGTATCACAGTCTTCAGCGCCTCTGATGGTAGGTAGGGGGCCAGCCGTCGGGCCCTGCGAAGATGAAAGAAGGCGCCCTTGGCTGCAGCCTGGATCTGGGCTTCCATCGTCAGTCTCTCGTCCAGAATCACTCCCAGGCTCTTCACCGCCGGAACCGAGGACAGGGGCTCGCCTTCAAAGAATGGTAGTGGTGAGTGAGGGTCGGGTCGGCCAGGCCAGAGGATCTCCGTTTTTGCCGGATTGATTTTTAGCCTGTGTGCTCTGAGCCAGCTTGTCACCGCCCTCAGCCCCTGACTAAAGCTTTCGGGCACCGACGACATCCCTGGGTCGAGCTTCAGTAACAGCTGTGTGTCGTCGGCGTATTGGTAGCAGCTGAAACCATGGCTCCTAGCGATACTGGCCAGGGGCTGGACATAGATGTTAAAGAGGGTGGGGGACAGGATGGCACCCTGAGGGACCCCGCACTCCAGCCCGCATTTCCTGGAGACCTGGCCCTGCCACTCGACCCGCTGCGAGCGGCCCCGCAGGAACGATCCTAGCCAAGTCAGAGCCTTATCTTGGATTCCGGAGGCACCCAGGCGGCGGAGTAACAGATCATGGTCGACGGTGTCGAAGGCCGCGGTTAGATCTAAGAGGACCAGGACTGCCGAGCCCCCTCCGTCCAGCTGGCTTATGAAAGCAAACAGACAGATCTCCACATGTGACCCAAGTCCCAGCTCAATTCCTGGCATCTCCAATTGAAAAAGGCCAATTGCTCTGCCTGAGATCCTAGAATCCTTCTGCCAATAGAAAATGCTGGATTAGACAGAGACTCAATGGGTGAGGGAAGTAGCAGTAAGAGTTCAGTGAGGAATTCAATGGCAAGGAATGAAAAAAGGCAGAATGAGGGTTTTGTTCTTAAATATCTTGTCTGCTCTTCAAAGAAAACAAAAGGCCCTTTGTGATTTGGGACTCAGAACCAAAGGAATATACCTGTAGGTAGGTAGACTCCCTGATCTGAAAAACTACTCCGTAAATGTGCTCCAGTGACTCATTTAGGAGGAAATTCCAGTCAGGTGCCTGCTGTGTATTCGTTCTGTGAATTTGCAGTTTCAAGTACATAGATCTCCTGTGTTGTATTCCAGTGAAGAACCAAAACAGAGAATTTGATCCATCACTGTGTCAGTGGCAACCACCCAGCTCCAAGGCAGTGGTCAATCTGACTGTAACCACACCAAAGGATGTTTCGCTATATTTATATTAAGAACATAAGAACATAAGAACATAAGAAGAGCCATGCTGAATCGGACCTCAGCCCATCTAGTCCAGCATTCTGTGTCACACAGTGGCCCACCAGTTGTACACGGGGATCTCGAGCAGAAGGGAGGGCAAAACCCTGACCTGCTCCCGACCCCCACAACCAGTACCCAGGGAAATCCTGCCTACCTCAACCAACTCCGAGGTGGCACTTGAATGTCCTTTTCAGTAACTACCGATACACTTGGTATCCATGAATCTGTCTAATCCTGCCTTGAAGTTGTTCAGGCTGACAGCTGTCACAACCTCTTCTGGAAGTGAGTTCCATAACCCAATGACCCTCTGGGTGAAGAAATATTTCCCTTTATTAGTCCTAACTTTCCTACCTTGGAGCTTCAGGAAGTGCCCCCTAGTCCTAGTGTTGTGTGACAGAGAAAATAGTTTTTCTTTATTCACCTTTTCTATCCCATGCATGATTTTATACACTTCGATCAAGTCACCTCTAAACGCCGTCTTTCAAGGCTGAAAAGACCAAGGCGTTGCAACCTGGTTTCATAAGGGAGCCGCTCCATCCCTTGGATCATTCTTGTTGCCCTTTTCTGTACCTTTCCAGTTCCGTTATATCCTTCTTAAGGTGCGGAGACCAGAATTGTACACAGTACTCCAAATGTGGCCTTACCATCGATTTGTAGAGAGGTAATACAACATTTGCTGACCTATTTTCGATTCCCTTCCTGATCATGCCAAGCATAGAATTTGCTTTTTTCACTGCTGCTGCGCACTGGGTAGACATCTTCATTGAGCTGTCCACCAAGACCCCAAGATCCCTTTCCTGGTTTGTCTCGGAAAGCTTTGACCCCATCAATTTGTAGGTGTAGTTGGGGTTCTTTGCCCCGATGTGCATGACTTTACACTTGTTTAGGTTAAAATGCATTTGCCACTTCGTTGCCCATTCACTCAATTTCGAGAGATCTTTCTGGAGCTCTTTACAATCAGTTTCATTTTTAACTACCCTGAACAATTTAGTGTCGTCTGCAAACTTTGCTAGATGATGCATCAGTTCACCATAATCTTGGGCCCTTCCACGCAGCCATATAAACCAGAGTATCAAGGCAAAAAATTCCACAATATCTGCTTTGTATTGGATTATCTCAGTCCATACTGCCATATATACCAATTCAAAGCAGATGTGGGATTTTATTCAGCTGTGTCGCACCCGGTCTGTAAATACTCAGCAAGAGCAAAGACGGGGTCTCTCTATACCGGGGGATTGCTTCTTGCCTTTCTTTAGAGCAGTGGTTCCCAAACTTTTTTGGCCTACCGCCCCCTTTCTACGGGGCTTGATGGCATTTCGCAAGTCCGTAAAGACTTGGCTGTTCAGACAGGCATTCGGTCCTGACTGATGCTGCTGCAATTTGCCATCCTGCCGCATCTTGCCGCCTGCATTACTGTCGATCTGCTGGGATTTTATTGTTGGGTGCGGGGTTTAATTGGTTTTATAATGCTGTTTTTATGTGTTTTATCTGTGTTTTATCTGGTTTTAAATGCTGTAAACCGCTCTGGGCTCTGGAGAGAGCGGTCTACTAAATCGAATAAATAAATAAATAAATAAATAATCCAAATATCTAATAAGTCAAAGCGAAGGAGGCGGGGCCAAAGATGAGGGCCGCACAACCCTCCTAAATGAACCCCCCCTAAAGGGGTTCACTGCCCCCCAAATTCCCCTGAGCCTCCCACCGCCCCCTTGGATCACCTCATTGCTCACCAGGGAGTGGTACCGCCCACTTTGAGAATCAGTGCTTTAGAGGCTTGGGGCTCCCAAGGACCAAGCTGGACACTCTAGTTAACTCAAACAGTCTTTATTGTTCTTAACATGAGTTAACCTCACTCAGGCACTTTGCTTAGTTCCCCAAAAGGATAAGGGAAATATATTACATTACAGTCTCTCTGTAGCTTAGTCCAGGAAGCTTTAGCCGGATGACTCTCCAAGTCCTCTCCTTCTTTATGGCCTTGAGATAAGGACACCCGAAGCCCCAGCCAGATGGACTATACTGAAGGCATTAAACCTTCCTCTGGTTGCCAACTGACTGGTACGAAGGTGCTCGAGACTCCTCAGAGCCAACCTTCTGGTATGCTGGGCTTTCTGTATGAGTCCCAAGGAAAAGACAGTCTGGTGTTGGAAGATAGCCTGACCAAGGCCTGGCCTGGCAAACCTTCAATCACATTGTCTTTGGAGAAATCCTGGAAAGGCTCTGCTAAACAAAATGGCTTGATTCCCAAAATCTCTGGGAAAGGGGCGGAACAAACTTAACTGGGCTCTGCAAACAATGAATGATAGACAGGTACCAGGGACCAATCAATGCAACCAAACAAACAGAGCAGGCTGCAAAAACACATCTTAACAGTGCAAAACTTTAGGAACTTAATGTTTTCCATACAAGTGGAAGAATTACTATTTCCTTGAATTTTGAAATTTGTTTTGAATTCACTCCTGATCTGGAAGATTACTACTCAAAGCACAGCAAACAGCAAATTGCCTTGGTTGCAGTCAAAAACCTCCCATTCTTGGGGGCATATAAAGAAGGAAGAGAAGACTTGGAAAATAAATTTATTCCAACGTAAGCTTTCAAGGACTATAGCCTACTTCTTCAGATGTTACCTCTTCAAGATGCCCGCAAGTCTCTTTCCTCCTCCCCTCTTTTTATATTTAAACAGGCTTGACACAGCGATCTCTTTGATAATTGACCCTAAGGGAACGGCTCCTACATCTACTATTGTGGGAAGACATGGAGGGAAAAATCTAACAAGTCCTGTGTTTTTCCTACAATGGAGATGGAGTGAAGAAGAATGCCATCTATATTGACTTTTTTTCTGTATGAAGAACAGCCTCTCTGGCTCCAAGACAGTTAACGCTGAACCTGAGACTAGTTAGGTATGTGATAAATGATACCTCAGGAAACAATGAAGAATATTAACCCTTCTTTTGTTTCATCTGGCAGAGAAAATATGTAAGCAAATTCCTTTCATAAGTACCGTAATACATTTCCTGATGCAATGTATATAATGTATAGGTTTTTAGCCACCAACACACTGTGCCTACAAACCATCTGTTGACTTTAACAAGAAATACCCAGAAGTCTTTTTGCCAGTTTCAACCCCTGAAATATAGCCAACAGCACCTGGTATTCATTACTAGCCTCTCCTCCAAGTACTATCCAGAATACCTTTTCCCCGCTTCCGAGGCTGGCGTGTCCCTTTAGCTGGAAGGGCGAAGCTGAGGAGGGCTCTGCTTGGCTTTGCCCTTCCAGCTAAAGACACGCCAGCCTCAGAAGCAGCGATTTCCCGCTTCCGAGGCTGGCGTGTCCCTTTAAGAGGAAGGGCAAAGCCAAGCAGAGCCCTCCTCAGCTTACCCTTCCAGCTAAAGGGACACCCCAGCCTCGGAAGCGGGAAATCGCTGCTTCTGAGGCTGGCGTGTGCCTTTAGCTGGAAGGGCGAAGCTGAGGAGGAGGGTTCTCCTCGGCTTTGCCCTTCCTCTTACAGCCTCAGCCGGGGCAGCAGAACCGAGAGAAATCGCTGGTTCTGCCGCCCTGGCTGTCACTGTAGGAGGAGGGAGGCGGGGCAGGCCGCTCCTGATGGCGCGCTGTCGTGACCTCATCTGACGTCACCATGCCGGCGTCCTGTGCGGCCCGCGTCCCTTTTCGGCGGGGCTTGGTGACGTCAGCAAGCCTCGCCGAAAAAGGGCGGGTCGTGCAGGACGCCGGCGTGGTGGCATCAGACGTGGTGACGCAGCGCGCCGACAGGAGTGCCCCGCCCCTGCTCCGGCCCCCAGGTCATCAGTGGCCAGGACTCCGGCCCTTGGCCCCAAAGATGTTGGACAGCCCTGCTTTAGGGTATCAGGTGCCTTTAAGGTATTTAGGTTTACACTTAGAACTCTCATTTATAATAGAATATATAGAATAACTGTACAAATAGGTATAATCAGTTGCACCCAGGAAACTGTGTGATAGCAAATGTTTGCTGCGTCAATATTAATTTTATAACCAAGAATATGAAGTGGTCCTAGTTAAAACTTACAACTGTGAATTTTTAAAAGTATGGAAAGTGGGAAAATGAGCACTGAATCCCCTATTGCTCTTGTTGCCCATGGGATAAGCAGGAAGCCTTAAGCAATGGCAATTAAGCATTCCAAGGGCTCCCTTTTGTGTTAATAAACTGTAGTATTTCTGTGGCAAGTGTGATCTCCCTTACATTAAAACATAGGAATCTCCACAGGCAGATTGTCATGGAAATCCTTGGCTCTTTTTCAATCCCCATTATGAAAAACTGTCAGAATTAAAAGAGGACAATCCACTTTATCAATCTGATAGTTTTGCTTTCCTTTTCCAGCATGTATTCTTTACAGAAAGCAATACTTTGCTTTTGTTTGGCTGATGGGCAGGGCCATAGCCAGGATTTTGATTCGGGGGCTGAATCTGACTGAGAGAGGCTCTACCCTAGCCAACCTTTTCTATCATTATCTCAATACCCCCATGCATATGGGATATATTGAGCATCGTGATCAGATCATGATATGAATACACATAACAGTTTAAATAATGTACCAGTAAGGCCTTCCCGGGGACCACCCTGAGAATTTCCGAGGGAGGGGGCTCAAGTCCCCCCAAGTGCCCTCCCCCCCGGCTACATGCTTGCTGATAGGGTTTTATGATGAATGAAATATGTTGGCTCTGAGTGAAAGCAAATGCCAGGCTATATTTTATGAAACTTGCCTGCACCCCAAATTTTGGCTCACTGAAACAAATGCAGTCCACCACCCCATAATGTGATTTCAGTGTCTCCACTGAAGCTTTATCAACAATCCTGGTTTCTGCAACAAGCCAAAAGTTTTAAAACTCTAGTTTTAAAAAGCTCTGAACAAGTTCAGGGACAGAAAGTAAATATTTTAAATTGCTTCTGAACATTTTATGTGACTATTAACTGTGTAAACCCAGAGAGAGTGTTAAATAAATAAATATACAGAAAATGATATATTTACGCTTACAGAATAAGCCAGGCTTATATATGATAATTGCTGGAGAACATACAGAAAAATATGATGATGCATAATTGTGGTTGCAAGCTTAAAGAGCTTTGCTAGCAACAAAAACTGTGGTGAATGAGAGGAGTTAAAAACTAAAAAGTGCCCCCCCCCCCAGGGGAGGAGACACTCCAAGTGCCCGTATGTCAGCAATAATCTGCCCAGAGACAACAGAACAACGAAAGAGCCATACTAAGGGTTAATGTGAAGAATGTTACTTGCTGATAAGAAAGAGTATAAATATCTTTGTAAGTGCATAGTTTGGGGCGGTAGCCATTTGTTCCTTGACCTCAATGCTGATCAGATTGAAATAAAAGGTCTTGTTAAATGGATTTATCGGTCTTGGCTGGGTTCTTCCACTTAAATGGACTCTGCTACCCAAAACCAAGTTCCGTTACAGTAGCAAAAGAAACACCACAGGGGAATTAACCCTTCTCTATTCTATCCAAAGGTTTCTCTCTCTCTCTCTCTCTCTCTCTCTCTCTCTCTCTCTCTCTCTCTCTCTCTCTATCTATCTATCTATCTATCTATCTATGGATGAAGTGATACTTAAAAATGCATCTGTTCTGACTTACATACGAATTCAACTTAAGAACAAACCTACAGAATCTATCTTGTTCATAACTTGGGGACTCCCTGCAGTGTTGATTTCGGATACTCCCATTCCCATTATTTAAGTAAAATTGGGAGTTGGACTAGATGGCCCATGTGGTCTCTTCCAACTTTATTATACTATGATTCTATGATCTGGCAATTCAGTCAATCATTGCAAATAGAATTGGGGACAAAGAGGTAGGAACCATGTTGTTCTTCATCTTAGACAAAATCCTCAGTTTTGTGTTCCAGATCTTAGGAAGGAAGTTTCAAGAACTGCAGTATTTTAAAGAAAGAGCAGGGAGGTGTTGGCCTCCCAGAAGCTATTATACTTCAGCTCCATTAAGCTAGACAGCATGGATAATGGTGCAGGGTGATGTAGTTGAAATATCTGGAGGGCAAAACTCCTTCACCTCTGGCACAGAAGTTGAGGACTAGAAAGCTTTTTCCAAACAGGACTTGGGTTAGAGAATTCTCTCTGTCTGGAAAGAGCCTTTACTGCCAAGTGAACTTCCGTAGAGCTTTCGGAAGGCTTGCAAGCCCTTCTTCTTTTAGGAGGGTCTTGCCCAAATTTATCTCTTCATTGCATTCTTCAGAGATTTTTTAACATTCCTGTTTATATGAATTGTAGTTCCCACTGAGATGTTTTATTGATTTTCTTTTGTGAACTGAAGCGCTATTAAGTAGAATATAAAATCTATACAACGGCAAGAAAATCAGCAAAATTGCCTAGGCCTGGAATGAGAAACATGCAATCTTCCTGAGGTTGATGGACAGCAACTCCCAGTAAACCTCACCATTGGGTGTTATTTCTAGGGGTTGTTGGGCCTTGGAGACCAAGGATGACTGAAGGTCCATCTGAATTGCACCCCTAGTCTACATAAAACTACAGACACTAACCATGCCTAGGTTTGAACAAGTAAAGTACAATGTGGACTACGTTCATCTGAAAATGAATATCTAATCTAATATTTTGTGACATACTTATTGAAATAATCTTTCAATGAAGTCACTTTTCAAAGTCAACCAACATCTGGTGTCCTGTGCTACAATGGATCCTTACATATGGAATCAATATGTTGATTGAGAATTAAGTATAAAATATGCATTCAAAACCAACAAGAACAAATAGCATTTAAAAATAAATTATGAGATTATTAATTATGCCAAAAAGCATTTTTAAAAGTTTAAATTATATTATTATCAAAGGAAGTAACTCCAACATGATTTTCCTTAGGTTAGAGTGAGTTCTTGAAGGATTGATTATCTGACCATTTTCATTAGCATAAGTTATTGGTGGATGCCAAGTTTCATAAAATTTGTTTCTTCTATTAAGAATGTTGGAGTGATTGATTTGTTAATTTGTCCTGGAGGCTAGATTGCAAATACAAATCAGCTATCACTTTGTGAAGTTTATTTCTTGTTTTTCTTTCCAAAATGCTGTAAGCTCTATGAGCAATACTGTTAGTTTAAAAAAAGGAGGAAGATTAAATCCCTAGTTTTATAGTTTACAAAGTTTGCAGAATTCTCTTGTAGAGTCAACCAAACATTAAAACTAAAATACTGCCATTCTCTAAAAAATGGAAAAGTTAGGGGCCCTTCCACACGGCTCTATATCCCAGTACACCAAGGCAGAAGATCCCACAATATCTGCTTTATTTATTTATTTATTTATTTGCATCATTTATATTCCACCTTTCTCATGCCCGCTGGGGATTCAGGGCAGATTACAATGTACATATACAGGCAAACATTCAATGCCATAGACACACAACCTATATAAACAGACACTGAGATGCAATGTAACATTCCAGTTTCTGACCACCAGGGGGAGCTGTCGCATTCCTTCATTTTTTTCATACTTCCTGGAGATTTTATATGGCTTCGTACAACTGTTAAATTAGCCTCCCCACAAAGTAGTACCTAAATTTTTCTACTTGACAGATGCAACTGTCTTTTGGGTTGCAAAGGTCGACAATGAGCTACACAATTTGGTCGAGAGCTCACCCTGACCTCGGCAGACTTTGAACTCATGACCTTCTGGTCAGTAGAGATCTTATGCAGCTGACTCCCAGCCAGCTGCGCCACAGTCCTGGTGCTTTGAACTGGGTTATCTGAGTCCACACTCAGTCACGCTTTGAACTGGGTTATCTGAGTAATAAATAAATAAAATAAATAATGTGGGATTTCCTGCCTTGATATTCTGGGATATAGGACTGTGTGGAAAGGGTCCTAAGAGGAGAGATTTAAGACCAATCTACACTGTAGAATAAATGCAGTTTGACACCAATTGAACTGTCATGGCTCAATGCTATGGAATCCTTGCATTTGTAGTTTGATGAGAGACCAGTATTCTTTGACAGCGAAGGCTAGAGACCTTGTAAAATTACTGCTCTTGTGATTCCATAACCTTGAGCCATGGCAGTGAAAGTGGTGTCAAATTATACAGTGCAGATGCATAGGTAGCCCTGTATAAGAGGAAGAGAGGAGTTCTTTTTTGCCAGGCCTCTTCACTTCAAATCCCTGTATGCTTGAGTAAGAATTTAAATGCATTTGGGGAAAAAATGACTACATTTTGAAAAGGTAGCAAGCTTCTTGAAGAAAATAGCTGGGTGGATGAAGGGTTACCCTTAGGGTTGCCACCTGTCTCGTATTATACACGATGTCCCGTATTTTTGCTCTGAATTTTGTGCCTCGGTGTTTCAGCTCCTGTCCCGTATTGACAGGACAGAACAGGTGGCAGCAGGAGGCGAGACGGGGCCAGCAGTGAGTACCACCGCACTGCCAGCAGCTTCTCGGCGGCGCTTGCACTCGCACGCCTTGCACTCACTCGCAGGCACGGCAGGCAGCAGATCAGCCCCAGCAGCGGTGCCTTGCTGCGTCGCCAAGTCAACATCCACCTTCTTCCTGGCCTGCCCCCTGCCCTATGACAGGTTCCGCTCAGTTCAGCCAATGAGGGCAGGCCACCAAGGAGCGTGGACATGGGAGAGAGGCAAGAGCAGCAGAGACACCTCAAGGCTGAGCTGAGAGCAGGACGACACTGAGAGAGCAAGAGAGAGAGAGAGAGACCCAGGCCCAGAGCCTGCATGTTTTGCCATACCTAATGAATTGTACTGCTATTATAAAGCTATTATTATTATTAGTAGTAGTAGTAATAGTAATAGTAGTAGTGTATGTAGTACATACAGTACAATGCATTAGGTATGACAAAACATGCAGAAACTTACTATGTACTATTGAGAGGGTGTAAGTCAGTTTCTTTTATGAATTTCAATCATGATCTTATTCTGTGAATAAAACTATTCATACCCAAGGTTTGATTTGGAAGTTTATATGAAGTGTCGCTTATTTTTGTGAAAAATCCCGTATTTTAGGTAAATGTCAAAAAGTGGCCACCCTAGTTACCCTCTACTCTTCTCTATGCTTTAATTTCCCATACCCACTTCTCTGCATAACAGTAATTGTGTAATTCCTCCAACATCCCATCCCACCCAGCACCAGATATTTAATCCACATTCCCATTTTCTTTAATTTGTTTAATGAAAAGCAATTGTCTTTCCTCCAGTGCCCTAAACCATATGATTTAATCTTTAAAGCAAAATTGCCTTTAGAGGAAATCTTCATCAATAATCAATACATTTCTGACCGATTGCTGAGGTGGTAAATTTCAACCAATGCCTTCCACGTAGCTTCTCTGGGGCAAGATCAAACTACAGCAGTCCGGGTGACTGACTAATAATTAAACCTCGGTTTTGCCAGCATGTCTATTGGATGAGTTTCTAAATGACTATTATCATAAACCAGTCAAAGACAGTATTCATGAGTTTTCATAAAAAAATGAATTACAGAGGAAGGTAATAAGCATTATCCATGCTATTATAAAAAGCAAGAAGCCTATAAATTACCCATCTCTAGATGTAATTCAGTTCCCTTGCAACCGCTAGGTGGCATCAAGCCACAAGGCAAGAAGTGGTTGTTAATTTAAAGTACCCTACTGTTTCCTATTAGTAGAAAATGACTGTCATAATGATTGGCATGGTGTTTATGGAAGGAAGGTCGGCAGGATTAGAAGGATCTCTGTGATGGGTTGCTGTGAGTTTTCAGAGCTGTATGGCCACGTTCCAAGAGCACTCTCTCCTGACGTTTCACCCTCATCTATGGCAGGCATCCTCAGAGGTTGTGAGGTATATTGGAAACTAGATAAGGGAGGGTTATATATCTGTTGAAGATCTCTGTGATGTTTCTCTGTGCGGTGCTACCCAAGTAGTAGAATCTTTCAAGGTCTAGCATACCAAGGTTAAAAAAGGCATTTCTCTCTCTGTCTCTCACATGCAGCCAATTTTTCAATAAGCTCCGATGACATCATCTGCAGAGACCTTTAGCATGTCAAGACGACACCCCATCTTGGTCTGTTTACAACATGAATGAAAATCATGATGGCCTCCATATATTGTTACACTGCAACACCCAGCATTCCTCACCTTTGGGTAACTGAGTAGGGCTCTTAAGACTTGCATTCCCAGCAGCCTCATGATTCCCATTTCTAGTTTATATCATAATTTCTAAACGTGTATTTGGTGCTTGTGGTATAGTGGCAGGGCATGTCGCTGGATATAAATTTCACCTTAGTTTACAGAGTGAAAACCGGCTTCACTAAATATGCTTGACAGAAATTATTCCAGATAACTACTACATCCTGAAAGCTATTCCACTATGGGGGCCCGATGGGTTTCCGTATCCGCGGTTCAGAGGAACGCAGTTTCGGCCTCCCGGTCAAGCCAGGAGCGATCTGCGGCTCGGGAAAGGAAAGATTCATGCTTTTAAATAAAAAGGTGCACTTATTTATTGAAATTCATTAACAGTGAAACACCCAACCATCTCTCATTGACATGGTTTTATTCATTCTGTCCCAATTTGGCAGAGACAATCCTGACTAAACTTCTATCACCTCACTTTTAAAATGCCCCACTTCCTCTCTGCTCCTCCTCTATTGTTTTCAGCTTACTTCAATCGCTGCAAATTGAATTATATGTTCAAATGTAGTTTGCACTCAGTTAACTCAGCAGGTGGAGATAGAGGTGTCAAAAATTTTAGTTCTCCATAGACTTATGACAAAAGCAAAGGGCGATAACTTTTCTTAAACCTTTCTTTCTTATTAATAACCCTTGTTACTTTGCCTGGGAGCATCTTAAAATATATTTTATATATTATATGGCTCTCACTGAAATAAATTTCCAAATATTTTGCTTTCATGGCTCTCTGAGTCAAAAAGGTTCACGGCCCCTGGATTAAAGTATGTTGAGGATAAGAGAGGGAAGAAGAGAAAGAAAGCGAAAGATTTTAGATGCAGCTGAAAAACAAATGAGAGAGAGAGAGGAGATCAAGAGTGCTCCTTCCAAATCAGGGCATAGTTGAAGGATATACTGGTTGTTGGGATAGCCTGTATTTATTTAACTGTTGTCATCAATAATCTGCCATTGCAAAGCATTACAAGACATGCTAATATAGAGTAAAAAATAGACATGGCATGTCAAACATTGACACAACCTTCAACTGTCCTGACTGCGGATCAATTCTCGTTCCTTAATGTAACTGCTGTTTTTAATTTTGAGGCTAGTAATTTGGAAACCATTGTAAGACATGTTTGGACTGTCCCTGGTATATCAAAATAATGTAAATGTATGATACTACTTTATATTCTTTGTTATTATTTTAAAGAAGAGAGTGAGTTACGACTGTATCCACAAAACCTTGTGCATTGATTCATTAGCCCTTCAAAGTCTATGCAAGTTTATAATAGCTCCAAAAGCGGTGACAACTACACTAATGTCCAGTACAATTATGGCTGGTAGCCTTAATTTAAAAAGATGTTGACCTGAGAAAAAGGAGAAATCAATTTAACAGTGAACAAGCTCACATGCACTGGTGCACGCATACATCCCAACCTACATTAATACCATGATGATGCTTCAACTTCAGAGCACACAGTTCTTTTAGGGATGTAATCGCTTACATAAGGCTGAAGTTACAAGCAACATTTTATGAAGTTAATGTGGTTAAGATTAGAACATAAAATGCTTGGTCAGTGAGCCTTGTTTCTAATGATGCAAAGCTGCTCTTTCCCCTTCCCAAAGAAACCACTCATTTTCTAAACTGGACTGCAACCTTCCCACACCACTACTTTACTGTGTTCATAAATGGCTTCAGTTTTTGATAGTACCATTCAGATTCATTCTGTGGCTTTGTGCCTAAACTCTTCACGTTTATGACTGCCAATTCAAGCAACATTGCATCTCACTTCTGTGCAGGCCATTCAAACTCAATATACATAAAATGACTTGTTTGTACTATAAACAAGCCAGTTGTTTGAAAAACATGTGTCTCCCACAAAAAGGAGAAAATAATGTTTTTGAACTAGTTTGCTGGTTGTGCTTCATGTCTGCTGCGATTCCACAGGAACAAAGAACATCTTCAGAAAGATCCAGAATTCCTGGAACTCTCAGTATTTGTTTCCAAAGATATTTCTTGCCATGATGGCAGTGCTCCTAGACTGAAAAGTGAAAAAACGATCCAGTAGATTGCCTTTCAACAGCATCAAGTGTGGTTTCCTCTTTTTGATTACTAAAGTTGAATAAATTATGACTTCCATAATTTGTACCAGTTGCAAAAGAGCCTTTCTGGGCCCAGAGTATGGGTTGCTTAGGTACAGGGGCAGATTAATGAAGTTGGCGAAGTAGGTGCCCGCCGAGAGCGCCAGATCCACAGGGGCGCACCGCTGCCGGCTGTAAACTCTGCCTCCGCACTGCCGGGAAACTCCGCCTCTGCTGTGTTTCCAGCAGGCGTGAAAGCGAAATTACCAGCCGGCACGGAGGCGGAGTTTCCAGCATGCATGGAGGTGGAGCCTTCACACATGCTGGAAACACTGCCTCCGTGCCAGCTGTGTTTCCAGCAGGTGCGGAGGTGGAGTTACCAGCCGGCACAGAGGCGCAGTTTCCAGCATGTGTGTAGGTGGAACCTCCAAGCATGCTGGAAACTCCACCTCCTCACCGGCTGGTAACTCCGCCTCGGCACCTGCTCCAGGTTTGTTTGTGGGGGGGCAATAATTTTTGCCCAGAATTTAAAATTACCACTGGGCTGCCTCTGCTTAGGTATAGAATTTTTAATTTTGAACACAGCACACAAACACATGCTTACTATTCCTAGGCGTGTGTGGCAAACACTGGTGTCTCCATTCCAGGTTGATTTGGTACTTAGGTCATGTCATGGAAGTCTTTGCATTGGCTGAATTTCCTAGCTATTGTAAGTTTCTGGGCCAAGAGGTCCTGTTGGATGTCATGAGAGCTTAGGAGACCTCTTAAAAGCAGGTCTGTACAACCTGCAGCCCACCAAGTATTTTGGACTTCGGCTCCCAGAATTCCTGACCATTGAACAAGTTGGCTAGGGCTTCTGGGAACTGAAGGCCCAAACAACTGGAGGGCCACATATTATGCAGGCCTGTTCAAGAGTCTTCTATCTCATGAGATGTGGCAGATCTATACATGTCCCTGCTACGTATGCTGTAACAATAACCCTTCTTGTCTCTCCTATTTTTGTTTCCTTATATTTGATTTCTCAATCTAATTTTACAGTTACATATAGCTTTCAAGTCATGGCTGGATGCAAGTGAAAGGGAGAGATGAGGAGTTGAAACCCCCAACTATCAAGACCCCAAAAAACACCTGGGGACCCACAGATTGAGAACCACAGTTTTATTTCTAATTTTGTATTTATTAAGACTGTTGTGTCCTATGTTAACTGTCTGAAGGTTGAATGAAACATTCCTGCCCTTGTCACCCCAGAACATATTTAAGTTTCTGACTGTAATTGCTGTGCATTTACAATAAAAAATGTGGCGATATCTCACGACTTCACAATTTTCCCCGCTCATTTGATCTAAAGATGCATATTTTGGAAGTTTATCAATTATGTAATACCTAAGGAAATGGAAAACTTGAGCATGTCAAGATCACAACTTCTAAACTGTGGTTCTGGCCTCAAATGGGGTCCCCTTAGCTGGCCACAAAAAATTGTCAACAGTGAAAGGTTTCTGAATGTCACACATTTACACAAATCTGTTAGCATCAATGTGCAGTGCTTACAATGAATTCTGCAGAAAATGCTTCATCTGTGGTCCAGAAAAAGAATAATGAGCCTATTTAGCAACCCTTGCAAAAGATTATTCATTATCAGTAAATGTTTAATTTTATACCTACTTTATATACCTGTATACCTGGGGGGTCATGTAAAAGTTTCTTAGGTGGAAAACAGTCATGAAAACATTTCTTAGGTAGAATGGGCTGATAAGTGGAGAAAGATTGAGATAGTCTGTCAGCCAACTTTTGCCAGCTTCTTGTAATTATTCTATTCTCATGTTTTAAGTCGGCTTCCATCCATTTTCACATTTGTCATATATTGTCATTGCAGTTGTTATTGCAGAACAATGGTTAAAACATTACAATATATAAACATTAGAATATAATTAAACCTAGTGGTTTTTTTAATGAATAATTAAAACCTTAAAAAACTCATTCTTGAGGACCTCAGTGTCTGGGTAGGTTGATACAGCCAGATATGTTCTGTCAAACCTATGGAAATCCTATGATTAGATTTTCATGGCAGCATTTATGCTTTTTTTTCTAAGGTTGAAAGGGTGTGACTTGCCGTGCTCACCCATTAGGTTTCTATGGCCAAGTGAAGACTCAATCCATAGTCTCCTGGAGTCTTAGTCCAGTGCTCAAATCATTATACCACACTTGCTCTGACATGCTATATTACCTGGTGTTTGTTATTTGAATTCTTTATTTCCCATTTTGCAGTTACATAAAATGTAAGCAATTTTTGTTAAGTCTACATATAATGGATTAAATTTCCTATATCTTATGATTTATATCCCCATAGTGATTAAATACTGCAGTTATGTATGCTTCCTAGCACTCTTTTGTATTTTTATGTTTTCCTTCAATATTACTCTGCATCTCACTACAGAACACACATTTGTTTTAAAAGCAATAGGTTGAGGTAGGGTTGCCACCTGTCCCATATTATACGGGATGTCCCGTATTTTTGCTCTGAATTTTGTGTCCCGTATTTTCAACTCCTGTCCTGTATTGACAGGACAGGGGGCAGCAGGAGGCGAGGCAGGGGCAGCAGTGAGCGCTACTGCACCAGCAGCAGCTTCTCCGCAGCACTTGCACTCACTCGCCTCGCACTCACTCACAGGTACGGCAGGCAGCAGAGCAGCCCCAGCAACGGCGTGCCTGCCCGACCACAAGTAGCACCCTGTTGCGCCACCAGGCCAGCATCCACCTTCTTCCTGGCCTGCCCCCTGCCCTATGGCGGGCTCCGCTCACGTCAGCCAATGAGGGCAGGCTACCATAGAGGGTGAGCATGGGAGAGAGGCGAGAGCAGTAGAGAAACCACAAGGCTGAACTGACAGCAGGACGACACCAAGAGAGAGAGAGAGAGAGAGAGAGAGAGAGAGAGAGAGAGAGAGAGAGAGAGAGCAAGGCCCAGAGACGAGAGAAGTTTCCATTTGAAGTGTTGGAACTTAGCAGGGAGCAGGTCAGGGAGGCTTACTGCCCTGGGGGTGATTTAGGAATTTGCCCATTTTTTCCTGCAACCCCAACCATTTCAGGAAAAAATGGGCAGCCTACCATTTAATTCCCTGACATTATTATAAAGCTATTATTAGTAGTAATGTACATACATTACAATGCATTCGGTATGATAAAACATGCAGAAACATACTATGTACTGTTAAGAGGGTGTAAGTCAGTTTCTTTTATGAATTTCAATCATCTTATTCTGTTAATGAAACTATTTATACCTAACATTTGATGTTCAAGTTTTTAATGACGTGTCCCTTATTTTTGCGAAAAATCCCGTATTTTTAGGTAAATGTCCCTTATTTCTTATATCAAAAAGTGGCAACCCTAGGTTGAGGGGACGACAATGTTTCTGTGGGGTCCACAGTTCAGTGATACAGCACATGGTTTCTGCAGAGAAAATCCTGGGCTCAGTTTGTCACATCTCGACATAAAAGGATCTTAGCAGAGCTTAAAATGCTCATTCCTAAATCTTTGGACAATACAATTCTAGCTGAGAGGGAGCATACAAATGTACTAAGTAATAAGGAAAATAGATGCTCCAGTAAGTCAGCATTAAGCCGCTTTATTTGTTTGTCGACAAATGTCTTAATAGAAGGCATAATGTGTCTCACTGTTGAACAAATTCCCTTGATGAGATCAGCAAGATGTGTTGGGAATGATAAATTAAATCCTTTTTACACATCACTAGTATTCAAAAAATGTTGTGTTAGAATAAGGTATTGCTCTAGATGCCCAGCCAAGTGCCATCAAGGATGGAGCATGGGGCAATTTTGGCTTTTTGGTCCTTCCCTGGAGTTTCTGGAATACCACATTTGCTTTCTGGAGCAGTCTTTTGCCATATGCTGCATCAGCAGAAGAAACCGAACCAGTTCAGGGATGCCTAGTGAATGCATTAATTAACTTTCAAGTCACAATGTGACGGATACAATGATTGGGTAGCACTAGAAACAGTGGAGGTGGCTGCACCATGAAAGAAATAAGCTGTTGGTGCCATTCGATAAAATCATACCCAAGCCTAATAAGCCATAAATACAGATTCAGCTTCCAAGCCAAAGACCAAAATACAGCAATGATAGAAAACAGATGTAGTATATCAATAGACATGAACAAGACACGAACTTAACAACCAATCGGTCTCAGCTGTCAATTAAATGACTATAAAAAAGACAATCAGATCTTTTAGGGGGGAATACAGGAGAAAATGTCATTCAATAAAAAAATCATTAATTAGTTCATGTGATATCAAATTAAATCAATCTAAAGAGAAAGCAATCATCTGCCTCAGATAATTTATTTACTTCATTTGTATACTGCTTTTCTCATCCAGGAAAGTGGGGGTGGGGTGGGATTCAAAGCGATTAACCAATGCCTATAATGTGTGTCCAACAATTAAGACTGCAAGTCTATGTTGCCTTTGTCAAAGATTACATTCAAAGAACGGTGGGGATTACTTCTGAATAAGCATACTACAACTCTATACCTCTCCATTGGCGCCCCCTTGAAGGCTTGCGTACCCTAAAGTGAGCTATGCATAATAGTCACCGGTAGGGCCTCCCATACCAGAAGGGTCTGACAAAGAGCCTCAACGGGCAGGATGGGCTCTCTAGCCCTTTGGCAACCATCCTAAGAGAAGGAAAACTTTAATTTCAAACCTTGCTCATCTAACCCTGTAAGGTCAACCATCTAGACAAGGAAACTCAAATCAAACCTACGACCTGAGGACCTCGCTGCCACCGTCCAAGCTTGCTAGGCCCCGGCAGACAAACCTTTGGTTTAAAGGGTGAGGCCAGTTCTGTGCATGCTACGCTCTACCAGAAAAATCCATTGTACAGTCTCGAAGGACACATCCAACCTCTGAAAAAGCATCAACATGCTTGTAGAAAGAAAGGGATGAGTCCTTCCTAAGTATCTCCGTTTGTGAAGTAATGCCAGAGAGGGAAGAAGCATTTCAAGCTGCTGTATCTACCATTGGCAATGGTGAGGCATACTGGGAGCTGCAGTTCAAAATTTGGAGGCTACATAACTCCCATTCCTGCTGTAGAGCATACCATTTCATTTCTTTACTACAGCACCCAAAATTCCCTAGCCAGCATGCACAGTTATTTTGGGAACTGTCCAAAGGCTAAGGATTTTGGGAACTGTCCAAAAAGAGAAAGCTGATTCCCATCTGTGTTGAGGTTAGAGATGTGATGGACTGAACCATACTTCCTATATACAAAGCACATTTTCTGCTTCAGAGCCATGAGACAATGCCTGTTTTGCTGTGTTTGGGCCAATCATTCATTCAACCCGTATTTCTATTTCAAACGTCAGCTAGTTGGGTATCATTGGAAAGGGCATAAGCAGGGCATACTAGTAGCAGACCCCTGCCCTTAATGGTTTCTTCCCAGACTTCAGTTCTCAAAGTAAATCACTGACATTTAGTAAATGTCCAGAGAGAGACTGAGCTCCCTTTTAAAAGGTCTTCGCACAAACATAGCAATCCTGAAATCTAGAAACAGGTTCACAAAAGACATTTGTTTCCTTAAAGCCAAGACAGACTACTATGGACCAAACTGAGGAAATTTTATAAATTGGAAGGGAATTTGCCTTTTTATGCTTTTCCCGAGACTACCATGCCATCATCATAAAAATAGTTTTATTTTACTGTAATTTTATATTAATTGTAGTATCTTGTAGTTTATGTTTTTTGTAATTGATTATGTTGTTTTTTAAATTGTTTTTATTGTGTTGTTGTGTTGATGGGCTTGGCCTCATGTAAACCGGCCTGAGTCCCCATTGGGGAGATGGTGGTGGGGTACAAATAAAGATTATTATTATTATTATTATATCACTTGTATGTGCATGAAATATAATACAGCTTTAAGAAAAACTGCTGAAATACTTGGAACACAAAAAACCGTGTCATGCCATTTTTCTTAACAGGGTCTTGGCACTTTCTCAATATATTCATTTGATGACAATTATCTTGCTGACCTGTTATCCCACTGCAATAGAGAGAACACACTAGCTACACACTGGCTTGAAATCAATCACTATGACACCTGTCAGCAATTGCGCCCTTGTGCTCCTTTTACTTCCCCCCTTCTTTCCTAGTCCTCTCCTTTCGTGTCTTCCTCTTATCTCCCATCCCTTGTGTAGGTTTAGTAAAAAGTCCCTCACTCTGTTGTTAGTACTTGCGGATCTGTTTATAAACTCAGGAGTCCTACAATAACCAGGCGTGGACTTACTTGAATTTTTGAACTCTTTATACCTTCAAAGTGTGAATGTGAAATCAAAAGTATCCTTGACGGACTCAGAGGTTGCAGCTCAGCCTTTCATCCTCAGCCAAGATATATAAACCACTGATTTTCAAATGTTTGCCTTCAATGGATCCCCCCCCGCATCAACCAGTCTCATAAGGGAATACAAGTTCTTCCCACATAAACCTTGCACATTGCCATGGATTCTGGGACAGTGGGCTAAGATACGCACACAGTTTCCGCAGGGCACTGCCTATGTCTGGTGGGAACATCTGTCACCTCACATCAGCTAGTCTAAAATGTACTTATCTATCCTTGCAAGTCAGAGAATTGATTGTGTTTGGCAGATGCTTTTTGGGTAGTTTGCTTGCTATTACTGATCCCCTGGCTAAAAAAAAATATTACAGTTGTCTGAGAATCAGTTTGAAAAATCAGTTTTGTAGACTGTATGGATGAATGTTTCTCCAATTCCACAAAGGAACGCTGTACAGTAATGCATAATTAACTCTAGACTGTATTAAGACACCCTGGCATTATTTTTGTAGACATCATTATTATATAATACTCATAGTATAACCGTCTTGAAATAATAAACAGTCTTAATAGGCACAAACAAACCCTAACCCAACCATAGTTCTGTGAGGCTCAGATCAGTCAATAGCTGTTGAATTAATTGTACTGTATTGCCAGACTTCAGATGGTAGAGCTAATCCCCTTTGGAAAGAATTTCTGTACATACAGAACAATCAGTCGACTTCTCTACAAAAGCAACAGATTACACTACTCAGGGGGAGGTATTAATTGTACTAGTTGAAGGCCTCAGTCCCAGAAACACTGACCCTTTGCAGCAGAAGAGTCAATGTGTCTCAGGGCTTTTAAGATTATCAGTCCAAAGCTTTTCATTGAGAGGAAATCCAATATTTAAAAGGGGAATAGATCTAGCAGTTATATTAAGATCAACACAAAGGCT
The DNA here is from genome assembly GCA_030556195.1 of Anolis apletophallus. Lineage (NCBI taxonomy): Eukaryota > Metazoa > Chordata > Lepidosauria > Squamata > Anolidae > Anolis > Anolis apletophallus. Next base: position 21,947,349 of record JARBWK010000007.1, read on the forward strand.
GGATTTTTGCTTGGTAGTGTTTGTTAGTTCATCAATTAAGTCTTTGGCTTAGCCTATTATGTCTCTGCTGAGCTGAAGCAAAACCTAATAGCCCATTATCATATTTGGTAATACATATCTCTTTCTAACTTTCTTCTTCCTTTGTTCCCATTTGTCTTTCTTGTTACATTCTGTGATATGATCCTTTTCAATATATACATGTGCCGTCGCACCCGGTCTGTAAATACTCAGCAAGAGCAAGGACGTGGTCTCTCTATACCAGGGGATTGCTTCTTGCCTTCCTTTAGAGCAGTGTTTCCCAACCAGTGTGCCGTGAGCGATCATCAGGTGTGCCGCGGGAAATTGGCACTCTTCCCCCTCCTAGCAGCACTTTCTTCCTATTTCCCTCCCCAAAGATCTTCCCCGAGGCAAAGAAAGGGCTCTGCCAAATGCCAGGGCTAGGCCCGCCTTGAGGAAGCCTTCAGGAGCCTCAAGTCAGCATGGCTCCAGCTCCCGCTCAGGGCTGCTTCAGCCTCCCGATACGTTTCATAGATCTGTGTGGCCTCTTTCGCTGCCTCCCTCCACAAAAGCAGAGCACTGGGCGGAAGTGATTGAGTCAGCGTTTTCACGTTGGCTTGGATTTCTTGTGAGAACAAAGCCGGAAGCTCCACATTGGTGAATTGGGCAGTGAGCAAACCTGAGAGCATCGGGAGGCTGAAGCATTCACAGGTTTCCAAGAAACAAATTGAGCCTCTCCGCTTGGAAATGTTTTTGGTTTTTTTAAACTATTTCACTGGATTTTTCGAGAGTTGCCTCCTCCCCAAGGAACTGTTTACAACAGCTTAATGACATCCATAGTTAACTGGAAGCAAGTTTCACTCAGGGTGAAATTTCACAAGGGTCTGGAGAAATAAGCCCTATGAGGAGCAGCTTGAAGAGCTGGGCATGTTTAGCCTGAAGAAGAGAAGGATGAGAGAAGACATGATAACCATGTATAAGTATGTGAGAGGAAGTAATATATATGTGTTGTGTTCATCAAAACAGGCCTAGGTTTCACACTGAGTGTATAAATACATTTAAAAACATATTAACTATATTTATTACTGTGTTAGAGTGTCATTTTGGTTGGTGGTGTGCCCCAGGATTTTGTAAATGTAAAAAATGTGCCGCAGCTCAAAAAAGGTTGAAAAACACTGCTTTAGAGGCTTGGGGCTCCCAAGGACCAAGCTGGACATTCTAGTTAACTCAAACAGGCAATATTGTTCTTAACATGAGTTAACTTCACTCAGGCACTTTGCTTAGTTCCCCAAAAGAATAAAGGAAAGATCTTACATTACAGTCTCTCTGTAGCTTAGTCCAGGAAGCTTTAGCCGGGTGGCTCTCCAAGTCCTCTCCTTCTCTATGGCTTCGAGGTAAGGACACCCGAAGCCCCAGCCAGATGGCCTATATTGAAGGCATGAAACCTTCCTCTGAATGCCAACTGCCTGGTTTGAAGGCGCTTGAGACTCCTCAGAGCTACCCAACCTTCTGGTATGCTGGGCTTTCTGTATGCGTCCCAAGGAAAGTCAGTCTGTCTGGTGTTGGAGGATAGCCTGACCAAGGCCTGGCCTGGCAAACCTTCAATCATGTCCTCTCTGGAGAAATCCTGGAAATCTCTGCTAAACAAAATGGCTTGATTCCCAAAATCCCTGGGAAAGGGGGCGGAACAAACTTAACTGGGCTCTGCAAACAATGATTGGCAGGTACCAGGGACCAATCAATGCAACCTCACCTTTAATAAACTGAGCAGGCTGCAGAAACACAATTAAACAGTGCAAACCTTAGGAACTTAATGTGTTCCATGCAAGTGGCGCTTGCTGCGCCGTCACAATACATGTGTGAATTTTTAAAAGACCATGGTTACTGATACACAATATATGCAATTCAAAATACATCTAAAATAATTAAAATTTCTGAGACATCTTTTTCTAAAAATATTTAACAAAAACTCAAATATAAAAAGATTAGATACAAAAACAGCAGACCAAGCTACCCATAAGAAATATATATATATACCGCTCCCCAAAAGTATGTTCCTCCAAAAATAATTTCCTCTCCCCACTGAAAAACATTTCAAGCAGCTTTGTGTCTCCAGCAGCATGGAGTGGAGGGATGGGGAAAAAACTACTTGATCTTAACTAGGATGGCCACTTATGCTTTGCTGGAAAAGAGGAAATTAAATGCTAAAATAGAGGCCAAAAGGGCACACAACCGTACAAAAAATTGCAGACTGTAATATATATGCAGAGATAGAAATTCTAGAAATAATTGGTATGAATTAGCAATGAGTACAATAAATCTAAGCATAACCGTGAGAAATGATTTTTAGATTAAAAACTGAATGTGTAAGTGCCTTCAAATTGCGTGTTGGCTTATGGCAACACTATATTTCACAGGTTTTCCTTAGGCACAGACTACTCAGAGGTGGTTTTGCTAATTTCTTCCTCTAAACCAGTGTTTCTCAACTTGGGAGTTGGGACCCCTGGGGGGGTCACGGGGAGGGGTCACCAAAGACCATCAGAAATGGGCTCTTTGATTGTAGGTGAACTGTAAATCCCAATAACTACAACTTCCAAATGTCAAGGTCTATTTTCCCCCAAACTCCACCAGTGTTCACATTTGGGCATATTGAGTATTTGTGCCAAATTTGATCCAGATCCATCATTGTTTGAGTTCACAGTGGTCTCTGGATGTAGGTGAACTACAATTCCAAAACTCAAGGTCAACACCCACCAAACCTTTCCAGTATTTTCTCTTGGTCATGGGAGTTCTGTGTGCCAAGTTTGGTTCAATTCCGTAGTTGGTGGAGTTCAGAATGCTCTTTGATTGTAGGTTAACTATAAATCCCAGCAACTACAACTCCCAAATGATAAAATCAACCCTCCCCCCAACCCCATAATATTCAAATTAGGGCATATCATGTATTTGTGCCAAATTTGGTTCAGTGAATGAAAATAAAACTTGCATATGAGGTATCTAGCTTTATGTTTCATAACAGTAGTAAAATTACAGTTATGAAGTAGCAATGAAAATAATTTCATGGTTAGTGGTCACCAGAACATGAGGAACTGTATTAAGAGATTGTGGCATTAGGCAACATGGGTCCCCAGATGTTGTGGCCTTCAACTCCCAGAAATCCCAACAGCTGGTAAAATGGCTGGGGTTTCTGGGAGTTGTAGGCTAAAACACTTGGGGACCCACAGGTTGAGAACCATTGCAAAATAGAACCAAAATGCCTTAGTTTGGTTGATAATCTCCTATCTATTAGAACTGATCTTGCTTGACTTAACCACCTCTACACAAGGAGAGGCGGATGAGAAATAAAGTTATTACCGTTAGGATAACTATTTTAATGGATTAACTAACTTTCTTTTTTTCCTGCCTTTCTCCCTGTATAGTGTCTCAAGGCAGTAAACATCAATGCAAAGTAAAACAATATAAATACATTAAAATATGAATATAAAATTAAAACACGCACCATATGTGTCATTAAAACTATTAAGCATTCAAATATTAAACTATATTAAAATGCCACACTCATGACATGATCCCCAGCAGCCTGTCCCCCAACATTCCCTAAATGTCTGATGGCAGAGGTATGTCTTCACCAGCGTGAAAAAGTCAAGTAGGGAAGAGGCCATCCTGACCTCTCCAGAGAGGGAGTTCCAGAGTCTGAGAGCAGTCACCGAAAAGTCATTTACCCAATAATCCAGATTATGGATGATCAAAATCCATAATTTGCCATAAGAATGTGCTCCTGGCTTAAACATGAGGTTGACTTTTGCATGAATAAATATGGTAGTTCTTTAGGTATTCGGTTCTACCACTGACCGAGAAATGCTGGACTCCATCAGAAAAAAGGTATGGTATGCTTTTCTTGTAACCTATCTGGTGCATCATTTACTAGGGTTGCCACTTTTTGATATAAGAAATAAGGGACATTTACCTAAAAATACGGAATTTTTCACAAAAATAAGGGACACTTCATTAAAAACTTGAAAATCAAACATTATTGTACTATGCTAATAATATAATGTATATATGTGTGTGTGTGTGTATCCTGTAAGACACTCTGAGTGAGAAGGGCGGCATAGAAATGCCGTAAATAAACACATCAGTATTGTCTGCTATGGGCTGAAGATCAGGTGAGTTCAAGGCTTCTCTTACTGGGGTATCCTCAGCTAGTGCGGAAGTGGACGGAGGGAGAGGCAGGCTGGGAGGGCAGAGCAGGCCACAGAGGAGAAGGAGGAGGTGTTTCCCAGGCAGGCCACTCCCTTCCGAAGCCGAGAGAGGCTGCAAAGAAGGCCTGCCGGCCTGCCGGCCTGCCTGCCTGCAAGCAGAGGCCGAGCCCAGACCAAGAAGGGCCATGCAGGCCGTGGTCAACACCAGACACACACACTTAGGCCTCCTTCTCCGTTAACTCTCTCTCTCTCTCTCTCTCTCTCTCTCTCTGGAAGGCCTCCTCTTTCCCTCGTCGACAGGCCCGACACTCCACTTAGCTCCTCCTCTTCCTCCTTCTGCCACTTCCCCCCACTCTCTCTCTCTTGAAGCCCCCCCTTTCCCTCCTCCGGAAGTGAGCTCACAGGGAAAGGCGTCACCCGTGCCCTCCCGCTCCGAGCCTCCCCCGCTTTTCTCTAGGAAACGGAGGCTGGCCCCTCTCGCTGGACTTCCGCCAAGACCAAATATGGCGGCCGTGGGCAGGAGACCCATAGAGAGGCGGGGCTTCTTCGCGGCGGTCAAGCGGCACTGGGGAACCAGGAGCAAGCGAGTCTCCTTCCTTCTCTTCCAAAGGCCCAGCACCCACCAATAGGAATTTGCCTTCCCCTCCGGTGTCACCGCCAGAGGACAGGAGCTGAAAATACGGGACAGGAGCGTAAAAATATGGGACACAAAATTCTGAGCTGAAATACTGGACGTCCCGTATAATACGGGACAGGTGGCAACTTTATCATTTACTGCCAATAAAGCTAATTTTAAAAATAAGCAATGTGTGTGACAATGTTTGATACAGAGCAAACCCTTGGGGAGGCCTGGAACCACACCGAGTTCAGGAAAGGAACAAGATGTTTTACTTGTTTCTAATGACTTAAACAGCTTTTGCTACTTTGGTGTACAATGTGTGACCTATTATGAGATTCAGGAGATATGTCCATCTGGTTGTTTCAGAAGGAGAGCAAAAGACAGCAAAGCCCATTGGGTGGGCTGGGATTCGCTGACATTTTGTTCCTGCTCCTCCAGGACCCTCTTCACAGCTGTTTACTTCTAAAATCAGTCATGACACTTTAAAAAACAGAATTTGAATTGACTTGTTTTCCTTTTTTCATTACTATTCCCTTTTCCCCCTTTAGCATTAGGTCTACTAATATATCCCTTAAGCTCTATTACAATTTTAGGAGATTCATGAAAGATATGCTCATTCCCTTCTCCTCCTTCCTATCATATGATTATGATTTATTAATTTAATAACTTAAAATCTTTCAGAAAAATAAAATATCAGTCCGTAATTTTCTGTCTATTCCACTATCTTCATTACAACCTAGAAAGCTAGTAATACAAAACCACATATAAACAGACTGTTTGCAATATTTTTTTCCATTTCTTGTTTTAGTTACAGTAAAAGCTCAATTATTTATCATTTAAAGTGTTTGATACTGTTTTATATTTCGTTCTAATGTAAACTGTTCTAATATTTTGTCTGAGCAAAATATTACAAATAAAATAAAAGTGTCAAGGAAAGCTTAGCACACTCCCCTTTCTCAATGCTTAGTTTCCTTATCAACACTTTCCCCCACTAGCTATTCCAGAGTTTTATAGATAGGAGGAAATGGGGTTTTAGATATTAACATCAAGATTAAATGGTAGTGAAATAGTATAAAAACCGATAACTGCTTTTCCAAAGCGCTGAAGCTCTTTTAAAATGTATTATAATAATATATAAGTGAAAGAGTCACTGTTATGCAAATAAATCTGTCTTTCGTAACTAGAGATGGAATATATACTCATTTTATAGACCTACGTGTAACTAGAGAAGACCTACTGAAAAAAGATATGTAAATGTTGATGTGATGGACAGAGGAGATGAAAAGAGAAATGAAAAGTAACCTGGCTTTAGGCTCACATATTGCTATTTATTTATTTATTTGTTTGTTGGGCTTCTATGCCGCCACTCCCGGGAGGCTCGGGGCGGCTCACAAGCAGGATACAAAACAACATATTAAAAACAGATTAAAACACGACAAAGTACAACGACAGTCTAAGACCAACAGAATTAAAAGCCTGATGTGCAGAATACAAAGCACAACAAGTGTAGGAAGTTACAAACATGACGGGCTATGCAAAGACAGAATCTATAGGCCAAAGGCCTGTTGGAATAAATGGGTCTTCCAAGCCCACCTGAAAGGTAGGAGATCTTGGATGGCTCGCGTTTCGGCTGGGAGAGCATTCCACAATGTGGGCGCAATCACAGAGAACGGCCTCCTACGGGTTGCCGTTAGTTTAGCTGACTTCACAGATGGGATGTCGAGCAGGTTGGTACCTTCTGACCGCAGTGATCTCGTAGGGCAATATGGGGAGAGATGGTCCCTCAGATACGCTGGCCCCAGGCCGTGCAAGGCCTTAAAGGTGAGTACCAACACTTTGAAGGTGATCCGGTGCTCGACTGGAAGCCAGTGCAGATCCTGCTGGCATACCAGACAGGAGTCGGGCGGCAGTGTTCTGCACCAGCTTGAGCTTCCGGGTCACCGACAGAGGTAGGCCAACGTAGAGTGCGTTACAGTAGTCCAGTCTCAAGATGACCGTGGCTTAGATCACCGTGGCCAGGTCATTCCGGGATAGATAGGGGGCCAGCCGCCTTGCCTGTCTGAGATGGAAAAAAGCAGATTTGCTGACCATGGAGACCTGGGTCTCCATGGTCAATTGGGAGTCAAAATGAACTCCCAAGCTCTTAACGCCACACCTTCTAGGGTTGGAAGCTTGACATCCCCATCACCCGGGCGACCCAACCACAAGATCTCCGTCTTCGCTGGATTCACCCTCAACCTACTGGCTCGCAGCCATCCAGTAACGGCTTCGAGGCAATGTTGGAAATTATCGGGGACGGATTCAGGCCTGCCCTCCATCCTCAGAATGAGCTGAGTGTCATCAGCGTACTGATGGCACTCAAGCCCAAAACTCCGCACCAGCTGTGCAAGCGGCTGCATATAGACGTTAAATAACAAAGGGGAGAGGATGGCCCCCTGAGGGACTCTGCAAACTAATGGGGAGCCCTCGGAGACCACCTCACCCCTCCTCACTCGCTGAGACCGATGGTGGAGGAAGGAGGTCAGCCATTTCAGGACCGTCCCCCTCACTCCAGCCATGGCCAGGCGGTGGATCAAGAGATTGTGGTCGACCGTGTCAAACGCTGCCGTGAGGTCCAATAACACGAGCAACGCAGACCCGCCTTGGTCGAGCCGGCAGCGGAGTTGGTCTGTGATGGAGACCAGGACCGTCTCCGTCCCGTGCCCCGAACGGAAGCCATACTGGAAGCGGTCTAGCCATGTTGCGTCATCTAAGAAGGACTGCAACTGCTCCATTGCCGCCCTCTCAACTACATTTATCATGTCAGAAGCAAATTGAGAACACAGTTAATAATGTATAGAAAAACCACAAACAAAAATTTGGCATTATGCTAACTGTCCTTAGACCAGTGATTTTCAACCAGTGTGCCGCGGAACACTAGTGTGCTGTGAGAGATCATCAGGTGTGCCATGGGAAATTATTTTCAAACTTCATTCATATATAAACTATAAGGCGCATCTGTCCCTTTAAGAAATGGAACCGTGGCACTCTCGCGTCACCTAAGAAGTGACGCAAGAGTGCTATGGTCGCGCCATCTTGGATTTGCTCAGACGCGGCTAAGTAAACAAAGTTAGAGTTAGTGCTGCAGCTGCGCGTCAAGTGACAGTGGCAATTTGGGATCACAGCAAGAGAAGCGAGTGACAGTGATGGAGAAGTTTTTGAGAAGGAAAAATGCAAATGCCAAACAGGGCCCTGGACAAAATTATGACACAGATGAAGACCTAATATGAGTGGTGGACAAAAGGGAAAAAAAGAAGGTGAGCTCGGGGCAATACAGCGAAAGCTATCTTTCATTTGGATTCATTTTCACCGGGGATGTGACGGCAGGAAAGTACACAGGTACACAGGTAGACGACAAAGCGAGCAGCTACATCAGGCATGGGCAAACTTGGCCCCTCCAGGTGTTTTGGACTCCAACTCCCACCATTCCTAACAGCCTCAGCCCCCTTCCTTTTCCCCCTCAGCCCATACAGCTCAGCATCCGTTGCTGGAAAGGACATGACTTTAAAGGAGCAAGAGGAACTCATTAAACTGAAACAAGATCGTAGTTTAAAGCTAAAATTTGCTGATCTTCCTTTGGACAGTTTTTGGTTATCTGTTGCCAGGAAGTTCCCCATTCTGGCCGACAAAGCTATTTTGACATTGCTCCCGTTTTCAACCACATATCTGTGTGAGATGAGCTTGACTGCGATAAAAACCAAAAACAGAGAGAGACTGACAGCTGTTGAGCAAGACCTTCGTGTGTGTCTTTCTACAATTCCTGCCAGGATGTCTATTTTGTGTTCATCAAAACAGACCCAGGTTTCACACTAAGTGAGTGTATAAATACATTTAAAAACATATTAACTATATGTATTACTGTGTTAGAGTGTCATTTTGTGTCATTTTGATTGGTGGTGTGCCCCAGGATTTTGTAAATGTAAAAAATGTGCCGTGGCTCAAAAAAGGTTGAAAATCACTGCGTTAAGACCTCCTGGAGTGCCTCTAGTGTTGCTGTAAGAAGGTCATCCATTGTGCATGTGGCAGGGCTCAGACTGCATTGTAGTAGTTTGTGGCTTGCTCTTCTCTGCACTCACATGTAATGAATTCCAACTTTGTAGCCCCATTTCTTAAGGTTAGCTCTGCATCTTGTGGTGCCAGAGTGCAGTCTGTTCAGTGTCTTCCAAGTCGCCCAGTGTTCTGTGTGCCCAGGGGGGTTTTCATCTGGTCTCAGCCACTGATTGAGGTTCCAGGTTTTAGCCTGCCAATTTTGAACTGTGCCGTCACTCCCAGTCTGTAAATACTTAGTGAAGGGCGAGGACGTGGTCTCTCTATACTGGGGGATTGCTACTTGCCTTTCTTTAGAGGCTTAAGGCTCCCAAGGACCAAGCTGGACACTCTAGTTAACTCAAACAGGCTTTATTGTTCTTAACATGAGTTATTTGCACTCAGGCACTTTACTTTGTTCCCCAAAAGATAAAGGAAAGATACTTTACAGTCTCTCTGTAGCTTAGGACACTCGAGACCCCAGCCAGCTGGCCTATATTGAAGGCATGAAACCTTCCTCTGGATGCCAAAATGACTGGTTGAAGGCGCTTGGGACTCCTCAGCGTCACGCAACCTTCTGATATGCTGAGTATGCTGTATGAGACCCAAGGATAATCAGTTCGGTGTTGAAAGATAGCTTGACCAAGGCCTGGCCTGGCAAACCTTCAGGTATGCCCTCTTCTGGAGCAATCCTGGAAAGCTCTGCAAAACAAAATGGCTTGATTCCTAAAGTCTCTGGGAAAGGGGGTGGAACAAACGTTAATTGGGCTCTGTAAACAATGATTGACAGGCACAAAGAACCAATTAATGCAACCAAACCTTTGCAAAACTGAGCAGGATGCAGAAACACAATACAGCAGTGCAAACCTTTTGGAAATTAAAGTTTTTTCATACAAGTGGCACTTGCTGCGCAGTCACATTAACTTTGACTTGTTGGGGTGTTCCTGCGAGTATTTCCTGATTTAAGCCATTGACATGTTGGCTGATATCCGAACAGAGGATAGGCCAGAGAGGTCACTGCCTTGATCCTTTCATTACTGACTGCTACTTCCTGACAGATGTCAGTGGTGCAATACCAGTGGTACAAAACCAGCTATTTTTTCCAGTGGTGTAGGGCATAGACATCCTGTGAAAATGTGGCATGTGAGGAAACAAGCACCCAAAAGGGTTAAAAAGTACTTTTTTACCCTTTTGGGTGCTTGTTTCCTCATTATTGTTGTAACCTGCCCTCTTTTGTTACTTTATTATTATTAATATTTATTTATTTGATTTGTACACCGTCACTTCCAGAGGCTCAAGGCGGTTTCAGCACAGCAATCAAACAATAAAACAATACACATTAAAATATCATTAAGACTCGAAGGCTTGTCTAAACAAGAAGGTCTTACAAGCTTTGCGAAAAGTTACCAAATTCCGCAAAGCTCGAGTCTCAGGGGGCAGATCATTCCACAAAACTGGGGCGATGATAGAGAAGGCCCTTCGTCGGGTTGCCGTCAGGTGGTAAGCCTTCATGCCAGGAACATCTAAGAGATTCTGATCTTCTGATCACAGTGATCTCAAGGGACTATATGGGGACAGGCGATCCCTCAAGTACACTGGCCCCAAACCATGTAAGGCCTTAAAAGTCAAAACTAATACTTTGAAAGTGATCCGGTACTCAATTGGTAGCCAGTGCAGTCCCTGCAGGACCGGGGTGATATGCAGCTCACGGGCTCCCCCGCGAGTAGCCGGGCTGCAGCATTCTGCACTAGCTTGAGTTTCTGGATCACCGTCAAAGGCAGGCCAATGTAAAGAGCATTACAGTAGTCAAGTCTTGAGATGACCGTAGCCTGGATCACCGTGGCCAGGTCATTCCGAGACAAATAGGGGGCCAGCTGCCTAGCCTGTCGCAGATGGAAAAATGCTGTTCTGCTGACAGCGGAGATTTGGGCCTCCATTGACAGCAGAGGGTCCAAAAGGACTCCCAGGCTTTTTACTGATGATGACGGGCATAATGCAGATGGCCTAACCAGAGGATTTCTGTCTTCGCTGGATTCACCTTCAACCTACTGGCTCGCAGCCATCCAGTAATGGCTTCAAGGCACAGATGGAAATTATTGGGTACGGAGTCCAGCCGGCCCTCCATCCTCAGAATGAGCTGAGTGTTGAGCATACTGATGACACTCAAGCCCAAAGCTACGCACCAGCGGAGCAAGTGGCCGCTTATAGATGTTAAATAACAGTGGGGAGAGTATTGCCCCCTGAGGGATCCCACAAACCAGGGGGAACCCCCAGAGGTCAACTCACCCCACCTCACTCGCTGTTTCAGATTGTGGAGGAAGGAGGACAGCCAATTCAAAGCTGCCCCCCTCACTCCAACTACGGCCAGGCGGTGAGTCAAAAGATAGTAATCGACAGTATATAATGTGGCATGTCTCATTAAGAGCCACATCCACTGTTTTAGCATGGTGAGATTCCACACTGGGCATGCGTACTCAGCAGCAGGGTAGTAAAGTACAAGGGCAAATGTCTTCCATACTGTTGAAGTTAACTGTTTGATTTAGTTGCTAGGTAAAGCCAGCTCATTAAAATTAATCACAAATGATCTGAAATAACTGAAGGAACGAATGGATATAAAATCCATTCTATTCTTGTCCAATAATACAAACATAAATACTAAGACACTGGATATATTCACATATGTAAGTGAACTGTTTTAACTAATTTATGAGGCCATAAAAATCTCCAGCAAGCATGCGGGGAATGAGGGAAGTACTTCATCAGTGTCGCAGATGGATGGTAAAGTGAAAGCTCCCTTAGTGGCCAGAAAAGTTGGAATGTTAAATAGCATCTGTCTATATGTTTTGTGTGTCTATGGCATTGAATGTTTGCCATGTATATGTACATTGTAATCCGCCCAGAGTCCCCTGCAAGGTGAGAAGGGCGGAATATAAATATTGTAAGTAAATAAATAAATGAACTCATGAAAAACATAAGTACTTTTGCAGGGTGGCTTCTGGTTCACTTGATTTGGATTTGTGGCAGAATCAGAAATCATAGTAGGTCTTTCAAAGGTAAGTGTCTTGAGTTAAAACGTGACATCACATTTCTGGATAACAAAACTTGATTTCTGCCATGATTTGCACAGATATCGAATGGATTGACTCCCTCCAGTCCTTGTCTGATTGCTGCTGAAGTTAAATGCTTTCCTGAGAAGTTAGCTAAGTTGCGTTTTCAACTTGATCATTGAAATATGCCTCTGTCAGGCTGGAGAGACTCAACTCGTGATCTTTAAGGGAATGGGAAACAAATGAAGCAGCTACAATTCTTCCTGATTTCCCATTAAGTCAGGGAAGTTAATTATTCCACAGATGGCAGAATGGCGAATGGGACTGATACAGCCAGCTTGCCTAGAAAGCAGAATTTTTCCACAACATATGCAGTGCAATGAGACAGAAAGAAAAACTTGGCAAAAATACATTTCAGTTTCCGCATTGACTCAGACAAGAAGGTCAGAAATAAACCAGTGACCTGAACGTATTCTGAAACATGTCAACAGCTTAATGCAAAATATTTTATCCTGTGGGTTGAAAAGAGACAATTTCACACAGAGAATAAGAATATGCTGATGGAAAGCAGTCTCCCTTGATAATGTCTCTCTTCACCACTTTAATCAGAATGGATCAATTCAAACAAGCTCTAGGGTTCTCAGTTACCATTTTCCACTTTTGATGATAATGATTAACATCATCATTGTCATTATTCATTTAACATATTTCAAGGGGAAATAATTTCCAGTCATTTGTCTCTTTATTATACATGGAAAGGGAAATTCTGACTTACTGGAAATGCCTAACTTTGTGAAAGAGGCCATGGGCAATCTCCAAAGAATGGCTTTTTTGCGGATGGAAAGCAGGCCCACTCTCTGACTTAACCAGAAGAGTGCGTCCTCGCCTTGACGGAATGATCTCACTTAATAGCCATAACCCAGCCTTTAATATGTGAACAATTTAAACAAAAGTTTTGAGATATACACAATGGAACAAAGAAATAAACAAGGAAGTGACTTTGAACCTTCTACTATCCTGTTATATCTATATACTATCCTGGTGTTGTTTTTAATCTATGATATTTGTATGTTTTTATCTTGTTTTAATTGTAATTTATTGCGGCATCGAATCGTTGCCTTTGTTAGCCGCTCTGAGTCCCCCTACAGGCATGAGAAGAGCAGGATAAAATGATGTAAATAAATAAATAAAATTATACAATTGTGAATCACTTCCCCATCCCTTTTCCTAAGGAAAGGGGAACGCATGTAGGCTATCCCCTGGCCTCTCTCAACAAGGCCACACTTCCTTTCTCCTTGAACAGACTGGAAGGCAACCTTCAACCATTTTAAAAGCAGTGCCATTTCCTGGGTCTTGGGAAAACCTATACGTAGTCAGCTGTACTTGATGGTGTTGAAACTGTCTGAAGCATGCCATCCTACATGCAGAATCTACAGAGAAGAGGTGAATGTTGTAGTGTGCTGTGCAATGTTACCCAAACCCCTACAATGGTGTCCCTAAGCTGCCAAAACACCTTTGTTGCCCAGCTTACTTGTCCGAACGTATCTCCCCTTATGTCCCACCTCGAAATTTACGATCTTCCGGGAGGCCCTGCTCTCGATCCCACCTTTGTCGCAAATACGTTTGGTGGGGATGAGGGAGAGGGCCTTCTCAGTGGTGGCCCCTCGCCTATGGAACTCGTGCCCTAGCAAAATTAGATCAATTTCCTCCCTGCTTTCCTTTAGGAAAAAGTTAAAGACGTGGCTTTGGGACCAGGCATTTGGTTTGATGTTGGGCAGCAGGCGGACAAGAAAATGTTGACAATGTTATGGAAATGGACTACGGATTGGCTTGGACAACCTATGAATGTGGAACGTGGATTATGTGTTTTAGTCATAGATATTTAATTGGTTTTAATCTACTTTAATGTAATTTTAATGTATTTTAATGTACTAGGATGTATTGTTGTTTTTACTGATTGGTTATGTGGCATCAAATTGTTGCCTTTTGTCAGCCGTCCTGAGTCCCCCTTCAGGGGCAGAGAAAGGCAGGTTATAAATAATTGAAATAAATAAAAATTAAATGAAATAAATAAAGCAGGGTCTACAACTCTTGATATCTAGGTTAAAGTGCAGACTGCATTTAACGTCAAGTACATGTCACTTTTCCTCCCTACCATGCATAGGACTGGAGCAAGAGTCTCCTCTAATACCTGTGCTCTGCAAAAGGTAAGAGAGATGGAATTGCCCTAAGTCCAACCATATTCAAAAGAAAACGTGCATGTGTTTGCTGGCTGAGAATTCATCGAGTTCAGTGGTTCCCAAACTTTTTTGGCCTACTGCCCCCTTTCCAGAAAAAAAACTTACTCACCCAGAAATTAATTTACCCAGAAATTAATTTTTAAATTAATTAAACAGAAAGATATATGTATTAATATTTCTACCTTTTTCGTAAAATATAATAAAAGTTGTAAATTAGAAACATTGAAGTTTGAAGTTAGGAAACTATTTATTGAACTTAGAATAGAAAGATAATACAAAAAAGTTAAAACATTCGAAATCATCTTAATGAGAAGGATGAACCTGGTCTGCTGCTCCCAATCTAGTCATCCTCGGCTCTGTTTTCGTCAGCAGCAATCTCAAACCATCGTGATTGACTATTTTGCAATCAGTTTCTTTTTTTTGTTAATAAATTGGTTACCGCTCTGAATCCATGTTCCACTAAATATGTTGAAGGACATTATTATTATTGTTATAAGACTCAACCAGTTGGAAGGGAACCCCAAAGGTATTATTATTATTATCCCTTGCTTGGCGAGAGGAGGAGGAGGGAGCAGGAGGAAAGAAGAGAGAGAGAGGCACACAGAAATGGATGGTAGCCTGTCACCTGGCTCACGCCACTGCCTCTACCGCCCCCTTATGGGGGTTCAGCACCCCCCAAATTCTCCTGGGCCTTCCAGCACCCCCCCCCCCAGATCGCCCCACCACCCACCAGGAGGTGGTACCGCCCACTTTGGGAACCACTGATCTAGTTCATTCAGTTAATGTGCTTCATGAGTTAATGTGATGCCTAGGAATTTTATTTATTTATTTATTTATTATTCGGGCTTCTATGCCGCCGACTCCCTGAGGCTCGCGGCGGCTTACAGGAGCCAAAGGGCACAGTAAAATACAGGCAATAAGCAGTTCAAAACAATTAAAAACAACAGCAGTACAGTAATTAATAACACAGTTAAAACAATGAACAGCACATCATCCTCAGAAGAACGAATAGATGGCGGGGCATGGGCAGGACTTACTCACCAAAGGCCTGCTTAAACAGGTATGTTTTACAGGCCCGTCTAAACGGGAGCAAGTCCTTCATAGCCCGAGTTCCGGCTGGGAGGGCGTTCCACAGCGTAGGTGCTATGACAGAGAACGCCCTCCGCGGGTAGCAGTCAGCCTTGCGAGTTTAGCTGAAGGTATCTCCAGGAGATTGGAGTCCTCAGACCGAAGTGATCTCAGAGGGCAATAGGGGGTGAGACGGTCCCTCAAATACGCTGGCCCCAGGCCGTGTAAAGCCTTATATGTTTAAGAGCAATATAAGAAGTTGATGGTACACTTCATGGTGATCTTGACTAATTTTTTAGAAGGAAAGCAGTGGCTTTTAGTGCATACCAGCACCCAGGGCTAGCTACACTAGAAACCTGTGTGTATGACAGATTAATCTGGGGCAGGGTTGCCACTTTTTGATATAAGAAATAAGGGACATTTACCTAAAAATACAGGATTTTTCACAAAGATAAGGGACACTTCATTAAAAACTTGAAAATCAAACCTTAGGTATAAATAGTTTTAGTAACAGAATAAGATAATGATTGAAATTCATTAAATAAACTGTTGCACCTCAGACTCCGGCACGGCTCCCCCTGGACACCCATGCCACAAACAGTCTCTGGTAAAAATGGTATTTATTGAGGAAGCAAATAAAGGTGAAATAATAGGCAAAGGTATTCAAATAAATCCAAGCGAAAGGCAGCATAGAATCCACAAACAAGGCTTGACTTGATACATCATCCATGGAAATGTTCAAGGCAGCAAGACAAATACGGGCCAAAAACTCAGGCCGAACAAGAGCAAGGTTACATGACATCCATTAGCAAAGAGGCGTCAGATCTGAAAGTAATTTCCCAGGCCAGCTCTTAAGAAGGAAGTTACTTTCGATCTGCGAGACGGCCACTCCTACGAGGGTTTCGATCTCGGCGGGAAGCTCTGATGCCTCTCAGCCGGTCAAAAGTCTCATTAAAATCTACAGGTGGTTCACAATCTATCTGTGGGCCTCCACTGTCCTTGAGGGAAGAATGCCCAGCTGGAGGCCTGGGAACGGATTGATTCTCAAGGGAACCGGTGTTATCAGACATTCCACTTTGGGGCTCTGAATCAACAACATTAGGCATTGCCGGATTTACATTCACATCAGAAACATTTTCATCAATCGCCTATATAGCAGGTATCCCATCATCCCTGACATTAACATAGCTACCAGGCTGGAATCCCGCAGAAACTGACTTACACCCTCTTAACAGTACATAGTATGTTTCTGCATGTTTTGTCATACTTAATGCATTGTACTATATGTACTACATACAGTACTACTACTACTACTAATAATAATAATAATGGCTTTATAATATCAGTACAATGCATTGGGTATGACAAAACATGCAGAAAAACATGCAGATGCCCAGTTTCAATTTTGGAGAAGTTCACAGGGACTGCATTATAGTAGAGGATGGGATCAAATATACCAACAAATTTTACAATAAAGCACTTCCTGTTGGCCTTGGAAGAGAGCACATTTGCCGTTGATGTGGCTAGCGAGGGCCTTCTTTATAAACAGAGATGGAGAGATCCAAGAAGTGACACAAGGAAGGGCAAAGAGGCCAAGGGAGACATAAATAAGAAGGGCAGAAATGTAAAGGAAGCCACACCATTCAATGAGATAAACGCGAGAAGAGATGACGAGATTTCAAGGAGGAACAGAGACCGGAACTGACAAAAGCTACAGAGACAGAAGCCAAGGGAAGGGCAGAAGGAAAGAGTGCGGAGAAAGGTGGAAGTAGAGAGAGGATTGGATGAGGACATATACGGGACAGGAGCTGAAAATACGGGACATGAAAAACAGAGTAAAAATACAGGACGTCCCGTATAATATGGGACAGATGGCAACCCTAATCTGGGGAGAAACCTAAAGTCTCACAGGAACCTCATGGCAGTCCCTTGGGCCAATCTTTACTTAGTTAACTAGCTTCGAAACTGTTGTGAAGATAAAGAAGAGTAGTGAGAGGAAGACCTGTGTAAATCACCCTTAGTTCACAGAAGAAAAGGTGGGATATTCATGGAAAAAATGATTAAAACAGAAAATTTTCAGGACTTTTTTTCATCAGTATATGCATGAAGGGCTTTCTTTATTATCTTTGAGCCAATGATTCCACCTAATATAGCTATAACTCCTCCATAGAAGCTCCAATATAGGCATTTTAATATTACAATATGCTTTTATCACTGTATATCTATATTCGTTTTTGAATGAAAACAGGTAACATATTCCAGAAGCCTGGACTTCTAATATGTTTCTATTGAACACCCACTTTCCTAAAGAATTTTTGAATCAAAAGAAGCAGACCTAAACTGTACAGAAGCCTTCCTTGCCAAGTTTATGCCAGTACATCTGTCCAGCTACTGATTTTCTATGCTTAGGAAGTAGCCAGTCAGCTTTTTTGTTGTAATGTCTAAGCAACATGAGCTCTCCCTGGTGCCATTCCCTTTCATTCAGTAGCTTCTTGCATATGTTGTGGAAAGGGGAAAAATCCACTTTGTTCCAGCTTGCTTATTTATAAATGACTTGATCGAATAATTTTATGTGCACATCAGCACATGAGAAGTTTTGACATTGTGCTAGAAGGTGAGGAAGCCTAATTCTTTGGCTTGAAGCTCCAGTTAAGTGGTATTTATTTATGTCTTGTGTATTGACCAGGACCTTTTGGCTCTCTTATCCATCAAATGGATTCCCCACCTTAAAAAGTTTGCAGCTTGAGAATCAGGATTTTGAAAGTTTTCCACTGTATGCAGAGGCAACTGCTGGCTTCCGTGTCAGTGGGATGAAAAATACGCTCTAAGTTCTAGTCTGAATTGTAAAATAAGCTGAATCTATTTGAGGGGGGGGGGGTGTCAACAACTTGGATAGTTCCTTTCAAGTTCAATTTGAAACTCAAAGCAGATTCACTGCTTCACTGAGATGGATGCCTCCAGCTGCCACTGCCCATGTGACACCTACTCTAGGGATACTGATCACTCTAGGGATGTGTTCACCAGGAACATGGACAAAATGTGCTTCTGGGAAGCTCTTGCTTGTTGGAATGACAAAACTAAGGCTTTGTAATAGTTGGATAGGTCAGCTATTGTCCTGAAGAATATCAGCATTTCTGGTCATTTTTAATCATGTCAGAAGCGGCTTGAGAAATGGCAAGTCGCTTCAAGTGTGAGAGAATTGGCCATCTGCAAGGACATTGCCCAGGGGACACCTGGATGTTTTACCATCCTGTGGGAGGCTTCTCTCATGTTCTTGCATGGAAAGCTGGAGCTGAGAGATAGGAACTCACTCCATCTTGTGGATTCGAACTGCTGACCTTCAGATCAGCATTCCAGTTGGCACAAGGGTTTAACCCATTGGGTCACTGTGGCTCCCTGGTCATTGAGACACATTCACACAACAACACAAAACACTTGCAATCAGATCCATTACAGACAGTGGCCTCTCTGCAACTTTGGATCATTCTTTATCAAAAGCTAAACTTAGATGTTCTTCAAAGATGTGGAAAATATTTTTTCCCCTAAAGTGAGAAGGACCTGTTTAATTTCCCCCTTTTATTACAGCCATTTTTTCCTTCCTAAAAACCCCCAGTAGACTGGCAGGCAATGATTCACAGCTCAGCACTAGTCCAGAGACCATCAATTTGAGTAATGCTGATATAATGACCTGATTATTGTGTAATTCTGGTAAAATAAGATTGCTGTTCTTTGCACCCAAAGCCATCTGGACTACCAGCTTCTTTCAAAACAGCCTGGGATTTGATATTAGACAGTTTTTATAGAGCTATATATGGATAATGTTTGCTGTGCCATCGCACCCAGTCTATATACTCAGGAAGGGTGAGGACATAGGCTCTCTCTACCGGGGGATTGCGTCTTGCCTTCCTTTAGAGCTGAACACTTTAGATAACTCAAACAGGTTTTATTGCTTTAAACTTGAGTTATTTGCACTCAGGCACTTTACTTTGTTCCCCAAAAGGATAAAAGAAAAATACTTTACAGTCTCTTGGTTGCTTGGGTCCAGGAAGCTTCAGCCGGATGGCTCTCCAAGTTCTTTATGTCTTTATGGTCTCGAGGTAAGGCCACTCGAGGCCCCAGCCAGCTGGCCTATACTGAACGTATGGGACCTTCCTCTGGGTGCCAGCTGACTAGTTTGAAGGCGCCTGGTACCCAACTGCCCGGTATGTTGGGCATTCTGCATGAGACCCAAGGAAAATCTTTGCCTTTTGTTGAGAGATGGCTTGTCCAAGGCTGGCCCTGGCAAACCTTCAGATATGTCCTCTCCTGGAGGGATCCAGGAAAGCTCTGAAAGAAAATGGCTAAATTTCCAAGTCTCTAGGAAAAGGGGCTGAACAAACTCAATTGGGCTCTGTCAAACGATGATTGACAGGTATAAGAACCACTCAATGCAACATGAAACCTCAGCAAAATTGAACAGGCTTGCAGAAACACAATACAACAGGGCAAACACTTGGAAACGCTAAGGACGCTAAGGACACTGTTAGACCTGTGGGACCCTCCTAGGCTTCCCTCGTTTGATGGCCGTTAGCTCGATAGCTCTCTGACCCATGTGGTCATGAGCCTGGCCTCCCCTTCCCCTGTCTTAGATGTAGTCACCTCCCTCTTGTTGTTGTATTGTATTGTTTGTATACTATGTATTTTATGTCAAACATGGAAACCGCTCCGAGCCCTCGGGGAGTGGCGGTATAGGAAGTTTGAACTAATAATAATAATAACTTAAAATGTTTACATACAAGTGGTGCTTGCTGCAGTCACATTTGCTCTTGTATCCAGAGTTAAGATTTCTTTCTTTATTCAAAGCATTTCTGCTTTTTCTCCTAGCCAACAAGGATCCCCAAGGCAATTAATTTTGAAACCCGAAAAATACAAATATAAAAACATTTATCATGAAAATATTGTTTTAAAATTCTAAAAACAATCTCAAATTCAATCAAAACGGCAATTTCAAAAATCAAAACGGCCAAGCTAATTTCCTTGGATGGGGAAATCCACAGTTAAGTAAATACACAGATGCGCACACATCTATGCCTCACCTTCTAAGCCCCAGAAAGGAGTGCTTGGCACTTGTAAAACCATCATTGAAGCCTTGAAACCTCATTTCAAAGCAACTCCATTTGTCACAGGCATCCTTCAAAAGACCGTTTGCCTCAGCAGGGAAGATTGCTGTGGAAATAAAAGCTGCCACTGAAGCATAAGTCAGTAGACCTCTAGGCAGTCCATTATTTCCTAAACCAAGGGTAGTGATACTTGTTCGCTTATTAACTGCCTTTGCCCTCATTAGAAACATTCATCCAGCATAAACTACTTTGTCAGGAAAAAATGCAGGAAAGGTACGATAGGTGTCTTTGAGGCCTCTGGGGAAAACTGATTCAGCCCTTTAGCAAGAAGGCTAGGAGCTCCTTCCATCTCCTTGCACCCCACCCTGGGCTGGCCTAGTTCAAAATAGCCTGAGGGAATGGATGAGTAATCAAATCTCATGGGGAAAAAGCTACCCCATTTTCTGCTAAATTCAGCAATCTCATCTGCCATTTTGTCTCATATTCACCTGCAAAGGAAGAAAACTCCACATAAGAAGTTCAAAAGCAAGTTGAAAACAAATGAAATCCACAGTAAAGAAATTATGTCAACTAGTAGCCCTATAAATTGAGGAAGGGATTTTTATTTTTTCCCCCCTGATGCCCCTACTCCCCAGGTAAAGATATGTATATTTGATTGTATAGGTATATCTGAGTTAGTGAAGAAGATGTGTGACAGCACGGTGAGCGCCACCTACATTTAAGACTTTGAGTTTAAAGGTTTGCACTGATGGAATGTAACAGTTTGCATGAGTTTTTTTGGGGGGGGGGGTTTAAAAATAAATTTTATTGAGTTTCTTGGAATTAAAAGAAAGGTATGGGATTACAAAAAAAGGAAAAGGAAACCACAGCAATAAAAACATTAGGGAGAAGTAGAGATACAGAAGTACAAAAGAATATGTGCATTAGAAAATTTTGGGGTAGAGGTAGCTTCAGCCTTATCTCCTCTGTTAACGTTTGTAATTACTGTTATTTGACTCCGTATATTTTCCAATATTTTCTTATATAAACAGTTTGCATGGTTTGCAAGGGGGTCTGCTTTGTTTAAATGTGTTTGCAGCTTACTTGAGGATTGACTGCATTCATTGGTCCTTGGCACCTGCCAATCATCATTTACAGAACGCAATCAAGCTTGCTCCACCCCTTTCCCCGGGGATTTGGAGAAGGATGCCATTTTTCTTTTATTAGACCACCAGAACTTCCACAGAGTGGATATGTTGGAAGGTTGCTAGCCAGGCCTTGGTCAAGCGATCTTCCAGTACTACTTCTTCACATCTTGAGATTCATACAGTATACCCAACATATTGGAAGGTTGGGTGACACTGAGGAATCTCGAGCACCTTCAAAGCAGTCAGTTGCCAGCAATAGGAAGGTTTCCTGCCTTCATATATAGGCCATCTGACTTGGACTTTGAGCGTCCATTGCCTTGAGGTGAGAGAGAGAGAGAGGGGGAGAGAGAGAGAGAGAGAGAGAGAGAGAGAGAGAGAGAGAGATAATTTGGAGAGCCAACCGGCTGAAGCTTCCAGGACCACATCTGCACAAAAAACTGTAAAGGAAAAGCTTTTCTGTGTTGCTTTTGGGGAACTAAGAGAAGAACCTGAGTGCTTACAACTCATGTATTTAAGAATAAACCCTTTGAGTTAAACAGAGTGTCCAGTTTGGTCTTTGGGAGCCCCAAAGCCTTTAAAGGAAGGCAAGAAGCAATCCCCGGGAAGAGAAAGATCACGTCCTTGTCCCTTTTGAAGACATATAGCCCAGGCACGACAGCACAAAATGTGTTCCTGGGATTTATTTCTTTACCAGAAACTTGGTACAAGAGGAAGAAATAACATGGGGGATGGATTCCCATACTGCACATACACACAAAGATGTTTTAGCAAACCGTTTACTCAAAATAAACATTATGCACATGTGAAATGCAACAACTAGGACATGTAAGACTTGCATAAGTAAACCAAAACATTTTGAATCGTCTAGAGCAGGGGTGTTCAGAATGGTGATCGGGATCACCAGGGTGATCTTCGGGCCTCATCCTAGTGATCTTCAGGCCTCTGACCAGGTTTTTTGCTGTTGGTCCTCTTCATGCGCCCCTGCGCGCTGCAAAGAAGTCATCCGTCGTTGCTCCTCCCCGCTCCCTGCTCGCGCGCCGCCTCCAAAAGCTCCAGAGTCCAAGAGGCAGAATAGGCCCCCTCTTTTGGATTCCTCCTCCTCCCTCCGTCCTTCTCCAGCCACTCAGAGTTGTAGGAGACCAAAGGGGGCGGGCCTGGATGACGCGAAGCGCCCATTCTGCCTCTCGGACTTCTCGTGAGCTCTTGGAGGCGGCACACATGCTGGCGGCGTGGAAATAGGAGCAACGACGGAGGAGAAGAAGAAGGATGCTTTGGGGTCATTTCCTTACCGCATCTCAAATGTTGGTCTTTTTACTTTGGAGTGGGTGCTTGATTGTTCTGTGGCATGTCTCTTTGTTTATTTTTAATGTTTAAAAATGGCCTTTTAGCTCCAAAGCCTCTCTGCTTGCTTTGTTCCTTGAGAAATATATGTTGGGGAATATGGAAATGTGGGAGAAATTGGGTGGTTGGATGTATTTATGCATGCCCCTTTGTCTACCTTGCTGAGTATTAAATGGCCTTGCAGTTCAAAAACCTCTCTTCTTACTTTCTGGCTGGTAATATGTGTGGGAATATGGCAGTGTGGGAGAAATGGGGTGGTTGGATGTATTTTTGCATGCCCCTTTGTTTACCTTGCTGAGTATTAAATGGCCTTGCAGTTCAAAAGCCTCTCTTCTTACTTTCTGGCTGATAATATGTGTGGTAATATGGCAGTGTGGGAGAAATGGGGTGGTTGGATGTATTTTTATGCTCTGTTTTATATTGTTGTTATTAAATTGAAATGTTGATGTTTTATAACTTCATTTTATGTAAACTGCCCCGAGCCTGCTGGAAGGAGCGGTACATAAAAAGGAAATATAAATATAAATAAATAAATAAGAAAATAGTTATATGTTTTACATTTCTGGGTAGGTGATCTTTGGGACTTTGTTTTTTTAATCAGTAGCTCCCATGCTGAAAAAGTGTGAGCACCCCTGGTCTAGAGTCTACTTGAAAGCTTCTAAAATGCAACCCAGGTTGTTGTTTCCTCCCTCTTTCAACAATCTCTGATTTTTAAAATTTCCATTTTGATAGCAAAACTTACAGATCTGTACTTTTTCAACATAAGAGGGGAAATGGCGAGGCACGCTAATCTTTTCTTTCTCCCCCACTTCATTATGTTTTGTTTCTCACATATGCACAATAAATGATTTTGGAGGCATCTGTTTACCTTGTATGTAAGCACACACAGCTACAACAAGATTACCTAGAGCAGCATCCCATTCCTTCCCAGGTCAAGCTTTATTCATTGCAACCAATACTGAAAATCTGTCTTTTTCTAGCCTGTCTTTCTCTTTCACCACCCTCTCTGTGACGGCACAGTGAGCGCCACTTGCATGGAAAGTCTTGAGTTTTTAAAGGTTTGCATTGTTAAAGTGTGTTTTTACAGCCTGCACAGTTTGCAAGAGGTCTAGTTGCACTGATTGGTCCTTAGCATCATTAGCAGAGCCCAATTGAGTTTGTTCCACCCCCTTTTCCAGGGATCTGGGATCATGCTACTTTTATATTTCAGAGACTACCAGGACTCCTCCTGTTAGGACATGTTTAAAAGGGTTCACCAGACCAGGCCCTTGGTCAGGCCATCTGTCAATACCAGTCTGATTTCCTTGGAATTCAAGCAGAAGGCTCAGCATATCAGAAGGTTGAGTAACTCTGGGGAGTTCCAAGCGCCTCCAAACCAGTTGTCTGGCCTCAAGAGGAAGTTTGGCCATCTGACTGGGGCTGCGAGTGTTCCTATCTCAAAGCCATTGGAAGAGAAAGGACTCAGAGAGCCTTCTTTGTGGACCAAAACAGTAAAGGAACTTTAAAATAAGAACTTTTCTACCTCATTTTGGAGATTACGTCATCAGTTATTATTTTGGGGAAATTAAGCAAAGTGCCTGAGTGAAGTTAACTCATGTAACGGACAATCAAGCGTTTGAGTTAACCAGTCTTCAGTTTGGTCCTTGGAGCCCTGAGCCTTTAAAGGGAGGCAAAAAAGCAATCTCCCAGGATGGATAGACCACGCCCTTGCCCTTTCACTAGGCATTGATAGCCTGGGAGCGACTGCACACTCTCTGTGCCAATGCTGCCTCTCCAAATCTTCCAGCTAGACAGGAAATAAGAAAAGGAGAGCTGGCCTCCCATAAAACACTTTGTGAGAAGGAGCTTGGTCATCAGAGGCCTTGTTAACTGAGATAACGTATGTATTTTTTATTTGTAGTGAATCCCATTGATTGAGATAAACGGTAAAGGTAAAGAACAGCAATGATAGTAAGAAAGGAGGACAAGATAAAGAAGAGGAAGAGAAGGCGAAGGAGGAAGCAAGGAAACAAGCAAGAGCTACAGTCGCTTCCACCACTATCATTACCATTTGCATCACCAGACAGTAGAACAGAAGCCCATTGTAAAATCCATGGCTAAATCCAAGCTGTGAAAAGCAGCCTGTTTCCACTTTAATATCATGCTATACAACCATGCTGTGTACATCTGTTTTGCTACAACTGTACATTTGTTTTTTATAGACTTACAGTTAAGGCAATAAAAGGATTATTTACTATTACAGGACATAACTACTTTGGAACTAGAGGCAAGCCATACATTTCATAAACATTTAATAAGCAGTCAGCAGCCCAGCAGCACTAGGGGATCGTCTCTTAAATGACTCCAAGAGCCAAAGAGCTAATCAAAAAGCCACAAAGAGGTTATAGTAGATGTGGTCACATTTGCCTGGAAAAGCCCACTTACAGAATGATTATCAACGTTTGTCTTTTTGTTGTTGTTGGAAGAGTTGTGAGCTTCCTTCACGTATGCCAAAGGTGGAAAGCTAGCACCAAATTGCTTTAATTGCACTGTAGTTTGCCATAAATGCTATCAGCTTTATGACATAATGCTATATATCTTGCATCTATCTTTATATTGTCTGCTCAGTGTGACTTTCTGAATGTCACAGAAGGAAAAGCTGGCATTAGGCTTCTGAACCAAATCGAGGACTTTTCAAGTCTCTCTCTCTCTCTCTCTCTCTCTCTCTCTCTCTCTCTCTCTCTCTCTCTCTCTATATATATATATATATATATCTGCCTCTCCGTTAGCACCCTCTTGTCGTGGGGGAGAGGCTTGTGTACCCTAATGAAGTTGTGAGCTATGCTGGAGGCGGCATAATAGCCTCTCATGCCAGACAGGTCACAACAAAAGGGTGTGACAAAGAGCATCAAAGGGCAGGATGGGCACTCTAGCCTTTTGGCAATCATCCTAGGACAAGGAAAACTCTGGATTTCAAACCCGGGCAGACGGTGCTCATCTAACCCTGTAAGGCCAACCATCTAAGACAGGGGTAGGGAACCTATGGCTCGGGAGTCAGATGTGGCTCTTTTCATGATTGCATCTGGCTCTCCAGAGCAGCCCGGGCCTCGGTTTCTCAGCATGCAGTGGGGAGGAGTGACGCAAAAGCGCCGCAAATGCCGCTTCCGCGCCGCCATCACTGCCTCTTCCTCATTTCCCACTGCTCTCGGGGCCCTGCGCCCTTTTCGCCGGGGATGGCGGAGGCCGGCGGCAGCGCCTCATCCTTGTCTTCCTCTTTGTTCTCCGCCATGGGCCTCGGGGGAGGCGGCGGAGGCGGCCTGGACCTGGCCTCACTGCCCCCAGGGGACGCCCAGCTTATCGCTCTCAACGTCAGGCAGCACAAGAGCCGCTGCCTCTTCAACGCCTTCCGGAGGGACTGCCTCGCTGACGTCGACACTAAGGTCTTCCCCCTCCCTCCCCTTCCTTCCTTCCTTTCCTTTCTCTTCCTCTTTCATTCTTTTTCCTCCCTACCTTCTTTCCTCCATTCTCCCTCCTCCTTCCTTCCTTCCTCTTCCTTCCTTTTTTCTCCCCTTCACCCTTTCCTTCCCTCCTTCCTTTTTTCCCCTCCCTCTCTCCCCTTCCTTTTTTCCTCCAATCTCCCTCCCTCTTCCTTCTTTCCTCTTCTATTCTTTCCCCCAAGTCTTCCTTGCCTTCTCCTTCCTTTCTTTTCACTTCCCTCTCTTTCGCCTTTTTTTTTTTTCCCCTTATTATTTTACTTTTTCCTCACTCTCTTTTCTTTCTTTTCCCCACTCTTTCCTCCCTTCCCATTTCCTTCTTTCTTTCCCCCTCCTTGTCTCTCTCCTGCTTTTCTTTTCTTCCTTTTCCATAGTTTGTTCTTATTTTATTTCTTCCTCTCCCCTCCCTCCTTTATTTCCTCTGTCTGTCTGTCTTTCTTTCTTTCCCCCTTCCTTCTGTCTTCTCTTCCTTCCCAGAGTCCTGAGCATGCCTTTTGCAGAGTCAGGTCTGAAGTGTCCTGTCATTCTGCCGGGGGAATCCTTTTCTCATAGTATGTACGTATATACTCACATTTAGTTGAATTCAGTCTTAAAATATTATGGCTCTCACTGAAATAAATTTCCAAATATTTTGCTTTCATCGCTCACTGAGTCAAAAAGGTTCCCGACCCCTGCTCTAAGAGAAGGAAATTCAAACCAAACCTATGACCTGAGGACCTCGCTGCCACCGTCCCAGCTTGCTAGGCTCCGGCAGACGAACCTTTGGTTTAAAGGGTGAGGCCAGTTCTGTGCATGCTGTGCTCCACTAGAAAAATCCATTGCACAGGCTTGAAGGACACATCCAACCTCCAAATCATCAATGCGCTTGTAGAAAGCATGGGATGAGTCCTTCCTGAATCTTCATTCATGAAGAAAAGCCAAGAGATATCTGATATCAAGGGCCGAGACTTTGAATTAGGATTCCAAGTTCCAGTGGTACCCCCACGTCCAATGTATTCTATGTGTCTGAGCAAAGCTCTGGAGCCAGAGCATCCACAGCAGAAAGCAAGGTATTAAGTAAAATTCAAACTTCATTCTCTGATTATGAATGGATCTACTTATAGCTTCCTCACTGACAAGCCTTCCTCCAGCCCTGGTCACTCCTTTAATTAATTTCAAACAAACTGATCCATTATTGGTGTGTAGAAGCATCCAATTGCTTGTACACACCAAACTCTGCAATGCCAAGTGTGCATCACACATTGGCAGATAATATTCATTCCATGTCAGAGGAAAATGCATCTCTTAACGTGCCTAGATGTTTTGCACACAGCTTTTGGATGGTCTTGATTACAGAATGTGCTTAAACTACAATCTAGTCTCAATAATCACCTCTGTGTACTGATGTTTATATTTTTAGCGTGTAATTTTCCTTAATTAACTATGAAAGAGGATGTTAATTGCTGTTGTCATTTTGTTTTAAGCCAGTCAAATCAATTTCAAAATGGACATCAATTAATGTTGTTTAAAAATATTTGAAAATCAATCAAATAACACAGACAAAAGCATTTCACAAAATGAACACCATCCAAATGAGCTGTTATTGAAGCAGGTAGAGTAGTCTGTTGCTGAGATCTTCAGTGTCATGATAGCATTAGACCCTATTTTGTGACAAGGAGATTAATACATACAGAGTTACTTTAACTTTCCATTTTACCAAAAAAAAGTTTTTAGGGATTCTGTCCAGTTCTGTCCAGAAGCATGTTCTTTCCAGAATATTTGAGCACTTTTTCCTCTTGCACAAGCCTGTTCGTTTTCTAATCTGCATTTTGCAGACGGCCACTAGACATTTATGAGAGATTGCATGTTCATACCAATTACTTGAAATATTTAACATCCCTCTTAAGATGCATTTACACTTCAAAGAAATGACTCACCCCAAACATCCTCCAATGGGGAGGGGGCATCTAATTCATGTTTTGTACCATTACTGGAAAATATTTTCTATTATAGCTGAAGTCTTGTCATCATATTAATTTTTAACCCCCTTGCTTTTAACAAAAAGGGATTCTGGCCAGTTTCCAGTTCCATCCATTTGTGGGATTATATCAGTACAACTGCTGATTGCCAATTATGTCTCTCCCATGTGCCTGTGTTTTGCACTGGCCTCTTATGTTCAGCTAGAGCCAGTTCTTTGGCTCCAGTTATTTTAAGAGGTACCAAAAGTGCCCCAGAGTTTGCATTCGAAACTCTTAACACACTATTTAAAAAACCTACTGAGCAGCAGCAACCTCCAGCCTGTAAAACCCACCTCTTCAAGCTGGCATTCGGTTGTTGATCTCTGTAACTCTGCTTAGTTTAATTTAGTTTAATTTTAGTCAATTTTATTTGATGTTTTATCTGTTTTATGCTCTTATCTGATTGCGAGCCGCTCCGAGCCCTCGGGGAGTGGCGGCATACAAGAACGAATAATAAATAAATAAATAAATAAATAAATAAATAAATAAATTTGGCATCCTGTAGTTATTTACCTGGGAGTAAGTCTTATTGAGCTTAATGAGACTTATATCTGAGTAGACACATAGAGGCCTACATTGTAAGGACGGAGGGGCAATAACAACATATAAAATATTAAAAAAATTTAAAAACAATTTCTTAAATATTAGTTCTGACAACCCTCAACAGATATTTAGCAATAACCACAACCTAAAAGATGACACCATCAATGGCTAATCTTCTGGACAGCTACATGTTGAAACCTGATGTAAATATGGAATATTGAATCCAGACAAGACAGAGGTACTCCTGGTCAGTCGAAAGGCCGAACAGGGCATAGGGTTACAGTCTGTGCTGGACGGGGTTACACTCCCCCTGAAGGCGCAGGTTCGCAGATTGGGTGTGATCCTGGACTCATCGCTGAGCCTGGAACCCCAGGTCTCGGTGGTCACTGGGAGAGCATTCGCACAATTAAAACTTGTGCGCCAACTGCGCTCATACCTTGGGAAGTCTGACTTGGCCACAGTAGTACACGCTCTGGTTATATCCCATATAGAATACTGCAACGCTCTCTACATGGGGTTGTCTTTGAAGACTGTTCGGAAGCTCCAAATGGTACAACGGGTCGCAGCAAGGTTGCTAACAGGAGCGGTGCTCAGGGAGCATACAACTCCCTTGTTGCGTCAGCTCCACTGGCTGCCAGTCTGCTACCGAGCACAATTCAAAAGGCTCGCTTTAGCCTATAAAGCCCTCAACGGTTCTGGCCCTACCTATCTGTCTGAACGTATATCTCCTTACGAACCATCTAGGAATTTAAGATCTTCTGGGGAGGCCCTGCTCTCGGTCCTGCCATCCTCACAGATGCAGCTGGTGGGGACGAGAGACAGGGCCTTCTCAGCAATGGCCCCTTGGTTGTGGAATGTCCTCCCCAGGGATATTAGATCAGCCCCCACCCTCTTAACATTTTGTAAAAAAGTTAAGACCTGGTTATTTGAACAGGCTTTTCCTGAAGTGTAGCTGATAACTTTGATCTCGGAATGGCTGGACAATGAGCCTGGATAATGATTTGGAAATGAAATGTGGAGAATGTATGGCTTTATTGTGTTTTTATATGTAATTGAAACTTTTAGCTATGTTTAATTGTCTTATCTGTTTTTATATTGTTCGGGCATTGAATTGTGACACTATGTAAACCGCCATGAGTCATCCTTGGGCTGAGAACGACGGTATAGAAATGTAGTAAATAAATAAATAATATTGAAAATTGCTGAGCTCTGCTTGGAGTGGTCTTGAGGAAAGGAGGGTAATAAAACCTCCATAAGTTTCAATGTCAATTTGCCCCTCCCCTAGCATGAACTTCACCCTTTGCAAGGGAGGGACCCTTTTTTTTCTTTTCTTTTCTTTTCTTACTTTTGGGGAAGGGTTCCTTAAGTCTGCCTTTCAAATATGACTGTGAGCAATACCAAGCGACTGGATTCCTTCAGGATCAGGTTTTTTCGCTCAAGGAGAGGCTGAGGAAGTTTTGTCACCGGCAGACACTTGCCCCGGATAAGACCCACAATAGGTTGCCCCACTCCTAGCACACTTTTTTCAGGTTTTCATCTTAATTAGTTAACAACAAGCAAAACAACCCTAATTTCATCTACTTTCATGTGTCCGGAGCCCATTATTTCAAAGTTGGTCACCAATCACCACTGAATTGTGCCTTGAATTAGATCAGCAGCTAGAGGAGCTGTTGTAACAAAGGATATTTATTTATTTATTTATTAATCATTCTTGTATGCTGCCACTACCCGAGGGCTTGGAGCGGCTCACAATCACAAGCATAAAACAGATAAAAACATCAGATAAACTATTCTAAATTTAAACTAAAACTAACTCTGCAGGACACCAGGCACCTTGAGGAGATTCAGCTCTTCAGAGCAGAGTGATCTCTGGGGTTGATAGGGGGTGAGACGGTCCCTCAGATACATCGGCCCCAGACCATATAAGGCCTTGAAGGTTAACACCATCACCTTGAAAGTGATCCGGTGCTCGACCGGGAGCCAATGAAGCTGCTGTAAGATGGGAGTTATGTGGCTCCTCGCTGGCACTCCAGCGAGGAGTCGAGCAGCAGCGTTCTGGACGAGCTTAAGCTTCCGGATCACGGACAAGGGCAGGCCAATGTAAAGGGCGTTACAATAGTCTATCCTTGAGATGACCGTGGCTTGGATAACTGTGGCTAGGTCGTCTCTAGATAAGTAGGGGGCCAGCCGCCTAGCCTGTCGCAGGTGGAAAAAGGCGGTTTTGCTGACAGTGGAGACCTGGGCCTCCATAGACAGCAAAGGGTCAAAACCAACCCCAAGCTTTTTACTGATGATGACGGGCAAAGTGCCTTGCCATCCAGGGTGGGAAGCTGGACCACCACACAATCCTCGACCCAGCCACAGGATCTCCGTCTTCGCTGGATTCACCCTCAATCTACTGGCACGCAGCCATCCAATGACGGCCTCAAGGCACTGATGGAAACAAGAGGGTACGTTATATGTTACATTCTGCCATTAGAACGAACCAGAAACATCAGCATACATGGAAATCAGTGAATCATCAGGTAACTTATCATTTGAGCCACTGTTGTACCATTTTCAGTCTAAAATTGAATGATTCTTAAGTCTGCCCCTTCAGAACACTGCAGTAAGCTTTCCAGGGACCTGTAAATAGTCTAATTGTGAAACGTGACTTGTTCACCAGTATCCTTCTACTCAAGAGGGCTCCCTATATCACGGGAAAGGGGATTACCTACATTCCCAAGGACTATGGGTGCATCTACACTGTATGATTAATGCAGTTTGACACTCCTTTAACTGCTAAGGTTCATGCTGTTGAATCATGGGAGTTATTTTACACTACAGTTCTAGTGCCTCATTAAACTATGTCATGTGTTTGCGTCTCCGTCCTGTGTGATTAATATGTATTTCACAAAAATGTTTTGATCTATATCTTTTATGGAACTGAATTTTAATGTGTGTTGGTAGAATTTTTACAGTATATCTGTGTTTTTAACTGTTCTGTGACCCACCTTGAGCCATGGGGAGAAGCAGGTAAGAAATTAAATAATAATAATAATAATATTGCAATCCCAGGCGAGAGCAGGATTGAAGAGAAACAACTGGAAAAGCTGACACGATATGAGGATTTAAAGATTGAACTGCAAAGACAACTGGAAATCCCAGTGGTGATCGGCACACTGGGTGCAGTGCCTAAAGACCTTGGCCTGCAGGATTTAAAGGCCACCTTACTGGGATCTGCATGCATTATTCGCGTCAACAGACCTAGACACTTATTATTGACAATACAACAGCCAGCAGAGTGATCCTGTTTGCTGTGGACTCATCTTGTTGTGTTTCAAATTATTATTATCATTATTTATTATTTATTTTATTTATTTATTATTTCGCTTCAGCATTGAGCTGTGTCAGTTAAACAGGAAATGTTAAAAACAAACTGTAAAACAGTAATTGTTATTTTGATTCCACAGCATTGAGCTGTGTCAGATGACAAACTGTATTGATTTTGCAGGGTAGATGCAGCCCATGTAAATGCTCAGCCTCTGATTTGGAGAGGAGGGCTACTCACATCTTGAGAGGACAGCATGGCTGCTGATTCACACAATAGCCTAGGATCAACCCAATCTGGTCCAACATCTCTATCTAGAAGGATTTTTTGTTTGAAGAGCTGCAAGCGATATTATGAAGCAGTTTAATCTAGTACTAGGCTATCATGCTGTCTCTCCACAGAAAAATTGTCTTGAGAAATCTTGAAATTATATGGAGCTATAATCTAAACACATTGTTAATGGTGCGTGAACTCTCCAGCTCCCCAGAGTCAAGTTCTGAAGTGATATGTAGAGTTCTTTAATCTAGTACCAAATATGGTGCCCTTCCATCTAGCACTGAATATAAAAGCAATATTCTGTTACAGATGATATTTTATTACACAATGATTTCTCAGGAAAAGAAGGCTGTTTTTTTTTTAAAAAATTGATTTGCATCCTATTAAGAGCAAACTCCACCCGCATCAGCCATCTGTCTTGTACGCGTCACAGCTCTGTTTTCTTTGATTCAAGCTGTCATACGAAAAGTTCAATTCCTCTCATGTTTTGGAGGCTATGTTTTTTTTGAACTTGAGGAGCTTTCATTCTGAATGAAATGAGGCAGTTTGTAGATTTCTTAATCCTAGAAAAACATTTTGACGGCTGTAAATTGAAGTTGCAAGCTTATGTGCAAGTGTGAACCTAGGGGCAGTTGGAGATCAAATGGTTCTTCAGGGAAGCATGGCAGTATTACATGGCATGATGCTGGTCACTCACCTGTACTATTATAAACCAAGTGAATAGGACAATATTATTACACGCATTCACCTAGTAGAACACCTGAGAGATGTATGAACACCTTACCATTCTTCTCTCTACAATTCTGAACATTAAGTAAAGGTAAAGGTTACTCCTTGACATTAAGTCTAGTTGTGTCTGACTTTGGGGGGTGGTCATCTCTCTTTCTAAGCTGAAGAGCTGGCATTGTCCATAGACACTTCTAAGGTCATGTGGCCAGCATGACTGCATGGAGTGCTGTTACTGTGATGGTGCAGCGAGCGCCACTTGCATGGAAAACATTATATTCCAAAAGGTTTGCACTGTTGTATTGTGTTTTTGCAGCCTGCTCTGTTTGTTAAAGGTTTAGTTACATTGATTGGTCCTGTGCATCTGTCTATCATTGTTTGCACAGCCCAGTTAAGTTTGTTCTGCCCCCTTTCCCAGGGATTTTGAGAATCAAGCCATTTTGTTTGCAGAGCTTTCCAGGATTTCTCCAGAGAGGATGTGATTGAATGTTTGCCAGGCCAGGCCTTGGTCAAGCTATCTTCTAACACCAGTCTGATCATACTTGGGACTCATACGGAAAGCCCAGCATACCAGAAGGTTGGGTAGCTCTGAGGAGACCCAAGCGCCTTCACACCAGTCAGTTGGCATCCAGAGGAAGGTTTCAGGCCTTTAGTATAGGCCATCTGGCTGGGGTTTCGTGTGTCCTTATCTCAAGGCCATAAAGAAGGAGAGGACTTGGAGAGCCATCTGGCTAAAGCTTCCTGGACCAAAGCAATAGAAAGACTCTAAAGTAAGATCCTTCCTTTATCCTTTTGGGGAAATATGCAAAGTGCCTGAGTGAAGTTAACTCATGTTAAGAACAATAATGCCTGTTTGAGTTAACCAGAGTGACCAGCTTGGTCCTTGGGAGCCCCAAGCCACTAAAGGAAGGCAAGAAGCTATCCCCCGGTATAGAGAGACCGTGTCCTTGCCTTTACAGACCGGGTGCGACAGCACAGTTACCTTCCTGCCAAAATGGTACCTATTGATCTCGCAATTTTGAACTGCTAGGTTGGCAGAAGCTGGGGATA
This sequence comes from Anolis apletophallus, assembly GCA_030556195.1. Taxonomy (NCBI): domain Eukaryota; kingdom Metazoa; phylum Chordata; class Lepidosauria; order Squamata; family Anolidae; genus Anolis; species Anolis apletophallus. The sequence continues at coordinate 21,981,529 of JARBWK010000007.1, forward strand.
ATAATGGGAGCTCACCCCGCTCCCTGGATTCAAACCGTCAACCTTTTGGTCAGCAAGTTCAGCAGCTCAGCGGTTTAGCCCACTGCACCATTGAGGGCTCTGAACATTACTACTTAGGAAAGCTCATAAAGCCCACAGTTTCCATCTTGTCCCAGCCATGAATTCACTAGATGGCCTTAAGCAAGCTGCTGTCTCCCAGTCTCAGCCTCTGTATCCTCACTTGTACTAAAAGGTAATGGATACTAATCAACCATAACAGATTTGTTCAAAATGAAACAAAGATTCCTGAAATAATGTGGGTGACAAAGTTCAAACACCCTAAAGTGCAACATAAGAGATAAGACCAACATTCAACTGAGTCCGAACTACTTCAATAGTTCGACAGGGTTCAGTTTTAAATATTATAAATATGATTAGGACGTTTTAGCATGGCATTTGGTTGACAAGATTAAATTAACCCATAGACTTAAAATAATGTATAACTACTAAAATAATGTATAAATATTAAAATAAATAGAGTATCTGAATATCGTGGTTATTCACTTATTGCGAGAGGTCCTGGAACCTCACCCCATCAATAAGTGAGGGAAGACTGTACTCTTATTTTTATTCCTCCTTAATTCAAGAAGTCTATTTCTTTAAATTGGTGCTTCCTTCTTTCCTTTGTCTTGCTAGTTAAAAATCACCAAAATATAGATATAAATATTAAGGGTTTTTTTGCTACAATGGTGGTAGAAATTAGTATAAAATCCAAAATTAAATGCACGAGATGAATAATTTTAATTATAGTAAATATACAATAATAAGGAAAATATTTCTGGTTATTACATTTTGTATTAAAATATGATTATAGCATTGATGATAGTAACACTTCAATATAGGCTCTCTGGGTAGAAGAAGGATGGGAATTCTACTTAAGCTTGGAAGAATGAAATGATATGCATTATGGTGTGGTATTATAGCAGGTGGGATCCCCCGGTGGCGCAGTGGGTTAAACCACCGAGCTGCTGAACTTGTTGACCGAAAGGTTGCAGGTTCGAATCTGGGGAGTGGTGTGAGCTTCTGCTGTCAGCCCCAGCTTCTGCCAACCTAGCAGTTCGAAAACATGCAAATGTGAGTAGATCAATAGGTACTGCTCTGGCAAGAAGGTAACGGCATGCCATGCAGTCATGCCGGCCACATGACCTTGGAGCTCTTCGGCTTAGAAAGGGAAATGAGCACCAACCCCCAGAGTCGGACACAACTGGACTTTTACATTTACCTTTACTATTATAACAGGTATATTATGGGGTCTTCATCTTGTCCCCCATAATTACTAGCATCCTACAACAAACTACTGGAAGAGGTCATGTAGCAATATAGAGTCATATGTTGATGATGCGAGCTCTACTTCTTTGCAGGAAAACAGCTCTAGCTCAAAACTTCTCTGGCTCATGCATTACTGCATAGCCATATTGAATTTTTTATCTATTTCTGAGAACATATTAGAGATGTGTCCATCCATTCAAAGCTCTAAGATGCCTTGAAACATAGGTACTTGATGTAAGAACAATGCCCTTAACAACATGCCTACATGTTGAGATCATCTAGCAAAGTTCTCCTCCTTGGGGAAGGCTATTTTTAATCATGTCTCTCAATTTATTAAATTGTCTCCTGACAGAATCCTGCCTGGTACCTATTTTGATATGTTTGACCTTTCCACTTATCTTAGTGTTTTGAGCTTTTGGTAGTTTTAATTGCTTATTGCTTTATCACATCATTGATTTTTGCTCATTTGTCTGATTTTGCTGGATTTTATGTTGGAAACTACCTGGAAATGGACTGATTGAGAGACAATTTGCAAATGTGCAATAGTCCATCGTCATCACCACCACCACCACCACCACCATTATCTATAAAGTGCTCTGATTGTGTCCCCAAACTGTATCACAAGAAAAGAGCATAATTCAGATGGATGTTTATCAATGTAGTGCAATGGCTTAGGAAGGTAAATATACATACAATATAATGTGTTTGCCTCCATGCTTTCTTTCAGGACAACTAGCCTCCCTATCTAGGAATAGCAATACCTTCAGAATTATAGTCTCTACTGTGCACAGAACAAATCCTTATAATATGAATGAGAAACAGAGAGGGATATGAGCACGACTACTATCTAACCATTTAATGCACTGGTTCTCAACCTGTGGGACAGCAGGTGTTTTGGCCTACAACTCCCAGAAATCCCAGCCAGTTTACCAGCTGTTAAGATTTCTCGGAGTTGAAGGCAAAAACATCTGGGCACCCACAGGTTGATGACCACTGATTTAATGTGTTGTTATTCAAGCCATCTCCATTGGCGCCCCCTTGTTGTGGGGGAGAGGCTTGCATACCCTAATGTAGTTGTGAGCTATGCTGGCAGTGGCATAATAGTCACCGGTAGGGCCTCCCATGCCAGACAGGTCGCAACCGAAGGGTCTGACAAAGAACCTCAATGGGCAGGATGTTGCGACCGGACCCTTAGTAAACCAACACACAGCAACTGCGGTTAAATGCTTTATTTAGAATAAGTAAAAAATAGGTAGAGAAGGCAAAGATAGAATAGTTCAGTGATGCTCCCAGCATCCAGTTGTAGCAGAGCAATAGTCTTTAAGAGTCCAATAAATGCAATAATAATCTTGGTGCCGCAATTGGCTAAATCCAGGAGTTTCTTGAGACAAAGCTTAGTAAGATTTAGAGTCCAAAAACAGGAAGGCTTCCCTGGCCCAGACAAAGTTCCATGAGGCTTGACAAGGTAGCTAAAATGTTGGCACGAGATCCTGAGCTCATTCCGGGCTGAATCTTTATAGGCCCCGGGTACCTTGATCTAGAATACGCTGACTGCGTCGAAGCTCTCTCACAGGAACGGCTTGGAAGCTTCTCGTTCCCACCGCATCTCGGTCCGATTGGAATGTAAACTTGTTAGCGCAACCACCTGGCCTCTCGGGAGTATCTGTTGCTTCTTGGTACCAGGCCCCCTTATCAGCCTGTGAAACCATAGGGCTGCGCCTATCCTTGGGCGCTTGGAGTTCACTTAGAGGTTGCTGCAGAGGTTTGTTTCCAAGCCTCTCTGAATCTTTGGGTTTAACATGGCGTTGGTCTGGTTTGCTCCTAGTACCTGACTGGGGTGTGACACAGGATGGGCTCTCTAGCTTTTTGGCAACCATCCTAAGAGAAGGAAAACTCTTTCAAACCTGGGTAGACGGTGCTCATCTAACCCTGTAAGGTCAACCATCTAGAGAAGGAAACTCAAATCAAACCTATGACCTGAGGACCTCGCTTCCACCATCCAAGCTTATTAGGCCCTGGCAGACAAACCTTTGGTTTAAAGGGCGGGGCCAGTTCTGTGCACGCTGCGCTCCACCAGAAAAATCCATTGCACAGGCTTGAAGGACACATCCAACCTCTGAAAAAGCATCAACGCACTTGTAGAAAGTGTGGGATGAGTCCTTCCTAAGTATATACGTTCACGAAGTAATGCCAGAAGTTCAAGCCATGCTGAGAAAGAAATCCCATCCACACATTACGTAATGTTAAATAGCACATAAAGAGAATACACGTTTAACCTACTCTTCCATTTGTAGTTTTTAACTCTCGTCATGTGGGGAGCAATGAATCTCAATAAGAGAGCTTCCATCACATAGATTTCCTAAATGTGGAGAAAGCTCTTTGACTTGGATTTATATGTCTTCACGTGAAGACAGCAGTGGAACCAGAGATGGGACAGGGAGACAGCTCCTCTCTTCACATGTTGATTCAACATGTTTGCATACTGATGAGTAGGACTTATCTCTCTTAACAGCTAGAGTAGCAACAGAGTAAATATTTAAAAATCATCATGTCCCTGTGTATCACTTTTGTAGATTTTATCCATGTCATCCTTCTTCAAACATTCAGGAATTGAACACAGCAGGAGGTGTTTGCTATCTGCACTAAGAAGGAACAAAAGACATCCTCTTTACGGCTAAATTAGTATAAGATGCCAGTGTGTCTGGCAGGCTTTTGGTTGTAGCTCAAGAATGATCCTGTCACTTGATGACAGCAGAAGTACAACTGGGTCATATTTTTGACTGAATCACTAAACTATCCAGCTTATGCCTAGTTAGGTACTGCAGAACTGTGTATACTGAACACAAGTATACAGAGAAAGTAATATCGTATCTTCCCTATCTTAAAAACATTGGCAACGTATTTTACATAATTCATTATTTTGAGTTTGGAGAGGATGGCCTAGGAAAAGGCATCTGTTGAACAAGAGGAATGAGCAGGAAGTGCAGAAAAGCTTAGCTAAACACAGCAGGTCTCCAACTGCAATTAATTTATCATGCATGTTGTTTTCTAAGTTCCTGTGGTTACCAGTCTAAACCCATGGTGCTCTCTAAGGAGATATGTGCAGTTGCTAAGGAAAGCACATAACCTTTCCTAGTTGTGTTTTTATTAAGAAGAGGAAGAGAGAAAGCATTACATTTTTATTGTTGTGTTGATTTATTTTAAAAGTACTAGTAGAAAAAAATCTTGATAAAGGTATTGCAAAATCAACAACAACAACAACAACCACAAAACATTATTTATATACCGCTCTATCTCCCCAAGGGGACTCAGAACGGTTTCCATGTAACATCATCAATCTCTCTCTGGCATTACTTCGTGAATGAAGATTCTTAGGAAGGACTCATCCCACGCGTTTTACAAGCGCGTTGATGACTAAAAAGGCCAATCTGAGACAGGCAAGTTTGGTTGCAGAAAGCACAGCAGAAAGTCTCCTTGGGTGGTGTTGTTTCCAAGTTGCGGTTCTTTCTGCGTTGTCGTTTCTCTTCAAGACCCATTTAGCGTGCCTTCTCAAAAGAGGCTGCAGCATTGTGGATAGTGCGTCTCCATGCCTCCCGATGTGAGGCCAGGGTGGAGCATTGTTGGTGATCAATCTGACCGAGCCTGAGATGTTGTTTCAGAAAGTCCTTATATCTCTTTTTTGGGTCGCCTCTCTTGCGCTGACCCGTGGCGAGTTCATCGTAGACTAGTACCTTAGGGAGGCGGTGGTCCTCCATCCTAGAGACGTGCCCTGCCCAGCACAGCTATGTTTTCAATAGCAGGGCCTCAATGCTGGTGATCCCTACCTGCTCAAGGATAGCAATATTCATCACATAGTCAATCCAGTGTACATTTAGGATTGTGCGAAGACAGCGCTGATGAAAGTATTCGATGAGTAGTAGGTGCTGGCAATAGGTGACCCATGTTTCAGACCCATAAAGGAGAATAGACAGTATGATAGCTCTGTACACACTGATTTTTGTGCTTTGTCTCGGGTGTTTGTTGCTCCAGACTCTTTTGTGAAGCCATCCGAATGCACTATATGCCTTTGCTAATCTGTGATCTATCTCTTTATCAATCTTGGCGTCTGAAGAGATAATGCTTCCCAGGTAGGTGAACTGCTGAACGGACTTCACAGATTTGTCTATGTTGACATGGGGATGATAGTGTTCTTCCTGTGATGCGGGCTGGTAGAGAACTTCCGTTTTTTTCAAGCTGACTTCCAGCCCAAACAGCTCTGCAGCTGTTGCAAAGCAGGATGTTAGGTGCTGCAGGGCTGCTTCTGAATGGGTGACAAGGGCAGCATCGTCTGCAAAAAGCAGCTCACGGACTAGATAGTTTAGAGTCTTAGTGCGAGCCCTCATCATCAATACATACAAGGTAAACAACATAAACATAAAATTAACAAGAAAATATAAGCATAAAAAATCACAATAGCACACATATATTTAAAATAATCCTGCCTATTCAAGGCAATTTAAAAGGCCGGACCAAAGATAGTGCAATTTCTAGAGTGCCCGGAAAATTAGTTGCAATGATATAGCAGGCAACAACACTAATAGGTACAGTCTATGGCTGTTCATTTCCCTGGCCTAATAGGAGGAAGTGACCTGGGAAACTGGTAGAAAAAGATATGGCCATATTCAACAATATCTGGGGCTGAGCTAGAACTAGTCGTTCTCAAAGACTTGTTTAAAATCAATGCAAAATATCACATGACAACCTGGTAATCAGAAATCAGAAATAAAGCAGACCAGACATTTGAAAAAATTTAATCTGCAACAGAAGATCTAGCTCTTGTTGGGAAGGTCTCAGGCCTTTTGGGACAGGCAAGGCAGAGACTCTAAAAGACAAAATTGGCAGGTACTGCTTTCCCAGACAAACACAATGGGTTTCAATAGTTATTCAAAATCTGTTCTCTTCTATCCTAAACTGCTTACTTGGGCTTTAGTCTGGGATGATGAAATTCTGTGTCGTATCATGGGGTCTAGAACTAATAAACTTTGCTATTATTAGTAATTATTATTCTTCCTGATTTAGATTTTGCTGAACGTCAAACTCCCTCGTGGAGTTAGTTAAAGCTCCTGCTATTCTGGTAATATTCGGCAAATAAATGAAAATTCAAAATTTAAATGAATCTTGCTTTTAAAAAATCCTGTAATAGTGGCATATATACATTCAATCAAAGCGCTGAAGAATTTACCTTGAATTCTGCCACTGAGCAAATTCTGTCAGCAGATTAGTTTTGATGAACGAGTCTGCATAAAATATTGTCATCCTGACTTCTAAACTCAACTTCTACTTGTTTTTTGTCAATCTCTTTCACTTTGCTACCTGACTGTACCATATGCCATATCCATTACCCTACTGTTCATCCAGCATTTTCACAGCATTTCATTCTTTACTGTATATTAGCCTATCTGCTTTCAGATGTGGAAAAAAAAAAGATAAATGGGCCAAACAGCTCTTTTTTTTTAAAAAAAAATGCTACAGAGGAAACAGTCTGTCTGGGAATGAGGAAAGCTTCCACTGCAAAGCCTGAAAAACTTTGCTCTAAGCTTTTATAAAGGCAATTTTTTCAGATGCTGTCACCTCACTGCAGACTTGACAGCCTGTGCCCTCTTGCATGCTTTGTGCAGGGAAGAGGAATTTAGAAGATTTCATCTTGTCTGACAATTTCCCCAGACTCTCTCATCTTAACATTCTTAGTAAACAGCCTGCCAATAGAGTTTTCCCAGCAGGCATTGCCTTGTAACAAAGAGACTTGGAGTTCCCATCCTCTGGGAGCATTCCTGATACACTCCCCAGTACTTCAAAGTAGGTATCCTTACACCTTCATTGTCTCAAATGAATTGGGAGGGAAAAAGAAAGCAGAAAAAGCAGAGCTAACAAAACCTACATAATAAAGAGAGACCGTTTAATACGTCAGAACAAAACACTTCCAGAATATATATATATTACATATTATACTGCATGGATTTATTCCTGTAGGTTCAAGAATCTACCATATATTCCAGCATACTAAATGACTTTTTATGCCTGGAAAATCTTATGAAAAGTTGGGGGTCGTCTAGTACGCCGGGTATAAATTAAAATAATAAGTTAAAAGAAAAAAGTAAAATTGCCCTTAGTGGTGCAGCTTGAGGAGGGAGGGAGGAGGGGGGTGGAGGAAAGGAGGGCATAGGGTGGCGGAGTAGCAGCCCTCATTGCCATGGAGACCGGCTGGGGGTGATGGCCTGCTGGGCTTTCCCAGCGGCCCCCGCTGCTCTCCATTCAAGGACCTCCTCCACCCTCACACTAACCTCCTCTGAAGGTTTGCCTAGGCCCAAGGAAGTGCCTCCGGATGCTGAGTCCTAGCAGCACTGGGCAGCGGCGTGCCTTGGATGTGCTCCCAGAGGCATGCTGGGAGCAGTAGCAGTCAGGGGACTACTGCTCTCTGTATCCCTCTAGGAGCACATCCAAGGCACGCCGTCACCCAGCGCTGCTAGGCGTCATCCAGAGACACTTCCTTGGGCCTCCGGACGCTGACTCCTAGCAGCGCTGGGCGACAACGTGCCTTGGATGTGCTCCCAGAGACATGTTGGGAGCAGTAGGAGTCAGGGGACTACTGCTCCCAGCATGCCTCTGGGAGCACATCCAAGACACACCGTCGCCCAGCGCTGCTAGGAGTCATCCGGAGACGCTTCTTTGGGCCTAGGCAAACATTTGACATTTGGAGGAGGTAAGCGGCGAGGGTGAGGAGGTCCTTGAATGGAGAGCAGCAGGGGCCATGGGGGCATAGTCTTGAAAGAGGGGGGTAGTCTTAAACGCCGAGTATATCCCTAACTCTGCATTTTATCTTTAAAAGTTGGGGTGTTGTCTTATACCACTCAACAAAGCTCAAAAAGGTTGTCTCATCAATATAGAACACTAGAAGAAATAGTAATCTACAAAGCATATATATTATCAAACATCAAAAATATCCTGTATTTACATGGGGTAATCCACACCCTGCATAATAGGAAACCACATTAACAAATATCATAGGTGCAAGAAGGTTAATCAATATCATACACAGTCAACACGAGATAAAGAAAAAAGGTGTGTCTGTCCATAAGCACACAGTCTCTATAAGGCACCCAAGGCAGTGTACCTTACTGAACTTCTCTGTAGTATGGACTCAGTCTGATGGCGTATCTGGGTGAAAATGCTCCGCAATGGAGAATCGCAGTAAGAGCGGTAGCACTGAGTGGTGCTACCTCAGCCAGCTGCAGTGTGATTCAAAGAGTGTAACACAATGTCAGCAATATTCTTGCCCTTTTATCACCTCTCATCCTGCTGGGTAGAATGCTATAAAGCTGAGTAGAAAAACCCATATGCCTAGCATATCTAGAAATGTCCTCTGGTCGAATGGGATTATATCTGTCTGGGTGCATTTTCAAAGGTTACAGTGAGTTATTAATCTGTAAATCAGTCTGAACCCCCCTCTCCCATTGCATACATCAATGATAGCAGAGTTTTTAATCCAATTCTCCACATGTGGACCTTTTTTACACCATATACCCCATCTGCTGAACATCCAGATTCATCCAGGGCATTACTACATGTCCAGATCAAAAAGAAAATATTTCAGCTATAATTTGTAACAAGATTGCAAATATTACTGTTCTTTTGCCTCTTTAGTCAGTGCTTCATAGGCTCAACCACCTCTCTGGCCTGTTGTAAATATATTTATTTTATTTTTATTTATAAATAAAATATAAATATTTATTTTTATTTATTTATTCGGGACGGTATACTCTGTATACCGTCCCGAGGGCTCAGGACGGTATACAGAGAATATAAAAACAACTTTAAAACAACCGAAAAAATAACCAAACTGGTTAACCAAAATAACAACTGGTTAACCAAATCAGACCCCGAAAGCCTGCTGGAATAAAAATGTCTTGCATGTTCTGCGGAACTTTGTTAAATTTCTCAAAGCTCGCACATCTTCCGGCAGAGAGTTCCAAAGAGTTGGAGCTATGATCGTAAAGGCTCGCCATCTAGTCAATGTCAGTAGATATGAGCGGTGACTAGGAATCATCATTTTGGTCAATGGAGCGCAGTGACCTCTGGGGTTGAAATGGGGTGAGATAGTCCCTCAGGTACGATGGCCCTGACCATATAAGGCCTTTGCAAATTTGAAGATTAAAAGAGAAGATCAGATTATCCCATTAACCATATGGTCCAAGACAAACATTTCACTCCAAAAAAAAATACATTCAGGATTCACACAGCATGCACATTGTCTCAGTAATCCTTTAAATAACCTGACAGAGCAGATCAGTATTATCATCACTATATTGGAGAAGTGGAAGCTGACTCTTGAAACTGGGGGAGTGATGGGGCTCATCTGCACTGACCACACATCATGCAGTTTTAAGCTAGGTCCAAATTGTGACATCCAGATAGCAAACACTGCCAAAGCATGTTGCAGCATGGGTTAAAAAACTTAAAGAGCATCAAGTAAAGTTAGGGGAAAGTCTGAGATAAGTCCCTGAATGTGCATCAGTGAGCCCCAAATATAAATCACATTGCACTGTGAAATTAGCTCCATAAAATGAAAAGCACCTTGTGCATATAGCTGCCTGCTCTAAAACATACTTTAAAATTTGGAGCAAGGAAATAGGTGCTGCCAAAAAAAACCCATCTCAGAATCATAGTTGGGCCTCACTGGTACATTTCTAGTTGGAAAATGGGAAAAATGTCTTCTCCAGTGCCTGCCAAGCCATGTGTTAACGGAGGTGACCCCTCTTTTTCTTAGGCTCTGTAGAAGACAGTTTAAAACCAAGGGATTCATAGTTTTCCCAAGAACACCAGGCTGGAAGTGATCCCATAATCCCCTATCTGTCCCATACATGGGAACCTAAGGCTCTTCCCATGGCCCCATGGTCCCACATGACAATGGCCCTATAACCCACACTTTATGAATACACCTAGTTATTTTCCTTTTGCATTACTCTTATGGACTTTTGCTCATTCCCAAAGACTTTTTCCTTTCTGTCTAGGACCCTTTGGGCTATCTTTTATGAATCTAATAAACTGTGTATCTTTCTGGTGGGTAGGCAGGGGTGATCAGGATGGTATATTTTCCCCATAAACCCCAATGTATCTCCCCTCTCATGTTTTCCCCATGTATGTAATTTTTTAAAAAAGTGCCACTGTTTACCTTTAGCCAGCTACCTTGGGTGATGCTTGCCAGCTGCAAGCTTGTGATTCAATAATCCCTCCACTAGCCTCATTTGCATGATAATAGCAGGAGCCAGCCTTTTCCAAAAGGGTCTTTTCCCCTTGGGTCAAAACCGGTTTTTGCTAATCAATAGACCAAGGCCTCTGAGTTTCGCCTACCTTGGGCTATTGATTAATAGGCAAAACTATTTCTATATTTCATAAACGGCCACCTCCATCAGCCTCAGAAACTGGTACATGGCTACAGCTTCTTCATTTGTTTACCATCCAAAGAACTGAGACCCTGCAGCAATATATTAATCTGTGTCTATCAAACAGAGAAAAACACATATGAGGACATTTGATCATCAACCAAAAAGCAATAGAATTGCTCGGCCTGAGAACAGGGGGGTTCTTGCTGAACACTTGGCCACTTGATCTACATATTTAATCCCATCAAAATGTTTTTCTGCCCTCATTGTTCTACTCATCACTCACCTCTTCACCCCCATTGGCTGGAAACCGAAAGAAGATGCAGCCAGCCAGCAAGATTCCATCCAATCAACACAAAACTGGTCTGGGGGCGGGAAGTGGGAAATTTGAATCTGTAACCCTATAAAATGGCATGTATTTTGAATGTAACTTTATGACTGCTTTGCGACAAGGATATTGCGGTTGTCATTCTCCTCAGCTGACGAGAATAAAGACTTCAGTGGCATCTTCTTCTGGACTTCTTTGGTGCGATCATTTGGGCAAGGGATTTTTAATTTATTTTAAAACTCGCCAGAAGTTTTTGCTGAAATCCTCGCTTTAGGGATACTTCTGGGCCTCTGCCCCCTCTGGGCCAGGCTATTTCCAAAATGTTCGGTAACACATGGATACTGTGGACTCTGGAACCGATTCAAGGCCATATTCCATAGTTAATGTAATCACCTTCCTGACCTTGAACCTGCTCCAAATATAGCAATCTAACCAACCAAACCAGTTCGATTCCAATCTATGTGGTCAGTGTCAACGTACACCCTGGAAAAAGGAGTAATCCATCGCATTCCTCGGCACATCGAGAAATTATTGAAATGATGACAATGCAATTCTTTTACTATTTACAGTAACTCTTCCCTACCCTCCTCAAATGAGTGAAGTAGGCTAGGCACCATGTTTGATCTGTTACTCATTTCCCATACTCAGTCCTTCAATCCCTTGAGAAACTACTTACAAGCTTCGTTGCCTGCATTTTTCTGCCTCTGTGGCTGATGCACCATAGCAACAAAAGTAAAATTAGCTGCCCAGAGGTGATTCTAGATCGCATGAGCTGGGATACCTGGGAAATTAACCTTTGTACCTAGAGAAGAAGATATTAATGTGGATCTGTGATTGCATTTTGCAATTCCTAATGAGATTTCATTACTAACATGTTCATAAGCAAGAGCGCCACAATTCTTATGGCTCAGTGCTTACTTAGTGAGGAAAGTTCACATAAGATTTAAACGCACAGCTTCAGGGTTAGCCATTGTTGAAAACCTTTGGCAATAGTTAGGAATCCCAGAACAGAGGTAATGTTTATTAATGAAAGTACTTGGCTTAGGCACAAATAGCTATTAAAATGTGGGAGCCTTCAAGAGAAATTATATAGACACTTTGCCTAAGTGAAACCTTGAGTCATGGTTTAGACCAGGGGTTCTCAAACTGTGCTCCATTGAGCCCTGCTTCCCTCTCACTGCTCAGAGGGTACTTTGATTGGGCTTTTCCCGTATGGCAGAAGGAAGTTGAACTGGATGGCTTCTCTTTTTGCTACACTGACACAAAACACAGTATGTCACAGCAAACAAGATATATATTCTGGATTTCGTATCACAAAATCACAGGTTGAACACTTTCCAAGCATCTACTGTAGGATGGTGTGATGTATTTTTGAATGATGCACACAGATCCAAGTAAGGTGGCCTTTTGCAGTTGACAGATTGTGATTTTGTCAATGTGTATTGTTTCCAAATGCCAGCTGAGATCTTTTGTTCATGGCACCCAGTGTGCCGATTACCACCGGGACCATCTGTACTGGTTTACGGCAGAGCCTTTGCAGTTCCATTTTGAGGGACTGATAATGGCTGAGTTTTTCCTGTTGTTTTTCCTCAATGCGACTGTCACCTGGTATGGCAACATCAAAAATCCAAACTTTTTTCATTTCCACAATTGTGATGTCTGGTGTATTGTGTTCCAAAACTTTGTCAGTCTGGATTCAAAGATCCCACAGTATTTTTGTGTGTTCATTTTCCATTACCTTTGCAGGTTTATGATCCACCAGTTCTCTACTACTGGCAAGTGGCACTGTGGCATAAGTTCCAATGAATCATTTGGGCCACAGAGATTGTTGTTGTTACAGTTACAGAGGCTGGGTGGCTGTCTGTTGGGAATGCTTTGATTATGTTTTTCCTACATGCCAGAAGTGGGATAAACTGGATGCCCCCTGGGGTTTCTCATATTACTACTACTACTACTACTACAGATTAGGAAAGCCCCGACTTTGGAAACCTTTAAAAACTCCTGAAGTGGAAAACTATGAATAAAGAAATTGCTCCCCCCCCCCCTGGTTGACTTCTGCTGAAAAATGACCACAGAATTACACTGGAGGACCTAGAGATTTTCTGGATTTTTTTACATGGACCGAAATTTGGTAGTGGTGATGAGGTTTTTTGACTTCAGCCATGGAGCCCGATGGCTCCCATCAGACATGTACCCGGGGCTGGAGGGGCTCAGCCCCCCTCCAAATTCTCAGAGTGTTCCACGAGAAGGCCTTACTGGTACATTATTTAAACTGTTATGTGTATTCATATCATGATCTGATCACTATGCTCAATATATCCCATATGTATGGGGGTATTGGGATAATGATACAAAAAGTTTGCTAGGGTAGTTCCTCTCTCACTCAGACTAAGCCCCCCCCCAAAACAAACCCCCCCCCCCCCCGAATCAAAATCCTGGCTACGGCCCTGGCTCCCATCACACCCTGGAAAAGTACGTCTGCAGCTGCTCCATGGTTGAATTGCCGCAAAAACCTGCCACACCATAATATTGCTGACGGCGGCCGATGGGAGGCTCCCCATCTTTCCATTAGGAAAGATGGGTTGAGCCAGCTCAAGAAGGCTTCCCCCTATGTGATGAGATGGGGGAAGCTGTGATGGTGTGGAGTGCGGGACAACAGATCCCTGCGTCCCCTGCACGGGCACTGCCAGGATTGCCATGATTTGCAGCAATACACAATGATACCGGCGGCGCGTGTGAAGAAATTTCTAAAGAGGTGTTTTATCTACAGATCTCTAGGTCCCTTGTCCCTGGCCTGAATTCCAAAGTGCCCCAGCATCATTTAGAAGGCATTGTCTTGATCCCTACTTTTCCTTTACAGGCAGCAGGCAATGAAAAATTGCAGGGAAATTTCCTGTGCTTCAAAGTTACAGAATTACTACCTAGGAGAGGATTGGATTAACGAATCTAACTACCATGGTTCAATGTTATGAGAATCATGGGAGCTGGAGTTTTGCAAGGTTCTTAGTCTTCTCTGCCAAATAGTGGTGGTGCTTCACCGAATGACAACTCCCATGATTTCATAGCATTAAGTCATGGCAGTTACAATGGTGTCAAACTACATTCATTTTACAGTATACTATAGCACTACAGCACCAAAACCAAGCACATGCCAATACAGGATGTGTGTGCGACCTATAAAACATCCAATTCACATTAGCGTATGATTGAGAGTTGAAGTATATTAAATGGAAGTTTGAGTGTTCCTGTACCATTTTTGACAGCTACCTTACAATCATAGTAAGAAGATAATGGAAATTTAAATAATAGTTTTAGATGTGATTCTAAAACTTTATACAATTGCTGTCAGTTTAACAAGCAACTCAATCTCCATTCATCAAGTGCTTTGTCTCCATCAGTTTTGCTTATTTCTACATTTCTTACTAGCTTGTTTGCTAATTAGTTGTTCCTACGGCTCAGGAAAGCAAGTTGCCAGTATTGGGAATCAACTAGAAACATGTTAACATTATCCCTTACGACTATTTGGCTCAGATACAACAATTAATCCATTTTAACATAGTGCTGTAAACATGACTCCGAATACGTTATTCCAAAAAGCAGCCCAATTAACTTTTATTGTTATTCAATGATTTTAATGAACAATACATTACAGAGAATTGTTATACTAGCTTTTAAGATACCTAAAGACATGGATTTAAAATGGTTTATTCACCTCGACTGCAATATAACTTTTTTTTCTAATTGTGTTTGAAATAATGTCATAACAGAAACCAAAAAAGATGTTGGTACTTTTTCCCACCTAAAAGACAGATAACTTGTTGATGAGATAGAAGGGTTTATAAATATAACCAAATTTATGCTCATCATTAAACATCTTTAATTAAAAACACTGTCCATAATAATTTCCTAAATTTAAAATCAGATAGCAGCAATTCAAACTTTAATAATAACAACAGTAGATTTCTGTTTTCTTACATCTCAAGTTCATTACAATTGTTTTTAAAAATTTCTATTATGTTCAGAAGCTAAAAAAATATTTTTGGACTGCAGCTTCCAACTTCCAGGAGGAAAACCATGGCATAGCCACACAATGCTTCCAGCTTCGTTGGACCATGAAGCTGGAAGGGTCTGAAAATAGTAGTCTAAAACAATGATTCCCCCCATACACACACTGAGTTTTCCTTTTGGAAAGTAGAAAAAAGATATAGTGATATACTTTATTTGATTTAAATGAGGAATTTAATAAAATCTGGGTCCTGAAACTAAAGAAATTGCCACGTACTCACTTTGTATTTGTTTTAATATAAGACAAAATGAAGCTGCCATTCCCGAAGTGCAGAAGAAAATATCCTGTGTTTAACAAGAGACTTTTAAGGTTATAGAATGGGACTTCAGCTACATTTGTCCTGTTCCCACAACTGAAGTCTTCATATGACTATACAGTGTGACCAATATTCAAGGTTTCACCTATCTGATTCCAACAAAACATGTCCCCTTTAGAAGTTTTCTATGGTGCACTTTTGCTTAAAGCCCTGCAAGTCCTAGCTAATTTCTAAGGTCCGCCAGGGTGACTGTATGGTAAATTCTGGCAGAAGTTAATCATTTCAATAGGATTCACTATTATCCGTTATCTTAAATTTTGTAAATTCTGTATGCATCTCCCACCGATACAGGGGACATACTGTACAGTTATTTCCAAGAGCTTGGAAAAATAATATAACATTTTGTGGACTATGTGAGTCATGGTGATGGTGTTAACTTTCAATGCCTTGTATGGTCCAGGGCCGATGTATCTGAAGGACCGTCTCACCCCCTACCAACCCCAAAGATCACTCCGCTCTGAAGATCTAAACATACTCAAAGTGCCCAGTTTCAAAGCCATCCGTTTAACATCCACACGGCGCAGAGCCTTCTCTGTTGTGGCACCATCCATCTGGAACACCTTGCCAAATGAAGTTCGTGCCCTGTGAGACCTGTCATCCTTTCACAGGACCTGCAAGACCCATCTGTTTCGGTTGGCATTCAATTGTTGAATTGAAATTTTAATCTGGTATTAAATGATTAATTGAAGTCAAATGTTTGCTTTTATGCTGTTTTATGTCATATTGTGAGCCACTCCGAGCCCTCAGGGAGTGGCAGCATACAAGACCGAATAATTAATAAATAAATAAATAAATAAATAAATAAATAGTAACTTTTCCAAGTTATGTCTTTACTCCTAAGGTTTGAAAATGTTTCATCTTTAGGAAACACTTTCCACTTCTGGTAACTTCCCAAAGAGCTGCTTTGCGTCTTGTACTAAGGACATTTTGAGAAGAACAGACTTCTCAAATAGAGAAGTTTCTTTTCATTCCTTGTGGTTGGGTGAGGGCTGCTAAGCCTTGCTGTCTGTCACCTAGAACCTCAACCCATGAACGGCAGGAAAGGGGGGGGGGGAACCAAACTATCTTACCCCATTCCCTACCCCATTCCCTTTCCATGTGCTGCAGAAATGGAGCCCCACAGAGCTGCACCAGAAGTGTCCTTACATCATGTGGTGGCCTCCGCAGAACTCCCATGGGGCTACGTTTCTGAAGCTCATGGAAACGGAGCCTAGAAGTTGGGGGTTGAAGTCTCTAGACATGCAGAACAGAAGACATCCAGTCCTTCCATGGGACTACACATTGAAAGAAAACCATGCCTGCTATTGATACTCTCCAATGACCCTCCTTGGAACCCCAAAGTTACCTAGCATACAGTTTGAAAACCATGGCTTGGCACTCATCCCTTGGGAAGCCAAAGGGGAGAAATTTGGGCAGAATTCAATGAATTAGACCACTGGTTCGCAAACTTTTTGGCCTACCGCCCCCTTTCCAGAAAAAAATTTACTCATCGCCCCCCCTTGAAATTATTATTATTTAAATGTAATAGCAATTAAACAGAAAAATATATGTATTAATGCAGTGGTTCTCAACTTTTCTAATGCCGTGACCCCTAAATAAGGTTCCTCATGTTGTGGTGACCACATCCATATTTTCGTTGCTACTTCATAAATAATTTTGCTACTCTTACGAATTCTAATGCAAATATGTAATATGCAGGATGTATTTTCATTGTTACAAGTTTGGGGGAGTATGGACAATGCATGATGGGATTTGCAGTACCTTCGACCAATTCAGCTCTGACTTCGATAGTCGAGACCCCATGAATGACAGACCTGGACCAAACTTGGCACACAGAACCCCCATGACCAACAGAAAATACTGGAGGGGTTTGGGAGGAATTGACAGTGATTTAGGGGAGATGTAGTTCACCTACATTTGGAGAGCACCCAGAACACAAACAACCCTGCATCTGGACCAAATTTGGCACAAATACTCAATATGCCCAAATTTGAATACAGGTGGGGTTGAGGGGATTGATTTTGTCATTTGGGAATTGTAGCTGCTGGGATTTATAGTTCACCTATAATCAAAGAGCATTTTGAACTCCCAACAGCAATGGAATTGAACTAAACTTGAGCAATAGAGAATACTGGACCTTGGAAATTGGGAGCTGCTTGCATTTTTCTTCATGCCACGGCCATCTCCCAGGAGGCGCCTGCAAACGCCACAGCGACTCAAGGGGCATTTGCATATGCAGAGGCTTACCTTTTCCGCTGGACCAACTGGCAGGCACATACTCACAAGCGCGCAACTGTCTCAGCCTGCCAGTTGGAATCCCTGGGCAGGTGTTGCCTGGAAACTGCAGTGCGCGTGCCCTTCCTCTCCTAACTCTGCCCACGGCGCAGTCCCGTATCATCCCTTCCTTCCAAGGGACCCATTGGATTGGAAGGGGTGATACAGGACTGTGCTGTGGGTGGAGTTGAGGAGAGCAAGGGGGCGTGCGCTGTGGCTTCCAGGCAGCGCCTGCATGGGATTTCCAATTGGCAGATGCACACTTGCACGCTTGCGAGTTGGAATCCCGCCACCACCCCCTTACAGGGCTTCAGTGACCCCCAAATTTTCCTGAGCCTCCCACTGCCCCCTTGGATCGCCTCACCACACACTAGGGGGTGGTACCGCCCACTTTGGGAACCACGGAATTAGACCTACCCGAGTTGTCTATGCCTAGCACAGACACAAAATTAGCTACTTTAATGCAATGATTAAAAGGCTGAGTTGAGCTAATTTTTGGTTCAAATGTCATCTCTGCGAATTTAGTGAGCGTCCTTGGACAATCTGCTATCTCTTAAGCTCACTATGCACAACACTCTTCTTCATTAGGAGACAATATTACCAACCTGTTATAGGGCTGGAATAATAGTTCTGAGTTCACATGATATGTTCTGATTGTTCGGAAAATGTGATGCATTAATGCTAAGATGCTAAGCAATATTATAATCATTCATTTTTCATATACCTTTTCCAAATGAAATCAGGTTTGAAAATAACTAAAGGCTTCAAGTAGCAGATATAATGAAGTACAGACAGAGGGCAAATATTCATGTTACCGGCAAAATAATGTAATACTGGAACACAGCAGCATTCATTTGAGAATTGGAGTGGTGTGCTGATTAGCACTAGAAAAACCAGGTTCAATCCCAACTCAGTTTTAAAGGTCAATAAGTGAATCTTGGACTGATCACTTCCCTTCAATCTAATATACTTCATAAGACACATTGGGAGATCAATAACACACAAATGAAACTAAGTTATGAAAATATTCGGAAAAGGAGGCTGAAAAATAAGATACATACCATAGTATGTATTTCTGAATAGCAATGTAATACTGAGGACAACATGAAAAAAGAATAACATAATAAACTGGAAAATGATGCAGTATACACTATTTATTTATTTATTTATCTATTTCAAACTTTTGTACCCCGACCTTCTCACCTCCATAGAGAGACTCAGACCGGCTTAGAGCAAGATTCAATGCTATACAAACTTAAAACATTTTACAACAACAGATTAAAATACATAAAAAACAAATCGCCACTAAAAACAAATTCAACTCGATCTATAAACGTGGTAATTCATTTCAACTATAATCAATCTCGGCCTATTCTGGGAATGCTTTGTTCCAAAGTCAGGTGTTCACCAGCCTCCTGAAGTACAAAAGGGAGGGGGCAGATCTAACATCGTTTGGGAGAGAGTTCCATAGCCGAGGGGCCACCACGGAGAAGGCCCTGTCTCTCGTTCCCACCAGACATGCTTGCGAAGATGGCGGGACCGAGAGCAGGGCCTCTCCGGAGGATCTTAATGTCCTTAATGGTTCATAGGGGAGAATCCGTTTGGACAGGTAAACTGGGCAGGAACCATATAGGGTTTTGTAGGTTAAAACCGGCACTTTAAATTGTGCTCGGAAGCTAATTGGCAACCAGTGGAGCTGGCGCAACAAGGGAGTTGTATGCTCCCTGTACTCTGCTCCTGTTAGTAACTTGGCTGCCAAACATTGGATTAATTGAAGCTTCCAAGCAGTCTTCAGAGGCAACCCCATGCAGAGAGTGTTGCAGTAGTCTATTCGAGATGTAACCAGAGCATGGACTACCGTGGCCAAGTCCAACTTCCCAAGGTACGGGCGCAGCTGGTGCACAAGCTTTAATTGTGCAAAAGCTCCCCCGGCCACCGCTGAAACCTGGGGTTCCAGGCTCAGCGATGAGTCCAGGATCACTCCCAGACTGCGAAATATTCACATTCATTGCTTATCTATATAAATAAAAATGTCATGTTCATTTGTGGGATTAACATAACTCAAAAACCACTGGACGAATTGACACCAAATTTAGACACATTGCACCTATCAGGCCAACAAGTGACCATCACTCATAAAAACACTGAAAAAAACTGCAGAAGATACTTTAAAAACCAAAACATAAAAAAAACATTACAATACATGCACAAAACCACACACACACACACGCAAACTCACATATATACACAAATAGATACACACACACACACACACACACACACACACACACACTCAAAACACATAGACTGGGCCACAGCAACGCATGGCAGGGGGTGGCTAGTTTTAAATATAACCTATTTTAGAGAGAAAACTTAGTAAGTCAATATATTAATGGCACATCCTCAGTTTTTCAAAGTATTGGGCTCATTAAAAAAACCCTTTAAATATTGAGTCTGTGATTAATGAGAATTGTTCTGAGTTATAAAGAGTTGCTCCCAGAAAAGACCACCCAGGACCACTCACATACATGACACTGTACCAGCAATGGTTTTTCAAGGCATCTTCACAGAATAGCTAACATATGCAGATTAATTAAGGACGGATTTCCCTGCTCTTCAAGCACTTGATGGCGAAAGGTCTTTTGAAAACTGTGACCTATTTTAAAACAGTGATCTTCAGAATGCTTTATTTATACTGTTATGTTCAAAGTATTGGGCTCTAAGGGCTTGGAAATTCTAAATAATTGATGATCTCCTAACCAAAAGGGATGCACATCAAAGGAAGAAGCTACAGTTTCTGTTCACTTGAAGGAGTTAGACAAACAGGCAAAGCATGTGGGTAAGAATGCAAATACTAAAGGGAAAAAAACACAAATAAATTCCAGAAACTTCTGTGTATTATGACATGTTTCATGAATTCTACTGGTCATAAATCCATAAATCATGAACTGGTAATCAAAACTGCGCAGCATTCATAATGAGGCAGCTTTCCCAAGTGGCCGCATTCAAAATGTAAATGTTCAGTTTACATACTACCCAGATAGCAAATCTTTTCAAGTTATATTTTATTTCAGGAATTAGAACAGCAAACTCTGCTATTGAACAGATGCATAGGATATAGAAGATATGATAAAATTCAATATGTTATTCCCCCATTTATAATATTCTTTAAAACTAACTATTAAATATGCTTAGATCAATCTGTGCGAGTTGCCTTTGCCTCAAATTCCGCACGCGCAGCTGAGAGCCGGCATGGAGAGCTTGGTGTTGGCCCCGCCTCCAGCTGAGCTGCATGCACGGAATTTGGGACAAAGGAGGGCGAAGGTGTAATCAGCAAAAGAGCCAGATATGGCTCGCAAGCCATAGGTTCCCAACCCCTGATCTAGTGTGTCTTGATTTTAGTACAGCAACTGACAAAAATCAAAGAAATTAATTATTTAAATTAAATGCATGTTAGGCAATGTTATTATTAGGTCATTTTGTATTGGGTTGACTGGCTAAATCCAAAAAGTACTCAATAATGGTCCCTCTTAATTCTGGAAAAAAGGTGTTTAGTGAGGTGCCATAAGGGTCTATCCTGGACCCAGTACTATTTAGCATCTTCATCAATGACTTGGATGGATAATGAAATAGAAGGCATACATTGCTTACAACTTTTGCAGATGACACCAAAATAGGAGGGATAGCTAACGTACCAGAAGACAGGATCAGAATCCAAAATGACCTTAATTATTAGAGAGCTGAACCAAAACTAATAAAATGAATTTCAACAGGAAGAAATGGAAGGTAATACACTTAAGGAAATAAATTAAAATACATATAAAAATACAGAGAAATAGGATGAGAGATACCTGGCTTGAAAACATGACATGTGAAAGGGATCAAGCAGTCTTAGAAGACCATAAGCTGGGCATAGATCAACAGTGTGATGCGGCAGTTAGTAAAGCCAATACAATTCTAGACTGCACTAACAGGAGCGTAATTAATGGAAGTAATAGTACTATTGTATTCTGATTTGGTCCTAGCTCCAGTTCAGGACACCACAATTCAAGAAGGATATTGACAAGTAAGAACATGTCCAGAGGAGGGCAATCAAAATGATCAAAGATTTGGAATATGAGGAGCGGCTTAGGGAGCTGGGTATGTTTAGCCCAGAGAAGAGAAGGTTAAAGGGGAGATGATAGCTATGTTTACATATTTGAAAGGGTTTCATATTGAAGATGGAAGAGGCTTCTTTTCTGCTGCTTTGGATACAAGAACATGAACAATACATTCAAATTTCAGAAAAAGAGATTCACCTGAATATTAGGAAGAACTTCCACAATGACAGTGGAATATGCTGCCTTGGAATGTGGTGTAGTCTCTTTCTCTGAAGGAATTAAACAGAGGCTAAATGGCCATCCTCCAGGAGTGCTTTGTTTGTGTATTCTTACATAGATTGGATGGCCCTTGTGGACAATATGATTCTATGATCAGATAAAGCTATACATCAATTTTTATGAACATGTCTGTATCCCTAAGCTTGTTTTTGTTGAACTTTTCACACTTGTGAGAAATTTTCATGTAACCATTCTGTAGGTTGCCCATGGGATTCTGTCCCTGTAGCATGTAGAAACTAGGATTTGGAAGATAGGCAGGAATCAACTCAATTCCACTCCCTGTGTATAGAAATGCTTAAAAACTGGTATTTTTTCCTTGGGATAGAAAGTGGTGGATTTGTCCATTTACCCTCAAATTTATAATGTTTCAGTGTGGATATTTAAATGAATAGTCTGCTAATGCCCTTCATTGTGCCTTCTATTGCATTAGTGGTTTAAAGAGGGTGTGATTTCTATTGTGGTTTAAAGATGGCGTGATACCTCTCCGTTGGCACCCCTTGTTGTGGGGAGAGGCTTGCGTACCTTAATGAAGTTGTGAGCTATGCTGGTGGTGGCATAATAGTCACCAGTAGGGCCTCCCATGCCAGACAGGTCACAACCGAAGAGTCTGACAAAGAACGTCAAAAGCCTTTTGGCAACCATCCTAAGAGAAGGGAAACTCTAAATTCAAACCCAGGCAGATGGTGCTCATCTAACCCTGTAAGGTCAACCATCTAAGAGAAGGTAACTCTAATCAAACCTACAACTTGAGGACCTCGCTGCCAACATCTAAGTTTGCTAGGCCCCGGCAGACGAACCTTTGGTTTAAAGGGTGAGGCCAGTTCTGTGCACGCTACGCTCCACCAGAAAAATCCATTGCACAGGCTCGAAGGACACATCCAACTTCCAAAAAATTCCTATTAGTCATTAACGCGCTTGTAGAAAGCGTGGGATGAGTCCTTCCTGATTCTTCATTCACGAAGAAAAGCCAAGAGGGGTGGTTTAAATGTGTGCTGGCCTCCTTGTGAATAGGGGTTTTCAAAGGATTGGGCAGATCTCATAGAAAGATTTTAAAGTGTGCTAGTCTCCTTCAAATGGGAAGAGACAACACGCACATGTCTGGTGGGAAATGAAGCCATTGGTTGAGCTAGAAACAAGAGAAGACAATCCTGTGTGATGAGGATGAGCAAATTCTCCATCTTCTTTAAAAATGAAACACCACAGAACTCCATGCAAAGAGGATAATAATAATAATCTTTATTTCCCTCTCCCCAAAGGGACTAGGAACAGCTTACCACAAGATGATTCCACTCATACCCCCCCCCCACTCCTTGTGGGATGAAGTCCTAAGTCTAAGTGAATTATCACATAGAAAAATCTGATTGGCTATAAAGACCTGTGAAGAGTTCCTATTGCTTGATCATTTTTGGTATCACCTCTAAGACTAATCCAGGAAAGGGAAAGAAGTACTATTGTGCAATGTCTGGAGAGAGTATTAAAACAGGAACAGCCATGAGACTCTCCCTGGACAAGTTAAAAATGGTTTTGCACAAGTAGCTGGAAGTAGAGGGAAGGGGGTCAGTTGCGTGTGCATGGGCGATCCACCTCCCGCAGCCAAATCCAAGGAAGAACACACGTACAAGGTTTTTTGGGATAAACATTGGCCACAACTCATTTATTGATAACAGGAACAAGGGTTGGTAGCCATGCATGGGTCCTGGATCAAGATTGGGTAGCCCACTGCTGTCCGATACTGATAAACACGCCCAGGGTGCCGCCGGTGCACTAAGGGGGGGATACCAGGCCAGATCCAGGGCTCATGCCCACACCAACAAAGAGTTGTGACAGATAGCACCATAGCAATCAACAAAGCAATGGTTGACCAGGACATGCTAACAAAACAAGCTAAATGTAAACCAAGCGCTAACCGAATGTAGGGTGGGTGGGATTGGTCAGCTGGTTCACGCAAAGTGCCTGCTGGGGCGCATTGGGCAGCCTTAAATCGGCTGCCTGGGAGGAGGGAGAGGCCAATTATGGCCTCTCCTGATGTGAGGAGTGTCCAGCAGGCCATTGGCCATCTGGTCGGTCGACAGAAAACACTCCCACTGACCAAGGGGGCTTCTGGGAAGAGGAAGCCCCCCTGAGGCAATAATGACGGTGGAGGACGCCCTGCGCTGCAACATCCCTGGCCCGGTAAGTTGAGCCATGCCATTTTCAGTGAAGCAACCATTTTCAACATAGGAATTATAATTCAAACTATTCAAATCTTAATAAAAGTAACTAATAACTCTGTAAACTCCGCATAATAGTAAAAAAGAAAAGAAAACACGACAGTCATTGTTCGGTTGTTATGGAAAATCCACAATCTTTATTTAAGATTGTGCAGTCTTTGCAAATATGTCTACTGCATCTTTGCAATATTCTGGAAAGTATAAAAGCCATCAAGGCAAAATGCATACGACCCAACCAAAGCTAAGCATATTTAAGTCCCATTGATTGAGTCAAGTATCTGTCTAATTCTCCTGTTTAAGTCAAGAGGACGTATGTGTGCTTAACTTTGTCTGGATTAATGCCTAAACTAATCAGGTACTGAAAATCATGTGTCCAGCTTTCAGACAGAACTCTCTGTGGAGGAAAAAAATCAATGTGCCCTTAAAGAAATGTCAGTGTATTTCAATACGCCAGAGACTTGCCTTCGTCATACTATTTTAGCTGCTAGCAAATGTTACAGAATGAAATCTATGTGGATCACAGCTGATTAGTACTTCATAATCATGGCACAAATGTGATAATCAGTGTGGGTGAAAACCGCATTTGTGCCTTTCCTCATTCCCAGAGATAGTGCCACGTAATTAGAACACTATAGATTTTTTAAAAAAAATTAACGTGCTTCCATACTAATTATGCACAGCAAAACCTGCAATATTAAAAGACTCCAGTGAAATCCATCTTTATCCATTTGACAAATTGCCTTCATTAAAAGATCCATAATTAAGAAAAAGCCCCTCGTGCTTTCTGGGAATTTGAAAATTAGCAACAACAAAGCAAACCTTCCTGTTTGTTTCTGTGCCTCCAAGGTACACCTCTGTTTGTACGCATGTGTGTGTTACAACACCCTTCCCCCACCCCACACACATGAGATTTGTTACATTGCTTTTCTTAATGTGCATGGAATACAAATGCCATTTTACGGAAAGACTCAACGAAGAGGAGGCCTTCTTATAGATCACAGACCTACTCTTGGATTACTTCTGTAATTAGAGTGACTCTAATCCAGACTTTTTCATGTAGCAGATCTAATCCATTCCAATACATTGGGGAGGTCTGTGAGATTAAAAATGTGTTTTAGGCATGACTTCTCAGATATAGAGATTGCACATAACAATTTTATATATACACACACACATCACAATTATTTAGGAATACTTTTAAGAGTGAACCCCTCTCTATACTGAATCACTACATATGGCACTGGCCACAGTGATCCAGGCCTTGGTCATCTCGAGACTAGACTATGCTCTTTACATCGGCTTACCAGGGTCTACCATCCGTAGACTTAAACTGGTCCAAAATGCAGATGCATTTTGAAGGGGGCCCCTGTAAGGTGCCACATCACTCCAATTCTACAAAAATTTCACTGGCTTCCGATCGAGTATCAAATCATCTTTAAGCTGCTGGTCCTCACCTTCAAGGCATTACATGGCCACGGCCTGTTATATCTAAAAAAAATAGACTCGCCTTTTATCAACCTCAGAGACCACTTCGATCTGAAGATCAAATGCTGCTTGTAGTTCCCAGTCTCAAGATCATACGATCTACAAAGACCAGACGCAGGGCCTTCTCTGCTGCAACCTCGTCTCTTTGGAATACTCTTCCTCTTGAAGTCCGTATGCTCCAAGACTTACTAGCGTTTCGGAGAGTGCACAAGACTTATCTGTTTAGGCAGGCCTTCCCACCTGGCTAATCAGTTTTATATTTTACTGTTTTTACTGTTTTATTGTATCACTCATGTTGTATTGTATCACCCCGGGGAGTGGCGGCCTAGAAATCTGAAATAATAATAATAATAATAATAATAAATAATCTATGAGCTGATGGGAGGAATTCTGCACCTGTATGCTTTTATAAAGAGCAAGACTTCTCTGCTTACAGCCAAACAAAGGAAATGCAAAGGAAAATACAATGCAAAGGAAAATACTCTAGTTTGAGTCTATGAGGCAAAGCATTTCAACATGCAGCTACTCCCATAGAGCTGTAACTATTTAGCAGCATGTCTTAAATGTATCTCTGCTGGTGGTAGGGATGCAGAGAAGAACAAGCACTGTTGATCTTTGTTGTGAAAAGATATGGTTCATTAGCTACAATAGATATCATGAAATGGATTTTGTCAGCTACAGTACAAGCCCACAGCTTTATAGTCCATCTTCTAGTATGATGCTGATCTAGTGGATGTAGCACATCTTTATTTTAGTAAGGCCTTCGACAAGATACTCCATGACCTTCTTGTAAACAAACTAGTCAAATGTAGGCTAGGCAATGCTCCTATTAAGTGGATCTGTTAGCACCCAAAGGGTGCTAACCAATGGTTTATCTTCATCCTGGAAAGAAGTGACTAGTAGAGTGCCACGGGGTTTGTTCATGGGCCCAGTACTGTTCAACTTCTTTATTAATGACTTAGATCAGACTAAGATTAGATAGATTAGAT
This sequence comes from Anolis apletophallus, assembly GCA_030556195.1. Taxonomy (NCBI): domain Eukaryota; kingdom Metazoa; phylum Chordata; class Lepidosauria; order Squamata; family Anolidae; genus Anolis; species Anolis apletophallus. The sequence continues at coordinate 22,008,303 of JARBWK010000007.1, forward strand.
AATGACGAATGTTGCTGTCCTTGAGCAAGCAGGGATCACCAGCATTGAGCCCATGCTATTGAGAACACAGCTGCGCTGGGCAGGGCACGTCTCTAGGATGGAGGACCACCGCCTCCCAAAGATACTACTCTATGGTGAACTTGCCACAGGTCAGTGCAAGAGAGGCGCCCCCAAAGAGAGACATAAGGACTCCCTGAAACAACATCTCAGGCTCGGCCAGATTGATCACCATATTGGTCCACCCTGGCCTCACATCAAGAGGCATGGAGACGCACTATCTATAATGCTGCGGTCTCTTTCGAGAAGATATGCCGAACGTGTCTCGAAGAGAAATGACAATGCAGAAAGAACCGCAACTTGGAAACATCATCACCCAAGGAGACTTTCTGCTGTGCTTTCCGCAACCGAAGTTGCCTATCTCAATCAATATCATTAATGACAATATCTTACCCCAGCTGTTATATGGTGCAGAACTATGGGGTCAGGGAAATATAAAAGGTATCAAGGGGATACAGAATAAGTTTGCCAGAGCCCTTTTAGCACTTCCCTCTGGGACACCATCCGCATTGTTAAGATTAGAAACAGACATGCCTTCAATTAAGGCCAGAATCCATAAACTCAGTATCCTATATGGGAAAAGAGTTATGGGAATGGAGGAAGAGAGCATGACTAAGCAATGTATGATAGAACAACAAAAGTGGGCAGGCTGGATCCAATATTGCTCGTCTTTGCTACACCAGTATTTTGACGGCTCGATAACAACACTAATGAAACTGGATAAGAAGGCCATTGGGGATAAAATAATGGATGTGGATGTGATCGAGAACATGAGGGATAGTCTAAAGCAGAAATTTTCCACCTGGTATCCCCTATTTAAGAGTGATCAATACCGCCAAGATTACTTACAAGAATTAACCACGATGACCCTCAGGAAAGCCTTTACAGCCTTGCAGTTTCAAACAATGCCTTCAGCCTTGCTGGAGGGAAGACATAGAGGGACACCTTATTCCCAAAGATTATGTATATGTAGTTCAGGAGAGATTGAGGATCTAACACATTACTTACTACATTGCCCTCTGTATAAGGATCCCAGAAATAAGATTCTAGGAGGGCTTCTGGAGGATAGGGTGGCTTGGCAGCAGACAGCAGTGATTAAGGATTTGCTAGCAGACTACTCTAAAGATATAACAATAAAGGTTGCCACTTTTGCAATGGCAGCTCAAAATATCCGTGCAAAACTAGTAAAATCCTTAGGGAAGGATGGGAAATAGCACAGGATGATACAGTGCATTGTAGACATGACTGGAATTTAAAGAGTCGGTTTTAATGAGTTTTAATATTTGTACTAAAGTTTGATATTGTGATGTGTACTTTGGATGTTGCTAATATGTGCGCTTAATTTGTCATGGCCTATGGCTAGAACAATAAAACTTATTCATTCAATCTGCCTAACTCAGATTGGCCTTTTTATATTTATTTATTTATTTATTTATTTATAAATTTGATTTGGTAGACCGCTCTCTCTGGAGCCCAAAGCGGTTTACAACATAAAATCAATAAAAACATCAATAAACAGATAAAAGACATATACCCAAAAGCCCCACTCCCCAACAGATGATCCCGGCAAGCAACAATATGCAGAAGCAATACATGGCAGGACGGTATGTTGGCAGCTGGCAAGCTATAGGAGGCATCAGTTAGGACCAAATGCCTGCCTATATAACCAAGTCTTCACAGACTTGCGGAAGGCCAACAAGCCCTGTAGTGCTCGTATATCCTCCGGCAGAGAATTCCAGAGGGTCGGAGCGGCCACTGTAAATGCTCTCTGCCGGGTGCTCGACAGCCTACAGATCTTAATACTAGGGACCTCTAGTAGATTAAGCCCCTCTGAGCGCAGTGATCTTCTGGGTTTGTATGGGGTAAGACGCTCCCTCAGGTACACTGGCCCCAAACCATGTAAGGCCTTGAAAGTTAGAACTAACACCTTGAAGGAGACCCGGAATTCAATGGGAAGCCAGTGCAGTGCACGCAGGAGTGGGGTCACATGCGCAGATCTTGGGGCTCCCGACAGCAGGCGCGCTGCTGCGTTCTGCACCAGCTTAAGTTTCCGGATCGCCGACAAGGGTAGGCCAATGTACAGCGCATTACAGTAATCGAGCCTCGAGATGACCGTGGCTTGGATCACCGTGGCCAGGTCGCAGCGGGAGAGGTAAGGAGCCAGACGTTTCACCTGCCGCAGATGGTAGAACGCTGTCTTGCAAGCGCAGGCAATCTGCGCTTCCATCGACAGTTGGGTGTCCAGCTGGACCCCAAGGCTCTTAACTAGGGGCTGTGGGCGAAGTGCCACACCATCAAACGTCGGCAACTGGGTCTCTACCCCCGGGCGGCCCAGCCACAAGATCTCCGTCTTCGTCGGGTTCACCTTCAACTTACTGGCTCGCAGCCATCCAGTTACGGCTTCTAGGCAGAGATGGAAATTATCGGGTACAGATTCCACCCCGGGGTCCATCCTCAGAATGAGCTGGGTGTCATCAGCGTACTGATGGCACTCCAGCCCAAAACTCCGTACCAATTGGGCGAGTGGTCGCATGTAGATGTTAAATAACAGCGGGGAGAGAATGGCCCCCTAAGGAACTTTAGTCATCAACGCGCTTGTAAAAAGCATGGGATGAGTCCTTCCTAAGAATCTTCGTTCGCGTAGTAATGCCAAGAGAGAGATCAGGGGTCAGGAACCTATGGCTCGCGAGCCAGGTGTGGCTCTTTGGATGATGGCTCGCAGATTTCAGCTTTTCAGATAAGACCAATGCTGGAGCAATCCCCAAACAATACGGGCAAGAAAGCAGTGTGTAAATAAAACCCTACAACGCTCCCTGGCTCCATGGAGAAGGCAGAGAGGAATGGAGTTCACATGAGGCTGCTGCGGAGGACCAAAGCAATCAATCGCCGAATGGGGGTTGGAGGAACGCTCTAGGCAAGCCGCTTATCATGCGGTTTCATGCTAATCATACTCTGGTGTATTCAAAGCAACTTCTGATACTGAGTTTTACAATCACTTGACAGTTTTGGAGCTCACATAGCCAGCCTCTATCAGGCAAAACCAAATGATTTGTTTTCGCATCATTTAGCCAAACCATGTTTTCTTTGGTGCAACATTCTAACCTGGCTAGAGACTTGGTGGCAGAGGAGTGACAGCCAAGTTGTAGACTTTTATATTACTGCGACATGATGAAGCCACTGAAATTTGACTCAGGGATTACATGTGTGGGTGGGATTTTGGTTTCATTTCTGCCTCTCCATAGTTGCATGAAGGTTAATCATGTCTCCAACAGAACTTGCGCAACAGAATCAAAATCAAGTTGCTAACAACAACTTCATGAGAGCTGCCAACACTGCATATGGTAATCTTTCAGTAATATTCTCTGGGATGCTAAGAACTTATGGTAATATAGTTCTGACAGGCAGGCCTGTGAGTGAAAAATAACTCCCCTGGTTGCAATGACGGAAGCCAATTCTGGATGAAATATGCTTGTCATGTCTCATGGGGCTCCGTGAGTTGGTTCCTTTGGGAGATGAAGCTAGTGAGGTCTTTGGGGAGACAAAACAAAAAGAACTTCAGAACATTGCTTGTTCATGAAATCGCCTGTGTTGGCCAGTATTAGAGGCAAGGCACATACAAGAATTCCCGTGTGGAGGGAGACATGTAGTCAAAGCTCACTAAAAATGATTTAACCTTTTGGGAAATGTTGACAAAAATAAAAATCTAGTTTTTGCCCTGTAATTGAACATACCTGTCCAATTTGGACAAATTTTATTAAGTTGGGCAATGACAAAATTTCAATCTCTTAATAGGTGGAAAGATTATCTAGAGTTGTGAATAGGACACTCCTATTGAAGGAGCTTAATGGGAGTTTATTTTGCTGTGAGGTGTTGAGATGCATATCTGTCACAGAATAAAGGAATAATGTTTAGCTTTAGATGGAAAAATGGCTCTTCTATTCCGCTGAATATTGTTCAATATCTCATGGGTTTTCTTTTTTAAGGGGGTGGGGATACTAATTTCAAATCTGGGTAAAATGTATCTTTCTATACAAAGATTAAACATATGTTGCAATTACAATAAATTTCTGTAAATATTTATACAAGATGTTCATGATGTTGGAATTATCATGCTTTACAAGCTCCCTGGTGCATTAATGGAAATTGTTTAATAATCTATATGCTTAAGCAGAAACCAAAACATGTTTACAGAAACCAGGAATGAGAGCGATTAGCGTAAGTAAGCAAAAAAAATACATGCTGTTTTAAAAGGTAACGTGAGTAAATGATTCTTTGCAGGAAACAGCTTTGTGTGCTAAGGGAGACTTCCCGGAAAACATCTATTCTGCCGCCTTTTTGTAGAGCTCTTTGCTTTCAGTGTCAGTTTGAAGCCAGCCACCTGCTCTTTCATTTCTTCAAAGTAGGTCAAGCAGTGAGCCAATCAATCTTTCATCTTCATTACTATGAAATCCAAAAGCCAAAGGCAAATGAACCATTTGAAGAAAGATGCAGTGATAGCCGTGGCATTTCTCATTCCTCAGTGTTAGCCATTTGCATTTGGACAGTGGCAGGAGGCAAGATTTACCTTTCACTGAGAAATGGCAACAGACATTTCATTAATTAGTTTGCACTATTGCAAACTGCGTACTGGATAACTCGGAAAGCATTATTCAGCTATTGTTTATGAAACTAGGATTTTGAAAGATTAAAATAAAAAATGGCCATATTCTTCCTTGTTTAATCATTATCGAACTAAGCACCAAACAAGCTGTTGATGCTGAAAGATCTGTGACAAAGTCACCTAAATTAAGATTGGCAGCAGAATCCTTGGCATGTTCATTTTTTCATCCTCTTATATTTTGGTATTCCCTCCACCCCTAGATCTGCTATTCAGGGCCAGATCTTACATTACACGAACTACGCGCCCGCATGCAGCGCCACATATTCAGGGGCGCATCCGGCCACCAAATGCCCCTTCTCAGTCTCCGCAGACCAACGAGGTGCCTGGCCACCAAACCCAGAGCCCTCCTCAGTCTCCGGCCCCGTGGAGGAGTGCCTGGCCACCAAACCCTCCTCCTCAGTCTCCAGCCCCAAATGGCAGATGCCCGCCCGCCCCGCAACCAGCTGGCTCCACAGCTGGCTCCACGCATGTGCACCCTCCATGAGGTCGGAGACCGAGGAGGAGCACCCGGCAGCCGGCTGAGCCCCTGAACATGTGAATAATATTCTACCTTTTATTTTTCAGTGATTGGTGGGGGGGAAGACCAAAATAATGTTCGCTTACCATTTAAAATTACCTTAGTCTGGCCCTGTTGCTACTCCTTTATCAATGGAGTAAAAATGCATTGAGAGTGGGAACGTGCCATGATTTCAAACCAAAACTCTCCCTCTAGTTCTCTATGCAAATATAGTCCTCTTCACAGCACTGCTTAAGGAATTGTGCTTTCCTTCGGTACAAACAAGTTTACCAGTAACATCAGTGAGGGATCAGAGTTCAATAAGAATTCAAGAAATGATCCTCTATTTTGATTTCTTAAGCCAGTTCAACCACCTCCTGACCCTAAAAGAGACTTCTTCGATCTCATGGTGCCCTTTATTTTATTTATTTATTTACAATATTTATATACAGCTTTTCTCCACACTGGGGGGACTCAAAGGGGTTTTACACAAAAATAATGGCAAAATTAAGAGCCTTACCTACATAAATCAAAACCCTTTGTGGAGATAGTCTAGGGAGGTGCAAGCAGATTCAAACATTGTGACTATCTAAGATGGACTGTGTCCATTTGACTCTCAGTAATTCATGAAGAGATACTTGCCTTTGTGCATTCATGGCAGCGTGTCATACAGTTCTACTGAAAAGGGGTGAATTAAAGGGAGTCGTTCCCTTGTGCCTTTTCCCCATAAAAACATCTTTAGCAAGATCACTGGAAGAGGTGGAAGTCAAAGCTACTTATGCTTCCCACTATGAATGTGATGCTAAGTCCAGAATATTGTTTCTCTGAAACTTGCAGGAGCGGTAGACCAGCAGTTTTTCCTGCAATAGGATCCCTGAGAGCAGTACCGTAGCCAAGATTTTGATTCCGGGGGGGGCTGAGTTTGATTCGGGGGCTGAGTCTGAGTGAGAGACTACCCTAGCAAACCTTTTGTATCGTTCTCCCAATACCCCCATGCATATGGGATATATTGAGCATGGTGATCAGATCATGATATGAATACACATAACAGTTTAAATAATGTACCAGTAAGGCTTTCTTGTGGACCACCCTGAAAATTGGGGGGGGGGGGGGCTGAGTCCCTAATGCACACACACACCCCAGCTACGACCCTGCCTGAGAGGTCCCTCCCTGCCTGCCACAGTGATTTTCAATGCATTCGTTTCACTTGCGGGAGGCCAAGAATGAGTTTTCCAAAACTCCCTAATTCCACTCACAATCTTGATCAAGGCAAAAATATCTTCATCATCACTGTGATCATATATGTGTATAAATGGAAATATAGCCATCATGGTCTCAGACAGCAAGAACTTCATGAGGGACAGTATGTCCAAATCCAATAAAAAAATGTCCCCCTCCTATGACCTAGTAGAAATCAATGTTTATGTGATCAGTTGTCAGAAATGTAAGGTAGCGGTAGCCTGTCTCAGAAATCCTGACATCATTAAGAAGAGTTACAGTACACTTGACTTTAACAAAGATCCTGCCTACATTTTCAGAATAGTGTAATCACATAGTAGGGACATTTGGGGATTTTATAATATTAGACTATTGCTGAGGAACTGCATGTTTGAATTGATATTACAGTGTTCCCTCATTTATTGCTGAGGTTAGGTTCCAGGACCTCCTGCAATGAGTGAAAAACCACGATGTAGGAATGCTCTATTTATTTTAATATTTATACATTATTTTAGTAGTTATACATTATTTTAAGTCATTATAAACTTAAAATAAAGTGAAGGAAAGGAAGGAAAGACCCTTCAAGGCTGGGGGGAGGGAGGACTGAGGAGGAAAAGAGCCTTGGAGAGTGGCGGTGACAAAACGGCAAAAATATGATATATATTTTAAATTAATATTTTTTGTAATCCACAAAACAGCGAGTCCGCAATAAGTGAACTGCGAAGTAGCAAGGGAACATTGTAGTTGGTACTTTTGAAATAAACAATAAATTCACCTTCCTGTAGACAGAAATCTAATCTTTACAACAAAGGCTCAGCTTCATATGCTGACTTTCCATTTGGGTAGAATTTAAGCACGCAATCCCCTTCTTACACTCTGGAATGATATAATCAAAGAGTGGTGCACTACACCCGGATTTCAAATAGAAAAGACTGGCTCTCTCTTGGTCATTTGCTTGTTTCATGTAAGTCAAAGGGAGGAGAACCAAACAGCTTATATGTCAAGGGACCAGGTGTAAACAAATATAGTTTACAAAACCTGAATCTCCTACCTCTATGCGGCAGGTTGTCAAATGATTCTTTACCAAAACTACATTTTTGCTGACTCTTTGGTTAACACCAGTTGAGGAAAAGACTGGCTACCTGAAAACAGAAAAGCCTCAAATATAGTTTACAAACTGTGCCCCTGAAAACAGAAAAGCCTCCAAACTGTGCCCTAAAAGTTATCAATGCAGCTAAACTCAATTCAAATCAAAGCAATTAGCTGCCACGTTTAGATCAGATGGTGAAAATAAACATATTACCATTTCACAGCAAAGGTCAGTTTACTAATTAAGTTTTGTTTTAATAAACATTGCCGCATAAATTCATTTATAGAGATAATTCAAGTGAGACAATAATTATGGAGCTATATTTGATTAAACAGGGGATCACTTTTTCAAATGGAGCACAGAGAGGCAAAAACAACAACTATAAATGTTGATCGGCATGCACATCCTTCCTTCAGATTAAAAATGGAAGACTGTGTTATGTGTTTGTGTGTGTGTGTGTGTGTGTGGGAGGGGGGTCGGACAGACTTTCCCTCAAAGTTTATGCAAATGACAAGAGTGGGAACATTTCACAATTCTGTCTATGGAATGGGCTGGGCTGGGGATTTCCAGTTTTCTTAGTTGAGGCTTATATTTGAGGGTGCCCTCCAACTTCCAAATGGCTGCAGGTTCAATCCCTAATATCTTCAGCTAGCTAGTGGCGGAGAGAACTCCATTGCCAAAAAGTGGACCAATGGTACCACAAAATTCAAATGCAATAAATAAGTGGTCTCACAAAGTTTAAATGGAACAAAAAATAAAATTTACAACAGCGTCTTTTGTTTCTGATGCTCTCCAATGTCAGTGTTGCTCTCAGAAGGCAAATGTAACTCTCACTAAAGCTGCTGTGAGTCTAAACCCTCACCTGTTACAGAGAACCATGAAACTGCGATGGATTTCACTGGAACTACAGCATTTCACACATATCTTCCCCTAAAATGACCCATGATTAAACATTCTTGGAAAGCATGCATTGTACTCAGAAGACTATGACCTTAAGCCAATGTGAGTGGTCCAAGGCCATACTTGCCGAGGGGAAGAAAGGCCAGGTAGGCGGCTGGGAAAAGACATGTGTCCACCCGTCTTATAGCTGTCTGCATTCTGTGAGTTTATTTATGCCTATTCCAATACTGTTTCCATGGAAACTGAAACAAAACTGGCCACCAGCTGAGTCAGCTTCCACTGCTGGCTTCCAGTTATTACAATGTCATCTGTTCCCTTAGAAACTGATGTTAAAAATGATTTTTTAAAAAATATCAGAAAATTGTTATTTTTCTAAGATTACAGATCATTTCTTTGAAACAGACCTTAGACAGCTCCTGCTCAAGCAGCTGTGGGTTTTGCCAGCGAGGCCCTTTAGCGGGAGGGAGACCAAACCTTCAGCTTCACCCGCCATGGAACAGCTGGCAATCGCCATCAGGCAGGCGGAGCAGCTGAAACGGACAGCTCTCACTTTCAGCTTCTGGCTGCCTGCCGTATTCCTGAGCTGTATGTAGAATGGCCGGCTTTGGAAGCACATTCTATCATGCGGTTACATTTGGTTCCCAAGAAGACGAGTGGGATTCAAAGGAGAATTCAATGCACATAGTTTGAAAAGGGGAATGGAAGTGGAGGGCTGGAGTGATAGTCAAGCAACTAATAGACTAATGAGCTCTGCTCCACGAGGAGCAGCGCACCCTTGGAAAGTACCTCCATCCATTACATGCTTCATTTCGTAATGCACTCTCCTTTTATAAAGTTCTCCCTAATCCAGCTGTTAGCTGATTGAATTGCCCAGCAAGGACAATTTAAATAGTGTGTGTGAGAGTTAGGACTATATGTTACTTGTTATTTCAGTTTTCACTTACATACTGGAACACATGGATAGCCAGAATAAGAATAACAAAAACCCTACTGATTTGCCAAAACTTTTTAATCAGAACACAATATCATTCCATTTGCCACATGCTCTGTGCCATATGTGCTCTATGTACTCCAGTGATACTAATTGGTTGAGCTCACACGATGAAATGGAATACTATTTATGAACATTCAGGCTGCACAGTGGGCATAGATATTAGAATATTTGCAGTTCAAAATTCTGCAATGAGAAGGTCGTCAATTTAATTGGGAGTAAACCTCACACAACCAGAGACACACATTTGTGGCCCAAGTTTAGAAAAGGAAAAGGATGTGGGATGGAGAAAAGCTAAGGAACAAGGTGATAAAGTAATTATTTCTATAGTCAGCTCACATAATAAATAAGCATATTGAGTAAGAGACTGAGGCTGCACCTGCAATCCCAATCCTGTTTAGGAATTTATGCCTCCCTGCCTCCAATACTACCCACTTGTTAATGGCATCAAGGCCATTAAGATCTTCTGGAGGGGCCCTGCTCTCGGTCCCGCCACATTCGCAATCGCGGCTGGTGGGGACGAGAGACAGAGCCTTTTCTGTGGTGGCCCCTCGGCTGTGGAACCCCCTCCTAACTGCGATTAGATCTGCCCCCTCCCTCCTGACCTTCAGGAAGCTATTGAAATCCTGGATCTGGAAAGAAGCATTCCCGGAATAATGGCTGAGTTTAATAATAGATTAAGATGATGTATGTGGACTGAAATTGGACATGTTTTTTATCTTGGCGACCTGGTTTATATGTATTTATATGTATTTATTTTATTTGGACTTTAATCTTTTATTGTTTTTATGATGATTAAATTGTAATTTGCCATTGAATCCTTGCTGTTAACCAGCCTGAGTCCCTCTTCAGATGTAGAGAAGACCGGTATATAAAAGTTTTAAATAAAATAATAATAATAACTCAAGGAAAAGTCAAAAGGCTCCTCCTACAGTGTGAAATTTGGACTGTAATGTCATTTATAAAAGCCTTGCTGCCTTGCTTTAAATCTCTGTTTAAAATGTATGTTGTTTAGGGAGGGGGCAGCCCTGTTTTCTTGTTCCAGGACCTCAGTGGTTCTCAACCTTCCCAATGATGCGACCCCTTAATACAACTCCTCATGTCATGGTGACCCCCTACCATAAAATTATTTTCGTTGCTACTTCATATCACCAATTTTGCTACTCTTATGAATCGGAATGTAAATATCTGATATGCTGGATGTATTTTCATTCACTGGACCAAATTGGGCACAAATAAATGATACACCCAAATGTGAATACTGGTGGAGTTGGGGCGGGATTGATTTTGTCATTTGGGAGTTGTAGTTGCTGGGATTTATAGTTCACCTCCAATCAAAGAGCATTATGAACACCACCAATGATAGAATTGGGCCAAACTTTCTACACAGAATCCCCATGACCAAAATAAAATACTGTGATTTCTGATAGTCTTTGGTGACCCCTCTGATACCCCTTCATAACTCCCCCCAGGGGTCCCGACCCCCAGGTTGAGAAACATTGTTCCAGGTGAATGTGACATTGCTCAATGAGGGATGCAGAACATCGAATGAGCAGAGAGAAAGAGGAACCTGAGGAAAAAGTGAGTGGAGCAGAAAGGGCATTGTGAACACAACAATGGAGAGACGAGTGGGCTCTAAATAAGGGCCACAGTACTTAAGCTAGTAGGCATGCTAAAATTGAAACGGAAATCTAATTGATTCGTTAGAAATTCGTAATTAATGGGACTTTTGTTGTTTTACGGCTCGCTGTCGTGAACCCGGAAGTAGACTTCCTTTACGGCACTTGGCGCCATTTTTGTATCTGGGCCGTAAAGCATTCGTATGGCTTCGTTGCCCTTTTAAGCGTGTTTTGTCATTGGCTGAGGAGAAAGGCCCCGCGCGCCTCTCTGCCTCTCTCTAGCCTCGATCCAGGCTAGAGAGAAGAGGGGTGCGCGGAGGCGCCTCCAGCTAAAATATAAGCCGACCCAGGCTTGGGTCGAAGCTTATATTTTAGCTGGAAAGGCGCTCACGCACCCCTCTGCTTCTCTCTAGCCTGGATCCAGGCTAGAGAGAGGCGGAGAGGCGCGCTGCGCTCCAGCTAAATATAAGCCGACCCAGGCTTGGGTCGGCTTATATTTTAGCTGGAAAGAGGCCCCGTGCGCCTCTGCTTCTCTCTAGCCTGGATCCAGGCTAGAGAAGCAGAGGGTTTTCCAGCTAAAATATAAGCCGACCCAGGCTTGGGTCGGCTTATATTTTAGCTGGAAAAGGGCCCCGCGCCTCTCTGCCTCTCTCTAGCCTCGATCCACGGGCGCCTTTCCAGCTGTAAACATAAGCCGACCCAGGCTTGGGTCGGCTTATATTTTAGCTGGAAGAGGTCTCGTGCGCCTCTGCTTCTCTCTAGCCTGGATCCAGGCTAGAGAGAAGCAGAGGGATATGAGCCCTTTTCAGCTAAAATATAAGCCGACCCAGGCTTGGGTCGGCTTATATTTTAGCTGGAAAGGGGCCCCGCCTCTCTGCCTCTCTCTAGCCTCGATCCATGGATCGAGGCTAGAGAGAGGCGAGGGGTGAGCGAGGGCACCGGCGAGCGGGGGAAGAGGGGCGAAGAAGAGAAAAGAAGGGATGGGGAACCAAAGAGCAAAGGAAGGAATGAAAGAAGAGGGTAGAGAAGGAAGAAAGGAGGGAAAGGGGAAATAATAAGGGCGGGGGGGGGGAGAATCGTACTTCACTTTCACAATTGTCCTGAGAGCTAGTAGCTAGTAGCTACTACCTCTTATATTTATGTTATACATTACAGCTCCACTTAATTGCACTGCAGAGGTGAAGGGAATGTTCCCCCTTGATTTTTAACTGTTTCCTGCTTTTCCTACTTTAGAACCACTTTAGAATTTCGTTAGTACTTAAGTTACATTTTAGCACTTTTTGGAAATTTTTTGTAAGTCTTTGATATACTAATCAAAAAAATCCCCCATTTGATTTTAGAATCCCGATTTTAGGATTCTAAACCAACCCTATAAGCTAGGTTAGATTGGACAGGGAAATCAACAACTGGTGGGCACCTGGTGAAGCCCTTTCACACTGCTCCATTGTGGTACTTTGATTCCACTTTAACTGCCATGGTTCCATCCGATGAAGCTCTGGGATTTGCAACTTAGCAAGCGGTATTTAAAATTCCCAGGCAGAAAGCTTGCTATAGCATTGCATACGTGTGGTCAAAGCCATAAGGCAGCAGGGAGATGGTCAGATTTCACATTTTTATTTGAACTAATCAGCCATCTGTTTGGCCACAGGCTTTTTTCATCCATTTTGGAATTAACATGTTACTTTCAATATTGTTCAGAATACTGTTTTCTTCCACCTGTTAATTGTAGCAAAAATAGAGATAAAGGAATCCTTTAAACTCCTTGAAGACCCACTGAGAAAAAGCAATCTCTAGTAGAAGCGTCCATGGATTCCAGTCCATTCCACCAGATCCATTACATTTCACTATTATTCACTGTTTGAAAACCCAGACATTTTGGCTTGGGATCAACCATCATTACCCATCTAAAATGCCATTCCCTTTCTTCTCTGGACGTCTTCAGCCCAGTTGTGACAACACTTATACTTCAATTAATATCTGAATTGGATGTTGCCTATGTTCATCATCCCTCACTCATCTATCATCATTTATAGTAAAAAAAGAAAAGAAAAAAAGACTCATTTAGACAAGTGTGAATAATGCGTAGCCAGAATGTCACCAACCACATGCAAGGGGAATATTAATAAGCTTGGGCAACCCCATGATTTGCAGAGGTGTTGTTGTTTATTCATTCAGAGGCTTCCAACTGTTCATGACCTCATGGACTATGCCAGAGCTCTCTGTTGCCCGTGGCCACCACCAGCTCCTTCAAGTCAAGCCAGAGGTACTCATTGAAAAAAACCCTCTCCTATTCAGATCTTATCAGAACCGAATATGCTGAAATAGCCTGACATCTGATTATGGAAGGATAAGATCAGAAGAGATAGAAGTATAATAAAATAGTATATCCTGGGAAATGACAGCACTGCTGGCCAATATCCTCACAAGAAGCAGTCTGTGATTTTGTTTTAGGTCCCGTGAGGAGTCTGGCCGCTGCATTCTGTACTAGTCGAAGTCTCTGGGTCACTGACAAGGGAAGACCAACATAAAGGACATTACAATAGTCAAGTCTTGAGGTTACTGTGGCATGAACCACTGTGGTTAGGTCATACCAAGACAGGTAGGACACCAGCTGACTAGCCTGCTGAAGATGGAAAAAGGCCGACTTACTGACGGCTGAGACCTGGGTCTCCATTGTCAATAACGAGTCAAAAATGACACCAAGGCTTTTGACGGTGATAGCTGGAGAAAGAGGTTCACCGTCTATGGTGGGCAACCTAACCTCATCTAATCCAGGACGACCCAGCCACAAGATCTCAGTCTTCGCTGGATTCACCCTCAAGTCTACTGGAACGCAGCCAACCTGTTAAAGCCTCTAGACAAGATGTGAAGTTATCAGGAATCGAGTCTGGTCGGCCATCCATCTGTAGAAGGAGCTGAGTGTCATCAGCATACTGATAACACTCCAGCCCATAACTCTGAACTAGTGAGTGGTCGCATATAGATGTTAAATAACAGTGGAGATAGAATGGCCCCCTGAGGAACTCCACACATAAGTGGTGATTTTTCAGAGGACGTCCCTTTCCATTCCACTGGTTGCCAGCGGTTCCGGAGGAAGGAGTCCACCCAATTAAGGGCAGACCCTTGGACCCCCGAGGCGGCGGGTCAAGATATCTCAATCATAAGGAATATCAGTCAAGATAATATTGTTTAATATTAGGAATGTCAATTGCTCAGCATCAGACCTATAGAGAAAGATATCTGTTTCAGTCATTGACAAAAAAAAGTATTCAGACGCATGCTTGATATGAACATTTTTCAAAGTTCATGGTGGGTTACTGCCAGAGAACTGAATTACATGAACCCATGGCCTGATTTGGTGTAAGAAGGGTACTTCATGTCTTCAGTACTGGTCATTGCAGAAGTGCCCTGGCTTGCAAAGTTCTGATAGCTGCATTTAGCTGCACATAGATTAACTTGGTATGAAAGCAACAAATTGGAACAAAAGAGCCAAGGGCGAAAGAGGATGACGGCAGTGTTTCCTCTCTCTGAAGAGCCAGTTAACTGGAACTCTGGTGAGGATGAGCAATACAAATTGGAGCACAGAATGAGCTATTCCTAAAACAGCTATCTATAATTCATAACCGAGGTCTCATGTAGTCAGTAATAAAAATATCCTGGGGAATTTCTCAAACTATAAATGACCATTTTCTAAAACAATATGTGTTTCCAACACAGGGCAAATATTTTGTGTCTGATTTTGATGCCTGAAAATCTATTATTTGCAAGTAAAATCTGGCGACGCTTATGATCACGTGGTCAGATTAATTCATTGGTATTTCAAGAGGACTCAGTTTTTTCAATACTGCAGCACAGATTGGGAGAGATGCACAGAATCACTGACAATGCCGACTGTAGTCTGGTTTTTAACATATTCTCCAACATCCATTCTGTTTTAGATAGTAAACTGGTGGCTTCAGGATTCAGCAATTTAGCAATGTGAGGGCCACAAAATAAAGCCATTACTCCCTGAAACAATAATGATGCCCCTTCGTGAAATTTTACTTTAGTCCCAACATTTCTAGCACTAGCAGTCACCTGAGGATACCGTTTAGGCATCCAAAGAAAAGAGGCAAAGTTATATATTTATTTATTATTTCAACTTATATTTCCAACAGGCGCAGGGTGGTTCACAACATACAAGCATAACATTATCAAAGGAATGTAAACAAAGCAAATAGAAGACTTCATTTCAATTTATTTATTTATTTATTTATTTATTGGGGCTTCTTCGCCGCCGACTCCCGGGGGCTCGCGGCGGCTCACAGAGCCAGTGGCACAACGCCACAGGTTAAAACATAAAAACAGTTAAAAACAGTTAAAACAATTAAACAGCAAAATGCAATATAACAATTGAGCAGCAGGAGATATCACAGCCCAGAGAGTATAGACGAGGCCTACTCGCCGAAGGCCTGCCTAAACAAATGAGTTTTGCAGGCCCGTCTAAATGGCAGCAGATCTCTCAGGGCTCTGGCTTCGGCCGGGAGGGCGTTCCTCACACTGTGATACCAGAAGTCTGTAGCTGAACCCTTGGGTGGCCTCTACACAGTAAAAGGAAGGTAGGTCCTGACTAGAATAATACAATCCTTGGGTTGGAAGAGATGTTGTGGGCCATCCAGACCAACCCCCTGCCAAGAAGCAGGAAAATTGCCTTCAAAGCACCCCCGGCAGATGGCCTTCTAGCCTCTGTTTAAAAGCACCCAAAGATGGAAACTCCACTACATTCCAGGGCAAAGAGTTCCACTGTTGAACAGCTCTCACAGTTAGGAAGTTCTATCTAATGTTCAGGTAGAATCTCATTTCCTGTTATTTGAAGCCATTGTTCCTTGTCCTAGTCTCCAGGGCCTCAGAAAACAAGCTTGTTCCCTCCTCCTGAGATGACTTCCTGTCACATGTTTATACATGACCATCATGTCTCATCTCAGCCTTCTCTTTTGCAAGCTAAACATTCCCAGCTCTTTAAGCTGTTCCTCATAGGGCTTGTTCTCCAGACCCTTGATCATTTTAGTTTTCCTCCTCTGGACACATTCCAGCTTGTCAACATCTCCCTCAAACTGCGGTGCCCAGAATTGGACATAGCATTTCAGGACCAGCTTGCATTTGAAGCACAAATTTAAGAATCAAACAAGAAAATACAAATGAAACTTGTAGTCTATCTCAATCGATGATGAAGCAGCTTTCAAGTTGGTAAGTATATTAAAAAATATAAGCCATGCCACTAAGACAACAGATGAAGATGGATCTATTTCATCATGAACAGTGATGGGCAACATACATTAATGATGATGGTTATGGTGGTGATACACAACTGAAAAAGCAAAATGAAACCTTCCATCAACCTATAAACTTTTCCTTAGCAGACAAATGCAAAGGATATTTTATACGGAGCGCATCTAAACATTCATTCCTCAACTCTACTGAAATTTGAATTATTACAACTGGTTCCAAAGGATGTCCTATAGGATGCTAAATCCAATGTAAGCTCAATGTAGAGTAGGCACACTTGATAGATTAAGACATGTTATCAGCAGTTATATAAAACTCACTGTCTTCAATGGGTCTACTCTATTTGGGATGGGACTCATCCTGGATTATGCCCATCAAATGCCTCCTGGGGTTTTTAGAAAGACGTTAAATCAAATTGGGTTCAGTGGAAATGTACATAGAACAAACATACTTAAGGTGGGTTGAGGAATTTCTTTTCATGAATCCCAGTATATTGAAGGTACCTCTAGTTGTATGAATACAAAATCCAGCTTGGGAAGAAGCCCAGATCATTTTGAGTATCTGGCCTTTAAAAAGATATCTCTTATAGAAGTATGATTAAGTGGCCTTGATACGGTAATAAGTAAAGGAAATTAAATTTCTGAATGTTATGCAACACATCAGAACAGATTATTTCAGTGGTCCCTCCTGACCTTAAAATCCATGTAGCTAAACCAGGAATACTTCAAAAGAATGAGAAGGGGAATAGCTCAGAACACCAACCTTTCACCATTAATTACCATATCTTGCTCTCTAGTTCCCTATCAAGTCCCCATGTACAATTTAAAACAACAACATGCAAGTTGTGGGAAATGCAGCTGTTGGAAGGATGATGCACCCCAGGTCCATATATGGCTGAAACACTTTCAAATACACACAGGCCCCTAGCTGGGGGGGGGGCCTTGAAGGGCTTCAGCCCCCTCCCCCAAAAAATTCTCAGGGTGGTCCGCGAGAAGGCCTTACTGGTACAATATTTAAACTGTTATGTTTATTCATATCATTATCTGATCACCATGCTCAATATATCCCATATGCATGGGGGTATTGGGATAACCATACAAAAGGTTTGCTAAGATAGACTCTCTCACTCCGACTCAGCCCCCCCCCCGAATCAAAATCCTGGCTACGGGCCTGAATCTGCAGTTTGGGCGTCCTCCTGGATTCAGCGCTGACACTTGATGCACAGGTGTTGGTGGTGGACGGGAGGGCCTTCACTCAATTAAAACTTGTGCGCCAACTGCGACCATACCTCGTGAAGTCTGACTTGACCACGGTGGTCCATGCCTTAGTTACCTCTAGATTGGATTACTGCAATGCACTCTACGTGGGGCTACCCTTGAAGATAGCCCGGAAACTTCAACTTGTCCAACGATCAGCAGCCAGATTAATAACTGGGGCAAGTTACAAGGAGCGGTCAACCCCCCAGTGTTCAAAGAGCTTCACTGGCTGCTGTTTTCCCCCCGGTCCCAATTCAAGGTACAGGTGATGATCACCTATAAAGCCATAAACGGTTTGGGACCGGCCTACCTTTGTGACAAAATCTCCCTCCATGAACCAGCCCAAACCCTCCGCTCTTCCGGGGAGGCCCTCCTCTCGCCCTTGCCAGTCTCACAGACTCGTCTGGTGGGCACAAGGGAGAGAGCCTTCTCCTCTGTGGCCCCCCGACTCTGGAACTCCCTGCCTGGATAGATTAGGAAAGCCCCCACTCTGGAAACCTTCAAAAAGCGCCTTAAAACTTGGCTTTTCCACTGTGCCTTCGGAGAGTAGACATTTAGTTTGATATTCTCGCTCTCCATTAATCCCCCCCATGTTTACATGTGTTCTCCTTTACAAAGCATGCTACCCCGTTTATCTCACCCGAGTTTTTAACATTTCATATTTGTACATGTGGCCCACCCTGTCATGTGTGATTTTAGATATCATTTGTATATTGTTCTTTTACTTAGATATATGTAGTTTACTGTGTTAATTGTTGATTATTGATTTTGTTTTTATTGTAATTTGTTGTTTGGGCTTGACCCCATGTAAACTGCCCTGAGTCCCCATTGGGGAGAAGGTGGCGGGTTATAAATAAAATTTATTATTATTATCATATGCCCCAAGCAAGAACAATGACAAAATAATATCAATCTAGCTTGAATGGGATTTGTGTGCCTCACTTCTTCACTCCAGCCTTCTTGTGCTGATCTGTCTTCTTTCTCTCCAGCCTTTCCCTTGTGTGTCCACAGTCTTTTTGCAACCCAGAAGGAAGGCTGACTTATGCATGGGATCTAACTATTTTAAGTGTTATATAAATAATACCTATCAATTTGTCAATCAGCATTAGAGGATTAGTTTTAAATATGTGTATTTTAGTAGTTATACACCCATCTTGGATAATTCCAAAAGAAAAGCAAAGATGAATAATGAAATAAAAATACCTGACTGTAAAATGCTATACAGTTTAAAAGATTATGACAAAAGCACAGTTTCATAAAAAGTAAATGGTACTACCATAGATTAGTTTTGGTATGCATTGAATAACAGATTGTTTCTGGTTGCCTGCCTCTATTTTGTTCAATTAGAACCTACAGAAAGTGTGGACAATACAGTATGTGGCTTTCCCAGTTACCAAGATTTTGAGAAAGCAAGGCCCATATATTTTCAAATGAATAGGTCTGTTGCAATAATAATAATAATAATAATAATAATAATAATAATAATAATATAAATTGAAATATCTTCTGGATGTCATCATGACTCCAGGTCCTACACCTTTTCCGAGTTCTTCCATAATTAAAACCATGATTATAATCTAGATACATTCTCAAATGTATCTAGATGGGGAATATGTGTTCCTTTAGGTCAGTGGTTCTCAACCTGGGGGTGCCCAAATGTTTTGGCCTTCAGTTCCCAGAAATTCCAGCCAGTTTACCAACTGTTAGGATTTCTGGGAGTTGATGGCCAAAACATCTGGGGACCCACAGGTTGGGAACCACTGCTTTAGGTGCTTTGTATTACAGTTCACAGAAGTTTCAGCCTGAAGGCATAATGCTAAGGGATTATGGGGAATGCATTCCAAAACACATAGCAAGCCCTAAATCAGTGCAGGCATTATTTATTCATTTGTTTATACCTTGTGAATTTTCTATAATGAAACACAAAATTTTGGATTTCCCCTGGGGTTTTCCAGGTAGGCACTGAGGAGATCCAGAATAGATTAAGCTTCAAAATGATTAGTCCATTCTCTGTATTCAAAGTGTACTTTGGGAT
The DNA here is from genome assembly GCA_030556195.1 of Anolis apletophallus. Classification (NCBI taxonomy): domain Eukaryota; kingdom Metazoa; phylum Chordata; class Lepidosauria; order Squamata; family Anolidae; genus Anolis; species Anolis apletophallus. The sequence continues at coordinate 22,027,890 of JARBWK010000007.1, forward strand.
CAAATGGCTAACTCATATCTACAAGAGATTAAGGCAGAATTGATATATAACTACAAAGGTTTTTAAAAAAACAAGAATGCTAATAAAATATGCTTCCACTCTCCAAAAAAGCATCTTATGCATGTACAAAGATAGTTGCAAGAACACAAACAAATACACAAATATGTACGCTGTCAAAGCAAAGCAAGGTGAAAAGAGAAACACTGGAAATGGGAGGATAAAACAGCAGCTGGGAGGCAGGTATTAAGTGCCGAAAAGATTAAAGAAGGAGAATCATTCTGATTCGTTAAACAGACTTTATATTAGCATGTAGAAACTGCACCTATAAATGAGTCTAAAAACATTCAAAACTGTTTGATTAATGCTGGGATATTTTTCCAATGTCTTCAATATCACATATGGCTAGACAAAAAAGACAGCAAGTTCTTCGTATTCATTTTTGGTGGTTAAAAAAGATTTGTTTGCTTATTATTATATTTGAACGCTCTCTTGCAAAAATGTCTCCTTATTTCTATCACTTTCCCGTGCCTTTGCTCTCTGCTAACCCCGTCTGCCCGCAATGACATCATCATGTAGCTAAATGTAGGAAAGGGCCATCCATGCACATTTCAAAGGTCCTTACTTTCTGCATTGCTACCAATATGTGTAATTTGGGCCTGCAAATTTTCTTAACTGACTTGGGACTTTTCAGATGTTACTTTCACTACATTTATCAACAGCATAAATCAGAGCGATCCTCCTACATTCCCATGAAGCAATGTCTATATCACTGCTATGTGAGAAGTTTTCATTTTCCTATAAAATACATTTCTAATTTATTTCCCATTCTTATATAGCCATGTTAAAATACTGCCTTTCTATCATAAAACCTCTAAGTCAACAAACATATAAAGGCAAATAGTAAACTCCACAGGGATACCAAGGATAACAATTTAAAATAAATAAATCAAGACAACTACCCAAAACTATTAAAATAATCACACAATTACCTAATGGACAGCAGAAACATTGCTATATAGGTAACTCTGGGAAGAATATCATGTAAATATCATGCCCACTTCCCCCTGCAGGTGTAGCTCCTGGCTGCATTATTGCTACTCTTGCTTTAAACATCAACCTCTTCTACAGGCTCTCCAGATGTTGCAGAAGCTAACCAAGCACCGAATAATTGAAACAAAGAGTTGGAAGAGACCACATGGGCCATCCACTCCAACCCCCAGCCATGCAGGAGTCTATGTCAGGAATTGGTTTCAGGACCTAGATAGCTTACATCAAGACTACCTCTGCTACGCTTTGGTTACATCCCGTATAGATTACTGCGACTCGCTATACATGGGGCTGCCTTTGAAGACGGTTTGGAAACTCCAACTAGTACAACGGTCGGCAGCCAGATTACTAATGGGGGCGACATACAGGGAACATACCACCCCCTGTTATGTCAGCTCCACTGGTTACCGGCCCATCTCCGAGCCCAATTCAAAGTACTGGTTTGGCCTATAAAACTCTAAACAGTTCTGGCCCAGCTTACTTGTCCGGACGTATCCACCCCTACGTCTCACCTCGAAATTTAAGATCATCCGGGGAGGCCCTGCTCTCGCTCCCATCTACAGCTCAAATGTGCCTGGCGGGGATGAGGGACAGGGCCTTCTCGGCAGTGGCTGCCCGCCTATGGAACACACTCCCAACCGAGATAAGATCAATCTATTCCCTTCTAGCTTTCTGAAAGAAAGTAAAGGCATGGCTGTGGGACCAGGCGTTTGGTCAATAAATGCAATCAGCACCTTAAGGGACGAACTGCATTGGCGTTAAGACTGATGAGGCTGGTTTAATAATGACTTTGTATAGTTTTAATTATGTTGTTTTTATCGTGATATGTTTATGCTGTGATTTTATTGTATTGTTGAAATAGCCTCTTAATGGGGTTGAATGTAAGCCACCCTGAGTCCCCCTTCTGGGGTTGAGAAGGACGGGTTAGAAATACGGTAAATAAAAAATAATAATAATACAGAGAACCTCTGACAGAGGTATTCCGAAGTATGCATCCTTCCATAGGATCTGCCATTCAGCTTTGAAAGTACAACAAGGGAGGGAATTGTGTGACCCTCTAGATGTTCTGTTGGTTCTGTTCTCCAGGAATTGACCAACAAGTAGTTGGCTATCCCTGACTCAGAAAAATACAGACATGATTGCAATCAACATTACCTGGTAGGTACAGACAAGTGCAATTTATAACAAGGATCTGACTGCCTCATCAACCTTGGGAAAATGCTTTGTAATGGCATTTTGCACATTTCTCACCCTGTTGCTCAAGTCAACAATCTGAGACATCATTCAGAGAACATCATGTAGATCCCTAGATTGTGTCACAGCCTTTTGTAAGCATCAAAACAGCCATAGTATCCCTCAGCAATTACTAGAACCTCTCAAAACCAAAGCAAACATATCTCAGATCTTAGCCATAGGCTGCCACTTGAGTGTGGGTTTCCCCTATAAATCAAATACAGCTAATTCACTCTAATTTTGCAATGATACAAAATAAATTCTATTATTTAAGACCAGACATTCACAGTAATGCGAGAGAGAAACCTAAACAGATTTATCCCCATACCAATAAGCAAACAGTATTTAGCGGAAATTCCATTTTAGAATAATGCATACAACATACTCTGTTTTGAAGCAAAACTTTTAGATATTCAGCAGTTGCACACATAGAACCCCTTTCATTAAACAATGTGACTTTTCCTCCTGCTTTGAGTACTTCCTGCTTCCTAAATCTTTCATTGTGAAAGGGTATTGCACACCACTGAAATGTCTGATTAGTCAAACAGCATGCCATGAATTCTGTCATCCTCGACCTTTGCATTTCCAGGGTGACCTTTTTTGGAATGACATTAATGCAGTCCAAGTGCATAAATGAAGTCAGATGAGTAAAATAATGGATATTGGCATTACAATATCTAAAGATCCACAAGAACACCGAAAGCTTAGCTCTGAATACAGTGATCTTTCAAACAGATGGTTTTATTGTAAGTCTTTATTTTATGTCTAGCTTGCATTAGTTCCTCATGAATTCTGCTAATGGAGTCTAAAAAAATCTATTATTTATTGCAACACCATCTCTTATAGACCACTACTAGAGAGCTCCCCTGTGTTTACAACATTACTGCATCTAAAACCTCTGAAGCATAGCAGAGATGCAAGACTATATTTAAACAGCAGATGCAATTTTCTTTTTTCATAAATATTTTTTCCCATTACAGTACACTAAAAAATAAAAAAAATCCATACCTGACTTCTAATATTTTTCATTCATTGTTTTGCATTACAGTCTCTAACAACAAACGGGGAAGGATTAGAACTTCAGTAACATACCTCCATATTGTATTTTTCCACAGTTCTCTGCAAGGGATCAACAACTTGCCAGCAAATCAAGATGCAAAGATCTATTAGCAGCATCCCTCCAACTATCACCATCAATTTTTGGTCTTTGATGATCTAAGGAGAAAAAAGAAGACAGCATAGGCAGATATTCCCATTTAACTCTGAGAGTACAATGAAGCTTTCCTTAAGTGCCATGAATATATAGCACTGCTAAGAAGCTTTGAATTATACATAGAAAATATATCTATAATATGGGAAGACAAGAAAAGGTCATTTCACAAGCTACATTTACATGGGTTTTTTTATTTGCCAAGCAAAGCCAACTGAACAGACAAAAGTACCATATATTCCGGCGTACTAGATGACTTTTTAGCCCTGGAAAATCTTAAGAAAAGTTTGGGGTTGTCTAGTACGCTGCGTATAAAATTAAAATAATAATAATTAAAAGAAAAAACATAACATACAATTACCTTAAGAGGGAGGGGGGAGGAGGAGGGGGGAGGGAGGGCATGGGGAGGAGGAGCGACTCTGTAGTTTCCTGACTCCCTTTAGCGCCATGGCCGTGCCTCAAAGCTCCCTCGCCATCTTGGCTGGAGGGAGGGTGCGCGCGTTCTTCCTTCCAGCAGGAAGGCAGAGGAAAGGTTGAGGTGGGGCCAGCACCAAGCTCTCCTCCTCCTCCCATGCCGGCATGGAGGCGCCAGGATGGACGCCAACGCAGGAGAGTCCTCCCCGGATGGTCTTCTTTGGATGTAGGCAAGGAAGGAAGGAGGGAGGCACCGGCAAGGTTCACCAGCAGCAGCCTCCGAGCCGAGCGAGGTGTAGGAGGGGCAGAGCCATGCCCGCCCGCCCTCCCTCACCCCAAACTCCACACGCGCAGCTGATTCTCAGCTGCTCATGTGGAACTTGAGACAAAGGAGGGCAAACGCGGCTCCGCCCCTCTTCGCCCCGCTCAACCCAGAAGCTGCTGCTGGCGAGCCTCGCCAGCACCTCCCTCCCTCCTCACCTGCATCCAAAGAAGACCATCCAAAGAAGACTCTCCCACGCTGGCGCCCATCCTGAAGCCTCCATGCCGGCATGGGAGGAAGAGGCGGAAAGCCCAGCGCTGGCCCCGCCTCCACCTTCCTTCTGCTGGAGGCATCCGTCCTGACCCCTCCATGGCGGCATGGGAGGAAGAGGTGGAGACCTTGGCGCTGGCCCTGCCTTCACCTTCCTTCTGCCTTCCTAACAGAGGGCTTCCTTGCGCCAGCGATGCGTGCACCCTCCAGCCAAGGCATCCCCTGCTTTGAGGGGAGTCATCTTAAACGGCAAGTATATCCCTAACTCTGTATTTTGTGATGATAAGTTGGGGTGGGGGTCATCTTATAGCCTAGTAGCCTAGTACCCCGGAATATACGGTACTCATAATTTTAACATATTCTGCACACATATACAAATCCTAATCAAATCTTTTATGCTCATATTTATGTAGAAATACATGCATTAAAGATTCTGCCAAAAACTATAACTAAAGTAACAATTCATCTACTTTCCAAAATCTTCTCCTAATCAGAAGGGATTGGTTGCATATCAGGATCTAAGCGCAACTAACTTACCATGCATTAAAACTGTATACAAGAAATAATAGTTGGCTTCAACAGAATATACTCTTAATTATTTATAAAACTGGAGTATCTGTCTAGATCCAACCCATCTATTCGACTCAATAATACAATCCTCGGGCACCTCTCACAACAATAATATATAAAATAAAGATCTTTATTCTAAAAGACTGGTTGGACTAGAAACTAAAAAGTGCCCCAATTAATTATTATTATCATTATGATACTATAGTTTTAAGCAACAGGTTTTTATTTTTCTCATTTTAGAGTAAGTAACAGTGCTGGGGAAAATGTAACTTAACTTGCCATATGTTGGTTCATTTTCAACAGATGGCCTTTTAATCGTGCATTTGGTGGTGTTCATTTTATTTAGCATGGAGGTGTTGACTTCTATGAAATCAGCTCCCTCCTCATATATTTATATTAGTAACTCAGAAAAAAATCCCAAGGAGCATCTAATCTTATCCGTACTAAAAGAGAGGCATTTCACGATGATAGTAAATCTTCTAGGATTGCATTCTTAACTGTATGGAACTCACTGGGTGATACCTATGCATATAATATTTAGAAGAAGGCTGGAGCTCCATTAGTATTGATGGGTAAAACATTCCAGTAATGTGAATTTAATATGTTACCTATCAGAATAGCCTTTAGACATCTATTGGGTCATTTTGCTCAGCCAGGTTCTAGTCCATACTTAGACCCTACCCAAGCCCATCTTTATGTCATGGATTAGGCCATGTGCACTGCTCCATTAGTCCTGCTACACAGAGCTCTTGTATATGAGTGGTAAATATATCAAAGGGTAGAAAACAATTGTAGGCCCAATAAGCAAACTGTGCAGGTGAATACAAACCTAGGATGCCTCTACATTGTAGCATTAATGCACTTTGACACCCCTGAACTGTAATGACACAATGTTGTGGAATCAGTTCTCACCTATCATACTTTCCCTTTATCCCAGCACCTTATTCCGGGAACCTGAAAGTCCCATTTGAAACCAAGAAAGTAGCTTCATACCAAGAGTAGAACAGAGAACCATTGGTACTTGAAGCTAGGTCAAATTGTGGGTGAAGGGACACAAGAACACTTTTTTTCTTATATTTTTTAGGCATTTGGGAAAGGATAAGGGGCAGACTTCGGGCAGGCTGGGGGGATTGGGGGGGCATGAATTTTACATGCCATTTTGAATGTATTTGTTGCTTTTTAATTCTGTTTTTACCACACTGTTCAATGCCTTAAATGAAGAAATAGTTTTCTAAAATCTGCAGATATACTCGCAGGAACACCTCAGCAAGCGAAAGTCCAAAAGTGGCAGGCTAAAACCTAGAACCTCAATCTATGGCTAATACCAAATGAGAGACTCCTTCCTGGGCACACAGTAGACTGGGCAACTTGGAAGGCACTGAACAGACCATGCTCTGGCACCACGAGATGCAGAGCCAACCATAAGAAACGGGGCTACAAAGTGGGGTCCACGACATGCAAGTATGGAGAAGAACAAACCACAGACCACCTATTACAATGCAGTCTGAACCCTGCCACATGCACAATGGAGGACCTTCTTATAGCAACACCAGAGGCACCCCAAGTGGCCAGCTACTGGTCAAAGAACATTTAATATAACACCAAGTTTCACTCCTGATATGATAAATAACCACACTGTTGCTACATAATTGATTTGTTGGTTTTTTTAGCTTTTGTATTGCACCCTTTAAACTTGTCTAGTGTGGGACTGTTAGCCGCCTTGAATCCCCACAAGGAGAAAGGTAGGGTATATACGACGATGATATTGCATTATTTCCACATTTCTCATCAAGAAAGCTATGACTACTTCATTTTAGTTCAATGCCTTCCTTAACCTAATCTGAGCAGGAACTGAGTGATTACACCTTCTAGATCACCCCACTAATATAGCATGAAGTTATGGGAAACTGCTAACAAGTGGTTAAATTCCCTACATTTTATTGGATCAGGCTTCAGACCCATCTAAGATGAGAAGTAGCTTATCAAGTATGATCGTTCTTAAATCTACTATTCACAAATTGGGAATTAAGGACACACTGTGAACATGAATGTCATCTCCTCTTTTTGGATGCACAGTTGCTCCCCTCCCTTCTATATTATGTTTTGGCTATCGGGCCCATTTGTGGTTACATCCAAATCAGATTTACCTAAGGTTGCTCACAACTAATTCAATTGCTGGTTGGACAGTGTCTTTGAGCTTTGTCAGCATAAGCCTGCACAGGTGGACAATGCAAAATGACCACCACACATGTCAAACTCCCTAGGTTAAGAAACATAGTTATGCTTTTTTGTTTCATATTACAAAACCTCTCTCTCCAGCTATCAAAGTTAAAAGCCTTAGTGTCATTTTTGACTTGTTATTGACAATGGAGGCCCAGGCCTCCGCTGTCAGTAAGTCGGCCTTTTTCCATCTTCGGCAGCCTAGGCGGCTGGCGCCCTGCCTGTTTGGGGATGACCTGGCCACAGTGGTTCATGCCACGGTAACTTCAAAAATGGACTATTGTAATGCCCTGTATGTTGGCCTTCCCTTATCGGTGACCCGGAGACTTCGACTGGTACAGAATGTGGCCGGCAGACTCCTCGGGAACCCCCGTGAGGAATGATATAACACCTGCTCTGTACCGATTGCATTGGCTTCTGTTAGAGTTCCGTATTACTCACAAGGTGCTGGTACTGACCTTTAAGGCCTTGCATGGCCAAGGGCCAGCGTACCTATGGGAACGCCTCTCTCCGTGTCGACCCTGGAAATCACCGCGCTCAGATCATCAGAATCTATTACAGGTCCCAGGCCATAAGGATGCCCATGTGACATCAACCCGGCATAGAGCTTTTTCGGTGATCGCCCCATCACTTTGGAACGCCCTCCCTCTTTACATCAGAGCCACCTGCGATCTAAAAGACTTTCGCACGGCTTGTAAAACGTGGCTGTTTGAGAGGGTGTTCGGCTGAGAAATTGTTTAGATTGTTAATTGTTTTTAGATGTTTTTAGACGTTAATTGTTTTTAGATGTTTAGATACTTTAGATATTTTAGATGTTTTAGGTACTTAGCTGTGTGTTTTACTGTAAATCGCCCAGAGCCATCTGAGATGGGCGATTACTAAATCCCAAAATAAATAAATAAATAAATACTCTGTTGTAAAAATCAGAAAATTCCTCTCATCTAATGAGAAATCTTTGTGTTGCCATCCAACACACACTTAATTCAGGAATGAGTTGAACAATCTACAAATGGCACGTGGAAGGCAAGAAATGCTCTCTTTTCTGAGACTTTGCACGCCTTGGTTTTTCTCATCACCTCAGCATATTCCACCACCAGCACCCACCAGAGATGAAGCTCCAGTTCCCCAGCCGGTGAATTGGCAGAGACAAGAATAGCCTCAGTTTGACAAAAGGCCAAACATTCTCAATGCCATGCCTGATAATAGAAGTAGTGCCAACCAGTGAGATGAAAAGAGAGAAAAGCTTTTGGCAGTAGATTGAGTAGATTGATAGCTTAGATGGCAAAAATGAGGACAATGGCAACATGCCCAGGACAAAACTACACAGCATCAGTCATACATCACACCCACATTGGCAGAACATGTTATTTAATATCCAGAATCTATCAGAACTGCACATCCCATTCAAACTCAGTGCTTCTATCTTACAATGCAACCCATCATAGACAGCTCCACGCTATCAACCTGAAAAGAGAAAAGAAAACACTCGGGGATGTTTAAGGGAACCCTTCTCTCAAGTATATTCTATTGGGTTAGTATCTACTAGGCAATCTCTGAAGCAAGAGCTTCCTCCCCAAGGATGTACAAGCTGAAACTCTGAAAGGGCACTTATGGTCACATATAATAAGAAATCAGAACTGTAGAGGGTTCAAACTTTCAATTATTGTATTTATTTATTTGCTCTCAGACTAGATGCACAGGATGCTGTTCGTCAACGGTAAATGAGAATTCTTCATGGTTCTAGTTTTTGCCAAAACAACCTCCTATCTTCTCATGTTATACTATTTGTACAGCTTTTTTTGTAAAAATGGGAGTTGCATACCAGGCGTATTTATGGAGGAGGAAGAAGGCTTCAGCTAGCCACATAATATGTAGACTCACATTTTAGGCTTGAATCAACAGGTCAGGACACCTAGACATTGCTCTACTAAGTACGCCTGTCTGTCACTTCAAGATACAGATTTTCAGGGAACAATAGTCCTCAAGCTGTAGCAAGGATTATTTAGGAGCCAGATTCTGAGAAGCACAGGGGCAAATGATCGTCTGCATTTTCTCCTGTGTCTCTTTGACATCTGTCTTTCTTTGGAGTACAGATCTGTGCATGTTACACAGTCTTGCTTGCACACTTATAAAGAGGTTTGCTGTCTTCTGATAACATGGATACAGCATAATTCCAATTGCAAGTCCAACTACATTCCATAAATAGAATGGAAGGGACATTTTTTGTTTTTTAAACTGTTATGGTTGGGATTGGATGTCGGGCATGTTCTGTATCTCTTTAACAATGTATTTGCTATCCAGTGAAGACACAATACAAAAACCATTTGGGCGTGATGTGGATTATTCCGTACCTATATTCCAGAAATTGGGAAATGAAATACAAATATTTAAATAGCAAACTGCTATGGAAGAGTTAGGCATATATTCCCACAGAGATCTCCACAAGAAAATATTAATATTAACACACACACCCCATTTTAAAAACAAGAAAAAAGGAAACAAGCCAGAAGGTAAGCAATGAAGAAACTGAGAATGAGCAGTATTAGAACAGTTGGAGCCCCCAGTGGCGCAATAGGTTAAACCCTTGTGCTGGCAGGATTGCTGACTGAAAGGTTGGAGGTTCTAAACCTGGGAATGGGATGAGCTCCCGTCTGTCAGCTCCAGCCTCTCATGTGGGGACATGAGAGAAGCCTCCCACAAGATGGTAATACATCTGGGCATCCCCTAGATAACGTCCTTGCAGACGTCAATTCTCTCACACCAGAAGCGATTTGCAGTTTCTCAAGTCATTCCTGACACACATGCACACACGCGCACTGTGATGAGGTGGATATTTATGTGCAAATGCATGTGCTGTATGTTGATCACATGCTTATTTATATGGTTTAGAAGGGACATTTGTATTTGAAATAGGGTTAAATGTTAGACAGACCCTAAAGGGTTAACTATGATAGTAAAGGCATTTCCCTCCTAGGGGAATATGTTGTCATAGTAACAGTGGGCGGAGCCAGCCAAGGCTAGCTTTAGAATGTTCATTTTTGAGTCTGACAGTTGCAGAATGTCAGTTGGCCAGCTGCTGTGAGCAGTTGGTTGGGAATTGGCAGCGGCTGAAGCTGCAAGCTGTTTGTAGGAGCTGCAGTGTGCAGTTCAGTTCTGTGTGTGTGTGGGTTTAGAGAAACCCAAGTGTAGGACAAGTTAGTCCTAGGGTTGAGAGTAACCCAGTGTTAAGTGGTTACTTCTGTGTAACTGTGTAAGGGGAATTTAAAACCCCAGTGTTACATTGTTGAAACCTTGAAGTTTATACCTCTTCGGAGCATTTTGAAACCACCTAAGCTATTAGCCCATTTGTGTAAAATAAACTGTTTAACACTTTCAGCAGTGACAAATGGTGGCAGCGAATTAATAAATAATAAAGAAAGAAAACAGTTATAACTAGTGGTAGTGGTCAGTCGTCCACAGAGAATCCAGTACGAGGTGTGCGAATAAACGAAGATCAACGCTAGCCTTCGGCGGCGTTTCGATTCATTTCACGCACACACAAAACTTAGAGCCATTTTTGCATTGCAAAAATTGAAAAACTCAAAGATATCTTACAGAAGGGGACAAGACTTAAACGACCAATCAGCTATTACATAACATCTGAAGTCAGGTTAACAATTCAATCATTGTTGGAAGTTTTCATGGCCAGAATCACTAGGGTATTGTGACATTTCCAGACCATACGGTTATGTTCTAGCAGCATTTTCTCCTGGTGTTTCACCTGCATCTGTGGCTGGCATCTTCAGATCACTTCTATCACTGTTTTTAACTCATGACACTTTATACCAGGGGTCCCCAAAATAAGGCATGTGGGTCGGATGCGGACCTCCAAGGTCATTTACCAGCCCTTTGCCTTAAACTTTAAACTCGGGGTTGCCCTAAGTCTGAAACGATCTGAAGACACACAGCAACAACAATCCTAATTAACTTGACTATCTTATCAGCCAAAAACAGGCCTACACTACCCATTGAAATCCTGGTAAGCTTATGTTGGTTAAAATTGTTCATCATTTAAAATACTGTATTGTTCTTTCTTTTCTTTTCTTTTTTTGCACTGCAAATAAGGTATGTGCAGTGTGCATAGGAAGTTGTCGTGTTTTTTTCAAACTGTAGTCTGGTCCCCCAACATTCCGAGGGATTGTAGACCAGCTCTTAGCTTTAAAAGTTTGAGAACCCCTCGTTCTTACTATAGTTGCCTGCAAGAAAACAACGTAACAGGCAAATTATTGACGCCTTTCTTCACCTAACTCAGTGTTTCTCAACCTGGGGGTAGGGACCCCTGCGGGGTTTACCAGGGGATGTCAGAGGGGTCACCAAAGACCATCAGAAAACACAGTATTTTCTGTTGGTCATGGGGTTTCTGTGTGGGAAGTTTGGCCGAATTCTATTGTTGGCGGGGTTCAGAACGCTCTTTGGTGAACTATAAATCCCAGCAACTTCAACTCCCAAATGTCAAAGTCTATTTTCCCCAATCTCCACCAGTGTTCACATTTGGGCATATTGAGTATTCGTGCCTAGTTTGGTCCAGATCCATCATTGTTTGAGTCCTCAGTGCCCTCTGGATGTAGGTGAACTACAACTCCAAAACTCAAGGTCAATGCCCACGAAACCCTTCTAGTATTTTCTGTTGGTTGTGGGAGTTCTATGTGCCAAGTTTTGTTCAATTCCATTGCTGCTAGAGTTCAGAATGCTCGTTGATTGTAGGTTAACTATAAATCAAAGCAACTACAACTCCCAAATGACAAAATCAACACCCCCCAATCTCATCAGTATTCACATTTGGGCATATTAGGTATTTGTGCCAAATTTGGTCCAGTGAATGAAAATACATCCTGCTGTGTGTAAGGCCTGGCCAGTTGACGTGTAGTTGACTACTGGGTGAACTGCAGGTCAGCTAAAAAATGGAAGAGATTCCGCTCCAGAACGTTTTGGAGTGTGAATTCCAGGTGCTAGACACGACCCAGGGAAGATTCCATATCCGGACGCAGATTGATAAGTCAGAAAGGAGATCTGTCTCCGTTCCTTTAGTGCTAGCGTAATGGACCACACCCATTTAGGGGTCAAGAGGTCCCAGCTATATTGACATCTCCCCGAAGGGTGACCACCTATAGGGCCCAGGAAATGCCATGGTTTCCCCTACCCAGCTGTTTGAATATTGCTAGTCAGTCCCTATTGTCAGCACGTTTGTCCCCACAGGACCTGACATTTACTCCGTCTCCTTGCCCATCTGCCGGTCCTACTGTACTACCTTTGAATTGTTAGATTAGGTGTTTATTGTTTACTACTTCTTTGTTAATTGCTTTATAGTCTAATCCTAAATTGTGATTGTTTGTACACGTTTACCCTGTTTATTATGTTCTATGTAAGTCGCCTAGAGCACCTCGGTGGAGGGTGACTAATCAAATAATAAATGGTATGGTAAGGTATATCAGATATTTACATTACGATTCATAACAGTATGTCACGCCACAAGCCCCACAAGCCCCTGCTTCCTATGAACAATACTGTGGCCATGTTAGCTTTAAGATCCCTTCCAGGCCTGCTTGTCTTTCCCATGGGAGCCTGGTACCAAGTATGCAGGGTGAACTGGTCAAGGTTACCAAAGCTAGCCTGGGCGATACACAAAGAGGCCCGGGACTGAGACAAGCCTGACTCCCCTTTGCACCTGGAGACGCTAACGAGGTTTACATTCCTGAAAAGCTGAGGTAGCTGAAACATCAGCTACCATCCATCATGCCCACTTTGACACTCGACGCAAGTTGCGTGACCAAAGATCAAAGGGTCTAAACAGTATATCCGTGTGGAGTTGGCCCGGAGCTTTATCTCGTGCCAACGACGCATTCAGGACTATGGATCTCTGAAGGAGGCCACCGGGCCTACTAAGCTCTCTGCCTGCCTATAGAGGATCTGGCCCACTTGGGCAAAGCCTTGCTCCGTTGCTACGTTCCTGTTTGTTCCTGAAATACTTTCTTTGCATTTGAACCCAGCTTGGTTCCTGATTGCCTCCGGCTGTATCCTGATTGATACGGGACTATTTACTCATTGCTTTGCTCCTGAGATTTGTTGCTATTGAAAGCACTATAAACTTGCTTTCAACTTTTCTCCTATACCTTTATTTTCAATAAACCTGTTGTACCTCAGCTGATTGTGTGGTTTATCAAGGGAGGTCTTGGTCAACGGCCTAGAGGGCGACACAGTAGCACAAGGGCAGTTATGAAGTAGCAATGAAAATAATTTTATGGTTGGGGGTCACCACAACACGGGGAACTGTATTAAGGGGTCGCGGCATCAGGAAGGTTGAGAACCACTGACTTGGCTGATTCCAATTCAGCCTTTCCATCTTCAAGAAAGAGAGGGGAACCCAGGGCAGGGTGGGGGAGAGGCATGCATGTATTATTGGAATTTGGTTTTGAGACTTACCTTTTTCTTCATTTTTACATTTTTGAAAATTGCATGGACTCTCCATGTTTTTGCAAACATTGCCCCAAACGCAGTTGTGTAGCCCACTGTAAGTATCCATGTTCGGACCTGAAGGAAATAAACAAAACACAATTTAAGTAAAGGATGCATCAAACTCTTCTACAGAGATTCAAAAGGCTACTCCTTTGGACTGCAACTTCCAGATTCTCCCAGCCAACAAGAACAAAGGACAATGCTTTGGAGATCTTTAAGAAACACCTGAAAACCTGGCTTTTTTGCTGTGCCTTTGGAAAATAATTATTTAATTTCTAGCATTGCTCTCCTCAATGCTCCCATTCTTGGAGTCTATCCCCCCCCCCCCCGGTAAAGGATGCTATTCCGCTTATCTCACCCTGAGTTTTTAAGACTTTATATGTGTGCCTGCGGCCCACCCTGTCTTTGTGATTCTGACATCTAGTTGTATATTGTTTTTTTTATTTATATGTATTTTGATTGTGTTATTGCTGTTTTTGATTTTATTTTATTGTAATTTGTTGTTTGGATTCTGAAAGCTATGATTTTAAAAAGCAATTTTCCCAACATCCGCCATTTCTTATTTGTTTATATCAAACACAGTTATGTGTTTAAGCCAGTGATTTCAACCTTTTTTGAGCCGCGGCACATTTTTTACATTTACAAAATCCTGGGTCACACCACCAACCAAAATGACACAAAATGACACTCTAACTGTCATTTTACTAGCTGTCACCCTCCCCCCTCGTGACGCCGCTGCTTCTGCCCGCCCCCCCGGGAGGCCCACGCGCAGGAGGCTTGTCACCGTCCCGCGGGGGAGGGCTGCGCTGAGTGGCCAAAGCGCACGCGGGCTCGGCTGAGCAGGACAAATAGGAATTGAGCACACAGGGTGGCTCCGAGCCTCAGAACAAACTGTGGCGAAGGCTCGCAGCCGTCGCAACTCCCAGCTCTCCTTCCCGAAGGGGTTCAGCCCCGCCAGGAGTGCCTCCCCCCCCCCCGCGTCCCTTCAGCTTCCCTGCTGTCGCCTTGGGGCCAGATTGGGAAGGAACCAAGCTGGGCTGTGGAGCTGCACATCCCAGCCTCTGCTCTGCTCTGCAGCGAACACAGAGCCCAGCCAGGAGAGGCCAGGAGATGAGGGGTTCCTCCCCTTCCCCAGCACGGAGGGGCTAGAGGGCAGAAAGCCTCGCCTCGAGCCTCCGGGAGCGGGGTTGGACGGGGCAGCTCCCACAGACTCCTCCTTGCTGCTAGAGGGGAGGAGGGCAGAAGAGCACCCAGGAGCCAGGAAGCAGGAGGAGCCGCAGCCTGGCCAGGTAGCCCTTGGTGCGCAGAGGGAGGGAAGGAAGGAAGGGGAGAGAGAGGAGGGAGGGAGGAAAGTTCTGGACGCCGAGGGCTCCCCCTGACTGCAGCCAGGCTGGCTGGCATTGCTGCTTTGGCCAGGAAAGCCTCATTTCCACTGCCTGAAGTTTCCCGCTAGGCTCTCTACACTGTAATTTCCCACGGCACACCTTATGATCTCTCATGGCACACTAGTGTTCTGTGGCACACTGGTTGAAAATCACTGGTTTAAGCAACAGGCCCACACACCCGAAATGTGAGCAATATAAACTCTTTTCAAAAATTACAAAACCTATCAAATCTCTCTATCTCAACCTGACCTAAGCCAAATACTGTAGCTACAAACCCAAATGGGAAATAACGGATGTGGTTTTGTGCAGAAAATTGGCTAGCAATTCAATGAAGTGCTTTGAATTCCATGAATATGAAAAGAACCGAAGGACAGAATTAAAGTCTTAACTCCCATTTATTTCAGTACAATTTATAAATGAAAAGCCTTTAAGAAGAAATCAAATGTAAGTAAGGAAGGGCCCTATAAAAGAAGGAATGTACATTGGACAATGTGGTAGAAAAGGAAGCACAGGCATCCGAAAAGAATGAAAAATGGTCTGCTTTTCATCCCAGCAATTTTAAATGTGGGACAGAGCGTTCAGCTGGCAATGTTGATGATGCCGGTTTTTTTTAAACCTACATCATTAGCATTTATGCTGCAGTTTTTGTGCTCCATTTTTCACCAGGCACATTACCACAGGCAACCCTATTGTTCTAAGAAGAAAAACAAGGCACCAGACAAACATCAGCAATAAACATTAAGAGTGAAACATAAACACCATCTTAATTGGGTTAATAAAAGCAAATTCTTGAATTCTGAGGAGGGGAATGAATTTACAAAGCCCAACGCAGATCTTTTCAGCTCAGATGGTGTATTTTTTTCACTGTAGCATTTTAAATCACATTGTTTTTCTTCCCTTTCAGTTGGATCCAGCTTCCTGTAATTGCCACATACAATAAAATAGCATGTTGAATTCAAAAGTAAAGGTATACATACAGCCACTTGTATCTTGACAGAAAGAGGTCAAGTTTTGTCTTTGTTTTTTGAAATGACGGTAAATAGTCTGGAAATCAATCCAATACAAAAAGGTTTAAATAAAGTTGGGAAGTCTAATGGCAGTGGGTTGCTGTGAGTTTTCCAGGCTGTATGGCCACGTCCCAGAAGCATTCTCTTCTGACGCTTCAACCACATCTATGGTAGGCATCCTCAGAGGCTGCGAGGATGCCTACCATAGATGTGGGTTTCCAACAAACGTAGTTTCCAACAAACCAGGCAAGTGGGGTTTATATATCTGTGGAATGTCCAAGGTGGGGAAAAGAACTCTTATCTGTTGGAAGCAAGTGTGAATGTTGTAATTGATTGGCTTGATTAGCATTGAATAGCCTTGCAGCTTCAAAGCTTGGCTGCTTCCTGCCCAAGGTAATCCTTTGTTGGAAGGTGATTAGCTGACGCAGATTGTCTCCAACAAACCTCACAACCTCTGAGGGTGCCTGCCATAGATGTAGGTGAAACATCAGGAGAGAATGCTTCTGGAACATGGCCAGACAGCCCAGAAAACTCACAGCAACCCAGTGATTCTGGCCATGAAAACCTTTGGCAACACATCTTACGATAGTGACACAATTTAACCCTACAGTCTTTCTCTGCATATTGATTTAAATGTAGCCCCACTGTATTCCCAGGTGAGTGCAAACTGAATAGCAAATGATGTTCTGTATGCACATCTTCCATCTGAAACATAACACATACTTTACAATCTCTTCTTTTATATACTTAATATGGAATCCAATATTCCTAAAGAAGAATTCCACTTCATTATATTTAAATGAAAGAAAACAAAGAATAGGGATGACTTTTAGCAGCACTGACAATTCTGTATCATAACAAAGTAATGGCAAGGAATCTCTTGGTAAATTTCTCATTATAGGTCTACTGACTGAAGTGGACAAATGTAGTTTTTAATACAAACAGAACTGTATTTCTCCATCACTAGTTGTTAATCATAATGAACTGCATGCAAATAAAACTGATCAAGGTCTCTGTCCATGATCTCCCCTGAAGAGCTGACACTGGAATCTTTCCATACAGTATTATATTTACCAACAATTGTCTTCTTATCCAGAGGATGTAATCTTGCAAAAATTAAAATGAGCAAGATTAAGCCACCTAAGCATGGTGAGATATATTATTTATTTGTTTGTTTGTTTGTTTGTTTTGACTTCTAGACCGCTCCTTTTAGAAGCTCGGGGTGGTTTACAACAGGATAAAACACACATAATAAAATCAACACATTAATACATTAAAACACACTAAACTAAATCTCTACACTCTATTACACTTTAAATGAGGACTAACAACAAGGTGGTAAGGCTTTACTCTAGTGAGAACACTTGACGGAAGAGGACCGTCTTACATGCTCTTCAGAAGGAGGACAGTTCTGTGATTCCTCGTACTTCATCGGGCAGGGCGTTCCACATTGTTGGTGCCACCACCGAGAAAGCTCTTTCCCTAGTTGTGGACAGATGGTATGTCCGGATAGATTGCAACGATCTCTGGGGAACATGTGGGGAGAGGCGGTCCCTCAAGTACACAGGCCCTAGACCAGGAGTGCTCACACTTTTTCAGCATGGGAGCTACTGATTAAAAAACCAAGTCCCAAAGATCACCTACCCAGAAATGTAAAACGTATAACTATTTTCTTATTTATTTATATTTATTATTCATTTTTATGTACCGCTCCTTCCAGCAGGCTCGGGGCAGTTTACATAAAATGAAGTTATAAAACATCAACAATTTCAATTTAATAACAACAATATAAAACAGAGCATAAAAATACATCCAACCACCCCATTTCTCCCACACTGCCATATTACCACACATATTATCAGCCAGAAAGTAAGAAGAGAGGCTTTTGAACTGCAAGGCCATTGAATACTCAGCAAGGTAAACAAAGGGGCATGCAAAAATACATCCAACCACCCCATTTCTCCCACATTTCCATAATCCCCAACATATATTTCTCAAGGAACAAAGCAAGCAGAGAGGCTTTGGAGCTAAAATACCATTTTTAAACATTAAAAATAAACAAAGAGACATGCCACAGAACAATCAAGCACCCACCCCAAAGTAAAAAGACCGACCTTTGAGATGCGGTAAGGAAATGACCCCAAAGCATCCTTCTTCTTCTCCTCCGTCCTTGCTCCTATTTCCACTCTGCCAGCATGCGTGCCGCCTCCAAGAGCTCACGAGAAGTCTGAGAGGCAGAATGGGCGCTTCTGCACATGCACGCGGGGCCAGCCATGAATCGCGTCATCCAGGCCCGCCCCCTTTGGTCTCCTACGACTCTGAGTGGCTGGAGAAGGACGGAGGGAGGAGGAGGAATCCAAAAGAGGGGGCCCATTCTGCCTCTTGGGCTCTGGAGCTTTTGGAGGCGGCGCGCGAGCCGGGAGCGGGGAGGAGCAATGACGGAGGACTTCTTTGCAGCGTGCAGGGGCGTGTGAAGAGGACCAACAGCAAAAAAAACCTGGTCAGGGGCCTGAAGATCACCAGGATGAGGCCCAAAGATCACCCTGGTGATCCCGAACACCATTCTGAGCACCCCTGCCCTAGACCATAGGAGGCCTTGAAGGTTAGCACCAGCACCTCAAAAGCAATCCGGTACTCTATTGGAAGCCAGTTCAGTTGCTGGAGGATTGGTGCGATATGGCATCTCGCTGGCGCCCCAGCGAGAAGGTGAGCCGCAGCATTCTGCACTAGCTTGAGTTTCCAGGTTACTCTCAAGGGAAGGCCAATGTAAAGGGCGTTACAGTAGTTCAACCTCGAGATGACCGTCGCCTGGATCACTGTGGCCAGGTCATTCCCCGATAGGTAAGGTGCCAGTCGCCTAGCTTAGCACAGTTGGAAAAATGCGGTTTTGCTGACCATAGAAACCTGGGCCTCCATGGTCAGCATAGAGTCTAACTGGACTCCCAAGCTTTTTACTACCGATGACTGGCGTAGTGCCTCGCCATCCAAGGTAAGCAGCCAGCACTCTCCCCCACCCGGGCGGCCCAGCCACAAGATCTCCGTCTTCAATGGATTCACCTTCAACCGCTGTGGAACGCCCTCCCAGCTGGAACGCGGGCTATAAAGGACCTGCTCCCGTTTAGACGCGCCTGCAAAACTTATTTGTTTAAGCAGGCCTTCGGTGAGTAGGTCCTGCCCATGTTCCGCTTTAGCCGCTGTCCTGGGGTGTCACGCTATCTAATTTCTGAACTGTACCTGGGGGTTTTGTATTTTGCTGTTTTAACTGTTTAATTGTCTTAGATGTTTTATCGCATTGCTTGTGTGTAGTTGTACCTTCGGTTCCTGTGAGCCGCCGCGAGCCTCAGGGAGTTGGCGGCATAGAAACCCGAATAATAAATAAATAAATAAATAAATAAATAAATAAATAGATCGTAGCCATCCAGTCACAGCTTCGAGGCACTGATGGAATGAATCGGGTACGGTGCTTTCCTGCAGCCTGCCAATGCATAGTTCCAAAACTGCCATAACTTCAAAACTCCAAAATGCCAAAACTTCTTTCCTAAGAACCATGCCAAGGACCAGATCTCTGTTTTCCATACAGCAGAACCTGACCCCCCTGCACAAAATCTAAGACTCCAAAAGTCCACTTCTTCCTCTTCCCTTGAGAAAGAAGCCCCAAAGTGCCCAGAATCATGCTTTCCCATATCATATCTGACACTCTCCATAGGTACACTATCTCTCTCCTTCCAATGGAGCAGAGAATAGTGGGTGGAACAGACTCCTGTGTTCTGCCACACTTTGAGCACTATTAGACTGAGTCTTTTATAGGAATATTCTGCTGATGTAGTCCAAAAGTTGTAAATTAATGATAGGCGCCTTCCATCCTGGATCCATCTCAGTTTCCTGGCCAGATGTTGATCTTCTTGATTGGTGTTGATAAACACAAGACTTGTGTTGGCTTTCTTCTTAACAGAAGGGATGTTGCAAACATTTCCTTAACTTGAAAGACCCGTTGTCACAGTTCTTATCAGAGTTCACCTTTTCAGCTGTCATTAGCAACTTTTAATTACAGTCCAGCAAGCTGGTAGTTAAGTCATTGCAGGCCTTAATATTATACTGGTGTCTCCAAAATTATCGAACTCCATCCATACATCTTCCATTCATTCCCACACATCATTTATATCAAATCCACATTTATCAAATCTGCAATTGAATTTCTTGTGACAATGGATTTACCCCCCTCATTTCTTGCCACTTTTTTCCACATAAAGTAAAAACCTTGTGGTCCACCAGAACTTGCTGGAGCATTTTTCTTGTTTCTTATTCACCCCGTTTCATTTATCAAGCACACATAATCAGTGATGTGGTGATTAATTTGGAAGTGAAGGATCTTGCTAGGTGCAATCTTTATTATCCAGCGATGCTGGAATTCCATCCTACTTTACTTTATCTCAGTTCTAGCAATGTTTATTTATTTATTTACACCAGGGCTGTCCAACCGGCGGCCCAGTTGGGGGACCACATACGGCCCCCCAGCCCCTTCCCTACGGCCCCCTAAGCTTTTTAATAAAAAATAAAAATTGAAAAATAAAATAAATATTTTTTTAAAAAAAATCTACATCCGGGGTCGGAGCAAGTATCGCGAGAATACGCAATCCACACGGGATTTTGCTGTCAACGCGAGATCACGCCAGCGTTGACAGCGAAATCCCGTGTGGATTGCGTATTCTCGCGATACTCTTCGGCTACTCTACTACTGGATCGCTGAGGCCCACAGACGCGATTAGGACCTTCTTCGACTCAGTCGGTCGTCGCCTCTCTCGTCGTCCGGGTACTCCTGGATCCTGCGCGTTTGGAAAGGTAGGCGAAGCAGGGGGCTCCTCAGGGGCTCCACATTCCCTTCCCCATCTCCCCTCATGTATTAAATATAAAATTAAATATATTTAAAGATGAAATAAGGGGAGATGGGATACATTAAAATAAGGGGAGAGGGGAGGATGGAATTAAATATATTTAATATTAAATTAAAATAAGGGGAGAAAGGAGAGGGCGCCAAGGAGAGGGCGGAGCCAGGGCGGAGCTGGGGGTGGGGGCAGACCCTACGGCTCCCCAGGTCATTAGTGACCAGAATTCAGGTCCCTGGGCCGGTAGAAGTTGGACAGCCCTGATTTACATCATTTATATTCCACCCTTCTCATCCCTCAGGGGACTCAGGGTGGATCACGATGCACATATACAGACAAACATTCAATGTCATAGACATACAACATATATAGACAGACAACGAGCTACACAATTGGTCAAGAGCTCACCCTGACCCGGGCAGGCCTCGAACTCATGACCTTCTGGTCAGTGGAGATCTTATGCAGCTGACTCCCAGCCAGCTGTGCCACATTCCCGGTGCTCACATTGCCTTTCACCCTTCCTATGTGTCCCTCCCCTGCTTCCTGCACTCCCCACTTGCTCTTCTCACTGTCCCTATCCTGGTACCCCCACGCTCCCTTGCTTCCACCATATCACCATTTCCTTTTGCCTCCCTGGTGTCTGAAAGTTTCCTACAAGGGATAGTGACTTTTTAATAATAATAATAATAATAATAATAATGGCTTGTTTCAAACAGGAACTTGG
Source organism: Anolis apletophallus (assembly GCA_030556195.1). Lineage (NCBI taxonomy): Eukaryota > Metazoa > Chordata > Lepidosauria > Squamata > Anolidae > Anolis > Anolis apletophallus. Next base: position 22,049,607 of record JARBWK010000007.1, read on the forward strand.
TAGCATGCCTAAATGCTGGCTAAAATCTGTTTAGACTAAGGGTAGAAGTAGGGTTGTAACAAGACACCTTATAACAAGACTTCCATAAAGAATCCAAAACAGCAGGGAATGGCATAGCTCCTACTAATTAAAATGACCCAAGACTTTTGACCCAGTCAGTCTTGGTTCCTCTATATCGCTAGCCATAACGTTGCCTTTGAATTCACTTTTAATGGTTGTACAATGGAGTGCTTCCTAGTGGAATATGTTCCTGTCTGGGATATGTAGTTCAATTAAATACAGAAGATCTCCTGCCAGAGCATTCTAGTGGCATACAGTAGCTCAAAGAAATGCACCAGAGCGCTCTAGCAGAGAATTCAAAATACCTCATGAAACCACAAATCCAGGATCTTGTTGTTGTTGTGTGGTATAAAACCTATAGTTAAAATGCTATCAAAGTGTCACAGATGTATAGTGCAAATACACATTATCCATAATGTGTTGTGTAAAACAGATATAAAGAACAAAGCAATCAGATTTGTCATAAGGACTGCCATAATCTTAGCTACTATAAAGACTACCTCTGCTAAATTAAAAGTTAAGGTTAAGAAAACGTCAATGCCAAAAACCCAGGAGAATGCAGACTGGGAGTTCCTGGCCTCAGTAGCTAAATATTCTTATAAAGTAGTAGAAATTCCAAAATCAATTAATTCAATGGACACCCTTTTAAACGTTCACAGATAATTATTTCTAATTTCCTGTCTCCTTCAACCCACATTTTAAGTCTATTTACCACCTTTTAACATAACATTTAACATTTCCTTCTTATTGTTAAGTAGATGTCCTCTTTTAAATCTGTAAAGGTCTCAGTTCCTTTTCCAATTTTATGTCACACCATATAGTTAAGGCCGCTGTATTCTGGCATTAATTGCTGTATTCTGGCATTTGGTTACTTAGCATTTCTTTCAGCTGCACTAACCTTTTAACTCTGAACATAATGGATTTCTTTCACATTTTTTTCAGAGACTCTTATGGCACATATGTACACTGAAATCTTGGATTTCTTAGTGATACAAGGGTCACTCCAAAAGTAATGCACCATATATTTTAATCCAAATTTTACCCTATATATTTGCTATTTATACAGTACATTGATACATTTTTAGGAACAAAATATAATTTTCCACATAATCCCTATCCCTTTCAACAGCGTTACACAACCTTGGAACTAGGGCTTGTATGACTGCATGGTAAAACTCTGAATCCACTCGACTGTTTAGCAGTTGTCACAAGGGAGTCGTCATCTTCAAACCTTGTTCCTCATAGGGAGTCCTTCAGTTTGCCAGATAGGTGGCAGTCTGATGTGGCCTGATCAGGGCTATAAGGGGGGTATGGCAACTGTGTTTTTCAGTCTCACACTGGGTATGCCAACTGACATGAGGCAGGGTGTTGTCATGCATGCAACAGCAAAACATCTTGTTTCTGCCAGTGTGGACTAACACGACGCAGGCAAGCTTGAGGTTTCTGAAGAGTTTCCACATATGCTTCTGAACGAGTGGACAGTTGCCATAACTTTACCTGCTGAAGGTGCAGCTTTGAATTTTCCCCCGCAGGAGAATTCATACAATACTTTTTGATGGTCTTTTGTGACCTCATCAGATGGGCAAAAGTACCCATCTTAAAATAAATCAACCTCGCTTCAGGCACAGAACCTGCCAGATCCCATCACACAAACGGTTCTGGCCCAGCTTACCTGTCTGAACGCCTCTCTCCCTATGAACCATCCAGGTGTTTAAGATAATCTGGAGAGGCCCTGCTGTCGGTCCCGCCTTCTTCGCAGACCTGATTGGCGGGGACGAGAGACAGGGCCTTCTGAGCAGTGGACCCTCGGCTATGGAACGCCCTACCTAGGGACATTAGATCAGCCTCCTCCCTCCTGACATTTCGAAAGAAAGTTAAGACCTGGCTGTTCGAGCAGGCTTTTGCGGCTAAAATATAACTATTTGTGATCACGGAATGATTTGATGATGCGATGGAAAATGTTTTTAATGATGAGACGCTGGGAACTGTATTTTTTTATTTTAATTGCTAATTTTTATTGTTTTTATCTTTTAGTATACAACTGTGTTTAATTGTATTTTATATTGTGGGCACTGGTTGCCATGTGTAAAACTGCCTCGAGTCGCCTTCGGGCTGAGAGGGGCGGTATAGAAATATGGTAAATAAATAAATAAATAAATCTACTTTTTCGATGCCTCTATGTCTAAAGTGAGGTCAAACTCTCATAAGAGGCAGTGCTGGGAAAATGCTGCGATGCTTCCCCCATGGGATGAAGTAAGGGGCAATGTGGGTGATGTGGGGTACGGGGTTCCCCATGTTCCACGCCAGATTCACTACAATCCACAGTGAATCCCCCCGCTATTAGTGTGGCACCCCAGCCTCCATTCCAGCCTGGGGGGTGGGACCAGGCCCCGGGGGTGCCAATTGCCCTGGATCAAGATCAAAACAGTGAGGAGCATGATGGGTCTGAATCAGCGGAGGACAGTTTGCAATGGGATGATTCTTGGCCTCCTGCTTACTCAGAGGATGAGAGACAGACAGATTCCAGTTCAGATGATGGATATGAGAGACCGGGAGGTTTTGGTTCTCAGGAACGTGTGTTTACACCACCTGTGGATGAAGCTATGGGAGATGGGGAGCTGTATGACTCTCAAGCTGATAACGGGCCAGATGGTGTGGAGACGGAGAGTTCCTTCGACCGAAGGAGTGATATTATGTCTTCGCGCCGAGGTTGGAGGCACTGAACTGAGAAGCGCTGGACCCACAAGGGTGGAACTTAAGTATACAATCTGTGGGAAAGCTCTCCAGACTGGAGGTCACGTCGTAGCTGGACGGACGTCTCGGCGATCTCTCCAAGTTCCTGGGAGCTGCAGTCGTCAGCTAGCCTTGCCCAAGTCCCTGCCAAGTACTCTAGATTACTTCCATGAGCTTTGTATCGCTTTGTTTCCGGATTGGATTCGCATTGCTTTGACCCTTGGACCTTGCTACAGTTTAGATTTACTTTGATGAACATTGATTGTTTGCTATTTGGCTTTTGCCCTAAACCTCATTGAACTTTATTACCCTCACCTGCTTGCTTTTGGTACTTTAATAAATAGTTAATTGACAGTTGTCTGTGTGTGTGATTAAGGGGAGCGGCCAGCGACAATTACTCAGCTCAGTGTGCCAAGGCCTTTAATCTCTGGTTCAAAATGCTGTAACCAATGTTTCATCTCCTGTCACTTGAAATAATTTTTCTCCATCATTTTCATACTGGGCCGAGAGTTTGCTGTTTGGGTTTCTCCATCTGTCAACTTCCTTGGAACTTTGTATAGACCTTCTTCAACTGCAACTGTTTCGTCTTTTAGGCGAGCGTGTAAGACATTTCTTTTCTTGCAAGCCTTCGGCCCTTAAGACGCCCTAGCGTGTCAGCCTGTCTATTGATATTTGATCTTGTGTACGTTGCACTACGCTGTGCGTTTGTTCTCCACACACCATGTAGTGCTTTTAACTTATGCTTTTAGGATGTTTTTAGTATGTTTTTAGAGTGCATAATGTGTTTTAACTATGTTTTGTATCTGACTTGTTGTGAGCCACCTCGAGCCACCCGGGAGTGGCGGACTAGAAGTCTGACAAATAAATAAATAAATTATTCTGCACACATTTGCTTCCCCAATGCTCAGTTGGAGTGACATTTCTTTACAGTTATGTGTCTGTCAGCCTTAACCATATCATTCATGTGCTCCACATTGTCAGTTGTTTGTGTGGTGTGTGGTTACCACAAAGTGAGATGTGACCAAATATTCTGAAAGTCTATGATATGCTATGACCTTCCAGGGAGTTTTAAAAATGTATTATTTACAAAATACAGTTTTCAAATACATCTCCATTTGTGCCAGGCTTTCCACTGATATGGACAATGAGATGCTCTTAAACATTCATTTCCTGAAGTGTTAAGTGATTCAAAAGATGAGCCATGCCCTTCAACTGCGTTACTACCCACTCTTGTCTCTAGTAACAATATACTTAGTGTGTTATCTAAGCATTTCCAGTTGTACTAAGATCAGAAACATCAGATTTGTCTTTATTTGTTCTCTGTCTCATAAAAGGCCGATGAGTTCTAAACAGTGCAATAGGCAGATTCAAATGAAAGTTAGGATAGCTTCAAAGGGAAACTAGTAGGGGTGGATATCTCCGGTCGTTATCCTTAGAAAACCGTTATTATTTCGTATTAAAATCAATTTAGACCCTAATTCGACCCATGGCCAGCAACCCGGAAGTGATGTTTCTAAATCGAAACCAGGTCTGCCATTTCCGTAAAGGGCGCGTTATTATGTCGTTTTTATTCCCGCTCTTTCTTATCTTTAACCTGCGTTGCTTCTCAGCTGGCTTGGGAGAGTGGAGGGCATGCCCTACATCGCGGTTTTTCACTTATTGTGGGAGGTCCTGGAACCTAACCCCAGCAATAAGTGAGGGAACACTGTACACTATCTAATGCTGCCGAACAAATCTTTTCATTTATATGCCAAAACATATTCACAGTACAAAATGAAGCACAATCATTTCATTTGTTCCTGATGATGGCTTAATTTTAATAAATATCATTATTTTACACTCCTGAGAAACAGTGTATGAATCTTACAGAAAGGAACCCTTCACACAGCCATATAACCCAGAACATCAAGGCAGAAAATTCCACAATATCTGCTTTGAACTGGGTTATCTGAGTCCACACTGCCATATATTCCTGTTCAAAGCAAATAATGTGGGATTTTATTCAGCTGTGTGGAAAGGACCTTAGACAAGGATATATTTTATTCGTGTTGCAACTATACTGAGGATCCATTGGTTTCCTGAACCAAAATCCAATGAGAGGCCTAGGAGTGCATCAACACTAGAAATAATGCAGTTTGAAACCATTTTAATTGCCATGGATTAATACTATGGGAAACTGAGAGTTTTAGTTTGTTCGGCATCCACACACTTTGGCAAAGAATATTAAAATCTTGTAAAACTACAACTCTGATGACTCCATAGGCTTGAGCCTTGGCAGTTAAAGTGGTGTAAAACTGATTTAATTCTACAGGGTAAATGCAGTGTAGACCTTAGGAGAATCAAAAGGGAGTGATTGATATCTTAAGTTTCATCTGTAGAGTATGATTAAAACCTGGGTGGGTGACAATCTGCCTGCTACATGCCCTCTACTGTCCTAAAAGCAAATCAGAAGTCAGAGTAAAAAGTGTCAGTAAGGGGCCATGGTAGCACAGTGGTTTCACACCACTTTACATTGCCGTCCTGAGTCCCTCTGTGGAGGTTGAGTTAGGATGGGATAGAAAAGCTCTAAATAAATAAATAAATAAATAAATAAATAAATAAAACTGCTACCTGCAGGAAAAGCTGCTGACTGGAGGGTTAGCAGTTTGAAGTCGCAAGCCAGGGTAAGCTCCCAACTATCAGCCCTAACTTCTGCCAACCTAACAGTTTGAAAGCATGTAATGCGAGTAGATCAATAGGTATCACCTCAGCGGGAAGGTAAAAGGGTGCCCAATGCAGACATGCCAACAAAAAAAGATTGGAGATGTCTATGGACAGCAGGCTCCTTGGCAAGGTATATGGAACAAGAGCACCCTCCCATGGCCAGAGTTGAGCATCACCTATAGACGCCAGAGATTAAAAGGGGAAGGGCTTTCCCTTTCTGTGTATTGTATGTTGTTGTTTGCGGTGTAAAAGACATTGAATGTTTTCCTTATATGTGTACTGCAATCCACTCTGAGTCCCTCCGGGTAGATAAAGCAGAATATAAATAAAGTGTATTATTATTATATTTATTTATTTACGACATTTATATGCCGCCCTTCTCACCCTGAAGGGGACTCAGAGTGGCTTAAAAGTAAAGTGTAAATACAATGTATTATATTATTGACATAGCACAATACTAATATTATATATTACATTGTACTATAACATTATACTGTAATATTATTAGTAATATGTAATATACATTATAAATTATATAATTATAATGTAATATTATTACTAGTAGTATTATATTGTATTACATTATAATATTATCAATATTATATGTACAGTATATACAATATATTATAGTAGTAGTAGTAGTAGTAGTAGTAAGATAGGTTTCAAGAGGGAAAGTCAAGAACTGCACTGCCAGGTATAGCTTCCATTCAAGCAAGAGCTTAACCAGCTTCCTCCATATGAACAGACTAGATTGAAATAATTGCAACACATAGTTTCTTGAGGAGAAATTCCCCTCCTTTAGCAGCACATTGCAATTGCAATATAATTATTATACAAGCTGATCTTTTGCTAAAACCTCAAAACAAGTGCTCCACAGTTCTTCAAATGAAACATACTTCCTCAGACATCAAAAGACCAAGTGGTTTTGGATAAAACTACAGAAAACCAGAGTACAATACAGGAAATGACTCCTGTTAATGCAAAACACAAAGAATGGTTTCTAATAAAATACTTCAGAGTTACTTACAGTACAAAGGGTCTCAAATGTTTTGTCAGAGACAAAAGATCCATCAAGGCCAAAAAGGAATATAGATGCATAGGAGAGCATCCCACCAAGAATAATGAGGTTGTTCATGTAAGGACTGGACATCTTTATTAACCTGTGGAGAGAAGACAGTCACAATAAATAGCAGTTACAACAATAATAAAAAGGGCATCCCCAAATGGGATGGCAGATCTTTCACAAAACAGAGTCTGAGTAAGGGAGATCTGCTGAAAGGGTCTCAGAGAAGAACGCTAGAAAAGTCATTAGCCACATAACACTAGAAGATTACAATTAAAGAAGAACTAGCAATAGCGTGTGACCTCAAAAGACAAAACACCTGGAAGGATAAGAGCATTTTTTTATTAAAAAAAAAGACTCTTCTTCTCACTGTTCAAAGTAGTAGCCGTGTTAGTCTATTTTATTTTTGAAAGACATAAAGGAATCCAATAAAGGCTAACAAGGAATATCTTATTATATGAGTCTCACCATAAGATCTTTGGGGAAGGGTATTCTTTCCACCCAAAGAGGAAAGGCCTGGCCTCCTTTTGTCAGAAAGCAAAGTTTTTTTCATTCAAAGAGGCTATCAATGACTAAATCAGGAGTTGGGAACCTATGGCTCGCGAGCCATATATGGCTCTTTCGATGATTCTTTCTGGCTCTCAGGCGCTGCAGGCCTGGCATCTGGCCCCTCCCCGCACAAGGAGTTGCCGGAAAGCAGCCCTGGGCCATGGAAAATGTTGCATGGCAGGCCCTGCTGGGCCACGGAAAACCCACAGCGAGGGAGGCGGGGAGGACTGGGGCAGGCTGGGCCCGTCACACGGCATTTTCCATGGCCCAGGGCCACTTTCCGGCAACTCCTTGCATGGGGAGGGGCCGGATGCCAGACAGCAAGCCCCTCCCCACCCAAGGAGTTGCCGGAAAGCAGCCCTGGGCCGCAGAAAATGCTGCGTGGCGGGGCCCTGCCGGGCCGTGAAAAATCCACAGCGAGGGAGACGGGGAGGACCGGGGAAGCCCAGGGCTGCTACACGGCGTTTTCCGTGGCCCAGTGCCTCTTTCCAGCAACTCCTTGGGCGGTGACGGGCCTGCGGCCATAGGTTCCCGACCCCTGCACTAAGTGAACATTGTATGTAAAGGCAAGAAAGGCTGCAATTCAGAAGCCACTGTCGTTGAAGCACTCCTTGTGATGCCATTTGGACTACTCTTGAGTAAGTAGCTTTTGGAAAGTATTGCTGTCTTTTGAAATTCAACACCCTTCCCATTTATATAAAGTTCTCATAGTATGTACGTATATACTCACATTTAGTTGAATTCAGTATAAATAAATAAAAATATGGCTCTCACTGAAATAAATTTCCAAATATTTTGCTTTTATGGCTCTCTGAGTCAAAAATGCTCCCTACCCCTAGACTAAATGGTTGCAGGGAGGTTTTTTTTTTAAAAAGGGAATCCATATTCTGTATTTTTATTTTATTGTTCTAGTTTTAAATTATTATTATTATTATTATTATTCGGGTTTCTATGCCGCCGACTCCCTGAGGCTCGCGGCGGCTCACAGGAACCGAAGGTACAACTACACACAAGCAATGCGATAAAACATCTAAGACAATTAAACAGTTAAAACAGCAAAATACAAAACCCCCAGGTACAGTTCAGAAATTAGATAGCGTGACACCCCAGGACAGCGGCTAAAGCGGAACATGGGCAGGACCTACTCACCGAAGGCCTGCTTAAACAAATAAGTTTTGCAGGCGCGTCTAAACGGGAGCAGGTCCTTTATAGCCGCGTTCAGCCGGGAGGGCGTTCCACAGCGTAGGAGCTATAACGGAGAACGCCCTCCGGCGAGTAGATGTCAGTTTAGCCGATTTCGCCAAGGGTATCTCTAACAAATTAGCATCCTCGGAGCGTAGTGATCTCAGGGGACAGTGTGGGGTGAGTCGGTCCCTCAAGTACGCTGGCCCCAGGCCATGCAAGGCCTTAAAGGTAAGAACCAACACCTTGAAGGAGATCCGGTGCTCGATTGGGAGCCAGTGCAGATCCTGCAAAACAGGTGTGATGTGGCGGCCTGCTGGGGTTCCAGACAGGAGCCGGGCGGCAGTGTTCTGCACCAGCTTGAGCTTCGGGTCGCCGACAAAGGAAGGCCAACGTAAGCGCGTTACAGTAATCCAGCCTTGAGATGACCGTAGCTTGGATCACCGTGGCCAGGTCATTCCCGGGAGATATAGGGGCCAGCCTCCGAGCCTGTCGCAGATGAAAAAGCAACCTTGCTGACCACGGAGACCTGGGCCTCCATGGTCAGCTGGGAGTCCAGATGGACCCCAGGCTCTTAACGGAAGGCGATGGGCATAGCGCCACACGTCCAGGGTCGGAAGCTGGACATCTACACCACCCGAGCGGCCCGACCACAAGATCTCCGTCTTCGCCGGATTCACCCTCAACCTACTGGCACGCAGCCATCCAGTAACAGCCTCGAGGCAGTGTTGGAAATTATCGGGGATGGATCCCGGCCGGTCCTCCATCCTCAGAATGAGCTGGGTGTCGTCAGCGTACTGGTGGCACTCCAGCCCATAACTCCGCACCAGCTGTGCAAGCGGCTGCATGTAGATGTTGAATAACAGAGGGGAGAGAATGGCCCCTTGCGGAACTCCACAAACTAATGATTTTACACTTCTAAAATTTCATTGGTGTTTTAATATAATTTATTTAAATGTGTTTTAACCTGAAATACAGCTGGCTCTCCACATTCTGTTTCCATAGATTTTACCATCAAAGGCTTGAAAATATTCACCAAAAGGAAATAGAATCTGAAAAGCAAATCTACATTGGCCATTCTATAAAAGGGACACTATGCCACAGTATATAAAGGGACTGGGACATCCATAGATACTGGTATCCGTGGAGGGTCCCGAAATCAAACCCCAACAGATAGCAAAGGCACATTCTATAGGCATTCAAATATAATAAAATGTAATGAACAAGAAGAAACTGATAGCCTAAACATTCAAGGACACTATCAATGCACCCACAAAATCTAATGCCATAATGTTTTTCTTTCTTTCTACTTTCATAGCTATTACTGGTTTCGTTTATATCTTTTTCTACAAGAATAAGAACACAAAGTGAGGGCTGTGTGTGTTTGCACACACCTTCAAGTCTTCAATCGACTAATGGCGACCCCATGAATTTCAAAGGTTTTTCTTAGCCAATGAATACTCAGAGGTGGTTTTTCCAGTTCCTTGCTCTGCAAATATAGCCTACAGCACCTGTTATTTGTTGGCAAACTCCCATCCAAGTACTAACCTGGGCTGACCCTGCTTGACTTCCAAGATCAGACAGGATCTCCTGCCTATAGGGTTTTAGGGGTTTCAGCTGTCCCTATATGGCCTAGAAGAGGCAGCAGTGCCATTTCAGCACACTAACACTTGCGAACGGCTCTGTAAGGAAACAGCCTAAAACTGAACCATCTCACGTAGGATCAGAGAAGCAGCTTTCTGTGCAAATTGGGGAAATATGCAAATCTATGTGCTTGCTTTATAAATAAGTTTAGATGAGCATTATTATGGCTAAATGTCTTTGATCTCCTGTACTAAAGCAACTCCTTACATTACACAGTGGTTTAATTAGCTGGGGATTATGCTAATAATACACAGTGGAAAACACTAATTTTGATCTAACAGAATAAAAGGATTTAATAAAACGTTTCAACACAAAGATATTATACAGGAACATCAATTAAATAGAATATTATTTTAAAATATTAGGTATTATCCAACCAAAATTAAGCACCTTTAAGGCACTAGTTTCAATAGGAGGGGTGAAAGTATGTGTCTATTTCTTCTGCTGAAAGTAGCATGTAGACCATAATCTCATATGTTTACTTGGTCAAAACTCCCTCTGAGTTCGGTAAGAACAGACCCCTTTTCCTAAAGAAATTCAAAAGTCTACAATCTTAGAAGTGATTAAATTTGACTGGATCTTGACAATTGGTTTTATAGATCATCACTGCATGCTCTCTTTTTTCATGCTAATCACAGTAATTTATGGGAAGGAAGCAGGGAGGGCAGGGCCGTAGCCAGGATTTTGATTCGGGGGGGGGCTGTTTGATTGGGGGGAGGAGTCTGAGTGAGAGAGGGTCTACCCTACCAAACAATTTGTATCATTATCCCAATACCCCCATGAATATGGGATATATTGAGCATGGTGATCAGATCATGATATGAATAAACATAACAGTTTAAATAATGTACCAGAAAGGCCTTCTAGCAGACCACCCTGAGAATTGGGGGGGGGGGCTGAAGACCCCCAGCCCTGCCCCCCGGCTACATGCCTGGGGAGGGGTAAGGTAAAAGGTAGCCACCAAAGGAGGGTAGACAAACTTCAACCTTCAGACTAATTTCATGCCCTACTTGGTCTAATTTCTAAGCATTCTACAAGCAATCCGTTCAGATCTTTGTCGTGAATGATCTGGATGGGGAGGAAGAGAGAGAGAAAGGAGCTGTTGGTGATAGTGATCTATTCAAGTAACTCTTGCCTAACAGCAAAATACAACACAATCCACAAAGCAGAGATACCTTTATTGTGCCAACCAAAATGCACAAAATACATCATGCTAATTTTGTAAACTTCATTAGCTTCTTCATCAAACAAAATGTTAAAATTCATACAGGAGAAGTGACAATGTTAGAGTCATAGCCCTACACTTTGACTCAGATGTCACTTGTGTCATCAATTAAGGTCCAATCAACACTGCAATAACACATCCCTGTTTGACACCTGATTCCACCTTAAATGGGTCATTTTGGGAGCCATTGCTGTCCAAGGCCATTGCCATCATGTCATCATGGAGGAGCCGCTATTCACAAATTTGTTAGGGCATCCGATTTTTTGGAGGATAGTCCAGAGAGCACTGCGATTCACTGTGTCGAATGCCTTTGCAAGGTCAATGAATGCAATGTACAGTGGTTGATTTTGTTCCCTGCATTTTTCTTGGAGCTGGCGTGCAGTGAAGATCATGTCCACTGTTCCTCTGGAGGGGCGGAAGCCGTTCTGGGATTCTGGGAGGGTGTCTTCTGAGAGGGGTTGAAGGTGGTTTGCAAGGATCCTTGCGAGGATTTTCCCAGCAGAAGTTAGAAGAGAGATACCTCAATAGTTTCCACAGTCTGTTATTTCCCCTTTTTTGAAGAGGGTGATTATGGTGGCATCCTTGAAATCTGCTGGGATTTTCTTAGTCACCCACACTTTTTCAATAAGCTGGTGGAGTTGTTGTGTCAGCTCAGGTCCTCCCTCTTTAAAGATTTCAGCAGGGATCCCATCAGGACTGCTGGGTTTGTTATTTTTTTGTAGACTGATGGCATTACTGACTTCTTCCAAACTAGGCAGTGCTGCAAGCTCATCACTGGTTTGTTGTTGTGGGATTTGTGAGAGAACTTCTTCGGCCACATTGGAGCTGCGATTCAGGAGGCTTTGGTAGTGTTCTTTCCAACATAGAGCAATTGATTGTTTGTCCTTCAGAAGTTTGGTTCCATCTGATGAGCATAGAGGCTGTTTGAAATGGTTTCTTGGTCCATAGATGATCTTTGTGGCTTTGAAAAATCCCTGAGCATCATGGGTATCTGCCAGGTGTTGGATTTCTTCAGCCTTTTTTGTCCACCAGATGTTCTTGAGTTCTTTCATCCTTCTTTGGACTACAGCTTTTGCACTGGCATAGATCTTTTTCTTAGCAGCACAGTTGACATCTCTCTGCCATGTTTGGAAGGCTTTCCTTTTGCCAATTAGCTGTTGGATCTCGTTGTCATTTTCGTCAAACCAATCTTGATGTTTCTTGGTTTGACATCCAATAGTTTCTTCACAAGCTGTGATGATGGAGGTCTTCAGTTTGTTCCAATGTTCCTCAACATTTTTGGGATGTTCTATGGGTAGATGGTCCTTGAGTGCTGTTTGAAGAAGGTCTTGTTTGGAGAGCTCCTGAAGAGCTTGGGTATTCATTTTGCGCCTTGTCTTTCTTCCTTGGAGTCTGTGCTTGGGGGCGATCTTGATAGCCATCATGGATCAGATTAGCCTGTGGTCAACACCTGTCATGGCTCTTGCGATAAGCACGTCACAGTGGTCTCTGGCACATGTGATTACGTAGTCTAAGAGGTGCAAATGCTTTGACCAGGAGTGCTTCCATGATGTCTTGAACTTGTTTTTCTGGCGGAAGAGCATGTTGGTGATGACAAGATTGTGTTCCGCACAATTGGTGAGAAGCAAGATGCTATTTGAGATGCTGTTTCCAACCCCGTCTTTTCCTATGGTCCCCGGCCACAGGTTGAAGTCTCGCCCGGATCTTGCATTAAAGTCCCCCAGGAGGATGATTTTGTCCTCCTTAGGTATCTCTGATCCCTGTATCCCTGTCCAGCTGACAGTAAAATTTTCCTTGATGTCTTCATCAGCAACTTGTGATGGTTGCCTGTTGGTTTTTGGCAAGTTCAATTCAGAGGGTTGAGAGTCATTCGTTGATGCCAGTGGGTGCTTCTGTCAGATGCTTCACCAGATCATTACTGATAGCAAAGCCAACTCCATACATTCTTTGGTCTTCTTCAGGCAGCCCCTTCCAGAAGAAGGTGTAGCCTCCTTTTTCTTCCTTCAGCTGTCCCTCTCCTGCTCTCCGGGTCTCCTGAAGTGCTGCTATGTCAATGTTAAAGCGTTCCAGCTCCCTTGCAATGATAGCAGTTCTGCGTTCGGGGTGTTCACTGTCGGTGTTGTCCATCAGTGTCCGTACGTTCCATGTTCCGAAGTTCATTTCCAGGCAGGGCTTAAACCCGCTTCAGAGTAGGTTAAAGAAATCCACTCCAGGCCCATACCGCATTAGAGCCCGGCCTTTCAGGAAGGCCCAGGTCTAATTGGGTATCTATTTCATTTGAGACAAGGCAAGGTTTTCCTGCTCTGTCATGAATTAATCCTCTTTTACCTGAGGTGTCATTTGGATGTATCAGGTAAAAGTATGACAGGGCCCACATTTTGGACCCTGTCTGTAAGGGCCCTGGGTTATATGGCAGTATAAACTAATTTAATCCAGCTAAAAGCAGATAATTTGGATCTTATATGGCAGTGTAGATGTGGCCTAAGACAGGGTGTAGCTGCACAGTAGAATAAATGCCATTTGACAGCACTTTGTCTGCTATGACTCAATACTATGGAATCATGACATATGTAATTTGGTGAGGCACAAGTACTCTCTTTGACAGAGGAGGACAAAGACCTTGTAAAACTACAACTCCCATAATTCCACATCATTGTGACGCTGCAGCTAAAGTGCTGTCAAACGACATTAATTCTACAGTGAAGATGAACTATGCTCTCAGTGTAGGTAGAGAACACTCCTTTTTGGTCATGTAAAAACTAGGGACAACAAGCAATAAAACACAAGCAATTGCATTTAAAACCCATTAGCAGCCACAAAGTAACTTACAGTACACAGCAGGTTACCCACAACACAGAAAAAGGTTCCCCACACTGATTTTCAACTTACTTCTGATTTCGGTTTTTGATGTTAAAGAACAAAAAAGCACTAGCCATGATCATTCCCAGGATAGTGATTGAGGAAAGAATGCTGTAGAGAGGAAGAGAGATCTTGCGAAGTTGTGGCTGGACAATGGTTCTGTCCTTTGGCGGTTCTATCCCTGAAGTGCCAGAAAGAAAAGACAAATTAGTCTTACATAAATGCAGCATTTGTGGCAAAAGAAACCAACAAAAAGACAGATTTACAACCACAATACTTTTATACATTTAATTTTTTGGTTGAATATTTTGTGCTTCATAAATATAAGCTATTCCTTACTAGACCAAGGCTATGAGTACCTCTGTCTAAATGGGAAACTATGGTTTGCAGGCAATTTGTGGTCCCATGAATGTTTCTGGTAGCAGCAAGGACCATCTTCTCAATTTTTTTCAGCTCTTGGTTTGGTCCACATGGGTTATTTAAGGCCCAGAAGAATTCAATCAGGAATTAATGCTGGGAAGGGCACCAGTAATTTTACCATTTGTGTAACCAGATAACAAGCAATACCTGCTGAAATTCCCACTTCTATATTAAAGGTACAGAAGTTTTATCCCGTTCGCTCTCTAGCAAGCCTAGTTCTAGTCTACATTGATGGGCAATCTGAAATCTTTTTTTTAAAAAATGAGTTCATTAAAGTCATTTGGGTTTTATAATAAAGCATAAATGATAGCAATACAGTTTCAGTTGTATGCTATTTATTTACAAGAAGAGCATATCTATGAGTACCTGGGGCTTTTTAACTTGAGATGTCAGTGACTAAACCTGGAAATGTATTCTACATATTTAGAGTAGTGTCAAGACGTGTATACATTTTATTATTTATTCATTCAGAGATGTACAAGTGCCCCTTCGGCAAGAGCCACAATTTAAATACTTATTGTATTCATGCAAATAAAACTGCACACTGTATCACCTCATTTATTGAATAATGGTGCCAGATTGTCAAAAGCCAGATTTCAATACTAGATATGCTATTCTTGCTTGAATAGACACATCACTTGCTTCCTATAGCTGCTGCAGCTGAAGAAGCTGTGGCACTGGACTAGTGTTCATTGTGCCTTTAGCTATTTCCACAGACATTTGCAAAATGGTGAGGAATGTCTGCAGGGAGAAAATCAGCACTGCTGTTTGGCAGCACTGAGATACCGATGTCTGGGGGGTAATGCATTCTTGCTGGGGGTAGAAGCACATAGTGTGAAAGAGCCCCTGGAGCTGTTTCACATGATGCAATTATAGTGATGTATTCCACTCTAGCTGCCATGGCAACATCCCATGGAATCCTGGGGTTTGTAGTTTAATCAAAGGCACTAGAAGAGCTTGGAGGCTGAGGATTGTACGTGGACGAGTCAATAAGTCCGTGACTTTTTGAATTTCCCGCCTTTTAATTGAAAAAGCAACTCTGCTCGTGTCAACAGGCATCTGTCAGTTGACTCCTGTCAAAGCTTGAACAAGCTGCGTCATTTAGTTTATGTTTGACAGCCACTGATAGCAGACTACCGCCTGATTTGAGGAGAAAATGGAAAAAAGTGAATTTCGTGTGCTCATTAAGCATTACTTTTTGTGGAAAAACCATCACTCAAACCAAGGCTAAGCTTGATAAATACTATGGGGACTCTGCACCATCAATTTCAATGGTAAAAAAGTGGTTTACTGAATTTTGTTGTGGCCGTACAAGCACGGAAGTTGCCAAACGTTCTGGACGCCCAGTTGAGGTCTCTACATCCGAAACAATTGAAAAAAATCACAATATGGTGTTGGCCTATCGGAGATTAAAAGTGCAAGAGATTGTGGAAGCCATAGGCATTTCACATGGCTCAGTGGTTTCAATTTTACATGACCACTTGCATATGAGAAAGCTTTCCGCAAGATGGGCGCTGCATTTGCTCACAATCAACCACAAACGCAAGGGTGCACACGCGTGCAGTTTCCATGGCAACAATCCATGAATTGGGATACGAATTGCTCCCTCATCCACCCTATTCTCCGGATTTAGCCCCGAGTGACTATTTCTTGTTTCCAAACCTGAAGAAATGGCTCGGCGGAAAGAGCTTTGACTCCAACAATGAAATCATCTCACAAACAAATACATATTTTGATGACCTCGACAAATCTTATTTTTGGAAGGGATAAAAAAAATTGGAGAAACGTTGGACAAAATGTATAGAGCTCAAAGGAGACTACGTTGAAAAATAAAATGATTTTTTATCCAAAAACCTGTGTTTCATTTAAAAAGTCACGGACTTATTGACCCGCCCTCGTACATGCCCTTGTCTAAACTGCAAATCCCAGGACACTATAGGATGGAATCAAAGCAGCTGAAGTGGAAAATAGTGCTATAATTCTGTAATGTATAAGTGACTTACTAGTTCTGAAAATATTATCCAAGGAAAGTAAAAAGTGGACTCCATTCATACATCCCAGCCTCCTCCTATTTACTAGAAGCAGTTTCTATTTCTTAGACCTTCTCCCTGATTCCATTCTGCCTTTGGGATTGATTTCAGGGTTACCACTGAAAATTAAGAGTTGAATGGAGATGCAAAAATTCTTATTCTTTGTGTTTCTGACTTGGCTGAAATTTCTGAATCAATAGCCAACCCCGTATAAAAAGCAAAAATATGGAAACCAAAGTTTGGTCTTAAATCTTCTTGTGGAGAGAAAAAGTGGGGCATAAACATATAATAATAATAATAATAGCACCGGGCCTGTGGCGCAGCTGGCTGGGAGTCAGAAGGTCATGAGTTCGAAGCTAGCCCTGGTCGAGGTGAGCTCTCGACCAAATTGTGTAGCTTGTTGTCAACCTTTGCAACCCGAAAGACAGTTGCATCTGTCAAGTAGGAAATTTAGGTACCACTTTGGGGGGAGGCTTATTTAACTGATTAACGAGGCCATAAAATCTCCAGGAAGTATGCGAAGAATGAAGGAATGCGACAGCTCCCCTGGTGGCCAGAATTTGGAATGTTGGATAGCCCCTAAGTGTCTGTCTATATATGTTGTATCTAACGCATTGAATGTTTGCTTGTATATGTACATTGTAATCCGCCCTGAGTCCCCTGTGGGGTGAGAAGGGCGGAATATATATGATATAAATAAATAAATAAAAAATCATGGTAGGAAGCCAATTAGCTTCTTAGTGAATACACTTAGGTTTGTATTACAGTACACCAGTAGGACGCAGTACCAAGAAGTAATACATCACAAGCAAATAACTGTGTGTCATGTACTTGTTATCGACTTGAAGGATGATGGGAATTTATTTCTAAGCAAGTACACTTCCTGAGAGCCATAATAGACTTTGGCTTCCACATGGATGTGGTTGTCTTGCCCGATCTGTAAACTCAATGTAATGCTGGTTGCCTAAATC
This sequence comes from Anolis apletophallus, assembly GCA_030556195.1. Taxonomy (NCBI): domain Eukaryota; kingdom Metazoa; phylum Chordata; class Lepidosauria; order Squamata; family Anolidae; genus Anolis; species Anolis apletophallus. The sequence goes on from JARBWK010000007.1 coordinate 22,067,046, forward strand.
CACAAAATCTGTTACTAAGACCCCTGCATTCAATCAGAAAGGGACACAGAAATCACTCCCTGCAATGTGGGTCTGTTCCCATGACCCAGTTTGTGACAAAGATCTAAATTTTGTGGTGCATTAAACAACATGTCATTTAAAGTGTAACCAGCCTTAAGCAATAAATAAGGTGATGAGGATAGTAAGGCGTCCAGATGATGTTTGGCTACCATTCCCACACACCCTAGTGTTGTAGGAAGCTGGGTTTTATGTCACTACAGTGGACTAAAGTGAGGCCTTCAAGCCATTCTGGGATCTCACATTCCCAATCAGATAATCGTCCTATGCCTTTTCAGAGCCTGAAAAAATGCATAGACTCCAGGGAATAGAGTACTTGATGCACCTGGGAAAATCGTACCCTGCTGTTGCTTGTTTCCATTACAGAAATGCACATGGGCTTCCTAGTGAGTTGAGGGAATGCATTTTGATGGCAGGAAGTTTACATAATAGTTGACATCTCAGAGTTATGAGAAGATATTAGTGAAATAGGAAGGAAAGGTGTAATGGTCTGTCGATTAGAGCTGGGATTGCTCTTATCTCATACCCTTCCAGCAGGAAAATCTCCACCAGGTGGTGGCCTTGGAGACATGCACAGAGCTGGAAATGTGCCTTAGGTCACACCACACCAACATGAGTAGCACTGACTGGTATCGTGCTGACTCAGGCAGGATATGATGCAACCTTTCCTGTATATTGGAGTTGCTGAGTCAAAGGGGATATGATGCAACCTCTGCTGGGCATTGCATGCCATGGGGGGTTGGGCCTTTGATATGATGAACAGGTGATGGGGGTGTGTTTTGTATATAAGGTGTGTTTGTTCCTTGTGATGCCAGTTCTGGCATCAAAAGTGTTATACTTTTAATAAATCTCGTGGGATCGATTTGCCGTCTGCGCGTGGTCCTTACAGAACGTTAGAGCGTTTCTCACAGAAAGGCTTGGAAGAAAATAATTTAATACTCTACAGAACATAAAACTTGGAGAGTCTCCAGAAAAATCTTACTTCCTGTCCAATGGACATGGAAGTCCTTATCTGTTAAACTCACAAGATTACCTATGCTTTCAGATCAGGAGCTGATGCTAGTCAGTGTGAGCAGACTCTGTTGTGGACCTCAGGGAAAGACCAGAATGGTTGCAGGGGGAAGAAGATGGTGAGGGGGAGGAGAAGAAAGAGGAAGCCTTTCCAGTGCTTGTGGGAGACAGTCTACCTCCCAAAGGGCAATTGCTGCAAATGGGGAAGACTCCACAATACATTATTTCTGTCCATTTTTCACTTGGCATTGTATGACTCAGAAAATATTGGGTGGGTGGTACTTTGGTTGAGGTAGACAGAATCCAACCCATAGCCAATGGATTATTTCAGTGATCTTTCTCTAGTAGCAGTACCAAAACATTTCTACACGTTGCATTGTATGCAAACTAAAAAAAATACACAGAAATCTGTAATATCATTCCTGTGCTTTCTTTTATATTCTTGTCTTACCCTGGAATTTGATGGAGTTGTTGATGATTTCCAGTGAATCAAGTATAGCATTATATTCTCCCACCTTCACTTCTTTTTTGTCTGCAGTGAAACAAACAAATGGGATTGCTTATGTCTGTCCAGTCGTTCCTTATTTAGAAAAGCTGCTATACTTACTTACCTGACTCTCCTATTGTTGCCATTCTTACAAACACCTTCACAGTTAAGGTAACATTTGAAATGACTCAGACAAATTAAATGCAATTTGAGTTTAACTAGATTACAAACCACTATTTTGCACAGTCGCTACAGAACAAAATATTTAGGAGTCCCATTCATCTAAAATTACTGCAGTTATGACTACCATAACTCAAGAGCCCCTCACATACCAAGAATGGTAATTTTGTGGCATGGGGAGTTCAGATTTTTCTTCTACCATATAATAAATTACAAGACTCAAACATGGCCCACAAGAACCAATTTCTTTAGATGATTCCTTCTTTATTTTTTCTCTCTGGGGAAAAAGCAACTCCCATTCAATAACACTAGGACCGGACGAAGGTAAAATATTGTAGTAAGAGAACCTTTTTTTGGCGCCCACTGGGTCTTCAGTGTGGTGACGATGGCGTGCATGCGCCTGAGCACACATGTGCTCAAACAGCTAGTTTCACACATGCACTATTGGGACCGAGCGCTTCTGATGGAGGGAGTAGCGAAATGCACTCCCAAGAGGATGAAAAGGACATTTTGCAGCCGGGGCAGAGCCTCCCGCCTTCGGCTGCAAAATGTTCCCTGGCTTGTCCATTTAGCAACTCCCTCCACCAGAAGCGCTCCGACCCGATGGCGCATGCATGAAAGTTTTGCGCATGCGCTATTAAGCAGAACACTCCCAAGAGGATGAAAAGGACAAGCCAGGGAACATTTTGCAGCCAGGACGGAGCCTCCTGTCCATGTGCCGCCCGCCCACAACAATGACGCAGCATGATGTGCTGAACCTGGCGGCCGCGGCCGGATACGCCCTTGGCCACGTGGGGCCCTGAAGCAGCCGCTTACTTTGCCTCCACTGAGATCTGCCCCTGGCACCAATGCTATTTTAGGGGGCCATTTCTCCACCCAGGTATTCAAAAAGGCCAGAAGCAATAGTGGAGAGAGTACAGGGGGTAAGTGCTTCTTTTGGGTTCCTCCATGATGCCTTTCACCTGTACTCAGAAAAGGGGATGGTTCCATTTTTAATAAGAGTTAAGGTATGGTGACCCATGAATAAGTCAGTTCAGTTTTGGGTGATTTAATTTTTTCTAAAACATAGAGGATGTATACATGATTCTCAATGCTTAGAATGCTAAGAAACTATCCGATTTTGAGAGTGGCCCTGTTTCATAATGATTCATACCTACTATTAGGGTGCTAGGGGGTAGGAGGAGATAGTAGTGCCACACTCCTGCTGCAGGGAATAGGTGCTTTAACTGGGATTGTTCTGCATTTAAAATCAGAATATATCTATTTGCAATGTTGTGAATTCTAACCGGGACTTAAGCAATGTTATTGGCAACTTCAACCACTCTGCATACACACATACACATGAAATAACATATTAACAACACCACAAATGGGAAAATTATGCAAGATAAAAATGGATAACGCAGCACTTTCTGCCTGTCAGAGAACTGATAACCAGAATTCAAAGATACCAGTGAGACTTCTGTGGCTTGAAGACTGATGAATGCTATGAAGGTTTTTTTAGGCATATCAAAACTAAATAAATATTCCTTTCACTGTGCCAGTACTTCAATAAAAATGTCAAATCTGTCTATTATGATACAGGAGGGAAAGGGGCAACTCCTATTATGGCAGAAAACATATTCTCTTTAGTAGCAACTGAGGATGGGGTGACTTGCAAATTTATACTGAAGCCTCATACTGCAATCACGTTAATTTGTGTGTTGAAAATAAGCACGATAAAGAAAGCCAATTTGAAAAGCATTTCTTCATTCTAATAGCATTACCACAATCTGGTCCAAATTAAGCACTTGTGAGTACCAGTTATTTCAATGTAAGAAATTAGAGCCAAATGTTTCTGTCAGAAGGACTGCAAAATATGACAGATTGCATCCCTTCTCATTTTGAAAGCTGTGTTGTTGAAAGTGAAGCTTTTCCTAGGGTCAGCCCTACCATTAGGTGGAAAGAGACAACTACATCGGGCAGTAGATGTTGATGTCATGATAGTCCAACAATTAGTTTAGTATGTTTGTATTTTACTGGCAGGAGATGAGGAGAGGTACTATTGAAGTTTGGTGATAAATATGTCAAAATTAATCAACTAAATTAATTGATTGGTCAACTGATTTAAATATTTATATCCCACCCAATGTCATGATATTTGACAGCAGCAAAAAAAGGCTAACATAAAACAGTAAGACATAAACTAGAAGCAACTAAGATTTGAATCAAGACATCTAAAACAGCTTAGGGCAATGATTTTTTTTAATGTGCAGATTTGGTTTAACTCTATCAGGATTCATGTTATTAATTGGTGCCAGAATGAGGCTAGTATTAGAACAAATCAGGTCTGTCACAGATTGTGCATTCCACAATCTGGATGTTACACAAGGAAGAGTATCTCCACCATCCTCCCACAGTGTAGTTTCCCTACTTCTAGGACACAAAGGTGGAACCCTCAGAAGACCTCAATCCTTGGTTAGACACACATAGAGAGTGGCACTCTCAAGTATTGACCTCCTCAGGGTTTTGATCTTGTCACTTGCACCTTGAACTCAGATCTGGATCATATTGGCAATCAGTACAATTCCTTAAAAACTAGTTGCTTGCAGTTTTTGTGCAATGATCCAATGATACATTCAATAGCTACATTTTGTCTTAGTTGTAGCTTCCAAGTTATCTGCAGGGGTAGCATACTGTGGTAGTCTAATCAGGACATGATCCCTCGGGGAGCCATTCTCTCCCCCTTGTTATTTAACATCTATATGCAACCACTCGCTCAACTGGTGCGTAGCTTTGGGCTTGAGTGCCATCAGTACGCTGATGACACTCAGCTCATTCTGAGGATGGAGGGCTGGCCGGACTCCGTACCCAATCATTTCCATCTGTGCCTTGAGGCCGTTACTGGATGGCTGCGAGCCAGCAGGTTGAAGGTGAATCCGGCGAAGATGGAGATCCTTTGGCTGGATCATCTGGGGACATCCAACTGCCAACCCTGGATGGCGAGGCACTATGCCCGTCATCATCTGTAAAAAGCCTGGGTGTCCATTTTGACCCTCTACTGACAATGGAGACCCAAATCTCCATAGTCAGCAGAACCGCGTTCTTCCATCTGCGACAGGCAAAGCGTCTGGCCCCCTACCTGTACCGGAACGAGCTAGCCACGGTAATCCAAGCCACAGTCATCTCAAGACTTGACTACTGTAACATTCTTTACATCGGCCTACCCTTGACTGTGATCCAGAAACTTAAGCTAGTGCTGCACGCTGCAGCCCGGCTGCTAGCGGGGGAGCCTGCAACATGCCGTATAACTCCAATTCTGCGTGACCTGTACTGGCTTCCGATTGAATGCCGGATCACTTTCAAGTTGTTAGTTCTTACTTTCAAGGCCTTATATGGTCTGGGGCCAGTGTACTTGCGGGATCGCCTGATTCCATATAATCCCCCGAGATCACTACACTCTGAAGACCTGAACCTCCTAACCATTCTATCAGTTAAATCCTTTTGTCTGACCTCAACTAGGCGGCGAGCTTTTTCCATCATTGCTCCAACATTGTGGAGCACACTGGCTCCAGAGACACGAGCCCTGCGAGATTTGAATGCATTTCGCAGAGCATGTAAGACATACTTGCATCGACAGGCTTTTGACTGCCTGTGAATAACTCCTGTCATCCTCCGTTGTGTTTTATTGAATTTTATTGCCTTATTGACTTATTCTTTTACCCATTTGTGTTTTATCTCTTTGTACTGTAAACCTCCCCGAGCCTTTGGGAGTGGCAGTGTACAAGTCTAATAAATAAATTAAATATATAGATTGTCCCTGTCTATGGATGGTGGTACCTGACAGACCAGTCAAAGCGGGCCTTAAGCAGTGTGAACAATCTGGAATATTCCTATTTCTTTAGTGGTGTGGAACCCTATTCAGGTCAGACACCTCATTTGATTTCCATACCTGATAATCAATAATTGAAGATTCGGCTTCAGTTTATTGACCCTCAAACAGTTATCACAGTATCTAGGCATGAGTCCAACCTTAGCTGATTCTGACAACAAGAACAAGTAGAGTTGGATATCCTAAGTGTATTGATGGCACCTGCCCCAAACCTTCTAATGATCTTACCTAGTGGTGTCATATAGTTATTGTGTAGAGCATAGAGGATAAAGTGGAAACATGTAGAATGCTAGAGCATAATAGACATGACACTGAACAGGATTCCCCTGGAATGTCTCTGTAGATAGGAGTAAAACCACTGTAGAACAGTGTCTCCTACTCCCAATCCACAGAGTTTGTCCAGTAGGATAACATGATTACCATATTTTCCAGTGTATAAGATGACTGGGCATATAAGAAAACCCCCAACTTTTCCAGTGAAAATATAGTTTGTGATATAATCGCCGTATAAGACTACCCCTCTTCCAACGCACACCAAATAATATTTTTTTAAAAAGATTTGATTTCAAGATGGTAATTTACCTATTACTGTACCTCCTTCTCTGCCTCTCAGATCTCGCACCTGTGCACCTGCACTGCTTCACTGCAGTCTTTAGGAGTGAGCTCTGAGAGGCAGAGGAGGAGGTACGGTAATAGGATTCAAGGGCAGGCTAGACAAGTAAAAGAGGTGTGTTTTTCTGGGCCCAGAGCCACTCTATCTCTTTTTTCCATAACCCAAGCGCCCTGGATGCCTGCAGCTGGCTAAACCCTTCACTTCCACCTTCCCGGTGAGGCACCCTTTCACCTCACCATCGGGACCGCATTAAGTCCATGAATCCTGATGAATGGATTTTCTTCTACCGTACTTGTACAGTATCACCCTTAATGCATTCATATAGGCACTGCATATGGCAGGAACATGGCCACTTCCATTTTTTAGCCCCACCACCACAATATGTGGCAACCACAGATTCTCCAATCCTGATTGGAAGTTTCAGCACCCGCTCTATAAGACGCCTTCCAGTGTATAAGACGATTCCTGGTGTATATGTTGAATCCCGTGTATAAGACGACCCCTGACTTTTGAGAAGATTTTCTTGGGTTAAAAAGTAGTCTTATATGCCAGAAAATACGGTAATCAAAAGCGACTGCGAGATCTAAGAGGATCAGTATAGTAGAACTCCCCTGTTTTTAACAAGAATTAGGTTGCTACCTGAGCTTTGCTTTAATAGATGAGATTATATTAAACCTTGGGTGGGCAGCAGATCAATGTTATGAGTGTGTGAGTGGGCAATAAAATGGCAAATGTGGTTCACTGTAAGTAAATGAAAAGTGTTGCAAACTGGACCAAATAAATAAGCAAACTCTAACTTAACAAATACATTGATGGAATCTCAGTTGCTAGTGATTGACTCAGAAAATGAACTTGAGATTGTAATGGACAGTTCAGTAATAACTGCTGCTCTTGTAATATTTGCAGAAAATCAAGGCATTAATGGAAGAAAAATGCTTATTGAAGTCAGAGTATTTCATGGTATACTAGCTGAAGGTTAACTTTTGCAACATGCTGTACAACGGCTACATTTTCCCTCAGCAGTACTGATGTTAACAGTTAACACATTTCATTGTTTTTTCTCTGTCTCTGTAATACTGGGGTTCGGACAGTCGAGAGATAATAGAGAAGAATGGCTGAAAATTCACTTTATGACTCCATGATAAAGTTGCCAGATATCTCTTCTGGCAACTTCATCAAAGCGAATGCTTTGATAACAGGTCCATCCCTTACATTTTCCAAACAATACAAAAACACCTATTTGCTCTTTGTCAATTCACAACTATGGAGCATTTAATCATCATCATCATCATCATTTGATTGATTGATTGATTTTCTCCCCAAAATGGGGACTCCACGTAACATGAGCCCAACTCAAAAAACAATACAAGACAATCTGATCTGGCTAAAAGAATAGGAAGATGGTCACATCCCGAAATAGATTACTGCAGGCCAAGTCGTGGGGCTGCCTTTGAAGATAGTTCGGAAGAGCAGGTCTTCAGTCCAGGAACGGGGCATGTCCAAACTACTGACTGGAGCTACATAACAGGGGCCGCATACCACCACCCTGTTGTGGCGGCTCCACTGGCTGCCTGTCCCTGTTTCCTGAACGCTCAATTCAAAGTGCTGGTTTTGACAAGCTTTAAAGCTCTATACTGGTTCTGGCCCAGCTTAAAGGTCGACAAGATCTTGTGGATGGCTCGTCCCACCTCGTAATTTAAGATCATCCAGGAGGCCCTGCTCGTTCCAGCTGGCTTCCCAGGTGCGGCTGGTGGGGACGAGGGAGAGGGCCTTCTCGGTGGTGGCTCCCCATCTGTGGAATGGCCACCCTAGCGACATCTGATCAATTCCATCCCTCCTGACATTTAGGAAAAAGCTCCCTTACTTGTGAAAGCCTGGATGTGGGACCAGGCATTATCACACCGAGACACTTCACCGACAGCACTTTAGTAGTTTAGTGGAAAGTCGGTGAATAGGGCTCGAGGCTGTTATGGGCAGAACACTGTTTTCAACATAGGTGAATGCATGGATGTGTGAATATAATTGTATTTTTAATGTATTTTAATGTCAAATGCTGGAGGGTTTTATATTTTGTTTTTATACTGCGAGAGAGTGATGTAGGCATCAAAATTGTGCCTTTATTTATAACCCGCTCTGAGTCCCCCTTGGGGACTTGGGGCGGGGTAACATGAGCCCAACTCAAAAATTAATTAATTAATTAAACATAAAACAGAATAAAAACAAAATATAAAAATAACAAATGAAATAAAACAGCATAGCAACACATAATAAAATCAACACAGCGGACAGGCCAGATGTATAGGATAAAAAGTTAAAAGGCTAAAACCCTGGGTGTGATAGGGACACAAAGTGTATTTGTAGAAAAGGAGCCCAAGAAGAAGGAGCAGGGAGGTTTAACCTTTATAAAGGGGAGCTGCTTCATCATGAGGGCGAATTGAAGGTGGAAACAGACAATGGGTTGAATGGTCACTCTCCAAAGGCACATTGGAAGAGCCAGGTTTTTAGCTCTTTTTTGAAGACTACTAGGGTAGAGGCATGTCTGGTCTCCCCAGGAAGTGAGTTCCAAAGGCGGGGGGGGGGGGGCACAGCAGAGAAGGCCCTCTCCCTCGTACCCACAAGCCGAGTCTGTGATAGAGAAATGGATGAAAGAAAGGCTCTCTGGAAGATTGAAGAGATAGTGTGGGTTTGTGGTAGGAGAGGCGGTCATGAAGGTAGGAGGATCCCAAACAGTTTCATTTATTTAGATGCTTGTGAAAAGGGCCAAAGAACACACTTCCGTTTTCAAATGAGAACAGAGAGAACTGGGCAGTGGCTTTTACAAGTTCAGAGAAATTGTCTTCCTTAGCCGCTGCCTCTCTCTGGAGCTCTTATGTGGGAAAAAGATTCTGCAGCTCTCTCGACTCATAATATACATTTGCAGATAAACAAGAATATTATTGGGCAGACCTCGTACTTGATGGGACAACCAATGGTTAAGCTATTCAGCCAGAAATTTAAAAGAAAAGCACAGGATAATGTATTTTGGTAAATGGTAGATTTGCATGAAGCTCAAAGGAGTGGCTTGATGACGAATCAGATAAGATAGGATAGAATTATTACAAATTACTTCCCATAACTTCCTTGTAAAGAAAAACTGAGCTTAAGAAAATGCTGCACCGCCCCCAGAACTTCTCTCTCCTGAGAGGTGGCGTGAGCATTAACCATATGTACATCTGTGTATCTTTAGTCTTTCAGCCTAGGCAAACTAGTTCTAGGATTAGCTGTCAGACAAGGTCAACAATCCTGGGAAAGAGGTACTTTAGTAAGCAGCTCCATCACAGTGGCAGAAAGGATTTCCCCTCGCCTTCTTTTGGCTGCTGCAACCATTCTCCATTTCAAACTAATGCAGAATTACGACCCTTGTTCTCATGCCTAAACTGCTGTATATTTCATAACCGGAGTCCCAAGAAACAAGGTCAATATACTTAGATCCAAACAGCTTGGTCATAAAGTAATGTACAAGCCAGAAACAACTACTCTTCTGGATTTATTCTGGAACATAAATGTACAGCCTGCAACCCAAAAGCTCTTTAAAAACAGCACTGATCTATCTTACACAGTCCTGCAAGTCAGGTAAAGCAATGTGCTCAGGTCTTTTTATGCCACCCATTAAAATTCTGACCTAAGTAAGATCTACTAGACAAGGATATGGAATTACCCAGAATGCAATTCATACCATTGATGAGAGAACAAAAGCCCATTTTCAGCTATTTGACCCGTCAATAAATGGCATGAATTAGCATTAAGCACATAAATAAATAAATGTGTGTGGTAAATATGAATTTAAACAAGCCTATAAATAAAAATTGGAAAACACATTGGAGATATGAAATTATAGAGTTTTCTTAATCAGATCACATCTCTGTTGTCTTTCCACAATTCAGTAACTCTACATGATAGAGCTCTTTCATCTGTAAATAAAATTAGCCACCCCCCACCCCCTCCAACTGCAACTTAGCTATTGTTGATTTCCCACTGGCATCAAAGATTAAATAAGTGCAGATGACGGATTTAGAAGAGAAGATTCTTGTGATCAAAAGGATTAGTTATGAGAGGGTGCTTGATGGATGAGCAGCAGCGGGTAGAAGCATTCCACTGCAGAACTATTTCTGTCTCTAGCCAACTGGATTAAGGAATTTACAATATGTAAAAATCAGGAACAAAGTGGCTTCTTTCCAGCACTTCTGTTAACAGGCAGGAGGGGAAAGTGCATGTACCAGATCCTATGATCCCCCAAATAAACGCCCCACTCTCAATATTCCACCTCCAGCAGGACTGCATGACCCTTTGGCCTAAATCCAATTGTTAATCCCATCTAGAGTAGACCAACATGAGTCTACCGCTAAATAGCAAGGGCCCACGTGGATGAAAAGTTGATGACCCTTGTCTTAGACTTTTGGCTTGGATCCAGAAATGCTTGAGAGTGTGCCTCTAATAAAACAACCACTATCGAGTAGAGCATGCCCTCATTTAATCCCACTTCATTACTGTATATACTCGAGTATACGCCTAGTTTTTCAGACCGTTTTTTAGGCTGAAAAAATCCGCCTCGGCTTATACTTGATAGCGTCGGCGGTGGTAGCTCCATTACTGAAGAAACCGTCACTAGATCCTGCGGTTCCTCAACTACCGACCAGTGTCGAACCTCTCGTACCTGGGCAAGGTAGTTGAGAGGAACAGTAATGGAGCAGTTGCAGTCCTTCTTAGATGATGCAACATGGCTAGACCCCTTCCAGTCCGGCTTCCGTTCGGGGCACGGGACGGAGACGGTCCTGGTCTCCATCACAGATCAACTCCGCTGCCAGCTCGACCAAGGCGGGTCTGCGCTGCTCATGTTATTGGACCTCACGGCAGCGTTTGACACGGTCGACCACAATCTACTGATCCACCGCCTGGCCATGGCTGGAGTGAGGGGGACAGTTCTTAAATGGCTGACCTCCTTCCTCCACCAGCGTGTGAGGAGGCGGTGGTCTCCGAGGGCTCCTCATTGGTTTGTGGAGTTCCGCAGGGCCATTCTTTCCCCTCTGTTATTCAACATCTACATGCAGCCGCTTGCACAGCTGGTGCGGGAGTTATGGGCTGGAGTGCCACCAGTACGCTGGCGACACCCAGCTCATTCTGAGGATGGAGGACAGGCCGGGATCCATCCCCGATAATATACAACACTGCCTCGAGGCCGTTACTGGATGACTGAGTGCCAGAAGGTTGAGGTAGAATCCGGCGAAGACGGAGATCTAGTGGTCGGGCCGCTCGGTTGGTGTAGATGTCCGCTTCCGACCATGTACGGTGTGGCGCTATGCCCATCGCCTTCCGTTAAGAGCCTGGGGGTCCATCTGGACTCCCAGCCGACCATGGAGGCCCAGGTCTCCGCGGTCAGCAAGGTTGCTTTTTCATCTGCGACAGGCTTGGAGGCTGGCCCCTATATCTCCCGGAATGACCTGGCCACGGTGATCCAAGCTACGGTCATCTCAAGGCTGGATTACTGTAACACGCTTACGTTGGCCTTCCTTTGTCGGCGACCTGGAAGCTCAAGCTGGTGCAGAACACTGCCGCCCGGCTCCTGTCTGGAACCCCAGCAGGCCGCCACATCACACCTGTTTTGCAGAATCCGCACTGGCTCCCAATCGAGCACCGGATCTCCTTCAAGGTGTTGGTTCTTACCTTTAAGGCCTTGCATGGCCTGGGGCCAGCGTACTTGAGGGACCGACTCACCCCACACTGTCCCCGAGATCACTACGCTCCGAGGATGCTAATTTGTTAGAGATACCCTCGCGAAATCGGCTAAACTGACATCTACTCGCGGGGCGTTCTCCGTTATAGCTCCTACGCTGTGGAACGCCTCCTCCCGGCTGGGCACGCGAGCTATAAAGGACCTGCTCCCGTTTAGACGCGCCTGCAAAACTTATTTGTTTAAGCAGGCCTTTCGGTGAGTGGTAGTCCTGCCCATGTTCCGCTTTGCCAGCCTGTCCTGGGGTGTCACGCTATCTAATTTCTGAACTGTACCTGGGGTTTTGTATTTTGCTGTTTTAACTGTTTAATTGTCTTAGATGTTTTATCGCATTGCTTGTGTGTAGTTGTACCTTCGGTTCCTGTGAGCCGCCGCGAGCCTCAGGGAGTCGGCGGCATAGAAACCCGAATAATAATAATAATAATACTCGAGTCAAGGTTCTTTATTATTTCACTATGTTATAAATACATAATAAATGTATTATTATTACATTTATTATTTTACTCTATTATTATTTCCATTATTTTACTCTATTATTACTGTTTTTATTACAGTTCCATTATTTTACTTTATTATTATTACTATTATTACTTTTATTATTTTACTCTATTTATTTTTATTGGAAGCACATTTACATTGAAGAAGGTCAGAATGGTTTAATCAGAGTTGGGCAGTCTTATCTTAATTTACAGTTTTATGTAAATATTCAAAAATATTTAACCTACGGATGCCTTAATTTTATTTTACTGGTATCTATTTTTATTTTGAAATTCACCCATAGCTTCTGCATTTCCCACCCTCGGCTTATACTCGAATCAATCAATTTTCTCAGTTTTTTTGTGGTAAAATTAGGTGTCTCGGCTTATATTCGGGTCGGCTTATACAGTACATAAAGCTTTATAGTTTTCCATACTGCCTATGCAACACATACAAAAGAGATAACCCAATAAAAATGGAACATTTCTCTCTATCTCATTCAACTTGGAAACATTTTTCATTTCTAGAAGCAAGGAAACTAAAATTACAGTTTGCTAGGGATTCCCAGGCTTCCTCCGAGTATCTCAGGCCGGATAAAGTTATCCCTCATGTAAAGTTATTAAAATTGACTTTACTTTTCCTGAGTCACACTACAAAAAGCATATTGCATGACAAGTTGTATCATTTGGTTAGAGGCTGTAGTTCACTGGCAGAGAATGTTCTCTGAATGAAGGGAAAAAATGCTCATGATTACTTTTTGGAATTTCCAAGTATGCAATGTGGCCATACTACACCTCACATAACTCCTGTTAGACATAACCAGTGCTGGCTAGGTATAGTAGGTATGGCTAGGTGGCCAGGGGAGCTTTTGCACAGCTCAGTCTTGTGCACCAGCTGCGCCCGTATCTTGGGAAGTCTGACTTGGCTGCGGTGGTCCACGCTCTGGTTACATCCCATATAGACTACTGAAATGCTTTCTACGTGGGGTTGCCTATGAAGACTGCCTGGAAGCTGCAATTAGTCCAGTGCGCAGCAGCCAGACTACTAAGGGGAGCGGGGTACAGGGAGCGCACAACTCCCCTGTTGCGCCAGCTCTACTGGCTGCCAATTAGCTTCTGAGCACAATTCAAAGTGCTGGTGTTGACCTACAAAACTCTATTCGGTTCCAGCCCAGTTTACCTGTCCAAACGTATTCTTCCCTCTGAACTGTCAAGAGTGCTAAGATCGTCTGGAGAGGCCCGGCTCTCGGTCCCACCACCTTCGCAGGCACGTCTGGTGGGGCCGAGGGACAGGGCCTTTTCTGTGGTGGCCCCCGGCTGTGGAATTCCCTCCCAAATGAAATTAGATCCGCCCCCTCCCTCCTGACTTTTAGGAAGCGGGTGAAAACGTGGCTGTGCAATGAGGCCTTCGCAGAATAAAAGAGGAGATCGCGAAAAAGCGACTAAAGTCACCAACCACTTGATACGGACCAAATATATGGATGAAGTTGGACTTGATTTTACTTTGGCGAAAGGCTTTTAAAATGTATTTATTGTATTGTATTTTATTGTAAATTTTATTGTAAATTTATGATGTTTTTAGATTTTAAATGTTAGCATTGAATATTTGCTGTTTGCCGGTCTGAGTCCCTCTTCGGAGGAGAGAAGGCCGGGGTATAAAAGTTTTAAATAAATAAATATAGTAGGGGTTTCAGTACAGTGAACTTGGAGGGCAGCCAACTGGGAAATGGTGGCTTAAATACTAGATGGACCAGTGATTTAAACTAGCATTCCTACATCCATAAAGCTCAGATAGTATTTTTCCAGAAAATATGAGCAATGAGTTTTTCAGTCCTGGCTTCAGTGAATGTTGTGAGGTTGCAGCTTCTTTTGCTTTTAACATCCACAATGGGAATGGATATAAACATAATTCTCAATGTGAAACTCACTAATGACACAAATAAAAACATTGAAGTACAACATTCCCGGTCTTCTCCCTGCAGCTTACATTTGTAGCACAGAGAAGATTGTGTGTGTGTGTGTGTGTGTGTGTGTGTGTGTGTTGTTTAAATAATTCAGCAAATGCTTACTGTTTGGAGCACTCTGCACCCAACAGTAAAGCTAACTGCCTAAAGCCACAAAGATTTAATTTTGATCATCATCCTATCCTGTCAGAAAATGCCAGGATGCTAGCTTGCAAGTATGATCTATTATATAATGTAAGGAACGGATTCGTTGCCAAGCTGATTAAAACTTGAGAAGTACAATTTTGTTCATTTGTTTGTTTCTTACTTTGACGGAAGCTCATAACAAGCAGGATATTCTTAAGAATGAATAGATTGTCCGTGTGTCCTACTTTAGACATGGCCATTCCCTCTTTGAAGGACAACACTGTATGTGAACCTGTCCTGCATCTGGGAGTGAGCAGATTACAGATACTATGGAATACTTAAAGGACAGATAAATTGGCCCTAGAGCAAATCAAGCACAAGCTTTCCCTTGAAGCCAAGATGACTAAATGGAGGCTGTTGTAGTTGAGCAATATCATGAGAAGATGTGACTCACTAGAAAAGATAACAATGCTTGGTAAGGTAGAAAGTTATAGGAAAAGAAGACGATATTCCAGATGGATGAATTTCATCAAGGAAACCCTGAAGACACATACACCCACAACCTTTTAGGGGTAGAGTCACTGGAAAACTAAATATAAGTTTGAAAGTATGTCTCTTTTAAGCCATTAGTAGCAGTCTGCAATGAATTTCCTACTTGGTAGGCTATGAAAAGCCTAGAAAAGAGGCCCAAGAATTGGCAGTCATTCTAGATCAGGCCTGGGCAAACTTTGGCCCTCCAGGTGTTTTGGACTCCAACTCCCACAATTCCTAACAGCCAGTAGGCTGTTAGGAATTGTGGGAGTTGGAGTCCAAAACACCTGGAGGGCCAAAGTTTGCCCAGGCCTGATCTAGATAGTTGCCTGGGGGCATCCATTTTGGATCTCATTTCCAAAAGGCGTGCCTAAGAGTAAGCCTGGAGGGAAATGAGGGGTGTTAGGATTGGCTGGTAGAAAGTGGGTGGAGCCTAACTTGGAAAAAGAAAAAAATGCATGAAAGGGGGCATTTTGAAAAACCCTGTCAGACTGAGTCTGGGAAGTTCAGTGAAGCAGTTTGTGGGAGTTGGCGTTGGAGATGAATTGTGGGAGCTAGTGTTAGGGAGAAGAAGCCTGAAAATTGGTCAGGTAGCTAGCAGAGTAGCTAGTTAGAAGATACAGCTATTGGGAAAGATAGCTGGGAGTGGAGAGATAGATCCAGGGAAGGACTATCTGTAGTGGAGTTAAGGTTCGAAGGGGAACCATTGATTCCGTCCCCCTCAGTAAAGAGCCTTGGTGTTATCCTGGACTCCAAATTGTCGATGGAGGCCCAGGTTGCCTCCACGAGCAAAAGGGCCTTCTTCCACCTGCGCCAAGCGAGACAACTGGCGCCCTACCTCCCGACGGAAGCGCTAGCTACAGTAATCCATGCCACGGTTACATCACGGCTGGATTACTGTAACGCCTTATATGTGGGTCTGCCCCGGTCACTAACCCGCAGGATCCAGATTGTGTAGAACGCGGCCGCCAGGCTTCTCACAGGAACATCGATGAGATGCCACATTACACCATCCCTGCAGCGCCTGCACTGGCTGCCCGTTGAGTATAGAGCCTTACATAAGACCTTGACCTTGGCTTTCAAAGCCCTACGGGGCCGGGGCCCAACATACTTAAAGGACCGCTTGCTGATGCCTGCCTACTCAAGGACACCGCGGCCGGCAAACAAGAACCTCCTTTGCGTCCCGAGCGTGAAAGAGGCCCACCTGGAGGCCACGAGACGGAGATCGTTCTCCATTGTGGCCCCCGTTCTCTGGAACTCGATGCCACTGGACCAGAGAGCCTCCCTCGACCTGCCCCAGTTCCTGACCGCTCTAAAGACCTGGCTATTTAGGAAAGCCCATGGCTAATGCAGAACCAGGAACTCAACTACCTGAGCCTGGCCCTTGCATTTAACCCCTAAATATTTTAATCTAAATTTTAATATTTTTAATATTTTTAATTGTTGAATTGCTATATGTAAGTCGCCCGGAGCACTAACGTGGAGGGCGACTCAGAAATAATAAAGTCAGTTCAGTTCAGTTCAGTTCAGTTTGCTAGGCAGAGGAAATCCTGTCAGTAAATGCTTGGCGGGATAAAGGAGTTTGTAACTAAGATTTGAACTGCTTAAAGGAACCATACGCTTTTGTGGCAGTATTTCTGAACCACTAAACTTAATGCCTATTTTTGTAAGTTATCTTAAATAAACTTCATTGTTTTGTTGTTTAACACATCTGCCTCACATGTGCCTCTGTCAAAAGTTTTAAAACAGTTTCCTGAAGCAATCACAAAATGCTAATGGTGGCAGCGTACATCTTGAAGAAATAATATCTTCAGTATTAGCTCAGTGCACAGGCTTGAATGCAAGTCGAGAGCATTTTTGCCTAAGATACTTTTAGAAAGCCAAAGGCTTAATATTACTTATAAGTCTGGTGGTGACCAGTGGATTTTCAAAAAGGTTTTCTGGCCAGAAGCTCATCACAGTTTATTACAGCTTTTGATTTCTATTTAAACAATCCCACTTTCCATTATTGTTTGGTACAGCAGTTGGGATTTCTTAATACACAAGCCCTTAACCTATTATAATTGGTGGCTGCCAAGGGTTCCAGCCCTTATCTTATTATAATTGGTGGCAGTGGTGGGATGGATTAGGAAAGGTCCACCCTCCATTAATTGGTAAAAAGTGTTGTTCTTTACACAGTCCTTTGCTAACACAGCCCTCTAAAGCCAAAATAAATGAGTAAATTGGGAGCTATCCATAGTCCTGATTGCTGCTCACAATAGCCTATACAAATTAAGACAATAGTGGTTTGCCTTTCCATACATCATTTGAAAACTGTCTTCTTTGTAATGTGTCAAATTGTTTAAAATAGTTTATATTGTCTTCAGTTGTTTAAACTTGCTAGAGTTATCTATGTTTTGTGCCACTCTGAGATTCCATGATAAGATGTAACATACCGTATATACTCAAAGATAAGCCGAGTTTTTGAGCTTATAATGGGGTCAAGGCCAGGCAGTGGAACCTGGAGGCCATTGCTTGCAATATATGATATATTTCTCTCTCCTCTTATCTCCCTTAACAGTGTTTTTTCCAGTCAAAAGGGGGAGAAGGAGGAAAAGAAGATATATTTCATGTCCTACTTGTTTGTATAGCTTTCAAACTCAGCCAATTTCCTGTTTCTCCTAAAGTTTTTGCAAAACATATATATCCATTAATCTTATAAAAGCATTTCCCCCTGAAATATTTGTTAATCTCTCCTACAGATGTATAGGCATTTCCCCCTGCAAGCCTTTGCAATTCCTATTTACCTATATATTATCTGTATCTATGTATCTATATACATTAATTTTATATATGTATTTTCCTCTCATATGTTTGCAGGTCTTCGGAACTCCTAGATAGATAGAGATTTCCATGTACCTGTATATCTGTATCTATATGTATTCATTATTTTTATACATGGATTTTCCCCTCACATGTTTGCAAGTCTGCAAATCCTATATAGATATCAATAAATATATAGAGGCAACTATATATCTGTATATCCCTGTGTGTGTCTATGTATATGCATATATACAAAAATAATTTTACATATGAATTTTCCCTTCACATGTTTGCAAGTCTTTGCAAATCCTTTATTTATTTATTTATTTATGTATTTATCATGATATTTCTGTCATAGATATATATGAATATAGATCTAGAGAGCTTATAAATATTACAGGGGGAAATGCACATACAAATATATACATACACCCCCCCCTTTGTTTGTATACCACTCTATCTCCCCGAGGGGACTAAGGGCAGTTTCCAACAGGAAAAACATTTAACTGCTGACACAAAAACATACAGAATAACCATTATAAAACATAAACATAATACTATTAAAACAGTCATATGCATTTAAAAGCAAGTTTCAATGCTATTCCATTGAGCAAAATTTGAACTACCAATGGCTAGAATTTCAGAGTGGGTCTAGACAACTATGAGAGGGCTGGGCCAGGGCTAGTGCAATGAAGTAACGTAGGGCCAGGGGAGCAGGTAAAGCACAAAGCAGGGTCCTAACAGATAATAATAATCTTTATTTGTACCCCGCCCCCATCTCTCCAATGGGGACTCGGGGCAGCTCACATGAGGCCAAGCCCAAACAACAAATTACAATAAAATCAAAAACATCAACAACAACAACACACACACACACTATATATCTCTCTACACATATATATATATATATAGATGTCAAAATCACAAGGACAGGGCGGGCCGCAGGCATATATATATAAAGTGTTAAAAACTCAGGGTGAGATAAGCGGAATAGCATCCTTGGCCAGGCAAGGCTGACTGGACAGCTATAAAGGGCTGGGCCAGCAAATATCAAGGCTTGCAAATATTGCAGGAGGGAAATGAACATATATAGAGAGAGGATTTGTAAACGTTTCAGAGGGAAATGCATATGTGAAATTAGTACTGTATATATAATTTTAGATCTATATCTAGCTCTGCATTGTTTATATAGGCATTGAATGTTTGCTTGTTACTATGTTGGAAGCCGACCCGAGTTCCCATGGGGAGATAGAACAGGATACAAATGAAGTTGTTGTTATTATTATTATTTATACCATATTGTTTTTGTTGACCCTACTTTCCCACTTACAGAGCTAGTTTACTGTTTTTCTTTGGAATACAGTAAATATTTAAAAACATTATTTATTTTATTTATTTTTGATATTTCTATCCCACCTTTCTCAGCCCGAAGGTGACATTCAACCTACAGATGCCCCAATTAACGTAATTTTATTGGTATCTATTTCTATTTTGAAATTTACCAGTAGCTGCTGCATTTCCCACCCCTGGTTTATACATAGTCAATACTTTTTCCCAGTTTTTTGTGGTAAAATTAGGTGTCTCAGCTTATATTTGGGTTGGTTTATACTCAAGTATCTATGGTAAACGCTTAAAGAAATAAATTCCAAGCTGTGTAGTGTAGGGATTTTATACCACTTTTGAGATTAACTAAGAAAAAGAAGGTTATAGCAGAATTTTTTGAAAACTGATTCTATTTAATAAGGTCCATGGATTGAAGTGCCTATGAACAAGATACCTATTGCCAAAAGTAAACAGGTATACATATCAAATCTTGTGGATATGGTTTTGAAGTGAGAACTTCAGTTTTAAAAGTGGTTGTTGTTGAATGACCAATTTAAGAAGAAAGATATTGCCTGAAGTCAATGAATGATGGAAGGCTGGCTGGAAGTAAAGAAGGAGTTATAATAAAATGGGCTAGCTGGGGTATTTTATTTTATAATAAAATGAGGCTGGGGTGCTAAGCCATGTTCTATAATACGTCTGGTAATCCAAGAAATCAATGTCTCTGCTCATGGTGAGCAGAGTTTATGGATATATCCCAGTTCTGGTGTTTCTTTCCCTCTTTGATGTTTGTTTTGTTTTGTTTGTTGCTGTTGAAGGACTGCTGGTGTGGAAGTTCAAGATGGAATGCCCAGGAAGATGGAAGTGTTTTGCCATTGATGTGTGTGTGTGTTCCCATCTGTTTGCCCAATGTAGACTGCTGAAGGATGCTGTTGACAGAAGCTGGCATATATTAGAAGATGACTAAGTGAAAGTACCTCTAATACTGTGGGTGATGTGATAAGGTTCAGTAATTACATTTCCCGAATAGATATGTGTGCAGAGTTGGCATCTGGACTTGTGACAAGGTATTGCACCTATTTCTTAATTCATGTTGTGCGACCCTTCGGTAGGTAAATAACTGATTGAAACTGGAAGACTGTATGTAGGCAAGTAAAGGCCTGCCAGTTTGGGGGCTTAGCACTAGCTGAAGTGAAGTCTTGTATATACTCTCATACATTTAAATGAACAATACCAGCTTACTTGTCCGAACATATCTCCCTCTACTTTCTGCCTTGTAGTCTAAGATACACCGGGAAGGCCCTGTTCTCAGTCCCACCAGCTTCGCAAACACGGCTGGTGGGGACGAGGGACAGGACCTTCTCGGTGGTGACCCCCCCACCTGTGGAAGTCGCTACCCAGCGGAATTAGATCGGCGTCCTCCCTCTTTTCGTTCAGGAAAAAACTGAAGTTGTGGTTGTGGAACCAGGCTTTTGGCTAGTGGACATAACGGCACCTGAACATTGAATCGGACCACATGATTGTTATAATGGAAATGGCTTTACGATTGTATAACTAATGTTTGCTTTAAATATATTGTATTGTATTGTACGATTTTTTCTTGCTATTATAATTGTAATTATTGTGGCATCGAATTGTTGCCATTGTTAGCCGCTCTGAGTCCCCCTGTGGGGGTGAGAAGAGCGGGGTAGAAATGTTGTAAATAAATAAATAATACCAGACATGATTTGTACCTTAAAATCATTCCAGACTTAGGCAACCCTAACACAACCCTATCACAGAGTTTTCTTGGAGATATTTCTTTGGAAAGATGATGCCTTTGTCATTATCTGAGGCTGAAAGTGTGTGACTTGCCCAAGATGACCTAGAGGGTTTCCATGGCTGAGCAGGAATTCAGACCCTGGTCCCAGGCCAAAACCACACCATGCCGCCTCCATTAATGAAAAAAAGCGCCAGATAAAATATTTCTTATAACTGACATCGGAAACAATCTACTAAATTTCCATTCTGTGTTAATTCAGCAGTATTGTTTTCCATTCAGTTACTGTATATTTCCAGGTTAGGTGAAATCCAATTAAATAAAAATAAAAGCTAACAGTTTTGATTAGCTAGGGGATACATTTTAAATAACTGCCATGTGTCATCACACTCTCTACAGCTGTTCAGTTCACATTTTGTTTCAAGGGACAGAAATGGAAGAACAGGGAACAAGGGCCTTAGAGCTGTTCCTTAACAAAACCAAAACAGCAGACTGATCAGGTACAAAATCACTACCTTCACCACTTTTGGTGAAAGGTACAAAATTTTCATTTTAGTTATAATAAGTATTTATATACATTTAAATTAGCATGTGCAATTTTCATGCAAAATTGTGTTACTTCGATGGTGCCTCAAATAGACCATTCTATCTCGAGAATAAGAAAAAGTGAACACTCTTGAACTTCTGGTAACAAACTTGGCTACCTTGGTTGCTGTGCCAGACTGTGTATTTTGGTATTTTTGAACTCCATATTGTTTTAGATGTCCTGTTTTAATTTATATTGCAAGACATCTTGATTTCCATTTGAGATAAAAGTGGGATATAGATTGGAAAAAAATAAACATCACATTTTTAAAAACATGATCTTGATTTCAATAGGAAAGTGCAACATACATATTATATAGTCCTGTTTTTGTAAAAAGCAAGGCTGAACTTACCATAAAGCAAAATGTCTTGTCCCTCACTTTAAGAACAGGACAGGACAATTCCTTATTCTCCTAATTGTGCTCCCTCCCTCCCTCTTTCTCTGTGTGTATATCCCATGTGTGTGTTTAGAAATATGAAATATAAAAATATAATTTTTAGAAATATGAAACAGCTGCTGAACACTGCCCTCAGAAAATAGAGGAAATGCGGACATGAAACAATAAACAGAAGGGACAGGTGGAAGGGACATTAGTAGATGGAGCAGAAGGTAGATGGGTAGAACATAGATAGACAGACAGACAGATAGATGGAATGGATAGATGGATAGTTAGACAGACACACACACGAAAGGGGTTGGACTGGATGGCCTTTGGGGCTCCCTTCCAAGTGGCTGGCCGTGTGTCAGGAGGGCTTTGATTGTGTCTTCCTTTACTGCCAAATGAGGTTGGACTGGATGGCCTTTGGGGCTCCTTTCTGACTGGATGGCCATCTGTCAGGAGCACTTTGATGGTGTCTTCCTATCCATCAGGATGGCCATGTGTCGGGAGGACTTTGATGGTGTCTTCCTTTACTGCCAGATGTGGTTGTACTGGATGGCCTATGGGGCCCATGATTAGAGAGTGTATATCAGGCAGGGGCAAACTTGGATCCTCCAGGAGTTTTGGACTCCAACTTCCACAATTCCTAACAGCCGTTGTTAGGCAAGTGACGCAGGCTCCCTGAGGCAAGTGACACAGGCTCCCTGAGGGTGCAATTCCAACTCGGTGTCACAATCACCGACTTAGAACTGCCCCTTTAACACACACACGGAGACGTAGCAAAGGCTAACTACTTTATTGAGTATATAAAAACAGCTCCTAAGAGTAAATAGTCCAATAATATCCCAATGTTCAAAGTGTTGAGCAAATAGTCCAAAGTAACGTAGCAAATAGCTTGAAGCGTGGCAAGGCTCCGCAATCCAATGCGGGTCAGGAAACAGGGACAAGGTGCCGCAAACCGCTGCGGCTCAAGAAACAAGGCAAAGGCAAGGCAAGGCTTGATGACCACTGTTGGCTTGTGGTCCCACTCCGCTTCACGCCTATTCAGGAAAGACGTGGCCGGAGAACTGACGATCAGTTCCCACGGGGCCGTTCTTAATCCCTCGGCCTGGAACCCCGACGATCTAGGGCCCGGCGTCTCCAGTCTCTACTTTCCGAACGGTGACGGTCTAGGGACAGATGCCAGCTCCTCCTGCCCTCCTCTATGTCCCTACGCCTGTTGTGAGAACGGCCCCGCTCTTCCAGCCTGGTATCGCTATCTTCCTGAGAAGCAGCCTCCCCCGGAGTTTCCCAGCCGCTAGCCTCCATCTGCTGCTCGGCCAGCTCTTGGGAACCTCGGCCATTTGGGAATTCATAACTATCTCCGCTATCTGCTTCGCTGCCTCCCATCTCCACCTGGTCCGCTCCTTCCCCGGGAGAATGCTCCCACTCAAGATCCCAGGCTAAACTCTCAACAGGTGAACTGGGCAAAGGTACGGCTGACCAATCTTGCTCTGGGCCTTCCAACTCATCCTCCGAATCCCTTTCAGCCTGTGCGGGTCCCAATGCCAACGGGACCCCCGGTGCGTCACCCCTCCCCCGTGGCACGGACGGGCCCATGGGTGCTACACTCGGGGGGGGGACGACGACTTCCCGGTCCCGTCGTGTGGCGCCCCGGCGCTTAACTGCTCGAAGCGCAGTCTGCCCAGCTGGAAGGATGGGCCATCCTCTGTGCCCGCCGCCATCCCTGTGAGTTTGCTCGCTCTCTCTCCGCTGCCTGGCCACGCCCCCTGGCTCCGCCCTCGCTGCATCCCATTGGCCCGGCATCATTGCTGCCCCCGCAGGGCATGCCAGGAGGTGTAGTCTTTCTCCTGCGGGGAGGGAGGCGGAAGCGGGGAGAGGTGCACGACGGGTAGTGTAGTCTACAGGACAGGGCCCGCTCTCATAGGATTTATAAGTTGTTTTTAGTGGGGAGTTTTTGTTTTTTGTTGTTGGTCACATCTTGCATTGTGAAACATTTTGTGGGCAAATTTGGTGTGATTTCTTTAAGTAGTTTCTTTGTTTTTAAGGTACTCATGACGACAGCTCTCTTTTTATATATTAAGATTGTTTAATGTAACCAATCATCAGTTGAGGGCTGATATGGTATAAGTGATATAATCATAATTCTTCATTTCAAAGGCAAGCATTTCTAAAGCCGACAGTGTTAAAAAAAGCTTAGCTTTGGATGATCAGGTACCGCATATATATGCACATCACTGTTCCTCAAACAGAGTTGTTTTTTAGGTTCTCTTCTAAAATACTTTGTCTATGCTCTTGTATTATTGCGTTGTTGTAGGTTTTTTTCAGGCTATATGGCCATGTTCTAGAGGCATTCCCTCCTGACATATCACCTGCATCTATGGCAAGCATCATCAGAGGTGGATTATGTATTGTATGTAAAATATGAGCAAGACAAATGATGATGTTCAAACTGTGTACTCAAAGAGGCTCTTTATAATCTAACTCAATTCATAGACTTTATTAGACTTGTAAAGAGATATGATCCCATGAGTTGCATCAGATTCACCCCCTTTATAGCCTATAAAAAAGAGCCTACCTCTATGAAGTAGTGTTTAATGACCATTTCTAAATACTCTTGGGTACTCCAGCATAGTATGGGTTCTCACTGATTAAAACTGGTAAGCTGGTTTTAAAACCCTGGACACTCATTAAAACAAATGACTGGGCAGGCTTCCCAAAGGCCTGACTCACTTCCGAATCGTGTTGACCCACTTTACGGTGATTATTTTTCTAAGCACCATTTGCAGCTGTTGATTTCATCTACCTATGAGAACACCTTTGCATTCTAAATGGGAAAGCTTGTTTTCCCAGGTCATTGGTTTGAAAAAGGGGCAAAACAATTGGCATAATTAGGTCTCCAAAGAGAGTTCTTGTGACTCTGGTTGCCAAAGGAGTCCACCTTGACCATCTTTTCAAAACGGCCATGGGAGCATAAAGAGAGCAAGGGCTGTTACCTATTTCTTCCATCACAGTGAACAGATTGTCCTGTCCCCAGTGTCTCAACATTTGTTTTCAGAAGCCCAGGCAGGTGAGCTGCTCTACTTTGTTTCAAAACCTACGTAAATCAAAATCTAATGATGGCCATTCATGTATATGGTTTTAAGATAAAAGATTCAAATTCACTGAGGTTTATACTATTAGTTGCTACTAGACATGATAGAACTATACTACTATAGGATATGAACCATCTAGGTGTTTAAGAACATCTGGAGAGTCCCTGCTCTCGGTCCTGCCTTCTTCGCTGACCTGATTGGCGGGGCCGAGAGACAGGGCCTTCTCAACAGTGGCCCCTTCGCTATGGAACCCCCTTCCTAGGGACATTAGATCGGCCTCCTCCCTCCTAACATTTCAAAGAAAGTTAAGACCTGGCGATTGGAGCAGGCATTTGCAGATGAAGTATAATTGTTTAATTGAGACTTACGGAATGATATGACGATGCGATGGAAAATGATTCTAACGATGAGATGCTGAGAATTGTATTTTATGATTTTAACTGTTAATTGTATATTGTTTTTATGTGGTTGTTATTTTAATTGTTTTGATAGTGTTTTATCTTGTGGGCATTCGTTGCCATGTGTAAACCATCTTGAGTTGCCTTCGGGTTGAGAGGGGCAGTATAGAAATATAGTAAATAAATAAATAAAGGAGGGCATGGCTGAGGCATTATATAGACAACTAAAAGACAGATATGCCTCTAAGTAAGCATTCCACACTTAATTTTAAGTTACTGCTCTTTTCCCTATCAAATGTATTCAGTTTCCAGGGGATTTATCAAATCATATAATGTAGTAGAGCCTCTGGAAAGTAAGTAAAAAAACAAATATAAGAGCAAAGTTCATCACATTGGCTTCCTTCTGACCATCTTAGATCTAAATATCCCAGTAACAGAAAAATGTTTAATTTGGACATTGTCCAAATATCTCCTCCTTTGAGTTCATGCACTATCCTGTCATCACATTTCAATGAAAACCTAACTCAATCATGAAAAACGTTGATCCAGCTCCTTTGATATCAGTAAAGTTTTAACACATGCTCCAGTTTCCAAATTAAAATCCTAAAATTTACAAGTGCTTATATTCCATTGGGCCAGTGCCCCTCCATGATTAGGATGCTCTCATTGTACGTTTCCTGTTTAGCATGCTAAATTAAACAATACAGCATTGGGAGTTGTTTTGCTCAACTCTCCCTTTTCTTCAAACACTGACTTTTGAGTTCTTAATGGAGATCCAATAATCAAGTTATTGTCAAGCTAAAACTTATGAGGAGTTTCAGAAGATGGAGGTTTCTTCCCCGGTGGCATTGCACTACTGAAAAAAAGAATGAATCTCTGGCGATCCTGAAGTGTTAATGAATTTACTGGTTCCAGCTATTTCTACATGAATTGCTCTCTGGTTGGATGCCTGAGAGGAAGAAAGAAATTAAATTGATAGAGACAAGTCTTGCTTCAGCTTTGTAACGGCTACAAATATTTTGATTGGAGAAAAGCTATTGTAATATAATTACAAATCATTTGAGGCTGTGGGGTCTTAAGAAATGGTCACAATATGTTGTTGACTATTAAGCAGTGTTAATGCCTGTCAGTGATATTCTGATAGGAGGGCTCTTTCCTGATCTGGGAAATGGGCACTGGGTGGTTTAATGCTTGTTGGATTCAATACTGAAAACTTTTGGTTTGTCTAATGACTTCAATGCCAATAATGCTACTCTGTCTCTTGCCCTCAGCGCGAAAGAGGGAAATGTCTTTGCTCCTTTCCAGTGAAGGAAGAGGCAAAGTAGTCCTGGCCAGACTCCTTACATTCTCCCTGCTCGCTTGACTTCCTCATCTGGTTGCGTGTGCATGGGTGATCCCCTCCCGCAGCCAAATCCAAGGAAAAACACACACACACACACACGATTTTTGGGATAAACACTGGCCACAACTCATTTATTGATAACAGAAACAAGGGTTGGCAGCCATACATGGATCCTGGATCAAGATCAGGCAGCCCAACTGCTGTCCGATACCGCAAACATGTCCAGGGTGCCACCGGCGCAATACTGGGCCAACGTAACTCGGCACCCCTGAGACCTCCAGATGTTCCCCCCTTCCGCTAAGGGGGGATACCAAGCCAGATCCAGGGCCCATGCCAACGAGCGGTCATGACAGATAGCACCCAAACAATCAACTAATAACAGTTAACCAGTACATGCAAACAAAACAAGCTGACTGTAAACCAAGACACAAACCGCATGCAGGGTGGGTGGGATGGGTCAGCCGGTTCAGGCAAAGTTCCTGCCGGGGTGCATGGGGCAGCCTTAAATGGGCTGACCGAGAGGAGGGAGCGGCCTAGGTGAGGCGTGGCCAGCTGGCCATTGGCCATCTAGCTGGACGGCAGTAAAATTTCCTGCCAACCAAGGGGGTTTCTGGGAGGAAGAAGCTCCCTGAGGCAATAATGGCAGAGGTCGCCCCGCACCGCAACCACCCTGGCCTGGTAAGTCGGGCCATGCTGTTTGGTAGATCACACAGAAATGGGTAACATATAATAAAAGTTGCTCCTAGTGTTGTCTCGTGATTTCACTGGTGGGAGAGCAAAAAGTATTTTTGTTCTTCCTCTTGGCATTTTAACATTGGGCTATGACTCTGGAGACCAGGATTCAAATCCTTGCTCAGCCATGGAAATTGACTTTGTGATTTTGGGCAAGTCACACACTTTCTCAGCCTCAAAAGAAGACTAGGGCAAGCTCCCTCTGAACAAATGCCTCCACCTTTTTACATCCGCCAAGTTCCCCTTTGTCTTCTGTTTAGCTAATGTTTGCTGAGATTTGGGAGGGGGGAGGTTATTGGCATAGGGAGGAAAGAGATGGAAAGGCATTGAATGCTAAAGATCTGGAAAGGCATTTTGGTGCCAGGTTACAGCAAAGAGTGCAATAAAAATGCAATAAGGATTGAAGTGGGAAAGAACTGAATTCTGCTACTGACCTGGCTGTAGATCTGGGTGTTTTATGACAAAAGATAAGTAAAGAGCCTCCAAGCATACATGAACACCAAAACAGGGAGGAATCAAAATGAAGAGAGCAGATAAATCTGTTTCACCAGCTGATCCTAGTCTAGATCTGTAAAAAGGATAGTGCTCCATGAAAATGGAAATAATAACAAAAGTGAAATCTAGTGAAAGGAAAAGCTAACCTTGGGTGCTTTTTTGAAGAACATTTCAGGTGGACTCTAGAAGGTTCAAAGTATTTTTTTTCACTTATGAAGGGATTACCCGATCTAGTTGTTTTATTTGACATTACATATTGTAATGTCAAATTACGTTCTCTCCTCCCCCGTAGAAATCGCTCGCCGTGGTATACCGAGGAGTTGCGGGCGATGAAACGGAGAAGGAGACAACTAGAGGACATGTGGCGGAGTCTCCGTGATGAAGCGTCGAAATCAGCTTATAAACAATTTAAGGAGGTTTATGAGCAAGCTATCAAGGAAGCGAAAAAGGTTTACTACTCTTCCTTGATAGAGTCAGCCAGTTCACGCCCAGCTCAATTATTTAGGGTAATTCGGTCACTGACAACAATCCCAACTGTCCCAAATGATAAGGGTTTGGCTCCTACAGCAGAGGCTTTCCAGAACTTCTTTGCTGACAAGATTTCGACTCTCCGCCGGGACATTCCGGCCACTCTTGATACAGTTAGCGAACTCGAGACTCCGCCACCACTCGGTGGGCCCACCTTCACCTGCTTCCAACTGCTGGACGCAGCAGCTGTCGATAGGTTACTAGCTGCAGCCAGACCAACTACTTGCTCCCTCGACCCATGCCCCTCTTGGCTTGTTAGGTCTTGCTGAGAGGGGCTACGAGGCCCCCTGGGCGCGCTCATAAATAGCTCCCTTGAGCAAGGAGTCTTCCCAGGGGGGTTAGAAGAGGCCATGGTGTAACCGCTGCTGAAATAGGCGAATTTCGTTCCTTCAGCTCCTCCAATTACAGACCCGTTTCCAACTTGCCTTTTTAGGCAAAGTAATTGAGAGGGCAGCAGCGGATCAGCTGCAGCAGTTCCTAGACGACACAGCTGGACTTGATCCCTTCCAGTCCGGCTTCCGTATTGGGCACGGGACGGAGACTGTGCTTGTCGCCATTACAGACCAACTTCACCGCCAGCTGGACCAGGGTGGATCAGCACTGCTTGTCTTGTTAGATCTGACAGCAGCGTTTGATACTGTAGATCATGCACTGTTGACCCACCGTCTAGCCGGCTCCGGGGTTGGGGGGACTGCCCTTCAATGGGTGGCCTCCTTCCTCCGGGACTGGGGACAACGTGTGGAGGGGGGCGGGGAGGTCTCCGGGAGACTCCCACTTAACTGTGGGGTCCCCAGGGGCCATCCTCTCCCCCTTGTTATTCAACGTTTACATGCGCCCCCTGGCCCAGCTGGCCCGCGACTTTGGTCTGGAGTGTTATCAGTATGCGGATGACACCCAGCTCCTGCTGAGAATGGAGGGCAGGCCGGACTCCGTGCCCGATTGTTTCCATCTGTGCCTCGAAGCCGTGACTGGTTGGCTGCGCGCCAGCCGGCTGAAGGTGAATCCATCGAAGACGGAGATCCTGTGGCCTGGTCGACCTGGGCTGGGCGGGTACCAGTTGCCTACCCTGGACGGCGAACGGCTTAACCCATCGCCGTCGGTTAAGAGCTTGGGAGTTGTGTTGGACTCCTCGCTGACCATGGAGGCCCAGGTCTCCGTGGTCAGCAGGACGTCATTCTATCACCTCCGACAGGCTAGGCGACTGGCGCCCTACCTGTCCAGGGACGACCTGGCCACGGTAATCCAAGCGACGGTCATCTCGAGATTAGACTACTGTAATGCCCTCTACGTTGGCCTTCCCTTGTCGACAATCCGGAAACTCAAGCTAGTGCAGAATGCCGCTGCTCGCTTGCTGGCAGGAGTGCCAGTGAGGGAGCACATTACACCTATTCTCCGGCAACTGCACTGGCTTCCTGTGGAGTACCGAATTGCCTTCAAGGTGTTGGTTTTGACCTTTAAGGCCTTGCACGGCCTAGGGCCTGCGTACCTGAAGGACCGCCTTACCCCGTACTTGCCCCCGAGATCACTGCGTTCAGGTGAACAGAATCTGTTATTAATTCCATCAGTCCGCTCCTGCCACCTATCGACGACTAGACAAAGGTCTTTTTCTGTGGCAGCACCGGTGCTCTGGAACGCCCTCCCGGACAATGTCCGGGCCATCTCTGAATTGGCCCCGTTCCGGAGGGCGTGCAAGACGGCCCTCTTCGGCTTAGCCTTCAATTAGGCATACCGGACCAAGAACTATGCTTATGTACTCTCACCCGTATTGGTCGATGTAACCTGTTTTAAATGTGGTTTTATGTTATTGTGTTTTTAATTGTAGGGCCGTATGTCGTCATGTAATGACATGCCGCCGATGTATCTTACTGTGATCCGCCCCGAGCCTGCTGGGAGGAGTGAACAATAAATAAATAAATAAATAAATTGTTAGTTTTGAACAAAAAGCTAGCCAAGGTATGCGGATCTGTTCTTTTGGATTGATCTAGGAATTTATCCCTGTTATTTCCATTTTATTTATGTCTCTGGTACTACATTTTCTATTAAAGAAGTAATAGACAGAAAAACATTACTATTACTTTGTGACATATACATGACAAGCAGATGTGGGTTTTATAATAACTGTGAATATGTGCATATTGGTGGCAGAATTTTACAGATCTTCACACATTTTTTTCTTTATATGACCCGAAGGAATAGGTAAGAAACTGCCCAAAGCAAGTAACTCCTATACCATGAAGGTCTCAGTCAGGAGAGAAAGCCCTAGTTATGAAGAAATATTTCTAAGTAGCCATGGGGCCAATTATGACAGATACTATATGCTTAAAAATACCAAGACAAAAGCAGGACCATTCATTCCTTCATTTGCTCCCACCTCTAAATCGCCCTCTTGAGAAAGCAGCCCCCCTCCATAAAGGCTAAATCCTACAGCTCCTCCTTTTTGGGCTCCTTTTCTACAAATACACCCTATGTCCCTATCACACCCAGGGTTTTAACCTTCTAATATTTTACCCTAGACATCTGGCCCACAATGTGTGTTGATTTTATTATGTGTTGTTATATTGTTTATCTTATTTGTCATTTTATATATTTTGTTATGATTTTGTTTTCTTCTTTTGCTGTTTTATGTTCAACTGTGTTTTGTTGTTTTTTGGGCTTGGCCTCATGTTAGCCACCCCGAGTCCCCTTTGGGAAGATGGAGGCGGGTTATAAATAAAGTTTATTATTATTAATATTATTATTCATTTAGAAATATTTATTTGTTTATTACTTATAAGATCCTTCTGTATTGCTTCCCAGGCCACAAAGGCTCTCAAATTGAAGAAGAAATTAAAACAATACAAAGATAATCGGCGCATCAAATGATAACTATTGATACACCTATCAATTGACAACAACGAAAGAAGCCAGATTGGGGATGAAGTCCAGGGGCTTCTCACAGCAGCCAGACTTCTGCTTCTAACTAATATAGCAATGTTATAGCAATGTTTTTAAACTTGTATTGTAAGCCACATGAGGAGACAGGTGGAATATAAACAAACAAATAAAATCCAGGAATTTTTTTATTTTTTTATTTTCCTCATTTATATCCCATCACTTCTCAACCCCCAAAGGTACATATATATGTATGTGTGTGTGTGTGTGTACCTATATATGAAATAGTTCAGAGTGCAGTTAAGTGTTCATGTAATGCAAAATATGGTATCTGTGATTTATGTATAATTTTGAAAGTAGCAACTATCAATTATGCTGACTTTTGGTATACGATGCCAGCAAGGCGGGGGGAAAGGGGCAGCAAAGACCAGCTGACTCCTGCGGTCATAATAGTGTCTGTGGTTCCTTGAACAGTGCTGACATGCAATGTAGCAGAAGTAAGAACTGTCCGGTATAGTGCTGACTCCTGCAGGATAGCCAGAGGAGGTAGGATGTGGATTTGTTCAGATCGACAACATGCATTTAGAGAAGGCTAGAGTTTTGCCTAGTGCACAGAGCCTAAAGCCAAGTCCGTGGATAAATTTGGTCTGACATCCCATTTAAAGCATGGCTCTGTTCCAGCTGGAGGTTTCCGCTGAGTAAACCCCAACATAGAGCACTTTCTGTTAAAACAGAGAATTGAAGAACATTTAGGCTTGTAAGGGTTCTGAGCTAAAACTGCTTTTTCATTAACTATTCATATATACTGAAATCATTTCTATAGCCTTTTTTATAGAAACATTTTTATAAATACAGATGCAACTGAGAAAAACCTTGCCACCTAAAAATATGATGCAGGTGCCAAGTTCACCCCCCCCCCATTTCTTCCTGTAACAAGTTATACACCAGAGATGCTAAAGAGCCAATGGAAAGAGGTGAAAGAGGACATACAACTTCAAGTGTCTGCTAAATCATCATAACATTAGAGCTCGTACAGAGTTCTTGGATTTAGGTACCATTGTAGATGCGCCTTAAGTAAATAGTCATACTCTGATCATGAAGAAAAATAAACAAAGAGTCTAATAGTAATTTGCATTTATTAATCAATAGGAAGTGTAAAATTCATTTGCTCTTCAGCATAGTTTCTGAATTGATTATTATCTCAGTCTGGATTCTGGAATTAAATCAATGCTGAAGATCCAATTTAAGCTACTGAATTAAGTTAAAATAAAGTTCATTAAGCAATTTCTTTCAGTTAGAAGATCACTAACTGAATTCTAAACTTAAACTGATTTTAATTAATTAGGTCCTATGACTAGTTACAGCCACAACATCCTATAAACATCCACGTGCCCTTGTTACTGTGCTCACAACTCCACAGATTTCTCTATTACCTAATTTGGAGGTCATATTTACCATGGGTTCTTAATTCATACTCCATGGGTCTTGCTTTCATGCAATTAGTCCATAATACTGCAGGAATGACCTACAGGATTGAACTAGTATACAAACTAAATCAACAGGATTTATACATATGCAACTGAAAGGGAGACCATGCGTCTCTTTATTCTAAGCTGCAAACACTAATAAGGTGAGGTATGTGTATTCATATGGGATTAGTTTCACCAAAGCAGCGCTGCAGCCAGGATTTTAATTGGGGGGGGGGGGCTGAGACTGAGTGAGAGAGGGTCTACCCTAGCAAACCTTTTGTATCCCAATATCCCCATGCATATGGGATACATTGAGCATGGTGATCAGATCATGATATGAATACACATAACAGTTTAAATAATGTACCAGTAATTGGGGGGGGGGGGGGGAGGCTGCACCACAGAGAAAATTCAAGACCAATTTGTTTTTGACTTGAGATGTTAAATTCTGAAAGCTGGATATATTCGGATGGACCCCCCTCAGTGTGTGAATGAGGAATTATTGAATGGACTGGTCTGCAAATGATTTCCTCCTTACAGCCAGACCTCATGCTATTTGTTAGTGCCAGACAATGTTAGCCTGCTGTCACACCACACTGTCACAACCTTGCTTCAAATGTCACATTAGCAAAGTCAGACAAGAACTGCTTTGTATTAGAACATTTTTATGCTGACCTTTTGAGCAGCCCAAATGACAGGAAAAGCTTTCCCTCCCCACAGCTGTGCACAGGGTGCCCATATTTTCACAACGAAAAGCAGTAAACCTTGATTTGGAAGGGCTACTGAAATGCTACAAAAAATCTACACAATTCTCCCTCACTGGAAACTAAAATCAATCAAATTAGACTGCAATTCTACACATATCTGAGAGCAAGCTCCATGGAGATCAATAGTGTTTATTTCTCAGCAGAGACATAGGTCGGTGTTAATGTTTTCAGAATTTGGTCATGGTCTTTCAATTCAGGACGATACTTTTAATTTCTATTTTAAGTTATGTGATCTGTCTCCTGCATGGTGTTGAGTTTCAGTAAGAAACCTGGGGAGTGGAGTGTCACAAAAACTTAATCCCACTTGTTACTTTGGATTAGCACATATGGGTTGAAATATCCCACTTATTCATCATAGGGCAAGCAATCTATTCCCCCTATTGTCTGCTAAGCCCACAGCAGTTTCCTTGAGTGGGGTATTCTGTGCTGGCTAGAAGCCAGCACAGAATTTCCATGATTAATCCGTACTTCAGAGACCATTATTTCCCCAAATAAAGCAGCAGGCAGAACCTAACTAAACCAAATCTCATCTATGATGGCATGTTCCTTCTTTGGCATTGAACAATCAATGATGTAATACAGGGGTCAGGAATCTGAGGCTCGCGAGCCAGGTGTGGCTCTTTTGATGATTGCATCTGGCTCGCAGATTTCGGCTTTTCAGATAAGACCAATGCTGGAGCAATCCCCAAACAATACGGACAAGAAAGCGGTGTGTAAATAAAGCCCTACAATGCTCCCAGGATCCATGGGAAGGCAGAGAGGAACGGAGTTCACATGAGGCTGCTGCGGAGGACCAAAAATCATAATAAATAATAATGAAAGCAATCAATCGCCAAATAATAATAATAATAATAATAATACTTTATTACTTGTGAGTCGCCCTCCACCAATGGTGCTCCGGGCGACTTACATCCTTTAAAAACACAGATACATCAATTAAAACAGCAGATATGAGCCGTAAAAGGCTCTGCCATCCATCCAGTTCAGTCCCCGAAAGGGGGTTGGGGGTTCCAAATGGGGGTTGGAAGAACGCTCTAGGCAAGCCGCTCAGAGGAGCGAGCAATGTGTACATACAGTAGCTTCACAGAAGTAAATGGGAACAATTGTCCTACAAATCCAAGGGATGGATCACAACGTCCGTGGGGGTACACCCACACATTGCTCACCCCTCTGAACGGCTTGCCTAGAGCGTTCCTCCAACCCCCATTCGGCGATTGATTGCTTTGGTCCTCTGCAGCAGCCTTATGTGAACTCCGTTCCTCTCTGCCTTCCCATGGATCCTGGGAGCATTGTAGGGCTTTATTTACACACCGCTTTCTTGCCCGTATTGTTTGGGGATTGCTCCAGCATTGGTCTTGGTCTACGGATTCTTCGTTTGGACATATGCACCCTCATTCTGCCGGGGGAATCCTTTTCTCATAGTATGTACGTATATACTCACATTTAGTTGAATTTAGTCTTAAAATATTTTATATATATATATATATATATATATATATAAATAAATTTCCAAATAAATTTTGCTTTGCTTTCATGGCTCTCTGAGTCAAAAAGGCTCCCGACCCCTGATGTAATAGATTGGGAACCACTGGCATTCTCTGTAACATATTTCCCTTGACTCTTTGTATTTGTCTTTTGCCTGAGTTATGTTCTTGAGGTGCTCATTTCTTTGGCTTAAGCACTTCTACCTTTTTACTAGATTTTAGCTATTATGTAATAGTGAAAGAACACAGTAAAACAAGTATTTTCCTGCATTTTATGGTATTTGAAAAAGTAGTAGACTTCAGGCTTTGTAGAAATAAATGAGAGCTGAAAAAGAGGAAAAATGCTAATAAAAGTGAGGTGGATCACATGAAATCAAATCAAGCCTCTCCAAATTGCCTCTACGCAACAATTCAGTCTATTCTCTTTACTTCCAAAATATTGCTAGGAGTTATTCAAGAAAGTGAAAAGGAAATCAGCAATTAAGATGGTTTTGTTCAGGTATGTTTTACTGTGTTTGTGACTACAGTATCCAGAACAGCTTGCATGTGTGTGTTAGGTATTATAGACTGAATGCTACAAGCCAAACTTCCATATCATTTTGATCACAATGCTCTCAAGGAGAAATGATTCACAGGTTTTCCTGGCAGTCATGTGTAGAGAAAGCAATAAAGGTTCATGTGTGTAAGAAGCCATGCTAATTATTCTGTATGCACTGAAAGTAGAATTTTCTCAAGACTCTAGAAATTCTTTTGGGTTTTAACTCACAGTAATTAGAGCCCAGTTCATGATGAACCAATATATCAGGTTTGAGCCCAGGAGGAAAAAAAAGACTATAAAAATGAATGTAGCTGTTCATGGTATGCCATGAAGGATAAATTAATTTTTGCAGTTGTTTTAACATAGCACCAGGACTGTGGCGCAGCTAGCTGGGAGTCAGCTGCATAAGATATCTACTGACCAGAAGGTCATGAGTTCAAAGCCTGCCCGGGTCGTGGTGAGCTCTCGACCAATTGGTGTAGCTTGTTGTCGACCTTTGCAACCCGAAAGACAGTTGCATCTGTCAAGTAGGAATTTTAGGTACCAAGTTGCACCTCAGAATCGCGGACAGCCCCCCTAGATCACACACACCAGGCAGATGCAATAAATGTACTTTTATTTAGAATAAAGAATAGTCCAAAGGTTCAAAGAAGTAAAGCAAAACAAGGCAAATCCAAAGATAGTCCAATGAGGTTCCAAAATTGCAAGTCAAACCGACTTAGTCCCAAGACCGCAAATGTGCGTAGCCAAGGCAAACTGCTCCTGCGGTGGACATGAACTTGAGCATGAGTCTTGAGCATGAGTCCTTCCAAGCTAAATGTAGCTTCAGGTCTGATTAGAACAACCCCAGCACAAACTAATAAAGAGAACTATCTTCTAGGTGCCCAATGCACCCCCTTCCTCCAATCTCTCCAAGAGGATCTAATGCTAGCCCTCCTGTCAAATTCCTGCTCATTAGCGGCCCCAGATGCATCACTATCAAGCTGGGAAACTCGGTCCTCCCTATCCTCGGTATGCTCGCCTGGCAAGGGAGTGAAGAAGTTCTCATGGGAATCAAGGTCGCTGGGCCTCTCACTGTCTAATTCAGAACTTCCATGGAGACATCATAATCTTCATCTTCAGGCCCATACCCATGTAACCATTCATCATCCCAGGCTAATTCTTCCTCTGCAGACCCATACCCATCAAGCCACCCATCATCCCTGATCTGACCCTGGTCAGCAGGAACCCCCAGTGCCTGTCTATGGCCACTAGGCTGGAACACCACAGTGGGGAGGCTAAATTTAACTGATTTATGAGGCCATAAAATCTCCAGGAAGTACACAAAAAGAACGAAAGAATGTGACAGCTCCCCCTGGTGGCCAGAAGCTGGAATGTTAAAATTGCCTCTATGTCTATATATGTTGTATGCCAATGGCACTGAATGTTTGCCTGTATATGTTCATTGTGATCAGTCCTGAGTCCCCTGCGGGGTGAGAAGGGCGGAATATAAATGATGTAAATAAATAAATAAAAATAGTGGGGATAGACCTAGCAAAGAAGCTCATTTAACCATATAAAGATGGCTTTCACTGAGAATGCAAACACTAAACTTCAGTTTAGTGCAGCTGCATATAATGTAAATATAATGGGAACTTCTTCATAGCAAAGGACTTTGAGAAATAGACAACCTACAGCAGAGATGTGGAAGGCAGGCAGGGAATATAATGCAGTCCAGGCTGCATTGTATAGCAGTGGTGATCTAGCCTCTTGTCTTCTGACACCAACACTTTCCCCTTACAATAGTTCATGCCCATGTTTCTGTTTCTGACACTCCAACAAAAAAAAGCCTTTTCAGATGTCACTATAAGAAATAACTTGTCATTGAATAGCAAGCAACAAGGATTTATAACAGACTATGGCATACCAGAAAGTCCGTGAACAAAACAGCAAGGACAAATTTTCCTACAATCTTTAATCCTGATCTATTTCCAAAATTACTTATTAACACGAATTCCTGTTTTAGTGTGTGGTTAATTTCCACCTGGACTCCAGGACAAAAACTCTTAATTTCCTGTTAGTTGGAACATAAACTTGGGTTATAGTTATACTGATAGGTTTTCCCTGAAGCCTTGCTCTGTATCAATCAATTTATTAATGCTTCAACCAATGGTCATATGCATTTACACTGACAGAAACCACATCTAACAAGCACCTATACAAAACACTGTGAAATCCAACAGTTAAAAACAGGATGTAAACGGGATAAAACAGAACATGCAAAATATACAACGTGAAGTGCAGTGACGCAGGTGCAACATGCGCTAGGAACTGCACATTCACCAGTAAGAAGGCAATATAAAAGATCAGTCATGTTAAAAAAACTTAAGTAAGAACCCCTTAGGGGTTATCAACCCCACTCAAGCTAGATAAAAGCATCCCCAGCACAGTAAACTGCCATGTCTGCAATCAGTCTGGCCTTGATTTTATTTGCTGCCAGGGTAAAGAGAGAAACCTTATAAGTGATTGTGGAGTTGGAATCAGATAAAAGGTAGAAGATCTTGTCTGCAACTGTGTTTGGTTGTAGATACCATAGAATAGGTCCTAAGAATTTATTTCTTGGTACAGAGTATAGGGAGCAGGCGAACAAGTAGTGGGGCAAATCCTCAATTTCTGAGGCCCCGAAAACACGTAACTAGAAAAGCCAAAGGAGTGCCTGAGTATCTACCACCAAACACTGCTGAGGTCATATTCTGGAATCGTAGGGCTGTAAAAGCTTGTCTGTATTTAGGGAAAGTAAGTTTGGTTAGGTACCTAGCCCTTTCAAGGTCAAATTTGTACAACTTGAATCATGTTGAGAATTTGGAGCTGTTAATAACATGTCTGTCCATTTGAATGCCTTGATTGTAAACGTATTCATGCAACTTCTTTCCTAAGTTCAAGATCGAAGGCTTGTAGGGCATACTTCCAGCCATTTCTGATGTCTTGAGCTCCAGAGTTTGCATTCTTGTAGATGCTCAAAACATAGCTTTGGGAAAACCCTAGCTGAGGAATCCTTTACGATTCTCTGGTAGTTTTATAGAGAGAAATGAATGAAGGATCTTACAGAGGGTAGACCAACCTCTGCCCTAACCAAGGCTGCTGGAGTGCCCGGTGGGAGTCTCAGCAGTTTCTTGAGGAATGTGTTCTGGGGGGCCTCCAACTTCAGTTTCTGTGAATCGTCCCATCCCCAAATTTATTTTTATTTATTTATATACAGCATTTTTACCCAACGCTTCTCAACTCATGGGGGGGGGGTGCCTCAGAGCGGCTAACATAGGCAGCAATTCAATGCCACAATCAATAACATCAATCAATCAATTTTATTACTTACTTAGTCACCCTCCACCAGCGGTGCTCTGGGCAACTTACAACATAAAACCAATAAAACACTTTAAACAAATTACAATTAAAACAACTAATCAAACGCTCTGCCGAAGAGCCAAGTCTTCAGTGCAACAGTAAAGCATCTCGGTTCGCGCATGGCTCAGATGTCGGATGGCAGAGAGTTCCACAGTTTTGGGGCGGAGGCTGAGAAAGCTCTCCGCTTAGTGACCTCCAGGCAGATTTCTCTAGGGCCCAGTATATGGAGGAGATTCTCTTGGGAAGATTGAGGTGACCACTGGGGTTGATAGGGGGAGAGGCGATCCCTAAGGTACATTTGGCCCCTGGCCATACAAAGCCTTAAAAGTCAATACCAGCACCTTTTAGGAGATCCGGAATTCGATCGGTAACCAATGCAGCTGACATTGGTAACATAGCATAAAACTATCAATACATACAAAGTTAAAAACAGTAACAATTAATTATATCCACATTAGCATAACTGTCATTAATTAAAACAATACACAATACTCAAACCCATTGATAAACTGTGGCGCTGGGCAATCACTTTGCTCTGGAATATTTTCAGAGCTGGGGCAACCAGATGGCCCCCTCCAGTGTTATAAAATATGAGGATTCCTCCAATGCATTTAAGCACCGCTGCTCTGCTGTGTTCTATATGGGGCTTCCATTATAGATTCTCTGTAAGATGTGCTCCCAGGTAAACTCCTTGCATTGTACAATCTGATGGCCACCAATGGACCATGTGAACTGTGAGTGTCTTTTTCTGAACACAATCACCTTTGTTTTATTATAATTGATGTTCAGCTTTTCTCTGAAATCTTGTTGATATCATTTGGTAAGACTTTGGGTTATATCATTCATTTGAAAAAAAGAACAGAAATAAACTGACAATTACTATTATTTCAACTGTTTCTTATAATAACACAGCTCAAGCAGAAAGATACTAGAACATTGACCGATGAAGTGTAAGACATGAGAAACCTCCCTGTGAGGGACAGATTAAGGTCCATATATGCTCCTTTTCAGTGGGCCAGTTTCCTGCAAACTATTGCACTGGGGGTTTTTTTGTTATTCGTCATCAGTGCATACATCTTAAATTAAATTTCAAAAAGCAATTTTTTTACTAGAATAGCTATTCCTATTTGTAAGCTCTAAATATTG
Source organism: Anolis apletophallus (assembly GCA_030556195.1). Lineage (NCBI taxonomy): Eukaryota > Metazoa > Chordata > Lepidosauria > Squamata > Anolidae > Anolis > Anolis apletophallus. The sequence continues at coordinate 22,107,224 of JARBWK010000007.1, forward strand.
CTTACCTTAGTTATAGGGGGTTGGGAATAAGGATTTGGAACATTGTATTTCTCTCTTTAATAAAGTTTATCAATCATTGTGTGTACTTAAATCACATATGTGGCACCATTTTTTTAAAAAAACAAGACAAAACAAATCACCATAATATTACAGTCAAGTATTTCACAAAATGCATCTCCTCCCCACCCAAAATAAATAAAATAAAAAACAGAAAGTCTATAATTTCTGGGCTCTTTGCCATGCTTATTACCACTTTTTCAGTGAAATTCCTTTCATACCACAATACCATGAGAGACATCTATTAGAGCAAATGGTACGTCGTAGCTATTTACCATCATAACAACATAAAGGCATGAATAATGAAATATCCACCACCTACCTTGGAACTGCGTAAATTTGATGGTCCCCATTCTCTCTCCATTTCTGAACATAACTTGGCCCTAAATAAAGTAAATAGATACCTTACAATAAGTTTTAGGATATCATTATAATGCTTCAGTTTAAATAAAATTAAATATATAATTCAGACTTTTCTCATTGATTAAAATATATTTGGAGATTGAAGTAAATTTAGAGATTACAGAACTCATTTTACAATATAACCCAATACTTTTCATTCACTTCCAATCCTATCTCTGGAAAGATAATTCCCTAGACTTTCCAATGTTAATATGTAAATAAAATACATTCTTACGAAGTTCAAACTAATTAACGTTCACATTCTGGGAATAAATTCTTACAAATCATTTTACAGCAATTTCACTGCTGTCAAGGAACTAAGAAAAGTATGACGTGTACACTATTACACTCAAAGCACTCAGGACACACAGGCTTCTTCAATATAAACCATAGGTACAAGACATTCAGTTAGGTGCAGATCGGTGTGAGGGAGTTTTCTTTGAATTCTGTCTAGGCAAAGCAGACAGCCAGAATAAGTCAATTAGAGGAATATGTGGCTCAACTGAAAGTGCATGTACATACACATACACACTATTCAGATCCTAACTACCTTTGTGTATGTGTCCACATCTATGGCTTGGGGCTTTCGGCCTCCCTCTTCCCTCTGCAGCCTTCAGTGCCCATTAAAAAATCTGATTTCATGGGCTGGAATCCTTGGGAATGATATAAAATTGTGTTTTTAAAAACCATCTGATGTGGTAACTACCAAGATCCCTTCCTCAAAGTATCAGGGACTGGCACTATATGTTTGCCCATTTACTATCATTGTTTCTTTCTTTTCTGAAACTATTATTATTATCTTCACTTGTATACCACATTTCTCACCCCAGCGGGTTTCTAACATAACTATGGCAAAATTTAATGCCTCACATACAGAAAACAAACACACAATTATCAATTCAATTATAAAATACAACATCATTAAACACTAAAACATGAAATTAAAAACATCAATATACCACAAACCTTAAAATCACACATTTAATTCATTTGCTACTTTTCTATCATACTTTGTTTGAAAACAATGTATAGTATTTCACAACAAGAGATACCTGATGTAAAACCCAACATATAAAATACACATGGTATTGTTTTTGTTGTCATATTGTTTGATTTTATTGAATTTTCTAAATTTTAACACTGTGATATTATAAATTGTGGGGTTTTTGTGAATTTTGCACAGATTATAGCATTTTATGTTCAGGAAACATAATTTTCTCCCAAGAAAATAATAGTGCTTTGAACAAATAATATTTTCTCGGCATAGAAAATTCTGTTTTGTGCACAAAAATGCCCTATTAAAATTTTGTGCAGAATAAGTCCCGAATTGTAGGTAGTCTACTACAACTATCCATCTTTATTATGACGGTGAGAAAATTACTAAAATTATCCTTTCAGAGTGAAGTTGACAAAGAATTAAATTCATAGTATAGATCACTGATTCTCAAAGTGGGCGGTACCACCCCCTGGTGGGTGGTGAGGCAATCCAAGGGGGTGGTGAATGATTGGTCATTTAGGATGGGTCGCACGGCCCTCTTCTTTGGCCCCACCCCTTCGCATATTAGATAATTGGATTAGAATTCGTAAGAGTAACAAAATTATTTATGAAGTAGCAATGAAAATATGGTTGGGGTCACCACAACATGAGGAACCTTATTTAGGGGTCATGGCATTAGAAAGGTTGAGAACCACTGCATTAACACATATATCTTTCTCTTTAATTGCTATTAAAAAATTTAAAAAATGTCTAGGGGGGCGGTGAGTAAATTTTTTTCTGGAAAGGGGGTGGTAGGCCAAAAAAGTTTGGGAACCACTGGTATAGATGTTTAAAATACATGCCTCTGTTGCAGTCTTAAGTGGGATTTTCTAGAAAGCAGATTGTTGATCCTGCCCAGTTGATCTGGGCAGAAAATGTGTAATATATAGATTAGCTCCTATGTGGATGGAAGATCCTTGCTGTTGTCAATGTATTTATCTTTCTATTCATCCCCATACTAATCAACTAGCATAGTGTCTGCTCTTTCATTTTATGTATAATATTCCTGGCTTCAAAGTATACCTCCACATTTATGGGTTTGACATTTGTGGATGTGATTATTCATGAATTTTATTCAAATCTTCTCTTGGGGGATCTCTAGAGATTGTGTGACCTCCAATGTGACACAGAAGTTGACAACAGAGAAGGTGGCCATAGAGTTATACTGGAGAACTTAGAGAATCCAAGAGCGGTGTTCTCTAAAGTTAAAAATACAGTGTTTTCTTTATTTGTGGTTTTTCCACCTTGGGAGTCCTGCACCCTTACCTCCAGATAATGTGGTTGACTGACCATATAACTAATGAAATATATGTCTGTTTAGTACCTAAGCATTCACGGCTATAAGAAGAAGGAAGATTCCAGCTCTAATACTAGTAATTGATGATACTTAATATGAAGCAGTAATCTGACAATTTCCATTTCTAGACAGAGCAAGTGTAGTGAAATATTTGGAGGAATTTTTTCTCCACTTGTGCTAACAGTCATAAAGATAATTCATAACTGTACAACATCTATAATTGGTGTTTAAATTAGATCACACTGCATCTATCGCCCCTGCCAGTATCACAGGCTTGTTTTGTGAATACAAGGGAGAGGGCCTTCTCCTCTGTGGCCTCCCGACTTTTGAACTTATTGCCCGGTGAGATTAGGAAGGCCCCCCTTCAAGAGGGATCTCAACACCTGGTTTTTCGGTTGTGCTTTTGGAAAGTAGCCATACTACCATACACAGTTGTTCCCCCTCAATGTTTTGTCCCCAGACTATATTTCCCCATTTGTATGAAGGTCTATTTTATGACCCCGTTACTTTATGAGTTTCTCCCTCACAGACAATCTGCTCCATTCCTATCTCACCTTGAATTTTTTAATATTTTATCTTGTACATGTGGCCCGCTCATTGTTAATTTTAATGTGTATGATTTTGTTTTGCATTTTATATCATTTATTGTATTCACATGTTGCATGTATTTTACTGTGTTGTCACTGTGTATGGGTTTTTGTTTTGTTGTAATATGCTGTTGGGCTTGGCCTCATGTAAGCTGCCCCGAGTCCCTGTTGGAGAGATGGTTGCGGGGTATTAAATAAAGATTATTATTATTATCATCTCCATTTTCCAAATGAGCCAGCAGCAATCATGGAATACTGTTTGGTATGTCTAAGAACACAACTAGGAATTCTGTGTGCTCCTATTAACGATGTCTAATCAAACTGTATTTAATTAAATGAACATGAGGTACTTGCAATGCCAAAGATATTATCTGCATGTCGATTATTTCAGATTAATAAACTCTATATGGATGAGGCACCAAATTAGCAGTGCATAGTCATATTTGGTGAACAAAAAGAAATTAATTTTGGAAAATGGTTTTCAAACATTTATATGGAAATGGAAATGTATCCTGTCATTGAGGGAAAATGTATCCTGTCATTGAGACCAGAGCTACAGCATCCATTTATTGTAGTCCCTACTGGGACTACAAATCTGCACAATGGGAGATTATTTGCCTATATGTATTTGCCCATTGAGAACTGAAAGGATCATGGGATTACCCCTTCCCCTGTGTGCCATCTGGGAGATCTTATCTGATATCCTAATACTACACTTTGAAGCAATGCAAGATAAGCAGGTACAAATAATGTACATAAGGATGTCAAAACACTGGGTAAACTATACTGGACATTTATATGTTGGGAATGGGGGAAAATAAAATTTTGACACAGGGTAGCTATTTTCAGCAGCACTCCTGGTTTTTTTCAATCTTAGCAAGACATCAGCAAAATAATTTAGTCATAGCTGTAGTTGTTGCTCCTTTGTGGTAGATACAAAGTAAATCAAAGATCCTATATCATAATAGCTTGTACAGGACAAAATTGTCTGATTGCACTCATCATCCAGGGCCAAAAAGTGACACTTACTGATAATGTGCGATTCACTCTGCCAATGAAGGAGATTAGCATAGGCCGGGGTAGAAACAAACACTCAAGAAGCCATTAAACAATTATGGGTATGTACATTTCTTGTTGTTTCCTCTCAGTTTCCAACAAGAGGAAGATTGGCATTAACTTAAGAACAATGTTTATCTTAATGTTCCCATGACAATAGTTAATGCATCTCAGTTGATCACTATTGATGAACCGTTAATTTATATAATCTTTTTCTGTGTCCGTTTATGCTACTATGTTGTATTATGCCTTTGTTGTATTTGCATCCTATTTGGCTAAAACCTCTGTAACTTTGCCTACAAACCAGAGCACTTGTCATCAACCTGGGCTCATCTGGTTTAGTGGAAGCTCACTGGGCACAGACCTTCTTATCCATAGTTCTAGCTGAAATGTCTACATTAGTCATTAGCAACATTTGCCCATTTTTGACCTTGCCCATTTGTGACTTAAAACTTGTGACTCAAAACTTTAATGATCAAGGTGATATACCAATCATGACACTATCTTAAAATAGCCTAGCTACAATTATCCTCACTCTAGAGCTTATTTATTGTCTTTGAAAATGCAAAACATCATGCATTAAAAGTGTCTACAAAAGGACAACATGACCCCATGTTTTTATTTGTACTGGCCTTCATTTCAATGCCCAATTCAAAATGCAGTATTTTAAAAAAACAGTCCTAAATGGATACCGTATAAATAAACACATTTAATTATGAATTTGTAACCGGATTCCTGTATGTGACATGATAACCACAATTAATATGAATGACAAGCAAATTGAGTCTGTTACTTTCCCCTTCCTCTAAAATGGAAAAAACTACAACTTTTCAATTGACTTTCTTTTTTCTGTCCCCAATACTATCCTATACCTGCCATTTTGCTCATGGTTAACTTTTCTCATTTTTCCTCCTCTGCCATCCATTTTATTCCTTCTCAATTTCTTTCTATTTTTGTCTTTATTACCTTCATTAGAAACCTGAATGGAACAGTTTGTTACTCTATACTTAAAATAAAAAGTATACTTCATACTTGCCAGCATTAATTTCCTCATCACAACTATCAATGGCCTGCCCAGGAGACTTGGCCTGCCCAGGTGTATTTTATTGTCACCCGCCCCGAGCCTGTAGGGAGGAGCGGAATATAAAATCGAAGAATAAATAAATAAATAAATAAATAAATGTACAATATGCCATGTATGCTTATGCCTTTGCAAAGATCCTCATATTTGCATGTCAGCTGTATGTTTGATTGTAGAAAGCAAGTGGAAAAAGAATTTCTTAAATCTTCTCTTACCACCTGATTTCCATCTGCAAATCATTGTGCATTCACATAAACTAGTAGACAACTATTTTGAAGTATAACATGTGGTCTTGCCCAGAGAACCCATACCTTATTATGCTGGGCTGAGTTTACAAATAGGCTTTTAAACAGGGGCTGGATGGTCATCTGTTGGGGGTGCTTTGAATGCAATTTTCCTGCTTCTTGGCAAGGGGTTGGACTGGATGGCCTATGAAGTCTCTTCCAGCTCTATGATTCTATGATTCTATGATTAACTATATTACTCCATATATTTTTAGGCATTACACTAAAATGATTTATTACATTTTCCCTTATGAATAGCATATGCAAATACAAAAAGCAAGTCAAAACAACTATCTATTAGGCTTGTTTGATTTTTTAAAAAAATGGTTCAAAACTCGTTCTGGACATAGGGGGCGCTGGTGGTTCGGATCTAAAGTCAATTCCAATTTTCACAGAAAAAAAGTTCATAACTTTTCAAAACTTCCAAGACTTCTGAATCCTTCATTAATGGTTTCAAAATGTTAATTCCTGTTTAATTGGGTGGTCATTACTTTGAAAGTAGTTGTTTTATTCCAGAAAGGGGGAGAAGCAAAGGGAATAAAATCCATCCACACTGGGTTAAACTGCTTCTCTCACCCAGGACTAACGCGGGAAAGACAAGAAACCGAAGGAAAGCCATCCAAACTGGGTTAAACAGTGGCTCTCGCCAAGGACTGACACGGGAAAGAAAGGGAACTGAAGGAAAGCCATGCAAACTGGGTTAAGCAGCGGCTCTCACCCAAGACTGACGTGGGAGAGAAAGGGAACCGAAGGGGATCCATCCACACTAGTTTGAAAAGCTGAATAATTTCTGACTCACTTCCTGATTCATAAGAGAAATGGCGGAAAATGCTTCAAAATGGCAAGGATACTTCCAGGTTCCCAAATCGCTTCGAAATCTTATCAAAAAGGAATTTGATCCGAATTTATTCCAAATTACAAAGATTTTGATCGAACCTAACTATGCTTACTATTTATGGCAAGAGGAGTTGATGTATATGTGATGGAATTGCTGGGGTAAGGCATTAAGCATTCTAAGGTGCTTTTTTAATGAGAAAAAGACCAACACATCTTATGAAAAACAATGGATAGACTGTCAATGAAAATGATCATGGGAGCTATACGGTGGAGAAAATCAAAATTCTTTTTATGTTTTATAATACCAGAATGTGAGGGTATGCAGAAGAATGACTGATGAGTTTAGGTCTGGCAAAAGGAATCATTACTTCATGCAGCCATAATTAAGGCACATTTGACTACCACAAATTATGACCCATTTTAGATGGGTGTTAAAAAATCAGAGACAAATGATAGAAGGTTTAGTTTTGTAACTAAAAAGTCAATCTACTGCTGAAATCATATGCTACGAAGAAATAACAGGAAATGATAGCCATGCTCTACATGTCTTGCATGTGGGTTTCTGGATAGCCACTCATGAAAACAGAATGCTGAGCTAAAATCAGTGATTGCCTAATCCACAAAGACAATACTTGTGTTCGTATGCTCATGACAGAAGAATATTTGCCTGAAGTTGACCCACAGGCAAAGTTCAAAATAGATTTGAGCCCTTTAGGCTCTGTCCTTTAATTTCCATTCCTATATCTCCATAGGAAATGTGTCTTGTTGTTCTTATTTCCATTTGCTACCAATGATATTTTTTTATTTATTTATAGTTCAAATTTAATAGACCGCATCTCCCGAAGCTAGTAGCGGTTTACATAGGTAAAAACACACAATCACACAACATCCCAACATCATTGTAGGAGCCAAGGTGGAAGAGCTACCTGAAGTAGAATTATTTTGGAGAAGGGTTCCTTAAGCATAATGAGGAATGAACTTACTCCTTTTTTTCTGACACCATGATCCTTAGCTTGCATTTCAAATATAGTTTCCTTCTCTAATGAATTGATTACGATCACCACAAAATATAAAGGACAACCTGTGGATAGGATTCTTTGAAAACATTTAGGCAGCCTGGGTTGAGTTTCTTTTGTATTCTGCTTTGTTTAATTAGTTTTATATCTTGCTTAGGAAAGGCTTTATATTGTCCATTAATAGAGGTGAGAACTAATGAAAGCTTTCAAATTCAGAGACAGCCAAAGGCTGGTTATGAAAGAGAACTAGCTATCTGTACTGTTTGTCTTCAAGAAGCATCAGCTGACATTAGAAACCATTCCAGGCTGTCTTTCTGATCCTGCAAGGCAGTTCTTATGTTGTTGAGGAGTGTGATCCAGAGTGTACATTTAGCTAACCCTTATCATGACTGCCTCCCATCTGGAAATCTATTTAAAAGACCACATAGATCCAGAATAAATATTCACAGTAATTTAAAGATTGATTGCTAAAACTCTACCTCTGGAAGACAATCATACTTGGTCACAAGTGATTGATTGTCCATGAGGAAGATGATATTATATTAACTATTATAAATTGCAGGTGTGATTGGTGGGGACGAGGGAGAGAGCCTTCTCTATGGTGGCCCCCCGACTCTGGATCTCATTCCCTAAAGACATCAGAGAAGTCCCCACTTTGGCAGTCTTTAAGAGGAGCTTGAAAACGTGGTTGTTCCAATGTGCCTTCACTGAATAAAGGAAATAATTGTCCGATCTGACTGATTTCCCTCTATATGTCCTCTGAAGCACTTTAGCTACCCGTGGGATTGTTCTCCCTACATCGCTCTCTAAAACCTCCATGCCTAGACATACCCTACTTTGTACACACCCATTGTTTTAAATTTTTAAATCTATTACATTGGGCCCTGCCATAGTGTTTTTAAATCTTTTCTGTGTTATTGCTTTATGTTTAGTTATATTATTTATATTGCTTTTTGCTTGCTTGTTTTGTTGATACACTGTTGTATTTTTATTTGACGGGCTTGGCCTCATGTAAGCCGGCCCGGGTCCCTTCAGGGATATGATGACGAGGTATAAATAAAGTTATTATTATTACTTCACGTTCTTTAATTTACTCTCAATCTTTACATTTCAAACATATAGCAGGTAATTATTATGCTTGGTCAATTAAACACAAACATGTTTCTTGCAATATCCTAGGATGATTATTATGCCATTGTTTACAGCAGTGTTTCCCAACCAGTGTGCCGGGGCACACTAGTGTGCCATGAGTGATCATCAGGTGTGCCCTGGGAAATTGGAACCTCCAGGAGGGGAGGGGGGGAGAGTCTAGTGTGTTGAAGTATAAAAACCTTAAGAAACCTACCTCTATAAAGGCACAAAATTACAAACACCCCCCTCCCCACCCGTTGTCTACTTGGTCTCTCCCTCTCCATGCATTGGGAAGACCCGCCTCCCTTTCCCCAAGTAGAGACCTCCTCTTGCCTCCTGGGGGTTCTGTGTGGGAAGTTCAGAATGCTCTTTGATTGTAGGAGAACTATAAATCCCAGCAACTACAACTCCCAAATGGCAAGGTCTATTTCCCCTGAACTCCATCTGCGTTCATATTTGGGCATATTGAGTATTCATGCCAAGTTTGGTCCTGATCCAACATTGTTTGAGTCCACAGTGCTCTTTGGATATAGGTGAACTACAACTCCAAAACTCAAGGTCAATGCCCACCAAACTCTTACAGCATTTTCTCTTGGTTATGGGAGTTCTGTGTGGGAAGTTTGTGTCTTTCTGCCATTCCTGCCAGGATATCTATGTTGAGTTCATCGAAACAGGCCCAGGTTTCAAACTGAGTGTATAAATACATTTAAAAACATATTAACTATATGTATTACTGTGTTAGTGTGTCATTTTGTGTCATTTTGGTTGGTGGTTATACCTCAGGAATTTGTAAATGTAAAAAGTGTGCCGCGGCTCAAAAAAGGTTGGGAAACACTGGTCTACAGGGTTCCAGTCTTGGCTGAACTTAACATTGGATGTGTTACATGTTTTGGGGGAAAGCACTGTGACAGCCAGCAGAACTGAGTCAATATAAGTAAGAGGTTTTATTATCCCATTGTTTGCTTCCATTTGTCAGCCCCATTTATGACTGTTAATCTCAAGGAAAATATATAACTCAAGAAGTATTATATGCCTCATGCACTTTACTGTTGTGCAATTAGGGGCTGTAGTACTTCCTGGCATGTCTCTTGCTGAAGTGAAAGGCATATCACAAGCTGGATTTGCAGCTGCGACAAAGCCCCAAGGCTGTGGCATGCCTCAGTTGGTGTATGCGCAGGATGGCAGGGGTAAGGAAGAATGCTCCTGTGACATGCCTTTCATTTAATCGAAGCACACACTGAAAAAGTTAACAGTCTCCTACATTTTGTGTAAATGGCTCTCAGATCACAAAAGGAACACAGAAAGAAGAAAGGAATTAAGACCGTACATTCTTTTGAATGTTTTAGGACATAATCAGGATCAATGTTAATTAAGAAAATATATAAATCTAATCATCACAGCAGAGGCGGCCCAAGGTAATTTTACATGGTAGGCAAAAATTATTTTGCCCCCCTTCCCCAAGCAAACCTGGAGCAGGCGCGGAGGTGGAATTACCAGCTGGCGCGGAGGTGGAGTTTCCAGCATGCGTGGAGGCTCCACCTCAAGGCATGCTGGAAACTCCATCTCTGCGCCGGCTGGTAACGCTGCCTCCGTGCTTGCTGGAAACACAGCAGACACGGAGGTGGAGTTTCCAGCTGGCGTGGAGGTGGGGTTTCCAGCATGCGTGGAGGCTTCATGCATGCGGGAAACTCCGCCTCCACGCATGCTGGTAACTCCACCTCCGCGCCAGCTGGTAACTCCACCTCCACGCCTGCTGGAAACACAGCAGATGCAGAGGCGGTGTTTCCAGGTGGCACGGAGGCGGAGTTTCCAGCCAGCAGCGGTGCACCCCTGGGGATCTGGCGCTTTCGGCGGGCGCCTACTCCACCAAGTGCGTTAATCAGCCTCTGCATCCCAGACACTCTCCTTTCCTTTGCCTTAAGAATTTAACAGATTCCCCAAAATAGTTGTCCAATGGCATCCCTTCCTATCTGGGAGGTGTTGCTCATAAACTGGTCACTCTGAGAAGCCATAGGCAATATTTTCAAGAACTTAATTTTTCATCCCCTGACAAAACTACTCAGTAAGCTGAATATGTTTTACTGGGTTATGCTGCAGATAAACGGTCAAAGAGTGTAATGGTGTCACTGTGCCTGGCTTGCTGCCTTCAACAGTCCACTGAGCAAGTCAATATCTAGCTGTTTCATATAGCTCCTTAAAAATCTAATTATGCCAAACAAAAATAAAATACTGCATCATTTAACAGTATTTAAATATTTATACACAAATGTGTATTGCCTGACTAGCTTGCATCTTCAGGCAAGTAACTATCAGCACTCCAGTAACAGTGAACCCTTTCCATTGCAGGACTTCAGACAATAAGACCACCCTGTTCCTGGAGGTGGCAGGAGGAAATGGACATTCTGGCTTGCAATCAGCAGGAAACTCAACTAGTCTGTTAATTATAACTTTATTTTTATATCCCACCTCTATCTCCCCAAAAGGGATCAGGTGGCTTACATGGGGACCAAGCCCAATATAAACAAAGGTTACAAATAACATAATTTAAAACATGTAACAGTAAAAAAAATTAAAACAGTAAAACCAATGAAATGTAAAAAGTCATAAAACATAAAGCAGACATCAAACAACCAGTAGCAGAAAAGTGAGCATGTGCAGGTTTGAGACTAATAGGGCAGGACAAAGGCTTGTACAAATACAAAACTGTGGGGTCAGGCTGGGAATAAAGTGCTGGCAATCCAACCAAAAGATTAAGGCTAAGCAGTAACTTTCAAAATTTCATTATAAATGGCAGTTCCTAATTGGTTCTGTCTTAAAAATTGCCAATAATGAAATAATAATGACGTTTTGAAAGTTCTGTTAGAGTTCTGAAATGTTCACCACCAGAACTTTAGCAACACTGTAGAAGCAAAGCACCAGCGCCACCTAGTTTTCACCACCAGAACTTTAGTTTTGTAAGTACTTTAGAACCATTTAGAGCCATGATTGCCCAGGCCTACTAGGCAGACTTAATCAGTAGTTAAACCATTATTCAAAGGCGCATTGGAACATTCAAGTCTTCAAGGGAGAGAATTCTAGAGCCAGGAGCCACCACTGAGAAGGCCCACGCTCTCATCCTCACCAACTGTGCTTGTGATGGGGGTGGGAGAGATAGAAGGGCTTCCACAGCAGATTGTAATGCCAGTTCATAGAGGGAGATACGGTTGCGAAGATAAGCAGGGCCCAAACAGTTTAGGGCTTTATAGGTAATGACCTGCACTTTGAATTGGGCCCAGAAACTTATCAGCAGCCAGTGGAGCTGTTTCACTAGTCTGTTGGATGCTTGAGCTAAAAGGGGTGTGCTTGCTTTCCCATGCAAGGCATGGTGGTATAATTTGTGAATTATGTTATTTATTGAATTATATTCTGATTATTGTATGTCATTTACAAATGAACACTCTGTGCATTCTGTAATGGTGGTAGCTAAAAGGCAGCTTCTAAATCTCCCTTACTCTTCATGGTTGCCTGCAGAACCTCCACCAATTCACACAATGTCAGTTTTGGAGGCTGATCATGCTGAGGTAGTCAAGATAAAGAAGCAGATAGTTGTAGCTTAGGGTGGTGGAGGAAACAGAAATCCTACTCTGGAGGGAGGATGAGCCCCATTCTGCTGTTGGTGAGTATACCTGTGTGTGTGTGTGGATAAAAATGCCAAAGAAGCAGTAATCCTCATTGTAGTGGGTTCCAATGAGAAGGCAAAGGTCGCTTCCCAGAATGTCTAAAGCATTCTGCCCAAGAATTGATTCTTAGTCTGTGTTGGAGCTCAGCATGTGATTGTGTTTAAGGACCAGGGTGCTTTAGATGTGGGGAGTTATGACAATGAGTTTCAGGATGGCAATGGTCTGGCCAATGCTAATTATGCAGAGAATGACCAGGAGATCCCTGTTCAAAATGTAGTTTCCCATGAGAATGTCCCTGAAGGGTGTGGGGATGATGGTGTGCTCCCTGAATTGCTACCAGAGAGTTCCCAGTATTTGGGGCTTGAAAACAGCTTGGCACCTGGCCCAGATGCAGAAACTAATGAACAAATAGATAGATGGGAGAAGATTAGTCAAAACAGAAAAGACAAACAGTGGCTTCGGCGTTCTGCCAGGCTCAGAGAGAGAAAGATAAGAGACTCTAAGCTAAAACAAAACCCATTTCTGAGCGCTTGAGACATAGCTTAACGAGGAGATAAAAGTCTCAAGTACAGGATATGTAGTCAGATGAAGCATCGTTTGGAATCAAGTCACGTTCTCGTCCTTGTTTCATGGAAGCTTTGCTTGGAAAGATTCTTGCTTAAGTGTCTTGCTTCATGGTTTTGATTCTTGGAGTCTATGATTTTATATTCATGTCTTTGATTCATGTTTCCTGGTTCCTTGGATGTTTTTGAAGAAGTTTTTGTCTTTGTTTTTCATGGACTTTGATGGACTATTATCTTGGACTACTTTGTTCCGGCTTATCTTCTTACCTAATTGGATTTACCTATTCCTTAAAGCACTTTTTACTTTTCTGCTTTTTAATTGCCTTCTATAAAAGGACTTTTTCTATTCACCTGTGTGGTGTTTAAAACCAGAGGGCTTTTTCCTGGTTTGGAGTGCAACAGGCTAACTGGTGATATTGATGAGGTTGCAGATGTTTAAAAAATATCCTTATCTTGATTTCAACCCAAAGGACCAGGATGGCTGTGAAGATTGACCTCCAGGACTGCAGTAGTATTCCCAGTAGTCGATCCCCACAGGTCCCTCACCAGGAAAGATCAGAATGTTATCCTAAGGTCCAAATCTTTCCAAGTGTTTTATTAATCCAAACCAAACTGGGAAATCCTGGTTTTCTCTGGGTTAATAACATTTTACCTGAGACAGCATTTGGATGCCTCAGATAACACCAAGACACGTCCTACATTTTGGACCTGACAGGAAGGGCCCCAAGCTCCTACCTCCAGACTAAAGTCACACTGCACAAATACAGGTTTTCTGCCTCTATGAGAAGCATGCTTAAGAGTTAATGATTCCTCATTGGCTAGCAAACATAAGATCCTCAGATATGTTGGTTAAATAACTGATAGCCCTCACCATGGGAAGTGAGTGCCCTGTTCAAGTTGAAATTTGTCTAGTTCCAACAGAAGATCTCATCATATTCTAGCTTGCTACATTAAAGAGACAATTCTTCCCTGTGTAGTTAATTATAGATGATTAATCAAGACACTGCATTTACTTCTCTTGGTAATATGAGCAGACAACCTTTCTTGGTCTTGTCCTGGATTGGAACCTGGCTAAACTGTAGGAAACAAAGGGTGGTAATAAATGGACACTTCTCTGGATGGAAAGAGGTGAGAAGTGGCGTACCCCAAGGTTCAGTTTTAGGACCGTTACTTTTTAATTTATTCATAAATGATCTGGATGTAGAAGTAAATTGTGAGGTAGCAAAGTTTGCAGATGACACTAAACTGTTCAGGGTAGTTAAAAATGAAACTGACTGTAAAGAGCTCCAGAAAGATCTCTCGAAATTGAGTGAATGGGCAACAAAGTGGCAAATGCATTTTAACCTAAACAAGTGTAAAGTCATGCACATCGGGGCAAAGAACCCCAAATACACTTATCAACTGATGGGATCAAAGCTTTCTGAGACAAACCAGGAAAGGGATCTTGGGGTTTTGGTGGACAGCTCAATGAAGATGTCAACCCAGTGCGCTGCAGCAGTGAAAAAAGCAAATTCTATGCTTGGCATGATCAGGAAGGGAATCGAAAATAGGTCGGCAAATCTTGTATTGCCTCTCTACAAATCTATGGTGAGGCCACAGTACTGTGTACAATTCTGGTCACCGCACCTCAAGAAAGATATAACGGAACTGGAAAAGGTACAAAGAAGGGCAACAAAAATGATCCAAGGGATGGAGCAGCTCCCTTATGAAACCAGGTTGCAACGCCTTGGTCTTTTCAGCCTTGAAAGACGGCGTTTAAGAGGTGACTTGATCGAAGTGTATAAAATCATGCATGGGATAGAAAAGGTGAATAAAGAAAAAATATTTTCTCTGTCACACAACACTAGGATTAGGGGGCACTCCCTAAAGCTCCAAGGTAGGAAAGTTAGGACTAATAAAGGGAAATATTTCTTCACCCAGAGGGTCATTGGGTTATGGAACTCACTTCCAGAGGAGGTTGTGACAGCTGTCAGCCTGGACAGCTTCAAGGCAGGATTAGACAGATTCATGGATACCAAGGGAATCAGTAGTTACTGAAATGGACATCCAAGTGCCACCTCTGTGTTGATGGAGGCAGGCAGGATTTTCCCCGGGTACTGGTTGTGGGGGGTACCATGACCCATTACTGCCCCTTAAACTGCCTTATTTAAATGTCAATTCTTCTTTGCTGATTTCAATGTTGTCTTCCAGAACATTTACATGGTATAATTTCACATTCTTTTTTCAAAATCTTCTTCAAATCCTTCCTTTTCTTTGAAGCCTCTAGCTTCAAGCCCCCCCGTTTAATCTTCAGCTGCAAGAGAAATAAATCCTTTGCATCCTTAATGTATTTCTCTATAAGAGTATTGCATCTCCTCAAACTTTCCCATCTTTTCTTTCCCTCAGCTGTCTTTGAGCAGTTGAGATTTTACTCCTCTTTTTACTAATTACCCTACTTGGAACGCGTATCCTGTATAAGCCTGTCTGACTCTTACAGTCTTCAGTGAAGGGCTTTCTATCCATTCCACCATCACCCAGGATTTTCTGGTCAAAACATGGGAGAGAGTCTTCTTTGGGAAAAACTCCTACCTAAGTGACGCTTTTTGGACCCTTCTCTGATCCCTTTTTGCTGATTGGAAAATACTTTCCTATTTAAATAGACCTTCAACCGGTATCTAGCTGTTATAGAAGGGTGTGCAATGGATGTGCCATTTCAATAGGTAATATACATTGTATGCATATTTAATTATTTTTAAATCCATTGTTTAAAAATAATGTTTTAATTGGACTGATATTTAAAACTATTGTAACTTTTATATTTGTTCAAAGAGATATCCCAAGCCACTTTGGGAGAATGGAGGGATGTAAATCCAAACCAATCCAATTTATTCCAATGAAATCAATAAATAAAATGCATTTGATGTCTAATGATAATTAATAATAAAAGTACATTTTCTAACATTATAAATTCTCTCTCTCTCTCTCTCTCTTTGTTTTTAGAAAAAATATGATTTTCTCAAATATCCATGATTATCTAGACTAGACAGATTCTTCAAGGAATCTCATCACTGGACAGAAACACATCTAGATCTCATAGGGTTGCACACTGTACTTCTACTACTTTTGTTCCCAGTCAACACATAGGTGGGTTGGTGAGACTTTAAAATAACTCTTCTTCCCCTGCATATTTTTCACTAAACTGTCTGCTAAATATGTTAGTAGACTTCAAAAGCTAGTGTGATGAATTTTGTGCCTCCTGCTTAGTCTAATAAAGACATCATCATAATGTGTACTTTCTAGTTTGTCATGCAGAAGGCTCAAATCGGTCATTAAATATGTGAACAGGCAAAGATAACTTTTTGTAAAGAGAAACAAGCATAATTTCATGCAAGCACCAAAAGAGATTTAACATATCTATGAATAAATTCAATCTGCATGCTATTTGAAAGTCTATGGGCACACTAGAAGAGCCAACCACTTCCTTTCTGTACTTTTATCCTTTTCTCGAGGAACTGGTATTATAACACTACTGCAAGAAAGATCTATATCATGGCATATTCCTGGATTTTGTTTTGCCAGTCTTACTGTAGCAGCATCTTAAAAGATCAGCAAAATCAGGACCCCCCCCCCCAAATTTAATCCAGCATTATTTTTTTAAAAAACCATGTATATCAGCATTCTTATTTATAGCCTATGTTTTCCACAGGATAAAATATTCCCAGCTGTCCTCCTCCAAACATCACATATCTACAAACAGTAGTATTCCACAGGGAAGGCCTGAATTCTGAAACTTCTGAAACATATAGATCAAAAAGACAAGTAAGAAAATATAATGACACTGAAATGGTCTGTAATAGTTTTGGCATCATCAGCAAAAAGAAATCATTGAGAGGAAGGTCATAAGAAACCTGACTTGTTTTTGTTTTAGCTCTGAAATGACAACTGCCAATTTGAATCTCCACAAAATCATAATGATGATGATAGTAAACTAAAGCACAAACATTTTTGATTCAGAGTATAACACATATGCACATTTGATCTACAGAAGTGTTTAGTGACCCTAATCAGAGTCTGTAAAGGAAACAGAGAAAAACCAAGGACAAAGGCAAAGTTAAGTTAGGATGATATAGGAAGCACTATTATCACAAAAGCTGGACAAAGCATGGTTCCATCAAGTAATTTAACTTAAATAAAAAGATACAATATGAAGGCCCCATCACCACCTTAAAGAACCATTAAAAAAAAGGTGAAATCATTACAAAACTGATTTGCTGTTCTTTTAACAGCATGGTGCTGTTTTTTAAAAAAAGCCAAATATTCTAAAATAAAAACATACAGTAACCATGAACAGCACATGCAATCATTTTTAAATTAGTACCATAAATTCTATATGCATTTTGCAATCCTTATCTATGGAAGCATTCAATCTATTTCAATCTGTTCTACAACTCCTCACTGGATGAAAACCAGTCAATTTTCAACTTGCATTTTTCCGTTAATATATCCTTCAAGACATAACACCACACATTTGCAGATCTAGTCTGTGAACTCAGAATTAATAGTAGAGAGAGGTAATAAAGGGAAGGCAAATCTGTAATCTTGAATGCTGCTGAATTACTTACTTAATCAATTGAATATTTTTAATATGTTAACCAGATAATGAGAACAACAACCTTAATGAACATTTTTCATCTACCAAACTGTAAAATGTAAAAATGGCAAAGCAGCTGGCCTGGATGGAACAAATTAAGAACTGTGGTGCAAAAGCAAGGTGCTGGTTGCTGAAGCTGATGAACAATTGCACTGCATCATGTCAGATCCCTAAAAGCTGGTGGAAAATAAGAGTCATAACCATCTTGAAACCAGGCAAAAAACGTAATGATCCAAAAAGCTATAGACCAATCTCCTTGCTGTACCATCTTTACAAAGTTATGGAGATACTATTTTGCATAGAATTATGGAAAAAAATAGACCCATTTCTGATTCCACAGCAAGCTGGTTTCAGGAAAGGGAAAATCTGCACATCACAAGTGTTGAACCTGACTCAGCACATAGAAGATGTTTTTGAAAGGCAGCAGATTACAGGAGCTGTCTTCATAGACCTTTCAGCAGCATATGATACTATAAATTATTGCCTTCTCCTGAGAAAAAATTAGAATATCACAAAGGATTACCACCTCACACACTTTATAGGAAACCTGAGTTCCAGGTTCAGAGAAGCAGATGTCGGAAACAGAAGAACAGCCTGTCTCAGGGAAGCATGCTTGCTCCATCAATGTTCAACATTTACACAAATGACTAGCCACTGCCAGAAGGGACCGAGAGTTTAATCTATGCTGACGATCATGCCATCACCACTCAAACAGTGAGCTTTGAAATAGTTGGACAGAAGCTCTCTGAAGCTTTAGGTGCTCTTACTTGGTATTACAGGAGAAACCAGCTGATCCCTAATCCATCTAAAATGCAGATGTGTGCATTTCATCTTAAGAACAGACAAGCATCTCAACAGATGTGGGGAGTGATGAGAATGAGTTTCAAGATGGCAATGGTCTGGTTAATGATATATATGCAGAGAATGACCAGGAGATCACCGTTCAAAGTGTAGTTTCCCATAAGAATGTCCCTGAAGGGTGTGTGGATGATAGTGTGCTCCCTGAATTGCTACCAGAGAGTTCCTAGGATTTGGAGCTTGAAAACAGCTCGGCATCTGGCCCAGCTGCAGAAATTAATGAGCAAATACTGTAGATAGATGGGAGGACATTAGTCAAAACAGAAAAGCCGAACAGTGACTTCGGCGTTCTGCCAGGCTCAGAGAGAGAAAAATAATAGACTTTAGGTTAAAACGAAATCAATTTCTGAATGCTTGGGACATAGCTTAATGAGGAGATAAAAGTCCCAAGTACAGGATATGTAGTCAGATGAAACATCGTTTGGAATCAAGTCAAGATCTCGTCCTTGTTTCATAGAAGCTTTGCTTGGAAAGATTCATGCTTAAGTGTCTTGCTTCATGATTTTGATTCTTGGATTCTATGATTTTATATTCATGTTTCCTGGTTTCTTGGATGTTATTGGAGAAGTTTTTGTCTTTGTTTTTTATGGACTTTGATGGACTATTATCTTGGACTACTTTGTTCCGGCTTATCTTCTTACCTAATTGGATTTACCTATTCCTTTAAAGTGCTTTTTACTTTTCTGCTTTTTAATTATCTTCAATAAAAGGATTGTTTTCCTACTCAACTGTGTGGTGTTTAAAACCAGAGGGCTTTTTCCTGGTCTGGAGTGCAACACATGCCCAGTGTGGAATACATCCCATCGCATTAAAACAGTTTACGTGGCTCTTAATGAGACATGCCACATTATCACAGGATGTCTAGGCCATAAACTGCTGGAGAGATTATACTGTTTAGTCAGTATTGTACCACCTGACATCCATCAAGAAGTAGCAGCCAGTAATGAAAGGACCAAGGCATTGACATCTCCGGCCCATCCTCTGTTCAGATATCAGCCAGCCAGTAAGCCAATGCCTTAAATCAATAAATAGCTTTCTAAGATCTATAGAGATACTCACAGGAAGCAAGTAAGAGTCCAAAGGTAGCAGGCTAAAACCCAGAACCTCAATCACTGGCTAATACCAGATGAGAAACTCCCCCCTGGGCACACAGAGGACTGGGCAACTTGGAAGGCACTGGGCAGACTGTGCTCTAGCACCATGAGATGCAGAACCAATTTTACAAAATGGAGCTACAAAGTGGAGTTCACAACATGCGATTGTGGAGAAAAGCAAACCACAGACCCCCTACTACAATGCAGTCTGAGCCCTGCCACATGCAGAACGGAGGACCTTCTTACAGCAACATCAGAGGCACTCCAAGTGGCCAGCTTCTGGTCAAAGGAAATTTAGTATAATGTCAAGTTTTTAACTTTGTTTGTGGATACACACACCCCATAACTGTATTCTCAATTTGCTTCTGATATGATAAATAAATTGAATATTTTCATTAATTTGTCAGAAAGTGCCAATTTACTTGTTTCAAGCACACTGCTAATAATGCTCTAATTTCATTTGTTTGTCCCCCAGATTAAATCAATAAAAACATGGTAAGAAAATCCATTGATTGATGGAGACTCTCTAGTTGGGACTAATGACTGGATTATGGGCAATAAAAGTATATCTTTCAATTGCAATTATAGTGTGTATGTTAGTGGGTTTCATGTATGATGTATATTCTGATCCCAATTCTTCCTTGTACACCAGCATTTTATCATCTAGCGTGGCATGAATTCAGTTTGTCTCTAGGATTACAAAATATGGAGGCACAAGCAGTATAACTTAAATAAATTGAAAAACCAAATCCAAAGGTATGGAAAAGGGTAAACATAACCCAGCAGTAGTACAGGCAAAATGAACTTTAGGATAATTTCTGATCATAAATTGAACATAAAACAGTAATATGATACTGGAGCAGCGATGTCTAATGCTATTTTAGCAGTGCAATAATAGAAGCATGGTTTCTAAGGTGAGAGAAGTAATGAGACATAGAGGCGATGAAATGTATGGAGAACAGAACATATGAGGAAAGGCTGAGAAAGCTAGGTATGTTCAGAATTTCTAAAGAGAAACTTGTGGGATGGTGTGACTGGACTCTAAATAATTCAAGGGCAAGCACAGAGACTAGTGTCCAGGTCTGTTCTTTCCTGTTCCAGATGAAAGAACCAACTACAGAAGGGTAGATTTCAACTGAATATCAAAAGGAACTTTTTGATAGTATGAGTAGTTTAGCAATGGAAACAATGTTGTAGAGAGATGGTAGGATATCTTTCTCTAGATGTCTTTACTAGAAATACATTATCTGGAGATCCTGCATAAAGCAAGGTGTTGGACTGAATGATCCATGAATCCCATTCCAACTCTGGGATTGTATTGTTGTAATATACGTAATATCTGCAGTTATGCTCAGTGTCTGGGAACAGCAGTGGCCTGGAAGGGATTAATAAACTGGCATTCATGCCCAAAATGATAAAGATATTATCATTACTGGTGGAGTTGGATGTCCATTTCAGTAGCTACTGAAATGGACATCCAAGTGCCACCTCTGTGTTGATGGAGGCAGGCAGGATTTCCCCGGGTACTGGTTGTGGGGGGTCAGGAGCAGGTGAGGGTTTTGCCCTCCTTTCTGCTAGAGATCCCTGTGTACAACTAGTGGGCCACTGTGTGACACAGAATGCTGGACTAGATGGGCTGAGGCCCGATTAAGCATGGCTCTTCTTATGTTCTTATGTTCTTATGTTCTAGTTCCCTTGGTCAATTTTGTTCAGCCCATTTCAGATGGACTGAACAAAGTTCCCCTGGAATGATCAAATTTGCATTGGGGGTCTTGTTAACCCATCACATAGGAGACAAATGGTCATTGCACCTTGAAGCATTTTTTTCTGCATTGGGCACTGTATCAGGCATGACATTATCTGGGTGGGGATAATGCTGTCACTACTAATCATCCTGTGCTAGCTTCCTTATTAGATAATTGTGTTGTATGGGAAGCAACTTCAAATGTTGACCTATCAAGTTCTATTTCATTGAGTGGTCTACTCTAATTAACAATTGGATTTAGGCTTTTGAATTTTGTTTGATTTTTTTCCATTTTAAATAGTTTTAAAATATTTTACATTGCATTTTAATGTTTTCTTTAGGCTATGAGCTACCAAAGAAGTGGATATTTCCATATTTAGTAAAAAAATTTATCCGACACCAATAGAGTCTACACTAACATTGCATCTACTGACTCACTTCTCTATCCTGTACCTTTAGTAAAAGGCGAAAGATTTATACGATCTGAAGAGTAAAATTCCTTGCAGTGGCAGCAAGACTGAGAAAGAGCCTAGTCTCCGATCAGGGTATTACCTGACACTGTGTACTATGTGTCTGTATAGTTTATTTCCCCTGTTAAGAGGAATCTGTAAACTTCTGTATGTTATTTATTTATCAGCTGTGGGTGCAGGGACTGTAATAAAGTTTTTGTTTTTCTATCATGTATCAGATAAAGCCTGCTTTTTTCATTTCCATTGTAGACCTCAAATGAGTCAAAAATAATGGAAAGGAGTGCTTCTCATGTCTACAAACATTTTTTGAAGTTTTGTAAGTGGGAAAGACAGACTGATGATTCTGTTGGAAGCAACAGATTCACTGACAACATAAGAACAAAATAGGTAATTAATGTAAATTATTCTTTAAGGATGGCGAATGGAAGCTAGAATAATGAAGAGTTGAGTTCCGATATGTTGGTTTTCGGTAATTATTGATCACTAGTCTACTGTTCAATTTAGTAACCAAAACATCTAAGTATGGAATGCTATTTGGGTCAATATGTCCAGTAAATTTAATGTCTGGGTGAATGGTGTTGGCCATATGATCAAGTACTTTAGGTACATTGATGACATATTTATTATCATGAATAATTGTAGCACACCAGTTCTCATTTGTGCCTGGGGGCCTGGGAACAGCACCGGGAGTTCCATTAGCATTAGGGCCTGTGCCAGCAGAGTTAGACTCTGAAGAGGATTTGGAAGGGTTACCTAAAGATGCGTTTCCCCTCACTGGGCCCCCTTCGCCCACTGAAAGCTTGGCTTGGGATGAAGGTTGGCCTGACCCCTATGAAGACAACCAGGTGCAAATGGAGTCTAGTGATAGCGGTAGTTATGAACACCCGGGGGGGAAAAGGTTCGCAGGAACTTCTAAGTGAAAACATGGAAGAAAGCGGCTGGGAAGATTCTAGGGAGGACAGCTCTCATACTGATAGAGGCCCAGCTGCTGAGAGGCAAGGTCGAACCTTTGATAGGAGAAGTAGCATTGAGTCTAGGAGAAGGGGATGGCACCGCAGCCTAGACAGGCCGAGGTCCTCGTCAGCAAGGATTGAGAAGACAAGACCTAGAGCGTCGGGGACCTCGGCCGAGGAATAAGTATAGCATCCGTGGGAATCAATCCTCAGTGCTTGGCCACGTCTCTTCTGAGCAGACCTGAAGCGAGCGGGACCACGAGGCTAAGCTAGCCAGTGGTCATCAAGCCTTGCCTTGTTCCTGTACCGTGCTTGTATCCTGAAACCGCATTGCTGTGCGGAGCCTTGTCAAACCTTTGGATTTATCCTCGAGATTACTTTTGGACATTTGATTGCACCCTTTGGATTTGCTTTTGATATTTTAATGAACAATATTCCTTTCGAACTGTTTTTATATTCAACTAGCTGTACCCGGCACGCGTTGCTGTGCCCTTTTTAGGAGATGCGAGGAAGTGCAATCATCCACGGTGTGGCCTCCTCTGAACTGCAGTTGGTTGGAGTGTGGGTCATGGGGGGCATGGTGTGGCAAGTTGGGTCTTTATGGGTCTTGGTTCTGGGCCGCAGTGGTCTGTGGGGAATGATGGGTTTTGAAGGACTACAAATCCCATTTTCCATGGTGGTAGTGCAAGTCCCATCATGCATTGTGGGGGTTCTGTGTGCCATGTCTCTCTCTCTGTGTGTGTGTCTCCCAGTCTATCTCAGTCTATCTCTCTCTGTGTCTCTCTTTCTCTCTCCTTATCTACCTATCTCTCTCTCTCTAACTTCCTGTGTCTGTCTCTCTCTCTATCCCTATCCTTATCTATCACTGTCTGTCTCTCTGTATATTATTCTCCATCACACACTCTATCACTTGCTTTCTCTGTGTCTATCTCTCTGTACTCACTCAGTCTGTATCACCCAATCTTTCTCTATCTATCACTCACTCTCTCTATCCCTATCTATCAATCCCTCCCTCCTCTATATTTCCCCTCCTCTCTCTCACTCTCTCACTCCCCCTTCTCTCTCTGTCTTAGTCTGTAATTCCCCCCCTCTCTCATACCCTCTCTCTCTCTCTCTCTCTCTCTCTCATTTCCCCCCTCTTTATATTCCTCTCTCTTTCTCTCTCAGTCTTTCTACCCCCTCTGTCTTTCTCACTATCTCTCTATAACTCACCTTCTCTCTCCGCCCGGGGGGTGCGGCCTGTGTCGTGGCCCCCTCCGCCTCGGCTGCCTCGGCCTCCTCGCCCGTGTCCCTGCCGTTCCTCGGCCTGGCCTGCTCGGGCGCCAGCGGGACCACCTGGGAAGCGAGCGGAGGAGGCAGCGGAGAGCCGGCCACAACACCGCCCCACACCTCCTGAGTCAGCCGCGGCCCCGGGGCTGGCAGCTCGACAACGCTGGGGCGCTTAGAGGCACCACAGGAGCCAGGGACGGCGCCGCGATCCCCATCTCGGAACTGCCCGGGGTGCCGACCTACAGGTCCCAGCAACCTCCGCGGCCGGAAGTAGCCCAGCGTGGCCTACTTCCGGCGGGAGGTTTCTGGGAACTGTAGTTCGGCACCCCGGGCTGTTCAGATGGGGACGTCTTGCGCCGCCGTCCCTGGCTCCTGTGGTGCCTCTTAAGCGTCCTGCAGCGTTGTCGAGGCTGCCAGGGGGCCGCGGCTGACTCAGGGAGGTGTGGGGCGGTGTTGTGGCCGGCTCTTCCGCGCCTCCTCGCCGCTTCCCAGGTGGTTCTGGGGAGGCGGTGCGGCGATCTCGGAGCCTGGCTCCCGCCCTGGCTCTCATGGGCAGCGTCGGAGGCGGGCTGCGAAGGTCCCGGTGAGTGGGAGAGAGGGTGAGGGATGTGTTGGTGGGTTTGGGGAGTGGGGGTGCCTTGTGCGCCTGCGCGGTTCTCCCTGTCTCCAGCGCTCGCGGGCAGCGCATAATGGGAGACTATGGGCGGTGTTTGGAGGCTGTTTTTTGGGGGGTTGCAATTTAGGTAGGTGGGTTTTTTTTTTTTGGGTTATGTCTGTACCTCGTGGTCTGGGGGAATGTGTGTCGTGGGATTTGTGTTTGGGGGGGGGGTTATGGTTTGGCCGTGCATATCCATCTTTGCACGACCACGTCTCCTTTATATATATAGATAAAGTAGTTAGCCTTCAGTCCGTCTCTGTGTGTGTGATTGAGGGGCCGGCCAAGTCCGTGCATTGTGACAGTAATCTACAATCTGCACAGGGCTTACTAACATGGGCCAATTTACCTTATTCTCAAATACTGAGAATCAAACATAATTAATAATAATAATAAACTTTATTTATAACCCGCCACCATCTCCCCAATGGGGACTCGGGGCGGTTCATATGGGGCCAAGCCCAAACAACAAATTACAATAAAAACAAAATCAATACATCAACAATTAACACAGTAAACTACATATAACTAAGTAAAACAACAATATACAAACAATATCTAAAATCACATATGACAGGGCGGGCCGCATGTACAAATATGAAATGCTAAAAACTCGGGTGAGATAAACGGGGTAGCATTCTTTGTAAAGGAGAACACATGTAAACATGGGGGGATTAATGGACTCTGAAACAGAGCATTGAGGAGTCCATTAATCCCCACCATGCAACAAGATTTTGAATATAATTTAACATCAGTCAAAAAAATCAATTAATAGCCAAGGGCTAACCAGGTCATCTTATTGATAATGCCATCATCAGAGCATCCAAAGTTTCATGCACCACTCTTCTGGCAGACAAATCTGTGTTCACAGACAACAGATTGGCCTGGCCCTTGACATTAACCAATCTCTCTATTTATCAAGCTTAGCCTTGGTTTGAGTGATGGTTTTTTTCCACACAAAAAAAAACCCTTAATGAGCACACAAAATTCACTTTTTTCTATTTTCTCCTCAAATCACACGGTAGTCTGCTATCAATGGCTGTCAAACACAAACTAAATGACGCAGCTTGTTCAAATTTTGACAGGAGTCAACTGACAGATGCCTGTTGACAGGAGCAATGTTGCCCTTTCAGTTAAGAGATGTGAAATTCAAAAAGTCACGGACTTATTGACCCGCCCTCATATTAACCATGATTCCCAAATTATGAGGATTAGGCCTAATTTAGTAGGAAATTTTCCATGTCACCATTGCGCCATATGTCTTCAATTTATTCAAATTAAGGTTTTACAAAATGCCCAAACTAGTAGTATTTATCAACTGCAACATTTTGCTATGTGCACAACCAAAGGTGTCATTTATGTCATTATCTGTCCCTGCTCTCTGATTTATGTTGGGCAGACCAGCAGACAAACTCCATGTCATTGAACACAAGAGTAAAATTAGGAATCAGATCATTGACTCTAGCCTGTACAAACATTTCAATGTCATGAACCATAGTCCTGAGTTGTTCCGGGTCCTTGTTTTAGAGATAGTTACATCCTCCCCAAACACAGATCTATCCACTAGACTACAACAACGTGAAACCGGGAATGTGGCACAGCTGGCCGAGTGTCAGCTGCATAAGATCTCTACTGACCAGAAAGTCATGAGTTCGAGGCCTGCCCAGCTTGAGCTCTCGACCAATTTGTGTAGCTTGTTGTCAACCTTTGCAAACCAAAAGACAGTTGCATCTGTCAAGTAGGAAATTTACTTGTGGGGAGGCTAAATTTAACTGATTTCTGGAATGTTAATTTGCCTCTATATCTGTCTATATATATTGTATGTCAATGACATTGAATGTTTGCCTGTATATGTGCATTGTGATCCGCCCTGACTCTCCTGCGGGGTGAGAAGGATGGAATATAAATGACATAAATAAATAAATTTTTACTCTTAAAACTGTGCATCCTACGGGTTTAAATGATTTCATTTTAATGTTTCATGTGAGCACTACATGCATCTTTAAACAGATTTTTCTCATGAGTAAGTTCGTTAGTAAGTTGCAATTGATGACTGTGAAAGAGCCACCCTGGTAGCTATACTGGGCCCCTTTAAATTTCTCACCATATACTTTAAATTTCCCTCTACATACTGGAGTTTCCACCTGCCTCTCCTGGGCTTGCCATGGAATCAAACTAAGAGCAAAGTACCTTTGCAGGAGTACTTACGTGAGTATTTTTGGTTCCTGTCTTGTAAGCTTTTACAACATATGGTAATTTTGTTCCTATACTATGTTATTAGCCACTCATGTGTGTTCCCTGTAGGTCGACTTCATTGTTAACATGTATATATTATCTCTGCTCGAATAACTCTCTACTGTGCAAAGCTGATCATTTGAGGATGTCTACATTTGTATCTATCACCTGAGGAAGATTCAACGTAGTCGAAACTTGTTGTGGTTTATAAACTGTGGTTTCCAAAAAAGGACTGATATACTTGGTTTGGTTGTTGACAAACTTTGGTTTAAAAAGGACATACAAACTTGTGCATTCTGCTGTAGGAATCAGCTGTTTATTTCATATCAAAAAGTTTGTGATTAAGAGACTTGCAAAAAAAGGACTTACAAACTTTGATTTGTCATTGATAAACTTTTGGTTTTCAAAAAGGACCCACAAACTCAAGTATTTTTCTGTAGGAATTAATTGTTTATCCCACATAACGGAATTTTTTGGTTTAGAGATTTGCACTGTGGATCGCTGTTAGTATATTTTGTACAAGCTGCTAGTACATTGCATATTGTAATACTATAGCATAGATGCTACATTCATCCTTATGACTATATAACTGTATTACTTTGTATAGTGGCTTGCAATCGTTGAGTTATAGCAGAGCTCCTGTCTCCACATTTCTTTCAGAGTCAATCCTTCACAGAGTCTTGTGAGAACCACTTTCTGTTTCTTAAAAACCTCAGGCTCCACCAGAAAGTCCTTCTCTTCATCATCAGACACTTCACAGGCCTTAATACCAACTTCTCGTAGTGTTCTCCATTCTTTTTGGTTCTATCATACATCAGTATCATCATTATCAACAACAAGAAGAAATCTTGGAACTTGAAATCTAGCAAAATCGGTACAATATTTATGGTGCATCTTTAAACTATGGAACCTAATGTCAAATAGTTTTAAAATCAGAGTAAACAACTTAATGGAGGTTATGACAGAATGCCTCAATATAACTGATACTGGGAAGCTAAAGCACCAGAAGGCTATTGCTCTCATCTCCTGTCTGTAGCTTCCAAGGGGATGTGGCTGGATATTGTAGTGGGGAAAGAATGCTTAACTAAATCAAGGACCTGATCATGTGGGCTCTTCTATTGCTAGTCTGCTTATAAATACTCTGAGATGTTACAAATGCAAGAGTGATAAGTAGTTGTGTTTTCCTGCATAGAGAACCATAATGAGAATTATTTCTGGCTGCTACTAGAGAAGGTATTATGCAGGGGGGAGTTGTATGAAAGACATGTTGCTGGAGACATTTTTTATTATTATGAAGATAATGTGATAAAAAATGCCACCTACTGAACATCTGTTCTGTGGTTTTTGCAACCACAGAATTTGTGATAGTGGGACTGGGTTTCTTCATTATTCTACACTAGCTTGGGGACCCGGCGGTGCCCGGGTCATTTGAGAAGTGTAGCAGGATGTAGAGTGGGTCATGGGGGCTCTGTGTGGCAAGTGTGGTCTGTATTGGTGAATGGATGAGGGTTGCATGGTTTTGAGGAAGTGAGTGAAGGTACTTCAAGTCCCATCATCTATGGTCCGACCTCCTTCAAACAGCAGCAGGATGTAGAGTGGGTCATGGGGGCTCGATGTGCCAACTTTGGTCTTGATCAGTCATTGGATGAGGGTTGCAGCAATCTCGGGAAGTGAATGTAGGTACTTCAAGTCCCATCATCCATGGTCCGGCCTCCTTCAAACTGCAGCAGGATGTAGAGTGGGTCACTGGGGCTCTGTGTGCCGAGTGTGGTCTTTACCGGTGTTTGTAGGGGGCCGCGGTGGTCTGTGGGAATAGAGGGGTGTGAAAGTACTACAAATCCCATCATCCATTGTAAGTCCTCCCCTTAACCTCACCAGGACATGAAGGTAGTCATGGGGATTATGTGTGCCAAGTTTGCTCTCGATCAGTAATAGGATAAGGGTCGCAGCGGACTTGGGAAGTGAGTAGAGGTACTTAAAGTCCCATCATCCATGGTCCACCCTCCTTCAAACTGCAAAAGGACGTAGAGTGGGTCATGGGGGCTGTGTGTGCCAGGTTTGGTCTTGATCAGTCATTGGATTAGGTTTGTAGCAGTCTTGGAAAGAGAGGGAAGGTACTGCAAGTCCCATCATCCATGTTCTGCCCCCCCTCCAAACTTCAGTAGGATGTAGAGTGGGTCATGGGGGTTGTGTGTGCCAAGTGTGGTCTGTATTGGTCCGTTTTGGTGGCCTCAGTGGTCTGTGGGAACCAAAGTGTTTGAAAGTACTACAAATCCCATAATCCATGGGTCATGTCCCTCAAACCGCACCAGGGCATAAAGGGGGTCAGGGGGGTTATGTGTGCGAAGTTTGGTCTTGATTCGTCATTGTATGAGTGGAGCAGTGGTCTGAGGAAATGAGTCGAAGTACTGCAAGTCCCATCATCCATGGTCCACCCTCCTGCAAACTGCAGCAGGATGTAGAGTGGGTCACGGGGGCTCTATGTGCCAACTTTGGTCTCGATCAGTCATTGGATGAGGGTTGCAGCGGTCTCGGGAAATGAGTTAATGTACTTCAAGTCCCATCATCCATGGTCCGGCCTCCTTCAAACTGCAGCAGGATGTAGAGTGGGTCATGGGGGCTCTGCGTGCCAAGTTTGGTTTTTATCGGTCTTTGTTGGGGGCCGCAGTGATCCGTGGGAACCAAAGGGATTTAAAGTACTACAAATCCCATAATCCATGGTCCATCTCCCCCAAACCACACCAGGACGTAAAGGGGGTCAGGGGGGTTATGTGTGCGAAGTTTGGTGCTGGTCCATCACCTGCGCGGGTCGCTGTGGCCTGTGAAAGTGGCAGCCAATCAGAACGCTGGCACATATCCACAAACAAACACACATACAATCTTTCAGCTTTATTAATGTATAGAGATAATAAGCTTTACATTACAAATGCATGAGGTATTCTGCATTATAAACAGAGAGACTGGCTCAGTGTCAGAAGGGGGCAGGTAACAGTATTGGAAAGGATAGAACCCCAATAGATACAGTGGGTGTTGAAACTAGCCAATCAAGGTCCTTTATGCGCTATCAAGCTGGGAACCCATCAGACAGTTTATGGTTCTTTAAGTGCCTGCACCTTGAGAGAAGAGGACCAAAAGATACTGATGGCAATGAGCCATGAAAAGACAAGAAAGGATTCATGTCTGTGCATAACAGAGAAAGCAGTGTTAAGCCAGTCATATTAAATAATTTTTAACTTATTTTCTTATTGTTTTGGTTGATAATTTTAGATACTTCTACATGTTTTGCTTAATGAAAAATACACATGGAAGAACCATTTGGCTGCAATATATCTATAACGTGATTCTTAAAGTGTGATGTAATCTTGTATCCAATAATGTTTTACATTTTACTGACAGGCATGAACATCTGCGGCCACACATCATTTGCTTCCCAGTTTGAGAGAAAAACCAAATCCTCTAAAAGGCTTTACATGTCTAGTGTATCTCCTGGCCAGGGGAAAGGAACACCTGTAGTAGGAATCCCTTCTCTACCCATTGGAAAGACAGATGGGGGAAGCGGGGGGCAGGGGGGCGGCTCTGGTCACAGGTTGTTGACACACTGGCAATAAAGGATTGGAAAAGGTTTCCTAAGAGTTTCATTTTCTTCCTCAGAAGAAATTTTTTCATGATAACTTAAAAAGCAAGCTACTCAATGGACCTGCAGGCAGGGTTTCTGGTCAAATTTATGGGCATTGTTTTGGTAGGATACCCACTCCAAAGAGAGTAAAGGAGACAATACAGACCTGGGCAATTGCCGGCCCTCCAGGTGTTTTGGACTTCAACTCCCAGAAATCCTAGCCAGTTTACCAGCTGTTAGGATTTCTGGGATTTGAAGTCCAAAACACCTGGAGGGCCGGCAATTGCCCAGGTCTGCAATAGACTGAAAAGGGAAATATGGAAGCCAACGAAAAGAAAGCTGCAAAGAATAAGAAGGGTAAGGATTCCATATTCTATGTACAAGATTGCATTCCTGTATATGAGTGGTTCCCAATCTTTGGTACCCCAGGTATTATTTTTTTATTATCCCAGAAGCCCCCGCTGACTTATGCAATGGCCAGGAATGCTGAGAATGCTGTTCCAAACAACCAGAGGACCAAAGCTTGGGAACCTTTGCCCTATTGCATCAGCCTGAAAAAGGCATTTACATCGTAAAATATTTATTTATTTAATTATTTATTTATTTGACGGCATTTCCCCCCGCTCTTCTCAACCCCCGAGGGGACTCAGAGCGGCTTCCAAAAGGCACAATTTGATGCCTACATCACAATCGCAGTATAAAAACACAATATAAAACCCTCCAGCATTCGACACTAAAATACATTAAAATACAATTATATTCACACATCCTATGCATCCCCCTATGTTAAAAACAGTGTTCCGTCCATAAAAGCATTGAGCCCTATTCACCAACTTTCCATTAAACTACTAAAGTGCTGTCCTGTGCTACTATGCGAACGCCTGGTCCCACATCCAGGCTTTCACTTTTTTCCTAAATGTCAGGAGGGATGGAATTGATCATACCGTGTTTCCCCGATAGTAAGACACCCCCGATTGTAAGACGTATCGGGGGTGTCAGAGAGGTCGGCTAACATTTATTTATTTATTTATTTATTATTTTGCATTTGTCTGTTGCCCTCCTCAACGGCTCGGGGCGACTTACAACAGTTCGTAAAATACAATTCTCAGATAACTCATAAACCACAGTAATACCATTAAGATGGAATTACAATTAGAACAGTTGAAGCAACAAATGGAGTCGCAGTGGGCTGACAGCTAGGTGGTGTGAGCTAAAGTTTAGCTAACTCCGAAGGCTTGTTGGAACAGCAATGTCTTAACTGCTCTCCTGAACGGGAGGAGGCCCTGGGTGGCACGGATACCGGCGGGCAGTGCGTTCCACATGGTAGGGGCTGCAACAGAGAAAGCCCGGCGGCGGGTTGCGGACAGATGGTATTACAGTAGTACCCCGAAAGTGAGCCGTACCCCCGGCCGCCGGTCACTCAGTCCCGCCTCCTCCTCCTCCG
The DNA here is from genome assembly GCA_030556195.1 of Anolis apletophallus. Lineage (NCBI taxonomy): Eukaryota > Metazoa > Chordata > Lepidosauria > Squamata > Anolidae > Anolis > Anolis apletophallus. The sequence continues at coordinate 22,139,198 of JARBWK010000007.1, forward strand.
CCGCCGCCGCCCTCCCTGCGGCCGCCTCTTCTGGGATCGGAAGAGAGGCGGCTGAGGAGAGCCCTCTGCCGCCTCTCTTCCGTTCCCAGAAGAGGAGGCCGCCGGGAGAGCGATCGCGCGGTTCCCCTGCGGCCTCCTCTTCGGGGAACGGAAGAGAGGTGGCAGAGGGCTCTCCTCAGCCGCCTCTCTTCCGATCCCCGAAGAGGCGGCCGCAGGGAGAGCGATCGCGCGGTTCCCCTGCGGCCTCCTCTTCGGGGAACGGAAGAGAGGTGGCAGAGGGCTCTCCTCAGCCGCCTCTCTTCCGATCCCAGAAAAGCGGCCGCAGGGAGAGCGATCGCGCGCGGTTCCCCTGCGGCCTCCTCTTCAGCAAATGGAAGAGAAGCGGCAGAGGGCTCTCCTCAGCCGCCTCTCTTCCGATCCCAGAAGAGGAGGCCGCAGGGAGAGCGATCGCGCAGTTCCCCTGCGGCCTCCTCTACGGGAACGGAAGAGAAGTGGCAGAGGGCTCTCCTCAGCCGCCTCTCTTCCGATCCCAGAAGAGCGGCCGCAGGGAGAGCGATCGCACGGTTCCCCTGCGGCCTCCTCTTCGGGAACGGAAGAGAGGCGGCAGAGGGCTCTCCTCAGCCACCTCTTCCGATCCCGAAGAGGAGGCCGCAGGGAGAGCGATCGCACGGTTCCCCTGCGGCCTCCTCTTCGGGGAACGGAAGAGAGGCAGCAGAGGGCTCTCCTCAGCCGCCTCTCTTCTGATCCCAGACGAGGCGGCCGAGGGAGAGCGATCGCGGTTCCCCTGCGGCCTCCTCTTCGGGGAACGGAAGAGAGGCGGCAGAGGGCTCTCCTCAGCCACCTCTCTTCCGATCCCCGAAGAGGAGGCCGCAGGAAGAGCAATCGCGCGGTTCCCCCCTGCGGCCTCCTCTTCGGGGAACGGAAGAGAGGTGGCAGAGGGCTCTCCTCAGCCACCTCTCTTCCGATCCCAGAAGAGGCGGCCGCAGGGAGAGCGATCCTTGCGGTTCCCCTGCGGCCTCCTCTTCGGCAAATGGAAGAGAAGCGGCAGAGGGCTCTCCTCAGCCGCCTCTCTTCCTATCCCAGAAGAGGAGGCCGCAGGGAGAGCGATCGCGCTGTTCCCCTGCGGCCTCCTCTACGGGGAACGGAAGAGAAGCGGCAGAGGGCTCTCCTCAGCCGCCTCTCTTCCGATCCCAGAAGAGGCGGCCGCAGGGAGAGCGATCGCGCAGGCCTCCTCTTCGGGAACGGAAGAGAGGCGGCAGAGGGCTCTCCTCAGCCACACCTCTTCCGATCCCAGAAGAGGCGGCCGCAGGGAGAGCGATCGCGCGGTTCCCCTGCGGCCTCCTCTTCGGGAACGGAAGAGAGAGGCAGAGGGGCTCTCCTCAGCCTCTCTTCCGATCCCAGAAGAGGCGGCCGCAGGGAGAGCGATCGCGGTTCCCCTGCGGCCACCTCTTCTGGGATCGGAAGAGAGGCGGCAGAGGGCTCTCCTCAGCCGCCTCTCTTCCGATCCCAGAAGAGGCGGCCGCAGGGAGAGCGATCGCGCGGTTCCCCTTCGGCCTCCTCTTCGGGGAACGGAAGAGAGGCGGCAGAGGGCTCTCCTCAGCCGCCTCTCTTCCGATCCCAGAAGAGGCGGGCGCAGGGAGAGCGATCGCGCCCCTGCGGCCTCCTCTTCGGGAACGGAAGAGAGGCGGCAGAGGGCTCTCCTCAGCCACCTCTCTTCCGATCCCCGAAGAAGAGGCCGCAGGGAGAGCGATCGCGAGCCCTGCGGCCTCCTCTTCGGGGAACGGAAGAGAGGCGGCAGAGGGCTCCCCTCAGCCGCCTCTCTTCCGATCCCAGAAGAGGCGGCTGCAGGGAGAGCGATCGCGCGGTTCCCCTGCAGCCTCCTCTTCGGGGAACGGAAGAGAGGCGGCAGAGGGCTCTCCTCAGCCGCCTCTCTTCCCATCCCAGAAGAAGCGGCCGCAGGGAGAGCGATCGCGCGGTTCCCCTGCAGCCTCCTCTTCGGGAACGGAAGAGAGGCGGCAGCGGGCTCTCCTCAGCCGCCTCTCTTCCGATCCGAGAAGAGGCGGCCGCAGGGAGGGCGGCGGCTGAGGTGGAGGCGGGACCGAGTGACTTGGCGGCCGGGGGTACAGCTTACCGTCGCCCAATGTAAGCCGTACCCCGAAAGTAAGACGTAGTGGGGCTTTTGCGGGCAAACACGGTATGTCGCTAGGGAGCGCATTCCACAGACGGGGAGCCACCACCGAGAAGGCCCTCTCCCTTGTCCCCACCAGCCGCACCTGGGAAGCCGGCGGGAGCGAGAGCAGGGCCTCCCCAGATGATCTTAAAGTACGAGGTGGGGCGTAGCGGCAGATGCGTTCGGACAAGTAAGCTGGGCCAGAACCGTATAACTCTGGATTTTTTATCTGACTGGATTTCGCAGACAGTTGCCTCTTTTGAACCAAAAATAATGGTTGAACTATGTACTGAAAATCATTCAGTACCCTGTATTTGAGTTCCAGAGCCTGGTAGCCAAGTTTGGAAGTATACTCCATCTGCTATCTTTGCAAGCACAGTAGTGGGTGAAAGAAAACTTGTAAAATGCATTTAAAGGTGGTATTTCCCTTGGCTCTCTGTGGAATTTTCATGCTGTTAAGCAGTATTTAAACAAACTGTTAGCACTTTCTTATTTGAATGAAACACCAAACACGGTGATACAGCTAAGGTGCTAAATTTAGACAGAGTTAGATATACAGAACACATCCTGACAAGGTAGTAGTGAGATCAAATTCTACTATGGCTACCCAATGTCTACTTTACTGTCAGAGTATTCTGTGCCAGTTTAGCACCTGACCCACACTCCCATCTGTTTCAACACTGACTTTCCAACTCAGTCACTGCTATCAACAACCGTAGGAGGGACCCCAAGTTGCTATGGTGAGGAGCAAGGGAAATTAAGAACAGAGACTGTTTGGAACACAACACTTTTTAAAGAACATTATCCAGAACTACCAGCAATCTATTTTTAAATGTATCTATTAACTCAATATTACTACCCTGGAAATTCAAGTAGAAAGCAGCTCGCTATTAGATTCTGCTAGATTATCTACTTATTACTTACCATTTGAAATTCCAGCACATTATATTTGGATTTAAAACAGCTGAAACAGAATGATGAACTGTGAAAATGTAGTAGTACGGTGTGACAGCGCAGCAAGCGCCACTTGTATAAAAAAAAGTTCCAAAGGTTTGCACTGTTGTATTGTGTTTGTGCAAGTCTGTTCAGTTTTGCAAAGGTTTGGTTGCATTGATTGGTTCTTTACACCTGTCATTCATTGTTTAACACAGCCCAATTAAGTTTGTTTCACCCCTTTTTCCAGGGACTTTGGTAATTTAGCCATTTTGCTTATCAGAGCTTCCCAGGTTTTTTTCAGAAGAGGACGTACCTGAAGGTTTGCCAGGCTATCTCTCAACACCTATCCGACTTTCCTTGGGACTCATGCTGCATACTCAACACATCGGAAGGTTGAGTGACATTGAGGAGCCCCAAGCGCCTTCAAAGAGTCAGGTGGCATTCAGAGGAAGGTTTTGTGCCTTCAATATAGGCCATCTGGCTGGGGTCTCGAGTGTCCTTACCTCGAGGCCATAAAGAAGGAGAGCCATCCGGCTGAAGTTTCCGGGACCTAAGCAACAAAGAAACTGTAACGTATATTTCTTTTATCCTTTTGGAGGACAAAGTACAGTGCCTGAGTGAAGATAACTCATGTTGCAAACAATAAAGCCGGTTTGAGTTGACTATAGTGTCCACCTTGATCCTTGGGAGTCCCAAGCCTCTAAGGGAAGGCAAAAAGCAATCCCCCGATAGAGAGAGTCTATGTCCTCACCCTTCACCAAGTATTTAGACCAGGTACGACGGCACATACAGTTTCATTCTAGTCATCTCAAATATATAGGAAAACTTAAGCCATAACAAAAGATGATAGTACTACTAGTAGTAGTATATCTTGAAACTGAAATATGGATCAAATATGATTGGTGCCACTAGTGGAAATGGTTTCCTTTTAAAGTTGGAGGCCACATGGGAGACCAAAACACCACCTTTCTGGCTCCTTGGTCCATTCGACCCTAAAAATTACTTTCAAAGTCTCTGGACAGTGGCATGAGATTTCTGCAAAGCTCCTGGCATTTCAAAAGGATGCCAGGAACTTCTTCTTCAGTCAGGAGTCATCAAAATAGCTTTGAGGGCTAAACAGGGGGCCACGGAGGGGAAGGTGGCACTGCCATCCCTTCTGCTCAGGCTGCCTGAGCCCACCAAGGAGGGATGGCTGTAGGGATTGTCCACTAGGATCATGCATGGCAGTCCCCCCATACTTGGGAAGATATGGACTTTCCTGGAAAGTCCACATTTTTTCAGGTGATTTTTAACCTAGAATAAAGCTGGATTTCCAGATTTATTCCAGGTTAAACTACATTATCCTGGGGTGAATAATAGGGCAGTGTAGATGGGGCTTCGGGGGAAATTAGTTCCTTTTATAGAAAAGGGCCACTACCAGGAATATTGAAATAATTCTGCTGGTGTTTAGGAATACTGTGTGTATCCTCATCAAATTCTGCTTTGGTCAGACCTCACTTGGAATACTGAGTCCAATTCTGGGCACCACAATTCAAAGGAGATATTGACAAGCTGGAGTGTCCAGAGGAGGACAACTAACATGATCAACGTTCTGGAGACTATGCCCTATGAGGAGCAGCTTACAGAGCAGGGCATGTTTAGCCTGCAGAAGAGAAGGGTGAAAGCCATGTATAAATATTTAAAAGGGTGTCATAAAGAAGAGGGAGCAGGCTTGTTTTCTATAGCCCTGGAAACTAGAACTCAGAGCAATGGGTTCAAATGACAGGAAAGAAGATTCTACCTGAACATTAGGAAGAACTTCCTGACCATAAGAGCTGTTCAACAGTGGAACTCTCTGCTTCAGAGTATACGGAAAGCTTCTTCTTTGGAGGCTTTTAAACAGACCGGATGTTTAAAATGGATGGCCATTTGTGCTTTTCCTGGATGGCAAGGGGTTGGACTTATTGTCCTTTGTATATAAGTTAATTATATTCATAATTGATTAATTATGAAGTCAGGATGACTAGATAAATCTCATTGGCTAATGTAACCATGAATCCATGTTCTGGGTTGCTATGAGTTTTCTTGGCTGTATGGCCATGTTTCAGAAGCATTCTCTCCTGATGTTTTGCCCACATCTATGGCAGGCATCCTCAGAGGTTGTGAGATCTATTGGATACTAGGCAAGTGTGGTTTATATATCTGAGGAATGTCCAGGGTGGGAGAAAGAACTCTTGCCTCTTTGAAGCAGATGTGCAGAGAACGTGATTCATCTGGGGCCAAAACAGCCCAAAACAAACAGTAGACGTCCGTCTGCAATGTACGTAGGGAGAGTCCAGTAGAGTAGTCACAAATCCGGTCCAGGAGTCCAAAGCCAGAGAAAGCCAGATGAAAAGGAGGAGATCGTCTGAGGCAATCAGGAGGTAAACTCAGCGGAGACCAAGCCCCGCCTCTGGGACACACGGCAGATAAGAGTATCAGGAAACCAGGAACAAGATACTAGATATCAGGAACACAAGATAGTCAGAGACAAGAACCAGACATCAACTCTTTGACCACCGCAAAGGCAGCCTCCAAAACTCATTTCTTATATAGCACTTACACATCACTGTCTTCTGAAGAGTCCCCAGCTGCTGTATTTTCTACAGCTGTGGTGCTCTGTGTTTGTATCCACTCTTGCCAACACTGTTGTGTGCTTAGAGTCCCACTCTGTTTCTGAAGGCCAGAATAAATCACTATCAAAACCAAAAAACGAGTCCAAAGTAGATTCTTCGTTACACACATCCCTTACTTCCTGCACCAATGTTGGATCTAACTCCGTATCACTTTCCTCTGACTCCATTTCTTCTTCCCCAGAAAAACCCTGGAAAGTGTCTGAATCAGAAGGTGCTCTAAGTATTTGCCGAATTCCTCTGTTCCAGTCCTTCCACACTAGAATCACTAGCAGCCCTTTTCCTTCCAGCTGCAGAGTCCTGATCACCCAGAGCCACACCCCAGTCCATACTATTGCTTGATGCTATTGAGCCAGCATCTTCCCCAATACTACTAGTAGTAGTAGCTGAAGGCTCAATCACAACACAAAGCTTGAAATTCCACCATGGATGGTAATTCAAACTCAGTTAGCTGTATTTCTAAATGTCCCACAAGAAATCATATACAAAAAGAAAACATGAAGGAGAAACTTACAGCTTCAACTGGATGTATGTTCTGAGGGTGCTCAATGCTGTTTATATGCGAATAAAATAAAAAAAATGTGTGCATAAATCAGTATCTTTTGTATAAAATGTCAGAGTTTTGCCTGAAAACACATTTTTTGCATAGGAAAAACACACATAGTTCAGTATTTACAATGTTACAAGCCAGATAAATGACATTGTGAATATGTTATGGGCATGACATGGTAAGTATTGCAAACTCAATCTTAGAAGCCAGGGAGCTGCATCAACCAAGGGGTTCTGAAGAACTGGGAAACAGAAGATCACATGATGTGTCCAGCTCCCTCCTATTAGCAAGACATAGTGTGGCTGCCTGGCTTTTCTATTGGGTTTTGGTGATCATCATCATAGTTACTCCTGACAGTGCGAGGTATCACACCAAGGTCAACACTAATGAAATTTCACAATAATACAAAATCCCATAGTGCAAAAATTACTATGGCTGGTCTCCCTTTTGTCAGCTCAAGGCCCCGTTTTCTTTGGCAACACTAATATTAATTAGTTTTCTTCACATCTCTACTATTATTTGACTCCTCTTACCTCCAGTACTTTTTCAAAGAAAAAAGGAAAGCAACTCCTCAATGTTATGCAATAGTAATATATACACAGAGAACACATCACTGCAATCCACCTCTGCATTTCCCTTGTGTATTCATACATGCTTTATTGAGTGGAATGACATTTCAAAACATTCAGAAGCTAGATCTAATTCTAATTCCCTGGGGCTGCCTTTCTCCATTAATTCTTTGCTAATTATCCTGGTTATTTAAATGAAATAAAGTCTCTCTTGTCCAATATAACAGGGAACACATAGTTAAAACAAGACAAGGAAGTGTTAAAATCTGTAAACATGGGAGGATGATTGGGGTGAAGTGTCATTATTGGCCTTGATGCTCTCCAAAACCCACCTTAAAAGCTAGTTGGTTGTTTCTGACTTTGTGCCTGATGTCTCAATTTAGTCGTTATATACTGTACAACTTCTATCTCTACTCCCAGCTGTTACAAACATATATTTCAGATTAATAGTGTGCTATTATTTGAAACAGACATACAGTTCTATTCACAACTTAATGTAAATTTCACAAGCACCTTTTGAACTGATTTAAACCTCCCTCTCCTGCATTACAAACATTTATCTTCATCCAGCTAGGAACTATACATATGTGGGATTTAACTGGACTAAGTGGTAAGTGTAGCTGTAGTAACTGTTTGTAGTAAGCCTCTCTGTTGGCGCCCCCTTGTCATGGGGGAGAGGCTTGTGTACCCTAATGAAGTTGTGAGCTATGCTGGCGGTGGCAAAATAGCCACCGGTAGGGCCTCCCATGCCAGACAGGTCACAACCGAAGGGTCTGACAAAGAGTGTCAATGAGCAGGATGAGCTCTCTAGCCTTTTGGCAACCATCCTAAGAGAAGGAAAACTCTAACTTCAAACCTGGGCAGATGGTGCTTGTCTAACCCTGCAAGGTCAACCATCTAAGATAAGGAAACTCAAACCAAACCTACGACCTGAGGACCTCGCTGCCACCGTCCAAGCTTACTAGGCCCTGACAGACGAACCTTTGGTTTAAAGGGTGAGGCCAGTTCTGTGCACGCTGCGCTCCACCAGAAAAATCCATTGCACAGGCTCGAAGGACACATCCAACCTTCCTCAACGCGCTTGTAGAAAGCGTGAGATGAGTCCTTCCTGAAGAAAAGCCAAGAAGAAGTAACTTGTAGTTCCCACTTCTAACCCAACCAGAGAGTGTGAGCTTTCTAAACAAAGCCAGTATCTTGCCAATTAGTCTTCCTGAAGAGGCAGTAGTTGGCTGGATTGAAATTCACACACTATTTCCTATAAATCCCTTATTGGTTGTCAGGATTTTAAAAAGACTATACTTGGACATACTTGTGGATAGGTGCCATGAAAGCAAGCATATTTAAGAATGCACAACTCTGTTAAGAATTGCAGGCGAAAGCTAAAACTGTGTACCAATACTAGAGTTGGGCACAGAATACGTTCCTACCATATCTACAGTTTCTTTAGTGTCTTCCATTTCTTCCAAAGCACAAAACAAGAAGCTTGCTTGACACAAAAATCTTCTTGACATGATAGCCTGCTTTCGTGCGCATCCAAAAAGCCTCCTTGCCTTGGAAAGAAAGAGTGTGTGTGGCAAGGCATGCAGGCAGACAGGCCCAGACTTTAGCTTCAGGCATTCTCTGGGTCTGCCTGCATGCCCACCACACATCCACTCTCTTTCCAAGGCAAGGAGGCAAGTTTGGATGCACACGAAAGCAGGGGCGTGTGTGGCCGGGCATGCAGACAGGCCCGGAGTGTGCCTGCAGCTGAGCACCTCTTACTCTAGAGCAGAAACAGCAGGTGCCAGGTAAGCAGAATGTACACTGGGAAGGAGAACCAGTAGGTGGGAAGCCAATTCCCATAATAGTTCAATTTTCAGGGCTCCAAACCAAAAGAACAGAACACAACCCTCCTGATTTCGGAAGGCTCACAAAAAACAGATCGGGGCCCCCAATGAAAGCTGGAACATGAAACGGGGCAAGGTTTACCCTGAATGCACATGTCTAAAAGTTACATGAATCTAAAGATCTCTCATCTCTAAATTTACTGTATAGAACAGTATCCTAATTGTCGTCTGTATCCCTAATTTTGAGGAACTCTTATGGCTTGTTCTCATAGTAGAGGTCAAATAAGCTGAACTCGGTAACTGCAAAATATATGAATTCATAGACATTAATTGTGACATTTAATTTGTTTCTGTTTTATCAAAATTAGTCCATGCTTCATGAGTACAATTCACAATTAGAGCATCTCCCCAAGGGGAAAAGGCGTGTTTGTGTGTGCGTGCAGAGATTTCTAGACTACTGCTGAAATCATGGCTGCGAGAGATGAGAGGCAGTGATGTATGAAGAATTACAATTCATTGAACATCACAACTGACAACCTGAGAGCCTTTGCAGGCTCAAAAATCAATGGCAGCATTTTTAACAATACAGGTACGATGTAAGGCGGGGGGTGGGTGGGTATTTTTTTATTTCCACAAATTTCTAAGCTACTTTATTTGAATAAATGCTCAACATGAAATGCTACATTTCAAGTTAGGAAACAGATACATTACTGTTCTAAAATATCACTTATGAGCTCTTGGCATTTCACTTTGTGATCATGTAATCATTTATTTTATGTTTCACATAGAAAAATACATATAGAGATGCTGTAGATTGGTGTAGATGCCGTAGAAGTTGGAAGTTACAAGCAAATTACTTGTAATTACTTCCTGGTGATTTTTGACTGTTGACTAGCTTTTGGTTATTTTTGTAGTCACGAGATATGGCATCTTTACTACATAGGTATATTTTGCAGCACAAACAGCTTGCAACATTTTGATTTTTAAAAACTAGGAAAGAACTAATGTTTAGAACTTTTGTTGTGGAGATGCAAGCATAACTAATTACTTTTGAAAATAATGTTCTAAGCCCTAATATTTTGTATGTAACATACCACTGAACTATATTAAAACATAAAAAAGAATGTACAGTGTTCCCTCGCTACTTCGTGGTTTGCTTATTGCGGATTCACTGTTTCGCGGATTTAAAAAAAAAATTAATTTAAAATATATATCATGGTATTTTCGGTTTTGCCACCGCCGCTCTCCAAGGCGCTTTCCCTCCTCAGTCCTCCTTCCCTCCCTCCCTCCAGCCTTGAAGGGCCTTTCCTTCCTTTCCTTCACTTTATTTGAAGTTTATAAAGACTTAAAATAGTGTATAACAATTAAAATAATGTATAAATATTAAAATAAATAGAGTATCCCTACATCGCGGTTTTTCACTTATTGCGGGTGGTCCTGAAACCTAACCCCAGCAATAAGTGAGGGAACACTCTATCTTTCAGATGTAATTGCGCCTAAATAAGGAGATCAAACAATAGATTACCAGTATTAAAAGTAATACAACTACAGAACAAAATCATAATTCTGTAAACTGAGGACACACAGTTTACATATTTGCTTTAACATCACATCATTCCTTAGGGTCTTTTCTCCCTAACTACTGTTTTGTTTTTTTATTTAGTGTCAAAAGCTTTGCATAAATAAGTATGAAACTGATTTAAAAAATAGAAGGAGCAAAAGCGACTAAATAATTTTTGACCAAAAAGGGCAACAGTGACCTCATTGTCTGTGGCCTTAAACAATTATGTGCATGAAGCATGGCATAGTAGGCAAGAATACAGATGTGGAGCTGTTTGTTCTGCTCAAGAGTCATACAAGGTGGAGGATTCTTCTAGGTAGTGCCATTTTGCCAGGTTGTCTTTTGATCTGCCCACTCCACTTCTGAGTCTGTTTAGTTGCCCATTCTTGGTTTGCCCCTGGAAGCAGACCCTTGTGAGTGGCCATCCATTTGGGATTTCCTGGTTTAGCTGCCCAAAGGGATATTCTTTCTTTTGCCTGGGGAACATTAAGAGGAGTTTTGGTTCTCATGAAGCTTTTCCTTGATTTGAGTCTGCTGGGAGGAGGCTGATAACCATGCAGTGGATGGCTTTCACAGTGTTCAACCTTATTTCTCTCAGAGTTACCAGCAACTTCATGGATTCAGGGAAAGCCAGCCACCCCATGACGTTTCCCTGCTTTCCTCCACTTCCTGATGCTGTCTTCTATCGGGAGTCTGGAACTCACTCCCCAAGGATATCAGACAAACCCCCACATTGACAGACTTTAGGAGGAGCCTGAAAACATGGTTAGTCCAATGTGTCTTCCTTGAATAAAGTAAAAAAACGCCCTGCTTTGACCAATTCCTTGCAAAATGCCCCAGAAGCACTTTAACTACCTGTTGGGTTGATCTCCCCACATTATCATTTAAAACCCTCCTGCTAGATACATCCTACCTCTGTTCACGTCCAGTGTTTATTTATTTTAAATTTTAATATATTACATTATGGTTTTAAACTTTGTGTGCTATTGCTTATTTGTGACTTATATTGATTGTATTGTCTTATTATTTGCTGCTGTGTTGTTTTACTGATATGTTATTGGGCTTGGCCTCATGTAAGCCGCCCCGAGTCCCTTCGGAGAGATGGTGGCGGCGTATAAATAAGGTATTATTATTATTAAATACCCAACTTCTGAAAATAGGCTTTTCTCGCCATCTTCGCACACTGGCGAGATAGATTTCAATACAAAATTACCGGAAGTGGCTGTGCATCATGGGAAGACCGACATCGGATTCCGTTATGCCAGTGGGGAAATTTTAGGGTGAAATAAGTTCCTGGGCTTTGACTCCAGTGTTCCTCCCTCAATGGCTCTGAAGAGTGTTACACCAGGCCCCAAAGACTACACATAACCCTCAAACAGTAGCCTTTACTACTACAGTTGTCAGATGCCATATCCAGCAGTGACCATATATATCTTCCTGATCAACACTTGTTCAATGCTGTCATTGCATCTTAGCAAATTTTGAGAGAAAGACATTTCTCATTTAGTGTATAGCAGGAAATACTGTCTCAGTTCTCTGGTCTGTTAAAGAGGGCGGGCATCTCTTCCTCTCAGTTGTGCCCAGCTTTGGGTAATATCAGAGGTTGTGAGAGTTTCCTGTCCATGGATTCTAGAACCCTAAACAGCACAAGACTTGGAAAACACCAATTACACTATGTAACATGATTTTTGTTCCTGGGTTATAAATGTCATTTCCTAATTGGTTTTATCATAAAAACATGGAAAAGGTATATTACAAACTTTGTATTTCTGGGACATCCTGCAGCACATTTTGCTATAGTTTTTCTATTATTATTATTATTATTATTAGTTAGACTTCTAGGCCGCCACTCCCGGGTGGCTCACAACAAGTCATAAGCAAAGCATAGTTAAAAACACATTATACACTCTAAAACATACTAAAAACATACTAAAACATCCTAAAAGCATAAGTAAAAGCACTACATAGTGTGCAAGGAACAGATGCGTAACGTAGTACAACGTACACAAGATCCAGATCAGTGGACAGGCTGACGGGCTAGGACGTCTTGAGGGCCGAAGGCTTGCAAGAAAAGAAATGTCTTACACGCTCGCCTAAAACGCAGGAGGTCTCGGAGGGCCCGAGTCTCGGCCGGGAGAGCGTTCCACAGCGTTGGAGCGATTACCGAGAACGCTCTCCTGCGAGTAGCCGTCAGCCTGAATGTCTTGGCAGAGGGAACTGTCAGCAAGTTGGTATTTTCTGACTGCAGTGATCTCGTAGGGCAATATGGGGTAAGACGGTCCCTCAGGTACACTGGCTCCAGGCCATGTCTGGCCTTAAAGGTAAGTACCAGCACTTTGAAGGTGATCCGGTGCTGACTTGGGAGCCAGTGCAGATCCTGCAAGGTGGGTGTTATGTGACAACCTGCTGGAGTACCAGACAGGAGTCAGGCGGCAGTGTTCTGCATCAGCTTAAACTCCTGGGTTGCTGACAGAGGAAGGCCAATGTAGAGGGCGTTACAGTAATCCAATCTCGCGATGACCGTAGCTTGGATTACCGTGGCCAGGTTGTTCCGGGATAGATAGGGGGCCAGCCGCCTTGCCTGTCTGAGATGGAAGAAAGCAGCTATTTTACTGGCCATGGAAATTTGGGTCTCCATGGTCAGTTGGGAGTCCAAGTGAACTCCCAGGCTCTTTACAGAAGGCAATGGGCATAACGCCACACTGTCCAGGGTCGGAAGCTGGACCTCCCCATCACCCGGGCGACCCAGCCACAAGATCTCCGTCTTCGCTGGATTCACCTTCAACCTACTGGCTCGCAGCCATCCAGTAACGGCCTCAAGGCAATGTTGGAAATTATCGGGGATGGAACCAGGCCTGCCCTCCTTCCTCAGAATGAGCTGAGTGTCATCAGCATACTGATGGCACTCAAGCCCAAAACTCCGCACCAGCTGTGCAAGCGGCTGCATGTAGATGTTGAATAACAGAGGGGAGAGAATGGCCCCCTGAGGAACTCCACAAACTAATGGGGAGCCCTCGGAGACCACCTCGCCCCTCCTCACTCTCTGAGACCGATGGTGTAGGAAGGAGGTCAGCCATTGCAGGGCTGTCCCCCTCACTCCAGCCATGGCCAGGCGGTGAGTCAAAAGCTTGTAATCGACTGTGTCAAACACTGCCGTGAGATCCAATAACACGAGCAGCGCAGACCCGCCTTGGTCAAGCTGGCAGCGGAGTTGGTCTGTGATGGAGACCAGGACCGTCTCCGTCCCGTGCCCCGAACGGAAGCCGGACTGGAAGGGGTCTAGCCATGTTGCGTCATCTAAGAAGGACTGCAACTGCTCCATTGCTGCCCTCTCAACTACCTTCCCCAGGAACGAAAGATTCGACACTGGTCGGTAGTTGGAGGGAACCGTCGGGTTTTTCAGCAATGGAGCTACCACCGCCTCTTTTAAGCACTCTGGAAACACTCCGTGCTCAAGGGAGGTATTAACGATGTTCAACAGAGGCCCACGTCACCCCTCCAGGCAAGATCTAACAAGCCAGGAGGGATTGAGTCATCGAGTCTCAACCATAGTTTGTGGCAGTCACAAAAATGAAGTTTCTGGAGTAGAACAACTACTTTCAAACTAAGTACCATACAATTACACAGGAAACGGCACTTTCAAACCAGAAATAGAAAACATTTCAAATTTGGTTATATTCATAGTGTTACCATTATATCAATTAATGGTATGTAACAATGGGTGCTTATCAGTCCTATCTCCTAACAGAATTGCCATACAAATCTATCAGAAGTTTCTGTTATACAAATGCTATATAAAAACAACTCACATAGTGGATTAGAAAAGTGAATTCAGTCATGTACAATTCAATGCTGGAATTTTTTTTTATTTTAAGACGATGAATGATCCAATCCTCATACTCTTCCAACTCAGCCAGAATATCATGAGCAGCTCTGGTGAGATTCTCCTGCCCTGATTTATTTATTTATTTATTTAAAAAGCTTGTACCCTGACCTTCTCACCTTTATAGAGGGACTCAGACCGGCTTACAGCAAAATTCAATGCTATACAAATTAAAAACCTGTTACAACAATATATTAAAAACATAAAGCACCAAAATACATACATACAAATCACATAGCCAATTAAAACAAATTCAACTCGATCTGTGAACGTGGTCACTCAATTCATACTATAATCAGTCACATCCTATTCTGGGAAAGCTTCGCTCCACATCCAAGTCTTCACCCGCCTTCTGAAGGACAGCAGGGAGAAGGCAGATCTAACATCACTTGGGAGAGAGTTCCACAGCTGAGGGGCCACCACAGAGAAGGCCCTGTCCCTCGTCCCCACCAGCCATGCTTGCAAAGAAGGTGGGATCGAGAGCAGGGCCTCTCCGGAGGATCTTAATGTCCTTGATTACCAAAGAACCTGCGAATCCATGTCAACATGATATTACAGTCAGCACCTCACATTTCCACCTTTTAAAAAGGCAACCCCAAAGGTTGACAGTTACCGATCCTGTGTAAATATTAACAATTTGAATGAAATCTCTTATATATGTCTTTTCACTATTGCCTAGTAAGGATGGAGAATAATTGGCATTTTGGTCTGAAGTTTGAATTGGCCTGCTGAGGCAGTAAGCCTTTTTAAAACAAACTACAAAGTACTGTAAAATGTTATTAGCAGGATGTTTTCAACTGCAGGAATGTAGTTGTGAATTAGAATGAGAACTAGGGTTGCCATATGTCCCTTATTCAAAGGGACGTCCCTTATTTTGGCCCTAAAATTTGTGTCCCTTATTTTCAGGCCCTGTCCCTTATTTTTGACTAGCAGGACAGGACTGGGCGGGGTTGACCAGAGGAAGGTGCGCGCTGTGGTTTCCATGGCAATGCCTGCCCAGGGACTCCAACTCGCAGGGCAGCCTGCGTCCCCGTTGGAAGGGAGAGGCGATACAGGAATTTTTAAAAGTACAGTAGACTAATTAACCGTTATCTAAGGGGAATGTTGGATCATGTTGGATAAAGATAGTTTCTGCTTGCTTGAGAGTTACTCTTAAAATAGGCCTAGCTGTGTATCCCAATACTATACAGTGCTGTGTATCCCATACTATACTATACCATTAACTATTGACATAATAATCATGAAGGTGTACTGTCTTATAAAATTTATTTTATTTTAATGTTTAGACAGTGCACTTTTAAACTCAGCAAAGTCAAGTACTAAATACAGATGGAGAAAATTAGGTAGTTCTAATAATGTTTTTTTCTGCATGACAAAGCATGCAGAAACATACCATGTACTGTTAAGAGGGTATAAGTCAGCTTCTTTTGTGAGTTTCAATCATTATCTTATTCTGTTAATAAAACTATTTCTACCTAATGTTTGAGTTTAATGAAGTGTCCCTTATTTTTGTGAAAAATCCCGTAAATGTCCCTTATTTCTTATATCAAAAAAATGGCAACCCTAATGAGAACAAAGCATTTAAAAAGCAATCAGGTCCTGTTTTCCATGACAAGACTTTAGAAAATAAAATGAGGTTCTCATTTCTCTCCTCAACTGTAACTCCTGTCAACATTCATTCAAAATAAAAAGTAAACACCAGCATAAAAACATAGACAAGAAAAATGCACTCACTATTTTTGTGCTACATTGATCTATTTGTTTAAGAACCAGGTGTTCTGTGTCTATTGTGATTTGAAGAAACAAATACTTAAAATGGAATAAAATCTTAAAAGTCTTTTGCTTGATTATTAGCAGAAATGGGACAATTTAACATGGAACAGTTAAACAAGCAAGTCCCTTCCCTTGGGCATACCACAACTGATTAGTTTGATAGAAGGAACTTACTACACAAGAGCCCACATTTTTACCTACTCTGAGTATGCTTTAAATAGCAGAACAAAGAGCTTCTTTTTTCAAATCTATGAATTTAAACAGGAAACATTCTGATTTTTCTCTAGTACCATTTATTTTTGCTAGACTTTAGTAACAGAACAGGTTGGTTCAAGAAGAGATTTAACAGACTTTTCTTCAAAATGGCATCCATATTTCACCCTTTAAAGCAGTGTTTCTCAACCTGGGGGTCGGGACCCCTATGGGGGTCACGAGGGGGTGTCAGAGGGGTCGCCAAAGACCATCAGAAAACGCATTATTTTCTATTGGCCATGGGGGTTCTGTATGGGAAGTTTGGCCCAATTCTATCGTCGGTGGGGGTTCAGAATGCTCCTTGATTGTAGGTGAACTATAAATCCCAGCAACTACAACTTCCAAATGTCAAGGTCTATTTTCCCCAAACTCCATCAGTGTTCACCTTTGGGCATCTTGACTAGTCGTGCCAGGTTTGGTCCAGATCCACCATTATTTGAGTCCGCAATGCTCTCTGGATGTAGGTAAACTACAACTCCAAAACTCAAGGTCAATGCCCACCAAACTCCCGCTCCGAGCCCTCGGGGAGTGACAGCATACAAGACTGAATAATAAATACATAAATATAGTTTTTTCTGTTGGTCATGGGAGTTCTGTGTGCCAAGTTTGGTTCAATTCCATTGTTGGTGGAGTTCAAAAAGCTCTTTGATTGTAGGTGAACTATAAATCCCAGCAACTACAATTCCCAAATATCAAGGTCTATTTTTCCCAAACTCCAGCTGTGTTCACATTTGGATATACTGAGTATTTATGCCAAGTTTGATCCAGATCCATCATTGTTTGAGTCCACAGTGCTCTCTGGATGTAGGTGAACTGCAACTCCCAAACTCAAGGTCAATGCCCACCAAACCCTTCTAGTATTTTCTGTTGGTCATGGGAGTTCTGTGTGCCTAGTTTGGTTCAACTCCATCGTTGGTCGAGTTCAGAATGCTCTTTGATTGTAGGTGAGCTATACATCCCAACAACTACACCTCCCAAATGACAAAATCACCCCCCACAACACCACCAGAATTCAAACTTGGGTGTATTGGGTATTTGTGCCAAATGTGGTCCAGTGAATGAAAATACATTGTACTCCAAACAGCACCAGGATGTAGAGTGGGTCATGGGGGCTCTGTGTGCCAAGTTTGGCCTTGATCAGTCATTGGAGTAGGTTCGCAGCAGTCTTGGAAAGTGAGAGAAGGTACTCCAAGTCCCATCAGCCGTGGTCCATCCTCCTGCTAAAAGCACAAGGATGTAGAGTGGGTCATGGGGGCTCTGTGTGCCAAGTTTGGTCCTGATCAGCCATTGGATGAGGGTTGCAGCAGTCTCTGGAAGTGTGTAGAGGTACTTCAAGTCCCATCATCCGTGGTCCGCCATACTCCAAACAGCACCAGGATGCATAGTGGGTCACCCGCTTTCAATTGCTGGACGCAGCAGCTGTCGACAAGTTACTCGCTGCAGCTAGACCAACTACATGCTCCCTCGACCCGTGCCCCTCCTGGCTTGTTAGAGCGTGCCGGAAGGGGCTACGAGGCCCCCTGGGCACGATCATCAATAGCTCCCTTGAGCAAGGAGTCTTCCCAGGGGGTTGAAAGAGGCTATGGTGAGACCGCGGCAGAAGAAGCCGAATTTAGATCCTTCGGCTCCCTCCACCACCGGCCAGTTTCCAACTTGCCTTTCTTAGGCAAGGTAATTGAGAGGGCAGCAGCGGATCAGCTGCAGCGGTTCTTGGAAGACACAGCTGGATTTGATCCCTACCAGTCCAGCTTCCGTATTGGGCACGGGACGGAGACCGTGCTTGTCGCCATTACAGACCAACTTCGCCGCCAGCTGGACCAGGGTGGATCAGCCCTGCTTGCCTTGTTAGATCTGACAGCAGCGTTTGATACGGTAGACCACGCATTGTTGACCCACCGTTTAGCTGGCTCCGGGGTTGGGGGGACCGCCCTTAAATGGGTGGCCTCCTTCCTCCGGGACCGGGGACAACGTGTGGAGGGGGGTGGGGGAGCCTCCAGGAGACTCCCACTCGATTGTAGGGTCCCCCAGGGGCCATCCTCTCCCCCTTATTATTCAACGTGTATATGCGCCCTGGCCCAGCTGGCCCGTGACTTTGGTCTGGAGTGTTATCAGTACGCTGATGACACCCAGCTTTTTGCTGAGAATGGACGGCAGGCCGGACACCGTACCCGATTGTTTCCACCAGTGCCTAGAGGCCGTGACTGGTTGGCTGCGGGCCAGCCGGCTGAAGGTGAACCCGTCGAAGATGGACATCTTGTGGCCCTGTCGGCCTGGACTGGATGAGTGCCGGTTGCCTACCCTGGATGGTGAACGGCTTAGCCTGTCACCTGAGGGTAAGAGCTTAGGTGTCCAATTGGACCTCCTGCTGACCATGGAGACCCAGGTCTCCGTGGCCAGCAGGGCATCATTTTTTCACCTACGACAGGCTAGGCGACTGGCACCCTACCTTTCCAGGGACGACCTGGCCACGGTGATCCAAGCGACGGTCATCTCGAGACTGGACTACTGTAATGCCCTCTATGTTGGCCTTCCCTTGTCGACAATTCGGAAACTCAAGCTGGTGCAAAATGCCGCTGCTCACCTGCTGGCGGGAACGTCAGTAAGGGAGCACATCACGCCCATCCTTCGGCAGTTGCACTGGCTACCTATCGAGTACCGAGTTGCCTTCAAGGTGTTGGTTCTAACCTTTAAGGCCTTGTACGGCCTAGGGCCTGCGTACCTGAGGGACCGCCTTGCCCCGTACATTCCCCCGAGATCACTATGTTCGGAGGAGTTGAATTTGCTCCTGGTACCATCGGTCCGCGCCTGCCACTTGTCCGCAACCAGGCAAAGAGCCTTCTCTGTGGCGGCCCCGGCGCTCTGGAACTCTCTCCCGGACGACGCCCGAGCCATTACGGAGCTTATCCCGTTTCGCAGGGCTTGCAAGACCGCCCTTTTTAGACTAGCCTTTGATTAGGCAAACAAATCCAGTGTACTTCTCCTGTATAACCAATACCCTGGCTCAAGGGAATGTAATTTTATGTAATTTTATGTCTCGGGATACATGTTGCATTTTTATGCTTGTGTTTTATTGTATGGCTACATGGATGCCACATGTCAGCCTATTTTATGTGCTGTTATCCGCCCCGAGCCTGCAGGGAGGAGCGGAATACAAGATGGAATAATAAAATAAAATAAATAAATAAATAAATAAATGGGGGCTCTGTGTGCCAAGTTTGGTCTGTATTGGTCATTGGATGAGGGTCGCATTGTTTTCACGAAGTGAGTGAAGGTACTGCAAGTCCCATTATCTGTGTTATGTCCTTCTCTAAACTGCTCCAGGATTTAGAGTGGTTCATGGGGGCTCTGTGTGCCATGTTTGGTCTGCATTGGTCATTGGATGAGGGTCGCATTGTTTTGAGGGAGTGAACGTACTGCAAGTCCCAGCATCCATAGTACGCCCTTCTCCAAACTGCAGTAGGATGCAGAGTGAGTCATGGGGGCTCTATGTGCCAAGTTTGTAGAAGCTGGCCGATCCAAAACCACAGTGGGAACCATTCCTGACAGCCTGTGGGCTTTTTCTTTTCCCTCTTTGCCTCCTAAGAGTGTTGGAATGCTGGTGGTGGCTGGCCAATCATGAGTCTGTATGCAAAATCTCCCTCAGTAGCAGCCAATCCCCTCTCTGCCTCCTTGGAGTGGTGGAATGTTGGTGGTTGGCCAATCAGAGGCCTTATGCAAATAATCCCACAGTGGCAACCAATCGAAAAGCTGCCACATATTCCAACGCACCTCCTGTCCTCCGCAAACACTGACTTTTATTATATACATAGAGATAGATGTTATAAATTCTGTAATATCTAATATTTATTTATTTATTTGCTATGCTTCTATACCGCCTCTCTCAGCACGAAGGCGACTCGAGGCGGTGAGCAAGCGGCAGCAAGTGCTCACATATAGCACATCATAATAAGATAAAAACAGTCATATAAAACCATATAAATTAACAATTAAAACTACAAAATACAAATCTCAGCTCCACAATCTTAAAATCGGTTTCCGTTTCATTGTCATACTAATCCTTTGATCTCGATTAATTAAAGTTTGTCTGCGAATGCTTGCTCGAACAGCCAAGTCTTGACTTTCTTACAAAATGTCAGGAGGGAGGGGGCCGATCTGATGTCACTAGGAAGGGAGTTCCAAAGCCGAGGAGCCACCACTGAGAAGCCCTTGTCTCTCGTCCCCACCAGACGCGCCTGCAAAGCAGGCGGAACCGAGAGCAGGGCCTCTCTGGATGATCTTAAGCATCTTGATGGCTCATAGGGAGAGATGCGTTCGGACAAGTAAGTTGGACCAGAACCGATTCAACTTCTACTATTTCTGTGTTATTACTAGGAAGCCTTTCTGTGTTATAGAAAACACCATGACATTTATTTATTAATTTAAACATTTCAGTTCTGCCCTCTATCATGAAATCTCAAGGTGCCATACAATTAAATATATACTTTTGGTCAATCCGTTTACCCCAAAACCCAGCGAAAACGGCTCTCCAGTCCCCTCCTGATCTCTCTCTCTTTCTCTCTCCCTCCCACCCGCCAGGCCTGCCGGGAAGCGGCCCGCGCACCGAGGCCCAGGAGGAGGCGCCCCTTCCTCCTCCTCAGCCCCCTCCTTTCTCCACCTCCTCCTTCCACCTCCGCCTCCCGAACAGGAACAGCGCGTGGGGGGCGCCAGGGAGGGAGTGAGAGAGATAGAGAGAGCGAGAGAAAGACAGAGAAAGAGAGAGAGAGAGAGAGAGAGAAAGAGAGAAAGAGAGAGAGAGAGAGAGAGCAGCACCCGCCAGACCGGCCCGGGAAGCGGCCCCGCGCACCGAGGCCCAGGAGGAGGCGCTCCCTTCCTCCTCCTCAGCCCCTCCTTCTCCGCCTCCTCCTTCCACCTCCGCCTCCCCTAACTGGAACTGCGTTGGGGGCGGCTGGGAGGGAGGGAGAGAGAGAAAGAGAGAGAGAGCGAGAGAAAGACAGAGAAAGAGAGAGAGAGAGAGAGAGAGAGAGAAAGAGAGAAAGAGAGAGAGAGAGAGAAAAGAGAGAGCAGCACCCGCCAGACCTGCCCGGGAGCGGCCCCGCGCACCGAGGCCCAGGGAGGAGGCGCTCCCTTCCTCCTCCTCAGCCCCTCCTTCTCCGCCTCCTCCTTCCACCTCCGCCTCCCCCGAACAGGAACAGCGTTGGGGGCGGGAGGGAGGGAGAGAGAAAGAGAGACAGAGAGAGTGAGAAAGAGAGGGAGAGAGAAAGAGAGAGAGGGAGAGAAAGAAAGAGAGAGAGAGAGAGAAAGAGAGAGCAGCACCCGCCAGACCTGCCCGGAAGGCCCCGCGCACCGAGGCCCAGGAGGAGGCGCTCCCTTCCTCCTCCTCAGCCTCTCCTTCTCCGCTTCCTCCTTCCACCTCCGCCTCCCGCCTCTCCGAACAGGAACAGCGTTGGGGGTGGCGGGGAGGGAGGAGAGAGAGAGAGAGAAAGAGAGAGAGAGAGAGAGAGAGAGAGAGAGAGAGAGAGAGAGAGAGAGAGAGAGAGAGAAAGAGAGAGAGAGAGAGAGAGAGAAAAAAGAAGAGAGAGAAAGAAAGAGAGAGAGAGAGAGAGCAGCACCCGCCAGGCCTGAAAGAGAGACAGAGGGAGGGAAAGAAGGCAGGTTGCAAGCCAGGCCCACCCAGGCACCCACTCGGGATCCTGAGGTCAAGACCCAGGCCCAGGAAGAGGCCCCCCTTCCCCTCTCTCTCCCCAGCCAAGGTGGGATCCTCACCGGGGCAAAGGAGGCGGCGTTGGCTTCTGCTCTCCTTCTCCTCCTCCTTTTCCCGGGCCTGGGAGCCGGCAAGGTGGAGGAAAAGGCTGGGCCCAAGCCGGGAAAGGCAGGCCTCAGGAAAGCCATGCCCCCCTTGGCTCCGCCCCTCTGTGGATTCCATAGGCCCTGCCTCTCAGTTACCTCCGTTGGCCCCGCCCTCGTCGGCCCCTCCCCCCCTTGGTTCCAGTGACCCCGCCCCCTCCGTTGACTCCACCCCTAGAGAAGGAAAAAGCTGTGCTGCAGAGGTTTGTTATTAACCTTCTCAAGGCCCTTCCTACTATATAAATATTATATTTATTATGCTATGATTTATATTATTATTGTATTTATTATTATACCATTATTATTTATATTACTGTTATATTTATTGTACTATTATGTATATTACTCTTACATTTATTATACTTTTATTTATATTACTAATATCAATTATAATATTTATATTATCATTATATTTATTATACTACTATGATATTTATTGTAATATTATTATGTATATTACTATTATATTTATTATACTATTATTTATATTACTATTATTACAAAATTATAATATTATTATTTACATTACTGTTATATTTATTATACTACTATTACATTTATTGTAATATTATTTATATTACTATTATATTTATTATACTATTATTATTTATATTACTTTTATATTTATTATATTTCTCTTACTATTATTTATATTACTGTTATATTTATTATATTTCCCTTACTATTTATATATTTATTATACTATTATTTATACTATCATATTTATTATACTATTACTATTTATATGACTATTATATTTATTCTTTTATTTATATGACTATTATATTTCTTATATTTCTCTTACTATTATTTCTATGACTATTACATTTATTTTTATATTTCTCTTACTATTATTTATATTACTGTTATATTTATTATACTACTATTATATTTATTGTAATATTATTTATATTACTATTATATTTATTATACTATTATTATTTATATTACTATTACATAAATTATAATATTATTATTAACATTACTGTTATATTTATTATACTACTATTATATTTATTGTAATAATATTTATATCACTATTATATTTATTATACTATTATTATAGTATTATACTATAAAATTATATTTATTATATTTATAATATTATTATTTACATTATCATAAATAAAAAATATTTATTTATTATTTATACTACTATTATATTTATTGTAATATTATTTATATTGCTATTCTATTTACTATACTATTATTATCTATATTACGATTATATCTATTATATTTATAATACTATTATTTACATTATCATAAATAAATAAATATTTATTTATTTATTTGCAGTATTATATTTCGCCCTTCACACCACAGGGGACTCAGGGCGAATTACAATGTACATATACATGGCAAACATTCAATATAATATATTGTATATACATATTATATTGATACTGTTATAATGCTATACAATATAATACTACTACTAATAGATCAGAGTGAAGGGCAGGGCTGGGAAGGCAGTTCCATCTTGCCTCCACCACTGTGCATATATTATACATTGTATATACATATAATATTGATACTATTATAATTTAATACAATATAATACTAATAATAATATATTATAATTATATATTTTGTATTACGGTATAATGTTATAGTCCAATCTATATATATATATATATATAAAGAGAGCTGTCATCCTAAGTAGCCTATAGACAGCAAAACCACACAAGGCAGACACACCAAATCAGCCCACAAACGCACATACACACAAAACCCCAAGGTATGTTTACCACCCAAAAAATAAAATTAAAATTAAACATCATGACCAAAAACACAAAAAAACAATTGGACTACAACTTCCATAATCCCCCATGCCACCGCCCACTGGCAGTTTAGAGTGTCGGAATGTTGATGGTGCTGGCCAATTAGAGGCATTATGCAAATACTCCTCAGTTAGAATGTAGAGGCTGGGAGCCACCCTCTGGCAGTTTAGAGTGTCGGACTATTGGTGGTGCTGGCCAATTAGAGGCATTATGCAAAATACTCCTTCAGTTAGAATGTAGAGGCTGGGAGCCACCCCCCTCTGGCAGTTTAGAGTGTCGGAATGTTGGTGGTGCAGGCCAATCAGAGGCGTTATGCAAATAATCCCACAGTGGAAACCAATCAGAAAGCTGGCACATATCCATACATACAAACATTCACTTTGTTGTCCCAGGCCTGGGAATACAGTGGGACAGGACTACCGTACAACAAAAGGAAGATACAAATCCCAACTCATCCTGAGCGAACTGCTAAAGGTCTCTTAATGTTATCAATAAGAGGCAAAATGGCCATCTGTCAAGAGTCCTTTGATTCTGCTTTCCCACCATGTGGGTAGAAGAGGTTAGCCACAGAATATGGCACAGCAACGCGTGCACGGGTCAGCTAGTTAAATATATATATATACAGTTGCCTTCATCTAATCACGAAATGACTAGTGCACAGAATACTGTTGCTAAATTATCCCTGTCTAGGTGGAGGGAAAAGCCCAAAATAAATTAAATAAGATGAGGATGTATTAAATAAATCACCAGATTAAAACAATAGAAAATAGTAATCGATTCATCAGGAAGTTACTGTCTCTCCATTGGCACCCCCTTGTTGTGGGGGAGAGGCTTGCGTACCCTAATGAAGTTGTGAGCTATGCTGGCAGTGGCATAATAGCCACCGGTAGGGCCTCCCATGCCAGACAGGTCACAACCGAAGTGTCTGACAAAGAGCGTCAATGGGCAGGATGGGCTCTCTAGCCTTTTGGCAACCATCCTAGGAGAAGGAAAACTCTGATTTCAAACCCAGGCAGATGGTGCTCGTCTAAGCCTGTAAGGTCAGCCATCTAAGAGAAGGAAACTCTAATCAAACCTACGACCTGAGGACCTCGCTGCCACCGTCCAAGCTTGCTAAGCCCCGGCAGACGAACCTTTGGTTTAAAGGGTGAGGCCAGTTCTGTGCATGCTGCGCTCCACCAGAAAAATCCATTGCACAGGCTCGAAGGACACATCCAACCTCCGAATAGTCATCAACGTGCTTGTAGAAAGCGTGGGATGAGTCCTTCCTGAATTTGAATTTGAATCTTCGTTCATGAAGAAAAGCCACTAACTGATGAATGTTAAATTATTCGTGTCCAAGAAAGACCATAACTGATGTAACCGTGGAGTCCACTTGGGCCACCAGTGATGAATTGAAGAGTACAACCCCATCCAGGATAGGTTGCTCACACAATTCCCGGACTTAAGACCACCAGTCCACAGAGCCTTCATCTCATCAGGAAGTTGCCAGAGTTTACTGATCGCCACCCAGCCCATCCAGGCACTGACCCAGCACCCAAACAGCCTCTGTGGACTTCAATGGAAGTGGAAATACAACTAGATGTTGTCAGCCTACCCTGGCAGCTCATCCCAATCCCCCGTACCACCTTCCCCAGCCAATTCATATGGCTACTGAATAGTGGGGCAGGCAAGATGGATACTTGTGGCCTCCCACATTTTAATGGCCATGGGGCTGAACAGAAATCTCTCAAGGTTACTCTGGAACTGGCCTCATAGATAGGAATCGAACTGTGACACTACACCCCCTACTCCCATCCAGTGGAGGCAGTCTAGTAAAATACCATTACCAACAGCTTCGAAAGCTATTGAGGGATCTATGAAGGTCAAAATGAATGCACTTCCCTGCCTTTAATATAGAGCTGTTCATCAGTTAGAGTGACTACAGTCATTTCAGTACTGTACTTTGGCCTTAAACCAGTGTGAAATAAATCTAGATGCTGAGAAAATTTCATGAATTATGTGCTATCATTAGATGTTTGGATTCACTGGCTGAGATGTAGGGAAGAAAAGTCCTTTTGTATTGAAAAGGGAACTACACACAATGACCTTTCTACTTTATGAGGCTCTTTTGTTCTGGATGACAAAAAAAATTGTGAATTTGGAAGAACAGACAATGATATATAAAAGCACACAGTAAAAAGCAGAAATCAATGGTGTTTGATGAGTAACAAGACAGGACAATACATTTGAAATTGCAATATAGGTTTCATATACTGTATGTGGTTTCTAAATTAATTAATTAATTAATTAATTAATCTACTTATACCCCGCCTTTCTCTACCCTGAAGGGGACTCAAGGCGCCTTACATATAGGCAATTATTCAATGCCTTAAACACATACAATTCCAGTAACATTAAAATTAAATTAAATTACAGTACATACATAAGCATTAAAAATGTTTAAAAACATCACATTTGATACAAATGACACCATCCATAATCGTAGTCCAAAGACGTTCCAAAGTCATTGCACATATTCCAAATCTGTTATTGCACTACACTATTCTCCAAAAGCATGATCCCCAAAGCCTTTTTTTTACTTTCCTTCTGAAGGCTTGGATGGAGGGAGCTGATCTAATGTTGCGGCGGAATGAGTTCCATAGCCAAGGGGCCACCACTGAGAAGGCCCTGTCTCTAGTTCCCACCAGTCGCACTTGTGAGGAAAGCAGGACCGAGAGCAGGGCCTCCCCAAACTATCTTAATCTCCGAGGTGGTTCATAGGGAGAGATACGTTCAGACAGGTAAACTGGGCCAAAATCATTTAGGGCTTTATAGGCTAAAGCCAGTACCTTGAATTGTGCTTGGTAGCAGACGGGCGGCCAGTGGAGCTGGCACAACAGGAGGAATGCCCTCTCTCTGGATGCTGCACCGGTGAGCAACCTAGCTGCTGCCCGTTGGACCAATTTAAACTTCCAAACAGTCTTCAAGGGCAACCCCACATAGAGCACGTTGCGGTAATCTATACGGAATGTAACATGAGTGTAGACCACCATGGCCAAGTCTGACTTCCCAAGGTGCAAAAATATTTTGTTAAAGAACACATGCTTTTGTGAGCAAAGGCTAATTAGCTTTTAAAATTAGATCCATGTTCGATTTGTCACATTATCTGTTTGTTTGTTTTTTTTAAAAACATCATAACCAATACTTTGAGCAACTGCCATTAATTCTTCACATTAAACAAGATCATTTACAATGTGCCCTAGGTATCCAATGGAGTTTGGTTCCAGGATTCATGGATGCTCGAGTCCCATAATACGCAATACCACAGTATAATGGTGGACTTCATATAAAATGGCAAATCTAGGTTTGCTTTTGGAACTTTTTTTTGAGGGGGGAGATTTTTAACGATTTATGATCGAATCCATGTATAAAGAATCTATGGAAATGGAGGGCTGGTTGTATTGTATTTTTCATTTACATTAGTGAGGAAATGCTTCTGAAAACTCAGAGCGCAGTTTCTCTCCTCTCTACCTTCAACCCACAAAATACTGAATCACATGGCTATTTTGTCCTGGCCTTCCCATTATGGGTACTAAAATACAATCCCACACAAGCTGTGACCAACCAAGCTAAACACAATCCACATGTGTCCATGCAAGCCTGGACTACAGAAACAAGGGGGACATTAAGCAGCTGACAAGGTCACAGTATGAAGCAGGCAAGTTATATTCAGAAGGAGAAGTGAACAAGGAGCATGAAGCATATTCAGGTGTAGCTATGCAACAAAATGCAAACTCCGATCTGTTCATTGATTAGCCCAGTGTTTCTCAACCAGTGTGCCGTGGCACACTAGTGTGCCGTGAGCGATCATCAGGTGTGCCGCGAGAAAAGCTCTCTGCCCCCCTTCCTTCTCCCCTCCTCCTGCCAAACTCCTGCTGCTTGGGAGAGGAGGAGGAAGGGCCAGGTGGCGGCGAAGAAAAAGAAGGGACCGGGGCGCCGCCTCCTTCGGCCGTTTCCCCAACCAGCCTCCAATCCGCCATGACTCTCACCCCTTGCTTGTTGAAGCCGCGCAGAGGAGCCCTGCCTACTGAAGCCCATCCACCGCTCATGCTCCTCCTCTGTGGTAGAGCTGAAGCCGGGGGGGAGGGGAGGCATGACGCAGCCTGGCTCCGCTCCTTCCCCCCGGCTTTAGGGGGCAGTGCCAAGCCAGCGGTGGCAGAGACAGCACAATGCTGGCTTGGCACTGCCCCCTCAAGGCTGGTGAAGTTATGGGAGAACTGAAGCCGGGGGGAGGGGGTGGGGCATGGTGGGGCCTGGCTCCTCCCCCTCCCCGGCTTCGGCACTCCCAGCAGGTCACCACTCCCAGCCGTTCTTTACTGTGTTACAGTATCATTTTGTGTCATTTTGGTTGGTGGTGTGCCTCCGGATTTTTTTTAATGTTAAAAGTGTGCCACGGCTCAAAAAAGGTTGGGAAACACTGGATTAGCCCACTGACCATATCAACAATAAAAGACAAAAAAACAACAACAGACAAATAGACACAAATCCCTATCCTACAACTCCTCTAATAGTTAACTTAAAATATTAAAACACAATAAAATTTGATTTAATAATAAGTTTGGTAAAATGAGAGCACTGTGGCTCTCCACATAATAATAATAATAATAATAATAATAATAATAAACAACTTTATACCCCGCCCCATCTCCCCAATGGGCACTCGGGGCGGCTCACATGAGGCCATGCCCAAACAACAAATTACAATGAAATAAAATCAATCAATCAAAACTTTATTACGGTCACAGACCAGCACAAAGCGGGCACATGCGCCCTAAGAGGAGAAGGACAACTCCCCAGTAAACAGTTATTTAAAATCAGACTAAAAATCAGTATAAAAATATATTTTAAAAGACAGGATATTGTTGCCTTACGATGTCAGTCATCACCCGTCTGATGTTAAGGGCAGCAGCACAGAACTTAGCAACACTGTAAGTCATTGCAGTGTAAGAGTCCGAAAGCAGCAGGGTGGAATAACATCTTTCACTGCGCCCCGGGTACTTTAAAAGCCATGGCCCAATGAGATTGGATCTAAGATCTCTGTAGAACATGCATTGAAGAAGCACGTGCTCAGTTGTTTCCACATCACCAGACCCACAGGGGCATAGTCTCTGCTTGAAGGGGGTCTTCCGATACCTCCCCTCCAATACAGCCGATGAGAGGGCATGGCATCTTGCCAGGGTAAAAGCCCTTTGGTGTTTGGGCACCTCCAGGTCTGTTAGGTATGCCATGGGGACAGTGAGGTATCTAGTGGCTTCTCTAACAATGAAGGCTGGGGAACAGGCTAGGTCGGATTGGCGCTCTATGTCCAGGATCCGTTGCTTAATAAGATCCTTGGCTTGGTCCCATCTCATGCTTAGCAATTGTCCTTGGGAGAAACCTAGCGTTGCGATCTTTGTTGCTACTGTTTTAATCCATGTGGACTGGAAGTCGTCTCTCATGATGAGGGGGGCAAGACCACATGGGGAGAAGCATAGGTGTAGCCAGTAATTGAGAATAGCTGTCCATATTCTTGCTTCCACTTTCACGAAGCCTGTCTCCAATCGCAGGGTAGCGTTAGGGACACATCTGGGAGCCTGTAGAGCCGCTCTTAGGAATTTCGATTGGACACGCTCTAATGGGGCATAATTTGAGAAGGGTCCAAGCTGGGCTCCATACAGCATTTGTGCGACTGATTTTACTTCAAAAAGTTTAAGTGTCCTCCTCCCGTCTTGAGATATCTTAAGATAGCGGATGAACTTTTTTGTGCTGTCTCTGCTGCACACTCTGCATGGGCTTTCCTGCTGTTGCTGCTATGGAGGGTAACACCAAGATATTTAAAGCTTGATACCTGCTCTATTTTGTTTCCATCTATTCTCCAGTTGTGTCTCTTGGGTCGTTTAGCAAACACCATAATTTTAGTTTTCTGAAAGTTGAGGTGCAACTGTTCTTCCTGGAAGTAATTTGTTAGTGCTCTCAGGGCTCTTTTCAGTCCAACTTGAGTTCTGGAAAGAAGAACTGCATCATCAGCATAGAGCAGGGTGGATAGATGCCTTCCAGCTAGTTTTGGAGGATGGAAATCCAAGTTGTATAGGTGTTCCACCATAGAGTTAATGTAGAAATTGAATAGAAGTGGAGCCAAAATGCACCCTTGCTTGATGCCCTCCTCAGTTTTGACTGCTTTGGTAAGATGGCCCTGGGAGCTGCATCTTACTTTCAGAGTAGTTCCTTCATGGAGTGTTCGTAATAACTGTAGAAGTCGCCTGTCTATTGAGGTGGACCCATGCTTTTCCCATAGCTTGGTACGGGAAATGGAATCAAAAGCCGCTCTGAAGTCTATAAACGCAGCATAGAGGGAGGATGGCTTGTGGGAGGAGTATTTTTCTATGAGATGTTGCAATACTATACATTGATCGATGGTGGATCGTCCTTCCCTGAAGCCGGCTTGCTCCTCTGCCAGTATGTTCTCTTGCTCCATCCAGTCTAGCAGTTTCCATTGAAGAATAAAATCAAAACACCAGCAATGAACACAATAAAAAGATACATAATAAATAAAAACAATATACAACTAGATATCTAAAATCACAAATACAGGGCGGGCTGCAAGCACATATATAAAATGTTAAAATGTTAAAATGACAAATCTTAGGGTTCTATATAATGGCGCCATAGCACAAGTGTGAGAAAGATATTTCTATTTCACAGAGTTTTCAAACAAATTAGAAAGTTGTATATTACAGCTTAGGAACAAGCTGAAGCTTCAAGGACAAATGAAGGCCACTTATTTAGTACGACCTCTAATCTCGCTTGACGTGAAAGCTTTTATGGGGGTCAGAAGGCAGATCTTGGTTAGCCCCATCTGACCTGTTGGAGCAATTAAGTTTCATTGGCTGCTATGTCTACTCTACTTTTCTAATTTCTCATACACTTTCATTAATTTATTATTTGTTCACTTGATCAACAGGTTACGACCAAAAGCCAAAAAGAAAAGGGGGGGGGGGGAGAGACCGAGCAGTCTTACTCTTTATAAGTTATGAGAACTCAGAAAGTAAGACTGAATCTCTGTAAAACTTTATTTAAA
Organism: Anolis apletophallus; assembly: GCA_030556195.1. NCBI lineage: Eukaryota > Metazoa > Chordata > Lepidosauria > Squamata > Anolidae > Anolis > Anolis apletophallus. Next base: position 22,170,096 of record JARBWK010000007.1, read on the forward strand.
AAACCACCCAATTTTTGCCTGCATTGGGTTGTAAGTCTTCTCTAATTCCATTTTCAAGTAATTTTAGATATTTCTTTTCTGATGTGAAAAAAAGAATCTATAACTCAAAATTCACACATATGAGGGGTCTTTTACTCAACATTAGCATTTTCTGCATGGAAAGAACTGTTTTCTATGAGGAAAAAAACCCATGTGCAATGTATGCATAAAAAATCCTATATAACATAGAGATATTAGTCAAAATCAATCCCAAAAACCTGAGTTGACTTATCCATTGGCCAATGTTATAATGGTACCTTAACATTTAGCCAAAAAAAAGAGTGAGAAGAGTGGCAAAAGGTAAGAGCTTAGTCCACCCAAGTAGTACCTAAAAGTGGCATTGAGCCCCTCTACTCTCAGTCATGAATGCCTGAGTAGGAAAATGACAATAATGTTTATAGACAGTTGACCCTCTGAGGTGGTATTGATACTTTCCCTTCTCTGCAGATGGCCCTCAACTAATCTACAGGTCATATAAAAATCCAAAATTTTGGATCCAAACCCTCTCTTTGATTTATAATTGTACATGACTGTATATGATAGGTCCCAAACATACAAAAATTCTTATAAGTTCAGGATGCTTGGAAGAACAGCAAGCAACAACAACAGAACAAATAGTTATGAGTTTAGGGTATTGTATGGTTTCTGGGCTGTATGGCTATGCTCTAGCAGCATTTTCACCTGACATTTGGCCTGCATCTATGGCTGGCAACTTCAGCCACAGATGCGTTTATTTAGTTCACATTATTAAAAATAATATTTTGTTACAAAAATCAATAGCTGAAACTGCTGGATGGGAGAAAATGGCCTGTCTGGATAATTCATGGCAAGACCTTTGATAACCTTGATAGTACCACCAAGAAGGGCTTTTTTTTCTTTTCTTGTGTCCACCTGAGATAATGATGAAATGGGAGTGGCTTCTCTAAAAAGTTTACAAATCAACTGCACAAATTTGCACACAAATGTTTCCCACCAATGAGAAAACTCATTTGAGACTAACAAAACAGAACCCACCATCTTGCTTATAAGAAGACAGGATTCGCCCTTATTTTGTTCTTGCATTCAAGAATATGACACGTAAGAATTTACACCCAAAATCTACAGCAAAGCATGTCAAGGGAAAAGTGCTCCACAATGAAGCAGCAACATGCCTGAAGCAATAAAGTTGGCTCCAAAATTTTTCCCTATAAACACATGTTCTATAAAGGAGGGCATGATTTGCAAATGAGAATTTTTCTTGATGGAGTGAGTCGGAAAAGGAAAATGCAAGCGGAACAAGCAAAATAGAGGCAAGAGGGTTTCCTTCACTCCTGAAACACTCCCAATTTCATAGCAGGAAAGGAGTTGTCATGCGGAAACAAAGGCAATTTGCAAATGTGGAATACAGAGAAGATGTATCAAATGCCAGAATAAAATATTTTTTTTAAAAAAAACTCTGGTGCACATTGTTTTGCTGAGTTTATGCTCCATACCCATAATGTATCCGCAGTATTATAAACAAACATATGTTGTCAAGAAAAGGAAATCTGAAGTGTATACTCATCCCAGTGTGTAAAGGGGGAGAGGGAAAACAAGAGAAGTCTGATAAACTATCTAGGGGATTTTTCAGGGAAGCAAACAATTTTTCTCTAAGACAACGAAAATCATCAAGGGAAAACCCATACCTTTTCTAAGTAATGACATTCACTGACATTCCCACAGCACAGAACATTAATTAACATATCCAGTAGTTCAGATGCAGAAAGTATAATTGAAAATACGTCTCTTTTATATATTTCAGGGGTAAATTAATTCTTGAAATGTCCAGTAATGAACCTCCTTGTTAAGGAATCAGAAGAGCCGCTCTGACATTTTTGTCCTTCACAAAAGGCAGTCCCCAATGAGACAGTGGGATGTGGCCATAAACAAGTCAGTTGAAGCTGAATTGTACTATTCAAAAGTGATGTGAAAAATCTGAGAACAATTTAGCAAAGCAAGAACAAAAATAAGACAAAAAAGGAAAATGCTGTCCTATTTCCTGTTTTTCATAAGCAATACCTTCTGTGCTATGGAAAAGACATGAAATGTACAGAGCCAGATGGAGAGACCACAAACAAGAGGTCCTGCCCTTGTCAGGGACTGGTCACCTTTTTGTTGGCTAGCCCATAAGAAAAAGCCCAGAGCTGTGTGGATAAAGCAGCGCACTAATACATTGTGGCCTTTGAGAGGAGGTCACAGAAGTGACCCTGCTAAGTGCTGTGATGCCTTTTGGAAGGCGAAGGAACCTGGCATTTTGCAGTTTCCTCTACAAGCGTCTTCTTTCACCCAACCTTCCAGTACAAAGGGCTACTGTGCTCATGCACAACCATGCCAACACACGAAGAAGAGATTCACAACCCCTTTGGCCAACACAGAAATAAAGGAGGCAATCTTTCCCACTGTATTAGAAGATGGGAGGTGGTACTTTGTACCTTCAGTTCTCTGATTCAGAAAAGAGGGACACTCCTCTCACACACACCAGTACAACCAGCCTGCCAATTCACGTATAGTCTTTTATGTGGTTCATGGGAAAAGCTTGCTAAAGAAACCAAAGTTCTAATCATATTATACGGAACCGGGCTTCCGAGATTAACTGTCCCACATAGATCACAATTCCCTCTTTTGGAAAAGCACAATTATCAAGCCATGGGATCTGTTTACAGTAAGTAAAATATGTATTATGGTTGAGAACTTGCACAAAGGATATATACACAAATGACTGGATTCAATAAGAAAAGAGGGCAGAGCTAATAAAATTGCAAATTGCTCACAAGCAGCTTAGCGAAAGCAGGGCATGTTTTTTTAAAAACTCAACACACTAACTCCATGTCTTGGACAGATGGCTTATCAATGTACACACTGTCATGAATACCATTAAAGTGAACATGCACAAAGTGTACCATGGGATTACGTATGGGTATAACAGATGGGATGATTACGCACTTCTCAACATAGGTGCTGAGTTGTAACGTTACTCTTCCTTTATAAAACGATCCCTCAGTGACTTTGCAACAAACAGTTCTTCCCACACACACACACACTTAGGAGCTGAAGCAACTACATAAATGTAAACCATGTTGGAAATATCAGCTATGCAATTTATCATATTCCAGAAGAGCTCAGTAGATCTGGCTTGAGTTTGTGTCAATTTCACTGAATTGGTGGGGGGGTTTTTTGGTGACTTCTGGTCACTTGCCTACAGCAGAGGTCCAACTCTGTATGACCCATGAACTGGGTGCCTGGGGCACAGCTCCAAAGGGACTTGAAACAGAAAGTGAAGCAAGGCTGTGTTTGTGATCCAGAGGCGCCATAAGCATGACTGAAGGCATTTAGCAACACACACTCACACCTAGATCCTTTTGGCAATGTAAAGCCTGTCCCAAACCTCACCTGCAAACATAATCAAAATAACTTATTAGGGGCCAGAGAATTAGTTCGGTTTTGTTCAACTTTTCTGTCTGGCAGTGAGCTTTTCCTCAAACCTGCTACTGGAGATGTTTCTGACTGTACACAAAAGGGACCCCAACAGGTACCTCTTTGCGCACAAAGCTCAACGGTCAACCACTGGACTGAAGCTTTCACTTGAAAAAGTAATATGTAATCAATCCACAACCAACAATCCACTTTCTGTTTATCATCTTTTTAAATCTGCTAACCACCATGATATGTAGAAGTGCTTATATTCCATCTGTCTTGCTGAGGAGTACAAATTAGGGGTGTGCAAAATGGCACAGAATTCTGTTTTGTTTTAGTTCTGTTTTTGGGTAAATTCTTCCCAATATGGAAACTGAACTCAGGGTTCTGAGTCAGGGATCCAAATGGTCCCCTCCTAATCTCTCGGAATCTTCCCAAAAACAGAACGGATTTGTACAGAACCCTAGTACAAATACATTCAACAACGAGTAGTATATACACCTATTATTATTTCCAGTGCTCCCAGCAGAATTTGCATTTGCCTAAATTTAGTTCTTTCTAATAATAATAGCAAGAAGAAAAAGGACTTCTTCACTAGAAAGCTGGTCAAGTGTGAAAAATCAAATGCAATCACTTAAAACACTTTCTTGTGCGTACCATGTGGCTTTTGCTATTTCACATTTAAACGGGTGTTGCTAAATGCTGCAGCATGCTGCTAATATCTGAGACAGCAGGGAAGGGAAAGCTGAATAGAGGGAAAAAATTATAAAAAAACTAAACTGATGAAAAACCCGCATGCCGGTCTAACTGAGCTGTATATATTGATTAACTATTGTTGTTTGTGGGACACATTCTTCTTGGCACTTCATCAAAGTGGAATGGTGATGGAGAATACAAATGTAAGAAAATTTTTGTCTAATATGTTGATAATTATGTTATTTGTTTTAAAATCAAGGAAACTTTAAATATAGTGTTAAATATCATAAATATGGAGAAGTTGTTTGGTATTTTTCCAACAATTTTGGAAGTCTATTTATTTCTTATCCTTGTCATCTAATAACACTTCACCCGGGAAAGATCGGCAACTGTTCATTATCTGTCACAGTTGTTTTCGTCTTTTAGCCACACAACAAACTATAGTTAGGTCTAATGGCAACTTACCCAAATATATCCATGAGGCATCCTGACTGAAGAGCTCAAAATGTCAGACTTATTTATTTATTTATTTATTTATTTATTGTATCAGGACAGAACCAAGGGTACAGTTGTAATGTATTTTTAAAAACATAATGTTTTTTAAAAAAAACTTGGCATTATATTAAAAGTCCTTTGACCAGTAGCTGCCTATGATTACTGAGTCTACTTTAGGTGAAACAACATGTAATATCATATTTAGTTGCTCTTATAATTTATCCTCATGTAAGAAGTAGCTGGGGAGGAAAAATAGTTCTTTTTAAAATTATGAAGCAAAGGTCGTTTCATGGTGCTCAGAGTGGCAGTGGGCCTTGTGCTATGCGGAGTCATATTATATAGGGATATGAGCTATGGCTGGTACAGAAAGTGTGGGCCATTTCAACAGCTACCTTCTGCAAGTGCTACAGCAACACTAGCTGATATAGTTTTAGGGTGCATCTGTGACACCACTTAAATTGCCATGGCTCAATACTAAGGAAACATGGAAGTAGTTTTACAAGGTCTTTAGCTTCCTCTACCAGAGAGTGCTGGTGCTTCAGCAAATGACAACTCCACAAATCTTATACCATTCATTGTGCCATGGCAGTCTAAGTGGTTTCAACCAGAATTACTGCCACTGTAGAGTGGCCCTACACAGTCTGATAAAGTGGGCCAGAACTGGCATCTGAAACACTGATTCCAGGCTGTTTTGCAGCCCAACAAGGATGCGATGAACCACCTCAGTGGAGTGAGTGGGGAAAGCTCCCCTCTACCTTCTCCCAGACTCATTTGCCAGTCACTTGGCACAGAAGGAGGAAGAGGCACTGCTGAGCAGGAGGTAGGTCACCCTGTTCTGCTAGCACTAGTGAGGTAGGAAGAAAAGCCATCCTGCATCTCCAGGCCTCCCGAGAAAGAGTTGCTATTAGGACACTGGCAGCCAGTTCCTATGTAGACCCAGCTGCATGTGTCATGTCTGCCAAAACCTAGGGGAAAACTTGAATTCTGGTAAAGGATTCATGCTTTCCCCTGAGTTATTCTAACCAAGGATGTAACGCCCTTAAGTATCTTTCCCTGGATGGGCTATCCAAACTCACATCAACCTAAATAGTCAGTGTAGATGGCCATTTGTCCCAGAATGGAAAGAATAGCACATATGGCTGCCCCCTCGCCCGCTTTACCTTCCCCTTCCTCCTTCTCGTCACCGCCTGGGCCTTCTTGCCTCTGCTTGGGCCCCTCGTCCTCTTTACCTCTTCCTTCTCCTCGCCGCCACCGGATCCTCTTGCTGCCAATGAGGAAGAGGAAGGTAAAGAGGGCAAGGGGGAATCTCTTATTTCCTCCTCGCCCTCTTTACCTTCCTCTTCCTCCTCCTCACCACAGCCAGGGCCTCTTGTTGCCGCTTGGCAAGGAGGGAAGGGAGTTGGTATCCCTACTTCATGGTTTTTTCACTTATTGCGGGTGGTCCTGGAACGTAACCCTCACGACAAGAGAGGGAACACTGTATTATCTCCACACTCTGCTACACAACTATAGTACTCTTTTGAGACCAATACCTGCATTCATTAAAATAGTGGATTTTCAACTTTTGGTTCTCCATATGTTTTGGACATTATCTTCCAGAAGTTAATGCTAGCATGGCCAATGCCCAAGAATTCTGGGATTTGAATTCCTAAATTACTGAAAATTAGACCAAAGTTTGAGAAATTACATCTCATAATTCAAAGCCTGTTTTTCTCACCCTGATAACACATATAAGCTATTTTTCCCACAAATCTCTGCCATTATTTCCTCCCCACAATGTGCTAGTCCTTTTACTGCATTGTAAATAATAATGGAAAATGCAGTAGGACAAAAAAAAAATCTGCGAGTCAGAACATTGCTTTGAGAAAACAGCCATTTAGGCTGCAGTTACTAAATAACCATGGATTTTGTCAGGTTTCTAAATGAAAAAACCATCAGATAATATTCACAAATTTCAAGTCCATGATTGTTAAATGCCACTGAAATAGTACCATAGAGAAAAGGCATATTTTAACAAAGTATTAGAGTTCAGGAGAAATGAGGATTACATATGTGTCCTCTCAAAAGAAGGTTCATATGAGTTTCTCTCTTTGGTTATCTTCATTGAGAATTGGCTAAAAATTAACATACCATGCTCCTACACCTTGGGATAAATTTTTGCATTGACAACCAGCCTTGCACTGATGAAATCCATCGCTTGCATCATTTTTAGTCTTATTTGGTGCAAGCCAAAACTAAAAAATAGGTGAAAAGAGTGTATGGAGAAAAGTGGGAGACGTCATATTAAGAAAAGTGTTGGATTTGAACACATCCTTGCCCAGCAGTCGGATAGTACAGGACAAGATGTTTTTGTTTTTTAAAAAATATTGTTTATTGTTTTATCCTTGTCAACACGATTATTATACAGTGTCTATTTTACAGCAGATTCATGTTATTGATTACTAACTACAATACAATACTTTAATCTTTGACATCTGCCATTATTTGTCTTATACATTTTTTTATCCCTCACCCTGTGCTCCCCTCCCCCCTTCCCAAGCCATAGCTTTTTACATATCATTTGTCCAAAATTTCATTTCTTCTTTTGGAGGTAGCTTGCCTTCCTTCTTTTTTAATCCTTTTTCGATGAATTTTCTCCATACCTCATAGAAATCACTTTGTTTCCATATACCTCTTTTTACTTTTAATATACATGTTAACTTGTCATTTATTGCCAATTTCCACACTTCCTTATACCATTCCTCTATTTGTATATTTATTTCTTTTTTCCAATTCCTTGCTATAAGCAATCTTGCTATTGTTAATAGGTTTGTTATCGCATCTTTATCTTTTTTCCAATTGTTTATTATTATATAATGATAATAAGGCTATACTAGGAGTTCTTTCAATTTTAATATTCATTATATCCTCTATTTCTCTAAATACTTTCGCCCAAAATGTACTTAAATATTTACAGGACAAGATGTTTTTAACATGATATATTCTTAAGGTAAGATCTAGGTTATCTTTTCAAAACCTATAGTCAGAGCAGAGTCTTAAATGTATCTTTTATAATGGTGTTAAATTTTAATGTACCGTATATACTTGAGTATAAGCCGACCTGAATATAAGCCAAGGCACCCAATTTTACCGCAAAAAACTGGGAAAACTGATTGACTCGAGTATAAGCCGAGGGTGGGAAATGCAGCTGCTACGGGTAAATTTCAAAAATAGATACAAATAAAATTACATTAATTGAGACATCAGGAGGTTAAATGTTTTTGAATATGTACATAAAACTGAAGTTTAAGATAAGACTCCTCAACTCTGACTAAACCATAATTTTAACCGTCTTCAATGTAAATGTGCTTAAGTATCCTTCCAATAATAATAAAGAGAGGAAAATCATAAATGTTATAAAATAATAATAGAGTAAAATAAGGGAAACATAATAATAATAGAGTAAACTAATATAATAATGACAACAATAATAAAGTAAAATAATAAATGTAATAATAAAACTAAATAGAGTAAAATAATAAATTTATAATAACGACAACAAGAACAACAACAGAATAAAATAATAAATAACCTTGACTCGGGTATATGTCAAGGTGGACTTTTTCAGCCTACAAAAAGGGATGAAAACTAGGCTTATACTTGAGTATCTACAGTATATCCTAACCTAATGTAAACACTTCACTGATGTGGATGGATGATTGTAAAGTGGGATTCTATACTGGTCACTGACCATAAATAAAGATTTGATTTGATTTGAAAACATCCTTGCTAGTAACTTCACTGTAATATATCCCTCAATCATGACCCTTTCTCCCTTTTATATAATGTGATTTTCATTCATTTTCAAATACTGGCAAGCTAGGTGGTATGTTTCCAGTTTTTAAAAAGAGTGTGAAAACGTAACAGTTTTGGACTACAACTTCCAGAATAACCCAAACTGTTGCACCGTAGACCTGAAGGACCCCTCAGTAAACCACTTGAGACCAGCCACGGTTAAATGCTTTATTTAGAATAAATTGATAGAGTAAAGAAAATAGAAATATAGTCCTTTGATGCTTCCAAGCACCAGGTATTGCAAGGCAATAGTCCAAAAGCAATCAGGAACAAAGGTGGATAGACTTGATGCCCCAATGGGCTAATCCACAGGTAAGTTCTTGGCACAAGGCTTGGCAAATAGAGTTCAATGGTTGGAAGGCTCAGTAGCCCAGGCAAAGTTCTTGAAGGCTTGAATCCAACGTTGACGAGAGATACTACACATCTCTCAGTCCCAACTCTTATAGGTCTCAAAGGCTTTGATCGTTACGACGTACCGGTGCGTCGGAACTAGTTCTCACAACAGTATCCCAGCTGGTCCTTCTCAAGCCTCCTGCCTCAGAATGGTATGCAAGCCCAATTAGCACTGGCACCTGGACGGATGGGAGTTAACCCATCTCTGCTTTTCCCTTGCTGCTTATCAGCTCGGGATGGAACTAGGCTGACTTTGTCCTTGAACATGGAATGAACTGGAGGCCTTTGCAGCCCTTTGCTTTCAAACCTTACAGGCCCCTCTGAGGCTTTGGATTTAACATGCCGTTGGTCTTTCTGAGGGCCAGGGGCAGGCTGGGGTGTGACACAAACCCAATGATCAACTTTGGTAGTGCAGCCCTATATGGATCTTAATCCAACTGAACTGAATATAGATCACAATCTAAGAGTACATATTCACTGTAGTATTAGCGTACATAGTTTGACACCACTTGAACTGCCATTACTGCCATGAATTCTGGGAGGCACCAGCACTCCTGAACTTTTTTTGTGTGTCAGAAATGACTTGAGAAACTGCACGTCACTTCTGATGTGAGAGAATTAGCCATCTGCAAGGACATTGCCCAGAGGACGCCCAGATGTTTGATGTTTTATCATCCTGTAAGAGCAGTGGTTCTCAACCTGTGGGTCCCCAGATGTTTGATCCTAACAGCTGGTAAACTGCTGGGATTTCTGGGAGTCATCCCACAGGTTGAGAACCACTGCTGTAAGAGGCTTCTCTCATGTCCCCACATGAGAAACTAGAGCTCAATAGACTGGAGCTTACCCTGCTCCCTAGATTTGAACCATCAACCTGTCGGTCGACCAGTCCTGCCAGCACAAGGGTTTAACCCATTACGCCACTGGGGGTTCCACCAAGTGACTCTTGAGCTGAGAAAGTTAGAAACCTTGTAAAACTACAACTTCCAGGATTCCGTAGTACTGAGCCATGGCAATAAAAGTGCTATCAAATTACATTCATTCTATAGTGTAGTTCAGTGTTTCCCAAAGTGGGCGGTACCACCCCCTGGTGGGCGGTGGGGCGATTTAGGGGGCGCTGGAAGGCTCGGAAGAATTTGGGGGGCACTGAACCCCTGTAAGGGGGTGGTGGCGTGAGCCAGGTGACAGACTACCATCCATCTCTATGTGTCTCTCTCTTCTTCCCTCCTCCTGCTTCCTCCTCCTCCTCTCGCCAAGCAAAGGATAATAATAATAATAATAATACCTTTGGGGTTCCCATCCAACTGGTTGAGCCTTATAACAATAATAATAATGTCCTTCAACATATTTAGTGGAACATGGATTCAGTGCGGAAACCAATTTATTAACAAAAAAGAAACCGATTGCAAAATAGTCAATGGCGATTATTTGAGATGACTGCTGACAAAAATAGAGCCGAGGATGACTAGATTGGTATCAGCACACCAGGTTCATCCTTCTCATTAAGATGATCTCGAATGTTTTAACTTCTTTTGTATTACCTTTCTATTCTAAGTTCAATAAATAGTTTCATCATTTCAAACTTCAATGTTTCTAATTTACAACTTTCTTTATTATATTTTACGAAAAAGGTAGAAATATTAATACATATACCTTTCTGTTTAATTGGTATTAAAAATTTAAAAAATTAATTTCTAGGGGGGCGGTGAGTAAAAAAAGTTTTGTAAAGGGGGCGGTAGGCCAAAAAAGTTTGGGAACCACTGGTGTAGTTGCACCCTTCAGCTTTCAAATGTAGCTTTGTTTAACATTCTGCTATATGCTGAGGAAGTGACAAAGTTTCAATTTTAATATTTAAAAATAAAATGCCTAATAACTATTTGGCATTTCAGTGAATTGAGTGTCTATATTCACATTTCTCCAAACCACAACTCTTTAAATTATTACCATGGTAGAAAAATATAGCATCTTGTTAATTTTCATAGGGTTTCCTCCTGCAAGGAGTCTCCAGAGGTGGTTTTGCCATTACCTATGACACCTGATAGCCCTTGGTAGTTTCCATCCAAGTACTAACCATAGTTGCCATGATAAGATCTGGTGCCTTTAGGATATTTTGATTTTACCTTGGTTGTTGTATTGTTGGACTTGGCCTCATGTAAGCCGCCCCAAGTCCCTATTGGGGAGATGGTGGCGGGGTACAAATAAAGATTATTATTATTATTATTATTATTTAGGCCATGGAGTTTGTACTTCCCCTATTTTAAATATGATTAAAGATAACCTTAAATATGAACCCTTTAAAAAAAATTTAAAACCTACTTATATTGAAAATGCAATTACAGTATTTAATTCTCTGCCATAAATGTAAGAGGTTTGATATTTGTTTTAGAGAAGGGGCAAATAATGTGTGGTACCTAAGCCCATTTGAAGGAATTGTCCAAACATTTGATGCTTCTCATAGTGAAAAGCTGTCAGTTGCTATCATTTTTATATTTTAAAAGGGTGTTTTTTATAATAAAATAGCCATGCTGCAGAAATTTTCAACAAGATGTGCCTCTGGGCAGAACTAATGACAGGAACAGCTATGGAGTCGGACTATGTCTGCTTCCACACTAGGACCATTTCATTTTCCCAGGGCACAACTTTTTCTGCAGTCTTCTGGTAGTGAAATAAAAATGGTTACTCTACATTATGTTTGGTCTATTTTTCTCAAAATATAGGCTACTTGTCCTTGAAGAAAGTGCATCCTAATGCATTTTATTGAAAAATTATATGCAACCAGGATTATCTCACTACAATGAACCTTATAATTACTTGTTTACCTTTTCGCCCTCTTCCAACTACTTACCCTTTAATTTCTAACTTCCTATTCACACTTATGGTGATGGAATCCATATAGTGGCACTTCCCATGCCCAGGGATAGTGGGACTTGATTGTTTGTTTCCTTTTGCAGTCAGAACAACTGATCATTAAATAATAACGTTGACCGTAAAGACAAAAGTGTACAATTTTTCTGGCTTGTAAACCAACACGACATGCTCGTAAAGACAATGTGTGTGCATACAGAGATGTACATGAAGACACACCAATACACACATTAGCTAACTTTTGTACATAGTATAAAGTATATCAGGGGTGCTCATTAGGTAGATCACGATCTACTGGTACATCGCATAGGGCGTCCTGGTAGATCGCAGGCAGGGTGGGAGGAAGGCTCAGTCCCGCCCCGCAGGCTCCCACCGCCGCCCAGGTGCAGAAGGAGGTTGGACTGGATGGCCCTTGGAGGTCTCCTCCTACTCTAGGAACCTGTTGTTGTTGTTATCAGAGGCTGAATGGCCATCTGTGAGGAATGCTTTGATTGTGTTTTTCCCTTATGGCAGAAGGAGGTTGGACTGGATGGTCCTTGGAGGTATCCTTCTACTCTAGGAACCTGTTGTTGTTGTTACTACTAGTAGTAGTAGTAGCAGAGGTTGAATGAATATCATCATCATTATTATTATGAATAAACTCAGGGGCTTATTATACTCACATTTAGTTGAATTCAGTCTTAAAATATATTATATGGCTCTCACTGAAATAAATTTCCAAATATTTTGCTTTTATGGCTCTCTGAGTAGTGGGTAGGTAGATCATTTTGACTTGGTTGTTTTATAAGTAGCTCGCATGCTGAAAAAGTGTGAGCACCCCTGAAGTATAGTATTACTTTTTAAATCAATCAATCAATCAAACTTCATTTTAAATTGCCTTTCCCTAAAAAGTGGGTTCCACAGCAGCTCAAACAGAAAGCAAAGCTGATGTAAGCTGTGAGTAAAATACAAGACAGAGAATTCTTCTTTTAAATTTCACATTACTTAATACAGTGGCCCTCGATACTTGCTGGGGTTTGGATCAAGGTTTGCTTTTTTGGATGGGGGGAGGTAGAATATTTTCAAGCTGTGGATGGTTGAGGACTGACTATATCTTAATAAATGCTTATAATAAGAAAATATATAAAATGTAGTGTTAACACTGCATAGCTATGAAACATTAAATGTATCACATCCCATGAGTAGCCCAATGATGATTGCTCAAGTTATGTGATTCTGTTTTATGAGTTAGCATTACAGGAGCATAGAAGCCAAGGCATTTACAGAAAAGGGTTATGCACCAGTGGCCCTATTTATTGTATTTATGTTGGGTATTTGTACCCTGCCCTTCTCAACCCTGGGGGGTGGGACTCAGGGCGACTTCCAGCCGGCACATATTCAATGTCTACACGTAAAAAACAATAAAATTCACATCAAAATAAATAATTATAAATAGTTAAAACATTAAATTACTACAATAAAGTCTATTTAAAAGGGGCGCAGTCTAGTGGCCGTCGTCCCGTCAAGTTCTGTAATTGTAGTCTCCATTAAGCTTGTCCATAAACCATTTCCATAGCAATTGTTGTCATTATCATTGTCAAGTCTGCAAGATTACCCACAGGCCTGGTCCCACATCTACTGTCAGCGCCGCTTGGCCCGGTTGTTGTCCTAACGGGTCAAGCATCGCGCGCCATCAGATAAGAGAAGCATCTGGCGGGCTTTGAACTGGATCCGCCCTTTGAAGTGCCAGGACCCTTTTCCTGAACTTTGATATGCGGAGAGCCGGATGGTCATCCCTGAGGAAGGAGGGGCACAGCAGGGGCGGGCCAGGGAGGGCTTTTTGAAGAGAACCCACCCTTTAGTCTATCTTTGCCTACTTTGGATTAAGGACCTATTAAACCATTTTCCTTCAAACACGCTTAGAGTGAGTTTGCTTTACTAGACCCCCCTTGCTGAAGCTTACATCTACGTTTTTAATTTCTTTCTAAAGGAGAGGAGGGATGAAAATGACCTAATTTCCCCAGGGAATAAATTCTACAGACGGGGGGTCCACCACCGAGAGGGCCCTGTCCCTTGTTCCCGCCAACTGTGTTTGTGACAGGGACGGGGCTGAGAGCAGGGCATCTCCAAAAGATCCTAAATTCCTAGGTGGGACGGAGAAGGAGATACGTTCAGACAGGTATGCCAGACCAGAACCCTAGAGATAAAGATCTTCTCCGTAACGTAACTTTAATGACCACTTACTATAATCACAGGTAATCATAGTTGTACTTCAAAGGTTAAACCTGATTTAGCAAGAAAATACCACAGTATATAATTTTCCACAGCAGTAGTAATGGCAATAAAAACAACATTTAAAGTTCACTTCCATACCCATTTCTTTCTAAAGTTCCAATGGTATGCCTACAATATATGTGCTACATACCATTTATTATGAGACTAGGAATTGTTAGAAAACAAAAGCTCTTGTAGTTGTTTCATAATTTGCATGGCAACAAATTCAGACTTGCCACACCAAGCGAATTCGACAGGGAGTTAAAGCCAATCTTGACTCTAATCATTGACGCCTTGTGAATTTGCAAATATTTTTCATGACTCCCAAATTATATTTTTAAGCAAACACAGTAGAAATGTACTCTCTCAACAGGCTCTTATCTTTTAAACTTCTTTTAGTGTCAAGTGTACTGCAACTAAAACCTTCTGCTGGTTTACACAAAGCCTAGGATTCTCCAAAGTTGTTTTAATGCAGCATGAAGTAGCCTGCTGTTAAGCGTCCCTTTAGTGACTGAGACCAAAACAAACAAACAGAAAAGTCCACCACCTTTTCCTACATCTGAGCAAGGAACTTCCAGGCTAATAGCTTCCCACTCATTAACAAAAATACACATAGAAGCACAGTGCAGTTTATAAAGCATTTCAAAAATTCTAATAGCTCTTGAACCTCAGGCAGTCCTTGAGCATCCAAGTGTAGATAAATGTTTGGTTAGCAAATGATTTAGCTGTAAGGATTGCTGCTCTGCTGAGAGGGACAGATCATGGAATTACTCTAGGGCTAGGAAAGGTCTCATCACAAACTGACTGCAAAAAATCCATAAACTTGCCAGATGCCCTTGCTTTAAATGATGTCCTTTATTTAAATGTGCTGGAAAAAAAGAATTAATGTGCTGCTCCTAACATGAGTCTGTTAACCGGGGTGCGAAAGGGGAGAAGCGAATCAGTTTTAGCAGGGAATGTTTTGACATGACAATAGTAAGTGGCAGTTTATATCATAAAACCTTGCTCTGTAGTTCCCTCTGAATCTTACTAGCAGTGCAGTTGCTAGCAATTTTATTTTTGTACTTTCACGGGAAGGTACTGCTGCTGGGGTTTGGCTGTCTTGACCTTTTTGACAGTAACTGAAGGCACAATCATCTCCCCAAGGGACCTCATACTCTCTACATTTACCACAATAAGATGGGGGGTATTTTCTATATTATTTGATGCAGAAGGATTATTACTTGTCTCCAAACATTGGAAGGGCAAAGAACTTCAGAGTGATGACACTGGGCAGGTATATACAGAAAATCACTGTTTTGATACCTCTCACAATTCCCCAGTTAGCACGGCTCATGTTGACCTGAGGATTCTGGGAGTTGTAACTTCAAAGGTAATTTTCTCAAAGTCAGGGTGTATCTACACGGGTCTAAAACCCACGTTTGCATCTGGATTAGCCTGGGACATCCAAATGACACCACAGGCTAGTCCAGTTTAACCTGTTAATCAAGGCAATGGCATCAGTTCAGAATTAAAACCACCTTTCTATGATGTTCATCTCTGCCCCCCCCCCACCTGTTTTTCCTTTCCCCCTTTAACCAGGTTTACTCTAGGTTAAAAAACACCAGAGAAGTTGCGGACCTTCCAGTAAGGTCTGAGGTATTGACTGTTGGGATCATCTTCTATGGTCCTAAGACTCAATACCCATAACAATCCAGTTCTTCTGACTCCAGGAGCCTAAGGAACAACTTGGTGCTGCTACCCTGCAAATGGAGGAGGGTATGTAGCAAAATCATGGGGTTTGGGGTCTCTGTTTGGCTGAAAACCCAGTAGAAACCAGCATTTGACAAGTGTTGAGAAACTCTGACAAGAACTCCAGAATCACAAGAATCTTTACCATTTGGAACTTATTCTATGCAAAATGCAAACAACATTGTTTTGTGACGAAAATATTCTGTGTAGAAAACACTATGGAAAATAGTATTTTAACACAAACACATTAATGTTTACATAAAGGTTGTGCAAAGTCTGCAGCATTTTTTGTGTAGGAATCAATATTTCTGCTTTGGAGTTCTATTTTCTGCACAGAAACCGCTAATTGTGTGCACAATAACTCCCAAATTAGAAATATCCCGAGAAAACTGTGCCATTTTAAAAATTATCTCAAAGCAGAATGAAAATTGCTAAAATAACTTGATGTTCCTTTGGTGAAGAAATACATCCCAATTAGAAAGGATACCTTGTTGTCCTTGTCCTTTGCTAGACAATGGCAAGTAGAACCGCCATGGACATTTAGCATACCTGTTGTTGTTGTTGTGTATCTTTAAGTTGACTGATCTACCATAGAATTTTCTTGACAAAAGAGCGTTTGTCACTGCCTTACTCTGAGGTTGAGAGAATGTGATTTCCCCAAGATAATCCAGCATGTTTCCATGGCTAAGAGAGGTTGTGAGCCCTAACTGTCTGGAGACTAAGGACCCATCTACATGGACTACCAAATGGGGGACTTGTCTAGAGTGACAATACTCTGGTCTGGCCTTGGGAGCTGCTACACCACCTTTATCTTGCTGTGGAGGCAGGATTGAATCCCAACTGTACAGTCAGGGCAAATCTGCTTCTGTCTCACTGGATGATCACCATTATTTTTGTTGCCCTCTTCCTTTCCCCCTCCTTTATCCAAGTTACACAGGCATTTTTACTGAAATCAGCAAAGTGTGTTGCAACTGCCAGAGCACAGGGAAAACATGATGGTGTCACTGACCCAAGTAAACAGTTGGACGAGTTCTAATTTGAACCAACTCATCTGTTCTTACCTGAAGTACAGGTCTGATTTGGAGCTTCAGGAAATCTCCAGAGCATTCCACAACTTTTGCTAATATGGGGTAAAATCAGGTTAATGGTTTTTACCCTGCATTGGAAGCTGGAAATCCCTGGATGTCATTTGGATACCTTGGAGCAACCTCTGGCCCACTTTCAAGTAGGTGACCTATGTAGACAGCCCCTTTCTCCAACATGTAAACTTTAACTCCATGCTGATGACAACATTTAGTATGTCATATTAAATAGACTGTGATCTGTGTGAGACGTATGTTTTAAACTACAGTCATAAGCATGATTAAGAATTTGAGATCACAATGCATTGACAATTTTTTTTAAATCTATGTTCTCCATGGGCAATAGCGGATTGGAAGGGAAACATTTTCACTAGGATCAAGGCAATGGCATCAGTTCAGAATTAAAACCACCTTTCTATGATGTTCATCTCTGCCCCCCCCCACACCTTTTTTTTTTCCTTTCCCCCTTTTAAACGCCTACATTAAATGCAACCATGCATTACAGACAATGGCATTTTCTCCTTCTGTTGCGCTTAATATTAGTGGGATCAACTCTTGCCGTCCCTAGGAGCACTCTAAGGCCTCATAATACCTGAACAATCTGTTGTGTTTACCTCGCTGCTACATCCTGCTTCTGGCTGCTTTCTGCTACAGGCTACCTTTTCCAAAATCTCTTATTAGCACCATTGAAACAGAAGGAGCGAAAGGTTGTCAATTATTCCAAATGTACACATATATGTCTCAATCTTTTTTTACAGAGATTTCCATCATGTGAAAGTTTCATTCAAGGCCAGTCGCTTCAGTAATGTGATTGCTGCACAATCAAAATGAATGAATTGAATTGCCAAGCAGGGTCTCCCTTTAAAAAAAGGGGGGGGGCAGGAAAAAGCACTGGGGAATTTTGTACATCAATTTGGCTATTTAAAAGGCTTCTTGCACACTCTAAAACAGATGCACTTCCTGACCAACCTTTACAAGGAACCAAACTAGGAAGTCCATAAAATATTTACATCCCTTCTGCTTGGCAAGCTCATTATCTATTGCAAAGGTTGTTTGTAATTTAACTTTGCTTTCAACTTGCTTACAACAGATTACTCTTTAGCAGACTAAACGTCATCTGTTTTCTTTTAAAATGGTTTTCTTTATATCTTAATCGATGAACATTTACAAAGGCATGGAGACGTTATCTCCAAGTCCAATAGCCTAGACATATGCCTGAACACCTGTTGCAAGTCTTGGAAGCAGATTTGCTAGTTTTAATGTTAATCATGAATTTTTCAGGTGACAGTTGCAAATACAACTATTGCTTGGTGATATTCAGAACAGGGTTAATTTTTTAAATCTGAATATAATTCAGTGCTCTTTTGTTCCGTATCCAGAGGTCTCTGGACTGTTCCAAATACAGGGAGGGAAATCACTTGTCTTGGATGCATGTGATAAGTATTTCTGCCCTGATCAATACTAGATTTTACTATATCATTACAGTTCTGGCTTTCATCAGTGCTGTCTTTGCACAATCCTAAATATACACTGGACTGACTATGTGACGAATGTCGCTGTCCTTGCGCAAGCAGGGATCACCAGCATTGAGGCCTTGCTATTGAGAACTCAGCTGCACTGGGCAGGGCACGTCTCTAGGATGGAGGACCACCGACTCCCAAAGATACTACTCTACCATGAACTCACCACGGGTCAGCGCAAGACAGCTGCCCCCAAAAAAAGAGATATAAGGACTCCCTGAAACAACATCTCAGGCTAGGCCAGATTGATCACCAACAATGGTCACATCGGGAGGCGTGGAGACGCACTATCCATAATGCTATGACCTCTTTCAAGAAGACACGCCAAAGGGGTCCCGAAGAGAAACAACAATGCAGAAAGAACAGCAACTTGGAAACAACATCACCCAAGGAGACTTTCTTTTGTGCTTTCTGCAACCGGACTTGCCTATCTCAAATTGGTCATTTTAGTCTTGTAGAAAGCGTGGGATGAGTCCTTCCTAAGAATCTTCATTCGCAAAGTAATGGCAGAGACAGTTCTGGCTTCCATGTCTGTGGGGTGGTAAATGTACTATGAATTTAGTTAAAACATTACAGGAAGATGAGAGGTGCTACACCCACCTCCCAAAACTGATTCAGTATCTTGAAAAGCCTCTTAGAAAATCAAAACAAACCCTATACGGAAGTGGCACATGTGTCAGGAGGGGATGCAGTGCCCTCTCTCTTGGCACATGTGTCATCACCTCCCACCCCCACTCACCTGACCATTTTCCCTCCCTCCCTACTTGGCTACTCACCTTACATTTGGTTTTGGATTGTGGTTTGGGCACTCTGTCTTTAAAAGGCTTGCCACTACTGTTATGGGAGTTCACTGCCCCACTGACATGAGACACAGAACCTACCACAATGCTACAGACAATGTCAACAATGAAAGTTCATAAATATAGCCTAGCTCTGTTTTCAGGCTACAGTTTTATATAAAACTCCATTATGCAGGGATATGCATAATCAAAAGATAAAGTTAAGGTTTGCTCTGTTTGGGCCTCTAATGTTGGCCTGAGCAGCACTGCAGAGGCAGGGTGTCCTTTCCAAGTGTCCAGGAGATTTTGTGTTTGATTCAAGAGAACAAGCAACATAGAAACCAATCCAGAAGAAAGTCTGACACAGGGGGTTCTGCAAAAGCAGAAAGCAATCTAGCTCTGAGAATGAAAAGCAACCCAAGAAGCACCCAAAGCAAAATAGGAAAGACCTGAAGAGAGTCCCAGGAGTAACTATGCAAATGTCAGAAAATGAGAGTTCAGGAAAATAACATGATAACATAATGCAAAGCAGCCCCCGGTGGCACAGCAGGTTAAACTTGCTTAAATTGCTGACCGAAAGTTCAGCGGTTCAAATCCAGGGAGCAAGGTGAGTTCCTGCTGTTAGCCCCAGCTTCTGCCAACCTAGCAGTTTGAAAACATGCAAATGTGAGTATATCAATAGGTACTGCTTTGGTGGAAAGGTAAAGGCATTCCATGCAGTCATGCTGGCCACATGACCCTGGAGGCATCTATGGACAATGCTGGTTCTTCAACTTAGAAATGGAGATGATCACCACCCCCCAGAGTCGGACATGACTAGACAATGTTAAGGGGAAACCTTTACTTTTTTTTAAGCAGACACAGTGCACATGTAGTTTCGCAGCAAAGAGATGGCATTGGTTGGGCTGATTGCCAGGAGTAAATATCATAGCTGACGTGATTATCTCAGTGCTTCCTTTTTCAAGCTCATCAAAGTCTGTCATGCTCTTTTGTTGCTTTTGCTTTATGGTTTATCTACAAGACTTTTACCTCCAAAGTGAATCAGAAGTTGAACCTGATGACAACAAGAGACTTCTGGTCCTTAGTGCAAGGTAAATCACATTAAGTAAAGTTAGGAAATGCTCTGGAGAGTAGATACCATGACAAGCTCTAACCCAAACTGATCCACTACCAAAATGTGCTGGTGCCACCAGTTCCACTTCTAAGGAAGGACTACCACCTCTTCTGGTTCCGTGTAAAGTCTGCTGCCTGGGCTCTCCGCTTCATCTTTCTTGTCAGATAAAACCTCCTCTGGGAAGAACAGTTTGAGGACAGTTTGAAGCCAGCTGGGGGGCGGGGAGATATCCCACAAAATGTAGCATACATTAAGCCTGAAACAGCATGTTTAAAAACCTCCTCAGAAAGTCCAGGACAAGACAGAAATGCACTGCAGCCACCCAGTATGTCCCATGCAAAGCTCAAAATGGAAAGGAAAATGGAGAACAATTATCAGGACACTGCTAGTGCTAAAAACTTTGTAAAAAAACTGAAATAGAGCCAGCCAGAAGACAAATGATCACTTCCCCAAAGGAAAACCACTATCATTCCCATTGGAACTCTTGCTTTCCATCCCTTTGTCCTCTTTTCCTATGCCTGCCATGGTCTAATGTAGCTCCTGAACTGACATGGATACGCAAACCAGTACATCTCAACAGACCGATTAGGGAAACAATTCCTGGATTCACTTCTGATTTGCATTCATAGTCACTGCCCCACTCTTGAATCAGTTCCTGAGGTTTTTGTGTAGGCATTGCAAAAAAAATCAGAAGTTTGTGTAAATCGACGTCCAAACTGGATTATAGTGTCTGTGTAGAACCTCCCTAAGGCTGCTTAAATGTCTGAACATGCTATCTTGTTAAAATACTCTCTTTTTTCTCTGTGTTGTTCAAAGCATATATCAGAGTCCACACTGTAACATAAACATACAGCATCTATTTATCCCCGGGACGCTTGTGTAGGTCAACTTTGGTTTATTTCATTTATTTATTAATTTGTTTCATTTATTTCCATTTGTTTCATCTTCACAAGACATTCAGATAATTCCACCATTATTCTGATTTTTCAGATTTACCAGACTCAGTGAAATGGAAGAAAACAACAGGAGGAATCAGAGCAAGAACCAGATTCTATGAGCAGATTTGTTTTCAAAGGAATTATAAAGGAAGTATAAATTCTAAGTTATAAGGAACTGTGTGTGTGTGAAAGTATGTCTGTTTGTATCGCAAATGCTGTTGCTAGGTGAAGTGGCCTTCTGTGATGTCACTGACTTGGCTGTTGCTGGGTGAAGTGCCCCCCCTGTATTATGACTAGGAAAGAAAGATGGCACGTGCATGAGGAAAAGGGAGAAAGGAAGGAAAGACACAAAAAGAGAATCGTGTTGCCATTAGGACATTGTGAGGTACACCCTTTCAGAATTGGAGAAGACTGAAAGGGGAGAAGGAGGAGAGAGAGAAAGATGGAGGGGAAAAGGAGAGGAGAAGGGACGGAGAGGGAGAAGAAGAACGTATGAGAGAAGCAAGGGGACAGAGGCCCCACTGACACATAGGCAATGCCAGATATACATACATGACATTCCTCAATTGCTAATTAGCACTTGGTGACATAGGATAGTATGATAAACCTGTAACTAAAATATTATGTTTGCACTATGGGCTCCCTAAGCATTTTTCAGGGGGGAAAAATGCTGAGTTTTTCTGTGAGAAGACCATATAAAACATGTAAAATAAGGAAACATGAGCTTCAAATTTTGAATTATTGCCTGATGTGTTCTGTGAGCAAGTAAAGACAAGTTGTGCTAAATATAATGGCCTGGATTACATCTGTCACTGAAGGAAAATCACCAGATAGTGTGTGAAACCTGACGACACATAAATATTTTACTGTGCGAACTACCATCACTGTATTATGAATCACCAACTATGGCCTGCCATACATATGGAGTGTCGGTTCTTGTCATTATGCCGCATGATATATAACGCAAGATTTTATCGTTGGGATAGGGTACCGTTTACTATTTAGAATTACACCCCAATGATTAATTGTTATTACTGGTATTTATGTATGACGAAGACAGACTTTTTAATACCCCCTTTATATCCAGTGAACTCTTCATATTGCAATGAATAAAACATAACACAAACCAACAGAAAGCAGAAACAAACCAGGAAACTAACGCAGCATTTCCTTAAAAACTGTCTCAAAAGCCCTTTGGGAAGGCACAGATGGCTAAGTGGCAAAAGAGTGTTAGTGACCTGAACTTTCCTTGCATGAGGAGCTATGAGGCTTAGCTGTAAGGTTGAATAAGGCTCAGTAAAGACTGCAGCCTCTCAGATGGCTCAATTTTTCACATACTAGAAGACTGCAAATCCGGGTTTGCTATCTAGTTCCATGTTTCTCACACTATCTAATTTGGAAGACTGCCATTTTCCCCCACAGTGCCATATAGCAGCACTGCATTTGCTCCCATTGTCCACAGCAGTTTCTTTTTCTCCTGGAAACGCACTAGAGACTGGCAGCCAATGGCTTGGGGACTGGGAATATCACCTTGAATAACACTGACCTAATCTATGATCAATTTCTCCAGTAAATGTTGAGCACACTTTATAGTGTACTAGCTGTGCCCTGCTACGCGTTGCTGTGGCCTATAGTAAAAAAAATTGAAGTAGAGGTACCTTCTCCTTCTCCTGCCTTACCTTCCAAGGACTGCGAAGGTAAAGGGGAAGTGAATTGGCCTCGCTGGCTGTGTGCACATGCGCTGGGGGGGGGGGCAGGAGAGGTGTGTTTTCTCCTTTCTTTGTTGTTTTTTGTGGGGGGTTCAGTGATAGTCACACCTTGGATTGTGAGGAGTTTTGCTGCCAAATTTGGTGTGTTTTCGTTCAGTGGTTTTTTTGTTTACTTCAGCCTAATTACGATAGTTATCTTTAGATAGATAGATAGATAGATAGATAGATAGATAGATAGATATTTGCATCTTGTTTAAAATCTTTCAGGTACCCAATCATCATAAAATATAAAACGGTCATGGGGTCAATAATCAGGTTGGTCTAATTAGTAATTGCTGTAAACTAGTTGAAAAAAGGAAGTCGAAAAGGGGGTTTAAAGCAATGTTGTGACTTCAAAATCATAACCTTACAAACTGCAAGCATAAAGAAGAGCAACTTGCTGGTTCTGCACTCAGAAGTGCCAATCTAAATCCCCATTTGTATTGTCAAAGGCTTTCGTGGCCGGAATCACTGGGTTGTTGTAGGTTTTTTGGGCTATACAGCCATGTTCTAGAAGCTTCTTGAGCATGGCCATATAGCCCAAAAACCTACAACAACCCACTGAATCTCCATTTCTCCCATTACTCTGTTCTGAAAGTCTCGGAGAAATCGAACCTTTCTGCTGCTCCCTAGCTACCCTGGTCATCTCAACTGGGACCAGATGTCTCCTGCAAGCCCTGCTGAACCAAGAATCAGCAAAGTAATAGATCTTCCATTCAGCCTCCTATACCAAACACACACACACACACACACACACAATTCATTCTTTTCTGAATGATAGCAAGCAGAACTTTTCCCCACATATGTTGTTTTCCTTCTACTAGCCAACAGCTGAAATATTTCCCAGAAAAGATGCAACTACAGAATTCAGTTAAAAATAATTGAGACAGGCTTACCGTGACACCAAAGAAGCTAGTTTGATTCATTGCATCCAGGAAGATTTTCCCAAGGTCTTTGTTGGTATAGTTAAAGTCCTCAATTCTTTGGTTTTTGTTGGTGGCATTGAGAATCTTCATTGCTTGCTGGAGTGTTTTGGCAATTACCCATATTCCATCGTAAGCAAAGCCATGGAACTTACTTGGCTCAACGTTCCCACGCCTTTGATCATACTCCTTTTCATATTGCTGTGGGGTCTATAGGGAAGGGATACAAGACAGATTAACTGGGAAGCACATTAAAAAATCTCTACACAACCATCACAATTGGATACTGACATCAAAATCAGTGATGCCTCTTGAACCATGTACAGCTCCAGAAAAATAACAAATAGTGCTTCATGTTATGACTTGTTAGAGACCCTTCAGTATCATTGCACTTTAAAAATAACAAATGGTGTTATGACTTGTTAGAGACCCTTCAGTATCATTGCACTTTACATGGTGTAAGGGAGGAGACCTGCCCGCCCCAAAGTATTTAGCATCTATTATTTGATTCGGGGGAGGGAATATGTAAAAGAAAAGAGAATATAAGCAAGGATCATTTTTGCATCTTTTGGTTATGCATTTTGGTTAGTCACATTTATGTTTAGTTACACAAGGGTATCAGAATTATAGAGTCGTGCTGAAAGCTTCACAGAAATTGTGGATTTGCATTGGGTGTTTGTAAACATTTTCTGGGAAATATAAAACAACCCAAAGCAAACTGTAACACTCACGCTCACATGCACATACACAAATACAACTGGATTCATTTCTGGATTCACACCAGGACTGTGGCACAGCTGGCTGGCTGTCAGCTGCATTAAGATCACTACTGACCAAAAGGTCATGAGTTTGAAGCCAGCCCAGGTTGGAGTGAGCTTCTGGCCAAATTTGTGTAGCTTGTTGTCAACCTTTGCAACCCAAAAGACAGTTGCATCTGTCAAGTAGGAAATTTAGGTACCACCTATGTGTTTTGGGAGGCTAACTTAACAAATTTATGAGGCCATAAAAAATCTCCAGCAAAAAGCATATGGGAAATGCGGAAAGTACTTAATCAGTGTCGCAGATGGACGGAGAAGCGACAGCACCCCTGGTGGCCAGAATAAAAGTTAAATAGCCTCTGACTGTCTGTCTATATGTGTTGTGTGTCTATAGCATTGAATGTTTGCCATGTATGTGTACATTGTAATCCGGCCTGAGTCCCCTGCGGGGTGAGAAGGGCGGAATATAAATACTGTAAATAAATAAACAAATAAAATTTCTAGTATGCACAGGAAAATGTACATTTTTTCCTACACTACTGAGCTTCTTATGCGATGATACATTTGTCTGAGGAAAAGCTCATCATCTCTGCAGACTGGCCACCACGCGGCGGAGGGCATTCTCTGCAGCCGCTCCAATTCTGTGGAACGGCCTCCCCGAGGAGATCCGGGCCATTCGGGCCCTCCAGCCATTCCGCAGAGCGCTAAAAACATGGCTTTTTAGAATGGCATTTGGCCCTTAGCCAATTAGCTGCTATGCTGTGTTTATGGTCCTACTTGGCATGCCATTATTTTTTTAATTTGGCCTGCCGCATGTTTTTACAGGGGGGGTTCAATTGTTTAATGTGTTTTAATGTATTTTAATTGTATTTTTAATGAATTTTATGTGCTTGCTTCTCTTCTGTAAACTGCTCTGGGCACCAGAGAGAGCGGTATAGCAAATCGAATTTAATAAATAAATAAATAAATAATCTCTCAGATAATGCTCAGCATTTTCACATAGGTGGGCCGTTCATATACAGTCAAAATGCATATTCAAAACAACCTTAACAGGTTAGAGAGCCAAACCAAAACTAACAAAATGAATTTCAACAAAAACAACAAAAACTACACTTGGGCAGGAAAAAAAAGAAATATACAGATACAGGATGGGTGATGCCTGGCTCGACAACAGTGCATGTGAAAAATATATTGGGAGTCTTAGAGGATAAGTTAAACATGAGCCAAAGCCAATGGGATTTTGAGCTGCATCAAAAGGAGGAGGATGTCAGGATCAAAGGAAGTCATGGTGCCCCTCTACTCTGCTTTGGTCAGACCTCCACTGGAATAACACTGGATCTAATTCTGGGCACCATAATTTAAAAAAGATATTGCCAAGCTGGAAGGTGCCCAGAGAAGGGCGACTAAAATGATCAAAGGTCTGGAGATCATGAATCCCTATGAGCAGCATCTTAAAGAGCTGGGTATATTTAGCCTGTGAAAGTGAAGGTTGAGAGGAGACGTGATAGCCATGTATAATAAATATGTGAAAGGATGTCATAAGGAAGAGAGAGCAGGCTTGTTTTCTGCTGCTCTGAGTACTGGGACCCAGAGCAATGGTTTCAAATTACTGGAAAGGAGATTCCGTCTGAAGATTGGGAAGAATTTCCTGACTGTAAAAGTTGTTCAAAAGTGGAACTCTCTGCCTCAGAGTGTGGTGGAAGCACCTTCCTTGGAGACTTTTAAACAGAGGGTGGATGGCCATCTATCAGGGGTACTTTGAGTGTGCTTTTCCTGCATAGCAGGGAGCAGGACTAAATGACCCTGTGGTGTCTTCCAACTCTATGCTTCTATATATTGTTTCAACATAGCTCCCTACTTCAAGCAGATGCTCTCAGAGCTGGTTCATCTTCTGAGAGAGCTATACAAACAGCTGCTTATGATAGCCATTTGCACTGAGCAGCATTATACAGGATAATGTAAGGAAAGGTTGCCATTTCCATGAGCACAACATGCCCTGCCCCTTGGTGTTGACATTATGTTTCTGACAGCTCCTCTACTACATTTTAGCACTCAGCTGAGCAGTAAGCTGGCAGATACACCATTATTGATCTGTTGATTTTTGACAGGAGGCACTGACTGAGGCAAAACCTTCTCTCCTTTGGAAATATCACCTCTACCAGGATACCAGCTCCATGGACTGCTGTGACAGTATGTCAGCTACATTTTGGTGACTCAGGCAGGGGGAAAAAACAGCTTAAATGCAAATTCTTCATTTTCATACTTGAGTATTGGGTTATATGGTTATAAAAGGGAATTTCTCACTTAAACCTTCCTTGCATGCAGGACTACAAAGCGAGAAGGATATCCCTTAGGATACTTCGCATCAGCTTTAGACAAGAGAACAGAAAGGTCAAAAATACAGAATCATAGTTGGACGAGACCACGAGTGCCTTCCAGTCTGAACCCCTGCCATGCTGCTTTGAGTCTCCTTCGGGAGAGAAAAAGCTGGGAATAATAATAATAATGGGTTGCTGTGAGTTTTATGGGCTGTATGGCCATGTTCCAGAAGCATTCTCTTCTGATGTTTTGCCAACATCTATGGCAGGCATACCCAGAGGTCGTGAGGTTTGTTGGAAACTAGACATTCCATAGATATATGGAATGTCCAGGGTGGGAGAAAGAACTTCTTGAGGCATATGTGAATGTTGCAATTGGCCATCTTGATTGAATGGCCCTTGCAACTTCAAAGACTGGCTGATTCCTGCCTGGTAGAATCCTTTGTTGGAAGATGTTAGCTGGCCCTGATTGTTTCATGTCAGAAATTCCCCTGTTGTTTGAGTGATCCAGAGCTTGCTTGGATGAACAGAGGGATCCTTGGAAATAGGGTTCTCCTAAAGCTAGACATACTGAGGCTTTTCAGGGAGGATCAGTCTCAATTTCCTAGCATTTCTTTCCTGAAACCCAATGCAGAAGGGTTATTCATTAGTTTAAAACAGAGGTCGGGAACCTTTTTGACTCAAGAGAGCCATGAAAGCAAAATATTTGGAAATTTATTTCAGTGAGAGCCATATAATATATGGTGGTTATAGCAGGTGCGATCTGGAGTCAACGTTATTTTAAACTACTTCTAAAATGACCAGGTACCTGCAAGGTCGTGGGTGGTATGCCCTCTTCCCTCCCGGGCCATTGCAGTTTTTTCCTTCTCTTGCTGTGGCCCTGGGACGTCGGGCGGTGTCTTGCCCAGTTGCCTCGCACCCTGGACCGCAAATTTTCCTGTTGGCAGGGCGGGGCTCTTTTGCTCCCCCTCACCCTTCCCCTTCTTGCAACAGGTGCGCCATGGCAATGGACTGGGGCGGGGGTTGCTGGAGGCAGCCATTCTTTTGCCCACGGCCTTTGCAGTTGTGGTGCATTGCGGGCGGGGGCGGGCGACGCGGGCTTGGGGCCATCCACCCGGGGCGTTCTCTCGGCTTGTGGGGCCTCGGCTTACTGCGGGCTCGTTTCGGGGAGTGATGCAATCATCAAAATCATTGCCGAGCCAGATGCAATCATCAAAAGAGCCACACCTGGCTTGCAAGCCATAGGTTCCCGACCCCTGGTTTAAAATGTCGCCTTCTCTCCCCATATCTATAATTGTGGGTAATGCCTCAAACGAACTGCAGGAATGGCACACAACTGGGACTCTGAATAATATTGGTTACATTTAAATGTAGAATAAGTAGGATCTTAATTATGTTGTTTAGGGCATTGTTACCATGGTGAAATTCATTTGCTAAATGGAGCTCAAAATTGTTCACGTTCACTAACATAAAATGATCTAATAAAAAAGGCCCATCCCTTTGGGTACATACATACAATGCCTTTAACAAATTAGCTAAAAACACAAGTCAGCATGTTTTTTCCCCTCTCTCCACTGGATGACCCCAGATTCCTGCAATTTTCACCAAAGCCTCCAGCAAATTACTTTGCCCATTTCTCTTCCATTCCTGTTTTAAGGCACATCTCTCTTTTAAATACATTTTGAAGTGAAACACAATAGCAGCTAAACGTTATTTCCTTGTTTATAAGCTCTTTCTAAACTCTGCTGGAGAGGCAGAGAGGTGTGTGATATGAAAAGCCCAAGCCCATCAACATGGGCAGCTTCCAACTGAAAACTAGAGAGCTACTTTCTTAGAGGTCAAGACCTGGGAAATTGGATGCATCTAGACAAGAATAGAGAAATTGTACTTGTTGAGAGTAGCAACTTTTCAAAAGTATATTTAAATGTGACATTGTTAACCTTCTTAGGGCTTATTTAAATATTCAGGACCAATAAATATAAGCCTTCTATCTGAAAATGGTGTGATTTTTCAGGTGACTGAATGTTTTTCAAATTTAATGTAGTGACAGTATGAAAATTTTGAATGTCTGATACCCACATTTATTTATTTATTATTTATTTATTATTTGGTTTTATATTCCGCTCCTCCCAGCAGGCTCGGGGCGGATCACAGATACAAGCATACAATAAAAACATACGGTAAAACATACAGTAAAAACACACAGTAAAAACACAGTACATAACCATGATGGTACAGGTCTACGATTCTTTGACTGAGGCGAGGCGGACCAATTGCATTTGGATTTAACCAAACGCTAGCCTGAAAAGGGCCGTCTTACATTCCCTTCGGAAAGGGAGAAGTTCGGGGACCACTCGAATATGGTCAGGGAGCGAGTTCCAGAGTACTGGGGCCGCAGCGGAGAAAGCTCTCTGTCTTGTACTGAAGAAATGGCAGGAGCGGGAAGATGGAACAACCAACAAATTTTGCTCTTCCGAGCGCAGTGATCTCGGGGGAACATACGGGTAAGGCGGTCCCTCAGGTACACAGGCCCTAGACCGTGCAAGGCCTTAAAGGTTAAAACCAACACCTTGAAGGCAATCCGGTACTCGATGGGAAGCCAGTGCAGTTGCTGAAGGATGGGAGTAATGTGCTCTCTCACCGGTGCTCCCACCAGCAAGCGAGCCGCGGCATTCTGCACCAGCTTGAGTTTCCGGATTGTCGACAAGGGAAGGCCAATGTAGAGGGCGTTACAGTAATCCAGCCTCGAGATGACCATCGCTTCGATCACCGTGGCCAGGTCATCCCTGGACAGGTAGGGGGCCAGTCGCCTAGCCTGTCGTAGATGGAAAAATGACGTTTTGCTGACCATGGAGACCTGGGCCTCCATGGTCAGCAAGGAGTCCAATTTGACGCCTAAGCT
This sequence comes from Anolis apletophallus, assembly GCA_030556195.1. Taxonomy (NCBI): domain Eukaryota; kingdom Metazoa; phylum Chordata; class Lepidosauria; order Squamata; family Anolidae; genus Anolis; species Anolis apletophallus. Next base: position 22,199,913 of record JARBWK010000007.1, read on the forward strand.
CTTAACCAAGGATGACGGGCTAAGTTGCTCGCCATCCAGGGTAGGCAACCAGCACTCATCCAGCCCAGGTCGACCAGGCCACAAGATCTCTGTCTTCGACGGATTCATCTTCAGCCGGCTGGCCCGCAGCCATCCAGTCACGGCTTCCAGGCATAGATGGAAACTATCGGGTACGGTATCCGGCCTGCCGTCCATTCTCAGCAAAAGCTGGGTGTCATCAGCGTACTGATAACACTCCAGACCAAAGTCGCGGGCCAGCTGGGCCAGGGGGCGCATTTAGATGTTAAATAATAAGGGCAAGAGGATGGCCCCCTGGGGGACCCCACAACTTAATGGGAGCCTCCCGGAGACCTCCTCCCACCTCTCCACACGCTGTCCCCGATCCTGGAGAAAGGAGGCCACCCATATAAGGGGAGTCCCCCTGACTCCAGTCACGGCTAGGCGGTGGGCTAACAATGCATGATCTACGGCAGGGGTGCTCAGAATGGTGATCGGGATCACCAGGGTGATCTTCAGGCCTCATCTTGGTGATCTTCAGGCCCCTGACCAGGTTTTTTGCAGTTTGTCCTCTTCACGCGCCCCTGCACGCTGCAAAGAAGTCCTCTGTCGTTGCTCCTCCCCGCTCCCTGCTCGCGCACCACCTCCAAAAGCTCCAGAGTCCAAGAGGCAGAATGAGGGCCCCCTTTTGGATTCCTCCTCCTCCCTCCACCCTTCTCCAGCCACTCAGAGTCTTAGGAGACCAAAGGAGGCGTGCCAGGATGACGCGATGCATGACTGGCCCCACGCGCATGTGCAGAAGCGCCCATTCTGCCCCTCTGACTTCTCGTGAGCTCTTGGAGGCGGCACGCATGCTGGCGGCGTGGAAATAGGAGCAACGACGGAGGAGAAGAAGAAGGACGCTTTGGGGTCATTTCCTTACCGCATCTCAAAGGTCGGTCTTTTTACTTTGGGGTGGGTGCTTGATTGTTCTGTGGCATGTCTCTTTGTTTATTTTTAATGTTTAAAAATGGCCTTTTAGCTCCAAAGCCTCTCTGCTTGCTTTGTTCCTTGAGAAATATATGTTGGGGAATATGGAAATGTGGGAGAAATGGGGTGGTTGGATGTATTTTTGCATGCCCCTTTGTTTACCTTGCTGAGTATTAAATGGCCTTGCAGTTCGAAAGCCTCTCTTCTTACTTTCTGGCTGATAATATGTGTGGTAATATGGCAGTGTGGGAGAAATGGGGTGGTTGGATGTATTTTTATGCTCTGTTTTATATTGTTGTTATTAAATTGTAATGTTGATGTTTTATAACTTCATTTTATGTAAACTGCCCCGAGCCTGCTGGAAGGAGCGGTACATAAAAAATGAATAATAAATATACAGTAAATAAATAAGAAAATAGTTATACATTTTACATTTCTGGGTAAGTGATCCTTGGAACTTGGTTTTTTAATCAGTAGCTCCCATGCTGAAAAAGTGTGAGCACCCCTGATCTACGGTATCAAACGCTGCTGTTAGATCTAACAAAACAAGCAGGGCTGATCCACCCTGGTCCAGCTGGCGGCGAAGTTGGTCTGTAATGGCGACAAGCACGGTCTCTGTCCCATGCCCAATACGGAAGCCGGAGTGGAAGGGATCAAGTCCAGCTGTGTCTTCTAAGTACCGCTGCAGCTGATCCGCTGCTGCCCTCTCAATTACCTTGCCTAAAAAAGGCAAATTAGACACAGGTCGGTAATTGGAGGGAGCCGAAGGCCTAAATTCGGCTTCTTCAGCAGCGGCCTTACCATTGCCTCTTTCAAACCCCCTGGGAACACTCCTTGCTCAAGGGAGCTGTTGATAATCTTTCCCAGGGGGTCTCGTAGCCCCCTCCCGGCAAGATCTAACGAGCCAGGAGGGGCACGGATCAGGGAGCAGGTAGTTGGTCTAGCTGCAGCAAGTAACTTATCGACAGCTGCTGCGTCCAGCAGTTGGAAACAGGTGAAGGTGGGCCCGCCGAGTGGTGGCGGGGTCTCGAGTTCACATACTGTATCAAGAGTGGCTGGGATATCCCGGCGGAGAGTCGAGATCTTGTCGGCAAAATAGTTCTGGATTGCCTCAGCTGTGGGAGCCAAACTCCTATCATTTGGGACAGTCAAAATTGTTGTCAGTGACCAAATTATTTTAAAGAGTTGAGCTGGGCGTGAACTAGCCGACTCTATCAAGGAAGAATAGTGAACCTTTTTGGCTTCCTTGATAGCACGCTCATAAACATCCTTGAATTGTTTATAAGCCGATCTCGATGCTCCGTCACGGAGGTCTCGCCACCCGTCCTCTAACTGTCTCTTCCTCCGTTTCATCGCCCATAACTCCTCGGTAAACCAAGGCGAGCGATTACTACGGGGGATGAAGGAGCGTCTGGGGGCGATATCGTCTAAGGCTGTGGAAAGACAGGTGTTCCAGCATTCCACTTGCCTGTCGACTGAGTCGCTGGTGAGCTCCACTTCCCTCAGAGCATTCAGGAACCGAGTGGGTTCCATAAGTCTCTTCGGGCGAACCAGAATGGGTTCGGCACCCTTACCGGGAGGAGACGTCACCTCAAGTCGGACTTCCAGGACACCGTGATCCGACCATGGAACCTCGACTATAGAGGTTAGGGTCACTTGGACCCCGGCCGCGAAGATCATTTGGGGAGTCAGGTTCTATCTTTATATCTGTTTTGGTACTGCCATCTTAATAACATAGGGCTATAAATTTATTCTAGTAGGAAAACAATGGGAGATGTTGACAAGCTTGAATGTGTCCAGAGAAGGGCAACTAAAATGATCAAGGATCTGGAGAATAAGCCCTGCAAGGAGTGGCTTAAAGAGCCTGCAGAAGAGAAGGCTGAGAGGAAACATGATGGGGGTCACATGGGATGGGAAGTCATAGGGAGGATGGAGCAAGCTTGTTTTCTGCTGCCCTGGAGACTGGGACATGGAGCAATGGAAAGGAAAGGAGATTCCACCTCAACATGAGGAAGAACTCCTGATTGTGAGAGCTGTTCAGCAGTGGAACTCTCTGCCCTGAAGTGTGGTGGAGTCTCCTTCTTTGGAGACTTTTAAAGAGAGGCTGGATGGCCATCTATCGGGGGCCCATGTGGACTCTTCCAACTCTATGATTCTTTGATTCTATGAATGATACAGTTGATACATGCAAAATATTTTTTTAAAGGGGTATTCATTAAATTAACTTACCCTTCCTGAAATGGTCTTTATCTGTTTGGAGCTCAGAGGTTCAAAATCCACTCCAATGTAGCCTTCCATGGCACTAAGAATATTTGCAGTGTGACAGTTTGATGAATTAAGCTTTGGAATAGCTTTTTCCCACCAGAAGGTCTGATACCACCCAGGAATGATCCACTGATACTTAGGGCCATACATCTGTGCATTAAATGCCTACAGCGGAAAGAGAGAGATAATATTATTGGCACAAACGAGTCATTCAATATGATTCTGTTGAGGTTTAGATACGTTAAGCACTCATTCTTTCAATATAAACAAATATCTTCTGACTAAAAAAGGAAATATAAAAGGAAAAACTCATTTTAATTATGACAACTCATATATTTTATTATTCACACTAGCTGAACCCAGCACGCGTTGCTGTGCCCTATGTAGGTGATGCGAGAAAGTCTGGGTATGTAAGTTGTGGAAATGATGTGAGCATGTGTGTTGTGTGTATATATATGTGTGTGTATGTGTGTTTATAGTTGTATGTGTATGTGTGTGTTGATATTTGGGGGGTATGTGTGTTTGTGTTTTGGTATGTGTGTGTGCATGTATTTGTATGTGTATATTTGTGTGTGTATATATGTGTGTGTGTATTTGTGTGTGTGTATATAGTTCTTGGTATGTGTGTATATATGTGTGTGTATTTATCTGTGGGTTTTTTTGCATATGAATATGTGTATATATATGTGTGTTTGTGTATGTATATGTGTGTGTATGTATGTGTGTATATGGAGATGTGCTGATATGTGTGTGTATATATGTGTATGTATTAGTGTTTGTGTATGTATATGTGTGTGTATATATGTGTATATATGTGGTTGTGTATTTATATGTGTTTGTATGTTTGTGTTTATATGTTGTTGTGTATATGTGTAGAGGAGGAGGCCAAGAGGAGGCCGAAGGTGAACTGCGCGATCTCCCTCCCCGCGGCCCTCTCCTCGGGCAGCGGAAGAGAGGCGGCAGAGGGCTCTCCTCTCCACCCGCCGCCCCTTCCGCTGCCTGAAGAGGAGGCCGCAGGAGAGAGATGGCGCGGCTCCCCCTCGGCCTGCCCCCGGCAGCGGAAGGGGAGGCAGCGGGGCGGCGGAGGAGAGCCCTCTGCCGCCTCTCTTCCGCTGCCCGAAGAGGAGGCTGAAGGGGAACCGGGCAACCCCTCTCCCTGCGGCCTCTCCTCGGGCAGCGGAAGAGAGGCGGCAGAGGGCTCTCCGCCGCTGCCCGCCGCCTCCCTTCCGCTGGCCGAAGAGGAGGCCGCAGGGAGAGAGACGGCGCGGCTCCCCCCCCCGGCCCCATCCCCGGGCAGCGGAAGGGAGGCGGTGGGCGGCGGAGGAGAGCCCTCTGCTGCGATCGGTCCGGGGGGGGTGGGGTGGCATGTGCGCGGGAAGGGGGTGTTTTGAGCTGTTGTTTTGGGGTGAGTGTGTGTTTGTTGTTAGAGACAGTGGGGAGGGAGGGGAAGTGCTTTGGGAGACTTGGGTAGCGGCGTGCGTCTGTTTGGGGAAGTGTGCGATCGTTCGGTGGGGTTTGGGCGCCACGTGCGCGGGAAGGGGTGTTTTTGAGCGGTTGTTTTGGGGTGAGTATGTGTTTGTTGTTAGAGACAGTGGGGAGGGGAGGGGGAAGTGCTTTGGGGAGACTTGGGCAGCGGCGTGCGTCTGTTTGCGGAAGTGTGCGATCGTTCCGGAGGGGCTTGGGCGGCATGTGCGCGGGAAGGGGGGGTGTTCTAGAGCTGTTGTTTTGGGGTGAGTATGTGTTTGTTGTTAGAGACAGTGGGGAGGGAGTGGGGAAGTGCTTTGGGGAGCCTTGGGGAGCGGCGTGCGTCTGTTTGGGGCAGTGTGCGATTGTTCCGGTGGGGTTTGGGAGGCATGTGCGCGGGAAGGGGGGGTGTTTTTGAGCTGTTGTTTTGGGGTGAGTGTGTGTTTGTTGTTAGAGACAGTGGGGAGGGGAGTGGGGAAGTGCTTTGGGGAGACTTGGGTAGCGGCGTGCGTCTGTTTGGGGAAGTGTGCGATCGTTCCGGAGGGGCTTGTGCGAACATTCTAAACCTTCGCTCTGGCAGCGGAGAGAGGGCCGGATGGGAATTCGTTGCCCATTTTTGGGGGTCGGTTTTTGGGGGTAGTGCGAGGTACCTAGGGCCTTGTTTTTCGGCGCTATAGGTACCTCGTGGTATGTTGTGGAAGGTTGTCGAGTTGTGTTTTTTCTGCGATGTGTAGTTGCTTTGTCTATATCAGTCATTGCACGTATGTTAACATTTTATATATATAGATAATAAAATATACTGAATACAAACACAATCTACACAGGAATTGGCTGGTGTAGAGGCAAACATTAGACCACAGTTATTATAAACTAGCTAAAAGGGGGAAATGATCATATTGGTATATTAGAAAAAAAACTAAGAAGTTAGCAGTTTTGCATTTCTCCTTCCCTTTTTCGCATGAAGAGTATTGAAGTGTATTCATCATACAATCCTACCCAGTGTGCTCTAATATACTGGCTATTTATTTCTAACTGTGCTCACTCTTCCCCATGCCTGCAGCACTCCAGCTGCTTCCAACATAGCAGAGGTGTTCACTTCCTGAAAGGTTAGTACACTTATATTATTTCTTCAATCAGGGTGCCCATAGTGGAGTACCAAGACTTCCAAGCTGCTTCCCACACATACATAAAACGTAGTAAGGGCAGAGGCATGTAGGAGGCTGGCAGAAATATTTAATGCCTGAAAATAATGTACTTTTGTGGGATATAGGTATCTGGTCTGTATTTTGTTCACCTATCAGAATGATATTGGATGAGACGGCTTTCTAGCAGAAGGGTGTTTGTGCAAGAGCCCTGCAGGAATGACTCTACACCAATGTTTCCCAACCTTTTTTGAGCCGCGGCACACTTTTTACATTTACAAAATCCTGGGGTACATCACCAACCAAATTGACACAAAATGACACTCTAACACAGTAATATATACAGTTAATATGTTTTTAAAATGTATTTATACACTCAGTGTGAAACCTGGGCCTGTTTCGATGAATGCAACATAGATATCCTGGCAGGAATGGCAGAAAGACACAAACTTCCCACACAGAACTCCCAGAACAAAGAGAAAATGCTACAAGAGTTTGGTGGGCATTGACCTTGGGTTTTGGAGTTGTAGTTCACCTATATCCAGAGAGCACTGTGGACAAACAATGTTGGATCAGGACCAAACTTGGCATGAATTCTCAATATGCCCAAATATGAACACAGATGGAGTTCAGGGGAAATAGACCTTGACATTTGGGAGTTGTAGTTGCTGGGATTTATAGTTCGCCTACAATCAAAGAGCATTCTGAACCCCACCAATGATAGAACTGGGCCAAACTTCCCACACAGAACCCCCAGGAGGCAAGAGGAGGTCTCTACTTGGGGAAAGGGAGGCGGGCCTTCAATGCATGGAGAGGGAGAGTCCAAGTAGACAACGGGTGGGGAGGGGGTGTTTGTAATTTTGTGCCTTTATCGAGGTAGGTTTCTTAGGGTTTTTATACTTCAACACACTAGACTCTCCCCCCCCCTTTCCTGGAGGTTCCAATTTTCCACAGCACACCTGATGATCGCTCACGGCACACTAGTGTGCCCCGGCACACTGGTTGGGAAACACTGCTCTACACTGAAGATAGCACAGGGATGGTGGGTAGAGCAACATTTCAGGCTGAGATACTGCATTTCATTGCATAATAGTTGCCACTGTCCTCTTCATTGGTGCCCCCTTGTTGTGGGGGAGAGGCTTGCGTACCCTAATGAAGTTGTGAGCTATGCTGGCGGTGGCAAAATAGTCACTGGTAGGGCCTCCCATGCCAGACAAGTCACAACTGAAGGGTCTGATAAAGAGCATCAACGGGCAGGATGGGCTCTCTAGCCTTTTGGCAACCATCCTAAAAGAAGGAAAACTCTAAATTCAAACCTGGGCAGATGGTTCTCGTCTAACCCTGTAAGGTCAACCATCTAAGAGAAGGAAACTCAAACCAAACCTACAACTGGAGGACCTCGCTGTCATTGTCCCAGCTTGCTAGGCCCCGGCAGACGAACCTTTGGTTTAAAGGGTGAGGCCAGTTCTGTGCACACTGCGCTCCACCAGAAAAATCCATTGCACAGGCTCGAAGGACACATCCAACCTCCGAAAAGCGTGGGATGAGTCCTTCCTAAGAATCTTTGTTCGTGAAGTAATGCCAGAGAGAGTTGTCACTGTGTAATAGTTGCACCCCCATTTTGGGGGTGGCAAAATTGGTATTTTTGTGTTCCTCACATACTATTTGCAGAGTCATTTGAGGCTAATCCTTCCTTCCCTCCATTCCTTCCTGCCTCCCTCACTCCTTCCCTCCAAGGTCTTGAAGACATTTAAAAGCTATGAAATCGAGGTACCTGGAACTCAGAACTTCTCTCCTTCCTCCAAAGAACTCCATTTCAGATTTTGGAAACTGCCTTGTCTTTGGAGAAAGAAGGAAGGGAGGGCGAATCTTCCCTTCTCCTTTCTCCAAGGCAAGGCACTTTAAAGAAACAACTGAAACAGAGCCTGTTTGTTTGATGCTGGATCATTCTTCCTCCTCCTCCTTTTGTCTTGGAGGCATAATAATCATCATCATCATCTCTTGGCTGGCTTTTCTTCGCGGAGGAAGATTCAGGAAGGACTCATCCCACGCTTTCTACAAGTGTGTTGATGACTAAAAAGGCTAATCTGAGATAGGCAAGTCCGGTTGCAGAAAGCACAGCAGAAAGTCTCCTTGGATAATGTTGTTTCCAAGTTGCAGTTCTTTCTGCATTTTCAATCAAAAAAGGGACAAAAAGTGTGACTATTAAGCAATGAATTGTGGTAGTTCAGGGCTGTCCAACTGGTGGCCCCGGGGCCGGATCCGGCCCCGTAGCCTGTTGGACACGGCCCCACCTATGCCCTCAGCCGCCATTTATAAAAAAAAAAATTAAAAATCGATTTAAAAAAAAAAATGACGGCCGGGGAGGGGGGAGGCGGGGCAGGGAGGAGGAAGAGAGCTAGCTCCTCCTTTTCGGGCGTCCCCCTCCCTACCTAGGGCGGGGGGAGCCGCGAAAAGGGCAGAAGGCGGCGCCAACGGCAGCGTCACAGGCCTGGCGTGACGCGCTGCCCCTTGGCACCGCCTACTCCTCCTTTCGGCGGCTCCCCGGCCTAGAAGGGAGGGGCGCTTTGGGAGGTGGCGGTGCTCAGCGCGTCACGCCAGGCCTGTGACGCGCAGCTGGCGCAGCTGTTCCTCAATAGCACCCCCTCCCTACCTAGGGCGGGGAGCCGCGAAAGGGCAGAAGGCGGGCGCCAACGGCAGCGTCACAGGCCTGGCGTGACGCGCTGCCCCTGGCACCGCCTACTCCTCCTTTTCGGCGGCTCCCGGCCTAGAGGTGCCGAAAAAGGAGGAGTAGACGGTGCCAAGGGGCAGCGCGTCACGCCAGGCCTGTGACGCGCTGACGCTGGCGCCGCCTCTGTGCCCTGATTTTGGTGCTCCCTTCCTAGGGCAGGGGAGCCGCTCCAGACTCTTTTGTAATCACAGCCTGGCGTGACGCGCTTTCTTACGCCTACTCCTCCTCTTCTCATGCCCCGGCCTAGGAACGGAGGGGGGGCGCCGAAAGGAGGAGTAGGCGGTGCCAAGGGGCAGCGCGTCACGCCAGGCCTGTGACGCGCTGCCGCTTGGCGCCGCCTTCTGCTCCTCTTGTCCCTTCCTAGGGCAGGGGAGCCGCCGGCAGAAGGCGGCGCAACGGCAGCGTCACAGGCCTGGCGTGAAACCGCTGAATAGATGGCACCGCCTTTTCCTCCTTTCGGAGGCTTTAGGAGGGGCGGGGCCTGGGCTGGGGCGGGGTCTGGGGCGAGTGTGACTATTAAGCAGGTCACAGGTAGTTTATCCACTTGCATATATAGTTGAATATTCCTTATCTAAAATGCTGGGGACCAAAAGCGTCTTGGATTCCAGATTGTTTCAGCTTTTAGAATATCTGTATTTGCATATATTTATTTATTTATTTATTATTCCATTTTATATTCCGCTCCTCCCTACAGGCTCGGGGCGGATTACAGCAATTAAAATGTGCAATAAGACATTTGGTAAAACATACAGTAAAATATACAATAAAAACAATACATAGCCATAGCGACCGCAGGACTACGGTTCTTGGATCAGGCATGAGTATGTTGGTTGCGTTTGGGTTTAGCCAAACGCCAGCCTGAAGAGGACAGTCTTACACGCCCTTTGGAAAGGGGCGAGTTCTGAAATTGCCCGAATATGACCTGGAAGCGAATTCCAGAGCACAGGTGCCGCGGCCGAAAAGGCACGTTGTCTTGTACTGGATAGGTGACAGGAGCGGGATGATGGAATAACCAGGAGGTTCTGCTCCTCCGACCGTAGTGATCTCGGGGGAACATATGGGGTAAGGCGGTCCCTTAGGTACACAGGCCCTGGACAGTGTAAGGCCTTGAAGGTTAAAACCAGCACCTTGAAGGCAACTCGGTACGTGAGGGGAAGCCAGTGCAGTTGCCGAAGTATGGGAGTGATGGGCTCCCTCACTGGTGCTCCCACCAGCAAGAGCAGCGGCATTCTGCACTAGCTTGAGTTTCGGATTGTCGACAAGGGAAGGCCAACGTAGAGGGCGTTACAGTAGTCCAGCCTCGAGATGACCGTCGCTTGGATCACCGTGGCCAGGTCATCCCTGGACAGGTAGGGGGCCAGTCGCCTAGCCTGTCGCAGGTGGAAAAACGATGTCTTGCTGACCATGGAGACCTGGGCCTCCGTGGTCAGCAAGGGGTCCAGTTGGACACCTAGGCTCTTGATAAGGGATGACGGGCTGAGTTGCTCGCCATCCAGGGTAGGCAACCGGCACTCATCCAGCCCAGGGCGACCGGGCCACAAGATCTCCGTCTTCGACGGATTCACCTTCAACCGGCTGGCACGCAGCCATCCAGTCACGGCCTCCAGGCATAGATGGAAACAATCGGGTACGGTGTCCAGCCTGCCGTCCATTCTCAGCAAAAGCTGGGTGTCATCCGCGTACTGATAACACTCCAGACCAAAGTCGCGGGCCAGCTAGGCCAGGGGGCGCATTTAGATGTTGAATAATAAGGGCAAGAGGATGGCCCCCTGGGGGACCCCACAACTTAATTGGAGCCTCCCGGAGACCTCCTCTCCCCTCTCCACATGTTATCCCCAATCCTGGAGGAAGGAGGCCACCCACTTAAGGGCGGTCCCCCTAACCCCAGTCACGGCTAAACGGTGGGCTAACAGTGCATAGTCTACGGTATCAAACGCTGCTGTTAGATCTAACAAAACAAGCAGGGCTGATCCCCCCCCCCGATCCAGCTGGCGGCGAAGTTGGTCTGTAATGGCGACAAGCACGGTCTCCGTCCCATGCCCAATACGGAAGCCGGACTGGAAGGGATCGAGTCCAGCTGTGTCTTCTAAGTACCGCTGCAGCTGATCCGCTGCTGCCCTCTCAATTACCTTGCCTAAAAAAGGCAAATTTGACACAGGTCGGTAATTGGAGGGAGCCGAAGGGTCTAAATTCGGCTTTTCAGCAGCGGTCTTACCATTGCCTCTTTCAAACCCCCCTGGGAACACTCCTTGCTCAAGGGAGCTGTTGATAATCTTTCCCAGGGGTCTTGTAACCCCTCCCGGCGGGATCTGACAAGCCAGGAGGGGCACGGATCAAGGGAGCAGGTAGTTGGTCTAGCTGCAGCAAGTAGCTTATCGACAGCTGCTGTCCCAGCGGTTGGAAACGGGTGAAGGTGGGCCGCCGAGTGGCGGCGGGGTCTCGAGTTCACTCACTGTATCAAGAGTGGCTGGGATATCCTGGTGGAGTATCGAGATCTTGTCGGCAAAATAGTTCTGTAAAGCCTCAGCTGTGGGAGCCAAACCCCTATCCTTTGGGACAGTCGAAATTGTTGTCAGAGACCGAATAATTTTAAAAAATTTGAGCTGGGCGGGAACTAGCCGACTCTATCAAGGAAGAGTAGTAGACCTTTTTGGCTTCCTTGATAGCTTGCTCATAAACATCTTTAAATTGTTTATAAGCCGATCTCGAGGCCCCGTACATAATGAGACATTTTGGTAATGAGACTCAATTCCAAACATTACATTCAGTTCTATCTTATATGCAGTACATCTTATACATGAAGCCTGAAAGTAATTTTACACAGTATTTTTAAATAATTTTGTTCGTGAAACAATGTTTCTGTAAATTGAAACACAATTTTGGTCAATTTTGGAATAGTTCAGATTTCTCGACAAAGGATCTTCAGTTTGTATTTCTGTCTTATCTTCCATCATGAAATTTCAGGCTGGAATGTAATTAAAATGATATAACAGTTTAAAACAATACCAAACAAAGTAATTGAATTAGGATAAGCACACCCATTAGACAATTGCAGTGTCACAATGGGTTAAACCCTTGTGCCGGCTGAACTGCTGACTTGAAGGTCGACAATTCAAATCCACGACATGGAGTGAGCTCCCGTCCATCAGTTCCCGCTTCCCAAGCGGGGACATCATGAGAGAAGCCTCACACAGGATGGTAAAACATCCAGGCAATGTCCTTACAGACAGCCAATTCTTTCACACCAGAAGCGACTTGCAGTTTCTCAGGTCGCTTCAGACACAACAAAAAACATGTTTTGGATTTGTTTTGTTTTTTTTAAGTTTAGAATTCCAGATAAGGGATGCTCAATCTGTATTTATTGTTAAACTTTTGAAAACTATAAAATCTAATTTATTTCCCTTTATATGTACTAACTGAACTTATACCAATGAATATATATCAGCTTGCTACAAATTTGATGAAGTCTTGCTCACTGCTAAACAGTAAACCAAAATAAAAAAAATAGGGAATAATTAAAACACAGCTTGTTGCCAAAAGACACGGATCAATAGAGGTAGTTAACACTCTTGGTTTTCTCTGCTATGGCACATCAATTTGCGTCACTTTTGTTCAAACCTGTGCTTGGGTGGAAACAAAGTTCTATTAAACTTCCATGTAAAGGAATAATTTGCAGAACAGATGAGCAAAAAGCAGATCTATTCAAATAAAAAAGAGAGAGAAAGATCCAAATTAAACATTTTACAGCTACTATTTGACACTCACTTTATGATGAAAGTATTCAGTAATTTATTCAGATGACTCTTTTGTTCATTCCATTTATTCTCTAAAGAGACACACAATCTCATTAAAAGATGTACCCACTAAACCTGCTGATTGCAGCTAATTAGAACTGATGGGTGTTAGATTTACGTCTCACCAGTAAAACAGAAATCATCACAAGATGGAACTGTTGAAAAATAATTATCCCATGCATTTTTCAAGATGCCTTCAAATCATCTCAATTTTAAAAATGTTTTTGTGTACTTATACAAGGCTTACTTCACCCAGTTATTTCATTTCACATGAAAACGTGGTTTGTTTTAAAGAAAAGCTTGGCTGGAGAGGAGACTGTTGAACTGCTCTTTGGGGGGATGGTGCAGAAATCTATCTCCATCCTTTCCATTTCATTCTACCTCCGTTACCAAAGTAAAACATTGATTTTGAAAGGTTGTTTTCTATACATTTCAAGTTATTATTATTATTATTATGTTCAAACTTACTATACCGCCACTCCCCGAGGGCTCGGAGCGGTTTACAGTTTGACATGGAAATACATAGCATACAAACAGAACAAACAACATCAAAAGGGGGGGGTGACTACATCTAACAGGGAAGGGGAAGCCAGGCTCATGACCACATGGGTCAGAGTTGTCCAAGGTCAAAGCTATCCCGCTCGACCATCGAACGAGGGAAGCCTAGGAGGATCCCACAAGTCCAACTGCGTCCTTAGAGTCTCGAGTTCCATACGGTGGTGGTCACCACAGACCTGTGACTCCGGTCTCCCCGTCGTCGAGTTATCAAGCCTCCTGGGTTGGGGGTTCGCCAACAGAGGAGCCCGAAGCCTGGGATTGGTATTCCAGAAGGTCCTAGGACGGAACCCTCTGGGTGCCCCAGGCACGGGCAACGCAAACCTCCCTCGCTCCGGAGGTCCAGAGGAAGGTTGTAAGGGCTGTATGGTTCCAGAGGCATTGAGGGTCGCCCTCCGTAAGCCAGCAGCTGTGGGAAGAGGTGTTGCAGGGCAGAGCCGAGATTTCCTCTGGCCCCACCCCCTGCCCCGCCCTCGACCCGCCTCTGTTTCGTCTGAAGTGGCGAAGGATTCTTCCGCCGTTTGTTAACCCTCCCGCCATGACCCGGGCCATGACCCGGGCCATGACCCGGGCCATGCCCCGCGGCAGCCAGCGGCTGTCCATGGCCTCCAGGCACACCATCAGGACATTGGGGGGGAAGACCAGCCTCAAAACCTCCAGTGTTGGCAATGTTCCCAGTCATAAGGCCATCGGTGACAGCAGGCCCTCCAGACTGGTGGCAGGCAGGCTGTAGTCCAGTCTCAACCTGGGGGATCGCAGGCAGTCGATAGGCTCGGCACCGGGGCCGCTGCCCAGGGACCCCCGCTAGCACTTCAGAGACATTCAGCGCCTCTATAAGGGATCCCGGAAGCAGCTGCTGCTCCAACTCGTAGGCCGAGGGGGGTGTTGACAGAGTCTTCGGGGTGGACATGGAGGACGGGGCTAAAGACGCCGAGCAGCTCGAGCTCGGCACCATGTTGGAGCAAGCAGCCCCCGCCCCTCCCGTCGGGGAGTTGATGATAATGAACAGATATTAATCTACCACTGGATCACTTCACCCCCTGGAAATGTTAATTTTTTTTCATCCACCAATCCAAGAAACATGGCTGGTGTTGCAATCATATTACAAAAATATACTATATATTCTGGTGTATAAGACTATTTTTTATCCCAAGAGAATCTTCTCAAAAGTCAGGAGTCGTCTTATACGCGGGAGTAGTCTTATACGCGGGAGTCGACTTATACACCAGGAGTCATCTTATATACAGGGAGTTGTCCTATAGAGTGGGTGCCGAAACTTCCAATCCGGATTAGAGAATCTGTGGTTGCCGCATATGGTGGGGAGAGCTCAAAAATGGCAGTGGCTACGCCCCTACCGTATGCATGAAAGAATTATGGGCGACGCTGAACAAGTATGGTAGAAACAAATCCTCACCAGGAAGGTGTAAGTGAAGGGCAGAGCAAGCTGCAGGTGTCCGGGGCACCCGGGATATGGAAAAGAGATAGAGTGGCTCTGGGCCCAGAAAAACACTGGCCCGCCCTTGTATCCTATTACCGTACCTCCTCCTCTGCCTCTCAGATCTCGCTCCTGAAGACTGCAATGAAGCGGTGCAGGTGCGCAGGTGCAAGATCTGAGAGGCAGAGAAGGAGGTACAGTAATAGGAAAATTACCATATTGAAATCAAATCTGATGCTTTTAAAATTTTTATTTGGTGTGCATTGGAAGAGGGGTAGTCTTATACGGCGAGTATATCCCAAACTCTATATTTTAATTGTAAAAGTTGGGGTTGTCCTATATGTCAGAAAATATGGTAATTTTCCTAGTTCTTGATCTTTTAAAGAAAAAGATATACTGGGTTGTTGTAGGTTTTTCGGGCTATATGGCCATGTTCTAGAAGCATTCTCTCCTAATGTTTTGCCTGCATCTATGGCAAGCATCCTCAGAGGTTGTAAGGTCTCAGAGTTTGTGACCTCACAACCTCTGAGGATGCTTGCCATAGATGCAGGCGAAATGTCAGGAGAGAATGCTTCTAGAACATGGCCATGTAGCCTGAAAAACCCAGTGATTCCAGCCATGAAAGCCTTCGACAGTACATATATATATATAATTTACTCAATTCAGTGCAACCAATTGTAAGGTTCCTGCCTCCCAGCCTTAGCATAAAGGCTGTAAGCCAAAACCTTCCAAGGCCGTAGCACACTTCACACCGCACTAACATACTATCACCAGATAGAACACCTGTGGATTTAGCCTTGGAAAGAACCGTTGCTCAAGGAATCTTGGCGGGAGAAAAACACGGGCCTCTTTAGAGGGAGGGGACTGCTTGTTTTGTAAATGCTATTTAAGAGCTGGGCTTGGCTGTGCCGCCCACTCTCGGCTTGGTCCTGTTTTGATGCCTTCAGTAAACTTATATTTGATATCCGAGGTCTCCTCGTGAGTTCATTTGGGATTGCTGTGCGGATCCATTACACCAATATAATGGCTTTTGTACTTTGTACTTAGTTTAAGCCACAGGACCAGTATTCTGTTCATGGTTCCCTTTTTTCCCCATATTAGGAGCGATTTGAGAAACTGCAAGTCGCTTCTGGTGTGAGAGAATTGGCCTTCTGCAAGGATGTTGCCCAGGGGATCCCCGGATGTTTTGATGTTTTACCATCCTTGTGGGATCCTCGCATGGGGAGCCGGAGCTGACAGAGGGAGCTTATCCGCACTCTCCCCGGATTCAAGCCTGCGACCTGTCCGTCTTCAGTCCTGCTGGCACAAGGGTTTAACCTTGTCTGCTATTTATTTACTAATCTGCTATTTATTTACTAACACATTAAATGAACAATAAATGGTTTAATAGCATTTAAATTTATCTTTATTTCTCCCCCTCTCGTTTTGCTTCTTTCTTTTTGTACTTACACAGCAGAATACTTTTGCTGCCATTTCCTCATTGAACTGCCCAACGATAATTCGGACATCATTACCCTGGAGAAAACAAAAAAGAAAAAGATCCTAATTGAATCAGAACTTTCTTAGAATAACCTTTTTCCAAACCAATGTTATAAACCAAGAGCATAACATATATCTTATTACACATTTTATTATACCGCCCTATATTTCACACATGCTCTTTGAAAAGGCTCAAAAGGTTCTTAAATAATTGGTTTTATAAACAGTCATTTGGATATAATTTCCTGCATCCCTGACATCCCACTAGTGATACCACTGAGTCTTAGTAGTATTAATTTGATTAATGTATGTGGGTTTGCTTCATATGACCTAGAAGTCACTTAGAAGGACTGTGGTTAAACTACTATTCTGCAGAACTTGCTGATTGGAAGGTCGATGGTTCAAATCCACAAACAGGGTGAGCTCCCGTTGTTAGCTCCAGCTTCTGCCAACCTAGCAGATTGAAAACATGCAAATGTGAGTAGGTCAATAGGTTCCACTTTGTCGTGAAGATAACGATCCTCCATGCAGTCATTCTGGCCACATGACTTTGGGGGTGTCTACTAGGCCTGTTTTATCACGGAAAAAACTGCTTTGAAACTTGCTTCTGATGTAGGGTGCGCTGACTCCTTCTGAAGTTTTCAGTGTTTTTTTCGAAATTGATTTGGATGTACTTCTGAAATTTGGAATTGCTTCGTTAATGGCGGATGCTCTTGCCTTGGAGGGAAGGAAAACCATGTCCAAACCGGGTGTTTCACCCGCTTTGGATGGAGCTTTCTTTCCCTCCCAGGCAGGGGCGGTCCTACAGGTAGGCCAAGTAGGCGGCCGCCTAGGACGCCATCTGGGAAGGGGGCGCCATCCTGGCCGCATGGGGTGCCATCCTGGCCCTGCCGATGTTCCTCAGGCAGTGCCGCAGCTGCCTGCTTTTGGGCCCCGGCCTTGTGTGCTCTGCCGCTGCTTCTGGGCATGCGCGGAGGTTTTCGCGCAGGCGCAGTTGCTCCAAAGCTGAAGTTGGGCGCAGGAGCAACTGCACATGGGCGAAAACCTCCACGCATGCCCAGTAGCTCCCTTGCGCAGAAGCCTGTAAGCAAAGCTCTCCCTATCGGGCAGGTGCTTCCCTTCTCCCTTTGTCTCCGCCGCGCGTGCGTTTGCGGGGAAGGAGAAAAGAATCAGTGAAGGAAGTGTAAGTGAAGGAATGAATGAAGGGCTTTCCTCCTCCTCTGCGATCTCTTCTCTCCCTCCTTCCTTTCTTCAGCTCTATTTCTGTCTAGACCTGAGGGGCCTGAGGCTATGAGGAGT
Organism: Anolis apletophallus; assembly: GCA_030556195.1. Lineage (NCBI taxonomy): Eukaryota > Metazoa > Chordata > Lepidosauria > Squamata > Anolidae > Anolis > Anolis apletophallus. The sequence continues at coordinate 22,217,043 of JARBWK010000007.1, forward strand.
TGTGGGAGTTGGAGTCCAAAACACCTGGAGGGAGGGAGGGAGGGCCCAAGTTTGCCCTGCCTGTATTCGACCCCATTTGAACATTTTGGCTGTTTTTCTATTTACATTTACATTGGGATCCTAATTTTGGACTTATGGGGGACTCCTATGAATTATGAGATGGGTGGTAGGTAATATATTCTGATTTTGATGCATTTACATTGCATTTCTTGCTGATTATTATACAGTTCTGCTTAATATTGTCATACAATATAATAAAAATACAATATAACAATAGAATAATGATATATTTTATATTACATGTAATATTACAAACAATATTGCAGTATAGTGGTATTGTACAAAATAGTAATATATAATATTTTATTTTACTTTATTTTGGGTTATTTGCATTTTATAGGAGTAATGAAAACATTTAGTAGAAGATAATTTTATTTAAATAAATAATTTTATTTATTATTTTATAATAATAATAGAATATAATGTTATATTATATTATAATGTCAATATATTATAATATAATTATATTGTAATGTAGTATAATATAATTATGATATAATATAGTATGAGTATGGTATAATATATTGTATATACATTGATACAATATAATACTACTAATGGTATTGTGATATTATAATTGTATATTTGTTTTAAATGGGGAGGCAAAATAATGTTTGGGGGGGCGCCAAAATAATGTTCGCCTACCATTTAAAATTACCTTAGACCGCCCCTGCTCCCAGGCAGGAAGGAAAACCGCTTCCATAGCGGGGATTTAACCTGCTTTGGACACGGCTTTCCTTCCTGCCTTGGAAGGCGTGTCCAACGTGGGTGAAACACCCGGTTTGGATGCAGCTTTCTTTCTCTCCCAGACGCAAAGGAAAGCCGTGTTCAAAGCAGGCGAAACTCCCGGCTTGGAGGAGGCTTTCTTTCCCTCCCAGGCAGGAGGGGAAGGGAAGCTGTGTCCTTCAAAACTCAGACAAGGAGAATCACCTTAAGCTCCTTTCTCATTTTATTTCTCCCTATTCCTCAGAAAGGTGAATCTTGCCTGCAGCCTTTGACTCTACCAACTGTCCTCCTAATACAGATAGTGGCTGATTGGAGATCAGAGGAGCAATCAAGTGAGGATCATTGTCAGCTAGGGTTGCCACCTGTCCCGTATTATACAGGGCATCCCATATTTTTGCTCTGAATTACATGTCCCGTATCTTCAGCTCCTGTCCTGTATTTAATTTTTTTGTACCCCGACCTTCTCACCTCCATGGAGGGACTCAGACCGGCTTACAGCAAAATTCAATGCCATACAAATTTAAAACATCGTAAAACAGCATATTAAAATACATAAAAACAGAGATACATAAAACCACATTGCCATTAAAACCACATTCAGCTCGGTCTAAAAAAAAGTGGTCACTCATTTCAGATTGAAATCAATCTCAGCTTATTCTGGGAAGGCCTCGTTCCACATCTAAGTCTTCACCCACCTCCTGAAGGACAACAGGGAGGGGGCACAACAGAGAAGGCCCTGTCTCTCATCCCCACCAGACACGCTTGCGAAGATGGCGGGATCGAGAGCAGGGCCTCTCCGGAGGATCTTAATGTCCTTGATGGTTCATAGGGGAGAATTCATTCGGACAAGTAAACTGGGCTGGAACTGTATAGGGTTTTGTAGGTTAAAACCAGCGCTTTGAATTGTGCTGGGAAACTAATTGGCAGCCAGTGGAGCTGGCACAACAAGAGAGTTGTATGCTCCCTGTACCCCGCTCCTGTTAGTAATCTGGCTGCCGAGCGTTGGACTAATTGTAGTTTCCGAGCAGTCTTCAGAGGCAACCCCACATAGAGAGCATTGCAGTAGTCTATTCAAGATGTAACCAGAGTGTGGACTACCGTGGCCAAGTCAGACTTCCCAAAGTACGGGCGCAGCTGGCACACAAGCTTTAACTGTGCAAAAGGTCTCCCAGTCACCGCCGAGACCTGGGGCTCCAGGCTCACCGATGAGTCCAGGATCTCTCCCAAACTGCGAACCTACTGAATTCTTGTGACGCAAATACATCCCATATTTGATTTGAATATATGTCTACAGAATAAACAAACATGCTCTGGAACCTGAAGGCCTAAACCAGATGTGTGGGGGGGAGGCTTCAGAGCTCCAACGGACCTCAGTTGTCCCATCATGACTATCATTTTGGTGACCAAAACTGACAGACGTATCATATCTGGCCGCTTTTGAAACTATCGGAGAGGGAAGAGGTTCTTGCTGTTATCAGGTTGTTTAACAAAGTTGACACCTTCTGGAGTACATGTTCAGTAAAAAGATTTTTTGGCAGAAAAAATATTAGAAGTGTTGGGAAGGCAAGAGAGTTCCCATGAACAAAGTGATTCCCACTCTCCATTATCATTTTCTAATTTTGTAGAGAATTTTGTATGTGCAAGACATAAAACCTTCTCCTACAACACTGACTTGTTGCCAAAGAAATTAATGAATTTTCTTTTCAGTCACCCAAATTTCTACTGAAAAAAAACACCAGTTCCTTTAAAAATGAACAGAAATTTCCCCTTTCCAAGATATTCACTTCAGTTCCTAGAAGTGCAAGCTTTAATATTATTCGTGAAGCATGTCGCATAACACCAGAGGTGATCCACGGAATAGGTAGAGACTCTCCCTTAAATAAAAACAAGTCCCTGAAACCTGGTGTGTTAACTTTCTCTTCAGGATCATATGTATGGTATATATCTTTCCCACAACGGTACACTTTCACCCAAACCACAACACCTTAAATTTAAGCCAGTTGAGATACCAGGCCAAGAATAGAGATTACTGAAGTGAGAAGACTGATGTAGGGCCCTTGAGAAATAATCTTAAATTGTGTTAGAAGCACAAAGGCAATTCTTAGCAACGGGCCTTTAAGATTAGCTTCAGTTCTTTCAGAAACAAAACACTAGGGATCAGAGAGGGGATGATGCTTATCCCAATTCAAGTCATTAATTTTCTGAACTCAGTACAAATGCATATGCTAATTCAAATCAAGGCTTTCTTTTCCCTCTGGGGAGGAGAAAGAAAGAGAAGAAAGAACACAGCTGGTCCTTCATATCCACAGATTCAGCCAACCACTGCTTAAAAATACTAAAAACAAGAGCCAAGTATTGATTTTGTGGTTTTGTACAAGAGACACCATTGAACTACACCATGGTATATAATGAGACTTGAGCATCCATGGATTTTGATATCCACAATGTGTGTGTGTTTCCTTGAGCTACAACCCAGTAGATTACAAAGGGCTCCTGTTTGGTGTGTTGAGAGAAGGCCACACTCTCATGCTCTTCCTCAATCACTTCCTTCCACTCCTCTAATTATGCGGTGTCAAGCTTGGTATATAATTATGATCCTATTTTAATAAGTTCTGAATTGTTGAATTTCTTTTATGAAATGGCTTTGTTTTTTTTATTTAAAAAAACAGGGTCAATTAAATAGCTGTAAGGATGGATAGTGCAAGTTGAAACCTAGGTTAAAACCATTCTCCACGCCATACTCGTATTTTAGGTGGCCTGGTAGTATTTGAAGTGATATTATGAGAAGCAGTATTTTTTTGGTAAGAGAAAGTGCTAAATTTCATTACGTTTCACCTGTATTTGAAACTGTAACTTTGCAGAGGAATCCTTCTCATCTCAATGAGAGCTGGGCAGAGATCAGTCTATTTTATGCAGAACAGTTTATTAATGTGACACAAAGGCCTTCATCCGTAAAGCTTCTTCTTCTTGGCTTTTCTTCATGAACGAAGATTCAGGAAGGACTCATCCCACGCTTTCGACAAGCGCGTTGATGACTAAAAAGGCTAATCTGAGATAGGCAAGTCCGGTTGCAGAAAGGACAGCAGAATAGATTCTCTAGATCAGAGTTTTCCAACCTTTTCTTGTTGGTGACTCACTTTTTAGATGTATGTCATTTCACAACACAGTAATCCAAATTTTCTAGGAAATTGGAGGCTAAACCAACCCCTTATAATTATAATAAGATATATGGATACACATATACATTTTCATAACAAAATATATAGGTACATAACATATCTCATGAAAACGCTTCATATATATATATATATATATATATATATATATATATACATACATACATATATAACAGCATTACTTCGTGAACGAAGATTCTTTGGAAGGACTCAACCCATGCTTTCTACAAGCACGTTGATGACTAAGAAGGCCAATCCAAGATAGGCAAGTCCGGTTGCAGAAAGCACAGCAGAAAGTCTCCTTGAGCGATGTTGTTTCCAAGTTGCAATTCTTTCTGCGTTGTCCTTTCTCTTCGAGACACGTTCGTCGTGACTTCTCGAAAGAGGCTTCATCTTTGTGGATAGTGCGTCTCCATGCCTCCTGATGTGAGGCCAGGGTGGACCATTGTTGGTGATCAATCTGGCCGAGCCTGAGATGTTGTTTCAGGGTGTTCTTGTATCTCCTTTTTTGGGGCGCCTCTCTTGCACTGACCTGTGGTGAGTTCACCATAGAGCAGTATCTTTGGGAGGCGGTGGTCCTCCATCCTAGAGATGTGCCATGCCCAGCGCAGCTGAGTTCTCAATAGCATGGCCTCAATGCTGGCGATCCCTGCTTGCGCAAGGACAGCAACATTCATCACAAAGTCAGTCCAGTGTATATTTAAGATTGTGCAAAGACAGCGCTGATGAAAGCGTTAGAGGAGTCATAGGTGATGGCGATAGGTGACCCATGTTTCAGACCCATAGAGGAGAATAGACAGTACGATAGCTCTGTGCACACTGCTTTTTGTGCTTTGCCTCAGGTGCTTGTTACTCCAGACTCTTTTGTGAAGCCTTCCAAAAGCACTCTATGCCTTTGCTAATCTGTGATCTATCTCTTTATCAATCTTGGTGTCTGAAGAGATGATGCTTCCCAGGTAGGTGAACTGCTGAACTGCTGTAAAGCTACAGCCTTTATAACTACAGTGCTTCTTTTTATGAGGCCCCTTACCCCACCACAGATTATAATCATGGGGAAAATTCCTCTGTCATTTTTATTGTTGACTACCCTCAAGTCAGCTTCGACTTTTAGTAACCAATGATTGAGGGACCTCCAAGTCACCCCATCAGCAGCAGCGCTGCTCAGGTGCTGCAAATGCAGGACTACAACTTCCATCTGGAATGTGGTTTTTCTCTTTTCCTACTGCCTTCAGCCTTACCAAGAATTGTTGTTGTTTCTAGTCAGCCATGTCCAAAGTATGACAGTTTCAGGAACCAGCATGGTGTAGTGCAGGGGTGCTCATTGCATCGATCACGAGCTACTAGTCGATCTTCGGGCCTCTTCCAGGTAATCTTCACGCCTCACCAGCCGGATAGGGCACTCTCGTCATGCGCACGCACGCGCACGCCGCTGGCCTCCGCTCGAGCGGTGCTTTTTCCGCCCGCGGGCATTGCAGAGGGCAAGGGAGTGCGAGGCGGAGTCTTCGACGGCTCCGCCTAGTGCTCCCCCGCCCTCTGCAATGCCCTGCAGGAGGAGCCAGCAGCGGGAGCCCGGGAGAGCGAGGCGGAGCCTTTGAAGGCTCCGCCGCGCGATTCCTGGTTCCCGCTGCCAGCTCCTCCCATGGGGCATTGCAGAGGACGGGGGAGCGCTAGGCGGAGCCCTCAAAGACTCCGCCTCGCACTCCCTCACCCTCTGCAGTGCCCCATGGGAGGAGCCGGCAGAGGGAACCAGGAAGTTGGAGGCAGAGCCTCCCACGCGCCGCCGCTCCTCCCACCCGCCAACCATTGCAGAGGGCGAGGGAGTGCGAGGTGTAGTCTTTGAGGGCTCTGCCTAGCGCTCCCCGCCCTCTGCAATGCCCCACGGGAGGGGCGGCGGTGCGCGGGGGGAACGACGGGAGGAGCGGTGTGTGGACTTGGAAGGTAGATCTTCTTCACTTTTTCAAAAAAAAAGTAGCTCGCATGCTTAAAAAGTGTGAGCACCCCTGGTGTTGTGGTTTGAGTTCTGGACTCTGACTTTGGAGATCAGTGTTTGGATTCTCATTTGCCCATGAAAACCTGGGTGACTATGGGAAAGCCACACTCTATCAACTTCTGAACAAATATTGTCAAGAAAACCCAATGATAGGGTTGCCATAGGTTGGGAATGACTTGATGGTACATAACAAGAATGGTAGTTTCAGCTTAGTCACCCTGGCTTCAAGGGAAAATCAGGTTTGTCTTTTTAGCAACCCACAGTATCTGTAGAACTTTTGTCCAACACTATATTTAAATTAGCTTATTTTTTCCCATCAGCTTTCTTCACTGTCCTGAAAAACCAGTGAAGTTTCTTTTCTAAACCACTCTATTATAAGACAACAACAATTTAACATCCTCTATTTTGCTTTTTTCAGTTTTGTTCCAACTGCCAATTTTCCTTTTCATATATTCTACATGATCTTACATTAAAACAACAATGTCATCCGAAACCTGTAAAGCTCATAATTTCATAGAATTTAAAACTTTCTGTACATTGATTTGCCTAAATCTATTAGTTTCAACTAAGGAGGCCCACTGAATTAATAGGGCTTACTTAAATGTTGAGAGATTGAGTAGTGAACTACTCAGAGACCAGGGTTCAAATCTCTGTTTAAATATGGAGGCCCACCTGGGTGACCTTGGGTAGGCAGCAGTCTCCATTTCAGAGGAAGGCAAAGGCAAATCCACTCTAAACAAATCCTGCCATGAAAATGCATACAGGGTAACATTAGAGTCACCATAAATCAGAAATAACTTTGAAACACACAACAGCAATGAAAGCACTGACTTACAAAGTTCTCACTTATTATTTGGGTCTACTTGAGCTTTCCATGCAGTCATGTCAGCCACATGACCTTGGAGGTGTCTGCAGACAACGCCGGCTCTTTGGCTTAGAAATGGAGATGAGCACCACATCCCAAAGTCGGACACAACTAGACTTAATGTCACGAGGAAACCTTTACCTTAGCTGGAATTAACAATTGGGTTTAGGATTTCATTGCTAACCATTAATTTCTTCCTAATACACTACACAATAAATCCAAAGGATCTGAATGTCTTGATACATAGCATCATAGACTGGGATTTGTTTCCTTCAGGTATACATTACATTACATTATGTGACTGTGGTTATTAAAATTAATATATAGCTACAACTGAAGTTTTTAATACAAAGATTATTAGCATTTTTAAGAGAGAAGACTCGGTTTTTCCTCTGATGACATCCCTCTGATGATTTTCAGAATGCCTTATACATTATTCTAGAAAGCATGTTCTCTATGAAACCAATTAGAGTTACTTCCAGGAAACATGTTTATGATCCAGATACCAGTTTACCTCCCACAATGTTATTCTGAACTCAAAAACTGGTTACTATTTCAGCTCCATTGGTTGTTGATTTGATTGTTGTTTTACCTTGTTTTTATGCTGTTTTTTAAGTATTTTAATGTGTTACATTTTAACTATGTTGATTGGGCTCGTCCCCATGTAAGCCGCCCCGAGTCCCTCCGGGGAGATGGAGACTGGGTACAAAAATAAAGTAGTAGTAGTAGTATTTGTAGTAGTAGTTGTTGTTTGTTGTTGTTGTTATTCTAGCAAGCCTTTACAATGAGATAACACACTACTGAGGACCAAAACCTAAATTGTATTATCTGTTAGAGAAAAACAAACTTCAATCTGATATCTATATTGTAACGACTCTCCAACACTCGGTAAGGATCACGCGTAGATTGAAAGCACGGTCCAACACGATTTTATTGCAGGGCGACAAATGTGAAGCAAAAGCACCGAATGTCAGGTAGGGTTGCACCATATCCGGTGATTCAGCATATCCCATAGTCAAGGGATGTGACCTCATGGCCCCATGAGTCAGCAGTAAGAGTCAATTGTCAATGTCAGGCTTGGAGGTTACATCACTTCCCCTGCAGCCTTGCACACATGTGGAAGTTACCTCACTTCCACATGACTCAGCCTGATCTTATATAACTGGAGCCCAAGGTCACCCAAGAACTAGGGCAAAGGTTGATGCAATCTCATGCCAGGCTGGGAGCTTGACCTTCACTCAAGCTCAAGTCTCCCAGTCCTGACATATATTTTACTAATATCCATTGGTTGGAACTCAGAAAATTATTTTTGTACAGTGGTAGGAAGTATTTGATTGTGCATTTCTGCAATGCAGTGAGGTAGACCAGATGATCCTTGTGGTTTCTTCCATCTCTTATGTTTCTACAATTCTATGATTGTGTCCCATATTTTGCTGTCAAAGCAGTAACCCACATCCAGAAATAATGACTTGATTATAGCATATACATCAAGGGGAAAGGGGAAAGGAAGGTCCTTTTTAGTCTGCAGTAGTCTTTTTAGTCACTGGGATAGTGAAATTGGCTAGGCTGGGTTCTGAGCAGTTTTTATATAGCCAGTTTCATTCTTTAAAGAACAGAATAATCTATTTCAGCACAAATGTGAACAGCTATAAAAGCTTGGACCCACTTTATTTGCCTTTGATTGTCCTATGGAAATTTGCAGTTTGATGAGGTGTCAAGAATTCTCTGCTGCACTCCTTAACTTTGCCAACTACAGTTTTCTACCTGAGAGGTCTTTGTCCTTCCCCAGATCAGAAAACCATAGGACAGAACCATGGTAGTTAAAGTAGTATCAAACACTACAGTCTTGTAGTGTGGACACACCCGAAGAATCACATACTTTGTGAAGCACTTACACTTTGGTGATGTTACTAACTGAAGGACAAGGTATTTGTAAAAGCATTACAAAGTAGACTCCGTGAATACATTTGCATACAGAAGAAGGAGTGGAATATATTGTACAAGGAGCTAACTGACACTCATCAAAATGTTTACACAATTATTTATTTATTTACATCATTTATATTCTGCCCTTCTCACCCCACAGGGGACTCAGGGCAGATCACAATGCACATATACAGGCAAACATTCAATGTCATAGACATACAACATATATAGACAGACAACGAGCTACACAATTGGTCAAGAGCTCACCCCGACCAGGGTAGGCCTCAAACTCATGACCTTCTGGTCAGTAGAGATCTTATGCAGCTGACTCCCAGCCAGCTGTGCCACATGTATTGCACTGGTGTTTGTTCTGCTCTGGGAGGCTTGATTGGGCTTTTCCAACCAAAATCTTCAAAACTTTCATTCCACCCATGCTTCATACCTCCAGAGACCAGCAAAGACCAGGGTAGAACACCACAAACAGAAGTGGACAATGACACCCTAATGCTGTGGCTCTGAATTCTGCAGGGAAAATCAGATATGGAAATGAAATGAGGCATTTATCAGAGTTGTGGCACACTCTGCTCCCAGTGATTCAAAGGACTGAAGAAAATTGCAGCCATAAAACAATCAAACTGTTTTATTTACAGCTATAGACAGAGCATCGTAAATCCATCTGTTCTCTCTAATATGGCGCTGGCTTCTGCTGTTATCAGTTACAACCCACTCATCCAGCATTCCAACAGTTCAGTGACACAATGTCCAGTTTCATTAATCAGGAAACAATAATACATCATTGCAATACTTTCTAGGAACACACAGTAACTCGTTGATTCATTAACTCAATGCTGGACAGCTCCCTTCATACACACATAGCACATAGCAAATAGAAAGCTTTAAAACACACAGTATTAAATCTCCCACAAAAATTGCACACAGCTCCAACTTAAACACAGTTTACAGTGAAAAATCTACTCATTCACTGAGGTTTTTCCAAAGTCTAGTTTAATTTATCAGCTCCAGAAATAATCAAAAGATCAGAAACTAAATTCCTACCACTGAAATAAATTACTTTAAAAATTCACTGCATTGACTCACTAGGGAACTTGCATGTCCTCAGATTTTCAAAACTGTGTATTACACCTAATGCATTCATATCGAGTTTTGCTTAGAAGCCAGGGTAATAAGAAGATAGCAAGATAGCATTTAGTGTTAAGATTTGTAATTTTTATCTGCAGGAATTTGCACTGAAGGGATAAAGTGTCAGTTAACTGGAATAGCGGCTGCTTCTTAGGAGGGAACCTTTATCTTTTACTACCTTTGGACAATCCTTGAGGTCTAATGTAATAAACATGAAAATTATAATCAGCTGTTCAGCATCCAAGCAGCACATGCCCAAAAGAAAGATAAAGACAGACATGTGAGCAAAGCAAGCAAAAGGATGAAAACTGTAAAGCTAGAAACACCAGAGAGAGACAGAGAGAGAGAGAGAACTTAACATCTAAATACAGGAATTTATTACCTACATTTATCTTTCTTATGCAAAATTGTTCTTTACAGATGTTTTCTATGGAAAAGGAAAGTGCTTTCATACATATGGAGACTTTCATTGTATGTGGACTCATTCCAGCATGGATTCATTGGGTTTCTTCAAATACATACACACTTCTGGGACAAGCCCATTGTGAAATTCGGTCAATGAGACAAATGTGAGACAATGTTAGAGAACTGGAAGGTCATAGTCTCACCCACTCAGTCTATATTCATTTTCAGCCACTTTGTCACATATATGCAATTTGCCAGTGGTGTTTTCTTTCCATAGCCAATAACAGTGGCCCGATAGCGACTCGGGGCTCTGATTAATGGCTGAAGTCAGATGTGGTCCTACTTAGAATACACTCGCTGAAATAAGAATTAACAAAGGGTGCATCTACACAGTAGAATTAATGCAGTTTGACTCCACTTTAAGTGTCATGGCTCAAAGCTGTGCAGCCAGGGGAATTATAGTTTGGAGAAACACCAGACCTCTATGGCAAAGAAGGCTAAAGACCATGTGCAACTAGAACTCCCACGATCCTATAGCACTGAGCCATGAAAGTTAAAATGTCAAATTGAACTCATTCTACAATTTAATTACACCCTTAGTCATAGCTGACTGAATTCCCATTGATTTCAAAAGTTCTAGTCTAAATGTTCAATTTGAATCTTTAATTATTGAATTAATTTAAGAAAATGCAAATGTCGAATTGCATTATCATGGGGAGGAAAACATTCTAGAATACAGTATATACAACTTTTCTACCTCAATTCATATTTTTTTTTACTAATGCTGGTCTGTTGAGATGCAGCCACTTATAATACCTCCAATGTTATAATACTGCCAATATTTAATCCTGTGTTATTGCTACATTTCATAATCATAATATCTTAATTGTGATTGTGCAATTAATTATAAAACCTCATTTTCACCCACATCTGGTTTCGAAGCCATAAAATATTTTCTTTCCTATTGCCCAGTTCATTTCTTAAACTGCCTAAGCAGTTATACTCACCTTGAGTTTTTTGACACTTGTGCATGGATCATTAGAAAAACTTTCCGTGTCTGAGATTTCAATTTCTTCACCATATAGGACACCAGTGAGGTCATTCCGTACCTGTTTCAGAAAGAAAGAAATCCAAAGATAAATGAATTGGTATCAACCACTGAAAATGTCACTGTCTCGTAACACCATTGCACAATACAAACAAATGTGCACTAAGCCAACATTCAGTACAGCTGTTGTATTAAGTAACATAAACAGTGGAAGCACAGATATCTCCAAAAGTACTCTGGAAATGTGACCATAATTAAGTCACTCTTCTGAAAGAATTGGTTAAGTTGTTGTAGTCAAACTAATCCATATCGCTTTGCTTTCAATATGCAAACTTTTAAACTGCAAATTGCACTTAAAAATAAAATCTAGGTATCTTTATCATATACAGTATGACCCCTGTATATGCTCCGCAGTGAAAAAAAGTTTTACTCATCTCCTGACCCATAGAAGGAAGAGTAACTGAAGTTGCTTTGCTTTGTATCCTGGGAGAATGAAGGATAGCTTCCCCCACCCCCTTCACCCCAGCAATTGAGGCCTTGCTCTGCTTCATCACACAGGAGAATTCCTCCTGCTTCCAACGTACCACCAAGCCTGAGGCTATTGTGAATGTGCACGCAACAACTTCAGGAGTTAGCAATGTCAGTGGCAATTCCTCTTGCTTCCTCCCCCCCTCCCCCCCCCCCCCCCCAGCCCAAGGCTATTATATGAACAGCCTTGGGCTTTGAGGGGAAGTTGGAGGGAATATTTATTCCTGCTTCCACCTCAAAGCCCAAGGCACTGGTCTAATGAGCGGATAAATGAAACTGTAACAGAAAAGGTTGGGTGAATCATTCTAGATGCATCATACTTTCCTCAACTCTTCTAAGACTTCCAATCTTATAGCACACTCAGCATATTTTTAATTCATAAATAGTAAAACATATCAGGAGTCAAACAAAATAATGAATTCTAACTGTTGTGAAACTGTTTCAGCATAATTTATTCAAAATTAACTAGGCTGATGATCATGATGTTGCTTCCCACTTTTTTCCTACACAGAACAAGCAGCTGGATCCTAACTCAAGAGCAGTGATATGACTGAAGGCTAGCTGAGGAGTTGCGGGGAAACTACGGAGAACTAAACCATGCAAAAGTTGTGGACAAAAACAACCCACAAAATCCTGGGAACCTTCCCAAAATTCATCTGAAATTACTAGCATTTACACATCACAATTAACAATTTCTGATTTCAAAGATTTGCTGTTTTTAAAAACCTTATCTTAGGAGTCATTTCCCCGAGTGACAAGAACTGGAGAACGCAGCTAAGCTGGGATTTTTAAACAATATTGAGTAAAAGGGGCATCACATTTGGTCTGACAAATCCAAAACCTTATCAGCTGAAATTTAATTATGCTTTGATTTATCTTTATTATTATTATTATTATTAAATTTATAGGCTGCCACTCCCCGGAGGCTCAGAGCAGCTTACATCAGACATGAGTGATACAATAAAACAGTTTTTAAAAAAGAAAGAAGGTAAAATATAAAACTGATTAGCCAGGTGGGAAGGCCTGCCTAAACAGGTAAGTCTTGCATGCTCTCCAAAACACTCGTAAGTCTTGGAGCATACGGACTTCAAGCGGAAGAGTGTTCAAAAGAGACGGAGCCACAGCAGAGAAGACCCTGCACCTGGTCTTTGTAGATCATATGATCTTGAGACTGGGAACTACAAGCAGCATTTGATCTTCAGATCGAAGTGGTCTCTGAGGTTGATAAAAGGCGAGTCGATTTTTTTGATATAATGGGCCGAGGCCGTATAATGCCTTAAAGGTGAGGACCAGCACCTTATCAATTGAATACCTTACTTGGTACCCCAAGAACTCAAGGTAATGCATTATTTACACCCCCAAATGAGAGTCCAAGAGAGATTCATTTCGGCAAAACCTCCATCCACTGAGATTCACTGAAGAAAAAGCGTAAATTTGGATTCTCATTGCCACTTCTTATACTTGGTTTCCTTATACCTAAATATTCATTCAAAGTTGATGGTGTATAAAACTGTGCATGTGCATACTTAAGCAATGTTTGATTTCATGGAAAGGTATAGACAAACAATTATATTCTCCCCTAAATTCAAAGGCTTTGAAGTGACTGCACTGTCCTGAAAGATTATAATGGCTCTTGTGCAACCTGTTTCCTAATTTGTCTTGCCAAACCTGCATGTTTACAACAAATATAGTCCTCCACTACCACTGTTATACAACATTTTATCCCAGGATGAGTATGAGGAAAAGGCCATACTTTGATTACCAGGTGAATACCTAAGGAATATGTTAATTAATGTATCACAGCAGGATGCAAGAAACATACTGTCATGATTCCATCAATAAAGACTCAGATTTGTGACTCTGATAAAGCTTTCTGCTGTCCGTTCAAAAATCAGCCAGACAGTTAAGAAGTTAGAGGAGTTTTGAAAGCAATGACTAGAAAATTAGAGCACACAGCATTCTCAAATAGCAGAAAGTGCAAAGAGCCGTTAGGAGTTTGACAGTCTAGGCAGAGATAGGGAAATCATAGTATGAAGCAAAGAAAAAAGACAAGACACCGGACTTCTTAAAATCCTGCAATGGTTATGCTAATGTTTTTGTTTTTATTCCAGATATATTTGTTTTTATTCCAGAAGGGAAGGAGCATTTTTTCTAACTCTGATCTGTTATGAAAACAGAGATTTGCCAGTGCATATAAACAGCAGTGTTTCAGAAATGTTTTTCATATATATACAGTATATATATATATCCCCTCCCGTAAAACAACTTGTTTTATATCATGCACTCAAGAAATAAAAATGAAGTATACTTTGGTGAAAAGAACCTATTTGGTTTACTCACAACCCTCATGTGTTCAGCATACATAGGTATAAAACTTAATAGTCCCATTTCAAATATTGTTGAGATGGTTCCCTCTACCAGCCAGCCAGGGCATCTCTCTTGTAACAAAACAGCTATGAACAGGTCACACAGTCAAAGGGGGGCGGGAGAGAGAGCATGTGGTCTGAGCCCCTTCTATAACTTCCCAGGAACCATAGAGTAAAGGAAGCTGCATACCAAAACATACATACAGGAAATGGTAAGCAACAGGATTATAGATAAACATTACTAGAGAAGGCATGAAGAAGGTTGTCATTTCCAACAAAAACAGGATAGCAAGTAGATCATGCCTCAACAACATTACAAAACCTCCAAGTGAGTTTTCTGGTGGCATCACTCTAGGAGAAAATACCAGAAGAACATTGTAGAATTGCTGTTCATTGTGGAGCCTTTGTGCTTTGGGTACTTTTGTCCAAATCTGCACAAAGGATTACCAAGCAAGGCGAACATGGAAATATTTAAGCCTGGAAGAGAGTACAGAGGTTAAAAAAAGCATGATCACCACCATCCCATTTTTGTGGACAAGTGATGAATAACCAACAGCCTATCAAAACGGATGGACTGTTACTTATTAGGACTCTCCAATCCGAGTATCAATAAAAATCAAGAAAACATGTTTTTTCTACTGAGTGCATGCAGTCGAATTGTCTTGGCAAGACACTGGAAGAAAGATACAATCCCAGATCTGGAAGAATGGACTCTAAGAGCGCTGGATATGATTCAGACGGACTTACTTATCCAGAGAATAAACAACAAGAAAGAAAAAACGAACTGGTTGAGCTTTAAAACATATATTCAAAACAAACATCATAAATTCACAATAGAACTAAATGATTTATGAAAACTTGGTAAAGGAAACAATGTATAATTTCAAATTTACATCTTTTTGATCTATTCAATGTATTAATTTACATTTTTGTAACAAAAACAGAACTCTCACACCACTCTGGGGAAGTCAATTTTAATCCCTCCCTATATCCCATCCCCATTCTCACAATACTCACAATCCTTTCCCCAATTAGGACTCCCCCCCCCTCCCCTCCTCCTACCCCACCCTCCCAATTATCCCTACTGTCTTGGTTGTATATATGGAAATGCGCAATAAAAATCTAATTTAAAAAAATGAATGGACTGTTCATCCTTGTGAGATGTAAACAATAGCCATTTTCTTTGGCACCTGATAGCATAAAGCTCAAGAGAAAGACAAAAATGCTCTTTTCAGTGAAAGTTTCCAGACAAACACACTGGAAGAGACTTCGTTCAACTGAGTTGCAAGGCTTCTTCAGTGTAATCATTAAATTCAGTTCGACTCCCTGCTGACCATGGAGACCCAGGTCTCTGCGGTCAGCAGGGTGGCGTTTCTACCACCTACGCCAGGCTAGGCGACTGGCCCCCTACCTGTCCAGGAATGACCTGGCTACGGTGATCCAAGCGACGGTCATCTCGAGACTAGACTACTGTAACGCCCTCTACGTTGGCCTTCCCTTGGCGACGATTCGGAAACTCAAGCTAGTGCAGAATGCCGCTGCTCGCCTGCTGGCAGGAGTGCCGGTGAGGCAGCACATTACGCCCATCCTCCAGCAACTGCACTGGCTGCCAATTGAGTACCGAATCACCTTCAAGGTGCTGGTGTTGACCTTTAAGGCCTTGTACGGTCTAGGGCCTGCGTACCTCTTGGACCGCCTTGCCCCATACGATCCCCGAGATCACTCCGCTCAGCAGAGCAAAACCTGCTGGAGATTCCACCGATCCGCCTCTGCCGCCTATCATCAACTAGGCAGCGCTCCTTCTCAGTAGCAGCTCCAACGGCCTGGAATGCCCTGCCGGAGGAGGCTAGAGCCATACGGAGCTCGCCCCTTCCGCAGGGCCTGTAAGACCTTCCTTTTCAAGCAGGCCTTCGGTTGACATATAATGCCTCTTGCCTTCAATCGACTTATGACTCTGTGTTACCGTTTTTTGTCACTTAGTGTAATTTTAACAATGTTTTAATGATGTTTTTAGTATCATTTTTGTTATTTTTATGGTTATAGCATTGTTTTATTTTGTTCGTGAGTCGGCATGAGTGTTGCCTGCCGATCACTATGTATGTCTTGTAACCCGCCACGAGCCCTCGGGAAGAGGCGGAATACAAATGCAAATAATAAATAAATAAATAATAAATAAATAAATAATCATGTTATCCTCTTATCACCTATTTGCTTTCTCTCACTGTCAACATTATTTACTAATTGCAGTGTAGTTCTCTTTCCTTTAGAGCAGGGGTGCTCACACTTTTTCAGCATGCGAGCTACTCTTAAAGCAACCAAGTCCAAAAGATCTACCTGTCCCCGCCGCCGTGCGCTCCCGCTGCCGCGCACTCGTCACCACGCATGCTTCTGCTGCTGTTTTCCGCCCGCGCAGCGCTTCTTCCGCCTGCGGGGCATTGCAGGAAGGAGAAAGCACGAGGCGAGGCATCCAGAAGGAGCGCTCCCCCCTGCCTGTCTTGCCGGCAATGGAGGCTGCACAGCTGCTTCTGGACGAGAGAGAGGCAGGGCACTCCCTCCAGAGGCCCTGCCTCGTGCTTCCTTCTTCCTGCAATGCCCTGCAGGTGAAAGAAGCACCGCGAGAGCAGAAGCCAGCAGCAGGAGTGCACGTGCGCATGGCAGGAACAGCCCATCCGGCTGGTGAGGCCCAAAGATCACCTGGAAGAGGGCCGAAGATCTACTAGTAGCTCCTGAGCTACCTAATGAGCACCCCTGCTTTAGAGTATGCTGTAATGATCACATTTGTCATTACAATCACACCAAGCATTTAGTTAATACAAGGAACTTAAACTTAGAGCAAAGCTAACGATTATGAAGGGATTTGGAGAGGAACTCGTCTAAATTCAGTCCTCTATCCATTTCTTCACCTCTCACTTATTGGAATGATAACATAGAAGAATAATTAAGGGTGCTAACAATGTTCACTTTTAGATTAGTTCACTTGCTAATAAATAGCACCCTGAATATACCTGTTCCCATCTGATTTTGGGAACTAACCAGGGATGCGTGACCACCAAGATGATGAAGGATTTCCACACAAGGATAAGAAAGAATGTTGCCTTGACCTTTGCAGATCCACTGCTGGTCAAAGTTGACAATTCTGAGCTAGATAAACCAATGATCGCAAATGAAAGCTAAAGCACTTTCCCAACAGCTAATGCGTATATTGCTAGTTCTAGAGTAAAATCCACAATTCCAGTAAATATTCTTATTTCATCTTATTATCATTGAGGTTTCCCCTAGTGAACTAAAGCTGGATGTAAGTACTGCTTGGTAAATCCTTTGTAGCTCGAATGTGTCCGTGTAGCCGGGGGGGGGGGGGCTTAATCCCACCAGATGTTGATCATCAGAGGTTCATAATGATTGAGCACTAGACAGAACAGATGGTTTGTACAATTGGAATTCTGCTGAATTTTTCTTCCAATTAATAGTTCTGATGTCTGATTCATTTGTTTATTTTAAAGGGGAGGAAAGGTAGCCTGGCAAGCATTTCACTTTTTTGTACATACATATAAAGTATAAAGACATATAGAGCCATCACGTTTCCTTTAAAAATGGCTCCAATACATATGCATGTGAGAGAAAGGGATTATAGTTTCTGGGATTAATGAAGAAGTATGTCAGTGGAAAGGTTGTTTTAAATCCAATAGTACACCAATATCAAATAATTTTACGAAACGACTTTTCCTGTTTAAAAACAATACATGAGAAAAGTAGTACTACACATTCTCCCTACCTGTATGTAAAGATGTATGTATAAAAATGGAAATGCTGGCTCTGGTTTATTTTCCATTACAAAAAAGGAGGGATAAGCAGTGATATCAGTAATATTGCAGCTACAGAAAAGGGTTAGAACAGAAAATAAAGACACAAGAAAATCCAAGCTGAATGGAGCATAGAAAAGAACAAAAATAATCTAGACTTTAAAAAAATCCATATACAAGGGAAATGAATCATGCAAACAACAGGTTAAAGGGCTTTATAAACTGAAAAATAAAAACAATAGATGAAAGTATTTATTTACATGAGCTAAATTTATAATAGAGAACTGGAGAGATACTGAACCAGTCTCATAGAGTAAAATCTAGAGGTGTGAGGTTGACATTTTAAATAAATAAATAAAAATCATAGTCTGAAGGGAAATGATGTTGCAGCAACTAAACATGCACATTCTAAGTATAAGGATCCCTTCTGAGCTTAGTATTTTTCGTTTTATCTGACAGAAAAGGTCTTTGAAGTTTTATCTGATAACATCTTTGAAGTTCACTGTTCTATTTAAAGAACAACATGAATACCAGACAGACATGTGAAAATAATTTGAAATACCAGGCCAGACATTTTGGAATCCAATCAGTGAAAGTGCTACCTAAACCATATGCTGCCTGATCAACTGTCTGTAGCCGAACCCCACCAGATAATGACATTTACTCAGTTCCTTGCAGGAACAACTCAGCAACAAACAATCTTGAACCTACAATACAGATCCTGCAAGGCAGAAAAAGAAAAAGAAAAGTAGCACCATTGGGAGAAAAGGGACTGGGGTAAGCTTGTCCTGCCATGTATGGGGCAATGTCTATCTGGACAAAAATAATCTATGTCATTTCCACCCTCTCTCTCTCTCTCTCTCTCTCTCTCTCTCTCTATATATATATATATATATATATAGAGAGAGAGAGAGAGAGAGAGGGGGGGTATTTAAAAGACAATCATGAAATAATGACTGGGAAGAGCAGGGACAGGGAGAGAACCAAACAATATGCAGTGTTATGATTTCAGTATTCCACAAGTGCTGCAGTAACATCCTGTGGGGATTTCGATTTTGTTGTTTGGTGAGACATTAGTACAATTTGCCTGAGATTTTAAACATGCCTCCCTAAACTGCAAATCCTGCAACTCCAGCAGATGGACCCTCAGCAGTTAAAGTGGAGTCATAGCACTATAATAATGTATTGTAAAAGGGCTCCTGGTTATTTGACTCCAAACTGTCAGACCAGCCTGAATTCAGACTTTCAGCACAGTGAACAGCTCCCGAATTGAAAAAGCCCTGAAATCCTAATTAGAAGCTGAAATAAGCAAATTAAAACTACTGTAAATACCCCATTCCACTGTACCTTTGATACCCCTACTTTTATAGGTGTCAGAATTTCACTAGACAAATAAAAACAAAAACTTCATGCTAAAAATAGTATCCTAACTACTGAAAACAAATCACCATGAATCACAAGGCTATTTATTTTTCAAAACTATTCACTAACAAAACATACACAAACTATTACAAAAAAAGAAGTAAAATTAGACCACAAGCCATTTTTATCAATCCCAGAGGGCCTATCAACATTAGAAATGTGGCCAGTGAAGAATGTGAACCAACAGAATGTGAGCACATTAAATATAACAGCTCTAGGTGTGAACAATTTGCAATGTCAAAGGACTGAATTCTTACTGGGAGCATTGCCTTTATTTTGCCTTGCCACTGTCATGAAAAACTAACTTTTCCTGCTGATGGACAATCTGTGCAGAGGGAGGGACAGAGAGCACACGAGTTGACTTGTTCTCCTAGGTAGTCTTATTAGCTTTCAATATTATTTCCCCTTATTTATTAGTATCCCGCTGTCTTCTGAAAAAAGGACCCGTGTCTGCTTACAAAAAAGACTGAAACAAAGTACAACTAAAAACAATGAATTTTAACTTGAGTTTAAAAAATAAACATGCTATGGTACCAATTTAAACCGGATTGAAAGTATGTAAATATCACAATGAGTATTGAAGTCCAGCGCTCTCTACTAAAAGTCTGTTCTGCAACAACCAGTTAACAAGCCAACGCCTGTCTAAACGAAAAGGGGATTTCTATCAGTGGGAACAAGTCTTGTTTCCAGTGGGAGAAAGATCTACAGCGTGGGAGCATCCATTGAGAAAGCCCTCTTTGATGCCATCACCAAATGTGCCTATGATGGTAATTTAAATAAACAAAGCCCTCTTTCTGTATTTTTAAAATCCAGAAAGATTCACATGGGGACATAACTTTTAAAGATCATAACTGAAATGTACACAAAAATGGATCAGTAGCCAATAAAGTTGTTGCTAACAGGGAAATCGTATACTTTCCTTCTGAATGGTCTGGCTCAGTTTGAGGCATTATATTTCAATGATTCTGAAGTGCACCGCCTGTTGTGCTTGAAGATTACTGTTCAGCCCCATGGCATTTATGTTCGAGGGTCCTATGAGGTTCTCAATTGTCTCCCATGCTTTTAACATGTTCATGAGACTGCTGAGTGAGGTCAGACAGGGATTTGTTATGAAGCACTGCTAGTATGCCGCTGACACCCGGTTATACTTCACAGATTCAGTGAAGCAACTGAGGTGCTAAACTGGTGCTGTCAAACAGTAATGGATTGGGTGAAGGCTTATAAACTGAAACTCAGTTCAAACAAGATGAAAATACTGTGTTGTGTGGTTTTCAGAAGTTTAAGCTGGCATGCCAGACAGGAATTATTCTGAACAGAACTAGTTTTGTCATAGTTATTCATGCTCTGATAAAACTCCGACTTATTCTAAAAGAATGTGTTAAATGTGGAGCCTTTGAAGACATTGTGGAATAAATTCAACAGTGTTACTTTCTGACTACAAAGTGGTATTGGATATATAGATCACACCTCACTAGGTTTTGTTTTGCTTTTGTTAAAGAGATCAGTTGCAATTCAAGATCTGGGGATTGTCTTTAAAGCCTTCAATAGCTACAGGTTCATTTGTGCATTACCTGCTAACCATGTTGGATTTCAGGGAAAAAATTGAAATACCGACACATACAGAAATAAAGAAAAGGAACCACACTCCTTGACCATCCTTTCAGTGGAGAAGAAAGGAAAGGTTTCAGTTTCAAAAATGAAGAACATTCTGTGGAACAAACATCTATCAGGAAGGACAAGTTCCACACAAAAATGAATAAAAAGCTGGGTTGCTGGCACATAGAAATTAAAAATGGCTCAAAGAAACCTTTATGTCAAACACTGGGGGGAAGCCAAGCATACAGCACAGACAAAGACATGCGCCAAGAATGCAACAATAAAGAGCTCTCTATGAATATAAAACTATAATTAGGAACCCAAAAAGGAGGAAATTGAGGAATAGTTTGTTAGACAATAGGGCAAAAGGTAAAATATCTAAGAAGCAGGAAGTCTGGAGAGTAAAAGCTGACTCAAATTTCATCGGAACAGCGTGGGAATATTTCTACAGAACTGGATCCTAGACCAGGCTGGAATCACCTGTAGGAATAGCTCTGATTCCTTACCACTCAAGGGAATCAATGCCAGCATAGAAAGTAACCATCATTGCTTGTTGGTCTTGCATAGTTTCTTCCTACAGGAAATTCTGCAAGAGTGTGGAAGAAAACATACTGGAGTAGCCACTGTATGACACAGATGTAGCCCCTGTTCACTCTGGCTGGGATACTCTTGGAGTTGTAGCCAAATCTTTTCCAGACTCCCATAAGAATATACTGTTCTAGTCTATTCCCATTTTGTTCTTGGATTTTGCTTATGTGAATAGCTTTTTAATGGATATTAATGTTGATTGAGGAGTTTTGCTGGCTAGTAGCTTACAAGCAATTGGATACTCCCTCTTCCTGTGAAGGTGGGCTGCGAGGCACAGTTTTGGCAATTTAAACACAAAGAGGCTTGAATTTAGAGCTGACTCACAAGAAGGAACATGCGACTTGTTCTGGGGAAAATTACTTCTGCTGCTTTTTAAAAACCAGACCTGTGTGACTGAGTGCTTGCTACCAAGATGTTTCAGTAGTAATACAGAACTTCAGTAGAAGGCAATGTCTGTCCCGTCCCATGCAAATCATAAAACCACTCCTCAGAGTAGAATCAATACAATCTCAATTTCAAAAGCATAATTTTGGTAGATGCTGGAGACCTTGAGTATTAATCTTTTAATACAAAACATGAAGAACTACAAACTTTTGAACTTTTTGAAAAAATGTAAGGGGTTGCAACAAATTTAAGAACCAAAGGATAAATATTAGGCCTGTTAAGTTTCGTCGGATAGCTCCAAAATTCGGATGTAATTAGGATGTATATGACTTTTGAAGCGATTCCGAAGAGAGTTAAGGAAACAGGAAGTGGATTCGCCATTTCGAAGTCTCTGTCGCCATATTCGGATAGGTCTCGCATGTCATTTCCACCCTTCTCTATTTTTGTCCCATTGCGTTTAAAAAATTGTAAATGTTTATTAATGTGTTAAATGTGTTCAGTATTTTGTACCAGTGTGGCTAGTTTTGTCAGTAGTAGCGGTCATACGGAGGGAAAGGAAATCCCCCAAGTTTTGCCTGTCCCTTCTGCAGGTTTCCGTGAATTGTCTATAGGTAGAATATGAAGGACCAATCCAGATTTAATAAACTCAAATAATGAAAAACAACATTTCTGTTCCAATTTTTTTTAAAAATTATCTGTCCTACCTGTGTGAAAAATATACAAAGATTCAGATATCTGTCTGGGATTGTGATATCTAATTGCAAGCTGAATTCCCTGCTCCTTGTCAGAAAATACACATCCAATTTGTAGTAGCAAACACTTTTGAGATAATTAGTTTCTGAAATAAATGTCTGTAGCTTTTCTTTTCATATTATTCAAAAATAGAACAATAAATGTTTTTGCTTTCTTTAAAAAATGATGTTATGAACAAAATGGCCAAATTATCTGCATTCATGTGAGAATACATGTTTGCAGATCCAGGAGTTGGGATCCTAAGGCATGTTGTGTCAATCATTCTGGCAGTGTGCCTAATTACATCTCTCACTTTGGTTTGCGTACCCTTTCATCATTTGTGGAAGTATATTTCAGAATTATACTACAGGGAAACATATTGCAAAGTAATAGTGTATTGGTACAGATGGATGAGGAAGATAGATTTTGAAGATCTACTACCAAGGATTTCAGCATCGAGCTAACAACAACAACAACAACAACAACAAAACCTCAGTATGGTGGCTTCAATATCACTATGGCAATTAATGTTGACTTAGGGTTTATATCAAACAGTAAAGGAAATATTAAACATATCTAAGAGATAAATAGCATCATTAAAATTCAGAATAACCCATAGGTATCAGTCACTAGACACCAAAGCCAAAAAGTAAACCTGATCGCAAGTTCAAAATATAACCCAGAGATTCCCAAACTAGGACCTGTGGGCCGAGTGCAGCCCTCCAAGGTAATTTACCCAACCACCATGCTAAACTTTAGACTTAAGGTCTCCCTAAGTCTGAAACAATTTGAAGACACACAACAATCCTAATTAACTGGATTATCTCATCAGCCAAAAGCAGACCAACACTTCCCATTGAAATTCTGGAAAGTTTATGTTGATTAAAATTGTACTTCATTTTAAATACTGTATCATTCTTTCATGGGTTTTTTTCCCTACAAATAAGATATGGGCAGTGCGCATAGGAATTCATTTGTGTTTTTTTCAAATGATAGCCCAGCCACCCAACAGTCTGAGGGACCACGAAACAAACCCTCTGCTTAAAAAATTGAGGACCCCTGCTATAACTCTTCACAAGGAGTTTCCACAGCATAAAAATGGGAACGGGATGAAAGGGACATGGTAGCACTTTCAAGAGTGTTTCTTTTCATGATCTTTGCAATAAATATGCAATAAATATGTTTTTAATTAATTTTTTATCATGTCAGGAGCGAACCAAACAGTTGTATTGCATTAAAAACAAACAAACAGAACACAAAGTTTACAGACTTGATATTCTATTAAATGTCCTTTGACCAGTAGCTAGCCACTTGGAGTGCCTTTGGTGTTGCTCTAAGAAGGTCCTCCATTGTGCATGTGGCAGGGCTCAGGTTGCATTGTAGTAGGTGGTCTGTGGTTTGCTCTTCTCCGCACTCACATGTCATGGACTCCACTTTGTAGCCCCATTTCTTAAGGTTGGCTCTGCATCTCGTGGTTCCAGAGCGCAGTCTGTTCAGAGCCTTCCAAGGTGCCCAGTCTTCTGTGTGCCCAGGAGGAAGTCTCTCATTTGGTATCAGCCATTGTTTGAGGTACTGGGTTTTAGCCTGCCACTTTTGGATTCTCACTTGCTGAGGTGTTTCAGCGAGTATCTCTGTAGATCTTAGAAAACTATTTCTTGATTTAAGTCATTGGCATGCTGGCTGATACCCAAACAAGTGATGGGCCAGAGATGTCACTGCCTTGGTCCTTTTACTATTGGTTGCTACTTCCCGGCGGATGTCAGGTGGTGCAATACTGGCTAAACAGTGTAATTTCTCCAGTGGGGTAGGGATGTTTTTAATGTCACCCCGCACCTTAACTGAAGAAGTAGTTTATATCCACCCAAAGCTCATGATAAAATAAAAGCCAGTTAGACTAAAAAATGCTGCCATGTTCCTTCCCCCCCCCCCCCAGCTCCTTTTTATACTTCACAAGGGGATTTCCCTGAAGATAGAATTCAGAATGTTGGATAGTTCCAGTAAAGACAATAAGAATACTGTGTGTGCCATCACACCCAGGCTGTAAATACCCAGTGAAGGGCAAGGATGTGATCTCTCTATACCGGGAGATTGCTTCTTGCCTTCCTTGGGGCTCCCAAGGACCAAGCTGGACACTCTAGTTATTTCAACCAGGCTTTATTGTTCATAACATGAGTTAACTTCACTCAGGCACTTCGTTTAGTTCCCCAAAAGGATAAAGGAAAGATCTTACATTACAGTCTCTCTGCAGCTTTAGTCCAGGAAGCTTTAGCCGGATGACTCTCCAAGTCCTCTCCTTCTCTATGGCCTTGAGGTAGGGACACTCAAAGCCCCAGTCAGATGGCCTATATTGAAGGCATGAAACTTCCTCTGGGTGCCAACTGACTGGTTTGAAGGCACTTGACACTCCTCAGAGCTACCCAACCTTCCGGTATGCTGGGCTTTCCCAAGGAAAGTCAGTCTGGTGTTGGAAGATAGCCTAACCAAGGGCTGGTCTGGCAAACCTTCAGTCACATTCTCTCTTGAGAAATCGTGGTGGTTAATGAATATAAAAATGGCATTCTTCCCAGATCCCTGGGAAAAGGGGTGGAACAAACTCAATTGGGATCTGTGAACGATGATTGACAGGTATTAGGGACCAATCAATGCAACCTCACCTTTAACAAACTGTGCAAGCTGCAAAACAAATTTTAACAAAGCAAAACTTTACAAACTCAAGCTCCTTTATGCAGGGGGTGCTTACCGCGCCGTCACACAAGGAGTCCCTGACTTACAGATATCCAACTTAACAAACAGCTCATAGTTAAGAATGGGGCTGAGACAACAAGGAGTGTGAGAAATTTATCCCTCAGACAGGAAATTCACTCCTGAAAGAGTTATCATGGGGGAAAAAGGTGTCCCCACTGAAGCTTTCTCACCTATCTTTTTTCCACAACAAAACATTTTTTTCAAAATCACGAAGACAGAAAATGAGGTGGACTCTTCTGAATAGTGGCACAGACAGCAAAACAAACATCACAGTGGTTTAGCCCTTCCCTATGCTATCCAAAGTTTAGATAGATAGACAGATAGACAGATAGACAGATAGACAGATAGACAGATAGATTTATTTGGTTGGAGTTACACTTAAAAATGTACCTGTTCCAGTTTACAAACAAATTTAACGTAAGAACAAACCTACAGAACCAACCTGTCTAGTTCATAACTTGGGGACTACCTCTATATCTTTTCACTGCAATATAATTCCTTCCAGTGGTGGATCAATTCATGGAGAAGTGCTTCACCGCACACAACACCATCCAGAAAAACATTCTTGCCAAGAGACCCTTTCTTGAAAAGGTACCTCAGTGAATACGTAACTCTTGAGTTATTCCTGAACTACTGATTATACATAGAGAGTGCAGCATATAAAGGAACACAATTTTAAGGATTCCCCACTCCTTATCCAAACCATGCCAGGTCATGGTCAATTAAATTTGTTTTTGTTACATAACAGTGATTTTTAAAGGAACGTGAACAGTTAAATACAATACATTTGACAACCTGTCACCATTGTTATATTTTTTACTTGTAATTTTTCAAAATGTAACAGTACTCTGAAGTAATGAGAGGCTGGTGCTAAAGTGAAAAGGAAACAAACACATATAAATGTACGACTTTCATTATAGTATGTCTGAACTAAGTGCATTTTTACTCAGTCTTCAATCTCCTTGATTATTGCAGTAATCCATCTAGTCATCTAATAATACTGAAATCAATAAAACTTTAGCATATAACTGGGCAATTAAATCCGCTGTGTTCAATTAAATTTAGATCTTCCCAGTCTCTCTCATGTGTGCAATATGGTTTGTATTGTATTTTTAGAAATCAGTTTAAATCATCTGCAACATGACATCTACTTTGCACTTAATTCTAACTAGAAATACACTAGGCCCTCAATTTCTATTTTTTCATCATCCATTTTATGAGGTATTTCCTGTAAGGCTCATATATTGCTGTATTACACAAATACATCAGATACCTCATCATCCTTCCTTTATTAAACTGAGTACCGAGACAAAGCTTGCAAAAAAATATAACTTGAACAAAAAAGGCTCCCATTTTGGAACCTCCAAAAGCTCACTCCATTGCAGTGAACACAACAAAACATCCAGGAGAAAGACAAAGGAATGTGAAGTAGAGTTCTACATGTATCTATGCAGGGGGAAATCTAAGCTCAGTTAGAGGCCTTCACATTATACTTTATACTGCTGCTATTCCACTTTAACTAGCATCACAATATCTCTTTATATAAATGCTGTTGTCGTCGTGAGTACCTTAAAAACAAAAAAACTACAGGGCCAATACCCACCAAATTTGGCAGCAAAACGTCTCACAACGCAAGGTGTGACCAACAATAAAAAATCCCCCCAAAGAACCCCTCAAAATTCATTAAATTAAAAAAATACAGATCCTTTGTTGTCCCGCTCTGGCCCCGCCCCTTCTCCCTCGCCGCACTCTCCCTTCCTTCCCTCTAGTGTTCCTTCCTTCCTTTTTTCCCTTTGGCAAGGGAAGTAGAAAGGAAAGGAAAGGCAGGAAAGAGGTAAAGAAGAAAGGAAGGAGAACAGACAGGAAGAAAGGAGAGAAGAAAGGAGGGAGGGAAAAAGGGAAGGAATGAAAGAGGGAAAGGGGTGAGGAAGGAAAGAGAGGAGGAGGGAGGGAAAGAAGGAAGGAGGGAGGAAGGAAGGAGGTACCAAAGGAAGGAAGAAGAGAAAGTAGAAAGGAAAGGAAAAAGGCAGGAAAGAGGTAAAGAACAAAGGAAGGAGAAAAGGAAATAAAAAGTGAAAGAAGGAAGGAAACAGGAAGGGAAGAAAGGAGACAATGGAAGAAGTAGAGAAAGGGGGAGGGAAGGAAGGAAAGAGAGGAGGAAGGATGAAACCAAAGAGTGAAAGAAGGAATGAAAGAAAGAAGTTGAGAAGGAAGAAAGGAGAGAAAGGGGAAGGGGAAGAAAAAGGGGGGAAAGACTAGGTAGGCACCTCTCTTTTATAATAGTCCAGACATCTACCTCTACTTTGAAAATGCTTACTATAGGCCACAGCAACGCGTGGCAGGGCACAGCTTGTATTGTATGAAATGCTGAGATTTGTGGGTTAGTGTTCTGTGTATAATAGAAAAACTATCCACATATCATAAAGGAACCAGATCCTGTCTGATATTCAAAGCTAAGTAGTGTCAGCGCTGTGACTTCCAACAAATACAGTAACAGTTGCTGTAGATTATATTTCCGAGGAAGGAACAAGCTAATCTACCTCTGAGAATTCTTTCCATAAGAAACCCCTATAAAATTAATGGAGTTGATATAACTCAACAAGCAAGTTAAAGGTACACACATACATACATGTGTGTGTGTGTGTGTGTACCTTACACATACATGCCTACAATGAGAAAAGCAATGGAATAATGTAAACAATGTAGTGTTGCATATGTTGGATTATGACTACATGCCTACAATGAGAAAAGCAATGGAATAATGTAAACAATGTAGTGTTGCATATGTTGGATTATGACTGGAGACCAGAATCTGAATTTCCATTTGGCCATAGAAACCCACAAATGACCTACTCTTAGACAAAGACAATGGCACACCTCTTTTGAGGTTTTGTTTTAACAACATGATTGTCATAAGTTAGAGCCTTATTATAAGCCCATAACAGCATCAAGGAAGGAGTAGAATAGAGAGATCAGGATATAACAGAGGAGTCCACTGTCTAATACAGGGGTCAGGAACCTATGGCTCGAGAGCCAGATGTGGCTTTTTTCATGATTGCATCTGGCTCTCCAGAGCAGCCCAGGCCTTGGTTTCCCAGCATGCAGCGGGGAGGAGTGACACAAATGTGCAGTGACTGCCGCTTCCGCACCGCCATCGCCGGCTCTTCCTCATTCCCCGCTGCTCTCGGGGCTCTGCACCCTCTTTGCCAGGGATGGCGGAGCCCAGTGGCAGCGTCTCGTCCTCGTCTTCCTCTTCGTCCTCCACCACGGGCCTCAGGGGAGGTGGGCCTGGCCCTGGTGCCGCAGACCTGGCCTCGCTGCCCCCGGGGGACGCCCTCATCGTCGGGCAGCTCAAGAGCCGCTGTCTCGTTGACACCTTCCGGAGAGACTGCCTTGCCAATGTCGACACCAAGGTCCACCTTGGCCCCGAGCCCTCCTCCCCCTTCCTTCCTTCCTTCCTTCCTTTCTCTTCCTTTCTTTTTCCCTCTCATTTTCTTTCATTCTTTTTCCTCCCTCTCTCCCTACCTTCTTTCCTCCCTTCCTCTTCATTCCTTCCTTCCTCTTCCATTCTTTCCTTCTCTCCTTCCTTTTCCCTCCCTCTCTTCCCTTCCCTCTTTCCTCCATTCTCCCACTTCCTTTCCTTCCCCCCCCTTCACCCTTCCCTTCTCTCCTTCCTTTTCCCTCCATCTCTCCCATCTTTCTTTCCTCCATTCCTCCTCCCTCCCTCTTCCTTCCTTCATCTTCTATTCTTTTTCCCAAAGTCTTCCTTTCCTTCTCCTTCCTTTCTTTTCACTTCCCTCTCTCTCCCCTTCTTTCTTTTCTTCTTTTCCCTTCATTATTTTACTTTTTCCTCACTCCCTTTCCTTTCTTTTCCCCACCCTTTCCTTTCCTCCCCATTTCCTTCTTTCATTTCCCCTCCTTGTCTCTCTCCTGCTTTTCTTTTCTTCCTTTTCCATAGTTCATTCTTTTCTTTCTTCCGCTCCCCTCCCTTCTTTATTTCCTCTGTCTTTCTTTCTCTCCCCCTTCCTTCCGTCTTCTCTTCCTTCCCAGAGTCCTGAGCATGCCTTTTGCAGAGCCAAGTCTGAAGTGTCCTGTCATTCAGCCGGGGAAATCCTTTTCTCATAGTATGTACGTATATTTAGTTGAATGTACGCATTTAATTGAATTCAGTCTTAAAATATATTTTATATATATACATATACATATATATATACATACATACACACACACACACACACACACACACATATATATATATATATATGGCTCTCACTGAAATAAATTTCCACATATTTTGCTTTCATGGCTCTCTGAGTCAAAAAGGTTCCTGACCCCTGGTCTAATACAGGCCTGTCGAACAGGCGGCCCGGGGGGGGGGGCCGTACACGGCCCCCCAGCCCCTTGGACGCGGCCCCCTACCCTCCTGGAAGAAATAATATTGTTTTTATTAGTAAAAACTCTTGGAGGTCTTCTGCTGTTACCATAGAGTTTTTGGACGAGGGACGAGAGCAAGGCCACAGAAAAGCCTGCTGCTGGGACTCTCTTTCTCTCTCTGCTGCAAAGGCAGAGAGAGAGACACACACACACAGTCCTCCTCCTTGGCTCTTCCGAGCTGCTGGGGAGCCTCCCTTCCAACCTTCCATCCCAGGTTGGAAGGGACAGAGACAGAAACAAAACCTGCACTGGAATCCTAGCCAGAGCAGCTCTGGCTCGTCCTACAATGCAGAAGCTCCAGCTCTATTTGATTGCTTCTCCTGAATGTTCTGGGAGGAGTCCAGTCCGCGGATTCCCCTCCAGAGATTATAGTCCACCCTGCAGTCCTCATACTGGGTTCAGTTCAACTTTATTAGATGGTATGAAGTTATGGCAAGTCCAGAGATAAATGCTGATAAGCATATTGATAATGGTACTTAATAAATACAATAATGATTTTATATTTATATCCTTCCTCCCTGATGTGTGTCTGAGATGTATGTATATAAGATTGTGTTATTATGTCCAAGAAGCATTCTCTCCTGATGTTTCGCCCACATCAATGGCAAGCAGCCTCAGAGGTTGTGAGGTGTATTGGAAACTAGGCAAGTGGGGTTTGCATATCTGTGGAATGTCCAGGGTGGGAAAAGGAACTTGTCTGCTTGAGGTGAGTGAGAATGTTGCAATTGGTCACCTCGATGGGCGTTGAATGGCCTTTCAGTTACAAAGCCTAGCTGCTTCCTGCCTTGGAGAACCTTTTGTTGGGGGGCGGGGGTGGAGATTAGCTGCTCCTGGTAGTTTTTTGTCAAGAATTCCCCTGTGTTTTTAGTGTTGCTCTTTATTTACATCTGTGTTCATATTTGGTCATATTACGCTGTGGAACGCCCTCCCGGCCGGAACTCGGGCTATGAAGGACTTGCTCCCGTTTAGACGGGCCTGTAAAACATACCTGTTTAAGCAGGCCTTTGGTGAGTAAGTCCTGCCCATGCCCCGCCATCTATTCGTTCTTCTGAGGATGATGTGCTGTTCATTGTTTTAACTGTGTTATTAATTACTGTACTGCTGTTGTTTTTAATTGTTTTTAAATGCTTATTGCCTGTATTTTACTGTGCCCTTTGGCTCCTGTAAGCCGCCGCGAGCCTCAGGGAGTCAGCGGCATAGAAGCCCGAATAATAAAATAAAATAAAAAATAAATATTAAGGCCAGGCTTGGAAAAATAATAATAATAATAATAATAATAAAGCAGGTTTGGTACTTTTCCGAGCATAAAAAGTACAGTCAGAGAGTGATGCTACTTACGTGTCAACTCTGAAAAAGAGGGTTTTGGTGCCAGAAATCAGACAGGCACTTGCAATGAAAGACTAACATTGTGATTTAATGCATTTTAATACACCCTGTGCCCAATTTGAGATAATATAGGCTAGATGGGTGGATGCAGTACAGTTGGAGCTATGGAAATTTAATGTGAATGGGAAACACCACTGCGCATGGCAAAGAGTCTGTCCTTCTCCGCTGCTGGCACGGAGCCTGGAAATATTGTTTCAACTCAGGGAACAGAGAGACTCAGCATTGATAACTGCACTGTGTGAAAGAAATAACTAATAGATGGCTATTGTTCTCAATCTTAGGTATGACAGAGAGATGATGCTAATGATTTATGCAGTGTTTATTGGATTAATGAAATGTCATGTAAGCAACAGTAATCACCAGCCAATTATGATTGTTTTTATCCATGAAGAAGGGTGGGCTGAACTGAAATGACTCCATTGAGGTTTACATGTCTTTGTATGAGAAGTGACGGGGTCTTTTGCCCCTACCTGCAGCTGTGTTCTGCTGGCAGAAGCCCACCAGCTGGTGCCAGAATAAATTCTTTTTTGATTTTCACCTACTTCACAGTTGTCGTGTGTTCTCCCTCATCCTAGAACCCGCGCGTACAAGCAGCTTTGGAAAAGTTAAATTGGTACTTGGAGTTCCATAACTCCTCATTCTGCTTCATTTGGTGACCCCGACGTGATGGTAAAACGTACCTAGACGGGTCTGCGTTGAGGGAAAACTAACACGGTCCCCATTGTGGACAGCGCTCGCTCCCAGGCTAGTAAGGTGAGACTACCCAGGAGGGCTGGAAGGGGCGCCCCGCCTGTTTTTGACCACTTTTTGCACTGAGCCGGCCGCCTGGCTGGTCCCAAACGAACGCCTGTGGACACGGGAGAGACTGCAACTAACGTTGTGGGTGAACTCAAGCCCGAAGGAGAAGGCTGGCTGAGAAGCAGCCTCTTGAGAGCCGGCTAGTATAAAGTCCGGGGACATCCTAACAAGGTGCCCAGCCGCAGGGGCTAGCAAACCGGCATAAGCGCGCAGGGAGTCGGAGGCGACGTCAGGTCCGATCGCCAAGAGCCGACGCAACTCGATTGGTGACGTGGGAGGCGAGACGCGAATCCCAGGGTCTGCAGGACATCGGCAAGTATAGTTTATTTCGTGCACTTTAACACTGAGGGAACACATTGGGGGAGGGGGAAAGCACTGAAGTGGGTTTTGATCTCAGGCCAGAGAAATGGGGAGTGCAGGCTCAAAGCAGAAGAAAGAGACCCCTTTGCAATGTGTGTTAGATAACTGGGACAGGTTCTGTTTGCTGGCAGTAGAAGGAAACACCCAGGAGATGAAATCTTTTGAACTTAGTAATCTGTGCACAGAGGTTTGGCCATCTGTCCAAGAGATCGGATGGCCAAGCGAGGGAACCTGGGATTGGGATAAGTGTCTAAGACTTGCAGATTATTGCCACGCAGTACATCCAAATGATCAATGGATTTACTCCGCGACATGGGAGCGGATGGTTGCAGAGGGGGTGTGGTGGGCTGGCCCAAAGATCCGTGAGCAGAAAGGGTGCTTTGTGAACAGAAAGGTAGGGAGGAAGCCTTCTGTGTTGCCGGCAGAACAAGAAGACCTCCCTCCCTTAAGGAGAAGGCAGAGAGAGAGATTCATTGCCCCAACCGGAGCGTGGGGAGCAGCCCCAGCGTCTCCGCTTCACGCCAGCCCGAGAGCCCCCGTCCAAGCTCCAGCCATGTTCCCCACCCTTGGGACAGGCTCGGCCGTCCAGATGACGTCAACGGCCGTGACGCAGTCTGAGGCGGTCCGGTTGTTC